>OY728133.1:1907790874-1909288374 GCA_963277665.1 Viscum album | reverse complement strand
AGTCTAGGGATTCTTGGAGATAAATAGTAGAGTTGGTAACCATGCACTTAGATGTAAGAGTTGATGGTGGTAGAGGTTTCTTTTCAAATGATGGTATAGTCTTATCTAATGCAGTCGGTGGAGGATTCTTGAAGAGGAGACCAATAGGCAGAGGTAATTCAGGATCATTTTGGTCATGGTGATACCCTAGAGGTATGGTCAGAGGATAGTTGGAATTGGATATTGTTTTGTGATATAATGTTTTTTCTAGATTTAATGTGCACAGAATTCCTTCATAAGATTCATAACTCACCATTAGAGGTACACCTAAGTGTTTCCAAGAGTTATTGTGGATTGAGGGTGTAGTTTTGGTGGCCAGGGATGAAATGTGAAGTGGCAGAGTTTGTGGCTTGATTTTTATTTTCTATAATGTAAAGGCAGACCATTGTGTTTCTAGTTGATTTTTTCATCCCTTGGATGTTATCGAGTGGAAAAGGGATAACATCTCAATGGATTTTATTATAGGGTTATCCATTGCTTAATGAGGTTTTGATGCTATCTGGGTGGTTGTGTATTGATTAAAGAAATTGGCCCAAATATTTTCAATCAAGGATTTAAGTGCATTGGATGATTTTGATAAGATTTTGGTGGATATGTAGTGTGGTTTCATGGAGTTTTGAGGTTCATTGACATGGATCATAATGCATGTTTTACCTAATGATTCTAGAAGTGATTACAACATACTTTAGGAACTTATTTATGAATCTATAATTCTTTCTACCCTCAGAGAGATGGGTAGAAATAACAAACATTCCAAACATTGGAGTATATGTTGTGATTAGGAATTTTGGACTTTGGTGGAACTTGGGTATAACACCTGACTTTGGTAAAGTTTTCAAATAATAATTGCTATCTCTCTTCCATTTTCATGGGTCCATTAGATGCTTTGTATGAAAGACCATGTTGTTCTTCGTTGTGATAGATAGAGGTTGGGGCGACTGCCTTTCTTGGTACCAATGTGGTGAAGATCATGATAGAAACGGTTCAACTTGTTCTTAGCAGGATAAAAGCACCACATGATTGACAGAAGTATTCTATTCATCGTAAGAGGAGGCTCTTGTAGTTCAAGGTTGGGGAACACATGTTTTTAAAGGTTTCCCCTCAACATGGTACGTGGTGGTTTTACAATGTGAGTAAGATTTCTCCCATGATTGTTGGGTCATTTGAGGTGGTGGGGTGAATTAGAGAGGTGGAATATCGGTTGGTGTTTTCATAGAGGTTGGATAGGATCTATGACATATTTTGTGTCTCCAACCTCCATCGATATCTTCATGATGAATCTCATGTAATTGACTTGGGAGTGTTAGAGATAGAGAATCCCCAATGTTTGTTGAATGTCCAATAGAGATCCAGAATTTCCAAGAGGATATGTTTCATGGATGAAACATTTCTTTGGTTTATGTGTGTTGGAGGCATGGTGGCTAGGATGTGAGTACATAGGATAATGAGACACAAATGTGCACCCAATACCCAATGTTTTTTTGAGATTTACATTGATTTTTTTTTGTATTGTGATGTGGTGTTTGAACCTTATTTTTTAGATGGGTTGTCTTCCATGGTTTATGATGTGTGTGGTGTGATGTGTGATAAATTCCACACATTTTAAATTAGGAGGACAAGATTCATAATCAAGATGCATTAACATTAATGTGATTAAACCCATTTGGGTGAGTCAGTGTCGCCTAGAGTAGATAGTATCATGACATGGGGGATAGAATTCTCTAATTGATGTGTTTTTAATGGATTGGTTTGTTGGTTATAGAGTTTGTTGGTTTGGGGTTCAAGGAGGTTGAGATCTTTGTGTGAGGAAAGGTGTATTTCGGTTGTGGTGATGTGGTTATGCGATGTGTTTTGATTTTTTTGGTTCGGCATTTTTATATGGTGGTAGAATTTGAGCTATGACGTGATCCTTGAATGGTATCTCATGGGATGGTTGCTCGGAATCCTTTAATTATGGGTTTGGTTTTGGATTGTCGAGGTCGTGAATCATTTTATATGCATCTTATGTAACGTTATGTTCCCTCCCAGTCTATTAATTTTCTATTTTTTATTATCGGAAGTGTTTAGGGGAGGTTCTGGGAGTTTTCAAAGGTGTTGGTGGTGCAGTAGAACTGCTCCCGAAAATACACACTATGTAAGTGTATTACACAACATGAAAGCTGATTTCATGGATTTTCGTAGGCTTCTTCATGATGTGTTTATTTTCAATGTAAATTAATAAAAAGGTGATGCATTTTTTAGTTAAACTTAACCTCGAGGATTACATGATGTTAAATGGGATTAGACATATTGTAAACCCCCAATGCACTAAATTTTTAAAGTTATTTTACAGATGAATTTTCATTCATTCAGTTGTGGATTCTTCTTCTTATAATTTTTTGAAAACCCAAGGCACCCCTTTATGTTCTTCAAGACATATTCCTCCCTATTAGATCTATTGGTATTGGAGGTTATTTTTTGGTAGTCTGTAGTTGATTTGTAGTAGGTTCTTCTCCCATCATGGTGGTTTTTATTCCATTCTTTTCCCAATGATTTACTAAAGTGATTATTCTTGGGTTTTATGTGTGTTTTGGGTTGGGTTTGATTGTCTTTGGTTGTTTTGTAGGTTGATCTATGGTTTATCATGGTGTGATTGAGGTTTTCATGTGTTCTTATTCACCCTATGGTGCGCAGCGAGTCGAAAAGATTCATTGTGGTAAGGATTCCCTCTTTTCTCTTTATAGTGTATCATGTGGGAGGGGGTTAATTTTTTTAATATATGGATTATGCTTGTTCCAGAATATTCAATGATAAATAATTTTCTAATTTAATTGAATGTGGTAAATGTGTTTTTTTTTCATGATTTTATATCTTTATTTTTTATTTTGATATTATGGATTTTACAGGCTTGATGCCCCATTGAAAATTATATGTGTTGTGTTTTCTTATTTGGTATTGATTATTTTTATATCACCCTAAAATATAAATTGGTAAACTACGTATATCTAGTTAATAAATGGTTTCCCTATAATAATGGTATGTGTGATAACACCCCTAAAATAAAGTTGAATGTGATAAAATCCCTTTTATAATTCTATAAATGGATTTTGAGGCATGGTGATTTTTGGTTGGGTTTTTTGGAGGAAATGTGAGGCTGATGTGTGGTTAGGGAATGTGGGGATGATAGTTTGTGTGGTAGTGCTTTTTGGGTAGTGAGGAGGTGGTTTCTTCGGTCATGATTTTGGGTTGGTAAGGAGGTGGTTTGATTGGTCATGATTTTGGGGCACCAATGAGGTGGTTTTTTTATTCATTCTTTTGGGGTGGTGAGGAGGTGGTTTGTTTGGGCATGTAGTTAGGGTGGTGAGGCGGTGGTTTCATTGTGCTAGATTCCTGAGTAGTGATGGAATAAATTAATAATTTTTTGATAATTATTTAAACGACATCGTTTTTGGTTAATGGGATTAAAATGGTTAATGGATAATTATAGGGTGGGATTTATGGTTAAATGTGTTTTATGAGAAATAATTAGTTTAATGGGGTGATTTAAATGAAATTGGTTGGAAATTTGGAATGAGGTTTATGGCTTGATAATTGGTGTTATTCATTTAGAGGTCGTAGAAAATGTGACGATTTTGTGATTTTGTCAGTTAATTTTTGAACCCATGGGTTGGGATAGAGTGTTTGATTGTATATATAATTATTTTTATATTATTTTTATTTCTATATGAACCCCACTCACATAGAGAACTATTTTCTGACACCTACAAAGACACATAGGGTTGTTTTTTCCGACATCTGATGAGGTGTACGGATGGATGGTTACCGGATCATTCCTAACCTCCATTCCAAGTGAGGAAGGTATTTCATAGTCTATGATGGTAGAAGTACTGTTAGTACATTATATTGTGGTTTTTATGTCCCATATGTTTGTAGGAGATGTGTGATAGGCCATGTGTTTTTTGGTGATATGTGACCATGCTTGTGGAGAGGTGGTCTAGGTGTTTTCGATCGAGATGTGACCATGCTTGTGGGGTGGTGGCCCATGATTTTTTGGAGAGATGTGTTGTGTTCATGATTGTGGGTCGGAGATCACAGGTTTCATCAGCCAAGGTTTTCTGTCACTGTGGTTATGGGGTGGTATGTTATAAAAAAGATATGGGATCACCATGGCGTATGATGTTTAGTGTGAGATCAGAATATCAGTGGGAAAGTAGTGTGGGGTAAACTTATCGATTTGATTCCTATTATATTATATTGCATTGTATTCATTATTTTGAAAGTGTTCCTTAGTTAATTTGGGATGGTCAGTATACCTTGATAGGTTTTGTTTAGTTCTTCTATTTTCTCACATGTGCATTAGTATTCTTCATTCACATGTGCACGAGATACTTGAGTTATTTCTGCTCTGTATACTTGCATGCTCACCCAACGTGTATAAAACTATTTTCAGTTTTCTAGAAGTATTATGTGGAATATTCTAGGAATTACTAGCTGAGACCCTTGGATAGTTGATGTGTCATTTCTTTTTCTATACTGTGAGTATTTACTTTGGATACTTTTATCTATATTAGTTCTTTTTATACATGCATTTTGGGACGGTTTTTTTATTCCTTATATATTATTTCTTGGAGTTTTTTTGGATGATACATCTTATCTCCCAATACTATTTATATTATAGAGGTTAATGCCTCCCATACATGATATTTATATACCCTTAGTGCTAGTCGCTAACCTGGGGCCTAATGGAGGTGGACTAATGGGTCATTATCTCTCTCCCTCAATTGTGTTGTCTTTTGAGGGAGGGGTCATGAAAAAGTGTATCAAAGGTGATGGTTGAGTGATATGATGAATTTTGGAGTTAGGCATGGTGAGGGTTGCATTGGTTGGCATTCAAATAGTGCTAGTTGACCTTGTTCTGTGGCATAGGCTAGGGAGAATGGCTTAGACGTGGGATTTTAGGTCCTCCTTGATCTAGTGCATGGATTATGAGCTTATTTAATGACCAATTGAGATAGACATACTTGTAGTGTAGAAACCTAGTAAAGGTACATTCATCACAATAACTTGTGTTCTTATTTTAATTGGTTTGTTTTGGGAAACATTAAATGAATAAAAAATCAATTAAATGGGTTATAATGAATATTAATGAAATTTCATATAACATTGTCTTAGAAAATCCTTGGTTTCCTTTTATCTATGGATCCTTGTCATCATATGTGTGTCTCTCAGGTAGTGGAGGTTCAACAGTCTAACCCGATTGATTGACATAGGGTTTGTATGGTAGAGGATGATGATCAGTGCTGGAGGACATTGTGTTCCTTCTAATATAATTTTTTGGGAAAGTCTGAGGGGAAATTTTTAGATGTGCAAACAGACATCTATATTGATAATTTAAGAATAATTTTAGTTTGATCTATGTCTAAATGGAGTATTGGGTCATTTTGGAATTCATTCGGATGTGGGGAGCTATGCATAAGTGGTGGACGTTGTATCTAGGAGAGAATAAGGATGCATATTTTTTGTGGGTCAACTTCCAAAAGGATTTCTAGGCCAATTTCCTTTCATCGACCATGAGTATAGTAAAGAGGAAATAGATTATTTTTCTTTACCGTGGGTGCATGTTAGTGTAGAAGTTGGGAATCAAATTCAAGGACCTTTTTTGTTTTTCCAATATAATTTTTCAGATGAGGATTCTCATTTGAGACCTCTTGAGGAGTCACTTCATCCTTTAATCTAGTATTCAGTTACTCCAATTACATTACTAATATATCTAGAGGTTGAGAAGAAGGAATAGGTGATCGAGAAGATTCACTCATGATGAGGTTTACCACGACAGGGGAACTAGAAGAGTTCCTTGAGGGGTATGGTTTTTAGTGGTAGGTCTCAAGTTTCAGGGACTTCAACATTTCAACTGGAAGGGAGTTGACCTCAGAATCGTTCATTTCAGCCTTCTAGAGATAGTGGTTTTAGTGATTTCCCTAGGAGTTTTCTTCCATTGTGTTTTTGTTGTGGGGTTCATGGAAATTTTCTGAACCAGTGCCCAGTCGTTACTCAAGTTCAGTTTGGTGGAGGTGGATAGGTTGAGGGCCGACCGCAGAAATAGTTACTAGTGAGGCTGTTTCAGTACTGGAGACAGAATGTTTTTTCCCATAAAGGGGATATGGCATAGGTATATGCCGACCTTAGGATTTTAATCATGTTTAGGGACCATAAATAAATCATTTCCATGGAGGTGGTCATCATATAATAGGCAGAGGAGTCAGTTGAGGTCAGTTGTATGTATTGGATACAACAGTTCCAGAGGGGAAAATATTTTCATAGGTATGATCATTTTTTAGTAACCTTGTCTGTGCTGTTTATGATTTATGAGATTCACAATCAATTTTTTAACCCACACTTAACCATGATATTGGAATAGATATAAAATGGATTATCATTCCCCTTATATTGACAATTCTAGTCGAAGGTCAGGCCAGCCTGTTTGATGAGTCCCAGGGGTGTACACTGATGATGGGGCTGCATTAGTCCCATTGGGATGTTTTCTTAATATAGATGCATCCATATGATTTAATCCTTGGTATAGACTAATTGTATTCTATACATGTTTTTATTGACTACTTCTGTAGTTGATTCATGTTTTTAGATGTGGATGGACAACGAGTCATTCTAAATGTTGAGAAGGGTTGTATGGTGGAAAATCAGAGTGTGGAGCCCCATATTTCCTTATTGGATGAGTAATTAGAAGATTTTGTGGATGTTCAGATGGAAGAGGTTCCTAGGGTTTTTGGAAAATTATTGGATATTTTTTCAAATGAGGTTGTGGTGTTACCCCTTCAACATGATATTGAGTTTGGGATAGACTTACTACCAAGTAATTCTCTAATTTTGATGGGTCTGTGTTTGATGGAACCTTTACTGTTGCTGTAGTTGAGAGTTTAGTTAGAATATCTAATGCAAAAGGGTTTTATCCAGCAAATTGTATCACCATGGGGTGCTCCATAATTGTTCTTAAGGAAGTAGAATGGTAGTATGAGGCAGTAAATAGACTGATAGGGGTCAAATTAGGTGATGGTCGATAATAGTTACCCTCTTGCAAGGATAGACGATCTTTTTGACCAACTGATATGGGAATGTTGGTTTTCTGAGATTAATCTAAAGTCTAGATATCACCATTGGAAAAATAAGGAGGGAGATATCTCAAATACTGCCTTGAGATATAGGTAGGAGCACATTAATTTTTTAGTTATGTCATTTGTTGTTTTGAACGCACCATCCTTGTTCATGGGGCTTATGAACTCATTGATCCATGAGTTATTGGATCAGTTTTTCATAGTATTCATTAATGATATCTTATTCTATTTGAAGTCAGAGGAGAAGCATTACAATTACCTCAGAACTATCTTGTAGATTATTCGATGCCACCATCTCGATGGAAAGGTGTCCAAGTTTATTTTCTAGACAATAGTGGTGCATTTCCTTGGACATGTGGTATCTTTATATGGTGTTGCTGTATAATTATCGATGGTTGAAGTATTTTTTGTATTAGGAATCACCCAAGAAAATGATATAGGTTCGTAGTTTCGAGGTATCATAGGCTATTATCAGAGTTTTTCGCCCGAATAATCTTGAGTTGAATCCATGTTGACATATTTGACTAGAAATGAATAATATATTTTGTGTGGTGATCAATTCCAGGAAGTGTTCGGTCACCAGAAGGTGAAGTTGGTTAGTGCTCTAGTGCTCTAGTTTCCTGAGGAAGTGGGGATGCTTGAGGTGTTTTTTGATACTTCCCATCTAAGATTAGGATGTGTTCTAATGTATCAGTGTGAAATTATATCTTATGGGTCTTATTAGTTTTGTCCCCATGAGCATAACTATTCCTCCTATGAGTTGGAGCTAGTAGTGGTTGTGTTTGTTATGAATTTGTGGAGACATTACTTCATTGGGGAGTGATTTGTTATCACTATGGATCATAATATCTTGAGGTATATCTTTTCCCAGTGTGAAATAAATATATTAATGTGGTTATAGAAATATTTTTTTCAGAACAATTATTTTTAGATCCCCTACACCTCAAAAAAAGGGAATTTTGTGGGTAACACTTTGAGTAGGAAGTTGAAGAATTGTGTTTTTTAGGAGTCTGTGATTCTTGGAGAGAAATGGAGGAGTTTGAAACCTTTTACATAGATAAAAGATTGGATTATGGTAGAGGATATTGTTTTAGATTCTAGTGACGTCTTCTATAATGCAGTAGGTGGAGGAGTCTCCTTAGAGAGACTTAGAGGCAGAGGTTATGCATGATCATTTTGGTCATGATGATGCTCAAGATTAATGGTCGGAAGATTATCAGAACTCGATGTTGTCTCATGGGAGATATTTTGTTCTATTTTTAATGTGAAAATAATTATTTTCTTGAGTTTCATAAATCACCTTTCATGGTACATCTTGGAGTTTACAAGATGTATCATGGCTTGAGGGTGCGTTTTTGGTGGTTGGGGACAAAATCGGTTGTGGTAGAGTTTGGGGCTCGGTGTCTAGTTTTCCAGTAGGTAAAGGAAAAGAATCTTATTCCAGATATTTTATTGTACAACATGGATGTTCCCAAGTGGAAGGGGGATGAAATCTTCATGTATTTTATCATAGGTTTACCCAGTGATCAAGGATGTTGTGATGTTATCTGGGTGTTTATGGATCAGTTGATGAAATCAGTCCACTTCTTAACAATCAAGGAGTCGGGCAGAGTGGATTCTTTGGCTAAGAGATATGTGGATGAGGTGGTGAGGTATAATATAGTTTTCAGGTCTATTCTCTCATATTGGGATAAATTTTTTATCTAATGACTCTTGAAGGGATTGCATCATGCTTTTGGCACTCAGTTGCACCATTATACTTCTTTCCACCCACATACATATGGGAAGACAGAATGGACTATCTAGAAGTTGTAGGATATGGTGTGATCATGCTTCTTGGACTTTGGTGGATCTTGGGTATGACACCTACCTTTGTTAGTGTTTCCCTATAATAATAGATATAATTATTCCATTGGCATGGCTCAATTTTAGGCTTTGTATGGAAGACTGTGTCATTCTCCATTGTTCTGGATAGAGGTTGGGGAGATAGTTATTTTTGGTTTCAATGTGTTTTAGGGATTGATATAATTGGTTCATCATATTCATCAATGGATAAAATTATCAAAGGATCAGTAGAAGTCTTATATTGATCCTAGGAGGAGGCCCTTGGAGTTCGGGGTTTGAGAACATGTGTTTTTGAAGGTTTCCCCCCGACATGGGTAGTAGAGTTTTGGTAGAGGGAGTAAGATTTATCCCATGTTTGATGGTTCTATTTAGGTGTTGGGGTGAGTTGGTGAGGGGATAATTTTTGTAATTACCACTATGGTTGGGAGGATCCATGACATCTTTCATTTATCTCATCTTTTTCAGTATCTTCACAATGACTCCCATGTCATTGACATGGTGGAGTTTGATATCTATGAGGATTTGACCTTCGTGGAATTGATAGTAGATATCTAGGATATCCAAGAGGAGGTGATTCATATATGTATCCTTTCTTTGGTTCATGTGTGTTGGATTCATGATGGCCTGGATGAGAGTACATGGGATCAAGGGATGCAAATGTGCACCCAATACCCAATGTTTTTTGGAGTTTTCGATTGATTTGTTTTGTTTTGTGATGTGGTGTTGGAAACATTTTTATGATATGTGTTGTTTTATTTTTTTTGTGATGTGTATGGTGTGATGAGTGATAAATTCATAACATATGAGAAGGGGAGGACCAAATTCCTAATTAAGATGTATTAATTACGATGTGATTAAACCCATGTGGGTGAGTCAGTGTCTCCCATAGTGAATAGTATCTTGACATGGAGTAAGGAATTACTTAATTCATATGTTTAGGATGGTACAGTGCATTGGTTATACTGGATTTTGGTTTGGGATGCATGGAGTTAGAGATAGTTGTGTGATAGGAAGAAGATTGTGGCTTTTGTGATGTGGTTGTGCAGTGTGTGTTTTGGCCATTTGGGTTGGCATATTTAGTCGGTGGTAGTGTTTGAAGTATGATGACATCTTTTAGAGGTATCTCATAAGATAGTTGTTTATAACCCTTTCCATATGGGCTTAGTTTTAGATTATAAAGGGAGATAATCATTTTATAGTTATCTTCTATAATTTTTTTCCCTCCTAGTCCTTTACTTTTCCATTTTTAGTTGTTGGAGGTGTTTTTGGGAGGTTCTGGGTGTTTTCTGGGTGTTGGGTGTGTAGCAGAACTACTGCAAGAAATACCCATTGTGTAGGTGTGTTACACAATGTGAAAGTTGGTTTAATGGATTTTGTTGGTTTGGTTCATGACATGTATATTTTCAGGTTTAAATAACAAAAAGAAAACAATTTTTTTGATGCAACTAAACCCTAAGGATTACACGACATGATATGGGATTACACAACATGTAAATACCAAATGCATAGCATTTTTTAAGTTATTTTTAACCCAACTTTTCAATCATCTGGTTGTATCTTATTCCTTCTCTAGTTTTGGGTCAACTCTGGGTTCACAGAGGTGTTTTTCAATCCCTCATCCTCACTCTTTGATTTTTTGGTCTCGGTGGATATTCGTTGGAAGTACGTTGTTGATCCATTGTAGCTTATGCTCCCTTATTAGTGGTTTTCCATCTGTTTTTTCTCCCAAGGATTGATTGTGGTGATGTTTCTTTGGTTTGGATGTTTTTTGGGTTTCTTTTGATGTTATTTTTTGTGGTGTAAGTAGAGCCAATTTTTTTCATAGTGTGGTTGTGGTTTATAAGAGTTCTTCTTCGCCCTATGGTGCATAGTGAGTCATCATGTTTCTTTGAGGTAACAATTACCTCATTTTTTTATGTTGTATCATGCGGGAGGGGTTTTCATTGGTTTGTATATGGTTTATGGTTGTTCTAGTTTAATAAAAGATAAATAATTGGTTAATTTAATTGTAAGGGGAAAATGGGGTTCTATTCACATGTTTTTATAGCTTTATTTATTATTATGATATTATGTATTGTACATGATTGTTTCCCAAGTTCAAATTGTAGTTGTTGCGGGATTTTGTTGCACTAGATATATATTTTTTAACTCTTTGGTTGTGATTATTATGATATCACCATTAAATAGAAATTGGTTAATTTCCTATATCTTGTTAATAAATTATTTCCCCAGGATTATATTTTATGTGATAACACCCCTAAAATAAAGTGGGATATGATAAAATACCCTTTCAAAATCTATAAATGTATTTTAAGTGCTATGATGTGTTTTTATTCTTTTGGGGTGACAATGTAAGGTTGATGTATTGTTTGGGTGTGGGGATGATATTTTATTTGGCCATTCATTTTTGGTGGCAAGGAGGTGGTTTGTTTGGCTGTGATTTTGGGGTGTTGAGGATTTGGTTTGGTTGTTCATGCTTTTGGGGTAGTGAGGTAATTGTTTGTTTGGTTGTGCTATTAGTGTTGTGAGGAGGTGGTTTGGCAGAATGTTTTGTGGGGTGTTGTGGTGGTCGATTATTTGTGCTAGATGCTCGATTAGTGATGGAATAAATTAATACATGATTAATAATGATTCAAATGACATGTTTTGGTTGGGTTAATGGGATGAAAATGGTTAGTGGATAATTAAATGGTGGGTTGTATGGTTCAATGTGGTTGATGATAAATATTGAAATAAATGGGATGATTTAAATGGAATTGGTTGTAAATGTGAAATGAGATTTTTGGATTGATATGTGGTGTTATGAATTCAGAGGTGGCAGCAAAAGTGATGATGTTGTGAGTTGGTCAGTTTTTTTATAATCCATTTCTTTGGGCATGAGAGTTTGATACTATATATAATTACTTGTATATTTTTATGATTTTTTTTACTCTCCCAACCCATGTTGAGAACTATGTGTCGACACCCACATAGTCACATGGGGAAATTTTTTCTGACATCTGATGAGGAGTATAGATGGTTGGGTACCCACTCTTTTCCTCTCTCTCTCTTTTAAGAGAGAAAGATATTGAATAGGCTTTGATGATCGGATGTATGTTATTAAATTATATGGTGGTTTTGATAGCCCAAGTTTCTATGGATGAGGTGTGACAGACCATGTTTTTTTAGGTGAGATGTCATTGTTCTTGTGCGGTGGTGGTCCATGTGTTTTCAGGTGATATGTGACTATGATTTTGGTGTGGTGGACTAGGTGTTTTCATGTGAAATGTTTTTTGGTCATACTTGTGGGTCGGCGAGCCCAGGTGTCTACAGCCAAGGTGTGTTGTGCCAGTTCTTGTGGTGAAGTGTGGTATACGGAAGAGATGGGTGCTTCAGGATGCACGATGTTAGACGTGAGAGTGAAATACCAGTAAGAAAGTAGTGTAGGGTACCCTTAACGATGAGATTCCTATCATATTATATTACTTGGTTTTCATTATTTTGGGAGGTTTCCTTGTTGAGGTTTGGATGGTGACTATACCTTGATAGGTGCGGTATGGTTCTACGATTTTCTATTAAGTTTATTTTTATGCTTCCTTCTCATGTTCATGAGATATATGATTTTTTTCTACTAGTTATACTTGTATGGTCACCTTATGTATATATAACTGTTTTCAGGTTTCTAAGAGGCTTACATGGACCTTTTTAGACATTACTAGCGTGGGCCTTTGTATAGTTGTTGTGTCGCTGGTTCATCTTTACTTTTGTTATTTACTTTGGATACTTTTATTTTTATTAGTTATTTTTATACAATAATTTTGTGATGGTTTTGTCTTTATTTTATATTGTGTCTTGGAGTTTTTTTGGATGATCCATCTGGTATCTAGATCTTATTTATATTATAGAGTTTAATACCTCCCATACATGATATTTGTATACCCATCAGTGATTGCCTCAAACTTGGGGCCTAATAGGGGTGGTACTCAAGGGTCATTAACTCTCTCCCTTTATTGTGGTATCTTTGGAGGGATGGGTTCATAACCCCAATCCCATTAATGGATTCTCAAAGCTTAAGGATAGTGTTCATGAACCAATTAGATAGGAATATTGACCTGAAGTAAGGCTTGTATGTCATGAATTATAAAAAACCTTTTTAAACAATATGAGAGACCTCATAAAGAATATATTAAGAATCCTGGATAGAAAGGTTGTATAGAATCGGTATATAAGGAATAAACATGGAATATGATTGAAAGGTGAATTCCATTGAAATTATATAATGGTGTAAGAAAGTAAATGTATTTTAGCCACAGGACATATATTCTTATGGATGATAGACCATTTCAGGGGGTGTCTATGAAGATCTATATTGGTTCCATAGTATACATAGTAAAAAATATGTTTTCTTTTAATTCAGATGATCTTGTTAGTGATATCTAAGGAAGGTTTTCATGATCAATGTTTCCAAATACACGAATTGTGTTTCACAAAAATTTGAATTTTAAAAAGCATGATGGACAATTTTATACCTTTGATATCCATGATTGTGTGATTCTGATCATATAGAGATATATATACTAAACTCGATGTTCCTCCTGTAAGGGTTTCCATGCATAGATCTTAATTATATACCAGAAAAATGGGTATTTTGTGGTTGGATCATAGATAATGGATCCAAGCATTAATATAAATCTCATCGGAATTATAATCAAGACACACATAGTTCTTTGGAAGAATTCCCTTATATAGTTATGGATCATACACAGGAGGATGACACTTTTTAGAAATATTCATTGGCCCTAGAATAATGGATATCTAAATCACTATTTATCAAATCGTAATGAGAATAAAAACACATTTAGTTATTAGGAATAAGGGCTTAGCACATATCTAAATCATATATATGGGAAAGAACCATTTTATTTATAGAATGTGTCTATAAATTGGGGAACTCGTATTGGAATCTCATACATAGTTCTAGATTGTACACAAGAGAGGGGGATCTTTTAATTTTTTATGGATGAACCTTGGATATGGGATCCATAAATCACTACATATCTCATTAGAATGATAATAAATCCAATCTCGTTTCTCTATAAGTAACTCCATACTTAGATATAGCTCATATGTATGTAGTCGGGTATTTTTTTCTTTTGAATCTGTAGTTGGTCCTAGGAGAGGGGATCATATCCTCACTCCATATCTATAGTAATAAAAATCAAGAAACACTTTTTTCTTGGTAATTTCCTTTCATATATCTATATCATATGCAAGGAATAAGTTCCATTGATATTCTATGGCTAAAACTAACAATGCTCCATGGATCTCTACAAAAATTGATCTCTTGAGTAGAGAGAATATGTATAAAAGGTAATGGGGAACCCATAGCAGTTTAGATTCATGTCATATTGACTTATAAATCAAATTTTAATGACTTATTTTAGGGGTGTGGGTGTTATGAATTATATGTAATTTCTTCTAGGACTTGTATATTTGGTTTCACATGTGCCTGATTAGTATATAAAGAGTAGAACCTTGTCACTATATTGGGTAATAAAGACCAAAAAAAATTACTAAGATAAGGGGATGGAATTTTGTTCAAATCAATGGTTGGGCCTATAATATGTGATCATGGATTCACTACATGTATCATCATAATTATAATCAATTAACAAGAAGTTCATGGTAATTTCCATGCAATGATCTAACTTATATGTAACAAATAGGATAGATTATATAAGGGAGGCCACTCAAAGAAATTTTATGTCATGCATCATGGGCCAATGGTTCCCTGACTCTGTTCATAGTGAATATTAATAATTAAAATTAAATTAGTCATATAAAATATATAATCTCACTTGAATCATTCTCAGGGTGATAAATAAGAGGGAATTGTAATATTAACCAATTTGAATTAAGTTTCCACTCACAGATTTTTTTAAAAAACTCACAATGTTATCTATAATTCTTATATTTTCTATGGTAGAGATGTTTCCCTCCAATTTTAATTTTTGTGACTTGGATTTTGGTTCTATGTAGATTAATATAATTCCACTAGTAATTGTGATAAGTAGTTTAATTTCATGTTGCTTAGACTAAAATTGTCTTATATTTTAACGTAATTTGACCAAGACATTGGCCACACATTTTAACACTATTCTATAAGGACATTGTTTTATTATATCTATTATGAAAAGTATTTCTTGAAAACTATTTCATTTATTGGGGGAATGATGTGATATCCATCTATTTTTTACCAAGTAATAGGCTCAATTGGAGTATAACTTGTGTATGAAAGAAGTTTCATCCCATTTTGGTTCTAGTTTAGGAGGTTTCTTCACAGGTTTCATTGGGATTCTAGGAGCTTGTTTCAATTCCCCTTAGAAGAGTGAACAGATGTGAACATTATTTTTGAAGTGTTGTGCTACTAAATAATGGTAAACCTCCAAATGATGTAGGGCATAAAACCTTTTCTCATCGAGCTATTACAACTAATTTGATAATATTAGGGAATGATAAACTATAGATAGTTGATCAATAATGGAAATATGGAAACAAGTTAATTAGACATCCATGGGAAGAACTGATTCGGTTCTATATACAAGTGAATATGTTAACTCTTTTATTATAATGTGGGATGTGTTGAGGTAGTGCCACAAAGCATGAAGAATTTTTTCAATCTAATATTTCATGTCTTTATCCTCCTACATGTGGATTATATTTGAAATAATTTTATTAAGTACATTTATTTTTTCATTTTCCACTATATGGTAGTGGGATGACTAGTTATAGTGAATTCCATATTTTTTATAGAACCTCTTGATTTCATATGATCAAATGTTGATTCCATTATCCATTAGTGTTATATACGTAAAAAATATTTTAAATTGTTTTTCATAAAAAAAACTAATGATATCTTTTATCCCAACTTCTTTTAGAGATATATCTAATTCCCACTAGTAAAATAATTTAATGTCAGAAAGGATATGCTTTAACTACCTAGCTATCATTGAGGGATATGGAACCATGATATTGTTCCCAAAATAAAAAATGGCCTGGCATATTTGGAAATGTGTAACAATTCAAGTGGTTAATGAATGAAGCTGGAATGTATCTAACAAGCATTAAAAATATTGGTGAACTCAATACAATTATGATTCATTTTCAATCCAAACTACCCAATCCTTCTAATCTAATTGGAAATATTAGTCCCTAACTAAAGTGAACTTTAGGAAACTATATGTACTTCGTGTATGATAGTGATAGTTCCCAATCCTTTAATTAATTTGAGGAGGCTTTTATCAAAGCTTCAATTATAAAGGACTTTTTTAGGAACATGGTCTGTTATAATGTTAAAATTTAATTGTCCATCATTGGATTTTCACTTTTCTTTCTCTGTTAGATGAAATAATACCATGTTAGATATAGTCCAATATGGATGAAATATTTGAGGCCCCATCCTTAAACATTACATAACCTGTTTAATTTAACTAAAATTCACCTTCGTATATTCATAAATATTTTTTTGGATTATAGTTTTATAGAATTGGGTCATAATTCATACATAAAAACCCACAAACCTAAAAAGTGTATTTTTCTAAAATAATATCCATTTTTCAAAATACAATAGTCTTTAAAATTAAATCATGATTTCTTTTCATGAAAATTATTCACAACATTTATCTTGGATTCTTCTTTCATCTAACCCAACCATAACCCCTATGAAAAACATTTTAAAAAATGGGATGAACACAAAAAATCTCTGTAAAGGGAAATAAAAATATGGAAATAAATTTCTAGTCCAAGAATACTTACAATCATATGAAATCATTTTCAAAAGTAGGTATTTCTCACCGTTAAAGTATCATATACTTACATTGTGAAAACATGATATTCCCATAAAACATAAAAAGAAAATAATCAATTTTGGTAACTTGGTGGATCATTTTCTTAACATACATTATTATGATTGTAACAATCACATCAACAATATGATCTGTAAACATCATGTATATCTTATAATGTAGCCCTCGTGTCTACCTTATGATGTAAAAATCATAGTTACACATAGAATAACCAATTCGATCAACTTCCAACACACTTAATGCAACGGGGGGATATCATGGACCCATATAACTTTGTTTTATAATAGAACCACCAATATTCATAAAAAATTACCATGAACCATTACATAGTCATTAAACAATAATACTTACATCATAAAAATAATTCCTTGAGAAAACAATACTTATTAATGGAAAATTGTGCACATTCAAAAGAAAATATTTTCTTTGAAAATACCACGTAATGTTTTAAAGAAAACATAAAAACATTAAGTTGTCATGAATTTGGAAAATTTCTCTCACTCTTTATATGTTTAAAACATTCCTTTTTAATTTTTTTGAAATAGAAATTAAAGGATGATTTTTAAAGAAAATTCCCTTACTTGAGGTACGACATATTAAAAATGTGTTTAAAACTAATATATAATGGTTTAAATGGTGATATTAATTCATTTAATAAACATATTAATATTTATAAAACCATACATGATCTTATTATAATAAATTTGTTTCATTTATTAATAATATTTTGTTGTTTACATTGTTTCGGGTGCATTTGTTTCATGGTTTCATGGTCGGTTCATTAGTAATTTTATTATAAAATTGAAATAATACTCCATAAGAGAAAACATGTATATAGTTAGTTCATTATATAAAATTTTATGTGAATTTAAACTTTCTATGAATGCGTTGATGAGAAACAAAAACTCATCGTCCCCAAAGGTAGTGAATTGACACAAAATGGTTGAAGATTTTTTTCAAGAATGAAGGGAGAAAATAATATATTTGATAATGGATATATCGTTAACACAATAAAATTATAGTATACATATTATATTAGAGTTATCTTGAAACTTTTTATAGGTTTTCAGGATATGCTATATTGGGAAAGAATTTGAAAGGGATGAGGAATGAATTTACTCTTGAATATTTTCTCCCAAAGAACCTCCTTAGCCTCTGGGAATTGTTCTTTCAGTGAGACCAGGATGACTAGAATGTGTAAAGTGGTGATGGGAAGGTAATTTTGTATAATATATGAAAAAAATATATATCTTAATGTGATGAAATAAAGTGAAGTAATGATCCCCCTATTATTATTGAGGTGTGGGAAAAATTAGGAATTAGATAAAATATTAAAATATAATAATTATAATATAGGGGTAAAGATTTAAAAAAGGACTAAAATTATAAGAGGGGTAACATTTGGGACATAATATTATCATATTTTATCTTGTTCCTGCTTTTGGTGATTCTTAACTAATTTAATAAAAAAATTATTCATGAATTTATTTTGTCAAATTATACACTTTTCATAAATTTGAATTAAAAAACATCCAAAAAAATATTACAACTTAACCCATATTTTTTATTATATCAAGGAAATGTCATTGAACTATTTAAAATTCATGGATTACCTTAAAATATCAAATTAAATTTAATATTCTTAATAACATTTATTTGGTATTTCCATTAAATTAATAATTACTATAACATCACTATGAAAACCTTTAAGGTAATTATTTTTTCCCTAAAAAATAAAAAAAATTACCTGAAGAAGATGAAATTATTATATTTAAAATGACTACATATTGTAGAAAATATCTCCTAGAAAACCATATATTAAAATATTATACTAAAAAATTACTATATTGTGAACAACTTGACTTTATTTTCAATAAAATATTATATGGATCTTAATAATATATATGTAGAACCAAGTGGAAATTGAAAATACCTTTGAAAAAAAATTTCTAGATATAATCAAATAAATAATATTTATACAAGTTTTTGTGTCATTTAATGGTTATTATAATTTTAATTAAAAACATTTTATTGATTTTTCTTCATCTTGTACAAGATTTGAATCACCATTACATAAGCATTAAAGTTAACTATTTCATATATAAAATTGAAAATTAAATTACTATTATAAAAAATTAATTAATTATATTCATGGTAATAATTTAAATTCATTCATTAAGTATATTTAATCAAATTCATATCAGGAAAACTTCATTAATTTGTTAATTTGTCTTTTCCTATCTTACCCAAGAATTATAGGGGAATTCGGATAAGATTTATGTTGTATAACACTAAAATTATAATATATTATCTAAAATATCAATTATAATAAATAATTAATAAATAATTCATTAAAATAAATTTTTCACTCAATTATTATCTATAAGGAATTAGATTTTACTTTTTCAGCGCTCCGCAGACACTGCGTCGGTACTGAAAATGATTTTCATACTTATCATGAAATAAATTATAACATACGTGTTATAGATTATTTATTGTAAAAACATTATTTTATAATTTAATAACTAATTCATCACATAAATTTCATAAATTTTATATCATTATTATTTTTTGATGGTGTCACTAAAATACTGTATTTAAAAAAAAGCAATATTTTTTTAATATTCCCAAAAAATTATAAAATTCAAAATATTATGAAAAATTAATATTAATATAAATTAAATATTATGTTTTCAAAAATAAAATTATTTTTTACAAATTAGAATTAATTAATTTTAAAATTAATCATTAAATATAAAATATAATAAAGTGGTATAATAAAATTATTTATTTTTAGATTTTCTTAACATAATGAATTTAAATGTTTAATTCAATTATACTAATATGAAAACAAATTATTCTATTTTTTCCTAAGTTTTTAAATTATCCCACATTTTGAAAATTGTGTCCTCTCAATTTATTCACTTATATTATAAATGGTGATACCTTTCCCTTGTAACATTTTTAGATTCTCATGATACTTTTTCAACCTTCTAGTTTCTCCCAAAAACCTTAACTAGTTGAATTACCTTATTCCATAATAATTTCTCTTTATGATCATGAATATGAATAGTTTTCTCTTCATAACAAAGGTTCTATCCTAGATAAAATAATTCTAGGCTCATAACATGAGATGAGTTTGGAAAATAATTTCTTAACATCGAAACATTAAAAACACTGTATACATGGGGTAAACATGGATAAAATGATATTCGATAAGAAACTGGTCAAACTCTCTCTAAGATTTCATAAGGTTCCTCGATAAGAAACTGGTCCAACTCTCTCCAAGATTTTATATGGTCTAATGAACTATGGACATGTCTTTCCTTTCTTATCAGAATTTATAAGACTTTTCCATGGATATATATTAAAGAAAAAATGACAAATACCTCGAAAGAATGGTCTTTAATCTTGTTATCTTCATAACTTTTCTTCCTTATCTAAGTTTTCTTCGTATTTTTCTGGATTAACTTTATTTTCTTAGATGCCTCCTCTAATAATTTGGGTCCCATCAACTTTCTTTCCCCTAATTCATCCCAAAATTCTAGTCTTTCACACTATTTTCCATATAATGCCTCAAAATATTCCATCTGTATATTGGGATGAAACCTATTATTATAAGAAAACCCAACTAAAGAGATAAGGTGATCCCAAATTCCATAGTAATCTGTTGAAAAATCTCAAATAATTTCCTCCAATGTATTAATTATTCATTATTCTTATCCATCAGATTAAGGATTAAAGGATGTTTTGAAATTTAATTCAGTTCCCAATGACATGTGATGGCCTTTCTTAATGTTATAAGTGAACCTAGGATCATGATCAGATTCAATGGAGAGAGTAACTTTATATAACCAGAATATATCTTTAAGAAACAACATGAAAATTTGATCTAGAGACATATTATCTTGAATATGAAGTAAATTTTTAGATTTATTCAACCAAGAAAATATAACCCAAATATAATTTTCTCCTCAAGAATTTTTTTTAGTCCATCCATGAAGACATGGGAATATTTTCTTATTTCTACTCTGGAACTAGAAAATGATGAAACATCCCCTTTTATAGTTATCACTCTACTTTAATCAATTTACTAGTCAATTGTATCATGGTCAAATTAGTAATGTCTCGTTTCATTCCATCCCACCAGCAATACTCTTAAAGGTATCTGTACATATTAGTGCTACCAGGATGAACTAGAAATAGAGAAATATGAGATTCACATAACAATTATTTATTCATTTGGGAATCAAAAGGAACACATAATCTCTTTCTAAATCACTATACACAATCTTTATCAATATTAAATTTTGAAAACTTACCATTCTTAACCAATTCTACCCGTTTTTGTAACTCATTGTCTTCCTTCTAAGCAGTCTTAACTCTATCTTATAAAGATGACTCCATGAACATCACAAACAAAATATAGTAATTTCCTACACCAACCACTTAAAATCCAAAATTAATCAAAGAATTAATCAAAGGATAATGTTCTAAATGTAACTTGTTTAATGATATATAATTTTTCTAACTCAAGGAATCATCAATTATATTCGCTTTTCAAAGTTGGTAATTTATTTTGTAATCATAATCCGTAATCAATTCCAGCCACATTCTCTACCTCTTGTTCAATTCCTTCTGAGTAAATATATTCTTTAAAAATTTTGGATTCGTATATATTTCACATTTGTATCCATATAAATAATGCCTCAAAATATTTAAATAAAAAAATAAAATTTAATTCCAAATCATGTGTAGGATAATTTAACTCATGTTTTTTCAGTTGCCTTGGAGAAAAAGCAATTACCTGATCGTTCTTCATTAGAACCCAACAAAGTCCCTTTAACGAATTGTCACTATAGATGAAAAAATCACTATTTATAAAGTTAAATTCCAAAATATGATCATTAACTAATCTCTTTTTCAATTCCTAAAAACAAAAAACACATTACGCCTTCAAAATAAATTTTACCCTTTTCCATGTTAATATAGTTTGTGGGATATAAAATCATTCAATGTTTTCAAAAAAAACATCAGTAATACCCTGATAATCAAAGAAATATGTGAATCTCTACAAACATTGTAGGTATTGTAAATTCATCAACTATGTTTTTTTGTGGGATAAAATGTAATGTCATCCTTATTTAAAATATTCCCAGGAAACGAAATCATTGGTAACCAAAAATCAAATTTTCTAAATGTCCTATATTACTTAATTTATTGGATGTTTTATGGGTAAATCCTTAGTTTTATTCATTATCCACTTAATTTTTTAAAGAAATGAAATATCATCTATAAAAAAACCATAAACTTATCCAAATATTTATAGAATATTCTCTTCATAAGATCCATAAATACAGAAGGGCCATTTTTCAAAAAAAAGGGCATAAAAAAAACTCGTCATTACAATATCTAGTATAGAATGTTATATTTGAAATTCCATACCCTTTCACCTTTATCTGATGGTACATGGATCTCAAGTCAATCTTGGAAAAAATTTGGGCTCACTAGAGCTAATTAAACAAGTCATCGATATGAGAAAATGGATACTTATTCTTAATAGTAATGTTATTCAAAGCTATATAATCAATTACAATTCTCAAAGAACCATATTTCTTTTTAACAAAAAAAATAGGAGAACCCCATGGTGAATCTCTAGGACAAATGAATCTATTATTAAATAACTCATGCAACTTCTTTTTCAATTATAGAATTTCCTCTTGATCCATTCAATAATAAGGTTTTGGAATTGTCTAGGTATCAAAAACTCATTTTATAGTAAATTAAACTTATAAATAATGTATAAAAATGGGAAACTCATCAAGAAAAAAAAATATAGGTATTCATTTACCACTAGTGAAAAATTAATATGAATAGTTCCTTTAATTTCATCAGTATGCTCAAGATAACATTCATTTCCATCTTTTAATAGTTTCTTAGCTTTTTTATATGTTTTCAATGATATAGGTTCATGATTCTGTACAAATTGAAACTCTTTCTAAAATAATGATTCTTTAGATCCATAGTCAATATTATCTTGGTAAATATATAGCCAATCCATACCTAGAATAACGTCAAACTCTATTTGGGGTCAAACAATGAGTCCAGTGGGTAATTTATTTCCAAATACAACAATAAGAAGATTATTATAACTCATTTTCCATTTAATATTTCCCCCTTATGTTTTAACCATTTTTTATTGCATTTCTTAAGGTGAAATTTCAAATTTAACAGAAAATTCTTGATAAATAAAGGAATTTATAGACCCCATATCAAAAGATACATTAGAAAAATCAAATTAAAAAAACAATGTACCTAATAAAACTTTATTCGATAGCCCAAAATATTCTGAATTTGTCTTAAAGGATTTAACTAAACCTTTCTGCTTAAATTTTAGTTACCACCCATCAATCATATTCAACTCTTGGAATGTATGGGAATAATTAACCAGATCACCACATTTAAAACACTTTAAAGTTTTATTATAATAATTAAACATAAGACCATTTTCATTGAAATAGTAGGGAATATGTTCAAAATTAACACATTAGAAACACTTCCTGGATTTTTCAAGGGATTACCCATGGTGATTTTTTCTACACTTCCCACAAAATTAAAAGTAGATTTTCTTACCTTCAGATTAATTTGATTGATTCTTACTCATTTCTTTCAATATAGAGCTTTTATTCTTATTTTTCTCAAAGTACACATGATCATCTAAAAACTTCATTTCTATCCTCTTAGTAAATTAAACAAGTTTCTCATAACTATTGAATTCATCGGAATCTAATTCCATTTTATGTCTTTGATACAATTCTGAGTAAAAATGATTTATTTTACTATCATAATCTAGATTTAGAGAATAACTTTCTAATCAATTAAAGTTTTCTTCATAAACATATACTGAATCTTTTATTTTTTATTTTAATTAATGGAATTTATTTTTCAACTGAAATCGAACCACCTTAGGAAATTATTTTTCAAGGAAATTATTTCTTCACTAATCCCATTATAAGGCATCAATCTCAATTTTTTCCCTTATATTTTTAACAATTGACCACCAATGGTCAACTCCACTATCAAAATTTTAAATTGAAATACAATCCTTTTTATTACCTGAACTCCCCATGACATTGAATATATTTTAAAAGGATTTAGTCCACACTTTAGCTACCAAAATGTCAAAAGATCCAAAAAAAAGTATGAGGGGTTTTCCTAATAAAATGTTGGACTATAATCATGTTCTTTTGTGGTATCTCTGGTTGTTCTCTTTCATATATTCCATATCCATTTATATAATTATTTAATTGGTCCATTACTATCATAAACCAATCTATTCCAATTCCTTCAATTCTAGGTTTTGGATTCATAAATATATCATCTTCTTGGTTCCTTCCTACTTCGGCTGCCATATTTATTATGAAAAAACCATTTTGATCGAACATATCTTAGAGGAAAAAACATGGTAATATAAAACTTATATATCATTTAAAATAAACCTTAAAATAAAAAACATTTATGGTTTTCTATTAACATCATCCTAATCCCTAAAGTTATCTAAACTATGTTATGGTACCAAATATAAGGAACAAACCTAAAACATTACATAATATTGTTAATTCAACTACAATTCACTTTCATACATTCCTAAATATCTTTTATGTCTACAGTTTTATATTACTAGGTAATAATTCATACAAAACAACCCAGACACATAAAAATTGGATTCAAATAAAATAGTATCCTTTTTTCGTTATACAATAGTCTTTAAAAATAAATCATGATTTATTTTCAGAAAAAATCTTCACAACATTAATATTGGATTCTTCACTCCTCTTACCCAGCCTTAAACCTTGTGAAAAACACTTTGATACATGGTATGAACACAAAAACCTCACTAAGGTACATAAAAATAGGGAAATAAATTGTTACTCCATGAAAACATAAAAACATATGAAATTAATTTCACAAAGATATACTTTTTACCATTAAATTTTCACATACATACTTTGTGAAAACATGAGATTTCCAAAAAAGAGAGAAAAACTAAATAAACCATTTATGTAACTTGGAGTATAATTTTCTTACTATACTTTCTTATGATTGTAACCCTCACGTATAGCATCTGATCTATAACCCTCATTAGTACCTTATAATGTAACCTTTAAGGCTACCTTGTGATGTAACTATCACAATTACACTTGGAATAACCATTATAGTCAACTTTCAACATACCCCATGCATTAGATGGATATCATGGACCCAACCTTATTTTTTTATGATGGAACCAAATATCATCATAAATAATTCCCATCAAACATAACATAATCATTAAACAATAATACTTGCATTGTGAAAATCAATCATTGACAAAAAAAATTATTAATTTAATAATGTGAAAATACGAAGGAAATTTTTTTTTGAAAATTACTATGTAATATTGTAAATAAAACATAAAAACATTGAGGTATAATGAAATTGATAAATTAAACTCATGTTGTATATGTTAAAAACATTCCTTTTGAATTTTGTGAAAATATAAATTAAAAAGGGATTTTTAAGGAAAAGTGTCTTACCTCAGGTTTGAATTCCTTTAAATGTGTCAAAATATTTTTTATAATTGTTTTAATTGGGATATTAATTTATTTTACAACAATATTAATATTTATAATACCTTAAATTATCTTCTTATAATATCTTTCCATGCATTTATTAATAATATTTTTTATATCCATTATTTAGAGTGCATTTGTTTCATGGTTTTGTGGTCGGTTCAATATGGGTTTTCTTTTTAAATGGAAATAATACTCTAGAATAGATAATATAAATATATTGTAAATTTTAAACAATTATATGTTAATTTATACATTCTATGAATTTGGTAATGAGAAAAGTGAATTCATCATCAATGAATGTGGTGAATTTACATGACCTGGATGACGCTTTTGTTTTAAAGAATAAAAGGAGAAACTAATATATTTAATGATGGATATATCATTAACACAATAAAATTTCAATATATATATGATGTTTTATTTATCTTGAAACTATGGATAGGGGTGCGGATATGGTTGGAGTGAGAAATAATTTAGAAAATTAGAAGAAGGAATTTTATTCTTCAATCGTTTCTCATTGAGAACCTCTATAAGGATCTTGGAATTAGTGTTTTTGTAAAGAAAAGAACACTATGATGTTTAAAGGGTGAATAAACGTAATTGGTCATAATAGATTAGAAATTTATTGCCTCGTTTGATGAAAATAAGTGAACAAATGATCACCCTTTTATAGTTGTGGTGAGGGGAAATTAGGAATTGCAGAAAATATTAAAATATAACAAGTCTAGTATATAGTTAAAGGATTCCAAAAGACCAAAAAAGATAAATGGGATCAAATTTATGATATAATATTATCATATTTGGACTAATTCAATATTTTTTTAAATAATTTGAGAAAATATTTTATTCATTAAAAATAGTTATTGTAAAATTAAACACTATTCAAAAATATTATAATAAAAACATAAAAACAAATAATAAAATGTAGGATCGAAATATAATATGAGATGCTCAATATACAAGAGGGGGGGTGAATTGTATACTTTAAAAATTCCTTTGGAACCTTTAAAGTTAGTTATGAATAACTAGATTTTCCTTAAGAAAAGGAAAGAGTTAAGTTTAACAAAGTTAAACTAAGTAAATTCACAACACCTCTAACACCGAACTAAACTTGGAAAGGGATTACAAAAGTAGGTTCCGGAAATATGATTCCGGAGATTGAAACTTAACAAAAGTTACAATATGAGATTCTATCTTAAAGCGTATAGAATCTAAACTAATCAGAGTAAGTAAGGAAGTATAAGAAAGTTATACTTTCCTTAAGATACAAATTGCAGCGGAATAAAGACAAGTAGTAAAACTACTAGTAACAAGATAATAGTCTTTTAACCCAAAGAGAAGGGTATCCAAAAACCTTGGATAAAGGTCCCTTGATTTATACTTTCAAGCAAGTCTGTCTTACCCACACCAGGGTAAGCCCTCGATACGAAGATCGGTGTCTCTGTCTTGCTATCCCCGCAAGCCCTCAACTTCAAGGTAGTTGGCAACCTCTGTCTTTCTCAGCAAGAAAGCCCTCGATCTTTAAGGTAGTCGGCACCTCTGTCTTCCTATCCCCGGAAGCCCTCGAATGTAATCACCAACATTCGGAGTCGCACGAAGCTTTGAGAGTTAATAAGATACTCTCTCTCTAGAAATCACTTCAACAGCATGTAGGCACAAACTCAGTTGTTTTTCCAACAGCACCGAGCTCTTTCAAATGAGCTCCTATTTATAGGTAAGGTCGGCTCCTTCTCCAACGGTCATATTTTCCTTAAAGTTCGGAGGGACCTGTACACGTGTCAC
Source organism: Viscum album (assembly GCA_963277665.1). Lineage (NCBI taxonomy): Eukaryota > Viridiplantae > Streptophyta > Magnoliopsida > Santalales > Viscaceae > Viscum > Viscum album. Next base: position 1,909,261,140 of record OY728133.1, on the reverse strand, counting down.
TTAGACAACGGTTAGTTTATAACAAAATGGACGACATCGTTTTATAACAAAACAAGTGAAACAGAATGTACGACATCGTTTTAAACTCTAACATAAAGGTTCGGAATAGAAACTTCAGAGTGAAGGTTCAGAGTGAGTAAATTCAGAGTGTATAAAACAATGATAATCAGATTCTGTTTAATAGGAGAATTCGGAATGAGATTTCTTCATTAGAATTCGTAATGGGAATTCTTCATTGGAATTCGTAATGAGAATTATTCTTCAGAATTCGTAATGAGAATTCGGAATGGGATTTCTTCATTAGAATTCGTAATGAGAATTCTTCTTCAGAATTTGTATCCTGAATCTGGAATAGAACTTAGTTAGAATTCATATCCGGAATTCGGAATGAAACTTCCTTATAGTTCTTGTCCAGAACCGAATCCTAAAAACAGAATGCTTTTATATCAAAGTTTTAATGACTCCGAGAAAATGAATCCGAAACTTATACTTAAGAAAAATATTGATGAAAATATGATAAGGATAATTTTCCTTATAAAAGCGTTTTTCCTTAAGAAAGCAAATTTCCTTATAAAAGCAATTTTCCTTAAGAAAGCATTTTTCCTTATAAAAGCGATTTTCCTTAAGAAAGCATTTTTCCTTATAAAAGCGATTTTCCTTAAGAAAGCATTTTTCCTTAAAGATAAGGTGTTTGTGATTTTCAAAACATGAAGGAATGGAAAAGTCATAAGGAAAACCTTATTGACTCAACAATCTCCCCCTTTTGGAAAGCACAAACATCCTTACGAAAAAGCTATTCTAAGAAGAAAGAAACACATTAAAGCTTATCTCCCTTGGTTTAAGAAATAGATGAATACGACTAACTCCCCCTTAGGCTTTGAATCTCTAAGGATCGTATTCATATTTCCGGAGTGATGTTTCTTTAAGAAAAACTCCGCCTTAAACAAACTCTTATTAGAGTTCTATCTCCTTGGGTATTTTTCTTTCTCCCCCTTTGATAAGCACTTATTAGATTTCCTCTTTTTCTTAAGGATCTTTTCCTTCTCCCCCTTTGTGATTTTCAAAAAGAATTGGAGGGAATGGAAAAAAATGACAAAGTAACTGAAAGATTAGTAATGACAACAATAGAATCAACAAGCACAATTCTCATTATATTTGAAATGTCAGCAACAAAAACAGATTACAACAAAAAGATCGGATTGGTCATTTCGGATCTTTCTCTTTCGACATGAGCCCTTTAAGAATTGTCTTGATCTTTTTGAGGTCCTTATGATCTTCCTCTGCTTGCTTCTCTAAGGCAACTATTCTTGCTGACTGGGCTTCAATTACTTCTTCCTGAGCCTTCAACTTTTCTTCCTGAGATTTCATCTTCTCTTCCTGAGCCTTCATTCTTTCTAGAAAATTGATCCGATGATCCCTTTCAAATTTCCAACTCTGATTAACGGAGTTGAGCTTTCCATTCAGATCTCTCACTTCCTGAATCCGAATGTTCTTTTCTTCTGTCAATTTATTATCGAATGATGCAGTCATCTCATGAAACTTCTTGTCCTCGGTTTGAAATGCATCCTTAACATTTTCCTGAAACTCATCCAGCAACCTCATCTCTTCCACATTCTTCTTCGACCAGCTTGTCATCCTCTTGCAAGATCTTTTATGTGCTTCGTAACCAACAAAGAAAGTTTTGAACTGAGCTTCAATCTCTACACACTTATCCATTACCATGGATACGGAGTCGGTTTTCTGATTCAGCGCATGTTGAAGCATCTGGCATCTAGAGTCAATACTGGAGAAGGTTGGAATGGTTCCCACCAACTTCTTCAAGGACTGAACAACAAAATCGTGCCCCAACGATGATGACTCTGAATCTGAAATCTTGCTAGGAGAATTTTCTTCCTCAATAAGCTCCAACTTCCTCTTAGAAGAACTACCAGCTTCCTTCCTCATACTCTTTTCTGAACTCGGGGTATCAGCAAGAATTCGTTTCCCCTTATCTTTTTCCGGAATAGAAACCTGTTCCGGAGATTTCTTCTCGCTATCAGACACTTGAAAAACCAAATCTTCCTCATCAGCAACTTGTACATTTTCCTTCTGAGCAGCATCAAGTAAAATATGTTCTTCTTCTCTCAGAAAAGAAACTTCTTCTTCACCTTTCTCTTCTTCCATAGTCGGAGTAACAAGCTTCGAAGATTGAGCTTCAGATGTTCGGAGCGACAAGTGTTCCGAAGGAGTTCCTTTATATTCATCTACTTGTTTGAGCACATCTCCTGTCTCACCACTTCCTTCAGCAGCTTCTTCAACTTCTTCCACTTGCTCTACTTCCTCAGTAGCAACAGCCTCTTCCGGAGTAACAAGATTTCTTCCTGGAGTCTCAGGTAGAGATTCCAGAGAGAAAGATCTCGGAACGGGAATGGTTGCTGAAACCATTTCGTTGAACTTTAACAAGGCCTGAGCTACCTCAGCCTCGGACATTTTATTCTTAAGCTTCTTTTCCTTTGCTTGCTTCTCGAGCTCATCAACAGCCTTTTCTTTCAGAGCTTTAGCCTCTGCAGGATCCAATCCGAACTACGGATCTCCTTCCTTCCTCTTCTCTTTATCAGCTCTCCACTTTGCTGCAACCTCATCAGTATAGGTTTTCTTCTTTTTAGACTTAGGAGGTGCAGAGTGGACTTCCTTAGACTTGGGTTCCTCAGCTTCGACAACCACTTCTTTCAGCTTCCTCTTCCTTACCGGCTTGGATGATTCCGGATCAGCCACTTTCGGAGTCACTTCTGCTTGAGGAGGTAGATCAATAAACTTCCCTGAGTCCTTGTTAAAAGCTATATTCATACTCTTAAGAGTGGCATCACTAAGAAGCATGATCTTACAAACTTTTGGCTTAGAACTGCAAGCTACCTTGAAGGATTCTAGGCACCGAACTATGAGCTTTGACAATATTGCCGGATACATCACAATCTGAGCTCTCAGATTCTCCTTCTTCAGATTCTCAATATTAAGAAGGATATGCGTCATAAAGTTGAACTTCCTTAGATTTATCAAAAAATCTAAGATATATATCTCACTCTTCTTCAGGCTGTCTTTATCTCCTTTTCTCGGTACGATAAGCCCTTGCACCAATAACTCCAGAATCCAGAAGTTTGTAGAAAGACTTGCTATTTTCGGAGCCTTGTCATCATCCAATCCGAGAATTTCTAAGGCTTTCTCCTTGTTGAAACTACCCAAAGAGTCTGGAAATACGTGGGAAATAAACTCAGCTTCCCCTTCATAACTCAGCCCTACCAAGCTTGCAGCCTTGGTGTAAGAAAGCTTATATGTCTTGCCATACGATTTGAAAGAAAATTTTTCTCTATTATCTTCCTCGAAGAAAGCAACCGACTCATAAAACTCGATAATCAAGTCAGAGTAGACTTCATCTTGGTTGCCGGTTTTTGATACCGCAACACCTTCCCAGCCATTCAGCTTGATATTCTTTGAAATAATAGAATCGTAGTTGCTGAAGAAATTCGGATGAACTAACCTCTCTCTGTAGACTAACCACTGAGAAATGGGCTTGGTTGAAGACATTTCTTGAGAAGCTAACTCTGCAGACATTCGGATTAGAAGTCCTCTGAGATATTCGGAACAGAGAAGACTGAAGTTCGGAACTGAGAAAACTGTGGTTCGGAACGGCCTTAAATCGGAGAGTCAGAGCTTCAGCACACAAAAGCTTGAAATCGATGTGGGACGAGAAAATAGGGTCCCCTTTATATAGGCAATGGAATGACGGTTCAACTTCCTCGATTGATCTAACGGTTTAGAACGATCTGAGATCAGATCTAACGGTTGAAAGCTTGAATCCGATCTTTTTGAGGTTTTATTAAAGTAAAGAATTAAGAAATCCAAAAACCAAAAACAAACTATAAGAAATTGCCAGCAAGTAAAATATGATTACGAAAACTTCAGTAAGGAAATCATACCTTTCGGATTAGCTTAGGAAAGTTATTCATAATGGGTAATATAAAGATGACTACGAAAAACTCAGTACGAAACACTAAATACGAAAAGTCAATACGAAAAACTCAGTACGAAAAAGTAAATATGAAAAGTCAATACGAAAAACTCAATACGAAAAAGTAAATATGAAAAGTCAATACGAAAAACTCAATACGAAAAAGTAAATATGAAAAACTTAACTTGGTACGAAAATTTGGTTATGAAAGTCCCAGTACTAAAGTTTTCCATTCCAGAAATTTTCAATACGAATACTTTCATTCCAGAAGTATTCTGTACGAAAATATCCATTCTGGAAAATGGTAGTTCCGGAAGTTCCATTCCGGAAATTTTCGTTCCGAAAAGTTTGAAAACAAATTTTTAAAAATTTTGTTAAATAAACAATCAAATGTACTCCCCCTATGAAAAGGAGTTTCTTACTGTAAGGAGATTTTTTCAACAGAAAGTTAATTAAGGAAGATTACCTTATGGTTATCATTCCTAACTTTTGTTTAATATATTCAAATCTATCAGAAGGCAAGGATTTTGTGAAAATATCAGCAAGTTGATCTTGCGTTCCGATAAACTGAAGAATAATATCTCCTTTAAGTGTGTGATCCCTAAGAAAGTGATTCCTAATATCTATGTGTTTTGCACGAGAGTGATGTGCAGGGTTTTTACTTAGGGCAATGGCACATGTGTTATCACAAAAAATTTGAGTTTTAGTAAAACTCAAGCCATAGTCTGTGAGTGTGTGTTGCATCCACAACACTTGTGCACAACAACTTCCAGCTGCTACATATTCAGCTTCAGCAGTGGAGAGTGCAACAGAATGTTGCTTCTTGCATGACCAAGAAACTAATGAATCTCCTAAGAAATGACAAGTTCCGGATGTACTTTTCCTATCCATTCTACATCCACCAAAGTCAGCATCAGAAAAGCTTTTTAGAACAAAATCATTTCCAGAAGTATAAAATAATCCTAGATCCATGCTTCCCTTAAGGTAGCGAAAAATTATTTTTACTGCCTTTAAGTGAGATTCTTTAGGATTGGATTGATATCTTGCACATAAGAATACAGAAAACATTAAGTCTGGTTGACTAGCTGTTAAGTAAGGTAGACTTCCAATCATACCTCTAAAAGATGTTTGATCTACTGGTTTCCCAGCTTCATCAAGATCTAAAGAGTTTGAGGTACCAATGGGAGTACTTATACTCTTAGTGTTGTCATAACCATACTTTTTAAGAAGATCTTTAATATACTTATGTTGGGATATGTAGGTTCCTTCTGGTTTTTGAGAAATTTGAAAACCAAGGAAAAATGTTAACTCACCCATCATACTCATTTCAAACTCAGATTTCATTAGACTAGCAAAAGAGTCAGTCAAAGATTGCTGAGTTGAACCAAATATAATGTCATCAACATAAATTTGAACAATCAAAACATTTTTCTTATCTTTCTTTATAAAAAGGGTTGGATCTGCATTTCCCTTAACATAGTTATTTTGAAGCAAAAATCCAGTAAGTCTATCATACCATGCTCGTGGGGCTTGTTTAAGGCCATACAAAGCTTTGGTAAGTCTAAAAACATGATCTGGATATTTTGTATCTTCAAAGCCATGAGGTTGTTCAACAAAAACATCCTCTTGAACATAACCGTTAAGAAAAGCACATTTCACATCCATTTGGAAAAGTTTGAAATTAAAGAATGCTGCAAAGGCAAGTAGAATACGGATAGATTCAAGTCTAGCTACTGGAGCATAGGTTTCTTCATAGTCTATTCCTTCTTGCTGATTATAGCCTTTAGCAACAAGTCTAGCTTTATTTCTAACAATGACTCCATTTTCATCACATTTATTTCTGAAAACCCATTTTACTCTAATAACAGAAGTTTCCTTAGGTCTTTCAACCAAGGTCCAGACTTTATTCCTTTCGAATTCATTTAGTTCATCTTGCATTGCTTTGATCCAATCATCATCACCTAAAGCTTCATCAGTGCTTTTAGGCTCTAATTGGGAAAGAAATGCTAGATGTTCTACTTCATTTCTTAAGGAACTTCTAGTCCTTACAGGTTGATTTACATCACCAATGATACTATCACTGGGATGATTTTTAAGAAACACCTGATTTGGGTTTTGTAAAACCTGTTCATCAACATAAGGTAGAAAGTCTTATGGGGTAAATGTTTCAGAAGTATCTTCTAGAACAATTTCCTTATCAGAAGGTTCTTCTATCAACGGTTGATAATTAGTTTTTGAAAACACATCCGAGGATGTAGGTTGGGAGGTTTTAAAAACAAAAGGGTCTGATTCATCAAATTTTACATGTACTGTTTCCTCAACAGTACAAGTATTTTTATTAAAAACTCTATAAGCCTTAGAGGTTGTGGAATAACCTAAGAAAATTCCTTCATCAGACTTTGGTGCGAATTTATGTAAGTTATATTTAGTATTCAAAATGAATACTTTGCAACCAAAAACCTTGAAGTAGGAAAGTCTTGGTTTTCTACCATTCCATAACTCATAAGGAGTTTTATTAAGAAAAGGTCTAATCAAAACTCGATTTATAGTATAACAAGCAGTACTTACAGCTTCAGCCCAGAAATGTCTAGCAATAGAATATTCACTCAACATGGTTCTAGTTATCTCTTGAAGAATTCTATTTCTTCTTTCAACTACACCATTCTGTTGAGGAGTTCTAGGTGCTGAAAAGTTGTGAGTAATACCTTTCTTACTACAAAAAGTTTCAAAATCAGAATTTTGAAATTCTCCTCCATGATCACTATGAATAGTTTTCAATGGAAGGTTTTTCTCATTTTTAACTTGGGCTCTAAAACTTTTGAAATAAGAAAAAGCTTCAGATTTCCTTGCTAGAAAATAGACCCAAGTAAATCTAGTGTAATCATCAACTAGAACAAACACATAGTATTTGCCTCCAATGCTTCCAGTTTGTGTTGGACCAAAAAGATCCATGTGCACTAACTGTAATGCATCGGTTTTTGAGACTTCACCGATTGACTTAAAACTAGATTTATGTTGCTTGCCATATTGACAAGGATCACAAACTTTAGAAGAATCAAATCTAAGCTCCGGTAGATCCTTAACAAGTTTCTTCTTAGAGAGTTTACATAGGTTCCTAAGATTACAGTGTCCTAATCTTCTATTCCATAACCAAGAATGATCTTCCATTGCACTTAGGCAAGGTAAATCTTGGCTTCTTAGGTCTTCTAAGTTTAAGGTGTAAACATTCTCTTGCCTATTGGCTGAGAGAATAAATTATTCCTTGGAATTGTGAACTAAGCATTTATCATTCCTAAAATTCACAAGGTAACCTTCATCACATAACTGACTTATGCTAATGAGGTTGTGCTTATGACCTTTAACAAAAAGAACATTTGAAATCAAAGTTTTACCTAAAAGAACAATATTACCAATACCAACAATCTCTCCCTTAGCATTGTCTCCGAAAGTTACCTTTCCTCCTTTCGTTTTGATAATCTTTTAAAAAAAGATTTTGTTACCAGTCATGTGCCGAGAACATCCACTATCCATGTACCAAATATTGTTGCTGGAACTTTCTTTCTTTTCCTGAAATTAAGAACAAAGTTAGATTTTCGGAATCCAAACTTGTTTGGATCCGAGATTTCCAGACAATAAAATTTTAGGTATCCACATTTTCTTAGAAAAGTAAGCTTTATGAAAACCTAAAGATTGGGTTTTGTTTAAGGAACAACTTCTTGCCCAGTGACCACCACATTGACACTTGGTACAAAATGGGGCACTTTGAGGAACAAAATAATTGTTACTGAAAACTGGTTTTGCATGGGTATAACCAAATCCGGATTTATTTCTTAAAGGTCGTATTTGAGAATACATCTTATCAAAATTTTCCTTACCATAGGTAAAGTTTGATAAACACTTATTTAAGGAAAACATTTCGGATTTGAGTTTTACAACCAAGTTTTTATCCTCAAAATCATTAGTTTTGGAACTAGAGTTAGGCTCGAAAACATTTTTCTTAGAAATTACTTTTTCTAATTCTTTAGAAAGTTTATTCTTCTCAGAACTTACTTCCTCAAGATTTTTTGAAATATTTTCAAAATCAGCATTTTTCTTATCAAGATCTTTAGAAAGATATGATATCTCTTTAGTAAGAATAGAATTCCTAGAATTTGCTTTATCAAGTTTCTTGTTGAGTTTGGAATTCTCAATCTCAAGAAGTTCAGCAAATCTAGAGACTTCTTCATAAGTAGGTAAAGTATTTTCCTCATTAGAAGATGATTCTTCATCAGAAGAGTTATAATACTTACTATCATTAGGATTTAAAGAAACATTGGTCAATGATTCAGCATTTCGTACCTTAGCCATAAGACAATGATTATCAATAGGTAATCTGGCTATAAGACCATGATTCTTCTGTCCTGAAGATTCATATTCAGAAGATTCATCTGAAGAGTCACCACCACTGGCACTCCAGGTGTCATTAGCTTTCAGAACTTTCTTAGCTTTGGCTTTGTAATACTTCTTCCTGTTCTTTTCTGAATGTCTTTCCTTCCTTCCTTTCTTTCTGAGCATAGGAAAATCTGGTCTAATATGTCCAGCTCTATTACATTCATAACATGTAACTTCTCCATCTTTCTTATCTTTCCTGTCCTTCTTCTTATACTTGGATTGAAAGTTTCTCTGTCCAGCTATCTTGTTCATCCTTCGAGCAAGATTGGCTAATTCATTTTCTGAAACTTCACTTTCACTAGATTCGGATTGGAAAATGACTTTCTTTGATTTGGATCTGGTTACTCTCTCAGGAGTCTTAGCTTTCATCTGATTCGAAGTTGTAGTAAAAGCAACAGTACCATTTCCATTCTTCTTCTTGATGTTGTCAGCATCTCTCTTCATTCTGGTCTCATGTTGTAGAAGAGTTCCAAATAATTCATCAAGAGTAATTTGAGTGACCTTCCTGTTCTCATCTATAGCTGTTCTCTTGGATTCCCACTCATTGGGCATAATATCAATTATCTTGTCCACAAGAGCTTCATCATCTAAACCTTTTTCTCCCATAGATTATAGACTGTTGACGATTGTCATAAATCCTTGTTGAACTTTACAGATAGGTTCTCCATAAGGAAAATTGAAGCCATGATATTCAGCTCTAAGCATAGCTCTTCTAGTCTCAATCACCTTAGAAGTCCCAAAGTGTGTAACCTCTAACTTCTTCCATATACAGTTAGCTGCTTCACAAGAAGAAATTTGGCTATATATATTTCTAGTCATTGAACATAATAAAGTATTGCGTACCTTATAATTGAGTTGATATTCTTGCTTTTCCTGGTTAGTAAAGGTTCTGACTTCCTTGTCAGGAATTTTATAATCACCAGTAAGCATCACAAAGTTGTCTACTCCAGTATTGATAACAAAAGTCTTCATACGATCTCTCCAGTATTCATAATCATTACCATCAAAGATTGGTGGCCTTGTAGGATTCAGATTGTCAATAGATCCAACATTAATTCCCTCCATACTAAATAATAACTTGGATACAAACTTGTTAGTAGCTTAGAATCGAAATCACAAAGTTCGGAATGGGAAAAGTTCGGAATAGATAAATCGGAATGACAAAGTTCGGAATAGAAAAGTGAGCAAGAAAAACTTGTATGTGAGTACAAGTATTTCAGTAACCTTGGCTCTGATACCAAATGTAAGAATGGTATAGAGTAAGAGGTTTCCAACCTCTGATACCAATTGTAGGATCGAAATATAATATGAGATGCTCAATATACAAGAGGGGGGGTGAATTGTATACTTTAAAAATTCCTTTGGAACCTTTAAAGTTAGTTATGAATAACTAGAGTTTCCTTAAGAAATGGAAAGAGTTAAGTTTAACAAAGTTAAACTAAGTAAATTCACAACACCTCTAACACCGAACTAAACTTGGAAAGGGATTCCAAAAGTAGGTTCCGGAAATATGATTCCGGAGATTGAAACTTAACAAAAGTTACAATATGAGATTCTACCTTAAAGCGTATAGAATCTAAACTAATCAGAGTAAGTAAGGAAGTATAAGAAAGTTATACTTTCCTTAAGATACAAATTGCAGCGGAATAAAGACAAGTAGTAAAACTACTAGTAACAAGATAATAGTCTTTTAACCCAAAGAGAAGGGTATCCAACAACCTTGGATAAAGGTCCCTTGATTTATACTTTCAAACAAGTCTGTCTTACCCACACCAGGGTAAGCCCTCGATACGAAGATCGGTGTCTATGTCTTGTTATCCCCGCAAGCCCTCAACTTCAAGGTAGTTTGCAACCTCTGTCTTTCTCAGCAAGAAAGCCCTCGATCTTTAAGGTAGTCGGCACCTCTGTCTTCCTATCCCCGGAAGCCCTCGAATGTAATCACCAACATTCGGAGTCGCACGAAGCTTTGAGAGTTAATAAGATACTCTCTCTCTAGAAATCACTTCAACAGCATGTAGGCACAAACTCAGTTGTTTTTCCAACAGCACCGAGCTCTTTCAAATGAGCTCCTATTTATAGGTAAGGTCGGCTCCTTCTCCAACGGTCATATTTTCCTTAAAGTTCGGAGGGACCTGTACACGTGTCACTTAGACAACGGTTAGTTTATAACAAAATGGACGACATCGTTTTATAACAAAACAAGTGAAACAGAATGTACGACATCGTTTTAAACTCTAACATAAAGGTTCGGAATAGAAACTTCGGAGTGAAGGCTCAGAGTGAGTAAATTCAGAGTGTATAAAACAATGATAATCAGATTCTGTTTAATAGGAGAATTCGGAATGAGATTTCTTCATTAGAATTCGTAATGGGAATTCTTCATTGGAATTCGTAATGAGAATTCTTCTTCAGAATTTGTAATGAGAATTCGGAATGGGATTTCTTCATTAGAATTCGTAATGAGAATTCTTCTTCAGAATTTGTATCCGGAATCTGGAATAGAACTTAGTTAGAATTCATATCCAGAATTCGGAATGAAACTTCCTTATAGTTCTTGTCCAGAACCGAATCCTAAAAACAGAATGCTTTTATATCAAAGTTTTAATGACTCCGAGAAAACGAATCCGAAACTTATACTTAAGAAAAATATTGATGAAAATATGATAAGGATAATTTTCCTTATAAAAGCGTTTTTCCTTAAGAAAGCAAATTTCCTTATAAAAGCAATTTTCCTTAAGAAAGCATTTTTCCTTATAAAAGCGATTTTCCTTAAGAAAGTATTTTTCCTTATAAAAGCGATTTTCCTTAAGAAAGCATTTTTCCTTAAGGATAAGGTGTTTGTGATTTTCAAAACATGAAGGAATGGAAAAGTCATAAGGAAAACCTTATTGACTCAACATAAAATTCAAACCAAATTTTTTATTATATAATATACTTGTGATTTTTATCTATATAATTCATTAATTACCTTTAAAATCTTAAATTATTCTTATCTTAATAATTTTAATACTTTTTATTTTATTTTTTTATAAAATTAATTATCACTACATCATCATTGTGAAAGCATTTAATGTAATTATTTATTGGTTCAAAAAATAAAAATAGATTTAATGAAATAATATTAATTTATTATATTTAAAATTAATATATAATGTCATAAATCACTCATATAAAATAGTATATTAAAATATTATACAAATTAAAAACTATAATGTTGATAACTTGACTTTCAATTAAAAGAAATATTGTAAGGGTCTTAATCATCTCCATGTTTCTTCAAATTGTAATTAAATAAACCATTGAATAAACATGGTAGATATATAATCAACCAATAAGATTTATTCAAGTTTTTTTGTCATTTAAAAGATTTTATAATTTTAATTAAGAACTTTTTATTGATTTTTCTTCTACATGAATCGGCACTGCATCAGAGTTGCATAAGCATTAAAGTTATTTATTTCATATATAAAAATTAAAAATAAATTTCTTTCACAAAATAATAAATTAATTATTATAAATATAATCATTTATATTCATTAATTAAGTATATTTAGTCATATCCACAACAAGACAACATCTTCAATTTTTTAGTTTGTCTTTTCTGTCCTTATACAAGCATTGCATAAGAATTTAGAAAAGATTCATATTATATAAATCTAAAATTAGAAACAAAAACAAAAACATCAATTATTCAAAAAAAATAAATAAATAAGTCATGAAATTAATTTATATCACTCAATTATTATCTATAACCAGCCAAATTTTACTTTATAATCACTATGTAGGCATTATGTCAACACTGATAATGATTTTTAAACTTATCAAGAAATAAATTATAAATTACATATTCTATATTACTTCTTATACAATATTTATATAATAATTTCATAAATTATTTATTACATAAGTTTAATAAATTTTATATCATTGTTATGTTTTGATGATGTCACAAAAATACTATATTTTTTTACAATTTACCAAAAAATAAAAAATTACAAAAAATTCATAACAAAATAATTTCAAAATTATGAATAAAAAAATTGAATTATTTTAATCAAAATATAATTATATAATTTTAAAATTTGTCATTTAAATATAAAATATAAGAAATTATTTTAATAAAATTATTTATTTTAATAATTACTTAATATTATGAATTTAACTATTTAATTCATTAATACTTATATGAAAAAAAATTATTCTATTTTTACAGAGTTTGTTACAACATCAATCTATTTTCTATTTTTTCTAAATCAGGGGAATTTTTGACTTAATTGATTAATTCCATTTTATTATCAATGAATGGTGAAATCACCATGAGTTGTGCAATGTTATTGACTATTTCATCCCTATCTAGATCATCCAAGGTTGTAACTGCATTATCCAATGCATCATCTCTCACATTATTTGAATGTAGGACATTGTTTAGTATTTCTTCTGAAAGGGAATTATTCCATCAGCTCATGTACATGGACAAGTAGGGGAACAATATCTTCCTTTTATAGTATATTCTCTATGAATCTTCTTAATAACCAACTATGAATCACCATTGACTTTTAGGTGGACTACTTTTATCTTCAGTTCTAGTTCCTTATATATTATTTTTCTTTGTTATCTACCTTATTACAAGTATATAATTACGAAAAGAAGAATGAAAAAGTAAAAATAATCATATATAGAGAGATAAGTATGATTATAAAATAAACTTTATTATGTTTAGGGTCTTATATTCTTGTCTCCCTATGGATTCTGGGAACATCGTCAAAGTACATAGTCCATTCTAGGAGAATCCGTGATTATGAAAGACTTCTTCGTCAGGAAACAAAGTTCCCAGTGGTTTTCTTTCATAGATGGATGAATTTCTAGAGAATCCACCAATTCTTATCCTTTTATTTCCTATCATGGTACCAAAATAATTTAAAACTAAAAAAAGATATATTCTAACTATTCCATACATATAGTAAATATAAGATAAATAAGGTTATATTTGAGATGGTTATTACAAGATAATAAGTGGAAATATGGGGTTCTATTAGTAGTGCCCCATGTTTTATACTTAAAAAGTTATTGAAAGGAAATTCTTCATGATATCTGAATATAAAGTCTTGGTACTAACCTATAGTGTTAATGGATACTAGTATCATTGAATGAATTATTATTTTTTTTGAAAAATCCCAGTGATCACTCTACAGTTTTCACTTATAAAATGAGTTGATTTATTTAAATGGGGGGAATTTACCCTAGTAGATTCAAAATTAATTTCTTTATATTTCCAAGATTATTCCAATAAATAATAATTCCACTAATTGGTAACTGTGTTCCTCATGATTCGGGGAAAGCGTAAATATTTTCTTGAAATTTTCACTATAAATAATCAGTTTTATGTGATGCATTCCTGAATCCCTCTAAACACTTTTAATTTTTTTAGGAGGTTACATGCTAAGTATAGTTTGGTATTTCTGAAGATCCAATTCAATTCCATGATGACATACAAATAAATCAATAAATATTCTTGAGGTAACCTCAAAAGAACATTTCAAGGGGTTCAACTTCAACTTTGTTGCACAAAATTATCAAAAACAATTTCAATATCTGTAAGTTGATCAAAATATTGCTACTATTTTAACAACATATCATTGATGTAACATTCAATGGTTTTCCAAAATAAGGGCTTGAAAATGCATTTCATGAAACATTGATATTTGGTGGATGCATTCTAAAAAATTAAAGGCATCCATTAATATTAATTTACTCCTTGGTTTACCCTCATGTTTGTAGATTATTTATCATCAAGGTCCATTCAAATTTGGATGTTTCTTGAATAGGTATCCTTAAAATAGATGGATTGAGATTTACCAGATACATCAATCATAAGTTCTATAATTGGGGATGGGAAATCATATTTTGGATAATGATAACAGAAATCCCTTATATTGATTCAAAATTGTACATTACCATTATTCTTATTGATAAGGAAAAAATTAGTTATCTGCATTTGTTATTGACCAATCCAAATATAGTTGGATTTTATAATCATATCAACCTCAACATCAACCTTATTTATATATTTCATATGGATTTATCTAGTTTCTAGCTTGCAACCATGTTAATCCTAGCGAAATACAAAATTATGGGTAGGTAAAATGGGATTGAGTCCTGAGATTTTTATGTAATTCCAGGGGAACACATCTTAATAATTCTTTATAAAATAAGTTAAAAATTATTTTTCATCAAAATACATGGTCATGCTAATCAATGTGGGTCATGGGTCTTCCTCTACACTAGGATTTATTTTCTAGAGCTCATGAACAGTGGTAGAGAATCCCTCCACAAATATTATAGGGGTTTCTATTTGATCCACTTATTCTTATCTCTCTATGTCAATATGATGGGAAATTGGTGAAGAAGAGGTGTATTTGGATATGGAAGTATCAATATCCTAACATTAAAAAGATAAATAAGAGAAATTCTTAGTCACTCTTGGTGAAATTAGATTCAATTCTAATTCAACCGATGATGGAGGGGTATTCTAAGACTATGTGGAAAAATAAAAGGATTTTAAAATTTGGGGTTCCCACTATTGTGAGGATCACACACTTCCATTGTTTCATTGAGTTTAGATATTGTGGCTGATATCATGAGAGATGATGAATACATACCCATATCCAAACACATATCTTATATTCTATTAATACAATATATATATTCATCATTGAACTCTATAAATAGAATGGACTATGTCATTTTAAAATAGTGGGAGCAGTAACCTGAGAAAAATCATAAATTGTGAGTTATTGTAGCTATCTTTGTTAGAACCCTAAATAAATGTATTGGGAATGAGTGATTTAAATGGATCCCTATCACCATTAAATTCACCTTTTTTCATCAATACATTATTTTATACATTGATCATATGATGAAGGGAATGCTTCATACTAAGGTAACTGAAGTCTTCCAAACAAGACATTTAAATTTTTATCATGTATGATAACCAAAAATTCAAAGTCAATAATAAGGTCTCCTAATTGGGATCTGATCTCAATTCATAAAATTTGTTTCTTCTAACTCTTTTTATAACCTATATGTGTTAAACTATAGGTATACAAATTAGCTTTATTATAAACTAACTGATGGATCATCTAGACTATAATAAATTTGATTCCTAAAACATTGACAATAAAAGGTCATCATTTTTTAATATCAACCTATCGTCCAGATACGTACTGGTGGCAAATGTTTCCTTTTATACTAGCCTCCCTATCTTACTCTTTGAATGATATGATTTCGTGTCATTCTGTGATATTAGTCTCTATATTATACACTTCCATATAATGGACCTTATATTTAAACACATAAGGACTCAACATTGCCTCCAAAAGTGATTCCCATAGCTCCATTGATAAATTAAGGGTATACAAGGTTTAGATAATAGCTGAAAGTATGGATAACATCTTCAAAATATCCAATTTTTGGATATATTTCTATGCTTCTCATAATGGGGTTGAGGCTAATCAGTGTCACGTCTATTAGTGGATATATTGTTTGAGTTATATGGGTATGAATCTTGACCAAAAGATTAAGGTAGAACAATTACTAATAGATTCAGAGGACCTGGTATGCCCTATTTTTTTGGGGTGATCAGATTTTTGTACACTCATCAGTCATTATTCCAAAATAACTATATTTCATTGAATATTGAAGGATACTAGGGGACCCCATGTTTTTTCTGGGACTGTTAAATTATTTCTTAGTGTGTCTCATTTATGTATATATCCCTAGTTGGAATATATCTAGAATATTGGACTAGCCCTGACTGAGTCTTCCCTTATTCCCTTAGCTTCAATAACCAATGCTTTTATATCCATGGTCAGGTACAGGGAACTCAGGTTCATAAATATACTCATCATTGGAAAAAGTTTCTATTAAATTAATAATGTTGACATAGAAAAAAATTAGTTATACATATGATGAGGGTTCCATCTGGTGGAGCAGTTCCTATTTTACCATTTGATGGGATGAATACCATCCTCTTAGTATTGTCTCCATGAAATATGAGAGCGTTGGGACTAGCTTTTGAATCAATATAGGTTTATCTTATAATACCTGACTCTTTCCTTTCCATTTATGTTGTTTTTTATAATATCAAATCTTGGAAGAATGGTGTGTTAACAAATCTGGTTACACTATTGGAAAAGAAACTATAGATATGAGCATCTAGTTCAGTTGTTCCTTGAGGATGGAATGATAATGGTTAATCATCTTTCTAATCATTAAGTTATCAAAAATCATTTCACCATTTCTTGTGACTACTTTACAATGACTTCTTCTTTAAAATTGGTGAATTGAATGTTATTTTTGTTGGCGGATTTCCAAATTTTACATATTCTAAATCATCTATAATCTATTAAAAGAACATATAAATAAATAATTCACGTATTTTTTTCAAATGATCAGTGAAAGGAAAAAAATAGGGAAATCACTAAGGCTTACCTATTCAAGCATTATATGTTCTATAAATCTCAAAAAATTATTTGCCATTAATGCAATGAAGTATCAAGGGACCTATTCATATTTAAGTGAATAAACCTAATTCTTTCAATCCGTTAATGAAATGCATTTCTTATCTTTAAATCCATCATAATGAATATAAAATTGTTGTTGTTACCTCTCATTAAAGGATTTATTATGATACTGTGTGAGAATGAATTTTGGGGTTAGTCTTGGGGTTGGATTCAGTGCAATGGTTTAGTTTCCAAAAATCCAGTTATTTTCCATTTTGATGGAATTCTCATAGAAACCACCTAGATATTTCACTAGAATTGGTGTAATTTTCAACTCATTATAATGTTTCTCTATACATATACCAAATAACACTTCACAGGGAGTTCCAAATTCAATGAGTATGTTAAGACCTTTGAAACTATAAATTAAGTCTTAAAATTTATCATTCTTCCATTGTTTTCAATTTGAATGGATAAGGTTTTTTACATAGTATAGAGATGAATTGATTTATATTTTTCTTTAGAATGTCTTAAAATCATTTGATTGATCTATCCAATATGTTTGTGTAATAGAGAAAAGTTGGACCCTCTAGAATCTATATAAAGATCATGATCTTAGTTTCTTCCTACAAATCAGGATTTCCCAACATGGAACCACACCGATACCAAATATACATAAACTTATACTCTAGATCCCTAGATACATTCATGTTGGGAATATAGGATTCCTATAATTGGGTAGGGGAAGAGATTTTTCTTACCATTCAAGGTTACAATTTATTCTTGGATACATTGGTGCATGAAATCCTTCTATAACCTGTATATGAGTTGGTAGTGACTTAATGGTGTAAAGGATTTCTTATGGAACATATGGTTGGGTTGTAACATGAATAGTTTTAGTGATGGGTGGAGGATTACATAAACATAATTTATGAATTTGTAGCTAGTATCCAGTATGGGTGGTATTGGGGTAGTTCACTTCACATTGTTTTAGTTTCTTCCTAAGGAGAGTGAATTCTTAACATCCTTCCATCATGGGATCTAAATAAACTGATCATTTAAAACCCAAATTAAGTGAAAACATGGTGCTTATTTTCTTGGTATGGTAGGATCTTCTTGTTGAGGGATATATTTTGAAAGTGTATTACATGTTTCTAGCTAGATAAAATACCCTACAGGGATATTTCCTTTGAGTAAATATGTTATGAGACTCTTTAGCACTTTCATTTATGCCACATACTATGTGATTCATTCCTCAAACATTGCGGGTTAAAATTATTTATGTAATAGGCGGGATATAGGCAAACCATTTCACATTTCTATTTCTAAATCTCAATAGATAGGTTGCATATGAACATTTATGGGGAATCAAAAAAAATTATTTCTATTTATTTCTAGTGTGAACACATTCTTCATTTATTTCATCTTAGAACATATTTCTAATAAAAACCTTCTCTTCATATTCTACTATGCTAGTTTTTGGCTTATTAGCATCTATAAAGGCAATATTAATGATATTTATCAATTTATTGTTCATTTCAGTTTCACATAACTATCAGAAAAAGGGGATGATTTATCACCCTTAGTGTATCTATTGATTGATATATCAAGATATTCTATAATGGTTGTTCTCTTGATTGGTATTTCTAGTTTTCAAAAAATACTAGGCTTTATCTTTTCATTAAATTTTTCCAATAGATCATTTCATATTGGTAAATTTGAGATATTATCTATAAAACCTTGTTGTATGTGTCTCTCCCAATTGGGAAAAGATTGAATTAAATGGTGGAAAAGCAGGTTCAGGTAAATCATCCCCCTTCTCTTTGGGATATAGATGGTTTTTTTGAACTTTATAAAACACTTTGAAACCATTGGAGATCTAATAACATCAAAAATGGATGGTTTTGGTAAAAATTCCGTCGTCTTTAATGGAATAGGTTTCTTCTAGATTATTATTGTAATGATTATCTCTTCTACCTTATTAATCTTTGAAAACATTTTTTTGATCATGTGATGGGTGATAAGAAATCTCTAACTGTGAGTTTCATTGTTCGGGAGGTATCACTGCCACTCAAGGAATAACTCTTCTTAAATAAGAATCTTGTTCAATATTACTATATCCTTGATTAATTATTGTTTCACTAGATTTCTCTAATTGGGTCTGTTTTTTTTAGATTTAGTCACAGTCATTACCTACTAATCATAAAATCTATTGTGTGAATATCTAAGTTACTAGTTTAATGCTGCAAAAAATACATTGCAAAATATCACTGTATGGTGGGATTTTTTTTAGGATCAATGTAAAATTCAGCACTATATGTTCACCCCATCATCTGATATGTACACTGGAAGATCATTAGTGGTCAACTAACATATATTTCCTGAGGAATAAAATAATCAACATTTAATATTTTCATGGTACATTCCAATTTCATACATCACATAGAATAATATCATGTGGAGGAATATCGTCATGTCTTAATGAATAGATATAATGAGATGTTGTATTTCATATACCCAAGATAGTACCTTTAGTGTGGAAGGTGGTAAAGGGAGGACCTTTTACTATTTGATATTTTAGTCATGAGGTGGTATTTCTTGATACTCATATTGAGAATATTTATTATGATCGACCTTAGTATGATAAAAAAGGAGGCCTTCATCATTAATTCTCTAGGGATGACCTCTATATATAATGGTAGAAAAAATATGAGGTGGACCTTCACAACTACAATAGATTATCTATTGATCTAGAAATGGATCACTGGTGACAATTATTTCATGGCCTCAAGGTCACCAAAATTAAGTAGACCCAGGATATGTCATATCATTATCACTCCATGTCACCCTTGGTGATACTTCTACTTGGATTTTCCCTATTTGGATATTGGAGTTTCATGTCGCGAACATTAACTTTAATTTATTGGAACACTCCATGGAGACTCCCCTGTTATTATTGGGATATTCAAATAAGTTTCCATTTTTTTGTAAGGAATATGTGTCTTAATTTATGTGGTCATTGGAATGGGTTAATAAACTCCACTTTTTTTGATATTTTTTTCTGATGATATTATTAATTTATCATAAGATTACATCATCGACCCACCTGCGTCTAGTCCATAGTAACACCTAAATTGTTTTGATGATCAGCTTTAGTAGTGGGGTGGAAATTTATTCCTACCCCTTGACTATTTCTGGTTTAAATATATTTTGAAATTTTAATTAATTTTGGTTGGGATGTATTATTACTCATTTATTACTACCAGGATGTGTCGATAGGCTTCTTCAACTGGAATGAGAATGTACAACTCATTCCTTAGAAGGATTAGAATTTTTTACTTACTCTTGTCCTCCAATTACCATAAAATTTTACTAATGGGATTCATGTTAAAGGGTGGTAATGTATTTCTACACTTTTTAATTTTAAGGATATAATGAAAAACTTCTTTGGGTGATGCAAGAATGTGTAAGAAGGTTTATTGCCTATATGTGGAAATGTGTGTCTACTTAATGATTTTTACCATATTATAATTATGGGATTATTTGATGGGAATTTTAATATGGTCCTACAACCTATTTAGGATTATTTTAAACTATTTATGGGTTGTACTAGGTTCTTTGGAATGGGTGACCCGATCTTGACCCACGGGGCAGCACACTTAGTGTGCCGAAGGCTCGGTGCCACTTGGAATTGTTGGCGATGATTATTGGAAGGATATATCTAGAATATCTCATGTGTTATGGATATTTTTTTATTGAACACGTGATCTAACTCCCTATAATATTGGAGTTACGTTCTATATTTTTCTATAGAGAATCTCCTGAACGGGTCTGAAATGGAAACGGGTGACCATTTTCATTACTACCACTCTTCTTTGGGCAGATGATTGGTGGGCCTCATGTCTTGGACAGATTCTTGTGAAAACTATACTATTGGTATTGTACTGTAAAGGTTATACTCCCTTATTAGTGAATTTTCACCTATTATTAAAGGAACTGGGTGAGCGAGGGTGTCACTGGTTCAATAAGGACCCATTTTGAACAACTGCAAAGGCCTATGTTTGTTGTGATTGGTAGGATTCTATTTAGATTAAAGATAAATCTGGTGGATTAGGATAGACAAAACTAAAAAAAACATATTAATCTATAATAATAAGTAAAATAACACCTACATTAATGTTTTCATTAAATGGTCTAAATTGGTCCCATTTCTGTTTTTTATAATATGCAAGATATAATTTGTCGATGCGTGGGAGACTCAGTCATTTTGGATAATGAGGGATTCTGAATGGGTTCACTATTTTTTACTTTAGACCGAATGTGGGTGATGTAATTATTATTATCTCAGAAATTACTTTCACTCTATATGTGGTTTGCAATGGGGTTTATTCGTGGAACAATAAACACCCACCAATTCCCTCATCCGTGATAGGCTAAGAAATTTTTTTCCAAAGGTAAGCGAACCCTAGGGTGTTTTAATAATGTTTCTTAGTAACTCACAATGGTCAAGAGGATGGGAGTTTAGTCTCATTATACTCTATTGGGTGAACTTTTTTCTACTATAGGAATCTCTTATAAATTTAATTCATGTCCATAAATCCTTCTAAAATCCCAAAAAGGGATAGGTTACCAACTCTGTACTAGTAATTAATCATTAACTTATATTCGCATGGACTATATTTATGTATAAAATGTTATCAAATAATAGAACCATATATATATATATATATATATATTAGATTTTATCCATTAATGGAACCATTTTTATGTGTCAGAGGACCTACATCTTTTTTTATTATTTACTGTTTTGTTCAATGTTTTTAGGAATAATGATTTTCAAACTCATAGCTAGGCACCTTGTTGTTTTTATCCATCTGGGAAGGTGTTGGTTGGTTTTGTGTAAAGATCGATCCCATTATAGGTCTTCCCATGTATCCTTATTAAATTAATTATATCCCATATAGTTTATTTCCACTTAACAAAAAACATCATACCATTTAAGGATGTGTGACAAGGACTCATCCATTCATTTTAACGACATATGGTAAGGATAACTTGGTTAAATATGTCTCAAAATGGTTGATGATGGGAATACGAATGAGAGGAACTTTTTGTTAAACCCAAATATAATATGGCCCAATAATATTACTAAAAGAGTAATCATGTGGGGGGGGGGGTTCTCCTTTGGTAGGCATCCTATATATCCCATCAAGAATGAAATTAAATACCATGTAGTAAAGTATAGGTTTGGGGATTTTAACTATGAAGGAGTACCATTATGGATTTGGGGATTTAACTTAAGTGGGGCCCATGATAATTAATTTTTATCATACATGATACGTGGTCACCAAATATTCCTAATCCCAAGTGATTCATTCTCAGTGTAAGATACAAGTGACATCAGAATATTAATAATATTGCATGATTTCACAATTATATAAGAATTATACCTGAGGAGGAAGCCCAAGATATAATTTATTTCCTATTCCACTAATGTATGAGATCAGGTTGTATGGATATACTATTTTTTAATAATGGTTAGGGGTTTACACTATGTGGGATTCACTATAGAAATCCACTCTCATCTGCTGATAGATGAGGGAGAGGCTATAGTGATTATCGAGTAAGAATTACTATGAGATTACTCCACATGGGATTCACATTATCATAGTAATATCTATTTACAAACCGAAATTTTTGAATTATGCATCCATTTATTAGAAAATAGAAAGTGTGTATATTTTAAATTCACTTCATGTTTCAAGAAGCATGTGGGAAATAAGCCATTACCTGAATCAAGAGGATTCCCAACACTACATTTTGGATTGGGGTCCATGCTAATAAGGGGATGTATGTATGGTAATATCTTAAGGATCCTATTTATTATAAAGGTTAAGGGGAAAACATTACCAATTAAATGAATGATTTAAAGGGGGGATGATTGTGCATCAAATACCCCCATCCATATCAATTCAGTGGTTGTGGGGGAGGAATTGATGATTTCATTCCCAAATATGAGATTTCAGTAAAGGAGGATGATATTTATTTTAGGTAAGAAACATCATTGGGTGTTCAACTTCTTTGGTGGCCAGCCAAGGGTAGTATGTTACTAAGGTGGGAATCCTTAGATGGTTATCTCATAAGGTGGGATTCCATAAGAAGCATGCCACTATGTAGGGAAGCCCTTGGGGTCTGGACACTAATGTGGGAATTCCAAGTTGGTTGATCAATAAGGGTGGAATCTATGAGAGATTATACTTTAAAGGGGAAACCATAGGCTACTGGATTCTATGGGGGGAAACCATAGATATTTTTATACTTATTTGGTAACCCTATGTGTTTGGATATTAAAGTGGTAAGCCCTTGAAGGATGGATAAAAAGGTGAGGGACATCGGGTTCTTGGTCACCCAGATGAGGGACCCCTATATGTTGGTCACCATAGTGATGGGTTTGGACAACCATTTACTAACTATGTTAATTTTGATAAGTATTAAACTATGGTAGGCTACCAAAAATAGGTGTTATAGGACTGATCAACGAATCTCATGAAGTATTTCTATATCTTTTAGAAGTTGAAAAAATATTCATTGTTTGATTGAAAATGGGTTATATTTATTGGAAAATAAAAGAGTCTAGGCAGATCAAGATGAATAAGGAATTCATTTTTTATAGATATACTGAGTGAGGTGGGATGCGAGATCCATGGAAACTAAGAAGGCCATGATGAGTGTTTGAGGATAACATGGGTGAGGTAGGCCTAGTGACCTGAGGGGTCCATGGAGGAGCCAATATAGTATCCAGAGGGGATTATGAAACTTCTATTTCTATCCCATTTTTTTTTTCAAAAAGAGAGAGATAATAAGAATTCATAGTATAAGGACATGTAATATAAAATTAATAGACATATACCTCATAAAAAATGAGATAATAAAAATGATGCTTAGAGAATAATAATAGACATATTGAATAGATATATAACATTTCCATGAAATATATCATAGAAAGTAACATTGTTACAAACATATGCATTGGTAACATATTACATTATGAATAGTAAAGTTATCCATTCCATGTGTTGTGAAAAAACAAAATATTTATGCTTCCTATGCTGAAAAATAAATTTCATGCTTCATGTTATGAAAAAAACAAAATTACCATGATTAACATCATAGAATCATGAAATATAAGTCCTTAACAAATATAATGGAGGGTTATATAAGACCACACCCATCATTATCCAGACATATGTGTTTTATTAGAACCTAAAATCATTCATACATCAAAAATTTCATAACAAACCCATGTAAAAGAGATGAGTTTCATAAAAAACATTCCTAGAACATTTCATAATATATCTAGGTAAATATGTTGTATGGTGGATTGAAAATATCCCTATTTTAACATAATAAGCATTAAAGATATTGACATAGATGATAAATTTACATTTAAGATCAATGCGTATATCACTTAAAAAAATTGAAAATACATCTTTTTGAAAGGCTTCAAAACTCTTTATAAAAGTTTTCATTAAAATTAAATACACTTAGGATGATAAATAATTTTTCAAACTTTTTTTTGAAAAAGGAATGATTGTTATCATAAAAATAATAATACAAATATCAATAAAAAACATTATCTGAGAAGAATTAAAAACACTTGAATACTTATTTCCTAAAATCAAAAGCCTTTAAAATCCGTTTAAAATTCAATAATTCATTATTCAAATCAAATTTTTACTTTTAAAAAATATTATAATAATTCATTTTATTATAAAAAATAAAGTTTTAAAACCATTTTAAACATGTAATAAAATATTCTTAAAGAAGAATACTAATATGGAGAAATACACTATAAAAGAGTTTCTAGAAAACATTTTTTCCATAGTTGTAAAAGATGAAGTTAAAGGTAACATTCAAAATTCATTATCAAAAAAATTGAATTAATAGAATTTTAAAACCATTAAATTTGAAACTGATCATAAGTAATTGATGCTTGAAAACACCAAAAGTTTTTTAGGAGGAAATTTGGAGTGGGGGATAAAATATATGATCATGAATGGAAAATATATTTTTTAAAAACCCAATCATAAAAAATGGTAAATAAAAATTAATTTAAAATATATGATATGTTGAATTTGATGGTAATATGATATACACATAATCATGTTTCCCTATTTAAATTAGAACATTGGAAGGAAAACAAGTATGGACATGGAGGAGAAACCAACATCAAAGAGGATGGGAATTGTTCTTGACAATGATATAATTTTTGATAATGAAATTCATAAATGTAAAATATTTAATATTAAAGTTAATTTTCACATATATGGGGAGAAATTAAAAACGTATAAAATATTACTGTGGAAGAAACCCATAATAGAATAAATAATTTGATGAAGAAGAACTATAACTCATGAGATGATATTTGAGTTATCTAAATCTCATGGGGATTTAGTAACACTTGGATTGAAAACCCATGAAAAGATATATAATTTTTCATTTTTAAATCACTTATATTTCCTAATAAATATGATAAAATAAATCCATGACTAATATTTAAAACATAAAAGTAAGAAAGTGGTGAGTATACATCATATCTTAATGAATCATAATAAAAATGCAAAAAAACTTACCTTGGCCTTGATTCACTATACCCATGTGCATAACATCCAAAATAAGAAAATTATTATTATTATATACCTTATTAGGTAAATTATTCATATAAATTTTATTTTCTAAAGACCATTTATTATCATGTACTATTTATTTGTTTTTTATTTTTACTTATGTAGGTCATTTGAGGTGGTTCAATCAATTTCTCTATAACTATTTTTTTATGTTGATCATTTTTAATAGTGTTATTGAAGAAATTCATGATATCCATAATTATAGGGTTTTATTTTTTTAATTATAATTAAATTTATAAAGTTATATATGTTTCTATAAAATAAACTCAGATTTTGAAAGGTGCTCTGATATGTTTATTTAGGGTGGTAAAGTTTTCTATAACCATTTTCTATTAATATAAATTATAGAATATCCTATATAATTTTTCTATTTTATTAATCTTTCAATATCAATCAAATTTTTATTGTATATACATTTTTTATGTCATCCATGTTAGGAAGAAATGAAAAATGAATTGTGCGATTTCATAGAGGTGTTAGTCTTCATAAATATGGATAATGCTCTTGTTTTCAATAGAATGAGAGGGGTATGGATATAAAATATTTATTATTTCATAAAATTAAACATTATATAATTGTTATATGTTTGCTTTAAATAACTCTTTTTAATCATCCATGTTAGTATTTTATGAAAAATGATACCCACTCTTCATGGATGAGGTTGTCCGCAAAATTGATTGACAACGTATTCTTTTTTTTGAATGGTTTTAGAGGAAGGTATAAAAGTGATATTTTATTATTATAATTGTCACAACCCGTCCTCGGGCCCGTGTCGTGACTACCCCAAGCCCGCCTTCCATAGGCCAGGGGCTGACGACTAGCACCAAGGCGTAAATCCCAACAAAAAGGGAAGGCATTGCCTTTGAAAAGTAAACAAGCACCACAGAGCAAGCAAGCGGAAAAGTAAACACTAAGTAAAACTGTACAAGCTGTGCTAAAAGTAAAAAGGGGCCGGAAATACAAGCCCAACTGTAAAGTACAACTGAAAGGAAAAACAGCAACTAAAAAGGGAAAACTGCAGCGTCGAGCCGTCCTCCGGAAGTCCCACCTGAAGGGTGGGTACAGATAGCCTCCACTGCTCCTCGGGTCCACCTAACCGCTCCGAGTACGTCCCGCCCAGTGGTCCACCTCCAGGTACTGTCCTGCTCCACACGCCTCCTCCACGATCAGCGCTGTCCGTCGTCTGCAACCAACACCACGGAGTGCGGGCATAGCCCGTGCAGGGGTGAGTATAAGCTACTCAGTAGGGACCCCGAGACCCCCGAAGGTCTCCCGAAATCCACAAAGGATAATCTACAAAGGAAAGATACAATCAAGAAGTAACATCTGACACGGCTTAGGTATATGCCCATGCATATACCTAAGTCTTCAATTCTCGTTCGGCTCCAATGTCCGAGCCCAAGCACAACCCAGTCCACACAGGAAAGCAAAACGTATACCCACGCAGGATAGAGCAACACAATCCACAAAGGAGAGTAAACAGTAAATCCACACAGGATAGCTCAACACAATCCACAAAGGAGAGTAACACAAGATTCAGCTCACACAAGTATACTTCTTCGGATGACGATAAAGATGATCATTGAACCATCTAAGTCGTCGGACCCACGAAGGATCGATAGGTACTAACCTTGCAGTGACCCACACAGGATCGAGCCCACGCAGGACCTGTAGAAGTTGGCTCACACAGAACCGCTGAGAGATGACCCACACAGGATCGGGCCCACACAGGACCGGGCCCACACAGGACCTGTAGGCGCTGTCTCACACAGAACCGCTGAGCGCTGACCCACGCAGGATCGGACCCACACAGGATCGGGCCCACACAGGACTGGCAGTACTGATCCACGTAGGATCGCTGAGTGCAGTAGTCGTCGCAGTCCGCTGAGGATCTCTGCACAGTCGTCGCCGCAGTCCACTGAGGATCTATGCACGGTCGTCGTCGAAGTCCACGGAGGATCTCTGCACAGTCGTAGTAGCAGTCGCAGCCAGCACTAGGGTTCCCGCACACAGCAAGCTCGTTCGGGAAGGTCCGCTCCACGAGCCGAGAGGCTGATACATCAACTGACACGAAGTCCGAAGTTGATGTATCCAAAAGTTCCGTATCGTCAACAGGAACTCAACGTCGCAGACGGCGCGTCAATCGGACGCCCGGTCTGAGAGATATTGGCATTTTCGTCCCAGGGGCCCGGTTGGTTTTTAAGGCAAAACCAACCCGACCGCACTCCACCTGCGTCCAAACCTCGGGCGGAGTATGCCAAAAGATCCGTCTCACTTAGAGGAATTCAACAAAGCTGACGGCACGCCAATCGGACGTCCGTAGCTCAAGATATGAGCGTTTCCGCTCCGAGGGCCCGGTTGGTCTCGTGTACGAACCAACCCGGCCGAACTCAAAGTATTCCGAAACCTTGAGTGAGATATACCGAAACGACCTTCTCGATCCAAGGATCGTGTTGCCGCTGACGGCGAGTCGTTTGGAGGCACGAAGCTCAAGATACGGGCGTTTGAACGAAAACGTCCGAAGATGGGGGGTACGGGCCTGGGCCGACCCGGCCCGACCCCCCCCCCCCCCCCCCCTGGGTCGGCCCGAACCGGGTCGACCCGAACCGGTTCGACCCGACCCGGGTCCGACCCGGCTGGCCCGGCCCGGCTCGGCTTGGCCGAGCCGCGCGGGTGGAAGCCGCGGGCGCTGACCCGCGGCTTGAGGAAGGACCGCGGCCCGCGTGCGGGCCGCGCTGGCGAGCCGCAGACGCGCTGAGCCGCGTCCGCCCGGATGAACCGGGAGAAAAACGATCAACACATGATCCAACAATTTTAATTAAAATAAAATTGTTCATTGAAAACCGGCTTTTTAATTTTCAAGAACGTTCATGAGAAAATTAAAAAGGGGTAATTTTCCAAAATGAATCCCTACCTTGATGATCGTCGTGCGCGGGCGTTCTTCGCGGAAGAGACCGTCGCGGAAGAGATCGATCGTCGCGTCGTCGCGGGGAGGCGTCACGTCGTCGCGGATTCCGGCGTTGAGTCGGCGAGCTCAACGAATCAAGAACAATAGATTTAAATTATTAATATTTAAATCTGTGTTTCGTTTAAAACCAAAGAAAAGAACTTGAGAAGAAATACGAAAGCACTCACCTCGAATGGTCGGTGATCGGAGATCGGAGATCGGAAGAGCGTCTCGGGCGAAGGCGTCGTCGATTTCCGGGTTCGGCGTTCTTCGCGTTCTTCGCATCCGTCGCGTTCTTCGCGTTCTTCGCGAGGGAGAAGAAGTTGCGAGGGTTCTCCCAAATCTTCTCAAGCGCAAATAACCATAGGTTAAGCGTTGGTCTTATTTTATTATTACGCCAACGAATTTGAAAAACTGGTTAAGAAACGATCCATCAATTCGTTGAATTAATTCAACGAAAGAAACGACCCATTTAATTCACGAAGGAAACAGCCCATTTAATTCACGAAAGAAACAGCCCATTTAATTCACGAAATAAACCGCCCAATTAAATGGTCTGTTAAGAATTTAGAAAACGCGTCGGTTGACTTTCATTAAGACGGGTTTTCACGGGTGCGTTTCTTAGCGGAAAGAAACGGCGGGGCTCGTGCGGGCCCCACCTCACAAATATCCTACCAAGGGGGTAGGATATTTCTGGATAGCATCCTATCCAGTTCAACCCAGTTCAAGCCTCCTTTAAGTGGCTTCAAGTGGCTTCCAAGTGGCTTAAGTGAAATAAAATAAAGCTGTCGCAAAATTATTTTATTTCTTAACTTTAAGCCCGAAAATTAAAAACCACACCCGAGCAAACGCAACTCCGGAAGAGGCGTTTCTAAGCGAATACCGGCGCTGCGATTTCATCGGTGCCCTCAGAATTCGATTCCGGGCACCGGTTCAAAAGTTAGAAAAACCCGCTCGTCCGTTCACTGAACGTACCCGAGCCAAACTTCAGAAAATGATTCCGGGCACACCGGGCCTCGGAATCAGGCGCCGTCAGAAACTGCGTTCTTGTAAAATTCCAAAGAAAATTAAGAAAAAAAAATTCCTTGAAATTTCGGGTCTTTACATTACTCCCACCTCAGGACTTTACGTCCCCGTAAAGATACATCAAAAACTAGGGAAACAAATGTGGGTACTGAGCACGCATCTGAGCCTCCCGCTCCCAAGTGCTCTCCTGGAGGTTCCCGTGCTGCCATCTGATGCGCACAAGAGGAATCGATCGCCCACGTAGGACCCGCTCCTGTCGATCCCTTATCTCCACTGGGACCTCCGTAAAAGTCGCTCCATCATCCACGTCTAGCTCCCCATAGTCAATGATGTGCGTCGGGTCGTGCACGTATCTCCTCAGCTGGGATACGTGGAAGACATCGTGCACCCGGTGCAACTGAGGTGGCAGAGCCAGGCGATAAGCCACCTCGCCAATCCTGCTGAGGACCTGGAAAGGCCCGATGAAGCGTGGAGACAACTTGCCGCCTCGGCCAAATCTCCTCAAACCACGTCGAGGTGAGACCCGCAAGAAGACGTGGTCACCATCCTCGAACTCTAGTGGCCTCCGCCTCCTGTCAGCATATGACTTCTGCCGGCTCTGTGCTGTCCTCATCCGCTCCTGGATGAGCTGGACCTTCTCTGTCGTGGCCCGGACCATCTCTGGTCCCACAAGTGCTGACTCTCCAGGGTCTGTCCAGCACAAAGGAGATCTTCAAGGTCTGCCGTACAACGCCTCGTAGGGTTCCATCCCGATGGTGGAGTGGTAGCTGTTGTTGTACGCGAACTCCACCAAGGGTAGGTGGTCCTCCCAGCTGCGACCAAAGTCGAGGACACATGCACGGAGCATGTCCTCGAGAGTCTGAATGGTCCTCTCCGTCTGACCATCCGTCTGAGGGTGAAAGGCGGTGCTCAGACGTAGTCGCGTCCCGAACGCCTCCTGCAACCCCTTCTAAAGCCGGGAAGTAAAACGAGCGTCCCGATCGGAGACGATGGTCGATGGCACACCGTGAAGTCGTACAATCTCCTGAACATAGAGACGCCCCAAGATCTCCACTGTGCCCTGCTCTCGGATGGGTAAGAAGTGTGCCGACTTGGTGAGTCGGTCAACAATCACCCATATGGAATCGTGACCTCTGGAAGTGCGTGGAAGTACAGTCACAAAGTCCATAGATATCCCGTCCCACTTCCACTCCGGGACCTCCAAGGGCTGTACCAAGCCTGCTGGTACCTGATGCTCTGCCTTCACCTGCTGGCAGGTGAGGCACCGTGAAACGAACTCTGCCACAGCCTTCTTCATGCCCGGCCACCAGTGCTGTCACCCGAGATCCTGGTACATCTTCGCCACTCCGGGATGTACCGCCAACGGAGAAGTGTGAAACTCTCTCAGCACCTCCTCTCGTAAGGCGACTGGTACCAAGGTACGTCCTCTGAAAAGGACATCGTGCTCTGCTCCAAGGGAGAAACCATCCGGTGCCTGTCCCGAGGATATCTGTGCACGCCGCGTCTCACAGTCAACATCCCCATGCTGTGCCTCTCTGACCCGCTGAAGAAGTGGAGGAGAGACTGTGAGAGATTGAAGGAAGGCTGCTCCGTCTCTATCCACGAAGGATATCTGCAAAGCGGCTAGCTGCTCTATCGCCTCCTCAAGAAGCTGGATGCCCGTCCTTCTGCTGAGGGCATCAGCCACCACGTTCCCCTTCCCAGGAGTATAGACTATTTCAAAGTCATAGTCCTGGAGGAACTCGAGCCATCGCCGCTGTCTCAGGTTCAGGTCCTTCTGAGAGAAGATGTACCTGAGACTCTGGTGGTCAGAAAAGACTGTGAAGCGCTCTCCCATCAGATAGTGTCTCCATGTCTTCAGGGAAAAGACTACTGCTGCCAACTCCAAGTCATGGGTAGCGTAGTTCTGCTCATGAGGCCTCAACTGACATGATCCGTAGGCAATCACGGCCCGCTACTACATCAGGACACACCCGAGTCCGGTCCCCGATGCATCGCAGTAGACTACGTAACCAACTCCCTCCTCAGGCAACCTCAAGAGAGGTGTGATGGTCAACCTCTGCCTCAGCTCCTGGAATCTCGGCTGACATCTGTCTGACCACACGAAGGGTTTCCCCTTCTTCGTCAACGCTGAGAGTGGGTCCGCAACTCTGGGAAGTCCGGCACAAATCTCCGATAGTATCCGGCTAGGCCCAAGAAACTCCGCACCTCTGTCACGCTCTTGGGTGGCTCCCAAGCTAGCACTGCCTCGATCTTCGCGGGATCCACTGCAACTCTCGCCTCAGAAATGACGTGCCCCAAGAAGTGGACCTCACGTAACCAGAACTGACACTTAGAGAGCTTTCCATAAAGCTGGTGCTCTCGGAGTGTGTCTAGTACAACACTCAGGTGGTAGGCGTGCTCCTCCTCCGTCGTCGAGTACACCAAAATGTCGTCGATGAAGACCACGACAAATCGATCGAGGTATGGCTGGAAGATCCTGTTCATGAGGCTCATGAACACTGCTGGAGCGTTGGTCACGCCGAAAGGCATAACCAAGAACTCGAAGTGGCCATACCGACACCTGAAGGCCGTCTTCTGCACATCCTCGTCTCGAACTCTAAGACGATGATAGCCTGACCTGAGGTCTATCTTCGAGAACCACCGTGCTCCCTTGAGCTGGTCGAAGAGATCATCAATCCTGGGTAGCAGATAC
Source organism: Viscum album (assembly GCA_963277665.1). Classification (NCBI taxonomy): domain Eukaryota; kingdom Viridiplantae; phylum Streptophyta; class Magnoliopsida; order Santalales; family Viscaceae; genus Viscum; species Viscum album. Next base: position 1,909,228,868 of record OY728133.1, on the reverse strand, counting down.
TTGTTCCTCACTGTCACCTGATTCAGGCGACGTTAATCGACACACAGTCGCAAGCTCCCGTCCGCCTTCTTGGCGAACAAAATCGGGGAAGCCCAGGGCGAAACACTGGGTCGGATGAACCCCTTGCCCTGCAAGTCCTCCAACTGTACTCGTAGCTCTCGAAGCTCAGCAGGGGCCATCCGATATGCTGGAGTGGATATCGGGGCTGTCCCGGGGTACAGGTCAATATAAAAGTCTACCTCTCTGCGAGGAGGTAGTCCTGGAACGTCGTCGGGAAAGACGTCTGCGTACTGATCCACCACTGCAGGGAAACTGGGACTCCGCACGTCAACTGCTCCCAGGATGAGGCTAGCCAACTTATGAGTGATGGGATGACCTCTCCTCTGCGTGAGTCCATCCTGTGCTGCTAAGGCTCCCTTCTCGCCGGTGAAGGTGAACCTGCTCCCGTCGGTGCGCACACATCGCACCTTGCGCCTAAAGCAGTCAATCTGAGCATTGACCGTAGATAACCAATCCATGCCCAAAATGACGTCGTAAGGCCTCGACGCTGCTACAAGAAGATCCCAGCCGAAGCTCTCGCCTCCTAGAGTAAGCTCACACTGCCGGCACCAGTGCGTAATCATCGAGTCTCCTCCCGTAGGATTCTCTAGCCGCAAGGATCGAGCCAACGACTCTGTCGGAATCTCCGAGCTCCGAACAAGGGCAGTTTCTATGAAAGAGTGACTCGCTCCTGTGTCTATCAGAACTGCAGCAAGGGTGGAATAGACACAGATCGTACCTCGAATCATCTCTGGCGCGCCGTGGTCGTTGGCCTCCGCTGCCTGAAGCTGAGCCTGTCTCTGCCCGCCAGCTCCCTGTGGTCGGGGCGGGCCTCCTGGTGGTGGTGGTGGCAGAGCCTCAAAGCGTCGCCCACCACCTGCTGCTCGGCCAGCTCCTCTGCCTCGTCCACCTCCTCCCTGCGGACCGCCACGGTCGACCCTCTGCCTCTGCCTGGGTGGCCCCTCCACCGTCTGATGCCCCTCGGTACGACGGGTCGGGAAGTCACGAGCCATGTGGCCCTGCCCGCCGCACTCGTAGCACTGTCTGCCTCTCGGAAGGCTGGCTCCGGGACGGGTGCCCTGCACTGCTGAGCCAGCGTCCCAAGGTCGCCTGCCGGAAGGTCTGGTCCGCCTGGAACCCTGAGTCATCCGCCGGCTACCAGCTGCCGAAGACTCCGCTATCTGCCGCCCTGCGGTGGGTCTCGCTGTGGACTCAGCCAGGAAGCTCTCGATCAGGAGGGCTCGCTCTAGTACCCCTGCCTGGGTCGGGATGATGAGGGAGATCAGCGATGCCCTGATCTCGTGTCTCAAACCCTGCTCGAAGGTTCGGGCCCGGACGAAGGGGTCCCGTACCATGTCTGTCGAGTACCGAGAAAGGTCGGTGAACCTCACCGCGTACTGAGCGACCGTCAAGCTGCTCTGCCGCAGCTGAAGAAGCTCCTGGATGCGCACCGCTCGGAGGGTGGTCGGGACGAACTCTGAGCGGAAGAGGCTCTCGAAGTCCGTCCAGATGAGGGAGGCCTCATAGTGTACCTAGAGCATCAGGCTCCACCAGCGTCCGACTGCTGCGTGCAGTAAGCTCGCCGCGAGGATCACCATGAGGTCTGCTGGCGTCCTCACTAGCCTGAAAACTCGGACGACCGCCTCCAGCCAGTCCTCGGCTGCCTGGGGGTCCGACTCTCCACGGAACCTGGGTGGTCGCTGGCGCTGGAACTCGTTCAGAGCTCCGAGGCGTCGTGCGTCGTCAGCTTCCAGTGCTGGAAGCATCGGGGGCTCGGCGGGTAAAGGTACCGTCGGTGCCTCTGCTGTCAACGGGCCCTGTACCGAGGCCTCGTCGCTCGGCGGGCTGTCGTCGCGCCCTACTCTGGGAACCCTAGCTGGATGCTGTCGTCGTGCCATCCTGAAAAGGAAACAAGTATGCCACGGTCAGAACAGTATACCTGGTGAGCTGACACAAGTAATCACAAAGAAAACTTGAAACACACATGCAAACAATGTTTTCGTACATTAAGTAAGGAATCAGAAGTCAGGGTCCTGGTGTATGGATACGTCGGCCGCCGCACCAACACTGGACTCCCTGGACTGATAACCACACTCAATACACTAAACACTTTTTCTTCACATAGAAGAAAGATCAGAGTCTGCGGTAGAACCGACCACCTCTGATACCAATTTGTCACGACCCGTCCTCGGGCCCGTGTCGTGACTACCCCAAGCCCGCCTTTCATAGGCCAGGGGCTGGCGACTAGCACCAAGGTGTAAATCCCAACAAAAAGGGAAGGCATTTCCTTTGAAAAGTAAACAAGCACCACAGAGCAAGCAAGCGGAAAAGTAAACACTAAGTAAAACTGTACAAGCTGTGCTGAAAGTAAAAAGGGGCCGGAAATACAAGCCCAACTGTAAAGTACAACTGAAAGGAAAAACAGCAACTAAAAAGGGAAAACTGCAGCGTCGAGCCGTCCTCCGGAAGTCCCACCTGAAGGGTGGGTACAGATAGCCTCCACTGCTCCTCGGGTCCACCTAACCGCTCCGAGTACGTCCCGCCCAGTGGTCCACCTCCAGGTACTGTCCTGCTCCGCACGCCTCCTCCACGATCAGCGTTGTCCGTCGTCTGCAACCAACACCACGGAGTGCGGGCATAGCCCGTGCAGGGGTGAGTATAAGCTACTCAGTAGGGACCCCGAGACCCCCGAAGGTCTCCCAAAATCCACAAAGGATAATCCACAAAGGAAAGATACAATCATGAAGTAACATCTGACACGGCTTAGGTATATGCCCATACATATACCTAAGTCTTCAATTCCCGTTCGGCTCCAACGTCCGAGCCCAAGCACAACCCAGTCCACACAGGAAAGAAAAACGTATACCCACGCAGGATAGAGCAACACAATCCACAAAGGAGGGTAAATAGTAAATCCACACAGGATAGCTCAACACAATCCACAAAGGAGAGTAACACAAGATTCATCTCACACAGGTATACTTCATCGGATGACGATAAAGATGATCATTGAACCATCTAAGTCGTCAGACCCACGAAGGATCGATAGGTACTAACCTTGCAGTGACCCACACAGGATCGGGCCCACGCAGGACCTGTAGAAGTTGGCTCACACAGAACCGCTGAGAGATGAACCACACAGGATCGGGCCCACACAGGACCGGGCCCACGCAGGACCTGTAGGTGCTGGCTCACACAGAACCGCTGAGCGCTGACCCACGCAGGATCGGACCCACACAGGACCGGGCCCACACAGGACCGGCAGCACTGATCCACGTAGGATCGCTGAGTGCAGTAGTCATCGCAGTCCGCTGAGGATCTATGCACAGTCGTCGCCGCAGTCCACTGAGGATCTCTGCACGGTCGTCGTCGGAGTCCACGGAGGATCTCTGCACAGACGTAGTAGCAGTCGCAGCCAGCACTAGGGTTCCCGCACACAGCAAGCTCGTTCGGGAAGGTCCGCTCCACGAGCCGAGAGGCTGATACATCAACTGACACGAAGTCCGAAGTTGATGTATCCAAAAGTTCCGTATCGTCAACAGGAACTCAACGTCGTAGACGGCGCGTCAATCGGACGCCCGGTCTGAGAGATATTGGCATTTTCGTCCCAGGGGCCCGGTTGGTTTTTAAGGCAAAACCAACCCGATCGCACTCCACCTACGTCCAAACCTCGGGCAGAGTATTCCAAAAGATCCGTCTCACTTAGAGAAATTCAACAAAGCTGACGGCACGTCAATCAGACGTCCGTAGCTCAAGATATGAGTGTTTCCGCTCCGAGGGCCCGGTTGGTCTCGTGTACGAACCAACCCGGCCGAACTCAAAGTATTCTAAAACCTTGAGTGCGATATACCGAAACGACCGTCTCGATCCAAGGATCGCGTTGCCGCTGACGGCGAGTCGTTTGGAGGCACGTAGCTCAAGATACGGGCGTTTGAACGAAAACGTCCGAAGATGGGGGGTACGGGCCTGGGCCGACCCGGCCCGACCCCCCCTGGGTCGGCCCGAACCGGGGCGACCCGAACGGGGTCGACCCGACCCGGGTCCGACCCGGCTGGCCCGGCCCGGCCCGGCCAGGGCCGGTCCGGCTCGGCCGGTTTGGCTGAGCCGCGCGGGTGGAAGCCGCGGGCGCTGACCCGCAGCTTGAGGAAGGACCGCGGCCCGCGTGCGGGCCGCGCTGGCGAGCCGCGTCCGCCCGGATGAACCGGACCCACGCGCCGCGGGTCCGTTTAACCGCCGCCGCCGCGGCTTCAGCCGCGGCGGATTTCGTCCGGCGGCGCGCCGGGGCGCCGCCGCCGGCAACTTCCGCGGGCTGCCGGCGTCGCTCCGGTGGCCCGTTTTCCTTCCCGTCTGCGCCGTTGCTCCTCCCGGGATCCGTTCTTTACTGCGGGATCGTCAACCGTCCGCTGCGGCACGTTCCGTCATCGACCGTCAAATCCGCACAAAACGAAGAACGGCGGAGGGTCGTCGGGCCGTGTTCGTTCGGCCCGCACCCTCCGCGTTAGAGATAAACAACCGGGAGAAAAACGATCAACACATGATCCAACAATTTTAATTAAAATAAAATTGTTCATTGAAAACCGGATTTTTAATTTTCAAGAATGTTCATGAGAAAATTAAAAAGGGGTAATTTTCCAAAATGAATCCCTACCTTGATGATCGTCGTGCGCGGGCGTTCTTCGCGGAAGAGACCGTCGCGGAAGAGATCGATCGTCGCGTCGTAGCGGGGAGGCGTCGCGTCGTCGCGGATTCCGGCGTTGAGTCGGCGAGCTCAACGAATCAAGAACAAGAGATTTAAATTATTAATATTTAAATCTGTGTTTCGTTTAAAACCAAAGAAAAGAACTTGAGAGGAAATCTGAAAGCACTCACCTCGAATGGTCGGTGATCGGAGATCGGAGATCGGATATCGGAAGAGCGTCTCGGGCGAAGGCGTCGTCGATTTCCGGGTTCGGCGTTCTTCGCGTTCTTCGCGTCCTTCGCGTTCTTCGCGTTCTTCGCGAGGGAGAAGAAGTTGCGAGGGTTCTCCCAAATCTTCTCAAGCGCAAATAACCAGAGGTTAAGCGTTGGTCTTATTTTATTATTACGCCAACGAATTTGAAAAACTGGTTAAGAAACGATCCATCAATTCGTTGAATTAATTCAACGAAAGAAACGACCCATTTAATTCACGAAGGAAACAGCCCATTTAATTCACGAAAGAAACAGCCCATTTAATTCACGAAATAAACCGCCCAATTAAATGGTCTGTTAAGAATTTAGAAAACGCGTCGGTTGACATTCATTAAGACAGGTTTTCACGGGTGCGTTTCTTAGCGGAAAGAAACGGCGGGGCTCGTGCGGGCCCCACCTCACAAATATCCTACCAAGGGGGTAGGATATTTCTGGATAGCATCCTATCCAGTTCAACCCAGTTCAAGCCTCCTTTAAGTGGCTTCAAGTGGCTTCCAAGTGGCTTAAGTGAAATAAAATAAAGCTGTCGCAAAATTATTTTATTTCTTAACTTTAAGCCCGAAAATTAAAAACCACAGCCGAGCAAACGCAACTCCGGAAGAGGCGTTTCTAAGCGAATACCGGCACTGCGATTTCATCGGTGCCCTCAGAATTCGATTCCGGGCACCGGTTCAAAAGTTAGAAAAACCCGCTCGTCCGTTCACTGAACGTACCCGAGCCAAACTTCAGAAAATGATTCCGGGCACACCGGGCCTCGGAATCAGGCGCCGTCAGAAACTGCGTTCTTGTAAAATTCCAAAGAAAATTAAGAAAAAAAATTTCCTTGAAATTTACGGGTCTTTACAATAATAACATTTAATAATATTTATTATGTTCATTCCATCAAAATTTCATTCATATAGAATATATGGTATATGATTATTAATAAATTAAAATCATAAAGAATACGTGTTTTTCACGTGTAGAGCACGGAATTTATTTTGAAAATCAACATTTAAATGAAGGTATAAAAATAACTTATAGATTCTATGTGAATATAATCATTTTTTATTCCCTCCAAATGAGAATCGTAATATCTAGATAGGAATAAATAAGTAAATTATTGGATTTATATTATCTAGAAAATAAATAATGGGAAGGTGTCCAAAATAAGCGGATCGCATGACCATTATAAGTGCACATGATCATATGACCATCTAAAGGTCATGATAAATGTTCATGAATAAGGAATGATATTCTTATAATCACATGAATCCCCTTTTAAAAATTCTCATATTCTTGTGAGGGTTTACTTAGAAGAATTGATGATCATGTGGGTGTTTCTATATGATTTTCTCCTAATAATGTGCCTCTTGACCCTAAAGATGCCTAAAACCACCCAAAACCGCTTATAAATTAAAGTTAGACAAAGGTGGAAGACTCGTGCGAATGGTATTTATGTTTATCTTCATTAAAAATACTCATTTGATTTTAAATACCCTAAATAATCCCCTGATGGATGTCCACCTTGTCACAAAGAATAATTTTTCATGTCACCTTCATCATATGAAGGAACTAGGAAACATCCATTCAATAATGTGATTCCCTTTCAACTCCAAAAACACTCAGGATGATTTTTCAGGGCGATTATTTCCCATCCCTATGAGATCCACAATATATCAAATGATAAACAATGGACAAGAATAATGGTATTCCACTACAAGAACACTTATATGATGTCACGAGATTCCATTTCCATGTAAAATAAGCTAGGAAATAAAAAAGAGTAATATGTGGAAGATTCCCATGAAGGGAAGATATATTGATCATTATTTTAATGGAGTTATACATCCTTAGAAATCACCATTGATCATGCATAGACCCCTTTACATGTCTTCTTGGTCTTGTAGAGGCCCCCATGAAAAGCATTTTTTTTCTCATTAAAGATCACTCAACATTTCATCCTATTCCAATATAGGTCCCCTTTACTATCCACCTTTGTATTGTGAATAACCCAAGAAAATTCACCTTTGAACATGTGAAATCCTTTAAAAGGGAATCCTGATATCGCAAAAAATCCTACACATGTCGGACTGACCTTATAAAAGCTCTATGACATATCAACATGGTTAGGAGAAATCCCTTTGATTATCTAGGGTCTAATAAACATATAAATGTAAAAACATTCTCATGGTCACTATAATAATACGATACCATGGATCACCCACAGCAAGATCATAAATTTCACGTGATACCAAAATCCTCCCACTAACTCCAACTCATATTTCCAATAAATGTTCTACAAAAGGTGGCATATAACTGGGGATGTGGGGCCTATTAATATGTCCCCCTATTAAAAAAAACACACAATCAATGGATAATAATACATGGGAGCACAAGAGAAGTATTATTGTAGAAGAAATTCATGTGATCTTAAAGGTATTATTCTAGGTAAAATATAGGGAACAACCTAGGGTGTCAAACAACATGAATATGTACTTCAGGTGATCAATATATAGAACACATAAAGGATTTCTGTCAAGTCATTCATATTATGAGAAGGAGGACCCTCATGTTTTCTGGGTTGTGAGAAGCCTAAAATAAGTTATCAATGGTCTTACCTTGAGGCACAAAAATAATAACTTCTAGAAATGGACTAAACAATATTGAATGCTTATGCGATGACAGATATTCTAATCTTTATGCACTTCTAATAACCTTCCCGGATCATGTGACACCAATAGGTTATGTCACACATATCATGTGAAACCCCCAAGAGTATCATTTGAATCATGTTATTCCTCATTTATATGTCAATAGTTTTGTTTTATACCCTCTTGTAATTCCATCTAAGCATCATGAAGTCATCCAGGCTTATAAGACATGTATTTTCATGTCCTCCATACTTTTCACCAAAGTTATGTGGTGGATCTAGGAAAAGTCAACCTATGTCCTGCAACACCTTCCAGAAATGTTTAGAAAGTCATAAGGTGACACAAGGGAATGTCACCTAGATCATTTGAATTCATCTAGGCTTGAAAGGTAGATCTTGAGACTCCCGCCATTAATGTAACTTAGGTCATGTGATGTCCTCCAAAAAAACAATCTAGGTCATGAAAGGTCTTCTGAACATGTCATCCAAGTCATGAAACACCATATAAACAAGTCCACACATGTCATCTATGTCATACAACACCCTCCATGAATTCTATTTATATTAGGCAATTTCATTCAGATATGTCAAATAGATCATGTGATTGTCTTTGGTCATGTTTGTGAGGTAATCCAGGTATGTTCGGATATCCTCATACATATCATAAAGACAACCTAGGGATGTTAGAAAGACAATTGGAATATGTAAAGAATGAAATATAGGGTATCCTTATATGCATAAGTCCCTCTTAAGTACTTTTTTCACATTGTAACACCCTAATCTTCCACGGTACATTTCCTTTTGAATAATGTAATAGCGTGTGTTGTACGCAACTTCGAGTTCTGACACACACCACAACCAATCAAACTAGCCGTTATGAATAGTAATACCCACTTTTTGAAATATTAAATATTTTATCTTTTAAAATGGACTTCATTTTGGGATTTGGAATATCTAAATTAGCTTAGGGTGAATTTTTGGTATTTTTCTAAAAACATCCATTTTTTGATAAATAGTGAAAAACACTGATTTATAGTCTAAAACCGAATTTTTATTTAATAAATTATTTTTTTTATTTAAATATAATTAAGGTCAAAATAGATACATAATACCTATATAAGTTCAATGTAATTCATTGGAGTTAGTTTAGAATAATTTTAGATATATAAAAATTTTATTGAACATTTCATCGTCTTTTACCCACCTCCTAGGAGAATTTGGAAAGTTCACATAAAACTTGTTTTTACCACTTATGTTAGTGGAATTTTAAAAATCTATGAGACACGGTTAATATCAAGGAGTAAAATGTGGTTCAATGAGATGAAAATAATTTTTGGCGAATAGTAACTTTTTACTTTTATTTACCATGGTTAAAAGTAAATAGGGTAATTAAGGGTAAAATGATATTAATATTACCCTAATGCATATCATAATTCTATTGGACAAGTGTAACTCGACCAAAAACAACCTTAGGAATAAAATATTATCATTTAGGTCCATTTGGATTAGATTAAGACATTTATTATTATTTTATTCAAACAAGAGTTAAAAGAGATAAAATCAATGTTTAATAACAAAAACATTTTTCATATATGGTTATACATAAGATAAATTAGATTATAAATATTCATTAGAAATATAAAAATATTTCCTACATAATGGTATTTTATTTATAATTTTTAGACATTAAATAATTTAATTTATTTATGACACAATGGTGATGAATTAATTATCTAATTAATGAAATATTAACATAATTAATATTATAAATATCAAAATAAATGTAATTTGAGTCTTTTTATGAATTCCACTAATTATATAGGTTAATATGACATGTTAGGATTGGTTATATAAATTTATTTTTAAGTAATAATCATTTTATAAAATTATCAAAAACAAAATACCCAATAGTGTTAAAATTGACATAAAAGAGTTTTTAAAACAAATATTATATTATTAATTGATATTATATTTATAAAAATATAAGGTTCTGCCAAAAGACATATATAATTGTAGGTTTATCATTAATGGACCACTTTGGGGTCACTTGGAGGTATATAGTAATTTTATTAACTATGTAATATAAAAATACAAAGAGGCATGGTAAATGTCAGACTATTTAACTAAGAGTTAAATATAAATAATAAGGTTAATATAGTGACCAAACCTGTCTAAAATATATTGATTGAAATTATTTACACCCATACACACCTTAACCTATAAATAATCCACTTTGGAGCCATTATAAACCGAATATTAATTTATTATAAAATAAAATTTTAAGTTTTTTCTAAGGTGCCCCTCACCTATCTTATAAAAGGGAACTCCACCTTCTCTCAAATTAATACCTTCAAAGCCTTTTGGTTGGGCCAAACCATGCCCAAATATCCTCTCAATTCTCTCACTTCATCCTAGAGGACCTCATTTGGTCAGAAAGACAACTTATGGAGCCCTTATGATCAAATCAATAGGAAGAACCCGAAGAAGAGGTAATGATCTCACCACCCTATTTTAAGTTCCTTTCTTCTTCCACTTCTTCTTTCTTTGTTATTTCCATTATAAAATAATAACGATCGTATATTCTATATAATGTGATGTTATTATAAATATGGTACAACCATATTAATTATTTTATTCATCCTTTGAATGACATGTCACCATACGCGCGTACGTACGGCCTACCGTCTCCACGGCGTGGTGTAATTGTTATTCAATGTATTATTATTTGGATGGGTATAATAATGATGTGTAATTCATTTAAATAATACGTATAAAATGATAATTATTCTGTATATATGATATACCAGCCAATTATATATGATTTTAATATCAAAATAATGATATTATCACTCATGCGTACGTACGGACTACCGTCTCCATGAACGCGAGGAGATTCATTCCCCATCATATCCACACAAGTCTAATTCACATTTTATGATTAAAAATAATTTTTAAGTACTTAATATAATTCTTTATATGAATAAGATACAACATATTCATAACAAACACGACTTATGTAACAAAACATATAAAAGAAAATGAGTAAGTTAATACCCGAAACGATGATAATACTAAGATATTATTAACAACAAATGTTAAAAGATCATATATGATATCATATTAATGTATATGATTCCTGTATAATTCAATAAATATTATTTCAACATTATAAAGGAGGCTAACCTTCCCTCAACCAAGTAAAAATTAAAAAGTAAGGGGCTTCTTATCTCACATTTAATTTCATGAGATTTCCATTGTTCACCACTTATTTATTCCATGTGGTGTGTGTACTTCCCATGATTGTATTCACTGTGTAATATACATTAATTTATGGATATTTATATAATCATTGTATTATCCTTATTTCAGGGTTGTATGTTTCGTAAGTTACCAAATTGATAAGGGAATTTAAAATTTCAATTTCCACTCATTCGGCTTTACGCATACTTCATGGATTATTTTACTCCAAGATTATGTGTGGATTCACTATTCATTTGTTTATGTCATAATTTCCACTTCCCTTTATGTGGATATAATTTTGATAAACATAATCACTCCATTGATAAATTCTCAAGTCGTTGATATGAACTTGATAAGAGTAATTTTAACTCAATCTCCATTTATTGAGTTAAACATTCAATTCATTGGTGTTGTTTTTACAAGAATATGTGTGAATGTCCTATGATTTATTTACACTGAATATCCAATCATATTGAGTGTATTTATATTTTTCACACATAATTATGTCATTTATTTATCCTTATCTTAAGGATACGGTCTTTATAAGAGACTTAATCTCAATTTACATCCCATTGAGACTTCTTTGTTGTTATACACCAAATCACTTTTATATGGTGTATATAATGTACTTTGACAAAGTATATCATGAATCCCTTTATTATCATGATATTATAATGTTTTTATTACCTCAATTATTTGTATTCAAGTGTCCCTATTTTGGTTAGGAACACAAACTAAAATAACATTTTAAATGTTTTAAAGAGTTATTATTCTAAATCTTTCTCATTAATGTCCATGTTTTAAAAATGTTTTTAATGATTTATATATATAGACATTAATGTTTTAGAATTAAAATTCATTTTAAATGTTTCAAAGTGGTATGGGAAACTTTGATTCAAAAATCTATTTTTAAATGTCTTCTTGAAAAATAGTGTGACTTTTAAATATTTTCAAGAAAAAGGGGGATATTTCTCTCTAATAGTTTTGAGGATTATTTTCATCTATCATTAATTATTCTCAATTGAGATTAATCTCATACAAAAAAATCTTCAATATTGTATCGAATGAGTTTTGTTTGACTGTGGATGTGCTATTTTTATACCATTCATGGTTTGTGGATAAAGTATTGACATTTCGTATTCTAGTTATAATACTAATGATTATGTTATGTATAAACATGTTCATATAAGGAATGAATTGGACTTAGTAAGTGTGGGTTTGGAGCCCTGTATAGCTCCTCAATGCATCGGTAGGTCTCATGAGACAAACTAGTGTCTTGGCACGAGGCCTTAACAAAATCTTATTTGTAGTCTTGGCACGAGGCCTTGGCTACGTGGTTATGATAGTCTGGAATTATGCATTCCATAATTATGAAAGTGGTTATTGATATTGCATGTGATTATTGGATTATTATAATATCCATGTGAATAAGTAAATGTCATTATTTCATTTTATTTCTGCCATATTATGCTGAAGTTAAAGTTTAAAAAGATTTTGTATTAGTTATACATTTCCTTAAATGTTTATACTTATCTATGAAAGCTTCCGCTAAATTGTTACCCTTACTTAGCATCTGAGCTCACCCCTTTCAATGTTTTGTTTTTCCTAGGATGTGAAGAAGTAATTTATGAATGACCTATAGGGACAGTATTAGGGGATATGAAGACAAGATGTTGTTGTAGTTTTTTTTTACTTTATGATGTAATGTAAGACTTATTAATATATCTAGTGTTTTCAAGACTACTAAACTAATCGTTCTTTTGAGACTTGATCTTTTGTGATCATTACGATGTTATGTAATAATGCACCGACTCTGGGTAACTAGGGTCGGGGTGTTACAGTTGGTATCAGAGGAAGTTTAGTACAAACTTTGGAAGCTATATTTAGATAAACTCTGATTAGATCACATATCCCTAAGAATGACTTTGAGGATTAGTGTATAATAACTTCTAAATTTTGGTATTGTATAGATTTTGTGAGTTTTCCAAGTAATACATCCCTGTCTGGATATGAGTAGGTATAGGTGGATCTAGTACAGATGTACCTAGAGGTACAACCCGAAAACACCGCTTTGATCTAGACTCGAACTGGAAATGGTGCACGACAACGGTCCTTGCTGCACTCTTGGTTACGACACTCCCAGGGGATATGAATAGGATGATTTACATTTTCCTTACAAACCGATTTGAAGTATTATGATAGTAAATGAACTTTTTTAATCCTAATGTGTTTCAAATAGAGAATATAATGACATGATATTCTCTAAATGATTTTATGACTACTGTTACTCACACAATGCTTTCTGGTTTTATTCAATGGTTGGATACCAAGGAAGACATAGTGACTTTGAGAATGATGTGCAAGGTGGGAACAGTGGTGTGAATGAGCAACAAAATGGAATGTTGATAGGCGTAAAAGATATCATCTTCGTGCCAAATCAATTTTCCAAAAATATTATCAACAATATATATATTAACCAATTCTTGGACTTAACAAATAAGAGAAAGGTGATGAATGATAAGAGCTCTAAAAGTGGAGACCATAGAGAAAAGAATCCTCAATTTCCATCATGCTGGAAATGTGGAAGGAGAAACCCAGGAAAGTGTCTCAATGGAACAAGTAAATTATTTACATGTGGGAAGGATGAACATTAAGTGAAGAACTGTCGAGGAAAAATTAAGGGTATTATGGAAGAAAATAAAAATGGTCCCAAGATTCCAATTACAGTCATTTGTCATAAATGTAAGGGACCTTGGAATCACCCAAGTCAATACCCTATTCTATAGGATAACCTCTTGGTCAAGGAAGAACCTATGTAGAAATAAATGGATGGAAAAATATTTGTAGGTATTAGTGCTCCTTGTTGTTGAGATTACATTGGGTGAATCTTCTCTTATATGTGTAACCCTGAAATTTATCATGTCAGAATGATATTTGAGGATGACTTGTCCTTTCTCTTGGGTATATAGTTATAAATAACAATTTGGTTTTATATGATCATTGGGATTGAGGAAATTACAAGTTATTATATTTTGTGATGAAAATTAAAGGTTTGAGATAACATTTGTGGTTAAATTATGTTATGGTTATGTTGAGGAATTTATCTCATATTAGTAATGTTATAAAATATAGTTTTTGAAAAAGGACAACACGCAGATCGTGTGATAACCCGCCACGTCAGACAAAGTTGTGAGAATCGAACCCACAACCAATGTGCGATAGGGATTTATCGCCTACCACTGGACTATGTGAAGTCCCTAGTTAGTGTGACTAATTATTTTTAGTTAAATGATTTTATTGATAAATAATAAGTTTATTTGGGATCTTATGTCCTATCAATTGAATACCATTAGTACAGGAAAATTATTTGGTGATTAAGTGATAAATGTTATTTTGGAAGATGTTCGCTTTGTTGGGAACACTATATGCCCAAGGAAAATAGAATACTATGGTATTTCATTTGAGGAGTAATGGTGGAATTTATCTATGTTTTTATTGTGTATTTATAGTAATTTGGGTTATTTATGGAAATGATTAACCTATAATAGAGAATATTTGATTAGGTTAATTACTTTTAAGTATGTGACTTTTAGAGTAGTTGATGTCATTTAAAGATAAAATTTAACGTGGAAGACTACAAAACAAAAAATTTCTAAGTTTTGGGTTTCAATATTATTTTGGATTATATTGAAGGATTTTAAGGACAATTGTTTATTTAATGGTATTTATTTATCTTTATGGTACTGTTTCTTTAATTTTATAAATTAATATTAGTGTTTCTTTCTCTAATGGAATATCCTTTTGGGGGATCATCAGATCTTATAATAACCATTTTGGTTTTGATTAATCTATAAAGATAAGGTAAATATAGAGTTTATCCTTCGTGGATCATGTGATTCTATAAAAAGTTTATTTTATCTCTTCCAGTGTGACCAAGTCTTCTTGTATACTCGTCATTTAAAAATGATTTTGTAATAGAAATTTATTAAAGAATGAAACATTACTTAAAAATTATGTGTATCTCTTTATGTTCTTAGTTTTATTGACTCTTTTTCCATTATGGGACTTTCCATTATATTCCCAAGACCAATTTTAAAAATTTCGAGAACACAATTTTTTGAAGGAGGGTATAATGTAACACCTTAAGCTTCCACGGTACGTTTCCTTTTGAATAATGCAATAGAGTGTGTTGTACGCAACTTCGAGTTCTAACACACACCACAACCAATCAAACTAGCCGTTATGAATAGTAATACCCACTTTTTGAAATTTTATATAGTTTATCTTTCAAAATGGACTTAATTTTTGGATTCTGAATATCGAAATTAGCTTAGATTGAATTTTTGGTATTTTTCTGAAAACTTTCAATTTTTGATAAATAGTGAAAAACACTGAGTGATATTTTAAAACCGAATTTTTATTTAATAAATTATTTATTTTATTTAAATTTAATTAAGGTGAAAATATATAAATAATACCTATATAACTTCAATGCAATTCATTGGAGTTAGTTTAGAATAATTTTAGATATATAAACATTTTATTGAACCTTTCACCGTCTTTTACCCACCTCCTAGGAGAACTTGGAAATTCACATAAAACTTAATTTTATCACTTTTGTGAGTGGAATTTCGAAAATCAGATATAAAAGGTTAATATCAAGGAGTAAAATGTGGTTTAATGAGATGAAAATAATTTTTGGTGAATAGTAACTATTTACTTTTATTTACCACGGTTAAAAGTAAAAAAGGTAATTAAGGGTAAAATGATATTAATATTACCCTAACACATGTCTTAATTCAATTGTAAAAGTTTATCTCGACCAAAAACAACCTTAGTAATAAAATATTATCATTTAGGTCCATTTTTATTAGATTAGGACATGTATTATTATTTATTTCAAAGAAGAATTAAAAGAGATAAAATCAATATTTGATAACTAAAACATTTTTAATATAGGTTTATACATATGATAAATTCGATTATAAATATTCATTAGAAAGATAAAAAAATTCCTACATAATTTTATTTTATTTATAAATTTTAAACATTAAATAATTTAATTTATTTATGACACAATGGTGACGTAGTAATTACCTAATTAATGAAATATTAAAATAATTGATTTTATAAATATCAAAATAAATATAATTTGAGAATTTTTATGAATTACAATAATTTTATAAGTTAATATGACATATTATAATTGGTTATATAAATTTATTTCCAATTAATAACGCTGTTATAAAATTATCAAAAACAAAATACCCGATTGTGTTAAAATTGACATAAAAGAGTTTTTAAAACAAATATTATATTATTAATTGATATTCTATTCCTAAAAATCTAAGGCTAGGCCAAAGGACTTATATAATTATAGTTGTATCATTAATGGACCACTTGGGGGTCTCTTGGAGGTATATAGTAAGTTTATTAACTATATAATATAAAAATACAAAGAGACATGGTAAATGTTAAACTATTTATCTAAGAGTCAAATATAAATGATAAGGACAATATAGTGACCAAAACCTGTCTAAAATATATTGGTTGAAAATAATTTCGACCCATAACCACCTTAAAATTTAAATAATCTACTTTGGAGCCATTAGAAACCGAATATGAATTTATTATAAAATAATATATAAAGTTTTTCCTAAGGTGCCCCTCACACCTCTTATAAAAGGGCACTCCCCTTATCTCAAATTCATACCTTCAAAGCCTTTTAGTTCAGCCCAAACCTTCCCAAATATCCTTTCAACTTCCCTCACATCATCCTAGAGGCCCTCATTTGGTCATAAATCCATCTTAAGGATCCCTTTTGATCAAATGAAAAGGAAGAACCCGAAGATGAGGTAATGATTTCACCACCCTCTTTCAAGTTCATTTCTTCTTTCACTTCTTCTTTATTTGTTATTTCCATTATAAAATAATAAATACAGTATATTATATATAATGTGATGTTATTAGAAATATGGTACAACTATATTCAGTATTTTATCCATCCTTTGAATGACATGTCACCATACGTGCGTACGTACAGCCTACCATCTCCATGTCGTGGTGTAATTGTTATTCAATGTATTATTATTCGGATAGGTAAAATAGTGATGTGTAATTCATGTAAATAATAATTAAAACATGTTAATTATTCTGTATATATGATATACCAGCCAATTATATATGATTTTAATATCAAAAGAATGATATTATCGCTCGTGCATACGTACGGACTGCCGTCTCCATGAACACGATGAGATTCATTCCCCATCATATCCATACAAGTATAATTCTCATTTTATGATTAAAAATAATGTTTAAGGACTTAATATAATTCCATATACGAATAATATACAACCTATCCATAAAATACATGACTTATTTAAAAAAACATATAAAAGAAAACGAGTAAGTTAACACCCGAAACTATGATAATACTAAGATATTATTAACAAAGCAATGTTAAAAGATCATATATGATATCATATTAATGTATATGATTATTGTATAATTAAATAACAATTATTTCAAAATTATACAGGAGGATAACCTACCCTCGACCAAGGAAAAATTACAATGTAAGTGGTTTCTTATCTCACTTTTAATTTCATGATATTTTTATTGTTCACCACTTATTTGTTGCATGTGGTGTGTGTACTGCCCATGATTGTATTCATTGTGTAATATACATTAATTTATGGATATTTACATGATCATTGTATTATACTTATTTCATGGGTGTATTTTTCATATGTTACCAAATCGATAAGGTAATTTGAAATTTCAATTTCCACTCATTCAGCTTTACGCATACTTCATTGATTATTTTACTCCAAGATTATGTGTGGAATCACTATTCATTTTCTTATGTCATAATTTACACTCCCCTTTCTATGGATATAATTTTGATACACAAAATCACTCCATTAATAAATTCTCAAGTCGTTGATATGAACTTAATAAAAGTAATTTTAACTCAATCTCAATTTATTGAGTTAAACATCCAATTCATTGGTGTTGTTTTTACAATAATATGTGTGAATGACCTCTGATTTATTTACACTGAATATCCAATCATATTTAGTGTATTTATATTTGTAACACATAATTATGTAATTGATTTATACTTAACCTAAGGATACGGTCTTTATAAGAGACTTAATCTCAATTTATATCCCACTGAGACTTCTTTGTTATACACCAAATCACTTTTATATGGTGTATATAATGTACTTTTACATAGTATATCATGAATCCCTTTATTCGCATGATATTATAATTTTTTTATTACCTAAATTATTTGTATTCAAGTGTCTCTATTTTGGTTAGGAACTCTAACTAAAATATCATTTTAAATGCATTAAAGATTTATTATTCTAAATCTTTCACATTAATGTCCTTGTTTTCAAAATGTTTTTAAGGATTTATATATATGGACACTAATGTTTTAAAATTAAAATTCCTTTTAAACGTTTCAAAGTGGTATGGGGAACTTTTATTCAAAAATCTATTTTAAATGGATTCTTGACAAATAGTGTGACTTTTAAATGTTTTCAATAAAAAGGGGGATAGTTCTCTCTAATACTTTTGAGGATTATTTTCAACTCTCCTTCATTATTCTCGGTTGAGGTTAATCTGATACAATAAAATCTTTCATATTGAATCGAATGAGTTATGTTTGACTATGGATGTGTTATTTTTATACCATTCATGTTTTGTGGATAAATTTTTGACATTTTGTATGCTAGTTTTAATACAAATTTTTATGTTATGTTTAAACCTGTTCATATGAGGAATACATTAGACTTAGTAAGTGACGGGTGGAGCCCTCTATTGTTCCTCGATGCATCAGTAGGTCTCATGAGACAAACTAGTGTCTTGGCATGAGGCCTTTAAAAAATCTTATTTGTAGTCTTAGCACGAGGCCTTGGCTACGTGGTTATGATAGTCTGGAATTATGCATTCCATCATTATGAAAGTGGTTATTGATATTTTATGTGATTATTCGATTAGTAGAATATCTAAGTGAATAATTAAATGGAATTATTTCGTTTTATTTCTCTCATATTATGCTGAAGTTAAAGTTTAAAAGGCTTTTGTTTTAGTTATAAATTTCCTTAAATGTTTATGATTATCTATGAAAGTTTCCGCTATATTGTTACCCTTACTGAGCATCTGAGATCACCCCATTCAATGTTTTATTTTTTCTAGGATGTGAAAAAGTAATTTATGAATGACCTGTAGGGATAGTATGAGGGGATATGAAGACAAGATGTTCTTGTAGTTTTTTTTACTTTATGATGTAATGTAAGACTTATTAATATATCTAGTGTTTCCAGGACTACTAAACTAACAGGTCTTTCGAGACTTGATCTTTTGTGATCATGCCAATGTTATGTAATAATGCACCGACTCTGGATAACTAGGGTCGGGCCATTACAAACATCTTTTCCAACATATTACTAAACTAAAATAACTTTGATTTAGACTATAAATAGGATATATAGGATTCATTCCTAAGGCCCACCTCAAATAGAAATCCACATCAGTATAATCCACTCCATATTTCATACATTTAAACCCAAGTGACCTGAACACTCATATAGGTACAACATTATTCCTTATCTATCAGTGGAATGAGAAGTAAAATGATCTATGATGACTCAAATTCATTCTATGGCTAGGATATATTTTATTCCTTATTAAGGAATGACCTCTATAATAAACATCAAATATGGTTGCTTCAGTGTTTAATCCCCAAATTCATAGGCGATGATATTTATTGCTTGTTATCCCTTCTTTGTCACATTGAGCATAGATCACAAGTCTATGTTAATTTCAATGATCATTTCATTTGCATCATGAATTTTCCCCATATAGGTAAACCAACATGTACAAGGAAAATTTAGTGGAATTACATGGTTATCCCCGTACATGGGAATTAACCTCAGGGTAGGTCTTGACAACATGTCAAAATGTATGAACATTGATTCTTGTCACAAGTAGGGTATGTATGATGCATTCCTAAGGCTTTAGAATAATATCTGATGCCTTAGTTCCCACACATATATTTCCTTTTTTTCATGAGACCAAAATACATTGATGAAACAAACTATGTGCATTTTCATTCCTATTATGAACAAAATGAGTATGATGCCTCATAGAGGTTCAATCAAATTCTTGAATTATTAATCAACTCCATGGATGGAATAAAAATCAATATTTTCTTGTGATACAACATTAAAATATAAATAACTACCCATTTCTATTTAATAATGCGAATGGATGAAGAAACTAAGATACATACAGATGGGATTTTTAATATAAACCTCTGTTAAATATAAAAGGATTAAACCCCTAGTCATTTTGATAGGGTAATTGGTTCCATATCAGGATTAGTAATGGATCTATGAACATATCTTAAATCTATAAGAGTGTCCCAAAGTATGCAACAATCCCCCCCACCACCAAAGGTGTGAAGATCTTGACCTCCTGTGATCTCAGTCAGTGTGAGTTCCTAAGAACCATTGGATCTAAAACCCCAACTGAACACCTAAATTTTGAATGAATGTTTGTACTCAGTTATGGATGTGGGATCCATTGGGATTTTCTGTCAAGGAAGAAAATTGTAAACCATAAGTGAATGATTCTATATACATTGAAACCACTATAATCAATTTTCAAGTGATACATTGGGTGTAATCTTCATTGTAAAAAAATGGTGAAACCAATGTAAATCTCTCAAATGAAAAAAATTATCAATTGACAGAATGAAATTAGGGTTCTCATTAAATAATTCTATCCTCATTGTGACTAGTCGACACCAGTGAAATGGACAAACTAGGAATAAAGAAATGGAAAATTAGATTACTTGTGCATATCTAGTTGAGCATGTATCATACTTGAAATGATTCATTGATCGGTGTCCTTGTTCCTTGTTGCCTTCATGACTATAGATACAGATCTCACAAACAACACCCCAACCCAATATCATGTCTTCATCTAGCATGTACTCTATAGAATCAGTTACAGATGCAACAAATATGGGTATCAACAAAACCTCACCCACTAAACAGCTTCATCTTTAGGTGGTGAATACAATGGATTAGGAATACCATCTACATGGTGCAGTCTTGACTCTTGAGGATGTCTCAAAACACTAAAAATGATGAGTGGACATCATTATATGAAATCTATAATAAATACAGTGATCCTCATTGCCACTGCCAATCACTTTGTAAGCTTATCCTTATAGCTTGAAAATCACCACATTCAGTGTTTGAGGAATGTGGACCAAGTATTCAGATATTATTTCCTTAAAATTTAAGATTCATTGATGAGGGATATTATCAATATCCATCACTAGTTCCATCACACAAATTCCCATAATTCTAATATTGGAGGACCCACCCAACACATTTACACCACTGGAGATAATGAATGGGCACCAAGGAAGTCGCATCAGGTGTGAAAATAATTGGATAACTGATATTGGGCTCATATCCCAACTTTTGATAACAAATCCCACTGGCATATTCCAATAGTAGCTAGTGAGCAGTCTCAAATCCCATTGCACTCAGAGCAAGTCTATGGGCATATTCATGTAGAATACATGGGGGGAATATATCCTTATATCCAGGCATGAAGCCCATTATAATATTATGATGGCACAAGGAGGAATTTAGTGAGATTATATCCCTACATAAATTGAAGATATATACCATAACAAATTGGACAATGAAAATGTGTAGGCTTACATTCCTATGAACACTTTCCTATAATGTCTTTACATTCTAGAAACAACTAAATAACTCCACCAATATATTTCAGAACTATTAGATATATAGGGATATGAACATATTCTTATCACTACATAATTTCTAGAACAACACTATAATCATCATGCACAAGTAGCTTCTCTAGAGTAAGTTCACATTCTTGATCATGTCCTGGAGGATTACTAGCATATTCAGGTAAAGGACAAGCAATCAAACTGGGGTCATATTTCATTTCAAAACAAGGCTCACCATGTGATAGAAAAACATTCCTCGGGATAGGCATACATTACTATAAAAAAATAACGACATAAAACACCAAAGGCTCCAAAACATGTTCATACTCTCATTCCAACCAGGGATAAGAATGTGAAAGTGTCACATGCCTTGGGATAGGCTCATATACCTATCAAAAAAAATACAGATGACATACTCTAAATTCATAGGGTCATGCTCATATCCCCACACCATTTGGTGCCCATTAGGTGATAGAATCACATGCCATGAGACATGCTCATATTTTTTCTAGTGAAGTAACATTGTATGTTTTAGTAGCCCATAGAATCCAATCTCATGTACCCACTTTCATAGATGAATGAATATGCCTGAATCCTTAAAATTCTACAAGGGTGGAGCCTCATATCCCTTCTCCCATTTCGAAGGTCTATCCACATATTCTAATAGGGAATGCATATTTGAAATAGGAAAATATCTCCTCTTCAACCAGGGTTGAGAAGAATATTTGAAAAACCACTTTCATGAAGGATTATATTCCGACCAATGATACAGAAGCTCACTAGAATACTCCAGCTTCTTCTCAGCAGTGGAACCATATTCTAGTAGGACCCAATGGATATCAGCTTATTCCATCAACCATCATACAATAATCTCATATCCCTACTCAATAGAAAAAGGTAAGTTGATATACTCTGTTTATGACATAGAATGAGGCTCACATCTCTAATATACTCAATTACATTATCCTTGAGGTCATTCAAGATACATTATCAACACCTCTAGGTTCATTAATATCTTCTACCAAAGTAAAAAATTCATTATTACATCGATATTACTTCTTATGGTAGTGCAGAGATAGATCGTAGAGACTCAACTCTTCAGATCCATGGTGATCAACCTACCTAATGTAATATCTCCTTCAAATAAGTAAATCATCTACTTACCCAGAAACCTCTATATAGAGAGGTTTTTAAAACAGTAACACCTTTTTATATAGTGGTTCTCAAGACACTAGGCTCAACCATATATATTTCCCCATCAACTACTAGCAACCCTTCACCATGGTCAGCAAGAGACCCCGAGAAACATCTACAATGGTCTAACCAGGTGGAGGAAATAAAGGATGATAAATTGGAATCCAGAATTTATTAACTGAGATATTTACCTAGAAACAACCTCTAAATCATGTTTTGTCCCCTCTTTACTTCTGAAAATGAGATCCCAAACAAGATAGAGAAAAAGTGCATGCCTTGCCTATAACAAAAAAAATTGGGGCACTCATTAGAAATTAAATATTAGATGCCTCCCTTATCAATAATAAGTGGGTAAAATTTATAGCATAAATATACTCTCTTGTTAGCTAAACATGGATACTATCTTCGTGGCCTGAGACCCCAAACTAGAAAAGCAGAGGACAAATCTGAAACATGCTTATCATCATTGAATCACAACTCTTCTATAACTGATTGACAAAGCCTCATCATATATCCATTATCGAGTGTGGTGAAGATATGGATTTTTGTACTTCACTACACCCCAATAACATAAAATCCCCCCATATGTGACTACATTTAATGTTTTAGACTCCGATGAGATTAGGGAATCGAGTAACACACAAGCCAGTTGATCACTAAAATGAAATACCACTACTTTAAAAATATAAAGATGCCATGAATGGAGGTAGATGTTGGAAAATATATCTTTAAACTATTCCCCTAAAAACAATGTGAAGGAATTTTAGACATAGAAACCAATGTTGTGTCCAATTTGATGACTTCCCGTAGAAAATGAATCCCATCACGGGCTTCCATGGAACCTAGATCATACATGAGCATAGTTTCCACAAAAAATGGGTTCCAATAGAAACTACACATCCAGAATTCTAGGATAGAACACATAAAATTATATTAGGGTTATACATACCACCACCTACACCTCTAATATCGTAAATCCTACATTGGATTCAGGATATATCAGTGGATGCTACAAAAGAACCCCATACCACTGGGATAAGGGCATTTGAATCTAAATCACTTTAACTAGGTATATCATATCCTAATAGGGTCCTAGAAAAATCAATTATGGTTATAAATCAACATTATCTCATGGTTATGGGGGTATTTATATCTTAATTCCTATCCCAGGAATCATCAACTCCTTTATAGGAATCATCAAATCCTCAAAACAAGATCAGAACATGCCAATTTTGTCCTCAAATAATACCTAACCCATGGGGATGGGGGAATTTTCATCACCATCATCACTATAGATAGAATCTATCATATCTATGTTGGTAGGTAAATATTTATGGTTGGTATCCCATTCATTCCTCACACCACAAGATAGACCGTTTCTATTCGGGGCTCGTTCGGAATGCATGAATAGAAAATCCCCCAAGATCACCACTCAAAAGTGGAGATGGGAGGTTAATATGTGGAAGGAAATAAATACCCATAGAGTTCATAAGCCTAAAAGGTAAAATATGGATTGGGATTAGAAAAATGACCATGATAGAAGAAGTTCATAGTAGCCATATTACATTGAGAGTAATGGAATAACTACCATTTATCGATACACCTATGTTATTGTAATCGGTATCAACACAATAGATAATATATATCAAGAGAAAAATTTAGAGGGATCTAATACAAAAAATATTCCTCAATATTTGATTGATATGGATATATCTATTAAGGCTTCATGTGTGTATTACCAAATGAGAATCCAAAACCTGGAACCTACGAATATTGAGTTTCCACCACTAAGATAGAACACTTCCAAGGATAAAGGGAGAGAATTGTTAATATCCTACTAATCACCCAAAAGAGTTGAAACTACATCCTTGGAGGAGTATTTTGAAAAGTATTACAATGAGATTTAAAATCTCAAACAACTTGATGAGGTGCTACTCAATGGAAATATTCCCATTTGGTGTCATCTTCTAGATGAGATGGGAGTCCCTCCTTCCATGGATTAGGAAAGATTAGATCTACCTATAATAGTCGAATATAATCATTAGATAGAATCCATATCTAAGAATACAATCTAATTAGTTGAGTAAGTAGAAGATGATCATAACTACCCTTCATTATAGTGAAAACACCTCCCCCGAAAAGGATACCATTATGTCCTAGCACTGTTTGAGAATATTTGGGAGATGAAAATGAGGGTACCTCAGCAAACTCCACCCACTACCAATATACTAGATGTGTAATAGGTAGTATTACCTCTTGAAATTTTCAATTCCATTGAATTGTGAGCTCTTCAAAAGGAAACCATGGAAGGTTGACATGCACCTGTGAAGCTCGAGAAAAATCTATATCCAGAATGGGTGGATGAAACTTTTTCCCATACAATTTCAGAATTCCTACCATATAAACCGTTTATATTGTTGGGGATCCAAAATATCATCTCATGCACTTCATGTCTTAATGTGTTCTGGTGATGTGCCCATGGGATCAGCAGGAAGTGACCAAGATGAGGTGCTTTGTAAAAACTCTTACAGGGCTAGCCTATGTTTGGTATATCAACCTTCTAGTAGGATCATTTTCAAGATGGGAATATATTCTTTATTAATAACATAATTATTATAGGTTTATGTTGAGGAAAATAATGATTTTAAACTCAAAAAACATCCTAAAATAAGAAAATAAGTGGGTTTCGACCTTAATATCCATATGGAACGGTTTAACATATTCACTTATCATCCCTCTATCACATGATATGTTTCTATAGGTCTATTACAAAAATATCTATGATGAGTTGAAGACACCCCTAATCCCAAAGAAATAACTAATAATATTCCTTAAATTCAAATAAGAGGAACAATTTTGGGAATATGTCATTCAGTGGACCCAAGATAAATCTCATCCATGACCTCAGCATAGGGGAAAGGCTCAGAAAGGTTAATACTTTCTCAATTACCCTAATGTAAGTTTAAGTGCCCATTAAATCACATAGTAATGTCTTGAACTGCCTAGTTCCTCCTATCGAGAGGAAGTAACAAAATAAACCTTGAATAGAAACAAAAAGAGATCAGGGTCACCCAGGATTTGAGGAATGGAAGAATAAATAATATTCCTTCCAAAATGGGTCAGTCTCTTCTTATTTACAAGAATATGTGGAAAATAATATAATCATGATACTATATCATAAGAAGCACAGTGGGGTCATCTGCATTGATTATCCTAACTACTTCCCTAACCATAGGAGGTTGGGTCACACCATTCAGGATTTATTCATCTTCAAATATAACCTCCAAAGCATGGTCTATTCTGGGTAGGTAATGTTGTAAAATTCTTCATCACATGTGACTTGTGTAACCTACATTGAGTAAGAATAAGTGGAAGATTAGAAATAAGTTAAACCTAGGTATCGGTAGATGTTTGACTGTTGGATGACTTGAAAGACTGTCGACCAAGATCATGACACCCTGAGAGAATAGATTCTCAATCCCATAATAACTCTATCACCCAGGGAGGAAACATAAAATAGACCACCATATGGTAGACATAATCATATAAACAAGAAGTGTTTGAATAGGAAGAGTCATACTCAGATCATATGAAATCTCCAACTGTTGCATCTTTCTTTCACGTAATTTCCAAAGCACGGACAACGCTCCACCGAAAGAAACCCACATCAGTTGAAGATATCATCTTCGGATCTATCAATGTAATATAAATGGTATACCCCTTACCTGATGATGAATACACCTCCTAGTAATACTCTATGTGATTCTCATACTCATTATAGCCTAATAAGAAGTTGGGATAGTGACACTAAAATATATAAATTTCACTCTACTATATTTTAGAGACTAGTGACTATCAATGGGAGTCTATACACATCATTAGAATCTGTACTATATGTACCAATACATAATATATTTCATAAAAAAATAAACATCATTCCAATTAACAGTAATCAAAATCAATTATAGAGTATTTCCTCTATAAATAACAAAATAAATCATTTTTAATAACATAATGACCTAATCTAAACATACATACAAGTAAAAATGTTCTCCCAAAAAATTGAATAATAAAACATTAACAAAATAGGAAATATTGGAATATACATCTCTACTAGAGCCAATGTGACTTCCTATTTTTCTCTCCCAATCATCATCAACCTATGCCACAACAACCACTTATAAAACCTACAAACTGAGATCTATACTTATGGGTTGGCATGACCACCATGATTTCTTTATAGGGTGTGATCATAAAAGATAGTAGGGAACCACAAATTTCTTTTTCATATATCCTTTATTATCTATGTACGTATGTACAAAAAAAATAATCCTATAAAATAAAAAATGAAATCAAATGAATCATGTCAATTTGTGCTTACCAGGACACTATTACACTTATCCTAACCTAATTTTACAAATACTAGGGTACTTCATCTATCATCCATGAATGTAAATATTTCAACAAAAACATGCCCCAAGAACATGGTTTTTATAACCATGATAACTTATCAAATTATAGATGATATCATTGAATCATAATAATACATTCCATGGGTGACCATTACTAAATAGAAACCATATCTCTATTCTAGTCTAAGCTAGGGAAGCAATTTATGCATGTAATCTATAAATTTTATATTGAATATCAGTAACTCTATAATTCTAACCGTTTTGAGTAAATTATACAAGGCCTCCTGGTCTCTTAGTGAATATGAACATAGAGTTAAATATAAAAAAATCAAGGAATGTAATAATATATACATACCCATGTATATGAAAAACTAGGATATGTTTCATTAATACCTAAACCATATGCTCAAAATAAATAATTTCATTAGTCTCATTTTCCCCAGACACGATTCAACAACATAATTAAGATAAACAACTAGAATCGTAAACATATCCCAATATCCATGCTCTCAACTAGTGACTTATCCAAAAATAGATATCTATTATAGGATAACTATAAAACTATTCATGGACAATCTAACATAATTAATTCTACTATACATAACCAATATCTATAACCATGACCATTAATGATTTCCAAAACCATGTGGTTATGATCCACTTATCAAGATTGATCATTCTATCATACTAGACTGAATCAACCAACTATAGTTGTCCCCTAAAATGTTACAACACATTGGATTAAAGGGACCTTCTTATGCCTTCTTTGTTATTGCATCCCCCATACTACCCCTATAAGGTGATTTTGAAATTTACTTTCCACTTTCCATGAAACCATGCCGTAGGAATCACTGTAGAACCCTTTTATAACCAAATAACCAACACACTCTATTGTAATTTCTTCATTAATAGTAATGGATCCATAGGACGCTTCCCGATAAAGACACATTCATAGAAAAACATAATTCCCCTATTAAAGATAGAATAATTCCCATAGAATACAACATTTACACTCCATTATATTAGATCCATTTAGAACACACATAGTGAGTGGTCACAACCATAAAAAACACAAAAAACAAACTATACATATAAAAATATTCAAAAAGAGAAATTGTGGACCACTATAGTTTTTCATATCAAGACACCCCCTTTAATAAATATACAATTTTTACAAGGTTGTAATTTTAATTTCAATCCGAGATACTTCACCTGTTAGGGAATAACTATAATTATAAATAATTAACTTACCAATTTAGAGTCCCATAATATTTTTTATGATGTAAATACAAAAAAAACATGGTTCTCTCTGAAAACCAATAAACTCAAGTGGTTTTGGTGTATAATAGTCACAATGATCATTGGTGACATAGTCTACAAGATCCTAAAAAATTCTTGAACCAATAATGTATTAACCACCCCAATTAAAGAAACCTATAACCTCAAAACAAAACACCCTCAATTAGGTATTATAAACATTCACCCTTGGAATAGGAACAAAATAACATGAATACACTCAATTTTTTATTTTTTAAAGTAACTAACTGCCTCATTCAATGTGTTAACTCCCTTTAGCCGGATTTATCCACGCCATATTCTTGTTTATGATTTCCAATATCAGGAAAACTAAATTAATTATTTATAATCATTTAAATTAAATTTTTTATATTATTAAAATGATAAATAACTTCTAAATACTCACCAAGTGAATCCCATGACCAATACCCCATGTGATAAATTGCAAAAAACTCAGACAAGATACACAACCATGAAAAATTAAAATACGCAATTTTTTTAATATCACCCATTAATTACACAACATCATCACCACATACACATATAAAATCATTAGGTAACATAACTATCACATACATGGATTATTTTAAAGTTATGTTTCATGTAATTTCTATTATTTCTTTGTTTGTGGGGGTTTCCCATGTATTTTTGGAGAAAGGGGTGGTTTCATCATAGTTTGGGCCAAACCGTGAGTCCATTTCTAGATTTAAAAACAAAACATGTTTCTTTTATAACTCCATTGTTTTATAATATTTTTCATCCATTCCACTTCCCAACTATCCTCCCCTAACCTATTTAAACCACCATATTTATTTTCCCCCCTTAGTAACTCATTACCATAGTGGATTTGGGTGATTTATTCAAACATTGGGCCAACCCATGTGCCAATTTCATGTTTTATAAAAATATTTCTTTCATATCTCATTAATTTATTAATATTTTTTTGTTATTACACCACTCCATCGAGCTCAAAAATCTTAGGCTCACCCCCATGTTCCATTTTTTCTCTTTGAAGCTCGTATTCATCAAAGATTATAGTGAAATTTCTCAAGGTTTCTAAAAT
Source organism: Viscum album (assembly GCA_963277665.1). Classification (NCBI taxonomy): domain Eukaryota; kingdom Viridiplantae; phylum Streptophyta; class Magnoliopsida; order Santalales; family Viscaceae; genus Viscum; species Viscum album. Next base: position 1,909,199,250 of record OY728133.1, on the reverse strand, counting down.
TTTCCATATTTGAGAAAGTAAATTGTTTCTTTCATAAATCATTCATTTTTACACTTTTTCACATATTTAAGTCATCAATTGACCTCATCATCTTTGTTCGAACCTCTCTATCAATTTTTTCTTCTTGTAGATTCAACTATTGGTGTATTTGGGGAAATGTATTCAAAGTTTCTCATGTAAGTGAATTCCTCTCTTATTTCACCCATTTCCTTAGGGTTTCCCCCCTCCTTGAATTTACAAATATCCAAAATCTAGGGCTTCACATCTAGGGTTTTTTTGAGTTTATTGGTCCAATATTGAGGTATTAGGTTAGTTTTTACTCCCTTTTAGAGCTGCAGTGGTGTGGTAGAAGTTCCCCACATGGATTTGAGGGTTTTTATATATATAGTTGGTAATTCCATGTGTAAGAACTACTATATGAGTTTTCCTTGCTTGATTTATATTTTTATCATACTCCTCCTTCATTGTGCTTGATATAAAAACTATTTTTGGTGGCATTTGTTAAGATAATGATTTTTAAGTGCCTTTTTTGTGTGAAAATGGGTGTTTTACATGTGCATTCCTTGTTGTACCAGTTGGATCTATTTTATAATTCATGGAAAAGTTTTATTACAAACTATTATGCATTAAATTCTGGTTTGGATTGATGTTGGTGTGAATTTGGTTTTCAAGGAGGGAATTTAGCTTGATTCTATGTGCAAAGTTTAGTTATTTTTCTTGAAATTGTTATATGGAAATTCATAATGGTTTAATGAGTTATATAAATGGTGAAAAGAATTTTTAGCAACCGTTTTGAAGGTGTAAGACCATAAATTATTTTTTTACGTGAAAATGTAATTTGGTAACATGTGGAAATTATTTGAGCACAAATGGGGAAACCCAAGTATCTAGGTGGGCGGACGTGTACTAGTACACTAGTGATCCCAAGTGGTTTTGTCCCTATTTCACTTAACAAGTTTTACATTTACAACACTATTAAAAATATAATGTTGATTATTGGGTCCCACTAGGTTATGGGTATGTTCCTTACTAGTGTCTCATGCATGAGAACAAATATTGTTATGGTAACTTTAAATAATGATACGACATACATGGGGCCCAAAACTAACTAGTGCCTAGGGGTGTTCTTGTGATTAGTTGTTTATGATTATTTGGCATTTATTATTGTCTTGTGGTGTGTTTGGATATAAAAAACAGTATCTTATATGTTTTATTGAGATGTGTTCACTCTTTGAAATTACCCTTTGAAAATTATTTACTTTTAAATGTTCCATTCATTGGAAATTATTGCCACCATTTCTTGTTTATTAAAACATGCATGAATTTTTCTAATGCTTACTATTTGGAATTGTTTTGGTGGTATCCTATTGGGAATAGTCTCACAACCTAATTACACCCTTTGGGTTTTATTAGACTTGATCGTGTTTGACGCTTGTAAGGGAAAGGCCTTGGGTGATGGCAGTTTGGTCTGTTAGTTTTCTTCTATTGTGAGGTGTTATAGAGATGGCTCTAGGGTGATGAACCCCTATTGTGTGGTGTTACTTGGTATTTTTTGATGAAATTGTTTTTATGTTTTTTTACCTCTTGTGTCATTTTTAAACTCATGTATTTATTTCGTAATTTTATTTAAGGCATGTTTGGTTGGTAATGTTCATATTTTGTTTACTGGTTGTTTTTTGTTGTTAAATGATTCTAAACATGAGTAAATCATTCCCAAACCAATATTTAAGATACTAGGGAACTTGTGCCTACCTATGGGGATAGGTAACACCCTTCAAGACATTCCATGGGGTGAGTTTGGTGCCAGTTTTGATGGATACCAGATACGAATCGTGACAAAGTTGTATTGGAGAACAACAATGTTTTGGGTTATATTATTATTTAGGGATGATTCAAGGTATATAGGATATATATGACTATTGTGGATCAATTTTTCGGTCATGAGTATGGTATCTAGCCAACACATCTCAGGACAGACCTTGAGTCACCATGGGACATTAGAATTGTTTGTTTGACTTCACTTCCAAGTGAGACGTGGGGACTACAGATTGCACATAGACATCAGGTGGGGGTGAAGTAGTTGTTTATTTTATTATTTTAATGTGTTTTTACTATTTATATTTGATTTCATTGAGGAACTTTTTCGGAATTTTTGTAATAATTTTTGTTCTTGTGACTGTTTCTTTCGGTAGCAATATGCATCCCCGAAAACCTCCCATGCACCCACAGGAGGAAGACAAAGAGAGTTATCCTTAACCACATTATGAGAGGATAGTAAAGGTTGTGGTTTAGGCTATCAAAGATCTAGGAAAAGAGCCAGCTCATGTTCCAACTTCTTTTAGAGAATATAAGACCATTCCTAGGAATGAAAAAGGTCCGGCGTTTCTGGAAAACAAGCCCGCTACTTTCTGAGGTAGCACAGAACCCCAGGAAGTGGAGGAGTAGATTAAAAATATCAAGAAAATGTTTGAGTTCTTGGACACACCTAATGAGGTTAGGGTGAAATGTGCCTTTTTTTATTTGAGCATCCTAGACACAGATGGTGAGAATTAGTGCTTCAAGCTGGGAATCACGAGATGATGAGCTGTACGGACTTAAAGGTTATCTTTAATTACTAGTACTTCCCTGAACTTTCAGAATATTATTAATCTCGAGAGTTTATAGAACTTTTCAAGGTGATATTCCAGTGATGGAGTATTCCAACTATTTTTATGAGCTGGTCTGGTATGATCCAAAAATGGTTTCCAATGAGCATATGAAGACCCATAAGTTCGACAGGGGTTTGTGGAGAGAGATCTGTTTGGAGGTCTTCCTATTCAAGCAAAAAACCTATGATGATGTTTTTGATAGATATTTCATGGTGGAGATCAACCTTAAGGGGAGGTATGGTTTCTGTAATATAGTATCAAGAATGGGTAGTGGTATTTCTTCTAAGATGAAAAGGAAGTGGGAGGAGTATGTGAAGAAGGGAGGTGGCAGCTCAGGACAACCTTCTAGGCAGTTTTCTCGGGTGGCATCAGATGCGAGGTCCGTTCTGTTCCACTCTTGTGGGAGTCCATGGTAAATATGACCAGAATAAACATCTCATAAAAATCTATGTTATTAGTGGAGAGGTATGGGACACTTGTAGAACTTTCACAGGATGGCACGTCTACTCGATATTGTTGATGGATCTGTGGCTTCCAGAGGGGTTTCAGTTTAGTCAAGGCCATCTAGAATGATAGGATCATAGTTCAGTGGCCATGGCGTTAGGTTGGGCTCATCATCTGGGAATATCCAATTTAGTGAAGATCCATAGGCATGTAGTTGTTCTCATCTAGAGACTAAGAATCTTCATGAAGTGGATCATGTGCCAGCGGGATCAAAGGTGGGACCATCGACTTTTTGAGGTACCATTTTCATTTCATATTCTATAGAGCTGATATTTTTGATACTGATGCCTATTTTACATTCATCTCTACCTGTTTTGCGAACATGCTAAATTTTACAATCAATCTTTTGTGTTTTACGATGTATTTGGTGACGCCACTGGGAAAAAAGAAGGTGGAGGCTCTCAAGTGCCCGTTATTTGCGCTTTCTGTGTTAGGGGTGGAGATGGAGTGGGAACTCTTGGTATTAGATATGGATATATTTTTCATGATACATGGAATGAACTAGCTGGGACACTTTGAAGTGTACATTGATTTCTATAGGCACCAGGTTTGTTTGAAGGCACCTGATGGGAGTCAGTAGGTTTTCCTTTGGGGTTGGGATCCTCTGATGGGTCACACACGACCTCCACTCCCAAAGGTGGGGAATATTTTATTCGAGTTATCATCACTCACGCTATAAGATGATGTTTGTGCTCTTGAAGGTGGACTACCTCATGTAGTGGATGAGTTTTCTGTGGTATTCCCAGATGATTTTTTAGGCTTTCCTCTAGAGCGGGACAATGAGTTCTTGATTGATTTGGCACCAGGAACACTATCAATATCTCTTCACGCATATCATATATCCCCCACAAAGATGAGTGACTTAAAGATACAAATGTAAAATTTAGAATCCAAAGGATTCATTCACCCGAGAGTCTCTCCTTAGTTCGCTCCTGTTCTTTTTGAGAAGAAGGCCGACATATCCCTCTGGTTTTTTATTGATTACCGAAAGCTGAACAATGTTACCATCAAGAAAAAATATCATTTTCCCCAAATAGATGACATTTTTGATCAGTTGAAGTGGGAAAAGTGGTTTTTTTAAAACATACTTATGTCTGGGTTTCCATCAACTTATCGTGAAAGAGGAATATATCCCAAAGATGGACTTTAAAAGTAGGTAGGACTAATTTAATACTTGGTCATGCCCTTTGGATTAACCAATGCTCTAGCGGTATTTATGGAAATCATGAATAGGGTGTTAAACCAACATCTTAATTCTTCCATTGTTGTATTTGCGGATGAAAACGTTTTTACTCTCGATCTGGGGAGGAACATGAATATCATCTTTTGATCATGTTGAGAACCTAGTGAGATCATTGCCTTTAGGAAAAGTGGTCCAAGTGCACTTTCTTGATCAGGGATGTAATGTTCTTGGGGCATGCCATCTTAGAGAAGGGGGTTTCAGTGGACCCTGAGAAGATGAGTGTGGTTATATCATGGTAGAAGCTGAAGAACGTGTTTGAGATCTGGATTTTCCTCATTCTGGCTGGTTAATATAGGCGATTTATTTAGGATTTCTCTTAGCTTGCTTTTCCCATGACCACACTCACCTGGAAAGGGATGAAGTTTTTATGGGGCCCAAGGTGTATGGAATCTTTTGATGAACTAATGATATGGTTTACTACCACCACCGTGCTGATTTTTTGAGATGATTTAAAGGGTTATGTGGTGTATTGTGATTCTTCCATTATGGGTCTAGGGTGTGTGCTTATTTAGGGTCATAACGTGGTGGCATATGGTTCTCACCAACTCCCACCACAAGAAAATAATTATCTGACCCACGACTTGGATTTAGTTACTATTATGAAAGTTTTGATGATTTGGTGTCACTACCTATTGGGGGAGAGGTTTTTTTTCTACTCTAATCATAAAATCATGGCCTATATATTCTTGCAAAAGGATTTCAATCTGAGGCAGAACCACTGGATTGAGTACTTGCATGGGGTTGACATTGACATTGTCTATACCCTATGAAAGGTAAATGTGGTGGCAGATTATTTGATTAGAAAAGTACCTGGGAAATCCTTGAGGAAGCCTAGTGATGAGTGGACTCTTATCAGGATCCTTGCTCAGATGCATGTAGAGACCAAGGAGCACAGTGGAGGTATGTTCTTGGAAATCATTCAGTTGACTCATTCTCTCTTAGAGTTGATTGAAATAGAATAGCCCAGTGATGATATTTATCAATAGTCGAGGCATTTTCTTCTTGGTGGGGCTACGTCTTCTGATTAGTCGTCATCTCCCAATGGCATATTATGCATCAAGGGCTGATCAGTAGTTCTTTTAACTCTGTGAAAGGTAGTGATGAAGGATATACACTAATCTCAGTGGGATATACATCTTGTTTCCAACAAGATTTATTATGATGTTCGTTAGAAATTTTAGTTTCTACGTATGCAACGAGGGATAGTTGACTTCATGTCAAGATGATATATATGTCAGAAGTTGAAAATAGAGCACCAAAGGCCCTCTCGTTTTCCCCATCCATTACCAATTCCTACACGGACGTGGGATGAGGTCTCCATGGACTTCATTATTGGATTTCCTCGTACACATCAGGGTAAGAATTATATATGGGTAGTGATTTATAGTCTGACCAAATCATTCCACTTCATTCTGATCAAATATACAGCTAAAGTGCATGAGTTAGGCCGTTTGTATCTTCAAGAGGTGGTAAGGCTTCATGGTGTTCCATCAGCAGTTGTATCAAATTTATACCCCCCCCCCCATTTGACTTCTCAATTTTGGTAAGGCATTAATAAGGCCATTGGGTCGCAAATTAAGATGAGAACAACATACCATCTTCAAACGGATGGTCAGACAGTGTGGGTGAATCAGATTCTTGGGGACATGCTCCATGCATGTGTCTTGAATGTTGGGGGTTCTTGGGATAGCCATTTGGGATTGGTTTAGTTTTTTTATAAAATGAGTTACCAATCATCAATTTGAATGTCTTATTTTGAGGTGTTCTATGGTTGGCCTTGTCGGACCCCTGTGTTGGGTTGAGGTAGGTGAGACTTCACTGTTGGGGTCGAGCCTTATTCAAGAGATGTCTGAAAAGGTCAATTTTATTCGGCGGTGCTTATTGAGAACTCATATTCACCATAAATCTTATGGGGACTAGAGGTGTTGAGACCTAGATTTTTCTGTGGGTGACCAAATATTCTTGAATGTGGCCCCTCATTTGGACCATCGTCATTTTGGAAAGCAAGGGAAGCCAGCACCGCGGTATGTCAGACCTTTAGAAATCACCAATTATATTGTAAAGGTGGTGTATAGGATGGATTTTCATTCTCAATTAATATCCATTCATGACATCTCCCACATATCCCTGTTGAAAATGTATAGCCTGGATCTTCCCCATGAGCTGAATTGGGAATAACTAGATATAGATCCCAATTTATCGGTGTTTGAGAAGCCAGTGAGAATATTGGACTCCCAGGATAATGTTATTTGAGGGAAGATTGTTCCTCCCTTTTGAGTTCACCGGCATCATGGGACTGATGAGCATGATACATGGGAACAGAAGTCTTGGGTCGAAGAGAAGTTTTCATTTCTCTTATCTAATCAGGCTTCAATTTGACCTTCTAAGGGTGGAAAGTTTCTATGGTGGGAATAATTGTCACATAAATGACTTATTTTAAAGATATTTCTCAATAAATAATTATTATTATTTTATTTTTTGTGGATTCCAATGTATTTTTGGAGAAAGGGGTAGTTTCATCATGATTTGAGCCAAACCGTGAGCCCATTTCCAAATTTAAAAACATTTTTTTTATTTTATAACAGCTTATTTTTTTTAACATTTTTCTCTCATTCCACTTCCCAATTCTCCTCACTTGACCTATGAAACCCACCATATCCATTTGTACCAATTAGGAACTCATTATCATGGTGGGTTTGGGTGATTTATTTAGGCATTGGGCCAACCCATGATACCATTTCCTATTTAAAAAATATATTTTTTCAATATCTCATTCATTTTTTAATATTTTTAGGTTATTTTATCTCTCACTCAATCCCAATAACCCTATGAGCACACCCATGTTCCATTTTGCCTCTTTGAAGCTCATATTCATCATAGATTGGGGATATATTTCTCAAGGATTCTCAAATCATCCAGATTTGATAAATTAATTTTTTTCTTTCATAAATAATTAATGTTTTACACTTTTCCACCCATTTTAGTCCCCACTTAACCTCTGCAACCTTATTCAAAACTCCCTATCAATTTTTACTTCTTGGAGATTCGACTATTGGTGTATTTGGGGATATTTAATCAAATTTTCTCAAATAAGTGAATTCCTCTCTTGTTTCTTCAATTTCCTTAGGGTTTCTCCTCTCATTATTAATGTTCCAAATGTCCATAATCTAGGGATTCATAACTAGGATTTTTGGAATTTATTAGTCCAATATTGTGGTTTTAGGTTTTTTTCACTCCCTTTTGGTGAAGCAGTGGTGCGGTTGAAATTCCACACAAGGATTTGAGGGTTTTGATATATATGGTAGGTGATTCCATGTTGAAGCACTACTAGATGAGTTATCATTTCCTGATTTCTATTTTTATCATACTACTCCTTCATTGTGCTTGCTTCAAAAAAAATCATGGTATTTGTTAAGCAATTGATTTTTAAGTTCCATTTTTGTGGGAAAATGGGTGTTTTACATTTGAATTCCGTGTTATACCATTTTGGGTTGTCTTATAATTCATGGAATAGTTTTATTAAAATGTTTTTCTGCTTCCAATTCTACATTGGGGTAATGTTTGTGTGCATTTAGTTTTCAAATAGTGATTTTAGATGTATTCTAACTATGATGCTTGGTGATATTCCTTGAAATTGTTTTATGGAAATTCATAATGGTTTAATGAGTTATATAAATGGTTAAAAGAATGTGTATATATTATTTTAAATTTGTATGACCAGAACTGATTTCTTTATGTGCAAATGGAATTTGTTAACATGTGGAAATTGTTATTGCTTAAAGATGGAAACCCAGCTATCTATGTGGGTGGATGTGTACTGGTACACTAGGGATATGGAATTGTTTTGTCCTTATTTCAATTAGTATGTTTGACATTTACAACACTAAAAAACTATAATGGTGATGATTGGGGACCACTAGGTTATGTGTACGTTCCCTATTAGTGTCTCATGAATGAGAACGAATATTGTTGTGGTTACTTTAAACCGAGATACGAGGTAAATGGGGTCCAAAACTAACTAGTTCCAAGGGGTATTATCGGGATTTGTGATCATTGATTATTTATCATTTATCACTGGATTGTGGTGTGTTTTTCTAAAAAATATAGTAGCCTACATTTTTTGTTGGTACGTGTTCATTATTTGAAATTACCCTGCGAAAACTGTTTACTTTTAAAATTTTCATTATTTAGAAATTGTTGCCACTATTTCTTGTTTATTTAAACATGCATATTTTTTATCTTGTAATGATTACTATATGGAATATTTTGGGTGGTATCCTATTGGGATTAGGCTCGCACCCTACTTACACACTTGGGTGTAATTAGACATGATAATGTTTTACACATGTAAGGAAAAGGCCGTGGGTGATGGCAGTTTGGGCAGTTTGTTTTCTTCCATGGTGAGGTGTTGTGGAGACGGCTCATGGGTGATAACAGCTTTTCATGTGGTTTTCCTTAGGCTATTTTTCTGCTGCTTTTATATATTATTGGACCTCTTGTCTCATATTTAAACAAATGTATTCACTTATGAATTTTATTTAAGTCTTTTTGGTTGGTAATTTTAATATTTCTTTTATTAACTGTTTTTTGTTGATAAATGATTATAAACATAGGTAAATAATTCCCAAACCAATATTTAAGATACTCGAGAAATTTCTCCAACCCATGGGGATAGGGAACGCCATTCGGGACTTGCCATGGGCCTGGTTTGGTGCTGGTTTTTATGGTGACGAGATTCAGTTCATGACAATACCATTACAAAAATGGCAAGTTATATATCGATTTTTTCACTATTTCACATTCTATAGCAACCAAAAGAAGAATCCACTTCTTTCATATATTATTTTACCATGATTTTGGGAAATCAGTATAAATTTACGATATTGTCCCACCAAAAATTAGTGAAAGTCAAAGGGGATATAAGAGGAGTAAAATGAGTTATTATCCCAACAGGATGTGAAAAAATGACTCTAAATAAGCCCTTGATTTAAGGGGTTCAAAGGGGAACAGTGGGAGAGAAACATGGGAGTGTGTGGCATTGGAAGTTCCCAAATAGACTTTTCATGATAAATTTGTATCTATTATCAGAATTCATTAAGTTAATTCAATATATAATCTGTGATATTTTCACATTATAAATGGAAAAGGAATAAGAAGAATCTATTATGAGATATTGAACACATAGATTCAATCATAAGCCTATTTCATGCGATGATTGTTGTTCTAATATTCATATTAAAGGCATGTGTCAATAAAGACATATTGTATACATCTGTTTGGAAGATGATTCAAAAAAACCAACAAGTGAGGATACTAATGATTAAATATTATTAAAGACATATACAATATGATGTTAATAATGACTATATATAACCTTTTGGAATCCATAGATTCTATATATTGTAAAATAGAATATTTTGATGATTCTTTGGAATGATATATAGTTTTTGAGAAAGGTACATAAATATTTTAAGGGGTTATATGATTATTTCATATAATTATTCAATCTATGTATTGAAATAAGAAATATTATATGCTTTTTAACCCTACATAATATATATAAATCATTATTTTTAGTTTTCATAAGAATTTATACGAAACAACCCAAACATTTTAGAGTTTTTTATTTTTTCAAAAAACATTATTGTGTTGTGTTCATTGAACTTAAAAAAATACATTTAATCTTAGTATATTTTTTATAAGAACATATATTTTTTGGTATGAAACAATGATATCATCATAAAAACTATACTATACATCATAAGGATTAGAGGTTCTTCTTATAATTAAGAATTATGAATCATCTGGTTCAAGATTTACAAATTTTAGTCTATTTCATGTACATAAAAAACCATATTGTTCAACCAACCCTAAGAAGAAAAATATTAATGTTTAAAAAATGCTATGAATATAGGGAATAAAATCGAAGGAACTATGTAGAGTTCTTATCAATATAGATAGATTACAATTTAGTGCTACCCTAGGAAATATGAAATATCCAAATAACATAAGAATAAATATTGTAACTAATGTAAATTAATTCATATGTCCCTTAATATTAATCATCATATATTCAAGAATTATAATTATTCAATTATATCATTATTATTGCAAAAAATCATGTGTTCAAAGCATCATGATGCATGAAATACTGCCACACATATTGATAGGGTCATGTATATTTGGAATAATATGTAAAGAATTAAAACCCAAGGATATTTAACAACTTTTAATAGATAATGTGTCCTGATTATCATGAAAATTAATTGGAGGATTGACTGGGGATTTGATGGATGATTTTTTAGGAATTTGAATATAAAAATCCACTAGTTTGAATTAAAAGATAAACATCTATTTAAATTAAAGAGAGATTCCATATTTATATTTTAGAAATAAAATTAAAAAAAATTCTTTTAATATTCAACGAATATAAATGTTCTAGAGAAAGAAAAGGAAAATGGAATTGAGAATAGAGAATTTGGTGATCCACACTATGAAATGGACAAGAAAGATTGAGTCTGGAGTTAGGAGATATTATAGAAAATAAGAAGATATGAAATGTATGAGTATTCAATTGATTTGGAATGATCCAAATCATTGTTGATTTTGATAATATGGAAAAAACGGGTAGACTTAATAGTGATCATAATTTTGAAACTCTTAAATATATGAGCATGCAATTTATTGGTGATCATAGAGGCTTGTTGAGGATAACCTATTTCAAGTGGTGTTGAAGAAACCCTGAGAATAAGAATATCTTTATTTTTTTTAATTATTTTTTTAATCAGCACCAGTTTGATATAGTTTTCTAGTGGGGATCTGGAACATTATCATGGTGGGAATCTATACTATTTCGTTGGGGAATATCCTTATTTAAACCAAATTGGTTCTTAGTGGAGTAATATATGATTGGATTGGTTGACCAATCACTTCCAAAGATTATATTCTTGTATAGAGGCTAGATACTTCATTCGAGTGAGGATGTGTAATAAAGAAATAGAGGATGATTAATTTAGTTGGTTATATATATTAATTCAAAATAAATATATATAAAAAGTAAACCACTGATTTGTCCCACCTCCCACTCTCTATGGTGTGAAACTTAAAAAGGCACTAAAAGTTATATAAGATCTAATCTAAGTACACTATATAATATATATATGAAGTTTCTATGTATAGAAAATTTAAATTATATAAAAAATGGTATCCAAGTATTGGATGGAATTAACTACCACAGTTGAAGGAATATGATGTTTTTAGGAATCATATGTGTTGTCCTAAAAGTGAGAGATATATTATTAGTGGTATTTCCATGATGAACAGAGGATTCCCTTGTGGGATAATCTAATAAGAGAATCTTTGATGACAAAAGAAAATCTTTGAATGAAATTTTAATATCCCTTTCTAAAAAACATTACATAGAATTCATCGGACATCAAACTACCATGAAAATTTATTTAAAGATAAAGAGATATTATGAATATAATAATAATATGGTGGATGAAATGTCATCATTTTGAAAGTGTAGGTATAAGTATATAAATATGGATGTTGAATAGAACATTAATGAATACATTGATAGATTAAAATGAATTTTTATTAAAAATTGATGATTTTTAAAACAGTTGGGTGACTCTATTATTATAAAAAAAATTAGAAACTCTTTATAGAGGTTTGATCCAAATATTTGGGAATTGGAAGAAATGTAGGATCTTTCAAGGGATAAACTATATAATATTATTATTTATTATGAAATGATTAAAATTCTAGTTTTCTATAAGGTAAAAAACATAGGATATGTCCATTGAGTCTATGATAATGTTTAAAATTTAGGATTATGAAGAAGCCTAAACAAGTGATTATGATAATGAGGAAGTTAATGAAGTCATCAATAAATGTTTTACTCTAATGTAAAATATGTTCATATAGGTAAAGAGGAATGTAAAAAACTGACAACTAATAAAAGTGGTATAATTATAATTGAATTGGAAATATTAATATAAATTTACAAGAAAATAATGATACTAAATCTAAAGCAGATGAAGATTATGGGAAACCTCATTAATAAAAAGGGGGTAAAAAGGAGAAAAAGTATTCTAGAAGCAAGAGAAGTAATTTTGTGCATAATAAAGAAAAAATATGATTCACTATCAAGTATACAATTATATAATGATGTTAATTTAATGACTTGTGTTTAAAATGGATTAGATACATCAAGAATTGATGATGATAAAATAGAATGAACATATTTTTAAAAAAATTTGATGACTGGGTTAAAATCATGTATAGACCGAAACAAACAATTCAAGAAGGAGAAAGGAAATATGATGAAGGGAAATGATAACATTGATAGAGGAAAATAGGATTATGTTAAAAAGTATGAAATTTATATATATGATATCAATAAATATAAATTTATTGTTTCTAATGAATAGAAAATGGGAAGAAATCTTGAGTAGAAACTGGATTTAAAGGAAGAATAATTGTATGAGTTACAATCAAATTTTCTTGATTATTCGAGTTATTTGACTAATAAAAGATAATAATTCATGAAGTCTGTTAAAAATAAGGTGGATTTATCACAAGCTTTATGGAAGAAGGGTCCAAAAAGATACGTTATTTATATTCCAAATAATCCTCTATGTACAAATGAAATCTTTAATAGTGCATGGTTCAAAAAAATAAATTAGGTTAGACCCCATAAAAAGTGATAGATTCTATTCTATAATAGAGGAAGTGAGTAATGAGTCTAAAATACAACTATATTTAAAGAAAATTGTGGCTACATTTTCATTAGGATGGTTTAATAAATTTTCTACATATATTTATAATTAATAAAGAAGATAAAAAGATTAATATTTCCTTTGGATTTATGCTGTGTTTGAAAATAAATCTTAATATTGTTGGTTCAATTTGAACTTAATAGGGAAGAGTCATAAACAATGTGATAGAAAAACTTGTTGGTAAGGATATAATATCAAAGAATAAACTTATCACTATGAATTAATATTATCTAAACACAAATCACATTTGTGTGAATAAATAAATTATGACAGATATGAATCTTTGGGTCATATAGAAAAGGAGGTCCAAGATATCCTTCCAATATATGATTCATATAGTATGAAATATAAAACTGATTAAAATATAAAAGGGGGAGAGTCACATTCTACTAAGACTATTAGGGAACCATGTTAAAACCCCATGTAAGAATATAGTTCTAAGAAAGAGTATATAATAATTTTTTCCGGTCAATTGGAAACGGATAAAAATATAATGAAAGGGAAATTAAGTGCTAGTTATAAAGGTAAATAATCCATTATATATGAAGAGATCAAATTTCATGAGTTTATTTCTAAAATTAACATCTCATATGATCATGAAAATCATGTATTCCAGATGTTATATTATTGGACATAAAATGAATGATTGTATGACATTATTACTGTCTAAAATGGAATTGATGGAAAGGATGATACTAAAGCTAGATAATGTGACTTCATTGATAGTTGAGATAAAGAAGAGAATTAAACATAAAGAAATAATTAATGGGAATAATATTATAATCCAATCTAACAAATCTGATGATAAGAAAAAAATATGAATAATTATTTCCAACAAAATATTACAATAAATGAGAGATCATGGTTTAGAGAAAATTATCAAGAATGTAATTTCAATACAAGAACATAGAGGATCTACATTATTCACTTATATATATTACATTTGACAGAAATATAAGGAATTAAATAATATTTCATAAGGGGGAGTTTAATGTTTATGTATCTAGTTTAATTAATAAATATTTATCCATCATGAAATATTATATAATGAAATCATCCATGATGATGGGGTGAGTACAACCCAGAAGGGGAAGCCAATAGGTAGAGGAGGAGTTCAAAAATAATCTCAATTTTCTGTGAATCATAACTATCAAATAAACCTAAATAATATATGAAAATAATTTTTCCCATCACAACTTTATCAATTCCTTGATAATGATGAATATGTTTAATAGAGGGGGCTTATGGTTGATGTATTTAAAAATTTAAAGGGTGAGTTTTATATATTAAACTTGAATGTTTATGAAGTATTTCTCGATGGTTATTATTGGACAATATTTTGTATTTAATATATTTTTTTATCTCTTATAGTGGTAAAACTTTTGTGGTATCACATGATTAACATATTAATGGATGTAATAAATTTCATAGTTAAAACATTCTTGTTTTCTATACAAGGTTTTCCTATCTAGAATGACATTTAACCAACTATTGGGTCATTAATAAGATCATTGAGGCTCAATCCATCTCTTAATAATTTGGATCATGTTTTAATCATGAATTTAAAGAGGAATAACAAATAAAATTGGGAATTTTGAAAAAACATAATAAATTTGTGAAGAGAATCCACAAAATTATATTAATTTTCATTTATTTTTAGTAATGTGGAGAAGATAAATTTCACTTTGGGGGGAAATTGGATAATAACAACAAATCCAAATGGGGAAATTAATAAGACAAAATGGTTTTTTGAAGACAATTTTAAACTTATTAGGAATGTATTTCTTCTGAATTAAATGCATACTATGCTTTTTGCTAACATTTTAAATAGAAAAGGAAAATAAATGTGTTAAATAAAGATCTTGGATACTTTTATTCAAGGAAGATCCCCCCAAAAAAGTTATGATTATTGATCTAATAGTAATTTTAATGTAAATTGATAATTAAGTCACACTATCTAGAATAGTTTGGAAGGTATTTTGAAAGAATCTCGCTAATGGAGGAGTTGAATATTAAATAATATGGATATATGGGACATGTAGAATTTTTGTAAGACCATATAAAGGTTATTTTATGTCAAAAATACTATAAATTAAAGAAGAAAATATTTGGATAATGCATTAGAATCATTTTTTTTGAAAGCCCTCTAAAGATGTGAATTGGTTTTGTGGTTATTTGAGAGGTATCTCAAAAAAATTTATTGACATGAAATAAATAAAAATGGTCTAAATGTTATATAGTTTATAGGGTTTAAAATTTAAATACTCCTAATGAAGTAATAAAATACAACATAGAACTCATATAGTTCTGGCCTTTCTGTGAAAACTGTACTATATTGAGTATAGTGAACAATGTACAATATGTTAAAACTTATTAAAGTTCAAATAAGTTCCCTGAGTTATTAGGAAACAATATTGAGTTCATCACAAACACCCTTATGGACTTTATAACGATTAGATATATTTGGTTGAGTAAATAAAAATGCTACATAAGGTTTAGGATTCTTAGTGTTCAACCTACATTGAGTACATATAGAATTTTAAGGGTTCAACCATGTTTATGAATAAAAATATTTTTCAAAGAACTCTATTAAGATAGGGAATATAAGTCAATGATATTTCAAGGCTTCATATTATGATATAATTACACAAAATTTTCTATCTAATAGTGGTTTGTTATCATGGTTTTTTTAAAAACCACCATTAATTTTTTCCCATTTCTTTAAAGAAATCGCTTCTCCCCCAACCCACCCCCCCCCCCCAACCCCAACCTCTTCCCCAAGACCTCTACAAAATATTTCTTTCCCCATTGACAATTCTCCATGAAAATCTCACCACTTGTCCCCATTCCCCCTCTCCAATACTACCAACCAATCCCTCATCCACACCCTTGTTCCCTCATCACCGTCGCTCCCCATTAACCCCATCTCCATTGATCCAAATCCCCTTTTCCCTATTCCACCACTCTTGAAAAAACCCTCTCTTTCTCTCCACAAACCATCTCCACCACTTGATCCCAAGCCTTACCTGATCCCTCACTTCTCATCTATAAGTCACCATTCCCCAAGCCCCCATAACCTCAACATTCCCTCCTCAGTCCCTCCCTTCCCCTCCCTAATCCCCCACCACCACTCCATTTTCCATTTTACCCATTTTTATTAGCCATGGAGCCATCTTTATCAAGCCACTGATCCCACATTGCCACTCTCAATCCCTTTTCCTTAGCCTCATGTCTCAATTATTTCCCTTCCCCCATCCAAACCCTACCGGTACACCACTTCTTCTTCCACCTTTGTAAGTTTATTTATTAATTTGATAATTTTTTAACATTTTAATATTATATCCACTTTATATATTCAATTAATTAAACCTAATTAAAGACAAGTAATTGTTTTGTGATGGATTATATACATTTCAACTAAAATATATGAATAATGATTCAATTTAAAAGAATAATTATATTAATCTATATAAATTATTATTTATATTATTCATTTCAAATAAATTAGTAATTATTTTTAAATGAATTAATGTTTTATATGTGTTTTAACATTATTTTATGAAATATGGAAAAATTCTATATCACATTACCTTGGAACACACAATGGTATGCTAAGGGTTTGGAGGAGTTCGTAGTTTTAGAAATTTCCTATTGATTTGTTGATAAAATAATAATATGTCAAGGCCATATATATAAATTTAAAATATGTTTTTATAGTCATGAAATTTTTGAATACCTGATATTGAAGTGATCACCTGCTCAATTTTTGTGATTTATTTTGAATGGATAATTAGTCATTACATAATGTTTGAGCACTAATTTCAGTTAATAAAATGAGCACAAAACTTCATCAACAATGGAAAATGAAACCAAAAAACTTATCGATTATTATTTATGAATTTCAAGGAAACAACATCAATAATAAACATATAATAAAATCTAATTGAGGGTGATACAAATAGTAAATTCAAAAATGATGTTTTTGGGACTATTGGAAAACCAGATCAAGATAGTAACAAATAATTGGATCCTCTATTTTATTCTACAAAGACTATTGTAAGGGAAAAATATACAGAGTAAACAAATGTGTTTCATTATTTAGTGGGTGATTGAAATCAAGATCTATATGGTGGATATCTACAATATTCAATAAATTATTATCTACTAAAGTTCTACCATAGAAAGTTCCTATGAATAATTACAAATAAGGTGGTTTCTATGATATTGTAATTTTTGTGCGATTCATTTCCTGAAGCTAATATCCCATAGACATTATATGATATGAAAAAAATTGACAATTTTACAAAAATACAAGTGAGTCATAATGATTTTATAATTTATTGGGGAGAGAAATCTAGTACACATAATTGAAAAAAATTGTACGCAACAAATGTCTTTTATCATTTCAATGATTATTCATGGGAAAATGCCATGAAATGATATCGATGTATACTTCAAGCCTCTAATTTAATAATTATAAGAGTTATAGAAAAATGGTGTTGATACATACGATGCATCCTATAGAAAAATTTTCAAAGTTCATGATTCTCAAATTTTGGTGAATCCTGAAAAAAAAATTCTAAATTATTATACTCAACCTTTCCATGAGACCACACTATCTAAATACAAAGAAATTTTATTAAGAATATATCATAAATCCCATATTATATTACCATCTCACATAAAGGTAGTTCTATTATGTTTTTACCCATCATATACATTCCATGATAAACTATCTACTAGATATAACTCATTGATGCTAAAAAGTCTTCGTAATGATCATAACCCAATGAACTATTCATATCCCATCTATATTATCAATCATCAAAACCAAAGGATACACTAAAAACTAGCAAGATCACATTTTCATTCAAAAAATTACTTCCTTTTATTTCATATCATCCTTTTCCACAAAATCATAATATTTAACATGGTTATAGTAATTGGGTACCATAATAATATTCATAATATCATTTTATTTCTTATCTTTGGTTTTAATTCCAAAACATCAAACAAAATTTAACACATTAATTATTCTCAAGAGGCATCATATCCCTTATAAATCACTAATGGTGCTTTCATTTGTAAAACTAAAAAGGAAATGCCTAAGCATAATGAACAAAGAGTCCAAATTTTTTTGGGAATTACCATAACATCGTAATCATAAATATATGGCCGACACAATTTAAAATTCAAAATCTCCTGACCCTCACATAAAAAAACAATGAATCAAATATTTCCAAGTAAAAAGATGATCAACCAATCCAAGTATCCCACCACCTAAAATTCATCCCTATTAATAATCTCTTTATTATCACTACAACACATACCTTGAGAGTTGTATCTCACTATCCAAAAATATTATCTATACCAAAAGAGACTATTAAGGGTCTCTCATCCCCCAAATCATACTTGGACAAAAAATCTTCACCATAAGCATACTCTACTTATACTATACATAACCAAACCATCCACAGCTCAAACATACCGACTACAGGAAATTTTTTACCATAAGTATGACTATAAAAATAATTAATTTGACAAACACACATGAAGATCACCATATAAGATCTAATTAACAACTTTTACACTAATTATTTATTCATACGGATATTGAATAAATTATTATTAATGTTTTAATTGATAAAAAACATAAAACTCTTCCACAATTATATACCCAAAAAACATTTTCCCACAACTCTTCCATACCCATAAGAAGTAATGTACATGTTTGGTATAGCTACATTAGAAGTTTGATATAGGAACTCATTCACTCTTTACACTCTAATATAATAGTAAAAAAATAAATAACTACCTCAATCCAAAACATCATACTTCTATAGAAATCTCAAACTTAAGAGTTAAATAAAAGAAAAATTATCCAATATCTTTGGTAAATTAGGTTTCCACCCTACTGGTGTTTGTGGTACTGAATTTCACTTTGTGATCCATGTTATAAGTATTTAATCCTCAAATATCATGGTAACCAAAATATTTTATTGACACTATTTTACTATTCTCAAACAGAGTCCATCCCAAATGACAGTTGGGTCGACCTTATTATAGGACCATAGGTGTGACACCACATTAACTAATTCCTAAAAACTAGTGAAGATAGTTTATAACCAACATAGTGTGACATTTCCTTCTATATTGTTAAATAAAATAATTGTTATGTAATAGAAAAATGATAAAATAATTAGTGTATGTTAAAGGAATTAAAACTAATACAAAATTATATATAACAAATGATATCACAAGAAATATTATATTTATCCAATGATGAATATATATACTTGTAAAAAGGATCACCCAATGATATGATCAAAAAAAATAAAACAAAGGTAAAATATATAAGTAAAAATCACCAATATAACTCCATTCCTTTCTCTTTCATCACTAAAACACCATCAAGCTACTTCATCTTTTCCTTTAATAAAACATGTTACCAAAAATCCATACATATAGGTATATATGTGAAGTGGGGTTCCTATGCAGGGATTGTGTATAAGAATTATTAGGGTAGAACCAAATGGATCACTTATATACATTTATATGTTTTTGTATATATTTATAGAAAAATAATATTTGTGTTACATGTAATATTAAATA
This sequence comes from Viscum album, assembly GCA_963277665.1. Classification (NCBI taxonomy): domain Eukaryota; kingdom Viridiplantae; phylum Streptophyta; class Magnoliopsida; order Santalales; family Viscaceae; genus Viscum; species Viscum album. Next base: position 1,909,179,460 of record OY728133.1, on the reverse strand, counting down.
AAATGTTCCAAGTCATCATGTACTTACAAGGACACTATGAAACAAAGCCCAAACTACATTATCTAATTCCATTTTATAACTTCAATTATCCCTCAATGGAGAAATGTCAACAACATTCCATCCTAGGTACATTGTCGATTTAATTATAGAATCAAAAAATATTCCAAATTACTTTTAAGATTCACTATCGATATTGTCAGGGGAACTAAATTCCAATTTCTATCCCATGCTCTCAATTTTTTAAGCCTCATTTTTATTATTAAATCAAAGAAAATTCATCTTTTTAACTGGTTAGAGGGAAACCCATTACATAGCATGAAGGCCCAGTAGGCTTATAGCCCATTACATAGCCCGTAGGCCCAAATTCAAAGGCCAATTCACATTCTGTGAATAGTAACCTGCTGCTACAGATGGTTTCTTGGACTCTATACACATTTGACTAGGGTTAGTAAATGATAAATTAATCTAGGAAGGGTATGATGAGTCCAAAATAGTGTACATGATAGTTTGGGAGATTTTTCAAAACACTATAAACGATCATAATGTAATCCAATATCTCATAAGATTTTTTATCTAAATACATGATGCATCAACTTAGTAAATATTAAAAATAAGAATGAAAACATATCCCCATGTATTAAATCACATCTAGAAACTCATCCACACCATGTAATTCAATATAGTATACTAATAGTCACAACAATCTTAACTCATACCAACTAGGTCCAGCTACTACACATATCATATAGGTTCAACCATCACCTTTGAATATTTTTTGAGCCATATGTCTATGATCCATCTACCCTCCCTGATCTATATTTCAATCTATTCTTAATCAACAAACTAAAATGGTATCGTATAGGGTATAACACATCTGTTTAAATAGACATAAATGTTCCTTATATATCATTTACAAACCATGTACTACCCATTTGACATGATCCACATATTCAATCAAAAAATTCTATCCATCCAAGCCCTATAAATATGGGTGCAACCCGTGTATAACTAACCAATAACCAACATTATTCCATAAAATGTATCTATAATAACTAATGCATTTGAAGTTCCTCAATAAAGATCCTTTATCAACAAATCTTGACTCCTCTATCAATGAGATCATAATTCCAACAGGTAACCAAAATTCCACCCTTTACTCTATATATTGTTGGGATAATCCATGATGAGTGGCCCCACCCTTGACCCACTCTAATAAATCAAACTATACATATATTCAAGTCTATATAAACTAATTTAAGTCCAATTCACTCTTTCATATAACTCCATCTTTGTTCCATGGATATCCCAACACCCCTAGTACATACTTTTAATTTTGTTCTAAGACTCTCACAATTCCAGAAATAAGGAAAATGGTATCAAATGGCCTACCCAATTGGGATTACCTTAATCATGACACAAACGTTCATCTGATCCCACTCATGCTTCAATACATTAACCATGACCCTCTTGGATTTTCTTATGAACACCATTCATAATACCTCATTGAATAATTTTCCTCAGGTGAAACTTGAATTCCTAAACCATATTCAAATTTAAATATCTACTCCAAAAAGGATATATCCAAACTAGAGTTTATCTAATTAGGTATTAAAAACTACCCCACAGAAAAACAAACATAATCAAATGCATATTTATACATGGTTTAGTATTTAATAGACTAAAAAAATAATTTTGGGAGTTATTTATTTTATCCACACTAATCCAATCCATTTATATTTTCCTAACATCATATATCATAACACAAGTAAATTATAAAAATTTAAAATTAATTTTTCAATTTTATCCAATGAGTCATAACCCTTGAAAACACAATAAGTATCATCCCATGGATGAATCCTCATTTTATAAGAGGTATAAAACTTATATATAATCCTTGACCACTCTATATATTATTCTAAAATATCTAATTAAATCACCCTCACTAATTTTTCCTCATTCCACCAAATACGATAAATAAAAATATCTAATTTAAAACTATAGATTTTTAGTGTCAAATTCTTATTAAATAAACACATATGTTATATATTTTATATAAAACAAAAACCAATATAAGATAAAATATGCCTTATTATATTAAGGTAATATATTATAATAGATTAAATATTAAATTATAAGAAATTGAAATTTCATTTGGAAAATGATAGTAGTCTTAAAAAACATGTGAATAAAATAACCATATTATTAAAAAATTCATCATTACATACACCCATGATGATCATAAATTAAATAATAAAAATAGACCGAATTAAAATAATTTTAAAAATAATAAATATTATGATAATGAAATGAGTTAATACTGGGATTATGTAAAGGAATTATGTAACAAAATATATATTAATATAAAATTAATATATAGTCATTCAGAATATATAGACATTTAGTTCATATAGTCAATGGGAATATAAATTCATTATCCATATATAATTTTTCAGTATATATAGATATTGGGATTATAAAGTTATAGTACACATGTATTATTAATGAAATAAATAATATTATTAGTATATCTAATATTTTATATTTAATAGTGATACTTGTATGTTATGATCATAATAATATAGTTGTTGATATAGGGTATATAAATAAAATAAACACAATGTAAAATTTATATATAAAAGAAAAATATTTAGAATAATTTAGGAAAATCCTCCCATGTTAGGTTCATGTACACATTCATGGGAAAGTTGTAGAATTTATAAGGTTTTACCTTGACCAATCTCAGAATAAACTTCAATTGCATTGGTTTGAGAGAAATCGGTTAAAGGAATAGTTTATCCTTGTGGATGTTACAATGGTATCTCTACTAGCTAAATATCTTATGACATCAACAAATAATTATTAACATGATGAATTATAATTTCAAAAATGAATTTTAATTATTATTACTATTATTATATATAAATTTGATCTGTAAAAAATTTGATGAATTTTAAGAGTGATTTTAATTAAATTAATTTATAAAATTCAAATAATGATTTTAATTCCAAAAAATTGATAAAAATTAATGAATATTTAGTATAAAAATAATCAATTTTAGGGAATTGTTTTTTAAAATCATTTAATTTTAAAAGAGATAGTTTTTAATGAAATATTTTTCTTAGTGTTGTATATTTTTATCATAATGAATAAAAATTACAATTTTAAAAAATTATTCATTTATATAGAATAAAATAAATTTAAATTGATGTAATGCGTATTTATTTTTAGGAATTAATAATTAATTTCATTAATGATTAAAACGAAAAAAAAAATTGAACAATTTTTTATACATCATAACTTTATACATTAAAATTTTAGTTTCTCACATTTAGATATTAAATTTGATAAAATTGATTCAAAATATTTTATTATAATGTTTAAATTATGTTAAATGGTGCATATATAATTTTTTTAGTAAATATTTAACTTGGTATGTAATTAAATTATTAAAAATGAATTAAAAAGGGATAAAATGAGATGTAACAAATTATAAATAACTAAATATAAATTTAGATATTATACATGTCATTTTATAGATTTAGAATCAATACAAAATTTAAAACTTTCATTTCACTATATAATTAATCCAACTCAAATGTGATTCAATGTTTACTCTTAACCTAACCAAAATTTCCAAACAAATGTCCAAACTTTTCACTTATAAAAAGATTTTTCATAAACTAATTATTAAACACTATTACCTATCGATTTATTCAATAATTCTTTTCTCAAATTCATCCCATAAATCTCTATATCTCATTTTTTGGATTATGGTCATAAGAAGGAGGCTCGAGTCCTTCAATATCAAAGAAGTCATTTCTTATTGGCTCCTGAGACACCCTAAGAGGGGAATGGTGAATCAGAGTGTTGTCTGATTTTATGCCTATCATTTTTCATATATAACCCCCTTCCCTAAGATCTTTCTCCAATATTAACAATATAATCTATTAAAATTGTTTTCTCTTTCATAAGTATCCTCTCGTCGAATCATGAAAAATTGAAACAAATAAAGCATGTAGGGCCACAAAATTTTAATTATCTCACCCAAATAGGATATTCCATTGAGGAAGAAAATGTTGTGACAATATTAGTGGGATGTAATACTCTTAATTAGGTATATAAAAATGGATTTAGGACGTTATAAATATCTATCCAATGAAAAATGTCATTTCTATACTATCATGTTTTGATTACCTAGACTCGTACTCCCAGATCTAGTGACATAAACACATACTTTAAAAACATTATTAAATACCAAATATTTATTATAAGAAAAAATTATCCCATAATTACATGATATAAACCAAACATTGTTACATATATTTAAAATAACATTCAGGATTAGATATTTAGAGAATGAAAACAATATATTAACTAACAAATCACATACCCTTATCAATAAATGGATATTAGTGCATCAAGGGTAAGTAAAAAATTTTGGCCCCATCTGGAACATGATTATGTCTAACTCATTAAAAATGAGTCAAAATTATATTTCATACAATTACCTAAGGAACCACTATCTAAATAAAGACACATTTATCCATATATAGAAAAATATGGAATCCCAATACAAAATAAACCTACGTTAGTGGTCAATAATCCTGAAGAAAGTTTATAATTTTACCCATGAAAACAAAATGGATGACTTGACCATAACCCATATAGGTCAAGAAGGTGTATGGTCGAACAATACATAGCTTTCTTGAAAATAATAATCTATATTTATATAATAATATATGAAACTACAAAACAATTCCCCATGTTAATAAAATGGATTACATGATAATAACCCATTCGGAGGAAAAGGGTGGATGGTTAAAAAATACATCGTCAAATTTATAGTAATCATATGTATTGTAATAATAGTATATGGAATGAAAATTATTTTTCTCATGCAAATAATTTAACATTATTTCTTGGTGAACATCATCCAATATAAATTATGTAAAATGTGATGTTCACAACCTATAGAGAAATGAGTATACAAATAAGTTTATATTGTAATAACATGATCATAACATTTCTATATAATTAAGTTAGACAATTTCAGAATAGAATATCCTTATTTTAATAAATTTATACTATATATAAGTTTACATTGATGAAAAAAATCATAATAATAAAATTCTTGAATGATACCACCCATGAAGGGGTCATGAATTGGAATATTTTAAGTCAAGAGTTTATTCCCTCAAAATATAAATATATATTACATAATAAATATAGAATAAAAAACCCAAATAGTTTAAATCCTTTTGAAAATGGAAATGGAAGTGGAAGTGAAAACATAAATTATCTTTTGGACAATAATATTTAACATTAATGTAGCTGACGATGTTACGGGTCATATTCAAAAGTATTTTTCAGAAATTTTTGTAAAAAAATAATTTAAAATAGTCATTAATAATATTTAATTTAATAAATAATAAGTTTCTTGTTTGATAAAAAATTAGAGGAAGTCAAAACATGTGAAATTGAAAGAAAAATTTATTTTTTATAATTAAATAAATATTTTTTTTCAAAACACAAATTATAAAAAATGAAATAAAACCTTAATTATATTAAAAATTATTTTCCAAATAATGATAAAAAATTCCAAAAATAATTGTTAGTAGAACCCATGAATGGAAGAATTGTGTTCAATGTAAAAATTTTGAACTCATATAAGGATATTTGAGTTACTAATATCCCTTACGGTCAATATATCCCAAGAAGTAAGAAATATTTTTCAAATCTTTTATATGGTTGGGATGTATCTCACTATAAAACAATGAAATAATACCACATAATACAATAAAAGGTAATAATATACCTGTATTATATGAAATAACTTCAATATAATGATCATAAATCAATGCATGAAAATTGAGATTCCAAAAAATATTACGATTTGGGTAACACATGAGTCAAAATAAATTTAAGAAAAGAACATGATTTGGATTAGTTTATAGAATTATTTTCAAGGAAATCATGTATATAAATTCAAATTATAGTAAATCTATAGATAACTATACAAAAGAATCATTTTCTATAACATGTAACATGTCTCAAAAAATCAGAATTATGATTAAGAAATGTCATACTCCTTTATAAGACTTAAGATCCAAACCCATTAAAAGATAGGGATTATAATTTAAAATAAAATAATATTAATAAAATATAATTCGAGATATTATTTCTAAAATAGGATTTATATACACCGCATAAATTAAATTAGGTTCATAATACCAAACATGTCTCAAGGAGTGGATTTTGAGACAAAAACCCTTACCTTGTATTCCTACTTACTTGACCATGATATAAATTATTATATAATGTAAATTACTATCTAAATAAATTATCTTATAACCTTAATATAATCATAATGATTCTTTATATTTTTTTGTTATCAAATATTACAAATACATTAACCAGTTATATTTTTTTATCATTATTGGGTGTTAAAACTATTTGTGTATTATTTTGTACAAACATGATGAAGAAGGGATATATTCACGCTAAGTTTTTTAAATATAATTATTTATAGATAATTAAATATATAATAATCAATTTTAAAATGATTACATAATCCTCACTTCCATTAGGTTAATGACATATACACGACCTGTGAAAATGGTAATCGTGACAAACTAGTTTTCGATGTGTTTAACAATCGAAAGATGATATATTAATTAATATTTAAAAAATAAAAAACATTATATAATAATTAAAATATGTTAATTATATCAGTATTATATGATATTTCCATTACATTAAAACCCATAACCATTAATACATAATCATTATAACGTTGTTTACCTTGTCGGTATAATTGGCCTAAATGGTAATGTGTTATAATAATTTAATGGCTAAGGGGATGTATTTAGATCATGGTATGCTTTCATATATTAAGGATTAAACATGTCATGAAAATAATATTTCATTATTAAATTAATTCTTGGAACCATATATGATGTATGGTGAGGAAAAATAAAATTCATCATTTGTGGAAGCGGTAGTTCGCACGTACGCACTATTAACGATCCCATTTCTCAAAGAATGGATGCAAGGGTGGTTTATGAAAAATGATCAATTGTGGATTTTATTTCTAACATATAAAAAATATTTATTTATGAAATAAGTAATTTATACAATCTTTTAAGTGCTATGATGGAACAAAATACTACATCACATCGTGGTGGTGGTAGTCCTCACATACACATGATCGATGTTTTGGTTTCTCTTATTAGAAGGAAAATAGAGAAATATTGGATTTTAATTGTTCATAATGAAATTTTTATATATGATTTATATTTAATCTTTTATATTAACATTTTTATAGATTATTTTTGATGGATTATAATAAAATAAAAGAGTAAGTTCAATTAATAATCACTTTTTAATCTTGAGTTCTCTCTAGGAAAAATACATGGAAATGAAGTCCTTAATAGAAATTAAGGTGACCAAAAGCTAATAGAAATGATAGAGAGTTATATGAGGATAAATTTTTAATAGTTTAAAGTATAAATTTAAAGGATCTTTTATCCTTCAATTAAAGTGAGTTTTACCATTTTATAAGTGAAGATAAGGGATATTTTGGCATCACAGTTAACATTTTCCATAATATGATGTTACTATTCCAAGGTAAATTGATCCAAAGGGGAAAGTGATTTTGGGTAGAAAATAAACACAACCAATCATTTAAGAGATACATTTTATTGTTTTATTGCTTTTATTTTCACCCATAACATTTTATCAAAAATTAATTTTACTATGGTAATTAATTTTTAACCTTAGATATTAAAATTAATGAAAAAATTAATGGTGGACCTTTTATTTAATTTGAATAGTATCATTTAAAATTTATAAATTATTATATTTAATAATATTTTTTATCTTTTGGAAAGTTAATTTTTATATTAGTGCACTTAACATGTTAAAACATATTTAAGAGAAAGTGTGTTATTAAAAATAAATTTTATGTGTAATCAAAAGTTACAAAAATTATCAATTCTCATAATATAAATTTCTTTATAAAGGAAATAAATAATGTGTATATTTCAGGAAAATTATAAATTGAATCTCACCCTGAAAATACATGATTTAAAGAAAAGAAAAAACGGTTTTTATTATACTATTATTTTAAATTAGTTATATAAATGTAGAACATAGGGTTTTTAAGCTCTAATAATATATTATATTGAATAATTATATTCCTTATATGCATATTCTATTATTTTAATGGTTTTTTAAACATCTAGTACATGATTACATAATGATATAATCATAAAAATTATAATTTTTGTGAATCCATATTTTTTTACTAAAATTTCAAATTTCTAGATTAAAACCCAAAATTTAATCTTTAGATAATATATTTATTAAAAATCCAAAAATTATATCTAGATTTTAATATTCTAATTAAAAAGGTTAAAAATTTAATTGATGAAATAAATCATAAACTATATCAAAAATTTATTGTTATTAAAAAATGACTTTTTTAAATATTAACTGTTTTTATTCTTACTTCATATCATTAACCTAATAAATTTTAGTTAAACAATTATTAATGTCAAACATAATTTACCATCATTAATAATTTGTTTCTTGAAAAATAAATTCATATCACATAATAAGGCGATTTTTATAAAAATATTTTTTAAAATAATAAATGATCTTAGAATTCATTTTATGTAAACTAACTGAATAAAATTCATGTTAAATATTATATATATATATATATTATAAATAAGTTACACTTATTAGTTATTTCTAATTAAATGGAATGGTTTTAAGGTAAATACATAATATTTATGTTTTTAACTTAATATATACAATTTCATTTTAGTTCGGTGATGTGTGTGGAGAAAGATATTAAACGCATTGACTTATTTAAAGGAAGTCATATATTAAAATCTTTGGGTGTTAAATACCCCCCCCCATAAATTTATTATTTTCTAAATATTTAATTTACACTGAGAAATGAAATTAGGTGAGGTTATTCATAACATATACATAATTTGGTATATAACTTATAACCTGACATCTATCTTACACTCTTAGTCTATATTTAGTTTATTAAATTTTCTCAGACAACATTAACCATTTATACAATCATAAAATGAAGTAAGTATATTCCTTATTCATATATTATCCACAACAAACATTTCCTCAAACCATCTCAATCTCAAAGATATTAAACTACATAGAAACCATATATTCCTCTATATATTAATATTATCTTTAAAACTCAAATTATATTAACATATAGTTATAAGGTTACACACTATTCAATATATATCATAATCCAAAAAGTGATATTAAATTAAAAAAAATATCAATGATTAAATTTTTATTAAATCAATAATCAATACTATGGATATTAATATTATCTAACTCACATTTCTCAAAATAAATCACCCCTTTATTATATAAATATCAAGAATATTTTAAACTTCAGATTTATCCATACCTCAATCATGTGTTCTCCAATATTTTTCACCTATAATATATAACCATATCATAAAATCTCTTTTTTAAGGATAATGATTCTATTTAATATATATCTCCATAACTAGAAACCAAAAATACTAAAAATTAATCCTTATATGTTTCACATAACCCTAATAACATTTAGAATATCCCATAATATCAATGATATATATAAAAACTGATGAAAATAGTTAAGAGTGTGTATATTTAACTTCTATTATCATATCAACCTCACTTCGTTAGGTAAGACAATAAAACACACATTTTTCCATCATAATATTAATATAATAAAATTATCAACTGTTTAATTATATTTCCTTATTCCATTATAAGACATACCTATTTATAGATACATACCTTTCTCTGATTCATTTAAGTTATCATGTTTCAAAAAAAATACTAAAACAAAAAATTGATATAAATTAAATTAAATTAAGTGATCATATAAATATGATAATTCAATCTTAATATATCGTATCATCATTATTTCATCATTTGACACATCCATTTAAATCTACTTTTCTTTAGGATAGGTTCTATTATACTTATTTACCAAATCCCAAAAAGTTATTAGGAAATAAATCCTTCATAATGGTTCATAAAGATAATATTATCAACCAAATAATATCACCTAGGAGAGTATTTTTTAGGTTTGAAATCTAAGGACCACTCATTGGGCATCATAGTGATGATTTAATCAATTATCAACTAACCCTTTAAAAGGTGATTACCCCTAGGTACATTTGTTCCATAATTGTATCAACATTATCATATCCAAATAGGTATGTATTTCTAGGAAACAAATGCAATCAAGTATTTACTAAAAAATCAAGGTATCATCCTATACATAGAATCATTAATAAGGATTTCAATAATGTTCTTTAACCCCAATCCCCAAATAAAATATTCAATATTACCTTAACCTTAAATCATACACTTTTCTAAAAGGGTTGTCTATAACTTTGATATTTTGATCAACCTTAACTTATTAACCCTTAAATTATACTCAACAAACATCCTAATGTCAAAATTTATCAAAAGCCTACTCAGATACCAGCTATAATGCCCTGGATCCATGCTCCCAAATCTAGTTCAATAAACATATACCTCGCATATTTTCATCCATACCAACTATAAATTCATAAAAATTATTATCCCATAATTATACAGAATAAAATAAAGATTTAATTGAATAAATTCCCAAGACCATTTAGTTTTAGAGCTTTGGATAATTAATTTGAAACATAACCAAATAAAGATCAGGTATTTCTCAATTAATGGAATTATTTTCAACAATATTCGAAACTACATAATCCATAAGGATAATTTAACATCTACCAAAATTACTTTCTCAAGTGATATTATTTTAAACATTTCACATGTATATCATTTATTTATAACTTTAGGAAAGGAAACCTAAGAAATATTTGAAATCGAATTCTTAGTAAGGTAATCGAACAACTAAATCTATCAAAACATGAGCATGGTTTATATAATATGGTAGGAATTCATAATATGAATAATTGAATAATAAGTTGAAACTATAAGCCTATTATATCGATGATAGTAAATTAAAACATGGATAACCAAAATAAGTGATCTCATACCAATGGAATGCATAAATCTAGTCATCAATAACATGTTTTCAAGGCCTTTTCCTGAGACACTATAGTAATATGGGGTGATGTGTACCCCAAAATCCATGTTATTTTTTTCTTATGATACATGTTGTTGAATCAAGTGGATATATAATGTTAGGAATAACCCATCACTTAATTAACTCAAATTTAGTCCCCATAAAAGTCAAAAGCACATATCACACCATTATCTAATGAACCACAGGCTATATAAAATTATGGCTCTCTATATAATAAAAAATATATAATTATGAAACATAATCAACCTCTATTAGCAGTAAGCATTCATCAATAATGTTAATAAATTCCCACATGTTAATAAAAGTGAAAAACTGGTCATAACCCAACTATATAAAGAATTTTTATTTTCAAAATATATTTAGATAGCCTCTAAATAATCATCCTTACAAGAATAAAAATATACATAATGTCAATACTTTTTTACATGTTAATGAAAGGTATAATATGATCATAACCCATATAGATAAATATGTTGGATGGTTAACCGATAGATAGTAATCTTCACAATGATAATATGTGTTGGAATAAAAAATATAGAGCACCAATAATTTTCTCCAAGTCAACTGAATAACATTCATTCTAGGTGAACATCATCCAATCTGAATTATATAAAATGTGATCTTCACACTATATAGGCCTAGGAATATATATCTAAGTCAATACTTGAATAACATGATCATAATAGATATATAGAAATAAGGTGTATGTTTTCAAAAAAAATTCTAATGTAATGATGGAGACCTAGAAGGATGTTTATATAGGTGAATAACATCCTCACAAAATAATTTTGGAATGATTCCACCAAATAAGAGGTCATGAATTAGATTATTTGGTTCCCTGAGTTTATCCCCCAAATAAATAAATATATATTAATGTTTTAATAGTTAAAAATAAACCCTATAAGGGTAAATCCATTTGAAAATGAAAATTTAAATTCAAGAGAAATAAAAAAATATATTCTAGTTATAAATTTTTATGATTAACATAAAAGTTGACGTTATGGGTCACATAAAAATATATTTTCAAAAAGGTGATGAGAAAAATATATGAAAATAAAATTCATTGATATTCCTTAAAAAATAATTAGGGTTCATATATGAGAAATTTTTAGAGGAAGAAAAAACATATTAAAGTTAAACGAAAACTCTCATTTAAAATTTTTAAAATTATCTTTTTTTAACGACATTGTAAAAAGTGTAATAAAACTCTCATTATATTAAAACATTATTTTCACAAAGAGGGATATAAAATATCATATAATAAATTATAATTGTGGGTACCCCAATAATGGAATAAAAATTTACAAGGTAAAACATTATGACATAATGAAGGAGATTTGAGTTACTAATATCCCTTATAAAAAATATATCCTATAAAGAGGGAAATATGTGCCCAAAGTTTTATAAGGTGGGAATGTATATCTCTATAAAAAATGTGAGAATAAAATATAATAAAATAAAAGTGAAAATGAACCAAAAATAAGATAAATAAGTTCAATATAATGATCATAACTCAAAGAATGAAAATTATGTTATCAAAAACTCTTAGGACTGGGGTAACATGTTAGTCAAAAGATATTTGAATAAAATAAATTGATATGGATTAGTATTTCAAATTAATTTTATGGAAATAAATTATAGAAAATACATGGTATAGTAAATAAATAGAATGCTATAAAATGTAATCAACTTTCATAACAGTTAACTTGTCTTAACAAATTAGAATTAAGATCAAGTAAATCCTTACAGGTTTAAAAATATTCGAATCAAACCCCTTTGAAATTTGATAATGTAATTGAACTAAGAATACATTTATTAAAATATAATTCATAATATAACAACCCAAATATTATGTATATAAACTTTACCAATTATATTAGGTCAATAATAACAAATATGTACCAAAGAGAGGAATTCGATACAAAACCCCTTACTTTGTATTCCGGGTAAGTCGATCATGTTATAACCTCCTGGAAAATGAACATACATATATTAATAACTTATATCCTATCATTAATATAAACATACTAATATTTTTATAATTATTTTATAAACTTATATTAATAATATAATAACTCATTATATCTTTGTTTTATTATCAGGTGTTACAACTTTTGGTTTTTTATTTCTAATAATATTCATGAAGAAGGTATCAATTCTGACTAACCAACTGGAAATTGAATTTTTTATTTTTCATTGAGAAAATAAAATATATATACAAAATATATAGGAAAAGTGTAGGTTCCTTCAATGATAAATACTAGCGGAATACCCTTGGATAATGATGATACAGTCCATCAGTAAATAACCTAATCTCAAAAAAATGTTAATCATAACTTCCTAATCCACTTTTGATGCAAGGAGATACACAAACTTTTTCCCTCACCCAAGTTGTGTAGGATCTCAGCATCTAGATACAACATGATTTGATAATTCTTGGTGGAATAAAAAATACTCTAGTATTTTGGGATATAACCCAAAGAGAGTTGAAAATAAGAGATGAGTTAGATTCAACAAGTGAAAGAATGTTTTTTTAGACCTCTAATGAAAAATATCACTAAGAATATCATGATATTACTCTTGAAAAGAATTTACTTCTCTATAGTAGGTCAAAATGTAAATTTTAAATGAGCCTCTACTATCACAATCAAGTATGCCTCAATGAATGACCTCTTGAAACCATGATCCATCCATATTAAGTTTAATTTCAGGTCAATGTGCCTTCTAGTAGACCCACAAATCTTGAACTAAAATAGATAGCTTCTGTAATGTGTAGTAGAAGCTGGGAAAAGATATCATGCACCAAAAAAGCTTATATTCCAAGTAGTGAGAGAGAATAAATTTATTATAAATGTTCGTATTTCAGATATTGATTTCTAGGAGAAATACCCTGATGTAAAGAATTTTTATAGGTGTTCCAATTTATTGAACACCCATCCACAAATAATATGCCAAGTCCTATCTTTTTTGGGGAATCACCTACTTCTAAATTAAACAAGACGAATTGAACGGGTATTTGGAATTGATTCTCACATAGTGGATTCATTTTCATAATTCATAGATCATTAAATATAGATTAATAATTTATTTAAATTATTATTCATATCACACTTACATTAGGTAAAATACATGAATACAAATTGTAAAAATGGGAATTGTGATGAACAAGTTTTGGATGTATTTAACATTTGAAATTTAATATGATAATAAATATTTTAAATTTTACCAGATCCTTAAGATAACCACTAAAAAATATTAAATATATCACTATTACAATATATTACTAGTAAATTACATCCCAAAACAATTTATAACATAATTTTTATATAAACGATATCTGGGTGGTGAAATTGACCCAAACGGGAACATGTTATAATTATTTTATATGTAAGGGGATAAAACTTGATAATGATAATTTGACACATAAAATCTAGAACATGTCCAAAATATCATAAATCCTTACTAAAAAATTCTAGTAACCGTCAACAATGGGTAGTGATAACAATGGAAATTCAACATTTGTGGTGGAGGTAGTATGAATATACTCATAATTAATAAAACTATTTTACAATTAATGGATGAAATGATGGTATATAAATTATACGGAAACCCTTGTATTTATTTCACATTAAATCAAAATTTAATACATAATAATACACATAATAAAACCTATAAGATTTATAATTTTATTGTATTTATTAATTAGGTACGTTACAAAACAACTTAAAACCGGAGGTACATCAGTATTATTGAAAAAATCCTTAATGTGCTCTTATAAACCCATCGTTCATAAAATTGCATGGGATAACCTAGAGATATACATAATAAAGTGGTGAGATATAAATCACATTAAGGTAACAAACAAATAATAACATGAAAAAGGTATTACAGGTTAGAAAATCGGTATTTAAATGGTGCATAAAAGGGGAAAGAATCATAAACATGAACAACAAGGCATGATATAGTATGATAACAAAAAACAAATCATGGGAATGTGGAAAAAAAATTAACCATGAAATCATAATAATAAGTAAAGGGTAACCACCAAGACATAATGACATAATGTGCTTCAGATAACCTCTCATGCAGCATAAATTTTATCTCATGAGACTAAAATATTACCAAATTTTTAGGAGCGCTATCTGGGTTCACCCATTGTAACCGTATCATGTATATAAATAAGTATTCCAAATATATCATATAATATAAGAACATATTTTATAAAATTTAATTCCATGATCAAGGAGTGTTTAATATATACATTTATTTCCCAAATAAAAAAGTGTATGTATTTCTTGGTGAATACCCTTGAGTAGAATTGGTAATGGTTTTCACAACATAAAGGTTTGGCATGGAAAATCATTGTGAAATTTCAGCAGCATAAAGATAGTACATAAAGGTATATAAAATTTTTTAATTATATCTAAAGGGGTATATCATTATTTTTATATTAAATTGACAGTTATATGGATGTGGAAAAAGATATTCCAACATTTTAATTTGAAAATAAAATTCATAAAATTAAGAAGATTCTTAATTAAAAAGGAGAATAATAGGATCACTTACATTGACAAGGTGAATCCAAAATATTTCTATGAGATTATTAAGATCTTATGGTACCTTAGGTAGACTCTAGATAGGGGAGGGTAGAGTAAGGATATTCTCTACGGTTTTTGATTGAAGTGGAATCAGAGCATGGGTGGGTTTATATAGAAAAAGAGAGGGAAGCTTTTTTTTATATCCCAAATACCAAAGCAGATTATTTTTATTTATTTTATAATTTCAAGGGTTTAAATAATTAAAATATACCCTTGTTGAAGTGAAATAGAGTCATTTTCTTGGAGAAATGATTTTAACACCTTAAAATATAATATAGGTTTTTGTAAGATTCATAATGGATTTATAAAATTAACCAAATAACCTAAAAATCAAATTAACTTTATGGAGAAACATAGATTTAGTCATGGATACCTTTTATATTTATATTTTTTTAGACCATTCCCCCCAAAAATTTATAAAAATCAAAAAGTTACAATAGAAACACGAGGTGTAATGTACTTACAACATTAGGGAATTAATGTAGGGTACAAGAGAATACTCAAACAACACCCTACCAATACATGAAACTAAAAAGAATGTGATCACCCTTCCTTCACATGCAGATTTCAAAGCATCAACCATTGTAAACTTGATCAATCTTCCATAGATGAGTGCTCAAAGATACAGCCAGAAATCCACAGTCCAAAACAGATTCAGTCTCAAAGGGAAGTAAAAATAAACAGTAGACCAGCATGATAAAAGAATCCAATTGATCCCTTGGCCACCCAAGAAGTGCATGTTACATCAAGATCCAAGATATCCATAGAATTCTTGAAAAGAAACCAAATATTGTTGAAGCTTTTGAAGTCAATTCCTTTTGCAATTCCAAATGAGAACCCAGTCCTTATCTGCCTCATCTATAAGGGATAAAATCTTGTTCTGGCCAGCAATGCAGAACCAGAAGGTTTTCCAAACCGTCCATCAAACATATCGGAATGCAGCTCAAAATAAAAGATAAACATAAAATGAGAAATCCAGAATCCAGGTTATAGCAAGATGCATCATATCATAATCCATAAAAAAGAGCAGCACACAATCAGAATCATAGACAAAATCCATCAAGATGCTGAAGCATTCCGAGACAGATTGTAAATCAAGGGATAAACTCAGATAAAGAGAGATTAAGGAGATCTTTTAAACCCCTTCTTTATTTTTTCCGTGAAGATGTTTTTCTTAATGGCAAGGTAAGTGTCCTTTGAAATTTCCCCCTTTCTAAAAGTTTGATAGAGGATAGTGTCCCGAAGCTTCTCCGAAGATTCAGGTTCCTGGCAGCCAGATACATCCTATTTTACAATATCTTCATTCTGTTGTTGGGCCTTCACCTGTTGGGATATGTCAATCTCTTTCTATGACATGTCAACAAGGATTTCAGCTTAATTAGATTCTGCATTTTCCAGAAGATGAGAACGTGTAACAATGGTTCTCTCTATCTGTGAGTAGTCTCTACGTTTTCTAGTTTTCCTGGGGTTTGGAGTGATGAAACCATCATCATCCACTAGAGGCATTTTACCTTTCCGTTCCATGGATCTCAAATAATCTTCCTCAATTTGTCTATGTTGATCCTCCACTTCAATTTAAGTGTCACTGGAAATTGAATTCTCTTGATCATTTCCTTTGGTCTCCGTGGGATCCAGAAATTTATTCTGCTTCTCATTGAGCATGGTTGGATGGGTGCACTCAGACCTTTCTTCTTGGGCATGTTCTTGCTATTTGGTAAATCCATGAGTGGAATTATCAGTGACAGCAAGAACCTCATTGACAAAGTCTGATAATTGATTTCCAGGCTCTTGAATATTCAATCGCCCTTTAACCACATCATTCATTTCTTTGATAAAAAAATCCGAGGGTCCATCCACAACCTTGGGTTTTTCTTTACCTTTTTCTATCCACTTTGAAGTCAAATTTTAAGAGAAATTATTAGGCATTACACAACCAGTAGAATTGTGCCCAATTCTGAAACACAAATGACAATAATTAGGGACTCTTTCATAAACAACCTCTTGTAAAAACCCAAAGTCTCCACTTTGTATCCATATAGCTGATGGAAGTTGCTGGGAGACATCTATTTCAATACATAATCTAGCTATAGAGGGCCTTGAGAGTGCCTTTGTGGCATAATCAATCCTCAGCGGGGAACCAATAAGCGAAGCAATGGAAAACAATGCATTTTTCTTAAATAAGTATAGTGGTAATTCAGGAAATCCTACCCATAATGGCACAATTGGAGACTCAGAATGAGGATCAAAGTCTGGAGTCCATTTAAGAATTCTCATTTGACATCCCCCAAAGGACCATACCTGTTTTTCCTAGAGTTGTTAATAGTTCTCAACTGAGTCAAATCGAAGCACGATATGCATGTGGTTGAGGAGACCTAATTGAAAACCCGTAAAGACGATGGATTCTAAAGCAGAGCGAAGAAATTTCATGGACGACCATCTATTCTGAAATTTCCCAACCAGAAAAAACCAGAGATCCGAGGATAGCAAACTTACCTCATCGGTTGAGAAGGCTATTGCGAGTTGACCGTTGTGTCGAAAGGTCTTAGGGGAAAATTCTGGATGACATCAACATGAGCATTGGTGTCTTCGAACGATTTCCCAACAAGCACTTCAGCGAAGGTACGAGGATCTGCGTTAGGGTTAGCATTGTGCGGCGGGATCGTTCCGGGTTCGTGACGGGTCTCCATCTCCCTATCCATGGATACCTTTTATATATATTATCACATCATTTTTTAGTAATTATGATGTCATAATATACACCATATAGTTATATTTTATTTTATTTTTACCCAAATATTAGGCTATCTTAGAAAATTATGAAAAAATCACCTTTGGATAATTTTGATGTGTTGATACAAAAAATAATATTTCATTTATAAAAATAACTTTTTAAATATTTTAATTTTTTCTTTTAATATAGAATCATCATTTATTGATAAATAATGGGTGTTTTGATAATAAAAATTTGTTAACCCTTATTAAAATTACATTTGAAATCAAAAAAATTATATTATACTTTATATTAAATAAAAAAATTAAAAATAATATTTTTCTAAAATATAATTTATTCCAAAAAATATTAATTCCACAAAAGAAATGTCTTAACTGAAATTTCATATTATTCCAAAATCTAATTAATGTTTTCTTGTTAAAAAATCATTTATAAACTAATAATTATAAGGAGAAAATAAAAAAATTATTCTATGGAAAATACAATATAAAAATTTAGATTCTTAGGGTCTTGATACATATCCCTTTATTACACTAGAAAACACCCTAAGGGTTATGTGTGTGAGGGTGATATTTTTATGTGGTTCTTTGGCATACATGGTTGGGGCCATGATCTCAATGAGAAATAACTTCTCCCGTAAGAAGCTTTTCCCATGATTTCATTGATGGATCACATCTTGGTTTTGGTCAAGGGAAAAATCCATGTGATACTCTCTCCCTCAGAAGCATTGATAAATGGTATTCAAAGGGCATGATCTTACTGTTTGAGGTCATCACTTTCTTTCTCTATGTCAATTGGATTTATCAAAACCCTAAATTTGTACTAATCATATGATCATTTATCAATGGACATATTATCAATGATTATAACTATTAATGATCTTTTAAATCTGATAGGTTATAATAAACCAAATAAGATTGTTTTTATTCATTAACCAAAATATATAATAGGTAATTTACTTTAATAATAAAGGAAAATTTATTTATAAATGATTGTGACATTACAATCTTATACCTTCAGAATTTCACTATATAAATTTTCATTTTATACACTAAGACGGATGAGGGTAATTATGTTTCATCACCTCCTACAGTTCCCACATTTCTTCTATAATCTTGTGGTTTGTCCATATCCTTTTAACTTGGTGCATTATCTTATTTCATTGAACTTTGTCTCTATGATCTAATATTTTAATTGGATTCTCCTTGTATGAAAAATAATTCTCCAATCATACCATGTATGGATTGATTATATTTGGGGGGCCTAGTATGTACATCCTCAAGAGGGATACATGGAACAAATCATGTTCTTGATATGGGTTAGCTATGGGTTTTTGTCGATAGGCCACTACTCCAATGAGATCAAAGATCATAAAAGAACTGATGTATCTGGGATTAATCTTTCAATTATTCTGAAATCTCTGGAAATACTTCCATGGAGATATGTTTATGAATACCTTATCTCCTACCTCAAACTCTAGGTATCATATATTATTGTTAGTATAGATCTTTTGTGTAAAATTAGAATACCTAATGTGTTTTCAAATGGTCTTGACCTTTTACACTATTTCAATGACCATTTCAGGACCTAGCAGTTTACGTTCTCCATCTTCATCCTAAAATAAAAGTGTACAAAACCTCTTACTATAAAGGGATTCATATAGATTCATTTTTGATTCTTCAGTGGAAACTATTATTGATTGAGAACTCAAAAATAGGTAGATGTTTATCCAATCCTCCTTTTATGTTCATTTAGTATGCTCTCAATATATCCTATAGATTTTAGATAGTCCTCGGATATTGGACATCAATTTGAGGGTGATAAGTCATGTTAAAGTTCACCTCAATATTTATAGAATGTTAGAGACTCTTCCAAAACTAGGGGTAAATCTCACATATTTATCAAATATAATCAATAGTGTTATCCATAAAGTCTCACCGCTTCACTAATATATATCCTTGAAAGTTTATCAAGTGAAAATTCCTCTCATATTCTAGTGAAGTAAGCAGACATGATAATACAATAGACTATAACCCATATAGTATTATTTTCTATTAATGTATTTGTAATACCAATGACAATTTCCATGGTTTTTTCCCAATTCCATAAAGATATGGTTAATGGTTCCATCATCCCCTTGTATTTTTTCCTTTTAACCTACACTTACTGACATACAAGATACCTTGATATATATACTATGATATCATTCTTTATATTTCCCCACCAAGTGTGCTCTCAAGGATCTCTATATATATTAGTGCTCCCTTGATGGATGGAGAAGGTTGTGCTATGTGAATCATCCAATAACTCCTTTAACTATGGATTTTATGATACACATATTATGGACCCAAATCTTGTAACTCCTTAAATAATTATGAACTCTGAGGATTTCTATTTTCTTATAGATTCCATTTTCTTCTAAATTTACACATCATCCCTTTGAGAATTATTTATCATATCCATATAGTATGGTTGAGAAATAATTTTTGAAAGGATTGATGATGTTCCTTCAATTATGTTTCCCATGTCCATCATTTAAATTTCTAATAAAATTAAATCATTCTCAATTCAAATCAATGATAAAATTTTGAGATCCTTTCTACTTAGAGCATATGCTACTTTATAAGCTTTTCCATAATTGTAGTGGATTGTGAATTCATATTACTTAATCATATCTAACTATATTTTCTAGAACATATCCATCTCTCTTTGTGTGAATATTTTATTAAGGATCTAATGATGTTTATATAGTTAATACTTCTCCACAAAGATATATTATCGCTATATTTTCAACATGATGAATACTAAATCCAACTCTAGGTCATGTGTTAGGTAGTTTTGTTCATGAACATTCAATATATTGGAGTTATAGGTTATCATTCAATCTTTCAGCATTAATACATGACCCATGTCCTTTTAGGAATCACTATATACCTTGAAAAGTTCCCTACTTGTGCGTAGCATGAGTATAGGTGTAGTGATAAGACTCTTTATCAACTCCATGAAGCTCTCTTCACATTCATTATTCAAAAAAAAATATCACCCTTCCAAGTAATATTTGTTAAAGGGTTTGACATTCATGGGATATTTTTCACAAATCCTTGAAATACAGGACCAGTCTAAGGAAATTTTGGATATATGTCACAAATTTTTCCCTCATTCATCCATCAACTTATATTTCCTTTGAAGGGTCCATAGATATCTCATTATTTATGATAATATTACCAAATAATGAGACTTCCTTCAACCAGAACTAAAATATTCAATACATTAAATAAATATTCTCCTTTCATAAGTTCAATAGTATAGTACTCATATGCTCCTCACACTTGTAGAAAAATGGGTTTTAACTTCGGCATTTTAACGTCGGTTCATAGAGACTGATGTTAAAAGTACTTTTCTGGCATCGGTTTTTCAAATAAATGATGTTAAAAATAAAAAATAGTTTCAGATAATTTTCTTTCTTTTATTTGACAGGTCATGGAGAAAAAATGAACATATGGATAAAAATTTATGGACGTCGGAAGTTGAACAATATAAAACTTTATTTTTGGAATCGGTTTTTTCCAATAACCGACATTAAAATTCCTTCTTTGGCATCCTTTTATCAAATAACAGACGTAAAAAATAAAAAATAAATTAGATAACTTCTAGATATTTTACTTTATAGGTCTTGGAGAAAAAACAGACTTACAGATCATACGTTATGGACATCGGAAGTTGAACAATATAAAACATGATTTTTGGCATCGATTTTTTCCCATAACTGACATTAAAAGTCCATTTTTAGCATATTTTTATCACATAAATGACGTCAAAAATAAAAAAAAACTTTTAGATAACTTCTAGAGATTATATTTGATAGTTTGTCGAGAAAAAACGGACTTACAGATCAAAAGTTATAGAAGTCGGATGTTGAACAATATAAAACAAGATTTTTGGCGTCGGTTTTTTCTAATAACCAACGTTAAATTTTATTTTTTGGTGTTGTTTTATCAAATAACTGATGCTAAAAATAAAACAAAAGTTTTAGAAAATTTCACAATCTTCAATTTGACAGGTTGTGGAGAAAAAACAGACTTACGGATCAAAGGTTATAGACGTCAGAAGTTGAAAAATATAAAACTTGATTTTTGGTGTTAGTTTTTTCCAACAAACGACATTAAAAGTCATTTTTTGGCATTAGGTTTTCAAATAACTGATGTTAAAAATAAAAAAAAGTTTTAGATAATTTCTTGAGCTTCTATTTGACATGACGTGGAGAAAACATGGACTTATGGATCAAATATTATGGACATCGGAAGTTGAATAATATAAAACATGATTTTTGGCGTCAGTTTTTTCCAATAACCGATGTTAAATATCCTTTTCTGGCGTTGGTTTTTCTAATAACCAAAATTAAAAATAAAATAAAAGCTTTAGATAATTTCTCAAGTTTGTATTTGACAGGTTGTGGAGAAAAAATAGTCTTATGGATCAAATTTTATGGACGTCGGAAGTTGAACATTTGAATAGTTGATTTTTAACGTCGGTTTTTTTCAATAATCGATGTTAAAAGTCCCTTTTTGGCATCAGTTTTACTAATAAATGATGTTAAAAATCACTTTTTGGCTTTTATTTTTAAGTATCCGATGTTAAAACCCCAAAATGAGAATATTTTTAACATCGGTTATAAATTTATCTAACCTTAAAAGTAAATTTTCAAATATGTGGGTTTGGTATTTCAATTTTTTCAAAAAGTGCATTTCTATTTTCAAAATCCCGCCTAAATAATAGTGCACCACCGCCAATAATATTTTCATTTACAATATATAGAACCTCATCATCTTTTATTAAACATTTTCTACATCTAAAATACCATCAATATTTCAACAATTCTTCAATCGATCATTTGTTCACGGTATTTATTTTCATCAATTAATTTCATTATTATAGTTTTCCTTATCGCTAAATATATTGGTATATTTATTATTGTGATGAAATATTATTCCTATCATAACACAAAGATGAAACTTCCACATGAGATTCATTAGTTGAGGTGAAAAATGCTTTATCAATCACCCTTTTCATTACCGCATGAGTTCTTCCTTAAAAAGAATTGAAATAAAAACAAACATGATATCGATTCGAATGAAACCAGTAAAATAATTAAAATTAGTTTTAATCTTAATGTATATTTTTTTCATTTGGTGTATATAATTTATTTCTTGTTTCTCGTGTTTTTTTTGAATCAATTTGTATCTATCAGAACTTAAAGAGCTACAACTTATGACGACCATAACTTTTGATCTGTAAGTTCATTTTAGCTCCACAAGCTATCAAATCGAAGCCTGAGAAATAATCTATACTCTAGTATAAAGTTTTTCAATGTTTTAACAACAGTTTTTACCAAAACCGATGTGAAAAATAATTTTCTGAATGTAATTTTCACACCGTTTTTTATCAAAAACAGACGACAAAATCCTTGTAGAAGCTGAATTTTGGCATCGGTTTTCTAAAAAACCGACGCCAAACACTATCGAGGCCTAACTTTTTGCGTTGTTTTATATGAAAATCTATGCCAAATACCATCGGTTCCAAAATTTCGATGTCAGTTTTCTAAAAAACTGACGCTGAAGAACCACAGTGCCATACCTTTTATGTCAGTTTATATGAAAATCGACGCTGAAGACCATCGGTTCCTACCTTTCGACGTCATTTATATGAAAACCGATTCTGAAGACCATCAGTTTCTAATTTTTGGTGTCGGTTTTCTAAAAAACGATGCTGAATAACCATAGGGCTTGACCTTTGGCGTCATTTTATATGAAAACTGACATTGAAGACCATCGGTACCTACATTTTCATGTCGGTTTATATGAAAATTGACGTTGAAGACTCAAGGGGACCAATTTTTTATGTTGGTTTATAAAAACTGATGTTGAAGCTTATATTTTTCATGTTTCTTTTATCGACGTCGGTTAAAAACCGACATAAAATTTAAAAAAAATGACGTGGAAATACATTTTTTCCACTAGTACCATGCTCTTTCTTTATTTTGGAGGATATTAGAATATCATCTATAAAGACTATAATTTTTTTTGAGGTAATCTATAAATAATCTATTCCTCAAGTAAATGAATATTTATTGATAATTAGTGATTCTAAATAGAATAACTTTGTACTCATAGTGCCCATAACATATATAGAAATCCGTCTTGGAGATATCCTCCTTCTTAAACCTATTAAGATAATACACTGAAAAAGATCTAACTTGGATAAGTGTTGGGATCCAAGTACCTGATCAAAAAATTCATCAATACATGGAATTGTATTCTTGTTCTATTGTATTATATTTTTCATCTCATGATAATCAACTGAAAAGTTCATTGACCCATCCTTCTTCTTGATAGAGAGGAATGGTGTGACCCAAGGTGAAGCACTTGGGAATATGAACCCTCTATCAGGATTCTACTATAGTTATTTCTATAACTTCTCAAGTTTAAAAAAATCTATTCAATATAGTGTCTTGGATAATAGTAAATCCCTTGGTAAAATCTCAATTAAAAATTTAACCTCTTGTCTAGGAGGAATACTGAGAAATTATTCTGGAAAAACATTTGTTAATTCCCTTAAAATGGGAATGTCTTAATGGATAATGATTTACATAGGCTAAATCATTTCAGTTAGATATTATTTCTCATGAGTCAATAATATCCATAAGATATTACTGTTGAAGAAGATTCATCCTCCACATTACACTTGTACGAAATTGGAGGAAGATTCGAGAAACGAAGAGTGATTTACTTCTCATGGAAATTTATATTGGCTCAATATATGGATATCCAATACATATCCAAAATTAAATCAAATTTCAATAATGGGAGTATCATAAGGTTTTTTGGGAAGTTCATCCCGCAAATTTTGACAGGGAAGGATTTATAATTTCCCCATGTTCAATTTTCACAGACAAATTTACTTCCATGATTTGTGGTGATGTTTGAAAAGTTCTACTAAACTTGTGTGATGTGAAATAATGCTTAGAACTATAATAAAAAAGTATCTTCACTATTCATTAATGAATAACTATCATACATTTCACCACTTCATTTTTTGGATTCACCTTAGTGGTGGTAATCGCATATTCCCACCCGTACTACCATTGAGGTTGTTGGAGTTGATTTTCAACAACAACCCTTGGATTAAGGAAGTGGTTCAAATAGTGTTATTTTCTATTGCAGTTGAAACATTGGAAAATAGGCTGATGATAGGTTGTATCATTACTCTCCCCCATTATATTGATGGGTTTCTCCCATCAAAAATTGCTAGATAGGTTCCCTTATTTTTTCTCCTAAAGTATCTCTTCATACCCTTCAAAAAAATTCCTAGGTGTTTCTTGCTATACTTTTAACTAGTGGGTTGTTGATATATTATACCACTGTTAAATTTATCCATCACATTGAAAAAATTAAACACCACTTTCCAATTCTTATCCCCCTGAGACCCTTGAAATTCTCTAAGCTCTAATTTGACTTTGAGTAAACATTATACAATTTCCTCATAGTTTTCAAAGTCCTAAAATTCCATGGCTTTTCATAGAATTGTTTTATCCCACTAAATAAGCATTCAAATTTATATTCGTGGGTAATAAAAAAAGTCAGAGATGTATCATGTAGTTCTTATGATTTTTTCCCAATAAACCCTTATGGATTCATCATATTTTTTCTTGAGGTCAAGGAAAACCCTTTCCATATTTTTTTCGAGAGTGTGAGGAATATATTTGTCGAAAAACATTTCTCCAGAATTCCTTCCACCCCATCCCTTCGATCTCTTCCCTAGGATTTGTATTCTTGATCAACATCCAACACTAATAATTTTTCCCTCTATTTGATAAACATACATTATAATATTGTATTATTTAGAACATTTAATTGTAGAGAATATATCCTCAATGGATTTCATCCATTGTTCCATAATTAAGGGATTTGGTGGTCCATAGTAATTATAAGACCTTTTTCACATAAAGGTATTAATTACAACTTTTTCTTTCATAAGAATATTTGGGGGTTCTGCATGATTCAGGTTTCTATTTATGACATAAATTAACTAAGAGAGGATCATATCAGAGTTTTTTATTTCTTCTCCCAAGGGATTGGGCATCTCATTTTGTCAGTAATAACATTTCCCTTTCACATTTGTTGTTTTCTTGGTTCCTCCTAATTTCAGTCATTGGATAGAATAAAGGGAAAATTAGGGATGTGTTCTTTTAAACACACAAATAGGAATTCAATAACATTAAAGGGATAATTAATAAATGACATTTATTTATTAACTGTTGAATTATTAGGATTCAAACTATGTTATCTATGATCTATTCCCTTATATAAAATCTTATGAAAATTTTTTTCCCTTAATAATTGTTGTTAATGAGATTTTTAATTTACCAAAGCATATCAATTAAGAGTTCAAACAATTTATGAAATCAGTCCTATTTTTGATCCCTAGGTGACAATTGATTCCACCTCAGTCACCCTTTTTAGGATTATTACCCCTAGGTACCTTTATACCAGAGCCACATCTAATTATAGTATCCAAACATGTATTTATTTTATTAGAAACCACATAATCTATACTTTAACAAAATATAGGGCTCTTTTAATCTATTTAGTATTATCCATTAGAGCTTCTCTAGAGTTTCCTAATCCTAATACCAAAAATTACTAAACCTTCCTTTGATATCAACTATGAAAACCCTTTTCTTTGTTGCAAATTAATTCCTGGTTTATTATATAATAATACATATAATATAACCTAGAATATTGAGAAGAATTTTTTATTAGGGAATTAGTTTTATTACATAAAAACTTGAAATAGGGGGTACTTCAAAATTATTGAAAACTTTCTTAGCATGCTTAAATTAGTCCATCATTTTTGAAACCGCATGGGATTACCAAGGGACATACATAAGAAATGGGTGATCTATAAATACTAGTAGGGGAAAAAAGGAATAACATGGATATGGTTTTACATGTTAGACAATAGCCATTTCAATGGGACATAAAATTGGTTATAATCATAAACATGAACAATGTGGCATGATATAGCGTGATAACATAAAA
Organism: Viscum album; assembly: GCA_963277665.1. Lineage (NCBI taxonomy): Eukaryota > Viridiplantae > Streptophyta > Magnoliopsida > Santalales > Viscaceae > Viscum > Viscum album. The sequence goes on along the minus strand of OY728133.1, from coordinate 1,909,151,902 downwards.
AACGCATCATAATGTTACAACAACATTAAACATCATATCATAAGAATAATTCAAGCTTAACCACCAAGAAATAATATCATAATGTGATTATTATAACTTCCTATTCACTATTCATGGAATCTCATGGGATTGAAACATTACCCAATGCACTAGAGTGATATCTGGGAACACCCATCATGATCATTTCTTGTACACGCAGAAGTGTGCCATTTAAATCATATAACATAAGAAAATAATTCATAAAATTTAATTCCATAATCAAGTAGAGAGTAATAAATACAAGTAATTCTATAATAATATAATTATATATATGTATAGGTGAATATAATTGAGTGAAATTAGCGATGGAATCACAATACAAAGGTTTAGAGTGGAAAAGTCATAGTGAAATTTCAACAGCATAACGACAATACATAAAGGTTCATAAAATGGTTTAATGAGAGATATATGGGTATTTAAACATTTTTAGATAAAATGGAAATTACATGGGATTTTTAAAAACATATCTCAATATTAGTAATTGGAAATAGAATGAATAAAATAATTAATATTCTTGAGTAAAGTGGATAATGAGATGATCACTTACCTTGAGTGGGTAATTCTAAAATATTGGGAGGAGCTTCTTGAGAGACAGGGTCACCTTGGGATGAATCTATATAGGGATGGGAATAGTAATAACTATATAAATGACTTGTGAGTGAATAGAAATGGGATATTGGGTGGGTATATGTAGGAAAATATAAGGGAGTTTATTATTATTTACTAAACATAGGTCTTGGAATCTCTACAAAAATGTAATAAAACCCATAAACCAAACCATGGTTTTTTACCATGGTTCATAAAAAATAGGTGTGTTTTTAATAATTTTATAAGTCCAATAGCTGGACTCATCAAAATATTACACATGGTGATGTGTAAGTGAGGCATGTTCATAAATAAATGATTTTGAAACCATAAAATATAATATATGATGAGGAGGATACATAAAGTCCTCCTAAAATTAACCAAATGGCCTCATAATCAAATTATTTCAAAAGTGAAACATAAATTTGTCAATGGATATATTTTATAGTATTTATTAAATCACTTTTGGGTTATTATGATGTTATAATATACACCGTATCTTTATACAGTATTTAGTTTTTATCTAAAAATTTCTCATAAAATTATGAAAAGATCACCATTATACAGTTTCAACATGATTATTCCAAAATAATATTTATTTTATGAAAATATTTTTCTAAATATGTGAATTTTGAACTTATAAAATATAATAAACATTCATTGAGAGGTACATGATTTTGTGACTATAAATTTTTTTAAACCTTCATAAAAATTACATTACACATCACATAAAAGTATATTTTATTTTTTATTTAATAAAATTTATTTTATTAAAATATTTTATTAAAATATAATTTATTTTACAGATTCATTATTTTATCAGATAAAAAATCCTAATTGAAATTATATATTACCCAAAAGTATAATTTGTTTTTTACAATATCGAAAACCATTTTTAAAGTAAAAAAAATTAAGAATTAAATATAATTATTATTGTTATATTAAAAATACAATATACATAGTTATATTCATAGGGTCTTAATACATATCACTTTATTACACTAGAAAAAACATTAAGGGTAAGGTGTGTGATGGTGAGATTTTGATGGAGTTGTTTAATGTACATGGTTTGGGTTGTGATGTCGATGAGCTTGAACTTCTCCCATAAAAGTTTTTTACCAAGATTTAGTTTTTGGGTCTCAAATTAGGCTTGGTCAATGGAAACTACTAGTGATTACATCTCCATCAAAAGATCTGATAAATGGACTTTATAGGGCACAATCCTACTAGTCAAGGTCATCACTTCCTTTGTTTGTGACAATTAGATTTATCAAAACCGTATATTTATACTAGTAATATGATCACAATTAAATGGATATATTATCAATGGTTATGATTTTTTATGGTATTTTAAATCAGATTGGATATAATGAAACCAAATAAGTGCATGTGTTTTCTATAACCATAATACATTATAAGGAATTTAATTTAATCACAAAGGGAATTTTATTTTTAAATGTTTGGGTCATTAAAAAATGATCATTTTATAATATTATTTTTTATTTTAATTAATATTTAATAATTAAATTAATATTTGATAAAATCATCGAGATTTAGTGATGAAAAATGGACCACATTTCATCATTGAGGTGATCATCTACACATACATAAGATCAATGTTTTGTTCTCTCTTAGTTGATAGAATGTAATGAAATATTTATTTTTAAAATAATACAATGAAATTTTAGTATATTAATTATAATGATTCAATTATATTAATAAGGTTAGATATGATTTAGTAAGTATTATAGTAAAAAAATTGTAAGTGGAAGTAATACTCACATTAGAACCATGAGTTTTCTCCTTCAATGCTCCTTGGAAATGAAAGAATTAAGAAAAAATGGTGAACAAAAGATAATAGATATTGGAGAGGTTCATATGAGAATAATAGTTTTATAATTTCAAGGATAAAGTTTTAGGGTGGGTGAGTATTGCATTGGATTTAGTGTTAACTTTTTATAAGGGATGACAAGGGATCTTTTGGAAGAACCCTTATCATGTTCAATAATGTTAAGTTACTATTCAGAGGTTAATGGCTCTAAAATGGAAAAAATGAGTACATTATGGGTCGGAAATAACCTCAAAAACTAATTTTTAAGAAAATTTTGATCATTTTAATGTTTTTATTTTTACTTTTATCATTTTACCGAAATGTACATTTCATATAGTAATTAATTTTTATCCTTTGTAATTAATTTTATTGAAAAAAATTAATATTTAACCTTTTACCTATTTTGGAAATTATGATATAAAATTTTGAAATCATTAAATATAGAACCATTTCTATGGTCTTGAAAATTTAATTTTTAGATTAGTGCACATAATGAGTAAATTATAGTTTTTTTGAATTAGTATATTTTTAGGAATAAAATTTATGTGTAAGACATAGTTGTTCAGATTATAAATTACCAATACATAAATTAGTTCATAATAAAACAAATAAATGTTATCATTCTTTCATGGAAATCCATAATGTAATCTCACTATGAAAATACTTTATTTAATGAAAAGTCTGAAAATAGATTTTATTAAACTAACATTATAATATAGTTCTAAGAATGTAGAACATAAGATTTATTAGATCAAATAAAATATTAAAATGAATATTTTTTTTACATAAATATATATTTAATTAAATAATTTTAAAAAAAAAATCTAGGATACACTTACATAATGATAAAGTCATTAAAATTATAGTTTTCTTAAACCATTTTTTTGACTAAAAAAATCATTTTATAAAAACCCCTAAAATTTCATATGAATATAATATTTTTTTATAAATCCAAAAATTATGTCCATCTTTCCAAATAAAAATTCCAAAATTTACAAATTCAATTTTTTAACAAAACCATAAAAATTTATGAAATTTTTTTTATTAGAAAACGAAATTTTCAAATATTTACTTTTATTATTAATATTTCATATCATTTTAAAAATAAATAGGAGTTAAAAAATTATTTATATCAAATATAATTTATCATCATTAATTATATAATTCTTGAAATATAATTTCATATCACATAAAATGAAATTTTTTAGAAAATTACTTTTCTAAAAAATAAATGATCTTATTAGTCATGTTATGTAAACAAATTAAATATCCGTCATATTAAAAGTCACCATTGTTTTTATTATAAAGATTTTTAATAAAGATTTTACATTTATTCATTCCTAATAATTCAGAATCTAGGTTTTAATGGTCATATTTAATATTTTTATTTTTATCTAAATATGTTGTGGTTTTATTTTAGTCCAGTGTTACATTTGGACCAAGCTATCAAAAAAAATGACTTACTTAAAGTAAGTCATATATTAACTTCTCAGGGAGTTAAACATGAACTGGTTAAGTGAGGGATGATGTTAGTTTATAAATTTGAGGGTATATTCTACAATTTTATGAATTTTATGTATTTTTCAATATATTATGGGAATCCTATTTCATATCTATCTCTGAATGAATTTGCTTTAAAATATAAAATTATAATACTCTCCTTATTTGAGTTTCATGGTCACAACCATTTATGAATAAGGAATTGATATATCTCTCTCCTTGAACCAAAAACTCACCACTATATCCATTATTATATGTCTCATGATCTCCCACAGTTCTCCTTCTTCTATCACATATATGGTGTTGTTTCATGAATCTTTCTCTTCATTATTCTCTATTATATCTATTGAGGAAATATGTTTATTTATCTGAGTCAAAATAGAAATATTTTACATTTGGGTTCTCTCTTCACTTTTGAAAACGAAATTTAAATTTGGAATACATATTGGTTTGTTTATAATAGCCTTTGTCAGTTTATATATGTAACATCCACTAGCTCGTATCAACTAATCAGATCCTAGACTGGAGATCATTAAGTGACCTTAGGGATGTGTCCTCATAATTCATAGGTTTCTAACAAATAGTGAGGGAATAAAATGGTATAGTGGGGAGACTATACATTCATATAATATTAAAATAATAGTGTAAATAAATAAATTAATACAAGTGGTCACACTAAGATGTAAACAGTTGTCCAGGAAAGTGCTAAAAATCACAACCCATAAAACGAAAAAAATGAACTATATTCATTTCAAATAGAATAAAGATATTATACCATGAATATAAATATCTTAAATAACAAAATATAAAATAATATGACTCCTAAAATTGGTATTGAGTCCTATAATATTGTTTATTCCCATGTCCAAACTGAGAATTCAAAATCTTTCATTAATCATAGGGTCTTTCCCCTTATCCATTCCTATGGTCAAGAAGTATTCTTTAGAACCAAAGAGTGTCCCGATTAGTGTGTGAGTATAATGTAGTAAGATACCAAAATTTATTCTTATAAATGTATCCAATCTAATTAAGTTAATTTTGAGGTTAAAATTTTATATATACATGTGTAATTATGGTATTCCTGGAATAGAATGAACCATGGATTAAATCCCATGCTCCGGAAAACTATATTAATAAAAATAAATTACATAAACAAAGATAGGTGGTTGTAATACAAAAAAGTGGCATAATGAAATCCAACAAAAAACAAAATAAAATTTTGTCATCTTATTTTATGTCTAATGCCCCATCCTTGGGAGCCACCTGAACCACTTGGGTGCCTTCCTCTATTCCAAAGCATAGGAGCATACCAAGAATCATCATGATCATCCATGGATGACTCATCATCCCCATAATGAGGCTCAATATCTTTACCTACAATGGAATCATTTTTCAAACTCAATACAGTTCCATCTTGAGAGTTAATCATTTCCTAACAAACATTACTAAATTCCTCCTACAACACATCTCTACTATATGATCTATTTAAAATGTCAAGAAAAATGAATTTTCCAAATCCTAGTGGGACAATGGCTATATCTCTAAGACCATCTTCTTTATCCTTTTTTTCTCCCTTTTCAACCTCTAAAACAGATCATGCATTCTCATCTATAGGTGTGAAAAAGATGATCATAAACTAACTTTCTTGTGGGTGACTTGATAATATTCCTCCTCATCCACCAAATAAAATTATTTATTAAGGGTAAATAGATTATATTCCCAATAATGAAAAGTATATTAGCTTCATCCAACTTAATTTCATCTATTTAATTAGTCAGGTCTCGTTCCTCAATAGAGAGTTACAGCGCAGGACCAGACCCTTCATCATCAACTTTAGAGGAGCCATTAGCAAGCATGGGATGGGACTGCTCCACCTCCATGGGTTATGACATGGAAGTCGGGTCTGAGATAGATTTTGGAGGATCATTGTTAGGAATTATAATATCTTATGAGCCTTACTACTTTTTCAAATGGATAAAACCTGGTCCCATAAGGGAAAATGGATTATTTCCCTTAATATTTCCAGATTTCAAAAAATACTTCTCTATAAGTTAAACTAGGTCATCCTCTTCATCAGTTTCCCATTGCTTGGGATAATGAATTTATAACACTAAAGTGGGATTTATTCCAACTAGAGATCCTTCAGTGGTATAGGATATAGTCACCACCTGCTTTCCTTTATCCATCCTTGCACCAATAGAGACTCCAACTCGTTCTTCTTGTGCCTCTACATTTCCATTGGAGTCATTATATCCACATTAATTAAATGTTTAATCTAATTCATCCCCTAATAGTTACCATATTTCACTAAAAGTTGTCTTTATTCAACACCATGGCTCATCATAGAAGTAAGATGACTTAAAGTGGTACTAGAACCAATTATAACTTGCATATTTAATTTATAGGTCTCCAAACGATAACCAATTTTATGATAGTTATCATAGGATAGATTTCAATGAAATTCGTACAAAGAATTAACTAGATTGTTATATTTTAAGAAATAATAAGTTATTTTTTAAAGATAATATCAATATCAATTATAAACACATTAACAATAAGAACAGACTTTCTATTCAAAGAAAAAAAGATCACCCTCAAATAAAACTTTGGAAAAGTAGTTGTACCTTTCCTTCTTTGTTTTAATATCATATTTAATTGGACCCCCACAGCTGAAGAAATGTAAAAAAGGATTTTGTGTTTCAAAAAAATAGTTAAGTCCATGGATAAAAATCCATACTTGGGTTTTATAATTGTGAATCTTCTTAGAGCTAAAGATGGTATCCCAGCCTTAGATCTTATGAGTAATCATCTTTAGAGAGATTGATAGAAAACCCTAAGACATAGATTTCAACAAAGAAAATGGTAATAAAATATGGAAAATCATATACCTATGGAGTTCATACTCCATCCATCAAAGACCCATATTTTGGTGAGCCTCTTATGTAGGCAGTCAAAAATATAAACTTTTTCATGTTGTTGAATCAAGAGGACAATAATCGAGTGTTCACACTCCTTGAGACGATCCTTTAAGAGAAATTGGTTCTCCTCCACCAAGACCAATGAGCCATTTTTTTATACTTTTGGATGGAAATATGGAATCACCCTTTAGGGAAAAAAATTCTTTAACGGCCAACATTCAAATTTGGGGCATTAGTCGACCTCAAGACCTTTTAATCATAAATAGGATGTTCCCTAATCTCTACCACATCCTTCAAGGTATCAGAGACCTCCAAATCATGAACCAAAGGATTATCAACAGAAATCTCTCCTAAAAAAAGTTCTTCGATGATCCAACAATGACCATACTTGGATCACAATCAGATATGTCCATTAAATCGAGGTATAAAATACCATCAAAACAAAGATAGATAAGCTCTCACATATTGACTAACTTAAAATTAAATTTTTATTATATCATAAACCCCCTTTTAAGGTCTCATGGGGAACCCAACATGAATTCAAGGATATAAGACATTAAACTATTCCGCAAAGAACCAAAATCCATAAAACTGAATCCAATCAACTAGGAAATCCCCTCCCAAGCATAAAAAACAATCAGTACAACTTCCACCTTATCATTGCTTCTTCACTGGTCCTCCCATGCATAGTTGCACGGGCATGGAACCAATGGAAAAATAAATACACTCTCAAATATCCAATTTCAAATAACCATGATCGGTTGAAAACTCTTATCTCTAAACCTCATCTAGAGAATCCCCTAAAGAAAATCTGGAAGCATAGACCCTTGAAACCCTGACCACATATCAGAACACACCACCTTACCATATTTTCACTGCAGATTCACAGCAAGAAAAAGATTCACAACAATAATAAGATACAATCATACTAAAAATCAAAGTAAAAAACCCATCACCACAAGTCTATCCGCCTAAACACTTGAAAAAATGCAAAAAGGAATCCTTTATGCAAGTAAAACTGAGACCAAATAAAAATCAATACCCATCGCCACCAGAAACCTCACCGGAGAAAACTGCATCAAACAACCAAATCACAAATATCCATAAAATGTGGTGACAACCCTTAAAACACAGATATGTTCATGGGACCTTTTTTTCACCGTCAAGAAGACTGAGTCCATGAACCCACCGACGGCGCTTGTCTGCATACTCGCAGTGTTGTTCTGCCGTCAAGGAACATGAACTGACCAACATTTGTGATGACGGAATTGCACTCATGGATCTCAAACCAATGATGTAATAGATTTCTAGATCACAAAATCATGTTGCAGTAGTAGGGTCACACACCACAAAATCATCACAGTGAGGCGTCGATGAGATATCCCTAGCTAACCCGCCACAGCGGAGAAGATAGTGGTGATGGGGGAACCTTAGTTTTGACAAGCCCCTTATGGGCGCATCACTAGAATTTATTTAACAAAAAATATATATACCAATTCTATATACACATCTCTATGATATTATACCACCCAAGAAAAGATAGCCATCCCATATCAAAAGATCACACCTGAGGGAATATTTCAATATATGAAGATATTATCACCAATGGAAATATACTCTTTTGTTAAGAAATGATAAAACTTAGTGGGAAATCTATTTCTTAAACAATTAAGGAAATAAAATAGAGAAAAAATAACCAAATAATCAGGTTATAAGGGGAAAAAATTATAACATGCATTGTATCATCATTCTCGTCGTATTTCATCAAAATCACTTTTTTATTGAAAACAAAATACCACTAGTATTAAAATCAAAATCATTATTTTCCCTTTAAAATACTCACAATTTCTCTATTTTATAAATCAACATTTTATATTTTTCATTCAATGTAAATAAATATGTCTTTGTCACTTTATATAACACATTACATGTCATAATTTCATTTCAATGCATCCACATTGACTGCCATCTAGTTAGGATCCATAGAATACTCAAGGAGGCATCACTTAGTATATCTTCCCAAATTTAGATAATACCATTTAACTATATGTGAAACACATAGTGAGCCAATGAGACTGCAAACTGCACGCATTATTGAATTAAGTAATGATTTTTGGGAAAACTTCTAGACTGTCTACCTAAATTATAACAATGTTAAACATAGAGAACCACTGACCTAATCAAAAAAAATGAAAGAAGATCCATAAATCAGATTACACCAATATAATTTTGGGGTTTTTGAGAAGGAAAACATGAAAAGAGAAGAAATGACACATATAGAGATTTAATAATATTTTAATTACACTAATTAATCAATCATAATATAAATAACTTAGATCACTTGTAAAATAAAGGAGAATATCCCTTGGAAACAAAAATTAAGTAAAAATGTAAGGGGAATATGAGTGGATGCAAAGTGGTTATTTATAAGGCCCCAGCCTTAAACCTTACTTAATCTTGAGTTATTATAAGATTACACATTGAGGATCTTTTCAGGTTTAGAGTTTTAGAGAATTAGATCATGAAACTTGCATTACATTACACATTTAAACAAAGTGGTTACATAAAAGACTGTATTCAATCTTCCCATCAACGGAAACATATTGAAAATAAAACATGGATTCTTTCTTGACACATCCTTGACACTATCATCACAACATGTACCTTTCCCTTGACCTGTGAAAAACATTTCAAAAACATGGGATGAGCATAAAAAGCTCAGTAAGGGTTATAAAAAAAATGGAAAGGAAACATGAGTTCATATATACATAATAATGAAATCATACTTTACCCATAAAACAAAGGCATATCAGATCATGAATAAATCATAGAAACATAAGACATAAAGGTAACTTGAGGCATTCATAACATTCTTACGTAGGGAGTAACCCTCTTGGTTACGTTTGGAATACCCATCACAGTATATTCCCTAAATCTCTTCATAGAAACCTTAACGTTTCACTCCTTCGCGTTACCCAATGCCTCGGAGAGCTATATCGGGCTCACCCGCCCTTAGTTTATCACGGAACCACCCGTTTTCATAACAATGCCCAAGAAACATAACATAAATGTATCACATAAAACATGCATAAAGGAAACATAACATTTCCACATTTCAATCACAATATAAAACTTTAGTATATTGAAATAATGAATCCATTCAAAAAGAAACCATTTCCAAAACCATTTAAAATATTTAATAAAGATATTTTTGAATCAAAGTGTCCCATACCACCTTGAAGCTTAAAATTTTAAACCATTAATATCCATATAAATAAATCCTTAAAACCATTTTGAAAACATGGATATTAATAAGAACAAATAATTAAAACATTTAAAACGATATTTTGGTTAAAGGGGTTTTACCAAAATTAGAGACACTTGAATATAATAATTGAGGAATAACATTTAGTCATAACTTTATAATATCATGAGAATAAATGGATTCATGATATAATACTCCAAAGGACAGTATATACACCATATAAGAGTGAATTGGTGCATAACAACAATGAACCCTCAATAGAAATGTCAAATGTGATGAAATCCCTTATAAAGAAGGTATCCTTAAATTAAGGACAAATAAATCTCAAAAATATGTGTGAAAAATATAAATACACCCAATATAAGTGTATATTAAGTGTAAAACAATAAAATTTCATTCACACATATTCAATGGATGACATATTCAATGACTACATGTTGAACCCAAAGAAATCGAAATTGGGTTGAAAGTTCCCTTGACAGCCTAACGGCATCACATCAAAATGAGTTGATGAGAGATAAAAAGTGTATATCATCACTTGGACATAAAATTTACATCAATAAGGATATATTATAACATATCCCAACATAACAATATGTAAATTAAAAGGCCCAACAAAAGAAGTCTTTTAAAAAAAGGAGGGTGAAAGGTTCCCTTACCGACTTGGGTATCTTTCAAAACATACACCCCATGAAAGAAGGACAATAGATCATTGATGTAAATACTCATAAACGAAATTATATTACACAAAGAGTATAATAATTGGCATTACATACACCACTCAATGGAATTTGTGGCAAATGTAGCATAAATCTCACGGGAATAAAAGTGAGATGAAAAATCCCTTACGAAAACTCGACAGTCTAACGGCGCCACTCAAAACTTAAAAAATGGATTGATGAGAGAGAATAGGGTCTCTCATCACATGAAAATAAAAATTACAGTAAGTGTAATATAAAATATCATCCCAATAACAAGAAATATGAGCTTTAAAAGGAATGAAATAAAAGTGTGTACTTAAAAAGAAAGAAAGGAGTAGGATCCCTTACCTCTGGTCCGACTTGAGTCGATCATTCTTTAATATCCTGAATAATAAAATTGAATTAATTTCTACTTCCTTAAGACCCTTTTTCAAGTTCATTATTCCTTTTATATCACTTATTACCATGTCATAAACATTATGTAATCATTTAAGTTAATAATATTTGTTTTACCGATATTTGGTTCTTAAGTCGAAAGTGGACTTCTTACAATTACATGTTGTTCGTGTGGCCAAATGTTTATTATATCCAGAATTGTATTAATGATGTAGATATCATATATGTCATATATATCCAGTACATTCACGCATTTATAACATTACATAATCATTTAGAGGTAAGAAATGAAATGCACCGTTCATGGAGACGGTAAGCCGTACGTACGCATGAACGCTACTTTCATTTCTATTTCGTATTTTATAGAATGGAATAATAATGATATAAAGGTATATTATAATTCCAGTATAATATCATATATAATATCATAGTTCCATCCTTTATACGTCCCACATATGGTATTTAACGAATCAAATAACTTTGAGGGGGCGGTAGTCCGCACTTCCTTAAATAAAGATATCGCGTTTACCCATAATGGAAACCATAAATGTATGCCCAAAATGAAAAAAAACAGAAGATTAAGGAAAACATAAACATATTATATATCATATATAAAAATAGTGACATCATAATGGCCACCTTTGAAGGTGTTAAATGAGTATTGAACAATCATCGTTTCGGGAGGCAGAATTTCGCCATCCACGAAAACCGTATGTTCTTTAACCATTTGATGTATTTGTGTGAGAGTGTAGCTTGAATAAATCTTATAAAAACATCCTATTATATTGAAGATACTGGTGTTGTTACAAAAGAAGTAAATAAAAATAGTTAAGGGGTTGGAGAATCAAAATAAAACAAATGAACAACAGAGAAAGAATTACCTTTAAAAGTGTAACTCCTTTTGATTTGAGCCTAAAGGCTTCCTTTGAAAGGATTCTGCCCAAAGGGAATCCTCTAGGATGAGGAGAGGGATGTGGAAAGAGTAAATGGTCAGGGGTTTGCCGATCCAAAGGCTTTAGGAGTGTGTGAAATGAGGTAGAGGTGGGGGCCTTTTATAAGAGGAGAGGAGGGACACTTTTGGAAAGTAAGAAATATTACTTTATTTGAAAATGTGTTTCGGTTTTAAAAGGTCCCACATTGATATAATTCGTGTATAAGGTGATAAGGGTTTGAAATACACCCATAAAATAAGTTTTGGACATGTTTAGTTTATATAGTTTACATTATCTTTCCATTTTATTTTAAATCGTCAAATAATGATGTCATCGCTGCATCATTATTATGTCATAAATAATTTAATTTATTTAATGTCTAAAAATTATAAAAAAAATACTATGATGTATGAAATCTTTTTATCTTTCCAATGAATATTTATAATCAAAAATATTACTTGTTTAACCCCACTTAAAAATTTTATTAGTAAAATATATCATGTCTGTGTCATTTTTACTTTTACATTAAATAAAAAGTTATTTATGTCATTTCCCAACCAAAGTGGATCCATGGGGTCCCCAAGTTGACCCATAGCTTGTCTTGGTCGTCCATTACACTTCCAATGATGTTAGGGCATGTTTCAAGTTCATTTCATATTATTAAAAGATTATTTTTACCTTAAACTACACTAATTACCTCTAATCGCGATTAAAAACTTAATAAGTTACTATTCACCAATAAATTATTTTAATCTCATTGAACCACATTTTACATCTTAGTGAAAACCATGTATGTCGGATTTTTGAAATTCAATACATAAAGGTGGAAAATTTTCATTTAAATGGAAAATCAGTTTTTATAAGTACCACTTAGTGGTTTCACTATTCATCAAAAATTGATGTTTTTCAGAAAAATACCAAAACTTCACCCTAAGCTATATTTGATATTCTGAATTCAAAAATGAAGTCCGTTTTACAAAATTCAAAACATATTAGTCACATTATTTAATTTAATAATTAATTCCCGTTGTCAGAGCAAATAGCGTGTTTTTATAAAACAATAAGTATCAAAAGATTGACACTAGTTTAAGTCTGATTTCAAAGTGAAATTAATTCCAACGACCACTATTGGATTTAATGGTAAAAATATTTTCTAATTTCACTTTAAAACTAATTCAAAAGATAATCTAATCATATAAATAAATTAGATTAAAAAGAGGTTTTGAATTAAAATACATCATTTTACACTATTCATTGAAAAAAGAACTTTAACGGAAACATACCAAAAATTTACACAAAGTAAATTTTGATGTCCCGATTCTTAAGAAGAGTTTTATTTGGTCCAATAGAATGTATAAAAGTGAACAAAACTATATTTAATGACGGTTCTCCATCAAAAGGTGATAAGTGAACCTTTAGTGAAAACTAGGGCATATACACCTAAAATTGAATTCTTTCCGTATTTTAAGCCTTTAGCTTTTACTGGATAAATGTAAAAACATTAAAAAACATGTATAATCATATTTTAGTTATTTCTATCCATTCCTTCCAATACAACGGCTACATGTTAACTACCATTTAAAATAATATTATTTTATTATTAGAGTGCAACGTAAGATTCCCAAGAAACTCGTTGTTGCGTGTTGGGTACGCCATCGAGCATAGAGTCCCCTTTAAAGTCATATTAATAATTTATTAAAAAATATGGATAAATATGAAAATGTCATATTCTTTATTTACCTGGGGTGTTACATCCTTCCCCCCTTTTGGGAATTGCATCCTCGCAATTTTAAAATTGCGCTTGGAAACATCCTTGAAAGTCCCACATCGGAACAAGAGTCGGTAAAACAATCACTTTAAAATAAAGGAAGATAAGTACAGAGGTCACCCGAGTTAACCCATACTAGGATTCCATGTAGAAAAATATGGACATGGAAGAAAAAGCAAAGGGTTGTGTTCTTGAGGGAGAGTGATAGTAAGCATGTCTAGGAGAAAGTTAACAGTGAGAAAATCACAAACTTGTGATGGGTTAAACGGTATTCGATTCCCCAGTAGGAAAAGTTAATAGACAACATTTTTGTTTTAAGTTACTTTTTATTGAGGAATTTATTTATAAGGAAACATAATCACTTATCATGTTGACTTTCAAATTTTACACAAACTCATATTTTCTCCAAAAGACGAGTATTTAGGAAGACTTGTTCACATTAAGAGTACTATAATCAACTTCTAGAGAATCACCTAATCCACCAAAGAGAACTATATACATCCCATGTCTTTAGGCTTTAACCAAAACCAAAACCAAAAAGGTTAGTACAAGGTCAGATAATCCAAAAAAGGATAACCCATTAAAAAGAAAATACATGCTTAATCTCCAAAATTTGTCCAACAAAACCCAAAGTTCAATGAGGACCATTAGATAAACAATTTGTCCTTAAAATTCTTCAAAGAAAACCAAACTAAGATTGAAACCCAAATATTTGAATGATTTAGTCACATAGTCTACCAAGTTAAATCGTAACATTTATCTCCAAACAACATCAGTTGCTCCTAAAGTCTCGTATTGAAAAGTAATTAACCTAATAACATATCCTCTATGATAGGTCAATCATTTTCATAAATAACACAAAATCAACTTACTCTTAATTCATAAAATCATATAACTAAAAGGAATCAGTCAAACTAACCAGGGACTTCACGTAGTCCAGTGGTAGGCGATAAATACCAGTCACACTTTGGTTGTGGGTTCGATTCCCGCAGCTTTGTCCGACGCGACGGGTTGTCACACGGTCTGCGTGTTGTCCTTTTTCCAAAACTATATAATTCTCAAAACATTTCCCAAAACGAGATAAAATCTTCAAAAATAAACATAACATATTTTAACCTCAATTTTATCTCATGCCTTTCACTTCAATCATAACATATAGTAACCCATAATTACCTCAAAAGTAAGGATCATATAAACAAAAATGGTTCTTTATAGCTATGTCCACACAAGAAAAGATAACTATTACTTGGATAAAATTTGCCTATATTAAACATCAGGGTTACACATAATATAAAAAGTATTCTAATGTAACCCCATCATCAAAAGAGACTTAATACTCTTAATAATTTCACCATAACTCTTGAAGCCCTTATGTGTTGACATCTTACTCATTCAACATTCTTCATGATCCATTATCCATTCCTTTCCAACTTATTATGAAATACCTCTTTCCTACAAACAAAATCATGAATCATATCCTAAGATTCCAAAATAGGAAAACAATATTCATGAAATAGTACATACCTTTGATTGGTCATTGTCAGTTTCTTCATCCTCAATTGGAATGGCATTAGGTATTGGTAAACGAATATTGGTACGCTCTTGGTGACCCCATTCACGAAACTTCTTCATAGGACATGTGTTTGCATAATGACCATGCACACCACATTTAAAACATTCAATTGATCCCTCAGAAAGAACTTCTTTCCCTTTCCTCGAGTCAACTGGATGCTTCCTTTTTCCATGGCAGGTTCTTTCTTTATGAACTTCATTTCCACATCTATAGCATATTTCTGTCCCTTTGAAACATTTTCCTAGGTGTTTCTTTCCACATCTTTGACACATATGTTTTTGAACACACTTACCTTTATGATTATTACCTGTAATTCCGTAGGGATTTGTTTCTTGCATATATGATTCCTTAGAGAAATCTCCAAGGTTTAGGTGGTCAATAATGACTCTAGATAGTTGGTTGAGGATAATCACAAGAGTTCTCATTGCAGCTCCCATACCATTCAGTTGCTTTCTCAAAAAACTGTCACAGTTTCCTTCACATCCACTGTTACTTTGGTGCATGCTAGATCCATCCATTTACTAAAACCAACAAGGTCAGTGTGAGTATATCATCAAAACCATCATGTACTAATGAGGAAGATAAACACTAAGATATACTTACTCATTCACTTTATCTAAAACTAGGACTCTTTCTGAAATCCTAACCATTATGGTAATCTCACTTATGCTTAGAGAATACCCTAACCTATAAAGTTATATAAACCGACCTATGATACCAACTATAAGGCCCCAGCCTTAAACCTTACTTAATCTTGAGTTATTACAAGATTACACATTGAGGATCTTTTCAGGTTTAGAGTTTTATAGAATTAGTATAAGGCCCCAGCCTTAAACCTTACTTAATATTGAATTAAATGAATAATTCACATTGAGGATCTTTTCAGGTTTAGAGTTTTAGAGAATTATAACATAACTATTACATCTTAAAAGATTACAAAGTAGACACTTCTACTAAGTCTCCATAAAATAAAAACTCTTAAAAAGAAAGCTGTCTAGATTCCATGTTTTAGATAGCATAAAATTCCCTTGATCCCATCCTTGACCTTATTCCACTTTATGTCCTGTGAAAAACATTTCGAAAAACTTGGGGTGAGCATAAAAAGCTCAGTAAGGGATACAAAAAGAATGAAAACTGTTAGTTTTTCAAAATCAAGTAAACCATGTATACTCTATCTAAGTAATACCTTCACCTTCATGAAGTAGTAAAACACTTCACTGAATAAAGTATCATTACTTACCTTTTTGTAACCAAAGTATAACCATAAAACCCATATAAAGAACACATAACATATATAAAGGTAACTTGGGACATAAACATACTTAAGTGGAATAACCATACGGTCAACTTCCACACTTATCACTTAATGGAATAGCCATACGGACAATTTCCATACATACTTAATGGAATAGCCATACGGCCGACTTCCATACCCAATGCATTAGAGGTTATAACGTAACCACCCGTCCTGGTATTCACGACACCACCCGTCATATGGTTTATAACGTAACAACCCGTTAAAATGTCCAAGTACCAATATAAAATCACAAAACATAAAACCAATATAAAGGAATGATAACATTTCCACATTTCAATCACAATATATCATAAATATATTGACATAATAGAATCCTTTTTCAAAACCATTTTCAATACCAAAATACATAAAAGAGTATATGGTATTTATTTTATTCTAAAAACATTACGGATTGTTGAGAAAGCCAAAGATCAAATAATACTCACGGCGGCGGAAAAGGTCGTTGTCACCGCGTACGTTAAAAAAACATTCCTTTTTGTCGTTTAGTAAAACGCTTCGTAGAAAAAGATTCCTTTTGTATAAAAGTAAAATTCAAAGGGGTTTATACACCGTATAAAAGAAAGTTGTGTATAAAACGAAATATGCCTCAATGAAAGGAGATTGAGACGAAGTCCCTTACCTTGGGTCCGACTTGACTCGATCGTTCTTTAACGTCCTGAATAATAAACTTGTGTTAATTTATACTTGATTAAGAACCTTTTTAAAGTTCATTATTCTTTTTATATCACTTATTGCCATGTTATAAACATTATGTAACCATTTAAGTTAATAATGTTTGTTTTGTCAATATTTGGTTCTTAAGTCGAAAGTTGACTTCTTACAATTACATGTTGTTCATGTGGTCAAAAGTTATTTATATCCAAAATGAAATTCCAGATTTGGATATAATATGTATCATATATATCCAGCATATACATGTATTTATAATATTACATAATCATTTAGAGTTTTGAAATGAAATGCACCGTTCATGGAGACGGTAAGCCGTATGTACGCATGAACACTACTTTCATTTCTATCTCATATTTTAATGGAAAGAAATAATAATGATATAGATGTATATTATAATTCCAGTATAACATCATATATAATAACTTTAAATCCATCCTTTACACGTCCCACATATGGCATTAACGAATCACATCACTTTGAGGGGGCGGTAGTCCGCACTTCCTTAAATAAAGATATCGTGTTTACCCATAATGGAAACCATAAAGGTATGCCAAAAATGAAAAATACATAAGCTTAAAGAAAACATAAACATATTATATATCATATATAAAAATAGTGACATCATAATGGCCACCCTTGAAGGTGTTAAATGAGTATTGAACAATCATCGTTTCGGGAGGCAGAATTTCGCCATCCACGGAAACCGTATGTTCTTTAACCATTTGATGTAGTTGTGTGAGAGTGTAGCTCAAATAAATATTATAAAAACATCCTAGTATATTGAATATGCTGGTGTTGTTACAAAAGAAGTAAATAAAAAGAGTTTAGAGGGTTGGAGAAGCAAAATAAAACAAATGAACAAGAGAGAATGAATTACCTTTAAAAGTGTAACTCCCTTTTGATTTGAGCCTAAAGGCTTCCTTTGAAAGGATTCTGCCCAAAGGGAATCCTCTAGGATGAGGAGATAGATGTGGAGAGAGTAATTGGGCAGGGGTTGGCCGATCCAAAGGCTTGAGAAGTGTGTGAAATGGGGTAGAGGTGGGGGCCTTTTATAAGAGGAGAGGAGGGGCACTTTTGGAAAGTAAAGAAATATTACTTTAATTTGAAAATGTGTTTCGGTTTTAAAAGTTTCCACATTGATATAATTCGTGGATAAGGTAATAAGGGTTCGAAATCCACTCATCCAATTGGTTTTGGCCATGTGTAGAATTTATGTTTTTCATTATCTTTCCATTTTATTTAAATCGTCAAATAATGATGTCATCGCTGCATCATTATTATGTCATATATAATTTAATTTATTTAATGTCTAAAAATTATAAATAAAAAATACTATGATGTAGGAAATCTTTTTAGCTTTCCAATGACTATTTATAATCAAAATTTGGACTTGTATAACCCCACTCAAAAATTATTTTAGTAAAACAATTTATGTTAGTGTCATTTTCACTTTAACATTAAATAATAATATATTAATGTCATTTTCCAACTAAAGTGGCTCCATGGGGTCCCCAAGTTGGCCCATGGCTTGTATTGGTCGGCCATGACTCACCCAATAGGTTTAGGACAAGTTTCATGGTGTTTTAACATTCTTATAATACCATTTTTACCTTAAACTACACTAATTACCTCTAATCGCGATTAAAAACTTAATAAGTTACTATTCACCAAAAAATTATTTTAATCTCATTGAACCACATTTTACTTCTTAATGACAAACATGTATGTCGGATTTTCAAAATTCAATACAAATTAGTGGTAAACTTTCATTTAACTGAAAAATATGTTTGCTTGATTACCACTTAGTGGTTTCACTATTCATCAAAAATTGAAGTTTTTCAGAAAATTACCGAAAATTCACCCTAAGCTATATTTGATATTCCGAATTCAAAAATGAAGTCCATTTTACAAAATTCAAAACATATAAGTCAAATTAATTAATTTAATAATTAATTCTCGCTGTCATGACAAATAGCGTGTTTTTGTGAAACAATAAGTATCAAAAGATCGACACCAGTTTAAGTCCAATTTCAAAGTGAAATTGATTCCAATGACCACCATTGGATTAACTGGTAAAAATATTTTCTAATTTCACTTTAAAACCAATTAAAATAATAATCTAATCATATAAATAATTTAGATTAAAAAGAGGTTTTGAATTAAAATACAACATTTTACACTATTCATAAAAAAATGAACTTTATCAAAAAGGTACCAAAAATTTACACAAAGTAAATTTTGATGTCCCGATTCTAAAGAAGAGTTATATTTGGTCCAAAATAAAGTATAAGAGTGATAAAAACTATATTTAATGACGGTTCACCATTAAAAGGTGATAAGTGAACCTTTAGTGAAAATTAGAGTATATATGCCCGTAAAATTGAACTCTTTCCGTATTTTAAGCCTTTATATTTTATTGGGTAAATGTATAAACATTTAAAAACATATCTAATCATATTTTAGTTATTTCTATCCATTCCCGCCAGTACAACGGCTACTTGTTAACTAACATTTAAAATAATATTATTTTATTACTAGTGTGCTACGTAAGTTTCAAAGAAACTCATCGTTGCGTATTGGGTACGCTATCGAACATAGAAACCCCTTTAAAATAAAATTAATATTTAATTCATAAATATTAATAATTATGAAAATTCTTTATTCTTTATTTACCTGGGATGTTACATCCTTCCCCCCTTTTGGGAATTGCGTCCTCGCAATTTTATTCACTTATCAAAATAAGTGGGGGTATTTATCCCTCATAGCATTTTCAGATTCCCACGTTGCCTCTTAAATCACATGGTTTTTCCACAAAACCTTTACCTGATGAATCACCTTATTTCGTAACACTTGCTCCCTATGGTCAAGAATCTGGACCGGTTGTTCCTCATAATATAGGTTCTCTTCCAGCTGAACTACCTCTGGACTCAAAACATGAAATGGATCTGGCACATACTTTCTGAACATCGAAACATGAAAAACATTGTGTACCTGAGATAAACTCGGAGGTAAAGCCACTCGGTATGCAACTGATCCAACTCTTTCCAGAATTTCGTATGGTCCAACCAACCATGGACTCAACTTTCCTTTCTTACCAAATCTCATCACACTTTTCCAAGGAGAAACCTTGATAAAAGCATGATCACCTACCTCAAAAGATAGATCCTTCCTCCGGTTATCCGCATAACTCTTCTGCCTGCTCTGAGCTGTTCTCATGTGCTTCTGAATCAGCTGAACTTTTTCTGCCAACTCTTCTACCAATTCTCGTCCCATCAACTTCCTTTCACCAACTTCATCCCAGAAAGCTGGAGTTCGACACCACTTCCCATATAATGCCTAAAATGGTTCCATCTTTATACTGGAATGAAAACTGTTATTATAAGAAAACTCAACCAAAGAAAGATATTGGTCCCAACTTCCCTGATAATCCATCAAACAAGCTCGTAGCATATCCTCCAATGTCTGAATTGTTCGTTCTGACTTCCCATCTGATTGAGGATGAAAAGCTGTACTAAAATTTTAATTCAGTACCCAACGACTTCTGAAGGCCTTTCCAAAAGTTAGATGTGAACCTGGGATCACGATCAGATATAATGGAGAGAGGAACTCCATGTAACCTGACTATTTCTTTAAGATACAAACGGGAAAGTTGATCAAGAGAGAAAGTATCTCGTATAGAAAGGAAATGAGCAGATTTGGTCAAGCGATCAACAATAACCCAGATTGCATTATTACCTCGAGATGTCCTCGGTAATCCCACAACAAAGTCCATGGATATGTTTTCCCATTTCCACTCTGGCACTGGTAAAGGCTGAAGCATCCCTTTCGGTAACTGCTGCTCTGCTTTAACCTGTTGGCATGTCAAACACTTCACAGTAAAATCAGAAATGTCTCTTTTCATTCCATCCCACCAGTAATACTCTCGCAGACCTCTGTACATCTTAGTACTGCCAAGATGAAAAAACAACTCATTCTTCAACTGTGAATCACAAGGAACACATAACCACTTCACAAACCTCAAAACAAAAACTTATCCAAGAACTCATGGAAAATTTTATTTATAAGGTCCATGAATACAGAAGGTGCATTGGTTAACCCAAAAGGCATAACTACAAATTCATAATGGCCATATCTAGTATGGAACGCAGTCTTCAGAACGTCTGTTTCTTTTACTTTCAACTAATGGTACCCCGACCTCAAGTCAATCTTCGAAAAATACTGAGCTCCCTGGAGCTGATACCACTTCATTCGATGGCCCAACATCTGCTGAAGTTGTTGCAAATGATTTTACCACCCCTTTATGCTTGTAGTCTAACTTCTTCCCATCACTCAAGCTCCTTGTCGTACACTCGTCTGCATAATGACCCATTTCATTACACTTAAAACATCTTACCGTTGGCTTTTCATTTCCTGCTTGATCTTCTTCCTTACAGTTACGAGCAATATGACCAGACTTACCACACCGAAAGCACTTACCAGACTTGGATAAACATTCTCCAGGATGCATTTTACCACACTTCTCATAGGATGGATATTTTGTTTTCTTACCTCCTTGCTTCTTTGATGAATTCTTCCCCTTTTCCTGCCAACTAGATCTCTTATTCTGTTGTTTGTCATAGAACACCTGATCATCGGAAAACTCCATTTCCACCTTCTCCGCACATCGAACAAGTTTTTTATAACTTTTGAACTCACGAGAAGCTAAAGCCCTTCGATACTTTGGCTTTAACCCTGAGTAAAAATGGTTTATTTTACTATCAAGATCACGTATGAAGTTTGGAGCATACCTTGCCAATCGAGTGAACGTTTCTTCATAAGTAGCCACTGAATCATCCTCCTGCCTCAATTCTAGGAACTGTTTTTCCATCCTAAGATGAACCACCTTATGAAAATATTTCTCAAGAAACATACCTTTGAATTCGTCCCAGTGAAGATCCTCAATATCATCACTATCCCTTATATTTTTCACCATCGACCACCACTGATCAGCTTCACCTTCAAAACGGTAAACAACAAGACTAACCTTTTGATGTTCTGAACACCCCATGACATCAAAAATCTTCTCCAGTGCTTTAATCCACCCTTCAGCTTGCACAGGGTCAGATGATCCTCTGAATGATGGGGGATGTTGCCTCATGAAATTTTCCACCACTGACATGTTCCTCTGCAGTTGATCTGGCTGATCTCGTGCATGGATACCACCACCATTTATAGTCTGAGTCAACTGTGCCATCACTACAACAAACTGTTCAGTTCTGATTCCGACCATCTCAGGTTGCTGATTTGGAAGGTTATCTTCCTCCTGATGTCGTCCCAACATAGCTGCTTTGTTTCCTCTGCGGAAAACCATTCTGAACACAGAAATATCTTAGGCGAAGCAACATGGTAATTTTTAAATGCTATATCATTTCAATCATATTATAATTTAACACTTTTCTAACTCCTAAAGTTTTCTAAACCGTCCTCTGATACCAACTATAAAGCCCCATCCTTAAACCTTACTTAATATTGAATTAAATGAATAATTCACATTGAGGATCATTTCAGGTTTAGAGTTTTAGAGAATTAGAACATAACTATTACATCTTAAAAGATTACAAAGTAGACACTTGTACTAAGTCTCCATAAAATAAAAACTCTTAAAAAGAAAGATGTCTAGATTCCATGTTTTAGATAGCATGAAATTCCATTGATCACATCCTTGACCTTATTCCACTTTATGTCCTCTGAAAAACATTTCGAAAAACTTGGGGTGAGCATAAAAAGCTCAGTAAGGGATACAAAAAGAATGAAAACTGTTAGTTTTTCAAAATCAAGTAAACCATGTATACTCTATCTAAGTAATACCTTCACCTTCATGAAGTAGTAAAACTCTTCACTAAATAAAGTATCATTACTTACCTTTTTGTAACCAAAGTATAACCATAAAACCCATATAAAGAACACATAACATATATAAAGGTAACTTGGGACATAAACATACTTAAGTGGAATAACCATACGGTCGACTTCCACACTTATCACTTAATGGAATAGTCATACGGCCAATTTCCATACATACTTAATGGAATAGCCATACGGCCGAATTCCATACCCAATGCATTGGAGGTTATAACGTAACCACCCGTCCTGGTATTCACGGTACCACCCGTCATATGGTTTATAACGTAACCACCCGTTAAAATGTCCAAGTACCAATATAAAATCATAAAACATAAAACCAATATAAAGGAATGATAACATTTCCACATTTCAATCACAATATATCATAAATATATTGACATAATAGAATCATTTTTCAAAACCATTTTCAATACCAAAATACATAAAAGAGTATATGGTATTTATTTTATTCTACAAACATTACGGCTTGTTGAGAAAGCCAAAGATCAAATAATACTCGCGGCGGCGGAAAAGGTCTTTGTCACCGCGTACGTTAAAAAAAACATTCCTTTTTGTCGTTTAGTAAAACGCTTCGTAGAAAAAGATTCCTTTTGTATAAAAGTAAAAGTCAAAGGGGTTTATACACCGTATAAAAGAAAGTTGTGTATAAAACAAAATATGCCTCAATGAAAGGAGATTGAGACGAAGTCCCCTACCTTGGGTCCGACTTGACTCGATCGTTCTTTAACGTCCTGAATAATAAACTTGAGTTAATTTATACTTGATTAAGAACCTTTTTAAAGTTCATTATTCTTTTTATATCACTTATTTCCATGTTATAAACATTATGTAACCATTTAAGTTAATAATGTTTGTTTTGTCAATATTTGGTTCTTAAGTCGAAAGTTGACTTCTTACAATTACATGTTGTTCATGTGGTCAAAATTTATTTATATCCAGAATGAAATTCCCGATTTGGATATAATATGTATCATATATATCCAGCATATACATGTATTTATAATATTACATAATCATTTAGAGTTTTGAAATGAAATGCACCGTTCATGGAGACGGTAAGTCGTACGTACGCATGAACGCTACTTTCATTTCTATCTCATACTTTAATGGAAAGAAATAATAATGATATAGATGTATATTATAATTATAGTATAAAATCATATATAATAACTTTAAATCCATCCTTTACACGTCCAACATATGGCATTGACGAATCACATCACTTTGAGGGGGCGGTAGTCCGCACTTCCTTAAATGAAGATATCGTGTTTACCCATAATGGAAACCATAAAGGTATGCCAAAAATGAAAAATACAGAAGCTTAAAAAAACATAAACATATTATATATCATATATAAAAATAGTGACATCATAATGGCCACCCTTGAAGGTGTTAAATGAGTATTGAACAATCATCGTTTCGGGAGGCAAAATTTCGCCATCCACGGAAACCGTATGTTCTTTAACTATTTGATGTAGTTGTGTGAGAGTGTAGCTCAAATAAATATTATAACAACATCCTAGTATATTGAATATACTGGTGTTGTTACAAAAGAAGTAAATAAAAAGAGTTTATAGGGTTGGAGAAGCAAAATAAAACAAATGAACAAGAGAGAATGAATTACCTTTAAAAGTGTAACTCCCTTTTAATTTGAGCCTAAAGGCTTCCTTTGAAAGGATTCTGCCCAAAGGTAATCCTCTAGGATGAGGAGAGGGATGTGGAGAGAGTAATTGGGCAGGGTTTGGCCGAGCCAAAGGCTTGAGAAGTGTGTGAAATGGGGTAGAGGTGGGGGCCTTTTATAAGAGGAGAGGAGGGGCACTTTTGGAAAGTAAAGAAATATTACTTTATTTGAAAATGTGTTTCGGTTTTAAAAGGTCCCACATTGATATAATTCGTGGATAAGGTGATAAGGGTTCGAAATCAACTCATCCAATTGGTTTTGGCCTTGTTTAGGTTTTATGTTTTTCATTATCTTTCCATCTTATTTAAATCGTCAAATAATGATGTCATCGCTGCATCATTATTATGTCATATATAATTTAATTTATTTAATGACTAAAAATTATAAAAAAAATACTATGATGTAGGAAATCATTTTATCTTTCCAATGACTATTTATAATCAAAATTTTGACTTGTATAACCCCACTCAAAAATTATTTTAGTAAAACAATTTATGTTAGTGTCATTTTCACTTTAAAATTAAATAAAAATATATTAATGTCATTTTCCAACTAAAGTGGCTCCATGGGGTCCCCAAGTTGGCCCATGGATTGTATTGGTCGGACATGACTCACCCAATAGGTGTAGGACAAGTTTCATGGTGTTTTCACATTCTTATAATACCAATTTTACCTTAAACTACACTAATTACCTCTAATCGCGATTAAAAACTTAATAAGTTACTATTCACAAAAAAATTATTTTAATCTCATTGAACCACATTTTACTTCTTAATGACAACCATGTATGTCGGATTTTCAAAATACAATACAAATTAGTGGTAAACTTTCATTTAACTGAAAAATCAGTTTGCTTGATTACCACTTAGTGGTTTCACTATTCATCAAAAATTGAAGTTTTTCAGAAAATTACCAAAAATTCACCCTAAGCTATATTTGATTTTCCGAATTCAAAAATGAAGTCCATTTTACAAAATTAAAAACATATAAGTCAAATTAATTAATTTAATAATTAATTCTCGCTGTCATGACAAATAGCGTGTTTTTGTGAAACAATAAGTATCAAAAGATGGACACCAGTTTAAGTCTAATTTCAAAGTGAAATTGATTCCAATGACCACCATTGGATTAACTGGTAAAAATATTTTCTAATTTCACTTTAAAACCAATTAAAATAATAATATAATCATATAAATAATTTATATTAAAAAGAGGTTTTGAATTAAAATACAACATTTTACACTATTCATAAAAAAAATGACCTTTATCAGAAAGGTACCAAAAATTTACACAAAGTAAATTTTGATGTCCCGATTCTAAAGAAGAGTTATATTTGGTCCAAAATAAAGTATAAGAGTGATCAAAACTATATTTAATGATGGTTCACCATTAAAATGTGATAAGTGAACCTTTAGTGAAAATTAGAGTATATATGCCCGTAAAATTGAACTCTTTCCGTATTTTAAGCCTTTATCTTTTATTGGGTAAATGTATAAACATTTAAAAACATATCTAATCATATTTTAGTCATTTATATCCATTCCCTCCAGTACAATGGCTACTTGTTAACTAACATTTAAAATAATATTATTTTATTACTAGTGTGCTACGTTGTCACGAACCGAATCTGGACGCCGCCAAAACCGGCACCAAACCCAGACCGTGACAAGTCCCGAAGGGCGTTCCCGATCCCCACGGGCTGCCACAAGTGCCCGGGTATCATAAAATGAAAATTGGGAACGATTTACCCGAGTTTATAAACATAAAACAAAAAAAGAATCTAATGAAACAAATCTGGATTTTTCAAACCAAACAATATTTTACAAAAATTCAGAACTGAATTACATGGCTTAAAACAACTCAAAAGGTCAATACCAAAGGTACAAATCCAAATAAGGACAGCCAAAGAACCCTCATGGCAAGGGGCACCGCCCTCAAGCCACCTCCACAAGACTTCACCACCAATCACCTGCTAGGAACCCGAACCACTGGAACAAAAAAAACTGAACCCAACCTGCGACAACAAAAATAACCATGTCTACTTACACCCAAGGGTGTAAGTAGGGTGTGATCCAATGCCCAGTAGGATACCACCACTAAGAGATTCCATGTGATAAACATTTAAAGACGAAAAGCATGCAATTTTTCAAAAACATGAAAAGCTAGTTACAATTTCTAAAAGATGCAACTTTGAATAAGAACAGTTTTCAAGTGGGCTATCATTAAGAATCAACACTTTTAAAAAATAATTTCAACACTACTGAATTTTCCAGCCAACTATACCGTATGCCGACGGTAAGTACAAAGTAAATAATGAGCACAAGAAATAGGAAGTAACCCCTAGGCACTAGCTAGCTATGGGTCCCAGGTACCTCGTATCTCGGTGAGAGTAACCATCACAAATATCCATTCTCGTGCACGAGCCACTAGTAGGGAACATACCCATAACCTAGTGGTCCCCAATAAACATCATCATAGTTTAGTTAGAGTTGTAAGCATCAATCTTGCTAAGTGAAACTGAGGCCAAACCCCACGGATTCACTAGCATACTAGTACACGTCCACCCACCTAGATACCCAGGTTTTCCCCTTGTGCTCAAACAAGTTCAACAAGTCAAGAAATATACATTGAACATGAAAATATCATTTCCACATCACAAATTCACCAAACAACCCATATGTATACCACACAAGTCGCAAAAATCCATTTTTCATTCAAAATGATTTTGAAATCCGAATCACACCAAAATAGCCCACAACACGTTTCACATTTCTTCAACACTTCCACAAAACCATTAAACAATTTTATAAAACAATTATAAGATATTTAAACTCATATAACAGCCCACAAACATGGAATATAACACTTCTTTCATAATCAAAAATTCAATTTTTCACATCACACTCACACAAAACACTCCACATCACTTTCACATCACTTTCACTCCTCAATATCTCCTTCAAACAATTTAATAAAATATTTCCAGGATGATACATATCACATAACAACATTTTCACAAATGAAATGGACCTTTTAAAAATATACTCCTACCAAAGCAGTTTGCTGATATAGTTTCACCTATTACACAACCCAATAAACCATTCAAAACTTTCATAAGACAATTACAAAGAGTATACCCAAACTTTGCACATAAAATCCATTTCAAAAACCTCTTTTTAAGCCATAAGCACACCAAGACCATACCAAAACAGAATTGGAAGCACAATAAACATGTAATAATCCACTTTCAAATGTTATATAATCACCTTGAATAATATCACAAAAGATACCCATGAGAACACACAAATCCATAAAACACTTTCAAGGAGTATAACAAGGTTATACAAATAAAACCATTCAAATACACCCCCTTTTTAGGCCCACATGGAACTATATCATTGCCCAACCATAATTGGCAGCCCCTTTCAACAACTAATAAACCACTTCTACATTTTACAAAACTACCACAAAAGATAACACATGAAATACATTTGAAAAATACACACTTCAAGAAAAAATGTAACTTTAAAAACAAATGCTTTACTATAGCTACCAAAAATGGTTTTCTCATAATGCACAGAACATAAATAACATGCAAAATTATTTAATCAAGCAAACTAACTCATCATTAAATGGTTATCCACGGAATCACCTACCGAATGTGTCGAAACCCTCAAATATTGGGGCGAAACATCAACCGCATGACCGCCGCACCTAATAGAAGTTAAAAGAAACCTAAAACCTCAATATTTCACCCCAAAATACAGTAATTTAGATCCTATGCACGAACCCTAACTTCTGGAATTTTTTTATAATTCAAGAATTAGGGAAGAAACCCTAAGCAATTTGAAAGAGGAAAGAAATAGACTCACCTACTTGAAGTATCCTGAATTAATCACTCCAAAAACAATAGTTTCTGAAATTGAAAACATCCAAAATTCAGGTATTCTTCGAACAAGATATAGGAGGTAATTTGGGAATTGGAATGGAGGGAAAAGAGTAATAATTGAGAGAGTTAAGAAGGGATGAAGTTACCTCTTCAATTCTGGACGATTTGAGACACCCTATGAAGATCAGACCTAATTCGAGATTTCAAAGAGCTCCAAGGAGGGGGGGAAGGAAATGGGAGCGCGCCTGGGTTTCTTAGGGTCGAGTGAGAGGTGGAATCACCGAAAAAACGCAAATAGGGAATGAGATATAAAAATTTTAACATTTATTTTTAATGCAGGAAATGGGCCTTCGGGCAGGCCCAATATCTTAAATAAAAACCCATATCCACCATGATTATGGATTTATAAAGGCTCCAAATTTATATATTGGTGTTAATAGGTCAGAGGAGACCATTTAGGAATTGTAATGAAGGAAAAATATTAAAAAATGAAAAATTTATATAGGAAACAAGATTTATTTTTAAATCTGGAATTGGGCTCACGTTTGGCCCAATTCATGAAAACTCATCTATTTCTCCATAAAACCTTTGGAAACCATCCAAAACAAAGAATGAAAGAAAAATAAATGAAATTAAACTTCAAAATAAGTCATGTATGTGACATACGTAAGTTTCAAATAAACTCATCGTTGCGTATCTGGTACGCTATCGAACATAGCAACCCCTTTAAAATAAAATTAATATTTAATTCGTAAATATTAATAATTATGAAAATTCTTTATTCTTTATTTACCTGGGATGTTACAATTAGATCATGAATCTTGCATTACATTCCACATTTAAACAAAGTGGTTACATAAAAGATAGTATTCAATCTTCCAATCAACGGAAATATATTGAAAATAAAACATGGATTCTTTCTTGACACATCCTTGACACTATCATAACATCATGTACCTTTCCCTTAACCTGTGAAAAACATTTCAAAAACTTGGGATGAGCATAAAAAGCTCAGTAAGGGTTATAAAAAAAATGGAAAGGAAACATGAGTTCATATATACATAAGAATGAAATCATACTTTACCCATAAAACAAAGGCATATCAAATCATGAATAAATCATAGAAACATAAGACATAAAGGTAACTTGAGGCATTCATAACATTCTTACGTAGGGAGTAACCCTCTTGGTTACGTTTGGAATACCCATCACAGTATATTCCCTAAATCTCTTCGGAGAAACCTTAACGTTTCACTCCTTCGCGTTACCCAATGCATTGGAGAGCTATATCGGGCTCACCCGCCCTTAGTTTATCACGGAACCACCCGTTTTCATAACAATACCCAAGAACCATAACATAAATGTATCACATAAAACATGAATAAAGGAAACATAACATTTCCACATTTCAATCACAATATAACACTTTAGTATATTGAAATAATGAATCCATTCAAAAAGAAACCATTTCCAAAACCATTTAAAACATTTAATAAAGAGATTTTTGAATCAAAGTCTCTCATACCACCTTGAAGCTTAAAATTTTAAACCATTAATATCCATATAAATAAATCCTTAAAACCATTTTGAAAACATGTATATTAATAAGAACAAATAATTAAAACATTTAAAACGATATTTTGGTTAAAGGGGTTTTACCAAAATTAGAGACACTTGAATACAATAATTGAGGAATAACATTTATTCAGAACAATATAATATCATGAGAATAAATGGATTCATGATATAATACTCCAAAGGACAGTATATACACCATATAAGAGTGAATTGGTGCATAACAACAATGAACCCTCAATAGAAATGTCAAATGTGATGAAATCCATAATAAAGAAGGTATCCTTAAATTAAGGACAAATCAATCTCAAAAATATGTGTGACAAATATAAATACACCCAATATAAGTGTATATTAAGTGTAAAACAATAAAAGGTCATTCACACATATTCAATGGATGACATATTCAATGACTACATGTTGAACCCAAAGAAATCGAAATTGGGTTAAAAGTTCCCTTGATAGCCTAACGGCATCACATCAAAATGAGTTGATGAGAGATAAAAAGTGTATCTCATCACTTGGAAATAAAATTTACATCAATAAGGATATATGAGAACATATCCCAACATAACAATATGTAAATTAAAAGACCCAACAAAAGAAGTCTTTTAAAAAAAAGAGGGTGAAAGGTTCCTTTACCGACTTGGGTATCTTTCAAAACATACACCCCATGAAAGAAGGACAATAAATCATTGATGTAAATACTCATAAATGAAATTATATTACACAAAGAGTAGAATAATGGGAAGTACATAAACCACTCAATGGAATTTGTGGCAAATGTAGCATAAATCTCACGGGAATAAAAGTGAGATGAAAAATCCCTTACGAAAACTCGGCAGCCTAACGGCGCCACTCAAAACTTACAAAATGGATTCATGAGAGATAATAGGGTCTCTCATCACATGAACATAAAAATTACAGTAAGTGTAATATAAAATATCATCCCAATAACAAGAAATATGAGCTTTAAAAGGAATGACATAAAAGTGTGTACTTAAAAAGAAAGAGAGGAGTAGGATCCCTTACCTCGGGTCCGACTTGACTCGATCGTTCTTTAATCTCCTGAATAATAAACTTGAGTTAATTTCTACTTCCTTAAGAACCTTTTTCAAGTTCATTATTCCTTTTATATCACTTATTACCATGTCATAAACATTATGTAATAATTTAAGTTAATAATATTTGTTTTGCCGATATTTGGTTCTTAAGTCGAAAGTGGACTTCTTAAAATTACATGTTGTTCGTGTGGCCAAATGTTTATTATATCCAGAATTGTATTCATGATGTAGATATCATATATGTCATATATATCCAGTACATGCACGCATTTATAACATTACATAATCATTTAGAGGTAAAAAATGAAATGCACCGTTCATGGAGACGGTAAGCCGTACGTACGCATGAACGCTACTTTCATTTATATTTCGTATTTTATAGAATGGAATAATAATTATATAAAGGTATATTATAATTCCAGTATAATATGATTTATAATATCATAGTTCCATCCTTTATACGTCCCACATATGGTATTTAACGAATCAAATCACTTTGAGGGGGCGGTAGTCCGCACTTCCTTAAATCAAGATATCGCGTTTACCCATAATGGAAACCATAAAGGTATGTCCAAAATGAAAGAAAACAGAAGCTTAAGGAAAACATAAACATATTATATATCATATATAAAAGTAGTGACATCATAATGGCCACATTTGAAGGTATTAAATGAGTATTGAACAATCATCGTTTCGGGAGGCAGAATTTCGCCATCCACGGAAACCGTATGTTCTTTAACCATTTGATGTAGTTGTGTGAGAGTGTAGCTTGAATAAATCTTATAACAACATCCTATTATATTTAATATATTGTTTTTGTTACAAAAGAAGTAAATAAAAAGAGTTAAGGGGTCGGAGAAGCAAAATAAAACAAATGAACAAGAGAGAAAGAATTACCTTTAAAAGTGTAACTCCTTTTGATTTGAGCCTAAAGTCTTCCTTTGAAAGGATTCTGCCCAAAGGGAATCCTCTAGGATGAGGAGAGGGATGTGGAGAGAGTAAATGGGCAGGTTTTGGCCGGTCCAAAGGCTTGAGGAGTGTGTGAAATGAGGTAGAGGTGGGGGCCTTTTATAAGAGGAGAGGAGGGGCACTTTTGGAAAGTAAGAAATATTACTTTATTTGAAAATGTGTTTCTGTTTTAAAAGGTCCCAAATTGATATAATTCGTGGATAAGGTGATAAGGGTTCTAAATCCACCCATACAATAAGTTTTGGACATGTTTAGTTCATATATTTTACATTATCTTTCAATTTTATTTTAAATCGTCAAATAATGATGTCATCGCTGCATCATTATTATGTCATAAATAATTTAATTTATTTAATGTCTAAAAATTATAAAAAAAATACTATGATGTATTAAATATGCTTAGATTTCCAATTAATATTTATAATCAAACATATGACTTGTATAACCTCAGTTAAATTTTTTTTTAGTAAAACATATCATGTTTGTGTCATTTTTACTTTTACATTAAATAAAAAGTTATTTATGTCATTTCCCAACAAAAGTGGATCCATGGGGTCCCCAAGTTGACCCACGGTTTGTCTTGGTCGGCCATTACACATCCAATGAGGTTAGGACATGTGTCAAGTTCATTTCATATTATTAAAACATTATTTTTACCTTAAACTACACTAATTACCTCTAATCGCGATTAAAAACTTAATAAGTTACTATTCACAAAAAAAATTATTTTAATCTCATTGAACCACATTGTACTTCTTAGTGACAACCATGTATGTCAGATTTTTGAAATTCAATACACAAAGGTGGAAAATTTTCATTTAAATGGAAAATCAGTTTTTATAAGTACCACTTAGTGGTTTCACTAATCATCAAAAATTGAAGTTTTTCAGAAAAATACCAAAACTTCACCCTAAGATATATTTGATATTACTAATTCAAAAATGAAGTCCGTTTTACAAAATTCAAAACATATTAGTCACATTAATTAATTTAATAATTAATTCCCGCAGTCAGAGAAAATAGCGTGTTTTTATAAAACAATAAGTATCAAAAGATTGACACTAGTTTAAGTCTGATTTCAAAGTGAAATTAATTCCAACGACCACTACTGGATTTAATGGTAAAAATATTTTCTAATTTCACTTTAAAACAAATTAAAAATATAATCTAATCATATAAATAAATTAGATTAAAAAGAAGTTTTGAATTAAAATACAACAGTTTACACTATTCATTGAAAAAAAAGAACTTTATCGGAAAGATACCAAAAATTTACACAAAGTAAATTTTGATGTCCCGATTCTTAAGAAGAGTTTTATTTGGTCCAATAGAATTTATAAGAGTGAAAAAAACTATATTTAATGACGGTTCGCCATCAAAAGGTGATAAGTGAACCTTTAGTGAAAACTAGGGCATATACACCTAAAATTGAATTCTTTCTGTATTTTAAGTATTTAACTTTTATTGGATAAATGTAAAAACATTAAAAAACATGTATAATCATATTTTAGTTATTTCTATACATTCCCGCCAATACAACAGCTACATTTTAACTACCATTTAAAATAATATTATTTTATTATTTGAGTGCAACGTAAGATTCCCAAGAAACTCGTTGTTGCGTGTTGGGTACGCCATCGAGCATAGCGTCCCCTTTAAAGTCATATTAATACTTTATTCTCAAATATGGATAAATATGAAAATTTCATATTCTTTATTTACCTGGGGTGTTACATTATTCCCATGTGATTCCCCTATTTTTAAAAACATAAAAAATATCTTATTTATAATTCACAGTTTGAATCAGTAATCCACACTCTTAATAATTAGGGAAATATAAAACTATAACTTGTAAAAAATCATAGTGTGATACACTACGTCACATAATGAATTCTTCACACTAGATCTAAATAACTATAAATCCATACACATTCCCCCTAAACTAACTCCTAAACTATATCAACACCTCTATCATTCAAAAATGATTAGACTACATATATATATACAAAAATACCAAACCATAATGCACCAAACAAATCAGATGATCATTACGACACCCACCCCCTATAAAGGAATTATCATCCCAGATAAGTGTCTCAATGGGCCTCTTACAAACAACATATCCTCTCATCTCGAACATCCCTCTCCTACTCACACACTATTCATTGGAGACATATGTACTACCATAGTACTTGAGCAACAATCCATGACTTTATTCTCTACATAATACACCCCTTGATTCATATAACATATAATCATTTCACCCACGGAATCATTTCTATAACCTACCTCAAGCCCCAATACATTTATATCAAATAACAACTTTTGTAGTATTGAATAATTTAAATTAGTTCAAGAAAGTTAAACTAATTCATAACTAAGAAGAAGTTTGGCTATATATATCCTCTATCTCATATAGCATAGCATCCATGACCATCATTACAGAATGTCATTGGCCCTTATCGATAAAAAAAATATATCTAATGAGTTCCCTAACTCATATTTATCATCTTGGTTATGGACATACTACCACCATGCCCATAAAAATGAAACTATTATACTATTGAGAACATTTTTAAATAAAACCACTATACCAACTGGATTCCCTTTGAAGTATGTTTCATCCCCAAGCTCAACAACATCATTATCCATCATGTTAAATGGATATGGATTGTATTGTCCCAACTGAGACACATATAAAACATCATGAATGACATTAAAAATTCATAGAAATGAAAACAAGTACACCATTAAACTGATCATATCCACTATATCAAATCAACCCATGAATTTGGGTTCCAAACTTTTGTACCATTGATTCTTAAAATTTTTTAACTTCAAAAAAACATGCAAGAATACCTAGTCACCAACCCCAAACTCAAGAGTTCATCATCACTAGCCCAAAAAAATAAATATATATTCTCTGAGTAATACCTAACTTCTTCTAGATCAACTGCACATGGTTCAAATTTTCCTTCATGAGACTCAGTCCAATCAATGAAAACTCATTATCCATTATCCAACATAGAAGCGAGCAGAATGGTCTTTTATAAAATGCTTCATAAGGTTCCACTAGTATTGAAACTTGATAACTATTTTTGTAGGAGAACTCTACCAAGGAAAATTGGTTATTTTAATAACAACTAAAATGTAATAAACACACTCTGAGCCTATCTCTCAATAGGTGTATAGTCCACATATACTATCCATCAATTTTTGGAAGATTGGTAGTGCTCAAATTCACCAATGAACCCAAAAAATTCTATAAAACATATCAAAATCCCAATTTTAAAATACCATATTGATTTGAAACAATGTTATGAGGGACTACATGTAAGTGCATAACATCCTAGACATATATATTACTTAAATTTCTTACTAAAAAGTGATGTATAATTGAATAAAACTAATCCTCCATTATTAGTTAATCCCTAAAACTAAAATTTCATCACTATCATAGGGAAAACATGGAATCAATGTCACAAAATACCAAGAAATTCCATCAAATTTTCATATATAAATAGACAAGAGTTTGAAGAATTCTCGAACACCACTGGTATTTAACCTTCACCAACTAACTGGTGAAGCATCTCATAACAAAACCCACAATATCCTTCTTTCTTTTCTGCTACTAATATGGTTGGCATGTGCCTCAATATATCTTTGATAAACTAAGGTGAACCTCCCATTTTGAGACATGTGATTCATACATCATCTCTTTAATCCTGTCAATGGTAACCATCACATGAAAATAAATATAAAGAGTCTGTGAATCATCCAAGATATAGTCTAGTGATGGATCCAAACAATATATATTATCTCTCAATGATAATAATTTTGGGTCAGATATCTATCTATTTATTATCTTGAAGAGTAATGAAGTGGAGTTGGAAAAGGTGTAATGTATTCTTGACCCTAGTACCCAAACATATCAAAATGCATCTCTATGAAAATAGCCATTAACTACTACTCATTCATATACTCTTGAACTAACTGATCATGAATCTTATGTCTCAAACCATATTCTATATCATTTCCCTTTCTATGGGTATTATCCAACTCCAAATCAAATATTATAAATTATATATCTTCCATCATATCCAAATGATCAAGTCCTATTGGGAGAATATTTTTTTAGGATTTGGTGGTCCATATAAAAAAAATTCTCCCTCAATAGATTGTTCCTAAAACATCTCATGGGATACACTACTGCTTACATATCAAGGTCATGGGTTGTATAATTACACTAATGTGGTCTTAGTTTCTATAAAATATAAGTGACCAAAAGACCTATCTTCATCAATACTAATTCTATATTGACTATTCATTCATCACAATATAAGGTGTACTCTTTAGAAACATCAAGTAGGGTCATCAATAGTGTTATAGTCTATTTTTTCACTGAAATCTGAATTGTGTCCTCAAAAGAGTCAAAAAACAAAACATCACTCCCTTTTTGGCCAAACACATCATTGGCTCTACCCAACTGGAAAATACTTGAAAAAAATTCTTTAATACATAAATAATCACAAAAAATTATATGTTTTAAAATGTAATTCCTAAGATTATCCCAAGAAAACAAATCAGTAACCTTCTTCGAGTACATGGATATACCGATAATAGAAATGAAATGGCCCAACGAGTGTACATTTTTTAATAAGAAGTAACACTTGGAGATATTGATATAGAGATGATGGTTACATAGTTTACCCCACATGAATTTTGGTTCTTCTCATGCTCCTCCCTCGATATAGAGTACAAAAGAATTTCATCCATTAATATAAACACAAAAGTGTCTAAATATCAGTGAGAAAAAAAATCATTAGATCCATAAATATTGTCAGAATGTTCATAAAGTTGAAAAGAATCAATGGGTACTCCTATAGACCATACCATATCCTGGAATAAATATATAGAATTTCTAAAGGTCTCATCCTCAGTTGGAGATAACCTGATCTCATATCAATTTTCAAGAATACACATTCACCTATTAACTGTTCAAATTGGTCATCAGTATGTGGAAGTGGGGGCCGATTTTTCATCATCGTCTCATTAAACATTCTATAGTCAACAAGAAACCACAAAGAACATTTTATCCTCTTAGACAAAGAGGATTGGAGATCTCCAAGGAGACATTCTTGGATAAATGAACACCTTGGATTCTAATTCATCTATGTAAACCTTAATCATAAAAAGATCAGATGGATCCATACAGTCTTTGAATAAAATGAAATAGAGTTTTACCATCCTAGAGATAAACTTATATCACACAAGAATCAAGATTGAATTAAAAATAATGATCAATATCAAGGGGGTTTGGGAATTTATAAGCAATCTGTAAATTAGAAAACTGCATCTCAATACCCTAGACCACAATGCAAATGAGTTAATGGGGAAATAACCATGCCATACTGGGGTTCTTCAAAACATTGTCTAAGAAAAATAGGTTGGAATGGGATGAGATCCAATAAACCAATAAAAAGGGCCAATGTATAAGGAAATATCCATGCCCACAAATTCATATGTTAAAAAAGAGGCCATTCTATATCCCATCACAACAATGTAAAAACCAAAAAATTTATAGAACCACTAAAATATACCTCTCCAAGAATCCATGATACAACCCCCCCCCCCCAACACACACCTTATTTATAAAAAATCTGGAAGAACAAACAAAAATCCACCACAAAGGGATACATGCTACAGTTGATCTCTCAACGCTACAAATCTATAATATATGGCGCAAAATAAGCCTCTAGGTTTCAATCACAACACCCCACCTTCTTTCTTATATCCTTCTTATGATACCTCCAACACATAATTTTGAAATAGTAAAGTTCATAAGAGGTCAAAATTATTACATCATATAGAAATCAAATGATTTTATTCCTCAAGAATCGAAACCATATCAGATCAAGAAAGAAACAGTTAAACCATCCACATTTCGTCATGAGATATCTATAAAAAGGAACAATACCATTACCCAAAACAGCACTAGGATAAGAAAAAACTAAATTTTCATAAAATATCATCTCATATCGTATAAACTATAGGTGAATAAATCTTAACATTTTCAGCATGCATCTATGACTCAAGTTTCCATTATCTTTCCCAATGGTCATTATGACTTTGAAAAAAATGAACCAAGGGGTTGAAACTTCCGCACATCTGTTTCTCTTATTAGTATTGAATCTTGAATAACCACTCCCTAAATATTTCATCATCATTCATATCAATATTACCTAGGTTGATTACATAGTAATCATCATATAGATGTCAAAAAAGAAAGTACATGTCAACAATGTTATAAATTTTTTACTTATATGGGGGGAGTGAAAACATATAATCCATCTTAGAAACATTCTCTAATACCTCCAAAGTTTTGATAAATTTGTGTCAAAACTTTATTTTATAATACTGATGAAGCTGTCATATATAAAAACTATCATGAATTCCTGTATTCATTTTTATTAATGGAAGAGGGGAGGGTTTTGGATTCTTGTAGAATCATTATAATAAGGAATCATTATAATTATTATATTGACGTAATAATTTTAAGGTGTCAAATGAAATTTTTGGAATAATTCAATAATTTAAAATAATTAAAAAGATAAGGAAACTTTGGTAACTTATACATCAATAATTAGATTATCTCATTTATGAAGGTGATTAACCCTAGGTATTTTGAGAATACCAATACCTATATATGGTTTCTAGGAGTGTATATTAGAGGTTTGGTATGGTTTTTAACTGAACATAACAGTTTAGGGTTTGAGGTAATGTTAGAAGTGGAGTTCCACTTTAATAAGTAAAATATAGTTGCAATTTTGTAAAAACCCAAAACTTTTCTCTAATCAGAAATCAGTATTAAGTAATGTGGATTCAAAATTGATAAATAATTCATTAGATATTAGATGATCTCAACACACACCTATAAAATTTAAATACAAACATGTTTTACCCATATTAGGCTATGTTTTTCTATTTTAGTTTTTACAATGGTAACTTGTTTTTACCAAGGTAATTTATCTTTTATGCCCAAAAATAAATTGGTCTTTAATATATAATTTGGACTAAAGGATTCCAAATTTTAAATCCATTTTCTTTTTTCTTTTAAAATGTGATAAAAATTTTAAAATAAAAAATGTGTAATTTTTTAAAAAAAATTAAAAAAATATAACTTTAATTCTTAAATGTCAAATAAGGGTTTATAAATGAAAACCAAAATTTCTAAATTATATAGTTAGTTATAAAGTACATATTTAAAAAAGGATTTATAAATTTATAATTCATACTTATATAATAATAATTTTATAATTTATAATATTTCAAAAAATGACATTCTTCACTATTCGCTTAGAAATGAAATGTTTTAGAAAAATCACAAAAAATTATCTTACGATTACATTATTATGAATAATAAAAAAATGAATTTAATTTTTTAAAATTAAATTTCAAAAAACTAAGAATAAAATAATTAAACATAATCTCCAAATATAGTTAAAAACTAGTCATATTAGAAAATAGCTTTCATAAAATTTTTACTATTTTTTATTCTCATTCCCTATCAATTATTAATTAATTTAATATAAATCTTTTATTCATATTATAAACATATTTTAATTATATTTTATCATAATAAACTTATTTTTTTGAAATGAAACACCAATTTTAGAAAGATATATCTCTAAGAATAATGTTATTTTATATGTTTTTTATCTATACTAATTGCATTACATGGGTATTAAAAGTAGTATTAATTTTCATTATACACATTTTTTATATTTCAGTTACTCCTATTCATGCCTAAAAATTCAAGAGTTCAATTTTAATGGTCATATTTAAAATTTATATTTTTCATACATATATCAAAAAACATTATTTTATTATGGTGTTGCATATGGAGAAATATATTGAAAAAATTATATATTCCAGGAAAATATATAGTCAACTCATGGTTCGTTACATTCTCCACCCTTAAATAAATTATATCCTCACAATTATAGTTATCATTCACTGAAATAATAATATAAGGGATCTATACAAAACTCATGATATATCATTTAATAAAATGTCTACCACACATATGTTAGGTATGTCTAAAAAAATATTTATCATAAATATGATTATTTTACAGTTTATAGGGAAATTTCTTTCACAACATCATTTTCATGATCCTTTTTCCAATAAAATAGTATAACCAAAAAATTGTGATCAAATTAGAGTAAATGATCTAATACTACTGAATTACACCTTCATTTCAAATTATGGTACTTTTTGTTTGAATATGATATAGTTAAACTAAAATATCAATCCTTAAATTTATCCCAGGTTGGCTATGGTCATTTTCTCATTAGGTTCTCTAACCAAACTATTTAAAATCATACTCAAATCCATATTTATGGTTTTTAAAGAGAATTTTTTGAGCTAAATAATAACCACAAGAAGTATCAAACTAGGTTTGTTGTTACGCCTCTTTATCATTAACTAGGTGATGATTGAGTTAATACCAAACATGCCATTTTAAGGTTTATTACCCCTAGGTAAACATGTCTCATATCCTTCATCCATTTGTATTATCTATATATGGATTTAATGTTCAATAAAAACATATACACAATATTTTAACAATATTTCAGGATATCCTCCTATACTTAAACTCTTATCTAGGTTTTTCACAAATATTATCTGGCCAAAACATAAAAGGTAACTAAAATAATCCCTAAAAATAACTAAACCATTATCTAATTCCAACTAAAGTGATCCAAAATAAACATAACATAAATAGTTCAATAATCTCATGATATAAAATAATTATATAAAAAAAATCATGTAACCCAATAATCTAAAGTTTTAGTGTCTTGGAGATTTAGGTATATAAACATCTTACTTTATAACACATATAATCATTTTTTCAAAAGTTTTATCCTCTGGAACCTTTTCATGTTATCTCCCACACTATAATTATATTCATAACCTAGGTATTGAAAATATATGAAGGGGTGCTCTGAAACACACGTGATGGAAAAAACATATCATTACAATAATGAGAACATGGGTAAGAAATTAATATCATATTAAAAGTTTAAAATACATTTTAAGATATTCATAAAACATAGTAGAGAAACATAGATAATAAAAATATCATTGATGAATCATAAATAATACTATGTGGCTCAAAATACATCTCAATGATCATAAAACATTTGGACATGACATAGAAGTTAATAATAATTGAAAAATAATGCTTAGTCATGAATACATGGAATTTCATCAAAATGAAATACATCTTGATGAATTTGGAATAACTTGATAAAAAAATTAAAAATGTGGAACATCCTTAAGAATAGGAAAACCTATGTGAGAAAAATGATTACACCCATTCTTGTGTGACAAAACTCATTATGTCCATTCTGGAAATGTGATCATGCATATCATTCCCAGGCTTGTGTAAAAAACTCATTATGTACATACCTGACTATAAAATTAGTTATAAACTTAAACCAATGGATTAGATGAAGATATGGGACCCCAATAATCATCATCCTTGTAATGGTATGTGGATTCCCAATATTTTAATTGTTGGTTTTTTGTGTTTCAGTTGTTTTTGAAGAGGATTGAGGAGATTTGTGGTGGTTGTAGGTGGTTGTAGGTGCATTAGAGATGATTTGGGAAATACAAGTCATGTATTATTTACATGACGGGAATTACACGTTCATGTTTTGTGAAGATAGTTGGTTCATAGACTATATGAAATCATAGGTAGGACCCATGAGATAAATTCACATCAAGAAAGTTTAATTCATGACATGTAATCAATTTAAGATGGAACGATGTGATTTTTAGTGAATGTTGAAATTTTCAGGAATTTATGAATTAAAAATCATGAATGTACTAAATGATGTGAAAAATGTGGGATCCGTGAATTAATATCCTTTTGTTCAAATGATTTCATTCATTGGGATATAGATTACTCCCCAATCATTTTAATATGAACCCTAGGTGCCTCGAGGAGACCATTATCCATCTTCTCCCTTGCTTATATCCATTGGTTATTGTGGTTGTTTGTTAGTCATCTATGGTGAGTGATTCTCCTTCACCCATGGTATTATTTCATTCTTCTCTTTATGATTCACTATGATGATTTATTTTGGTTTGTGATGTGAGTTGGGATATTTTTTTATGATCCTTGGGTGTGGTATAGGTTGATCTGTTGTTTTCAATGTACAGTTGTTGTTTTCTATAATTTCATCATCACCCTGCGGTGTGGAATGAGTTGGAAAATCTTCTTTGAGGTAGTAAATCCCTTGTTTATCACTTTTTATGTATCATTTGGTAGTTTTATTCTCCTGTTTATATAAATTGTATTGTTATTATAGCTCAATTGAAGATAAAAAATTACCTAATTGAAATTAAAGGGGTAAATGGGGAATTATTCTCAGGATTTTATAGCTTTAATGTTATTGTGATATTTTGATTGTACAGGTTGAATTATCTACTTAAAATCATGGTTGTTTAAGGCCTTTTATTTTATTTTAGTTTTAGTGATATGGAATCCTTATTTCATGTAGTTGCAGTATCACCCTTAAATGGAAATTGGCTAACCACTTATATTTGGATAACAAAATGGTTTCCCCTAGATCTATGGATTTTTTTATATCTCCCCTAAAATAAAGTAAAATGTGTTAAGGCCCCCTTTGTTAAATCTTTGAATTTTAATTTGATGGTTGTTTTCCATTCTTTTAGGGATATGAGTTGATGGGTGTTTGGTCATGCTTTTGGGGTGGTGAGTTGATGGTTGTTTGGTCTTGCTTTTGGGGTGGTTAGTTGATGGTTGTTTTCCATGATTTTGTGGCAGCAAGGTGATGCTTTTTTGGATGTTCTTTTGGGTCGAAGAGGTGATAGTTATATGGGGATGATGATCTGTTTGTGATATGTGGTTTTGTTTTTCTAGATTCTCCAATAGTGATGGAATAATTGATTATTTAATAATGATTCAAATGAATGGGTTTTATTTTGGTTATTTTGATGGAAATGAATAATGAATAAATAAATTATGGGTTGTGTTGTCAAATGTGGTTGATTATTAGTAATTTAACAAATGGGTTGGATAATGGGTTTGGAAGGAAATATGAAATACTGCATGTGGTTTTTATGGTGTTATACATTTATAAGTGGCAGTGAACGTGCAGATATTGTGAGTTGGCTAGTGTTTTTTTGTGAACCCATCAGTTGTCCTTATATGTTCCTATATTTATAAACTTTTATATTCATTATGATTTCTATACTCACCCCACCTATGTTGAGCACTATGTTCTAACACCCATATATTTATGTGGAAGGTATTTTTTTTCAACATCCTAGTGATGAAGATGGATTGATGGATACCTACTATTTCCCACTCTCTCTTCTAATTAAGTATATCTGAATAGGTTGTGATTGTTGGAGGTCTGTTAGTGAACTAGGTGGTGGCCTATGTTTTTTCAATCTGGTTGTGATATGATCTTGTTGTGGAGCGATGTCCCATGTGTTTTCAAGAAAGATATGATATGATTGTGATGTGTATAGGTGGCCTAGGTTTTTTGTGTGAGATTTTATATGACTGTGTTGTGGGAAGCTCGTGGTGGGGGTCATTCATGGAAGGAGTAGAAAACAAGTTTGAATTCCTTCGTGTTTATGATACCCTACTACTTTGGTTGTGGAAAGTTTTGTGATGTGATGGACCAGGTGTCTGCAGATGATATGTGATGTGACCATGCTTGTAGTTAAGTTGTCCAAGTGTCTATGGGTATGATATGATATGATCCTGCTTTTGGGGAAGTGGTATATATTATTTGGAAGAGATGGGAGTTCCAAGAATAATGATGTTGGGATGTGAGAGAAAAAAAATAAATAATAAATTAGTGTAGTGTGACTTTTGTTGATATGCCTCATATAATGTTATTGTACCTGACTTACGTTATTTTGTGAGCATTCCTTATTGAGATTGATATGGATAGTAGACATGTTTAGTTTTTTTTGGTTCTTCTGTGTGCTCGTAGGTGCATTTTCATAGTTCTTTCCCATGTACATGAGAGAATTTTGTTTTCCAAAGGAGTAAATTGGTGTACTCACCATATGTATACAAATATTTTTTCAAGATTGCATGATGACTATGTGGACTTTTTGGGACATTACTAGCTTAAATCCTTAGATAGTTTTTGTGTTACTGGTTGATTTATACTTTTAGGTATTTTAATTTTGGAGAGTTTTATCTATA
This sequence comes from Viscum album, assembly GCA_963277665.1. Taxonomy (NCBI): domain Eukaryota; kingdom Viridiplantae; phylum Streptophyta; class Magnoliopsida; order Santalales; family Viscaceae; genus Viscum; species Viscum album. The sequence goes on along the minus strand of OY728133.1, from coordinate 1,909,107,063 downwards.
TTAGTTTTATTTATACATGATTTTTGGGATTGTTTTGGTTTCTTTTTATATTATTTCATGGGATTTATTGTGGATGATTCATCTTATCTCTTCATAATATATTATTATAGAGCGTAATGCCTCCTATATCATGATATTTTATAACCTTAGTTCTAGTCACCTACCCAAGGAAAAATAGATGCAGGGCATGGGGTTCATTATTTATCTCCCCTAATTGTAGTATATTTGAAGTGAGGCGGCATAAAAATGTGGTGTCATAGGATATTATTGATAAATATGATGGATTTTAGAGTTAGGAACTGTGAGTATTTCATGGGTTTGTACAAAAATAATTCTAGTTGACCTTGGTCTTTGACATAGGTCAATAATACCAGTTAGAACATAGTATTTTAGGGGCCCCTTGATCCAGTGCTTGGACTCTATGATTATTGAAATACCATGTTAAGAGGACTTTCTTGCAAAATAGAGACCTAAGATAGGTACATGCAACATGATGTCTTGTTTTCCTATTTGATTTGGATTCTTATAGGAAGTTTAAAATGAATAAAGTGAGTTAAAATGAATCAAAATAAAATTACATACTACTTCGCTTAGTCGAATCTTGTTTTCCATTTTAGCTATGGCTCATGAACTTCGTCCTCATGTGGTTTAGGCATTTTTGGATCTATAGTATGATCGATTTCATCATCAAAGAGACAATCCAGTAGAGGAGGATAAATCTTTATAGAGAGAATTTCACCCATTTCAATATAAGGAATTAGGGAAGTATGAGGGAATTGTTTTGGATGTAGAGACAGATAGCTAGATGGAGGATATCACGATATCTTTCAATTTGATTCAGGCCATAGTGGGATACTGGGTCCCTTTGGAAGTTGTTCAGATTCAGAGAGTTGTGCTTTAGTGGTGCACATAATATCTGGGTGATTAGAAAGAGGAATATATTCCTTTCATATACCAAGAATTCAATTAAGTTGAAGGAGATGAATACTCATTGGTATTAGAGTATGTTAATACTGGATTTTCAAATCATGTTCAACGACCTTCTATTTTTTCCTTGGATCTTTTTCTAAATGATTATTCTATTATGATAAATCTTTAGGAAACACTTTATCCTTATATATAGTATTTAGTTACTCCTTTTATGTTCCCAAAATATTTGAATATTCTAAATAAGTTGGAGGTAATCTAGTGGATAAACTCACAATGAGGTTTTTCATGAAAGGGGAATCGATAGGGTTCTTCAAGAACAAGTGTTGTTAGTGGTAGGTATCAAGCACTAAGGACATTGAGATTTTGACCATTAGGGATTCAACAAAAGAAACATCCCTTATAACCTTCTTGGGCTAGTAGTTTCCATGATTTGTCTGGAGACTTCATATCATTGTATTTATTCTTTCGGGTTTATAGCCATTTCTAGAATCAAAGCCAAGTTTTTATTTAGGATCATTTTGGTGGAGGTGGCCATGTTTTGTTCCATCCTCAATAGTAGTTTCTAGTGAGACCATTTCATTAATAGGTTAGGAGGTCATATTCTCTATCGAGAGAAGATAGAGTGGGTAGAATCTAACCTCAGGATGATCCTCGAGTTCTGGTATCTAGACCCAAGATTGGTCTGGAGGTGGTTGTCATTAGATATTTAGAGGGTACGGGTGTGATAAATTTCACTCATTATAGGTATAAGTTATAGAGGGGAAGAGATAATTTTAGGAACACTCAGTTCTTCATCTACCCTTGTTTGTGCATTTTTTAATTTAGGAGCTTCACACTTCTTCTTTACACTAACACTAGTCTATGCTCTAAGACTAAATGCACAGAGTATTCAATTGCCCCTATTGTTGACTACACTAGATGAAGGTCATACCATCTTGATTGATGTGTGAAGGGGGTATAGATTGATGATGGGGCCACATCAGTTCTAGGGGGAATTTTTCTTGATATTTGTATATATTCGTATAATGTCATCCTAGTCATTGATTTCATGAATTCCATGCTTTTGGTTATCGATGCTTCTGGAAGATATTCATGTTCTCAAATATGGATGGTCAACAAGTGGTTTTATTTCTTGAGTGGGGTTGCTATGTAGGCAGTCAATGTGTGAAACCCCTAATTTATTATGTGGATGCATTATTTGTGGGTTCATTATAGGATAATATGGTGGTGGTTCCTATGGTTTATAGGTATTTTATATATGTTTTTTTCTGAGGAGGTGGTAATGATTCCCCCTCGATGTGATGTTAATTTCCAAATATACTTACAGCACAATGATTCTTCAATTTTTATGGATCATTATTGGATGATGACATATAAGTTGTGGGATTTTAGGATTTATAGAGATGATGTGGTTCATAAGTGTTTTATTTGGCCTATTGTATCATCGTGGGGTGATATAAAGTTTTTTTATAGAAGGAGGATGGTAGTATGAGGCTCAATATAGACTACTAGAGGTTGAATCAGGTAATAATCAAGAACCATTACCATCTTCTGAGAACAGATTATCGTTTCTAATAGATGAGAGGGATGAGTTTGGTTTTTAAGATCAATATGTGGTTTGGATATCACTAGTTTAGGGTGAAGGAGTTAAATATCCCAAATACTAACTTCAGTTGTAGGTATGAAAACATATAGTCTATGCTCATGTTGTTCTATTTCACAAATGCACCATCTATGTTTATAGTGCTCAAGAACTCCATGTTCCATAAATTACTATAACTGTTCATGTTTATGTTCATTAATTACATATTTATCTACTCAAATTCATAGGAGGAGCATGAAGATCATCTTATAGCTACCTTTCAAGTTCTACGATGCCACCATCTCAATAAAAATTTGTCCTAATGTAAGTTGTATACATGAGAGGTGCATTTCCTTAGGTATGTGGTTTATTTTAAGGGTTTTTAAGTAGACACATTGAAGGTTTAGGTAGATACTTTTTAGGAATCACCCAAGAATGTGGTATAGATTCAGAGTTTCCTTGTTCTAATAAGCTATTATCGGAGTATTGAGCCTAATTTTTCTATATTTTCAATCAAATTGATAGCATCGAACAAGAAGGACCGGGATTATTTGTGCAATGATCAGTTTCATGAAGTGTATGATTACTTTAATGGGATGTTTTTTAGTTCTCCAAAACATTAATTTCTTGGGGAGGGTGGATGTTGGAGTTTTTAGGAGATTCTTCTTGTATGGTCTTGGGATGAATAGTTATGATTAACATGGAAGAAATGTTCTATGAGTCTAGGAATTTACATTACCACAAGAATAACTATTCACCACATGATATATAATAGGAAGATTTTTTGTTTTCACATATTTTGTGGCAGCATTACCTCATTGGGGATCACCTTTTGGTCTTCATGGATCACAATAGTTTTATGAATATCTTTTCGCGGCATGATCTGAATTTGTGGAAGAGGTGGTGTGTTTAGTTTCTTAAGGATTATAATTTTTATATCTCCTACACCTCATAAAAATGAAATGTTGTGGTAGTCACTTTGAGAAAGAAGTCTTGGAATGATTTTGTTTAGGAGTCTGGGGATATTTGTATTATGATGTAGGAGTTGGTATTTTTTCACTTAGATTTATGATTGGATTATGGTAGATGATATTTGTTTCAAATGACCATGTAGTCCACTTTAAGAAGGCCGGTAGATGAGTATTAGTGAGGATACTTGTAGGAAGAGGTGATGTGTGATCATATTTTCCTTACTGATGCTCTAAAGGGATAGTTAAAGGATATTCATAACTAGATTTTTCTCCATGATAGATTATTTCTTCCAATAGTGATGTATGAGGGAATTATTCTTGATTTTTATAGAACACCTTTTCAATAACACCTAGTAGTATCCAAGATGTATTATGTTTTGAGGATTCAATTTTGGTGGACAGGGATGAAACAGACAGTGGTGGAGTTCATGGGTAAGTGTTTGGTTATCCAATAGTTAAAGGTTGAGCATCATGTTTCTTGAGGTCTTTTCCAACCGTTGGATGTTCCTAAGCATAAATGTGATGACATATCAATGGATTTCACCATAGGGTTAACCCTAGCTGAGGGAGGTTATGATGTTATTTGGGTAACCTTATATTTTTGGATGAAATCGGATAACTTCTTAATGATCAATGATTCGCGTACAGTGGATTCTTTGTATAATAGGTAAGTGGGTGAGGTGGTACAGTTTCATGGATTTAGTAGGACCATTATTTAGATCAAGATGAATATTTTACCTCACAAGTCTAGAGGGGATTACATCACGTTTTTTGAACTCATTTATGCCTCATCCCTACTTTCCACTCTCACATGCATGGGTAGATAGATCAAACTATCCAATCATTAGAGGATATGTTATGGGAATTCATCTTATACTTTAGCAGATCATGGGAACAACACCTTCCTTTATTTATGTTTTCATAAAACAATATCTATCACTCGTCTATGGAAATGGATCTGTTTGAGGTGTTGTAAAGGTGACCATGTCATTCTCTATTATGTAGGATGGAGGTTGGGTGGAAAAATTTCTTGGTCTTGGTGTGATGTAGAGAATGAGAAAACAGTTAGGTTTGTTCAATAGAGGATGAATGTGTCATAGGATCAGTATAAGTATTATGTCGATCACTGAAAGAGGCCCTTGGTGTTTTAGGTTGGGGACCATGTTTTCTTGAAGGTCTCCACTTGACATGGTCATTGGAGGTTTGATAAGAAGAGTAATCTTTCTCCTATTTTATTTGGGCCTTTGAGGTGTTGGGTGAGTTGGCAATGTGGACTATCGATTGGCATTCCACCATGGATGGAGAGGATCAAAAACATCTTTAACATCTCTTATCAACATCGGTATATTCATGGTGACTCTCATGTCATTAACTAGGTAGAGTTATATATTGAAGGTGACGTAATGTTCTTAGAGAACCCAATAGAGATCTGGGGCCTCCACGATAACCCAATGCATGGAAATACCATCCCCTTTGTTTTTATGTTGTGGAGTCATAGTTTCTTATAAGAGAGTTCTTGGGAGGGATAGATTTATATTCTTTCCTAGTACCCAAAGAAGATTTGAGTATTGTTTTTATTTTTTTGGTTTTTCTTAGATGGTGTGATATTTGGATCTTATTGTTTTATGAGATGTGTTTTTTCATGATGTTTTGATGTGTTATGTGTGATAAAGTTCCAACATATGAAAAAGGTGATTCCCTGATTCCTCATGGAGATGAATTATACTATGGTGTTTTTAAACCTGTGAGGTTGAGTCAATTTCGCCTAGAGAAGATATTATCCTGCCATGGATGATGGAATTCCCTAATTTTAATTTTTTTAGGTACTATGTTTTGTTGGTTATTTAGTTGTGGGTTTGGGTTATATTAACTTTGGATAGTTGTGGTGACATGTATTTTTAGTGATGAGGTTATGTGAGATGATTGTGGTCATTTTTTTGGCATATTTGGTTAGTGGTAGTATTGAGGAGTAAAAAGATCCTTGAGAGGTATCTTATGGAGTGTCTTTTTAGACCACATTCATCCTAGTCCTAGTTTTTAATTCTTGATGGTGATAATTGTATGAGAGGTATAAAATGCAATGGTTAATTCTATCCCGATCTATTATTTTTTTAGTTCTTTGTGATAGATTTGTTTTAGAGGAGGCTTGAGGGGGTTTTATGGTGGTTAGAGGTGGATAAGAGTTGTTGTAGAAAATACATTACAGGTATTGGTCACCCAACATGTATTACTAATTTACATCTTATGAATCTGTTTGGATCATGAGTTGTATTTGAGAAGAGGGGGGTCTATGATATAGATTCATGCTGTGAAAGTTTAATTCATGATGTGTAATCAATTTAGTTCTAGGCGGTGTGATTTTTGGACAAAGTGGGAATTTACAGGAATCCCCTGACATACACATCTTGAATGTATTACATGATAATAAAATAAAATGATCTTGGATTTAAATTCCTTCTCTTATTCGGCATCATTTATTTATCCATGGTTTCTTCCCCTCTCATTTCTGAACAAACTCTAGGATCATTTGGGAGACCTTATATCCCTCTTCTCCCTTTCTTTAATCTATCAGTTCTTGTGGTTGTTTGCTAGAAATTCGTGGTGATGGCTTATCCTTTCCCATTTTTTTCTTTCATTCTTCTCTTTGGGATTCATTGTGGAAATGTTGTTTTGGATTGGGATGTGAGTTGAGATACATTTTTATGATCTTTGGGTGTTGTGTAGGTTCATCCATATTTTTACGTTTTCATTTATGGATTTTGAGCATTTCTTCTTCACTATGTGGTGCACAGTGAGTTGGAAATGATTCTTTGAGGTAAGTAATCCCTCGTTTCTCACTTTTTGTGTATCATGTGGGAAACATATTCTCTTGTTTATCAAAAGGGGTTATTTTTTAATTTTTGTTATTTAAATATAAGTAATTCTAAAATTGAAATTGAAACGTGGAAAACAAGAAAGATTTTCATGATTTTATATATTTGATATTATTGTGATATTGTGGTTGTGCAGACTAAATTCCCCATTGAAAATCATGGCTATTTGGAGCCTTTTCTTGCACTGTATTTTTTTATTTGGTAACCTTATTGGATGTAGTTGTGGTATCACCCTAAAATAGAAATTATCCAACCATTTATATTTTTCTAATGAAATGGTTTCCCATAGATATATGGCTTGTGTGGTAACACCTAAAAAATAATGTGAAATGTGACAAAATCCCCTTTTTTAAATATGTAAAATATTATTTGATGGTTATTCGGCCATGCTGTTAGGGCGGTGAGGTGATTTTTGTTTGATCATGATATTTGGGTGGCAAGGTGATTTTGGTCTAGATGTACTTTTGGGGAAGTGAGTTGATGGTTTTTTGGCTATGATTTTAGTAATTAAGGTGATGAATATTTGGCCATGATTTTGGGGTAGTGAGGTGATGGTTCAGTGGGGATGATGAGATACTTATGGTGTATGGTGTCATTGTGGTAGATTTTCAATTTCTGATGGAATAATAAATTATTTAATAATGATTTAAATGGTTGGGAGTTTTTTTGGATAATGGGATGGAAATGAATAATGAAAAAATAAATGATGGGTTGTGTGGTTAAATGTGGTTGATCCTTAATAATGAAATGAATGGGATGGATAATGGTTTTGGATAGAAATATAAAATGTTTCTTGTGGTTTGGGTGGTGTTGTGAATTTAGAGGTGGTTGTGAAAGTGGGTATGTTGTGATTTGGTTAGTGTTTTGTTGTGAATCCATAGGATTGGATTGTGTGTGACCATATGTATATACTTGTATATTCCATATGATTTATATATTCCCCCCACATGGGTCAATCACTATGTGTTGAAACCTTTATATTAATTTGGGAGGTGTATTACCAATATATAAATGATGAAGATGGATAGTTTGCTACCAGCTCTTTCCAACTCTTTCTTCCATGATAGTAGATATGAAAATTATGTTATTGTTAGAGGTTTATTAGTTCACTATGTGATGTCCTAGGTGTTTTCATATAGAATGTGATATGATCATTTTGTGGTCTAGTGGACCATGTGTTTTTGGATGATATTTTATATGAACATATTGTGGGGTGGTGTCCTGGGTGTTTTCAGGTGAGATGTGATATGACTGTGTTTTGGGTTTCCTTAAATTGGGGGGTCATGTGTGGTATGATGAGGGATTGATATTGATGTCCTTAATATTCATGATACCCTATGGAAGTGGTTCTAATAAGATGGCTTAGGTGTTTTCGGGTGAGATGTGATGTGATAATGCTTAGGGGTGGTAGAATAGGTGTTTGTGAGTGTGATGTGTTGTTACCATGCTTGTGGGGTGATGGTATATGTTATTTGGAAGATATGGGAGAACCAGTACGTATGTTTTTGGGGTATGAGAGTATAAAATATGTAGGAAATCAGTGTGGATTACCCCTTATATATATACTTCATATTATGTTATTATAATTGGGTGGTTTTATATGGTGATCATTCCTTTGTGGGATTATTGTGGATGGTTGACATATTTATGTGTTGTAGTTTCTTTTTTCCCCTCATTGGTGTATTAGTATTCTTCATTCACATGGTCAAGAGATATTATTGTTCCTATATAGTATACTTTTATACTCAACCTATGTATATAAACTAATTTTTAGGTTTCCCGGAAAGCTACATGGACCATGTCGTACATTACTAGCTAGGATCATTGGATAGTTTTTGTGTCACTCCTTGCTATTTAGTTTTGGGGATTTTACTTTTGGAAACTTTTATCTATATCATTTTTATTTATACATGATGGTTTCAGTTTTTATTTATATTATGTCATGGATTTTCCCATGAGTTATTCATTTTCTCAATCGATCTTATATTATTATAGAGGTTAATGCATCCCATATCATGAGATTTTATAACATCGATGCTAGTCTCCAACCCATGTCCAATCGGAGGTGGGACTTGGGAGGATATTATCTATGCCCCCTATTTGCAATATCATTGGTGGGAGGGGTTCATGACAATCTATTAATGTTTCTTCCACTTAAAATCATTCATAAAAATATCATAATATACCCAAAAAATAATTTGTTTTCACATAACATGAACATAAGTAATCATGGTTTCAAAATTTCCTTCTAAAAAAGTATCCACATCATGAAAAAGTACAAAGGATTATCTAAATATCACTTCATGATAGATTAACCTTTGTGAAAAAATATAAGTGAAAATAAAAAACACAAAACCTTTTAAATATTGTTACCAAAGATGAAGTGTAAATTACATTCAAAAAACACATTTTTGAGAAGGTGATGATTTCAAATTTTAGAAACATTATCATAAATAGTTATACATAAAATATATTTGAAATTATATAATTTATTTCCAAAATATGTGGATTTAAAGATAAAAAAATTCATTTTTTAGAAAATAGAAAACACTATTTATTTAATATTCTGAAATTCCTTTGTTTGAAAACCCAAATCGTTAAAAAGAGTATTAAATTTTTCTTTTAAAATGGGATAATATTATTATGAGATTAATAGAAAATAATCCAAATTATTTTTCCTTAAAATATTGTATAACATTTGTGGGAATAAAAAACATGGATATGTAAGAAAATTCCATTAAAATAAGAGGTAGATATTCTTAACAAAAATGAATTTTAAAAAAATAATAGAATCATCAAGGAAGAATACTCTGGTGTTAAACATTATTTTAACTAAAAAAGAATGTGGAAATACAATATTACATCATATAATTATGGATTATAACAATATTGAAATATATTATTAAAACAAGATTGATTATGACCCAAGAAAATGATTCAAGGAATGAAAACCCATTACAATATTTGTATATTTTTAAACAAAACCCCATGAGAGGTATAAAATTAAATAGGACATTTAATATCATGAAATTTCATAGGATCATGATACAAAATTGTAATAGGTAATTATTTATTCTATTTAAATTGGAAAAATGATGTATATCATAATATGTCTCATGGGTTTCAAATTTAAGATAAAGAATCACTTAATTTGTTTCCCTACTTAATTAAATGCACTCTATCCTCCAATATAACAAACAAAAAAAATTTAATTATAATGACCCAAACTCTAGTATCCCAAAATCAGTGGTTACTTTATTAAATATTCAATGTATACAAGAAATTTCATCTCAAATGACTGAATAGTTTAGTAGTCTTTGTGCACCAGATAGATACTTGAATTTGACATTTCCTTTGAAAATTTAAAATACAAATCATATTTAAATTGAGTACACCATTTTTACCTTTATCATATTACGGTGTATCAATTATAAAAACATACTACTATCCTTGGGAAAGAAAACTATGAAATTGTTTAGATCAAATTCTCAGTAAGGGTATGTGTACCGCGGAATATATCAAGAATTAATAATTAATAATCAATATAAAAAGTTAAGTAACTAAAAACATGTGTAAATTAATAAATAACATGAAGATGATATGGAAATAATAAAGGATAATCAAATAATCCAAATAAAAAAATTACATGGGATCAAAACATATCCATTATTATTCTAACTAACTAATTAATAAATTGTACATCAATAACTAATTTCATAAAATGGAATGTATAATTTCTAACATCTAAAATATACCATAGAGGTGCTATCCAAGGCATCTAAAAATACCATCAAGTCCTTATTCCATGAAATCTACATAAATGGTAAGGCCTCAGTCAAACCCCAAGCATGTTTGTCTCATTAGAGCTATCGATGCATTGTGTAATATCCTAACCTTTTCTAGAGTTTCCTCTTACTTGTTTACAGGTACTCTTTTATTTAATTTTTAGTTTCTTTGGGTTGTACATAGTAGTGTGTTTGGGTGAATTTTGAAAAAAAATATAAGAAAAGGGGGATTTCCATAGTTGGTGTACGGTTAGGGAAAACTGTGTGCCCCATCCCAGCAAACCGTGCAACCCTGGACAATAACGGTTCACACAAATGACATAGGGTTTGAAAACGTATTTTCCCATAAAATAGAAACCATGAACCCCTCAAAAAATATGCACACAGTTAGTGAACGGTTAAGTCAGACCATGTTCCCCTTCCCAGGAAAGCATGCGTGGCATTTTTTAATTCCCTAAAAATTAGTTTTAAATTCACCCAAACACCTAAAACTTCTCCCATTCAACCCAAAATCAGAAAAGATTTGTTTTTATGATTTCTCATCTTTCCAAAGGGATTCCAAATCCATTAAACCTCTGTTATTTGGGATTTAAAGCTCGGATAAATGATTTGTGACCCTCCCAGTAAGAGAATCATATCGCATTGATTTCTTGTTCCTCCTCTTTCCTTCTATCGTTATTTATTTAGAAAGTTACATTCTATTTTTATAGATCTATATCTATATTTGGTTAATCTATATCTAAGATTTTGGATCTTGATCTAGAATTAATAGAGCTTTTTTGGTTAATCTGATTTAGGGTTTTAGATCTGGATTCCAATCTATGTCATTATGCTGTTCAATTTTTGGGGATTTCTATTGGGTGATTATCTGTCAACATATTGGGGTAGGTGTAATAATATTTAATTTCCATATTCAAGATTTTGATACTTGTATACATGTTTTAGTATTCCTAGTGTTCTTCATCAATTTAAATTCCTAAATTTATTTAGTTATTATGGCCAATTGATTAATTGGATTCCTTGATGAAATTTATGATTAATTTTGGAGGTAATCATGAGATTAATGGGTTGTTAATTTAGATAATTAATTGGGAGATTAATTATTTGAATTATGGGATTCCCAATTTGATAATTAATTTGAATATTGGTTATGATATTTGGAGAATGTTTTATTTAGATAATTAATTGATGACTTAATTATGAAATTTTAAGATATATGATTTGAGATAATTAAACTTAGATTAATTATGAGATATTGATATATGATTTGAGATATTTAATGGTAGATTAATAATTATATATTGGTGTCATGATTTGGGATAATTAATAGTAGATAAACTATAAGATATTCAAATAGTGAGTGTGATTAAATAATTAATTAATTAATTAATAGTTGTTGAGATGTGTGTGATATTGTGTGGTCTTTAATATTGGGTTATTAAATGTTAAATGGTAACATGGAAATTTAGTAATGTTTTATTAATGGTAATATTCTCATTCAGTTATGTGTTTTTAAATGGTAAATGGTAACATGGAAATTTAGGTAAGTGTTATGAATGGTAACATGCTCATTAAATTGTTCGTTATTAAATGGTGATTGGTAACATGGAAATTCAAAAAATTATTGATAATGGTAAACTAGACATTAATTTGTGATATCAATTGGGTATATAATGGATTTTGGCATGCGGAGAATTAGGTATTGTGGTTTTGGTGTCCTCGAGAACCCATGGGTTTATGTGATTAAATAGAGAATATTTAATAATGTGGTAAAAAGTTTATTTATAAATTTTATTTATTTATTTATCTAATTGAAAAAACTATTATTGAATGGAATTATTTTATACACTATTGGTGGTCGCCTACTATGTTTTACTCACACCAAACTCAAGCTACCTGATCGGTACCTGAATAGACATTATTGTTGCTGGAAAGGTTAAGGGAAAAGTCCCTCAAATAAACTGTTGAATGGGGACGGAGCTTAGATGAGGGAGTTGAACGTAATTTGAGACACACTTGGGATTTTCAATGTTTTTATTTTTAGTTTCATTTTAGACACTCGACACTTACCTTATCATGGTATGTTTTCATTTTTAGTTGGTTATTTTATTTCCTTCCTTGTTTGTCTTGAGATATCGGTATTGTTTGTTGATATATATTGCTTCCTCTATTGTTTATTATTTATACTGGTGTATTAATATAATCAAATTGGGTAATGTATCCCCATGAATTGATTATTAGACCCTCTCTACTAGTCATAAGCCTCTAGAATATGGGGAGGTGTGCTTGAGGTCCCACAGCAAGCCGACTCAGGGCACCAGTGAGTGGCACTTGAATCGCGATGTTATAAAGTGGTATCAGAGCCTAGTTTTATTCCTTTTTCTAAATATAATTAGGGAAAGGCAGATAAGAGACTAAGAAGATTCATTCCTTGGTTATGAGCTCAGACATAGGAGTTTCAAACCCATGCATGAGGAAAAACTCAAATACCAATGATTGGACTGTTATTATTATTATTTACTATTATAGTTGAATATTATTTCACCTTGGGTGATGCACTTGTTGTGTGATGTGAAAATGTTTTTTATTTTTTCAGATAATTGATTTGTGTCTTGTAATGGAATGATATTTGAGTCTTCATTAATTATTCTAGGCACTCAAGGTTATTTTCTAACATGCATCATTTTAAGCATGCATGGGAACATGGGTTTTGGGTAAGTTGTTGAATGTAATTATTTTTATGGCTTATGAAATTCAATTGAAAATGGTGCCTAATATGAAATTTAATGTTCTAAATGATGTAAAATTTGAATAAATCGGTGTCTAAATGAGAAAATTGATATGATAATTTGTTACCCAAGATAACCAAGATCTAGGAGTATGATTGTTAAGGGTAGTGATTGAGCCTCGGTTTTGACCTTGTGGTGAGGTTTGTGGAAAGTAATTTATGTGACTTGTTATTTTTATTACTCTTATGTAAATATGATATAGTTGTGGTATGATTACTAATACATTTTTTTGGAAATTGTATAGTTATTCATCGGTGATGATTCATGTTGAGAAGATGATAGGATGAGATGGATGGAGATGATCTTCTAGCAGTGGAACATGGGGAACTAGTAGTGTTGGGTGAGGTAATAGGGTATAATTTCTGTGAGAACATTGATTTCTTCATGAAAATCATGGAAAGAGGCCGAGGGAGGGTTGAAAAGAGAATTTCTAGCTAGAAAAGGGATTTTTATATTCATCACCCTCTAGCTTTTCCTATACAGTGTGTACCTGAGGGAGATTAGTTATTGGTTAAGTCTATCTTGATGATACTTGACCATTTGGAGACCCCTTCTTAGAGGAGGATCAAGTTGGACACATATATGCTATGAGGATCAGTGAAGCACTGGTGGTAAATTCATACAATGATTGGATAGGTTTATGACATGTTTATGGAATGGGTTTTGGGAGAATTTTCTGGAGAACATCCATCTAGAGTTTTAGTGGCAAGACATGGTAGTGAAGTTCATGCGGCAGAATCAGGGGAACATGTTTGTGATGGAATATGTTGGACTCTTCAAAAATCTATAGGGATTTTGTCCAGTATTGGTAGTATATGAGATATCTATGGTGAGACTATTTCAAGATGGACTTAAGTTCTATATTAAGTCCCAAGTCAACCTATTTAGATTAAAGGCCTTTTTTGATGTGGTGGATCAAACTCTCATAGATTTGGGGAACCTAAGGGAGTATTCCAATTCTAGATTGGTTCATTTAGCTGGATGATCAGGGGTTAAAAATTCCAAGGTATGAAAACATCACTATGAAAACTTTATCTAGATTCATGGAAAACAAAGTGGATAGGGGGAAAGTCAGTTACACAAGTCCTTTCGTTAGTGATTTTCCACCAGTGTGGTAGGCCAGAACAATACTCTCAAGACTGTCCCCAACTACCAATGGATTGAAAATATTATGGCAAGATGGTATATATATAGAATTTATACCGGTCATAGTGACAGGTGTTTAGTGATGGAGGAACTAGAAAAAACTAGGGTTTGGGGCGGGGGTCTTTTGTTCTATATCATTCGCGTAACTAGACTTCTACAGGATGAGGGGATAGAGGTAGTGGACATGGATATTCCAGCCAAGAGATCCCATATCAGTAGAGTCGGGCATCTCAAGTGAGTTAGACTGTATCACTAGGAGTAGAGGTAGGAAAACTGCATGAAGTAACACCTACACTTGTGCCAAGCGAGGTTGGACGATCAATAGTGATCGGTACTATTCATGAAGCTTCTATATTATCTAGTTCCATATTTGATACGGTTTCCTATCATTATTTTATATCTACAAAACTTGTTAATAGATTGATCCTGGTGGTGGATTTGGTGGGTGGGACAGTGACTATAGATTCATCATTGGGAGTACGGTCTAGAAACATCTGTATGTGCAAGGGATGTTCTCTTAAAGTTAGGGAGTATCGTTTTTCATGAGACCTCTCTATTCTCGACATGTTAGGATTCGACCTAATTATGGGTATAGATTATATATTCACATACCAATCCCCCATTGACTATTACCATAGGATAGTGATATTTATGTCTCCTAAGGGTGACCAATACATTCACCATGGAGAGTGGGATATCTAGGCAGGCTGAGTAGGTCAAATTACTCACCAACTAGGAGTGATCATAGCCTAGTTTTCTTGTTTATTTTTATTTTATAGAGGCATAAAGTGAGATATCCTTCCATAAGTGTTTGAATAGTTTCATGAATTGTTTTCTGAAGACTTCTCCGGGGTGTCACCTAAGAGAGATATGGAATTCACTATTGAACTCATGTCACTGGATGATCCAGTTTATATTCCACTGTATAGAATTTCACCATCAAATATTCAAGATCTCAAGACTAAACTATAGGATTTTTAGGAAAAGGGATTTATCCATTGGAGTATGTCACCTTGGGGTTATTCGGTGTTGTTTGCAAAGAAGTTTTAAGGGACTCTACATATGTGTATTGATCACCGGATTATAAACTAGATAACTGTGAAAAGACAATGTACTCTTCCACATATTAAGGACATATTTGACTAGTTTATAGGAGAATGAATGTTCTCAAAAATTGGCTTGTGTTCAGGGTATCATTAGCTAAGATTTTGGACTTATGGTATACCGAGGAATGCCTTCAAAAGTAGGTAAAGCCTATGTGAGTTCATTGTAATATTGTTTAGGTTGATGAATGTACCAGTAGTGTTTATTGACTTGATTAATATAGTTTTCCACCCATACCTGGATTATTTTGTTATAGTATTCATTGATGAAATCTTGTTGTAATCCAAGACTCGTGACGATCATGCCTAAAATATTGACATTGTCCTAAGTAAATTGACACAACATTGGATATACTCCAAGATATCTATGTTTCATTTTTTTTATTGATCTAGTTTGCTTATTGGGACACATAATCTCAGATTAATGTGTGTTAGTGGACACAGAGGAGGTTTAGACAATGGTGTAATGAGAGAATCCCAAGAACATGTTTGATATCTGAATCTTCTTGGGGTTAGTTGGATGTTATTGAAGATTTATCTAGGACTTTGATTAATTATTAGTTTTACTTTTGGTCTTGACCAATAATGGAATAAAGTTTCATTAGTAATAATCATGTGAGAAGGCCTTATATGAGTTAAATAATCACTTGAAAATAGGGCCAATATTGATCTACCTAATCCAGGTGAGGAGAATGCAGTGTATTGTAATGCTTCTAGGATCGTACATGGAGTATTGTTGATTTAGGGAGATCAATTTGTGGCATATGGGTCTCATAATTTGATGGCACATGAATGGGACTACACTATGCATGAACTCATGCTAGAAGCAGTGGTTTATTATTTTAAGTGTTAGTGGGATTATCTTTTGGGTGAGAATTTTATGGTGTTTACTGATCACGAGAGCTTAAGGTATATCTTCTCGCAATAAGACTTGATTCTCCGGTAGCGAAGATGGTATAAGTATATACAGTAATTTGATTTTGAGTTAGAATATATGATCATGAAAGGAAATAGTGTGGTCGATTATTTGATCATGAAAACATGGGATCAGGCAGTATATGTATAAGGCCCCATCCTTAAACCTTACTTAATCTTGAGTTATTACAAGATTACACATTGAGGATCTTTTCGGGTTTAGAGTTTTAGAGAATTAGATCATAAAACACGCATTAAATTCCACATATTAAACAAAGTGGTTACATAAAGATAGTATTCATCAATGGAACATATTTTCTAATTAAACATGGATTCTTTCTTGACACTTCCTTGACACTATCATCATATCATGTACCTTTCCCTTGACCTGTGAAAAAAATTTCAAAAAAGACTTGGGATGAGCATAAAAATCTCAGTATGGGTTATATATAAAAAATATGGAAAGGGAACATGAGTTCATATATACATAATAATGAAATCATACTTTACCCATAAAACATAAGCACTTTAACATACCTCATCAAATCAGGAATAAATCAGATAAATCATAAGACATAAAGGTAACTTGAGGCATTCATAACATTCTTACGTAGGGAGTAACCCTCTTGGTTACGTTTGGAATACCCATCACAGTATATTCCCTAAATCTCTTCGGATAAACCTTAACGTTACACTCCTTTGCGTTACCCAATGCATTGGAGAGCTATATCGGGCTCACCCACCGTTAGTTTATCACGGAACCACCCGTCTTTATAATAATTCCCAAGAACCTCAACATAATCGTATCACATAAAACATGCATAAAGGAAACATAACATTTCCACCTTTCAATCACAAAATATCAATACAACACATTGATATGAAAACATTATGAAAACCATTTTCAATACCAAAATAAAAGAAAAGTAAAACATGGTATTTATTTTTCTTTGAAAAAGAAGGTATGGCTTGTAGAGGAAGCCGAAACTCAAATAATAGTCACGGCAGCGGAGAAGTCGTTGTCGCCATATACGTACGACAAAAACATTCCCTTTTGTCGTTTAGTAAACACTTCGTATAAAAAAGATTCCTTTTGAATAAACGTAAAAGTCAAAGGGGTTTATACACCGTATAAAAGAATGTTGTGTATAAAATAAAATATGCCTCATTGAAAGGAGATTGAGACGAAGTCTCATACCTCGGGTCCGACTTGACTTGGTCATTCTTTAATCTCCTGAATAATAAACTTGAGTTAATGTCTACTTGTTTAAGAACCTTTTTCAAGTTCATTATTCCTTTTATATCACTTATCACCATGTCATGAACACTATGTAATTATTTAAGTTAATAACGGTCGTTTTAATGATCATTGGTACTTGAGTCAAAAATAAACCCTTTATAATTACATGTTGTTCATGTATCCATTATATCCAGGATTATAATAATTATGTATATATCATATATATCCAGTATATACATGCATTTATAATATTACATAATCATTTAGAGGTAAGAAATGAAATTCACCATTCATGGAGACGGTAAGTTGTACGTACGCATGAACGCTACGTTCATTTCTATTTCATATTTTATAGAATGGAATCATAATGATATAAAGGTATATTATAATTCCAGTATAATATCATATATAATATCATAGTTCCATCCTTTATACATCCCACATATGGTATTTAACGAATCAAATCACTTTGAGGGGGCGGTAGTCCGCACTTCCTTAAATGAAGATATCGTGTTTACCCAAAATGGAAACCATAAAGGTATGACCAAAATGAAAAATACAGAAGCTTAAGGAAAACATAAACATATTATATATCATATATAAATATAGTTTCATCTTAATGGCCACCTTTTAAGGTGTTAAAATAATGTTGAACAATCATCGTTTCGGGAGGCAGAAATTCGCCATCCACGGAAACAGTATGTTCTTTGACCATTAGATGTAGGTGTGTGTAAGTGTAGCTCGAATACTTATTATAAAAACATCCTAGTATATTTAAGATACTGGATTTGTTACAAAAAAAGAGTTTAGGGGGTTGGATAAGCAAAATAAAACAAAAGGACTCAAGTGAAGACATTACCTTAAAATCGGGTAACTCCCTTTGGTTTGAGCTCAAAGGCTTCCGTGGGAAGACTTCTACACAAAGTGAGGCTTCAAGGAGTAATATAGGTATGTGGAGAGAAAAAATGAGCAGGGGTCGGCCGATCCAAAAGCTTTGGGAGTGTGGGTAAGGTGGTAGAGGTGGGGGCTTTTTATAAGAGGAGAGGAGGGGCACTCTTGGAAAGTAAAGAAATGTTGCACTATTTTAAAATTATTTTCGGATTCAAAAGGTCTCACATTAATATATTTCTAGGATAAGGTGATAAGGGTTCTAAATCCACCCATCCAATAGGTTTTGGACACGTTTAGGTCATAGATTTTACATTATCATTTCATTTTATTTAAATCCTTTATTAATGAGGTAATCACTGCGTCATAACGATGTCATAAATAATTTAACATATTTAATGTCTAAAAATTATAAAAAAAATATCATGATGTAGGAAATAATTTTATATTTCTAATGAATATTTATAATCAAAAATATGACTTGTATAACCCCATGTAAAAATTGTTTTAGTAAAACATCTCATGTTTGTGTCATTTTTACTTTTACATTAAATAAAAAGTTATTTATGTCATTTCCCAACCAAAGTGCCTCCATGGGGTCCCAAATCT
Source organism: Viscum album (assembly GCA_963277665.1). Classification (NCBI taxonomy): domain Eukaryota; kingdom Viridiplantae; phylum Streptophyta; class Magnoliopsida; order Santalales; family Viscaceae; genus Viscum; species Viscum album. The sequence goes on along the minus strand of OY728133.1, from coordinate 1,909,088,232 downwards.
GACCCATGGATTTTCTTGATCGTCCATGACACATACAATGTGGGTAAGACATGTGTCAAGCTCATATTATTTTATTAAAGCATTATTTTTACCTTAAACTACACTAATTACCACTAATCGTGATTAAAAACTTAATAAGTTACTATTCACCAAAAATTTATTTTATTCCCATAGGACCACATTTTAATTCTTAATGAAAACCATTTATGTTGGATTTTTGAAATTCAAAACACAAAGGTGGAAAAATTTCATTTAAATGGAAAATCAGTTTTTATAAGTACCACTTAGTGGTTTCACTATTCATCAAAAATTGAAGTTTTTCAGAAAAATACCAAAACTTCACCCAAAGCTATATTTGATATTATGAATTCAAAAATGATGTCTATTTTACAAAATTAAAAACATATAATTCACATTAATTAATTTAATAATTAATTCCCGTTGTCATGATAATAGCGTGTTTTTATGAAACAATAAGTATCAAAATATTGACACCAGTTTAAGTCCAATTTCAAAGTGAAATTGATTCCAATGACCACCATTGGATTAAATGGTAAAATTATATTCTATTTTCACTTCAAAACCAATTAAAAGGATAATCTAATCATATAAATAAATTATATTAAAAAGTAGTTTTGATGTAAAATGCAGTATTTTTCACTATTCATTAAAAAATGAACATTGTCCGAAAAATACCAAAAATTCACACAAAGTAAATTTTGATGTCCCAATAAAAGTGAATAAGTTTATTTTGACAAACATAGTTTATAAAATTGTAAAAAGATATATTCAAAAATGGTTTTCCATCAAAAGGCAGTAAAACAATCTTTTAAAAATATTAGTGTATTCCATGCTTAAGATTGGATTTATTATCATTTTAAACCTCTAAAACACTATCTAATTCACTAATAGACATAGATAAAAATAACTATTATTCATTACTTACTTAGGATGTTACATCCTTCCCCCCTTTAGAAAATTGTGTCCCTGCAATTTATTTACTTATCGAATAAATGGGGGTACTTATCCCTCATTGCATTTTCAGATTCCCATGTTGCCTCTTCCATCATGTGGTTTTTTCACAAAACCTTTACCTGATTAATCACCTTATTCTATAACACTTGCTCCCTATGGTCAAGAATCTGGATTGGTTGTTCCTCATAAGATAGGTTCACTTCTAGCTGAACTTCCTCTGGACTCAAAACATGAGATGGATCCGGCATGTACTTTCTCAACATCGAAACCTAAAAAACATTGTGTACCTGAGATAAAATCGGAGGTAAAGCCACTCGGTAAGCAACCGATCCAACTCTCTCCAGAATTTCATATGGTCCAATGAACCTTGGACTCAAATTTCCTTTCTTACCAAATCGCATCACACTTTTCCATGGTGATACTTTGAGAAAAATATGATCACCTACCTCAAAAGATAGATCCTTCCTCTTGTTGCCTGCATAACTCTTCTGACTACTCTGAGCTGTTCTCATGTGTTTCTGAATCAGCTGAACTTTTTCTGCCATCTCTTCTACCAATTCTGGTCCCATCAACTTCCTTTCACCCACTTCATCCCAGAAAGCTGGAGTTTGACACCGCTTCCCATATAATTCCTGAAATGGTGCCATCTGTATACTGGAATGAAAACTGTTATTATATGAAAATTCAACAAAAGAAAGATGTTGGTCCCAACTTCCCTGATAATCCATAGAGCAAGAACGTATCATATCCTCCAATGTCTGAATTGTTCGTTCTGACTGACCATCTGATTGAGGATGAAAAGCTGTACTAAAACTTAATTCAGTACCCAACGACTTCTGAAGGCCTTTCCAAAAGTTATAAGTGAACCTGGGATCACGATCGGATACAATGGATAGAGGAACTCCATGTAACCTGACTATCTCTTTCAGATACAAATAGGAAAGTTGATCTAGTGAAAAAGTATCTCGTATAGCAAGGAAATGAGCAGATTTAGTCAAGCGATCAACAATACCCCAGATTTCATTATTACCTCGAGATGTCCTCGGTAATCCCACAACATAGTCCATGGATATGTTTTCCCATTTCCACTCTGGCACTGGTAAAGGCTGAAGCATACCTTTCAGTAACTGTCACTTTGCTTTAACCTGCAAACAAGTCAAACACTTCACAGTAAAATTAGCAATATCTCTTTTCATTCCATCCCACCAGTAATACTCCCGCAGATCTATGTACATCTTAGTACTGCCAGGATGAACTGAAAACGGAGAACTATGAGCTTCACATAACAACTCCCTCTTCAACTATGAATCACAAGGCACACACAATCTCTTCCCAAATCTCAAAACACAATCACTATCAATGTTGAATTCATGCAACTTACCTTTCTGAACCATCTCTACCTTTTTCTGCAACTCACTGTCTTGCTTCTGTGCTTGCTTGATTCTGTCTGATAGAGAAGATCTCACTGATACCTGAAACAAAATAGAAATACATCCTGCACCAACAACTTCTATTCCAAAGTTCATCAAATCAAAAACCAAAGGATCTCGTTCCAAACATATCATGGTTAATGAAGCATTACTTTTTCGACTCAAAGCATCGGCCACTTTATTTTCTTTTCCCGGATGGTAGTGAATTGTAAAATCATAATCCTTGATTAATTCCAGCCATCTCCTCTGTCTCATGTTCAATTATTTCTGAGTGAATATATACTTTAAAATTTTGTGGTCCGTATATATTTCACACTTTACTCCACACAAATGATGCCTCCAAATTTTTAGAGCAAAAACAACAGCAGCTAATTCCAAATCATGTTTAGGGTAATTTACCTCATAATTTTTCAACTAACGTGAAGCATAAGCAATTACCTAATCATTATGCATAAGGACACATCCAATTCCTTTCAATGAAGCATCACTGTAGATAACAAACTCACCATTCCTGGAAGGAAGTACCAAAACTGGAGCATTCACCAATCTTCTTTTCAACTCCTGAAAATAATCATCACATTCCTTTGTCCAGATAAACTTAACACCCTTCCGAGTTAGCTTAGTCATTGGACTAGATAACCGTGAAATATTTTCAACAAACCTTTGGTAGTAACCTGCCAAACCAAGAAAACTATGGATCTAGGTTACATTTGTGGGTCTTGGCCATTCTTTAACAACTTTTGTTTTAGCAGGATCAACAGTTATTCCATATTTTGAAATAATGGGACCCAGGAAAGAAATTTGTTGTAACCAAAACTCACACTTGCTGAATTTTCCATATAGTTTCTTTTCTTTTAAGGTTTTTAAGATAACTCTTAAATGACTTTCATGCTCCTCTTTACTTTTAGAAAACACCAAAATATCATCAATAGCACAACCACCATTTATCAGCTAATTCAACTTAGCCATCACTGTAGTAAAATGCTCAATTCTAATTCTGACCATCTCAGTATACTGATTTGAAAGGTTATTTCCCTCTCTATGCCTTCCCAGAAAAGATGTTTTGTTTCCTCTAGGAAAACCCATTCATAACAAAGAAATATCTTAGGAGAAGAAACACGGTAATCTTTAAATGCTATATCATATCAATCATATTATAATTTAACACTTTTCTAACTCCTAAAGTTGTCTAAACTGACCTCTAATACCAATTATAAGGCCCTATCCTTAAACCTTACTTAATATTGAATGAAATGAATAATTCACATTGAGGATCTTTTTGGGTTTAGAGTTTAAGAGAATTAGATCATAAAACTTGCATTACATTCCACATATTAAACAAAGTGGTTACATAAAGATAGTATTCATCAACAGAACATATTTAAAATAAAACATGGATTCTTTCTTGACACTTCCTTGACACTATCATCATATCATGTACCTTTCCCTTGACCTGTGAAAAACAATTCAAAAAAGACTTGGGATGAGCATAAAAAGCTCAGTATGGGTTATATATAAAAAATATGGAAAGGGAACATGAGTTCATATATACATAAGAATGAAATCATACTTTACCCATAAAACATAAGCACTTTAACATACCTCATCAAATCATGAATAAATAATAGAAATCATAAGACATAAAGGTAACTTGAGGCATTCATAACATTCTTACATAGGGAGTAACCCTCTTTGTTACGTTTGGAATACCCATCATAGTATATTCCCTAAATCTCTTCGGACAAACCTTAACATTACACTCCTTCGCATTACCCAATGCATTGGAGAGCTATATCGGTCTCACCCGCCCTTAGTTTATCATGGAACCACCCATCTTCATAATAATGCCCAAGAACCTCAACATAATCGTATCACATAAAACATGCATAAAGAAAACATAACATTTCCACCTTTCAATCACAAGATATCAATACAACACATTGATATAAAAACATTATGAAAACCATTTTCAATACCAAAATAAAATAAAAGTAAAACATGGTATTTATTTTTCTTTGAAAAAGAAGGTATGTCTTGTAGAGGAAGCCGAAACTCAAATAATGGTCACGATGGCGGAGAAGTCGTTGTTGCCGTATACATACGAAAAAAACATTCCCTTTTGTCATTTAGTAAATGCTTCGTATAAAAAATATTCCTTTTGAATAAACGTAAAAGTCAAAGGGGTTTATACACCGTATAAAAGAAAGTTGTGTATAAAATAAAATAGGCCTCATTGAAAGGAGATTGAGACGAAGTCCCATACCTCGGGTCCGACTTGACTCGGTCGTTCTTTAATATCCTCAATAATAAACTTGAGTTAATTTATACTTGTTTAAGAACCTTTTTCATGTTCATTATTCCTTTTATATCACTTATCTCCATGTCATGAACACTATGTAATTATTTAAGTTAATAACGGTCATTTTAACGATCATTGGTACTTGAGTCAAAATAAACCCTTTATAATTACATGTTGTTCATGTATCCATTATATCCAGGATTATAATCATTATGTATATATCATATATATCCAGTATATACATGCATTTATAATATTACATTATCATTTAGAGGTAAGAAATGAAATGCACCGTTCATTGAGACGGTAAGCTGTACGTACGCATGAACGCTACTTTCATTTCTATTTCATATTTTATAGAATGGAATCATAATTATATAAAGGTATATTATAATTCCAGTATAATATCATATATAATATCATAGTTCCATATTTTATACGTCCCACATATGGTATTTAACGAATCAAATCACTTTGAGGGGGCGGTAGTCCGCACTTCCTTAAATGAAGATATCGCGTTTACCCATAATGGAAACCATAAAGGTATGCCCAAAATGAAAAATACAAAAGCTTAAGGAAAACATAAACATATTATATATCATATATAAATATAGTTTCATCTTAATGGCCACCTTTTAAGGTGTTAAAATAATGTTGAACAATCATCGTTTCGGGAGGCAGAAATTCGCCATCCACGGAAACAGTATGTTATTTAACCATTAGATGTAGATGTGTGTAAGTGTAGCTCGAATCCTTCTTATAAAAACATACTAGTATAATTAAGATACTGGATTTGTTACAAAAAAGATTTTAGGGGGTTGGATAAGAAAAATAAAACAAAAGGACTCAAGTGAAGACATTACCTTAAAATCGGGTAACTCCCTTTGGTTTGAGCTCAAAGGCTTCCTTGGGAAGACTTCTGCCCAAAGTGAGGCTTCAAGGAGTAAGAGATGGATTTGGAGAGACAAAATGAGCAGGGTTTGTCCGAGCCAAAGGCTTTGGGTGTGTGGGTTAGGTGGTATAAGTGAGGGCCTTTTATAAGAGGAGAGGAGGGGCACTCTTGGAAAGTAAAGAAATGTTACAGTATTTTAAAACTTTTTTCGGATTCAAAAGGTCCCACATTGATATAATTCGAGAGTAAGGTGATAAGGGTTCTAAATCCACCCATCCAATAGGTTTTTTACATGTGTAGGTCATAGATTTTACATTATCATTTAATTTTATTTAAATCCTTTATTAATGAGGTAATCACTACGTCATCATGATGTCATAAATAATTTAATTTATTTAATGTCTACAAATTATAAAAAAACTATAATTATGTATGAAATCTTTTTATATTTCTAATGAATATTTATAATAAAAAATCTGACTTGTATAACCCCATGTAAAAAAATTTTTAGTAAAACATCTCATGTTTGTGTCATTTTTACTTTTACATTAAATAAAAAGTTATTTATGTCATTTTCCAACCGAAGTGGCTCCATGGGGTCCCCAAGCTGACCCATGGATTTTATAGGTCGTCCATGACACATCCAATGAGGGTAGGACATTTTTTAAGCTCATCTCATTTTATTAAAGCATTATTTTTACCTTAAACTACACTAATTACCACTAATCGCGATTAAAAACTTAATAAGTTACTATTCACCAAAAATTTATTTTAATCCCATTGGACCACATTTTACATCTTAATTACAACCATGTATGTCGGATTTTTGAAATTCAAAACACAAAGGTCGCAAAATTTCATTTAAATGGAAAATCAGTTTTTATAAGTACCACTTAGTGGTTTCACTATTCATCAAAAATTGAAGTTTTTCAAAAAAATACCAAAACTTCACCCAAAGCTATATTTGATATTATGAATTCAAAAATGATGCCTATTTTACAAAATTCAAAACATATAAGTGACATTAATTAATTTAATAATTAATTCTCGTTGTCATGACAAATAGCGTGTTTTTATGAAACAATAAGTATCAAAAGATTGACACCGGTTTAAGTCCAATTTCAAAGTGAAATTGATTCCAATGACCACCATTGGATTAAATGGTAAAAATATATTCTAATGTTACTTCAAAACCAATTCAAAATATAATCTAATCATATAAATAAATTAGATTAAAAATTAGTTTTGATGTAAAATGCAGTATTTTTCACTATTCATTAAAAAATGAACATTGTCCGAAAAATACCAAAAATTCACACAAAGTAAATTTTGATGTCCCAGTCATAATGAATAAGTTTATTTTGACAAACATAGTTTATAAAATTTTCAAAATATAGATTCAAAAATGGTTTTCCATCAAAAGGCAGTAAAACAATCTTTTAAAAATATTAGTGTATTCCATGCTTAAGATTGGATTTATTATAATTTTAAGCCTCTAAAACACTATATAATTCACTAATAGACATAGATAAAAATATATATTATTCATTACTTACTTGGTATGTTACAATAGGAGTCAAGCACATAGTGGAAGATAATGAAATTGCATATGGAGATACATGAGGTGGTTCAAGAGAATCAGGAGAAGATGAATCTCAGATTAGTTCTAGTGTAATATTAACTTTTGAACTAGATTAGATATATGTATTATGAGGATTAAAAGTTTTTAACCTAGAGGGAAATCCTGGAATATGGGGAGAAACCTTCATATTAGAGAAAAGATGAGGGTGAGATCATCTACTTCAGAAATTAGGTTATTATGTCTATGAGCATGTGAGAAGAGTTGATACAAAAAATTTATTCCTCACAATGGGTGGTACATTTAGGTGTGACCAAAATGTACCATGACCTTTGATGATAGTTTTGGTGGTCATGTATGAAAAATGAGATAGGAGGGTTTGTGACACATTGCATCACCTGACCACAGGTGAAGACATAACATCAACGACCTCTAGGTTTTCTTTAGACTTTACCCAATGGAAATGGATGTGGGGTAACATAAAAATGGACTTTTTGGTGGTTATTTTGACGATGCTATGCAGTAATGACACTGTATAGGTTATCAGGGATTTACTGATGAATGCACTACATTTCTTTCCTATACTGAAGACATTTCAGTGGAGGAAATGGGAGCTTTGTATGTTTGGGATATATTCTTTTTGCACTAGGATTCATGGAATATAGGTTCATTTCATGACTCACACTTCACTTCACACTTCTAGAAGGTCATATAGAAGGAGCTCGGTACACATGTTTTATTGAGTATGAAATTCCACCCACAGACATATGGGATGTCAGAAGGTACTATATAGGTGCTTGAGGATATGCTAAGAGCATGTGTGCCTAACATCGATAGATCTTGGGAGAAGAATTTGACTTTAGTGTAGTTTGGCTATAAAAATAGTAATAAAAAAACTATACAGATGGAAAAATGTGAGGCTCTTTATGGTTGGCTATATAGATCACCGCTATACAGGATGGAGGCTGGTGAGTCTGCATTGTTGGGACAGAGACTTGTGCAGGAGACCTCAGAGAAGGTTTAAATGATTTGTAAATGTATGGTTATGGATCATAATAGGAAGAATTCATACACTATAAGGTAGATATGAATCCTAAAGTTTATATAGGGTGATCATGTATTACTTATGGTGTCACCTAGTTTGGGTCACCGCGGAATATAGAGATAAGGAAAGATAGTGCCTAGGTTCATTGGACCATTAGAGGTTTTGGAGAGAATCGAGATGGTGGTATACTAAGTGGAAATTCCACAAAAAAATATAGTATTATGCATGTTTTTTTCCATGTATCGCAAATTTGGTAGTATTACCTCAACCCTTCTAATGTGACTGATGTGGATGATGTTGATCGTGAGATTGATGCATACTTAAAGGAGCATTTAATACGTTTGTTGGATCGCATTGAGAAAGTGTAGCGATGAAATACTATTCCAGTAGTTCGTGTATTAGGGAAACATGGTTATGTTAAGGAGGAAACATGTTAAAGGGAGGTAGATAAGAGTTATCAATGTCCAAATATTTTTGGATCGTAATCTTAGAGAATCTTGGGAGTGTAGCTTGAGGATGATCTGTTTTAGTGTGGGGAGATTGTAAGATCCCGAACTTTTATGAATTTTTCTAAGACTTTTTTATAGGTACTCTTTTGTTTAAATTTGAGTACTTTTGTTTTGGTTTATACTTTAGGGTGTATTTGGGTAAATTTTGAGAAAAAATAAAGAAAGGGGTTGTGTACGGTTGGTGCATGGTTAGGATAAACCATGTGGCCCAACACAGAAAATTGTGTAACCATGGATAGTGAGGGTTCACACGACTGGAGCATGGTTCAAAAAACCATATTCCCTAAAAATAGAAAATGTGCATCCCTAAAACAATAGGCCAATAGTTGGTGCACGGTAAATGAAACCCATGTGCCCTTACCAAGTAAATTGTGTGCAACATTTCTTAACTGCATGGAAATTAGTTTTAAATTTCCAGGAACCGCTAAAACTTCTCCCATTAGACCCAAACTCAAACAAAATTTGTTTTTGAAAAATTCATAGGTTTATAGTCAGATTCCAAGGTCATCGGACCTCCGTTCTTCATTATTTGAAGTCGGGGTCAAAGATTTGTGACCCTCCTAGTAAGAGAATCATATCTCATTGATTTTATATTAATAATATTTCCTTATATCATTATTATGGTAGAAAGTTACCTTTCTAATTCTGTATTTAGATCTAGATTTTCTGTATCTAGATCTAGGCTTGTGTATTTATATCTAGAATTAATAGATCTTATTTTTTTTAATCTTGATTTAAGGTTTTATATCTGGATTCCGATCTATATCGTTGTGTTGATCAATTTTTGAGGATATTAATTGGGTGATTATCCATCAGTGAATTGAGGTAGGTGGTTTAATATTCAATTCCCATAATCATGATTTGTATATTTGTTTACATGTTTTATGATTTTTAGCATTCTTTATAACTTCATATTCATAAATTGATTTAGTTAATGTTTCCAATTGATTAATTGGATTCAATATTGAAATTGATGATTAATTTTGGAGTTAATAATGAGAATAAAGGGATGTTAATTTAGATAATTAATTTGGAGATTAATTATGATAATTTGGGGCTACCAAATTAGATACTTAATTGGTAGATTAATTATGAGATTTGGGGATTTTGTGATTCAAATAATTAATTGATGAATTAAATAGGTGATCATAAGATATATGATTTGAGATAATTAATGGTGGATTAATTTTGAGATATTGATATATGATTTGATATTATTCATGGTATATTAATTATGGTATATTTATGTCATGCGTTGAGATAATTAACGGTAGATTAATTATGAAATATTGAAATAATGAGTATGATTAATTAATTGATGAATTAATTAATGGTTGTTGAGATGTGTGTGATTTTTTGATGTTTCTTATTTTGTGTTATTAAATTGTAAATGGTAACATGGATATTTATCCAAGTATTATTTATGGTAACATGATCATTCAATTATTTATTATTAAATAGTAAATGGAAACATGGACATTTAGCTAAGTGTTATGAATTGTAACATGCTCATTCAAATGTGTGTTATTAAATGTTGAATGATAACATTAAAATTTATTAAAGTGTTGATAATGGTAACATAGAAATTCAACTGTGATATCCCTTTATAATAGAATGGATTTCGTCATAGTCCATAGTAGGTAATGAGGTCCTGGTGTCCTTGAGAAACTGGAGGATTTATGTGATTAAATATTGAATATTTAATAATGTGATGAAATGTTTATTTATGATTAGTATTTATTTATTTATATAATTTCATACACTATTATTTACTATAACTATTTTATATACCATTTTTGGTGGCCTGTTATTTCATACTCACACTCTACAAGGGCTGTCTGATCGGTACCTAAATAGACTTTATTGTTGTAGGATAGAATACGGGCAAAGCCCTCGGATAGACTACTGATTGGGGTGGATATTTGATGAGGTAATATAATGTGGTTTGATACTATCTTGGGAGTAATCGGTGTATTTATTTTTAGTTTCAATTTAGATAGTTGACACTTACTTTAACATGGCATTTTTTCAGTTTTAGCTAGATATTATATTTCCTTATTTATTTGTCTTGAGATATTGGTATTGTTTATTCATATATATTTCTTCTAATATTTTTAATTAGACCTATTTGTGTATAAATATGATAAAATAGGGTATATTATCCCCATGAAGTAATTATTATACCCTTTCTTCTAATTGTAAACCTCTGGTGTATGGGGAGGTGCGCTTGATGTCACGTAGTGAACCAGCTCGGTGCACAGATAAATGGAACCCAAGTAGAAACGTTACCCATTGAGGGGATATAGAAGGATTTTCCTATCACTTACTAAGTTCAATTCATTCCTCATATTAAAAAATAATAAAACTAAATAAAAATCCCTTAAAGAAAATTACTAACTGTCTCTATTGGAAGAACAAGACATATGAAATATCAATGCATTCCCTAATCAAGGTAATCATAAATAATCCAAAAAAAAATGATGAGTTTTGTAATTATAGTACATTATCAACTTAATATTAAAAAAATAATGTTTAAATTGATAAAAATTCTTTAAAAATTTTATAGGAAAATACCCATTCTACATTGAAAATTGATTTTTCAAATCTAAAAAATTGTGCAAGAAAAAAATAAATAGATTTATTTTAAAAGAACATTGTAAAATTGAAAAGGAAGACAAAAATAATCGATGCACCATGATGGATGGAAATTACATTCATTTCATATAATTTTAAAAAATATTCCTTTCACACTTTTATAAGAAAATCCAAAGAGAACCTTGTTAAAAAAATGATTGGATGATCCCTATTAAATCATTTTGTAAAAATTCAAAAAGGCTAAAACTAGTTTAAAAAATACATTTGTAACTTTAAAATAATTTTTTAAAACTTTTTTAAAAAACATGGTCATGAAATAAAAATATTCCCCAATTCACACTTAAAAATAAACAATCCCAGATAATTATGAGACTATGAAATAACATCTTACCACTTTTGTATCTTTTGAATTGTAAGCCACAAGAAATAAATAACTTCAAATGAAACATCAAATACAATGATGAAATATATATTCATCATAAAATATGTAAAAATGTAATTGTATACCCCACATAAAATAAATAAGTTGTGAATATGGTATATTCCCACAGAAGTAAAAGTGTGATGATATACCTTTACCTCAGGTCTTCCATCCTTTGTACGTGTTCGAACCCCCTATATAATAAATATATATTTATTATAAATATATTATATAACCAAAATAATATATATATTCATAGTGAACCTATAGTATCTATATTGGAAGGTATGTAACCTAAATAACTTGTATAATGATTTTTAGAAATTTAATGGTCAGGTATTTATTGATCAAGATGGCTTAAGTTGGTGTAAAGAAGTAAGAGAGGTGGTTCCATTTTATAATTTAGTTGAGGGGAACTATTGGAATTTCTCAAAATATTAAATTAATATAAATTATTTTTCACATAAAAATTGAAAAAAAAATCATATAATTAGAATATAAGGTAATTATAAGTCATCGTACTTTCATAAAATAAATTTTAACAAGTTTTGGATATGTTTTAACTCTTGTCTTTTAGGGTCAACACTTTTGATAATTACTGTACTATTGAATGTTTCTACCCTATAAGGATAAATAATGTTAATATAAAATAAAAAAACCCATAAATAGACCATGGTAGGATTATTCAACCATATATATTTTATTTTCACAAATATAGTATTTCTATGAATTTTAAATCATTTAATAAAATATTATTTTCAAAAAATATCAGTAATGTCAATTTTAGAACTATTCATTTAGTTTCACTTCAATAACATCAATAAAATTAATGAATTATACTAAAAGTCTTAAAACCCTCTATAATATATCATTTATATCTATAAAATTTTTGTTTCATATTAATTATTTCAAAATATTCTACTTTTTAAAATTTTAACAAATTTATTTTATTTTCTCATTAATTAAAAAATTATTTCATTAGTGTTTTGTAAGAATATAGGATAATTATATCTTCACAAAAAATTAAAAATAAATTTCTATGATGAATATATATCATTTATATTTCAAAAATTTTATAACTGAACATATCCTCTAGTAATACCCATGCTAAAAATATTATAATTTTTAAAAACAATAGTGTGACATTTTTTACTTTTCTTTATATAAAATATTATAGTGGTTGTAATCTAATAAAAATGGATAAAAAGGACATATAAAAGAATTTTGGATTATTATGAAATAAATTTTCTTATAAAATAAAATTTAGAAAAGATTTAGGGTTATTTTTATTCCTTATCATTTTATTTTTAACTATAATTACCTTATTTACCCTTTACTGTGGTAACAAAATGTATTATGGTTTCTAATCATAATGAACCAAAAAAGAGACCATTTTACTAAATTTTAAAAAAATTATTCTCAATATGGATTCCATTTTTAACTATTTAATTCCTCTAAGGTTCATAATATAATTTAAAATTAAAACCTGAAACATAATGAATCATAATGTACTATGGTTTCTAATCATAATGAACCAAAAAAGAGACCATTTTACTAAATTTAAAAAAAATTATTCTCAATATGGATTCCATTTTTAACTATTTAACTCCTCTAAGGTTCATAATATAATTTAAAATTAAAACCTGAAACACAATGAAAATCTGTTTTTCAGAAATAATGAAATTTTAAGTATAAAATCTTTTTATACCAAATTCAATCATAAATTTGATTAAAATGAACTCAATTGGATTATTAATAATATAATGAAACTAAATTTAATTTTAATCATTTTAAAATAACATTTATCTTTTTAAATTTCTGAAACTAAAACATAGTTTTCAATAAAAAACTATATTTTTCACTATTTACTGGAAAATAAATCTTTGTTGAAAAAATCTAAAAATTTCACCCTAAAATAATTGTGATATTCTAATTTCAAAAATTGCATTATTTTTATAAAATATAATTTATATAAGTTATAAAAAAAATTTGTAATATTTTCTCACCCAAAAAAAAACATTTTTTAAGAAAACCTAAATCTGAAGGATAAAATAGCATTACTAGAAATTAAGTGCATATTTCATTAGAATTAATCAGTTAATTTATATTGAGTTGGTACTTTAAATATATATAATAATTTTCTTAATATTAGTCATATCCACAAATTTTTGTCTAGGTTATAATGGTCATATATAAATAATAGTATTTGGTGTTCATTTAAGCTCGGTGTTGTGTGTTGCATAAGCAATCGAACATACTATTATTTTAAAATATCAGGGATATGTGGGTAAAATAACTATTAAAGGTGAATAATTTATTTTAAAAAACATACCATAAAATCTTGGGTTGTTACATTTTTCCCCTTTAATAAATTGTATCCTCATAATTAGAACTTATGATTTGAAATCAAGGGTTTTAAATTTGAAAATTATTTTATAGTAAACCCAAATCATAAGTAGGTATAGTAAAATTTCATCATGAAAGAGGGAAATTTAAGTATAAAAGTCACCCAAAAACTAGGTTTCCAAATAGTATAACACTAGGAGAAGTAAAAATAGGGTTATGAAATAGAAAATTAATTGTAATGGCCCGAACCTCTCTCTTACATTCCTTTACAAAAATATGGTTTTTGAGGTGTTTTAGAAGGTCAATGTGACTTATCCCCTACACTTTCCCAAATTTCCAATTCAGTGAATAGTCCCCATAGTAGCCTTAGGTGAACAGTGCAACATTAGCCTTAGGTGAAGTGTGCAATGGTAACCTTATATGAACTGTGTCAACGGTAACCTTATGTGAACAGTTTCATCGGTTACCTTAGGTGAACAGTGCACTAGTGAGGTCCAACAGTATCCTCTTTACTTATCCAAATTTTGAGTTCATGAATAGTGTTTCCATAATGGTGAGGTTCTAATGGTGATCTCTTTCCTTTTCCAAGTTTTGAGTTAATGAACAGTGTTTCCAAAATGGTGAGGTTCCAACGGTGGCCTCTTTCCTTTGCCAAATTTTGAGTTCATAAACAGTGTTCCCAGAATGGTGAGGTTCCAACAGTGACCTCTTTCTATTTCCAAATTTGGAGTTCATGAATAGTGTTTCCAGAATGGTGAGGTCCTAATGGTGGCATCATTCCTTTTCCAAATTTTGAGTATATGAACAGTGTTTCCAGAATGGTGACCTCTTTCCTTTACCAAATTTTGATTTCATGAACAGTGTTTATAGAACGTTGAGGTTCCAATGGTAACCTCTTTCCTTTTCCCAATTTTGAGTTCATGAATAGTTTACAAAATGGGGAGGTTCAAACGGTGACCTCTTTTCTATGCCAAATTTTGAGTTCATGAACAGTGTTTCCAGTATGGTAAGGTTCCAACAGTGACCTCTTTTCTTTGCCAATTTTTGATTTCATGAAGAGTGTTTCTAGAACAGTGAGGTTCCAATGGTGACCTCTTTCCTTTTCCAAATTTTGAGTTTATGAATAGTGATTCCAGAATGGTGAGGTTCCAACGGTGACCTATTTCCTTTGCCAAATTTTGTGTTAATGAACAATGTTTCCAACCTCCTACAGTTCTCCCCTTTGACGTTTCCTTTGACGTAAAATACATTTAGAGCCTTGTTTTAAGTATTCTAAGGCCAATTCAAAGGCCATAACTCATATATTAATTTCTATAAGTCTCGAGATACTTTTACTTGGTCAAACCGTGTGGTTCAATGTGATCCACTTTTAATGGAAAATTCAGAATATCTTAAACCACTACTCCATTAAATCTTCTAAAGGGATTATATATCTTCCTTCCTAGTTCTTCCTCATTGTTCTTGGTTGTGAGATTCATGAACCTTTCATTCCATCCCATAGGAGTTTCACAATCAAACTTTCCTCCTTGGATTGGTTCCCCTCTATTTTTGATGCAACAAACTAGTATCGATCAATTTTCAATATAAGGTAATATCTATCGTCATTCTTTTGGGTTCATCTCCTTCTATTTCTACATTCCCTTTTTATGGAATTCTATCTCCATGTTACAAATAGAATTTTAATGGTTGTTTACTGGTGTGGTGGTGTCATTACATCCTCAGTTGAATACAGTTTTCATGGGGGGGGAGGCCATAACCTGTTTTGTGGCTCATTCTCATATAAAGAACGTCATGAATCATTTGAGGTAGGGGATTTGTTTCTTCTTTTTTCTTTTATGTGAAACTGTATAGTTAGCATGTTTTATCCCACTGGATCACAATGGAATTTACATAATAAATATTTGAACTGGATAAATAAATTGATATTGATCTTATGTTATTTCCTCTTGTTTTTCTAGATAGTGTTATATCTATGCTTGATTTGTTTAGATTTTCGTTCATGATGGAAATTTGTAAAGAATTTAAAGATGGAATTAATTGATAATTTTTTTGGATAAAAAGATAAAGAGGAATGTGAATGAATCTAGTTATTCTTGTTGTAATTTGATGTTAATCAAATTGGTTAAGTAAGCATGTTTAATTAATTTTTGATAGCTTACTGTTTAGGTTTCTTGAAGTTGGAACCTACAAATAATAAATCGGTTAATTCAAGATGTATTAAAGGACTGGTTTTTTGATAAAGGACAATTCTTTGAAGGGTTATGGGTTACCCTATTGATTATTTAAGGGCTAAGAGACCAATTGATATGATGGTTGTCTTCCTGCTGATTGTGTTGTGATATGTGGGGGTAGGTAGGTCTACTGGTTGTGGTAGCAATTGACGCCTAGAGTGGCAAGATGCATCAGTTCATGCATGTGGGTGTCATGGAGGACACCACGGATGATGAAATGGGTTGGATGTGAATGTTTGTAAGCTTACTGATTCTTATGGGTTTTTTATATGATTTACTTTCCCCACTAATCAAGGAATCTAGTCTTGCTTACCCTTCTTCCGAAAGGGGCGAAGGAACATGGGGTATGCCATGTGCTTTCTACATTTAGCTTCTCAAGGGAGGATGATTCTATGCTATTTCTATATGCATCAAAGTCTCAACGGGTAGTTCATCTACTCACCGTGTTAAACCCCCCTGTGTTTAGTATCATAGAACTTTTATCTAGAATGCCAGGGAATATGGGAAGGAAATGCTGTAAATAAATAATTGAATAAATTCTGTTAACCCATGGGGTTGGAACTTGCTAGGATGCAATTCTTAGATTACAATTTAAAGGGACAGAGGACTTTGGGTGTGATACTAATGAAATTTAATGCAGAATTGTTAATGGTTAATTAATTTTTAAAGAATTAATTAACCTAAATTAAAACTGATAAAAAGGGACTAAAGTTACGTAATTAATCTTTTTAAATGGTTGTGTGCTAATATGATACCTAGTATTAGAAGTGGAAGTTGGGAGTCTGAGAGATGTTAGTTGTAGTTGTGTATAAGACTAGGTTATACCCATATTGTGGTTGTGAGCTATAGTATATTTTGTGATTTTTGTGTTTTTATATTCTACTTCACCTCTTCAGTTAGGGAAACTGACACCACAGGGATTCTGAGCCTTGGGGGTGTTTTCCCCAACATTCTGGTGGGAGGAAGGATGGATGACTACTCCCATTGGTCCTGTTTTCCTATCTTGGTAGTTACTTGTGCTGGTTGGCACAACTGTTAGTTTTCCCCATATATGTGTGTAGAGGGCTATAATGGCTTGTGGTTATTCACTCACATATATTCCAGTTATAGTTTCCTATGAACTACTGTAGGTATAACATGTATAGACTATGATGGCTTAAGGACCCTTACTTGGTGTATGGGCTGAAATAAATTGAAGTATAATACCTGACGTATGATACACTTTATGAGAGTTGCAGTGGCTCCCCGAAACTACATAGTTACTTTTCTTATATGTACATGGTGATTTTGTTGCATGAGGTGCATGTTGTGGTGCTTTTCCCAGGTGTCTGTGGGCAAGCCTTTTTTGAGAGAGATTCTTAGGACATGTGACATTGGGGAAAAGAGACAAACCATTGTGGAAGTAGTAGTGGGGTACCCTTAATAATCTTTATTTTATTATATACTCTTGTATGTGATACTTGGGGAAAGTAGACATGGTGAGGCTGGGAACTTGATATTTGTGTTTATGTGATAGGTTAGTTTCACTTATTGTTCACTGTGCTTTAGCATTATTTCTTTACTTTTGCATGAGAGGCTTCGGGGGGGGACCCTACTGAGTATACTGTTATACTAACCTTATTTTTATATAAACTGTTTTTCATGTCACTTGGAGAAGGTTGGAGATCATGCTAGTTTCTACTAATTTGGGGTTGTAGGAGTTATTCGGGCTTGTGCTTGCTACTATTTTTACATTCTATTTGTTATTTGTAGTTTTTTTTTCAGTTGTAGTATTTTTCTCATTACATTACATATGTGTATTTGGGATTTATTTTATATTGTTTTTTGGGTTGGAGTTGGTTGTTGTTTATTTTATCTCTCTTTTTCATGTGTTCTCTTAGAGGGGAATGCCTCCCATCTATGTGTCTAATATACCCTTAGGGATAGTTGCCAACCTGGGGCCTACTGGAGGCGGGACTCGGGGGTCATTATCTCCCTTCTCACATTGGGGGCCCCGGAGGGGTACACTTTTTGGGGAGGGAGTCATGACAGAGTGGTATCAAAGGTCTGGTTGAGAGATAGAATGGATTTTGGTGTTAGGAACATGTGAGGTTGTATGGGTTATTAGGGAAACAGTGTTAGTAAAGTTTATCAAGTGATGTAAACATTGGAGACCGACTGAGACATGGGCGTTTAGGGCCCCCTATGATCTGTTGCGTGGACCTTTAAGTTTACAATGGCTAATAAACAAGGTGATATTTGTTGTAGGGTACATACCTAGGAAAGGATCATGCATCATTTTTATTTGTGCCTATGTTTGAATGGGTAGTCTGTGGGATAGTTTAACCTAAAATGAATAAAATAAAACAATTATTTAATTAATGTTTAATCTTCCATATTCTGGGTCTAGGAGCACTAACTATTTGTTACTTTACAGGAATGGCTCCAGGTCGACATTCTCGTCAGGATCACATAGAAGATCTCCAACATGCTAGGCTAGTAGATCACTACTGAGTAGAGGTTGATGATGATGGCACTTTGAGGAGGACACTCTAAGTGTTTCAGTGCCATATTATGTATAAGTACGAGGGCTCTATTTCAGATGTAGTCATGAAATACTGGTTGTAGGAGGTTGAGATAGGTTTCAGTTCAATATGTACTCAAAAGGATCCTTGGGTTTCCTTGGTTGTGAAAATGTTGCATGGAGCTGTGAGGAAGTGGTGGTTCTTGTTCTACAGGGATCGCGATGAGTCAACGATCTCATGGGAGGAGTTCTAATACAAGTTTAGAGTTGAGTTTCTTTCTCCGACCGCAAAGGCATCCAGTCACCAGGAGCTTCTTACCCTTCGACAGGGGAGATTTAGTGTGTGAGAGTTTGGAATCTATTTCAAAAACCTTTTATGATATTCTTCAGAACTATTTCCAAATGAGGAGGTCATAGAGATGCATTTTGAGGAGGCTTTGTGTCTAGAGATCCAGCACTAGGTCACCCCATTTATGCTGAAGACATATCTTGAGGTGTTGGTGAGGGAAGAAGTCATAGAGGGGACATTGGTCAAAACTATATTATCATGATAGGGGAGTCGTCAAGATTCTTCACGAAGTAGAGATTCGTTCTGGGGTTACCGGTTTTCAAGGCAGAAGAGTTTATGTTCAGCCAGGGGTAGGACCCATCCCTTTGTATCTCATTTCTATAGAGGCAGTGGCTCTTAGGCCTATTCCAAGGTATAAGGTACTTGATTTTCTTATGGTGGTTGAGGTCATTAGCAGCTAGAGTGCCTGAGCTTTCAGAGAAGTCATCGTGCACCAGGTGTTCTCCTCTAGGTTCCTCCATTGTGGTTGTTCTAGTCGAGGCAGTAGCAGAAAGTTTCACTGGCATTAGATCAGCATAGGGTAGATGGGGCAGGCATAGGACAACCTTGTGATGCTAGCCGTCCTTAAATAGTAGATCACATCCATGATGGTGGTCATCATCAGGGTCATAGAGTCCATGGAGGAGTTTGTGGTTAGCTTCATGTTTTAGCGTTGCCAGCTCCAAGCAATCCAGACATTGTTCGAGGTACCCTTTTATTTTTTTATACCATGGTGTTTTCCTTGTTTAATTTAGGAGTGACACACTCCTCATATCACCTACCCTTGTCCATGCTTTGGGACTTGATGTAGAGAGGCTTCCAGTTCCCTTGGCATTGAATGTGCCAGTTGGAGGTCGAGCTTACTTGTTTTAAGTATGTAGAGACAGTGAGCAAGTCTTGGGGTAGGACTGCTCTTTGGGAGATTTCCTATTTTCACAAATACAACTATATGATGTCATCCATGGCAAGGATTGGTTGTATTCGGTGTAGGCTATCACGGATTGCTTTGGGAGGTAGGTTTTGTTCTTCGATGCGGATGGAGACCCGGTGGTGTTCATTGGTGAGCAAGACCCTCATATGGGTCAGAGGGGTGTTTTGTCCTTATCATCCATGATGGATGAGCTAATGTTGAGTTCTTCATAGGATCAGTAGTTGGATTTTCCTAGGGTCGTAGAAGAGTACCCTGATGTCCTTCTAGAAGAGGTTGTAGCATTACCCCATCGACGACAAATCGAGGTTGAGATCTAGCTTCAACTAGGAGCATATCCTATCTCTATATCTCCATATAGGATGTCCCCTTATGAGTTACGAGAGCTATGCATATATCATGATGGTCTGTTATAGTTTGGTTTTGTTTGTCCAAGTGTGTCACCATGGGCTGCACTAGTTTTGTTCGTGAAGAAGGATGATGGTAGTTTGCGGTTGTGTTTTGATTATCATCTCTTAAAGAAAGTGACAGTGAATAATCTCTATCCTCTTCTACGGATTGATGATTTATTCAATCAACTAAAGGGTTCAAGTTAGTTTTTATTGATTGATATGCGGTTAGTATATCATCAGATGCATGTAAATGATGAGGATATCCCAAAGACTACTTTCTATTGTCATCATGGCCTTTATGAGTTCAATGTAATGTCATTCTGTGTGAATAATGCTCCAATTATGTTCATGGGATTTATAAAAACTGTGTTCTGTGAGTACCTAGATAAGTTCGTGGTGGTTTTCATCGATGACGTAATTGTTTACTTCACTTCTGAGGAGGAGCATGCAGAGCATCTACAGACCATTTTGGGAGTTCTTTTTCAACATCAGCTATTTGGGAAGTCGTCGAAGTGTGAGTTTTGTGCTCAAGAAGTCTATTTCTTGGTCATGTTGTGTCCCAGCAGGGAGGAGTTGTGGATCCATCAAATATAAAAGAAGTTACGTCTTGGGCAGCCCCATGATAGTGTCAGAGGTGTGAAGTTTCCTTGGATTCTTAGGCTACTACAGGATGTTTGTCGCCGATTTCTCTTGAGTTTTGACTCCTCTAATAGCTTTGACTAGGAAGGATCAGGCGTTCATATGAACTGATCAGTTTCAAGAAGCTTTCGAGTATCTAAAGAATAATTTAGTAAGTGCTTCAGTTCTTTTTCTTCTAGTAGAGGGAGTTCTGTTTGATGTTTTCTTCGATGCTTAGCATCTGGGGTTAGGTTGTGTTATGAGGCAGTAGAGATCAGTTGTTTATTATGGGTCTCTATAGTTTCATCCCCATGAATGTAACTATTCCTCCCATGATCTTTAGTTGGAAGCCATGGTGTTTTCTCTGAAGTTGTGGAGACATTACATCATTGTTGAGCGCTTTGTGGTTTTCACCGATCATAAGAGTTTAAGGTATGTTTTCTCCCAACCTGACTTGAACTTGGTATAGTATTGGTGGATGGATTTATTAAGGGAATAGGACTTCAAAATATTGTA
The DNA here is from genome assembly GCA_963277665.1 of Viscum album. Lineage (NCBI taxonomy): Eukaryota > Viridiplantae > Streptophyta > Magnoliopsida > Santalales > Viscaceae > Viscum > Viscum album. The sequence goes on along the minus strand of OY728133.1, from coordinate 1,909,066,625 downwards.
TACACCTGGGAAGGGGAATGTTGTATCTAATGCACTGAGTCGGAAGTCACATAGTGATGCAGTTCATGAATCAGTTGACTCATAGAGAGTAATAGAAGAACTGTCAACATTATATATTAATATAGGATAAGTTGGGGGTATAGGTTGTATTTTTCAGATGAAGGTGAAGTAATCTATGGTGTAGCAGGAGGAAGAGTCCCAGTTGGGGGTTCTAGAGGTGGAGTTCTGAAGAGTCCGAGTTGTTTGTGGTGAGGCACCTACTGGTTGGTCTGAGGATGAACAACATCGAGGGTTTTATCATGGAAGGATATTTGTGCCTTTGACAATTCGTGAGATGGTTCTTAGATATTTCCATATTTCTCCTTTACGGTGCATCCTGGTATGACAAATATATACCGAGCCTTTAGAAGATAGTTTTGGGTGCCTGGGATGAAGTGTGTGGTTGCGGAGTTTGTGTCTCGATGTTTAGTCTGCCAGAAGGTGAAGGTCTAACACCATGTTCCTAGTGGTCTGATCCAACCATTAGATGTTCATCACTAGAAGTGGGAGGACATCTCAATGGACTTTGTTACTGGGTTACCTTGATCTAAGGGAGGACATGATGCTATTTGGGTTGGAGTGGATTTTTTAAAAAAACTACCCACTTTATAGCAATCAAGGAGTCAAGATCAGTGGAAGTTTTGTTGAGGCAGTATCTGGAGGAGGTGTTGAGACTTCATGGAGTCCCAAGGAAGATTATTTCTGATTGAGATCCTCATTTTACCTCCAGGGTGTGGAGAGGTCTCCAACATGCTTTCAGTTCTCAGTTATTCCTTATCACTGCTTTTCATCCCCAAATGGATTGTCAGACAGAGAAAACCATCGAGACTCTTGAACACATGTTATGCTCTTCTATCCTATATCTTTTAGGTTTATGGATGAGGCACTTACCCTTGGTGGATTTCCCTTACAAAAACAGTTTTCACTCCACTATCGGTATGGCGTCGTTTGAATCTTTATATGGTCGACTTTGCCGTTATCCGTTTTGCAGGACTGGGGTCGGAGATTCAGTAATTATCGGACCGAAACTAGTGCATAATAAAACAGAGATGGTTCTGGTGATTCATGAGAGGATGAAGACAGTGCAAGATCGTTAGAAATCATATGTCGATCAAAGGAGGAGACCCTAAGACTTTGATGTTGGGGATCACGTGTTACTAAAGTTTACTCCCCGTCATGGGAAGCAATGGTTTAGTCGTGTGAGTAAGATTTCTCCTTAGTTTTTGGGCCTTTAGAGGTGTTATCTCATGTTCGAGTTGTGGCATATCGAGTAGCACATACCCCATAGATGAGCCAGATACATAATGTTTTTCATGTTTCACAACTCCATCATTATCTTAATGATGACTCTCACGTCATCTATTGGGGATAGATTGATGTTAATGATGATGAAAACATTGAGGAGTGACCTATGGAGATCCAAGATAGCAAAGAGAAGGTGTTGCGCGGGCATTTTATCCCCTTGGTTCATGTATTATGGCAACACGGTGGCATGGAGGGGAGTACCTAGGAATGTGAGACACAGATATGTGCTTAGTACCCCGAGTTGTAGGATGTTTAACTCTTTTTATATGACAATGTCCCCTTTGTGGTTATAGAACTTTTGTTTTTATGATATGTCTTTCTTGGGTTGCTTTATGTGGCTAGCTATCTTTTGAGAGGTATCTCAATGGGTGGTTGTTCAAACTTCTTTTTCGTTCTCTTTTAGGTTGGTTTTGAATTTTTGAGGATGAGAATATTTATAGAGGTATCTGATGTAATTGTGAGACCTCTCTAGTCAATACCTTTGCTGAAATATGGTGTTTGAGGTGTTCCAAGAGGTCAAGGTGACATATCCCTAAAGAGTTTACAAATTTCCAATTCGATGAACAGTCACAACTGTAGCCTTAGGTGAACAGTGCAACGGTAGCCTTACGTGAATAGTGAAACTGTAACCTTATGCGAACAATGTCATCAGTAACCTTATATGAACAGTTTCATCAGTATCCTGAGGTGAACAGTGCAACGGTGAGGTCCAATGGTAGCCTCTTTCATTTTCCAAATTTTGAGTTTATTAACAGTGTTTCTAGAAAGGCGAGGTTCCAACGGTGACCTCTTTCCTTTTCCAAATTTTGAGTTCATGAACAGTGTTTCTAGAACGGTGAGGTTCCAACAGTGAAGTCTTTCCTCTGCCAAATTTTGAGTTCATGAATGGTGAGGTTCCAATAGTGACCTCTTTCCTTTTCCAAATTTTGAGTTCATAATCTGTATTTCAAGAATGGTGAGGTTCCAACGCTGACCTTTTTCCTTTACCAAATTTTGAGTTCATGAACAGTATTTCTGGAATGGTGAGATTCCAAAAGTGACCTTTTTCCATAGTCAAATTTCTATTTCAGTAACAATGTTTCTAGAATGGTGAGGTTCCAACGAAGGCCTCTTTCCTTTGCCAAATTTTGAGTTCATGAATAGTATTTCCAGAACGGTGAGGTTTTAACGGTGACATCTTTCCTTTTCCCAATTTTGATTTCATGAACAGTGTTTCCATAATGGTGAGGTTCCAATGGTGACCTCTTTACTTTGAAAAATTTTGAGTGCATGAATAGTGTTTCCAGAACGATGAAGTTCCAACGATGACCTATTTCCTTTGCCAAATTTCATTTTAATGAACAGTGTTTCCAGATTCCTAGAGTTTCGCCCCTTTGCCATTTCCTTTGATGTAAAATTAATTTGAAGCCTTTTTTAAGGACTCTATGGCTGATTCAAAGGTCATAACTCCTATATTAATTTCCCTAAGTCTAGGGATGCTTTTACTTGGTCAAATTGTGTGTTTTAATGTGATCATATTTTAATGTAAAATCATGCATATCTTAAACCATTGTTCTGTTAAATCTTCTAAAGGGAAGATATATCTTCCTCTCTAGTTATTCCTACTAGTTCTCGGCTTTGAGATGCTCTAACCTTTTATTCCATCTTATAGGAGCTGCATAATCAAACATTCCTCCTTGGATTGGTTCCCTGCTGTTTTTGATACAACCAAGCAGTATCGATCATTTTTCGATATAAGGTATGATCTATCACCATTCTTTTGGGCTCATCTCCTTCTGTTTCTCCTTTCCCATTTTATGGAATGGTATCTAAATGTTCCTAATATACTTTTCTGGGTTTTTGACTATTTTGGTGGTGTCTCTGCATCCTCGGTTGAATACAGTTGTCACGGGGGGAGGAGATTGCAACCTATTGTGAGGCTCATTCTCATATAAAGAGCGTCAAGAACCCTTTGAGGTAGGGGATTCATTTCTTCTCTTTTATTTTACATGAAACTGTATAGTTAGAAAGTTTTATCCCACTGGATCACAATTAAATTAACATAATAAATATTTTAACCAGATAAATAAATTGATATCGATCGCATATTATTGCCTCTTGTTTTTATAGATAGTGTGATATCTATGATTTCTTTGTTTATATTCTCATTCTTGATGGAAATTGGTAAATAATTTAAAGCAAGAAATAATTGGTAATTGTTTGGATAAAGATAAAGAGGCATGTAAATGAATCTGGTTCTTCTTGTTGTAATTTGATGTTAATCAAGTTGGTGTAGTAATCATGTGTTAATCAATTTTTGATAGCTTATTATTTAGGTTTCCTAAAGTTGGAACCTGTGAATAATAAATCGATTAATTAAATATGTATTGAAGAACAGTTTGTTTGATAGAGGATAATTCCTTGTAGGTTTCTGAGTTACCCACTTTCTTGTTTAAGGGACAAGATCCCTATTGGTATAATGGTTGTTTTGCAGCTGCTTTTCTTGTGATGTGATCCTAGATGGATATTTTGATATGTGGGGGTAGGGAGGCCAGCTGGTCGTGGTATTATTTGACACCTAGAGTGGTGAGATGCATCGGTTTATGCATTTGGGTATTAGGGATGACACTAGGGATGATGAAACAGGTTGGGTGTGAATGTTTGGATGCTTGATAATTCTTATTGGTTGTTTATCTGCTTTACTTTCCCCACTTCTCAAGAAAGATGGTCTTCCTTACCCTTCTTCAGAAATGGGTGAAGATGCATGGTATATGCCATGTGTTTTCTATGTTTAGATTCTCATGGGAGGATGGGTCGACACTCTTGTTATAGGAGACAAAGGCTAGATGGGTAGTTCATCTACTCACCGTGTTGATCCCCCCTATGTTTAGTAGCCTAGAATGATTTTCTATAATTCTTGGGAATATGGGAAATTAATGCTGTAAATAAATAATTGAATAAATGATGTTAACCCATGGGGTTGGAGCTTATTGGGATGTAATGCAGAGGTAACAATTTAAAGTGACAGAGGACTTTGGGTGTCATGCTAATGAAATTTTAGTGGAATTATTAATGGTTAATTAATGTTTAAAGAATAAATTAACCTAATGTGAAACTTCGAAAAAGGGAATGAAGTAATGTATTTAATCTCTTTAAATGGTTGTGTGCTTATAGGATACCTAGTCTTAGAAGTGGTAGCCAGGAGTCCGAGAGACGTTTGCTGGAGTTGTGTTTAAGACTAGGTTATGCCCTATAGTGTGGTTGTGAGCTTTAGTATATTTTATAATTTTTGGGTTTATATACACTTCTCCACCCCGTCAGTTAGGGAAACTGACACCCCATGGATTTTGATCCCTGGGGGGGGTTTCCCCAACATTCCGGTGGGAGGATAGATAGCTAACTACCCCCTTTGGCCCTGCTCTCTTCTCTTGGTAGTTAATTGTGCTGGTAGTCACAGCGGTTAGTTTTCCCCATATATGTGTGTAGAGGGTTGTAATGGCTTTTGGTTATTCACACACATATATCTGGATATAGTTTCCTATGGACTACTATAGGTATACTTTTTATAGGTTGTGAGGGCTTAAGAATCCTTAATCAGTGTATGGGTTGTAATGGCTTGAGGTATAATACCCGATGTATGATACACATTATGTGAGTTGTGGTGGATCCCAGAAACTACCAGGTTACATTGTTTATGTGGACATGGTGGTTTTTTTGCATGAGGTGCATGTTGTGGTGCTTCACCCAGGTGTCTATGGGCAAGCCTTTTGGGATAAAGATTCTTAGGACGTGCGACGTTAGGGAAAAGCGGAAAACCAGTGGGGAAGTAGTTTTGGGGTGCCCTTGATATTATTTATTATATTATATACACTTTTATGCGATACTTGGTGAGAGTTTCCATGGTGAGGCTAGGAACTTAGTATACATGTTTAGGTGACGTGTTAGTTTCACTTGTTGTTCACTATGCTTTAGCATGCTTTCTTTACTTTTTCACGAGAGGATTATGGGAGGATCCAACTGAGTATACTGTTATACTCACCCTATGTATATATAAACTCTTTTTTAGGTTACTTGGAGAAGGTTGGAGATCAATCTATTTTGTACTAGCTTGGGGTTGCATGAGCTATTAGAGTTTGTGGTTGCTACTATTTTTATATTCTTTTGGGTATTTGTAGTCTTCCACATTCTTCTGTAGTAGTTTTTCATAACATTACACATGAGTACTTGTAATTTATTTTACATTGTTGTCTGAGATAGAGTTGGTTGGTGTCTATCTTATCTCTCTATTTCACATGAGTTCTCTGAAAGGGTAATTCCTCCCATCTGTGTGTTTAATATACCCTCAGGGTTAGTCTCCATCTCTGGGCCTACTAGAGGCGGGACTCGGGGGGTCATTATCTCCTTTCTAACATTTTTTCCCCATGATGGGTACACTTTGTGGGGAGGCGGTCGTGACATTAACCCCCAAGGATTGTAGAGAGTGATAGAGAACATGGTCATTTGAAATTTAACCATAACAGCATCATAAATATATGATGGGTTTAATGTCCATTGATTTATTATAAAGAAAAGTAAAGTTATAACATTTTTATTTTAAGTTTCTTTTCCTAATTTTTATGGGTTCTTTTACAGTAAATCACAAAGGAAAATAAAATGACTTTATTTTTTTCCATATTATAAACAAAATATTTTCCATTGGTTGTGATTTTATCTATTTTATCTTCATCTATTATAAAAGGAAATTAATAATGGAGATTAGTTTTTTTCTAGAGGTTCTTTTGTTTAATCATAAAATCCATATGTCATTCTATTAGCCTCTAAATATTTACATAAATCAAAATAGTTATAATAGTTTATCTAAAATGATAAATCATACTTTAACTTCAAATAATAATATCAAAATTCCAACATAATCCATTAAATAAGTATTAAACGTTATGAATCCTCCATATTATTACCAATTATAATTAAAACCAAAAAATTTGATCAAACATGTATCCCTCATCAACATAAAGTATTTCATAATGTCACATTACAAATATATAAAAACTTTGATCACATATACTAATAACCTAAATCACCGTTATCTTTATCCTTATTCCATATATATTATATAACATCGATAACCTAAAAATCAATTCCTTTTTTTAAAATCAAAGTATTCTCATACACTTTATCTTACATATCCAAAATTGTAATTATATTCTTCCAAAATAATCCTTTATATTTAAACTAATGGATTCATAAACTTAATAACAATGAATAATTTCTTGGAATTTCATTATTCACATAAAAATCCCAAAAATTCAAAAATATTTAATCCTATATTATAATTCTAAAAATAAAATTATTATTTATCAATCAAATTGTTTAAGTGAAAAAAATTTCATATTGACCAAGACATCTTGTAGGAGAGTGGTAAGTATTGCACCTTTATCGCCATTCCATTATGGTTTCAACCCCCACGTGACCATACTATATGGGATGGGTTGTCATGTGGCATGTGGGTTATCCTTTTTCTAAATCTATAAAATTTCAAATGAATGATAAATATCATCAAAAATATCATTACTCGCTATATCACTTTTTTTAACCACTAATGTTTTCTATATGATATATTCCTAAAATTTAGAAACTATTTTATCCCCACAGTTCATAAAAAATCATCCATAAAATTAGATTAAACTTATTTATTATCAATAAATTCAAACTTCTGTCTACAAAATATAAAATCATTATTCCCAAAATAAACATTTTTAGAAAAACATCTACTAAACCAATGGGTTTTATTCCCATAAATGTCACCCAAAATATCTTTAATTAAATTAAACATCCATCACAAAAAAATTCTAAAGGATTATATATTTCATTAAAACATTTCTCAATTATATAATTATCATCCCAATACACTTTAGGGTCATCCCAATATCAAACACATAATATGTGTTATCAGACCCTCAATCATGTGCTTCCATAAAATATTACATTATTAATAAATTTATTTTATTGGTTATTAGTACCGTTTAATATATAATTTAGAATCTTTAAGGAAATACTACTTAGGATAAATACATAGATGTTTAATAATTAATTTAATTAGAATAAAATCGATAAAAATACTTTGATAAAACACAGAAACATCAGTCCTTTTACATCAACAATTTGTATAGCATAGGTCCTTCTCTACTCTTGGGATTGACCATAAGTTTAGGGAATTAACTTATAAAATTCCTAAGTTATGCACATAAAAGACATTGAATTCCTTATAATTTGTGTACTAATTCCCTTTATTTGAATATAAAAAACATCATTACCACTATTTCAGATATTCTTTCAGGTGATTTTTCCTATGTTATTGATAAAATTTAAATTGAACTTTATTACCTTCATGATCATTTCCACCTAAACTTCCAAAAAAGTCAATTATCCTCTTATTTTATGTTTTTTAAATATTAACAAATGTTACATTATTAATCATATATCTAGATATTTGATTAGGAATAATAAAAATGTACTTCTCTCCTATCATCATCCAATTTGTTTGCATAGAATCACCAAATTTTCCATCACGTTCAGTGTTAACATGATTCCTCTTGGTTTCATCCATTGACTGAGACCAAAAAACAAAGTATGAGAAATAATAATCATAGTGGGAAACCATATAATCTCTACCCTACTAATGTTTAGGATGTTATCATATACATAGAAATATACCCAAAGTCATTCATAAGGTAATGTTCCTAAATATATTTTTTCCTAAATCGAGTTCCCATTGTTTCTATTAAACTATCTCTAATAATAAATGTAAAGACCCAAAATCAAGTAGCCCTATATCATTGGTCATTTTATTAAATTGGAACTAGATAAAAAAATATTATCCCAAAGGACTAAATAGTTTATTAGTATTTTTTAATTGTATACATACTTGAATTTTATATTTTATTTGAAATTTTAAAATAAAACATCATATTTTCATTAATAACACCATTTCCCCCTTTATAATATCCATTTATATCAATCATAAAACACTTCTTGATGTATTAGGGAAAGAAAACATAAAAGGGGGTGTTCTCCAATACTTGATAATGGTATGTGCATAGTATTATTTATCGTGAATAAATAATGATTAATAAATATGGAAAGTTAAATAACATAAATCACATTACATTTAATCAATAATTTGATCATGATATGTTGGGAATAAATTATAACCAAATAATCCATATAAACAATCACATGAATTCAAAACGTATCAATAGATAATCTACCTAATCAAATAATCACATAGACATCAATAAATTATTTCATAATAATGGAATATATAATGGAAGACATCTTAAACATATTGTCAAGGCCTCATCTAAAACATTTTTAAAATACTGTCAAAACCTTATGTCATGACATCTATATAAATGGTTAGTGCCTCAATAAAACCCCAATATAGTTTGTATCATGAGGCCTACTGAAGCATATAGGGGCTATAGATAGCCCATCCCATCACTTAATTAGTCTAATAAATTCCTCATCTGAATAAATAATACAAATAAATCAACATGACTTAAGAAAATTGATAACATTCTATATTGGATAACAAGTCATACAAAATATAAATAATTTCCAAAGTCAAACTGATCATAAACCATCAAAAGAAATATGATGAATGGAATCACTAGAGTTCATTCTAAAATTAATATTCAACAAATATTTTTTACATGGATAAATATACTTTCAAAACATCACAAGAAAATTTCATGAGTAAAATACCCTTTCTACTTTCAAAATCACAATTTAAAATATAAGAATTATGCACCTAATAAATAAACCCATTTATTTTGAATTAACCATGAATAATTTTAAATTAAAAGTCAAACTATTGGGTTCTCATTAATATGGGAAATTTCATTCATTCTGTATAAGTTAGAAAAAAATTCCTTTCACACTTTTATAAGAAAAGTAAAAAATGTACCTCTTTCAGAAAATGATAGGAAGTATCCTTTTAAAAACATTTATAAAAAGTAAGGCAAGGGTAAAATTTAATTTAAAAAATAATTATATATCAGTAAAAATTTGATATCATTTTCATAAAACATGGACATGGAAGAGAAATACTCTACATGTTAGGCTTAAAAATAAACAATCCTCAATTGTGATGAGTCTGTGAAATAAACCATTTCCACTTGGATATATCTTCAATCATAATCCCCATGAAAGAAATAAAATCCAATTAAACATTAAATACCCCAAATAAAATTATATTACCAATACAATATATCAGAGTATAATTATATATAGAAAACCAAAAATAATTATTTGTGAATATGAAATATGTATCATGGAAGTAAAAGTGAGACGAGAAACCCTGACCTTAGGTATGACTTCCTCAGTATGTGTTCAAACTTCCTATATAATAAATATAGACTTATTATACATATATTACATAACCAAATTAATATATATCATACCATTTACGATTTATGTACAATATCTTATCACCTATTTATTAACAATTATTCTTTAAATCATTGTCTCCTGTGATAACAACTTCATTTTTCATATATCTTTTGATTGCATAGTTTTGGTAATTATAATTTTATTATGGTTCAATGATATCAAAAATATAATTCAAGTAATTAATATCATATATATGGAATATATAAATATTTCTATTCATTTATAAAGGTATATATAGAAAAATAAATTATACAATACGTGGAGGCGAAGGGTTGTATGTAAGTATGATTTCGACATTTCAATAGATGGAATGAAAGAAATATGGATTATAGTTATTATTTTTAGAATAATATTTATTTAAAAAGTATAATATATATTCATTATTTAAATATTTGTAACTATACAAGTAAATTGGTGATTAAAAATAAATTACATTGTTACGTGGAGATAGTAAGTTGTGCTTACAAACGAGCGATGTTTTTACTTTTCAAATGATGGAAAATATAGAATATGGTTTTCACTTAATCATAATAACATCTAATTATATTTAATATACTATATTTATTGATTTATAATGATTAATTCTCATGGATAGTATGTATAAGAAGAAATAAACTTGAAAGATTCTATAAAGATAATTACCTCCTCATCGATGGACTCCCTTTAGAACTCTTTTTAAGGGACCTAGGATTGCTATTTTAGAAGGTAAATAACCTCAATAAATTGGATAATGAAGTCGGTAAGAGGAATGGTTCTGGATTGGTTAAGAGAGATGGATCAAAGTTGTATAAGAAGTGGGGGAATGGGTGCCCTTTAAGGGGAGGGTCATTCTTGGAATTTCATAAAATATTAAATTAATTTAAAATATTTATCATGTATAAATGGATAAAAAATTATATAATTATAATATTGGGTGAAATTAATACAAAATAATTTCATCCAATAAAATATTTATAGGTTGTGGATAAATGTTTACCCTTGCCTTTTTAGTTTTAACCCCCCCCCCTGTTACCCCCTTTGACAATTACCGAACTATTAAAATATTCTTCTCTCTAGGGGTCAATAATGTTACTCTAAAATTGAAAAGATCTAAAAAATATCATGGTATATTTAATTAACTATATCTCATTTATATGGTTAAAACTACATTTTTTAATTTTAAATCGTTAAAAAAATATTTTTAAGAAATATCAATAATGTTAATTTTAGAACTTTGTGTTTAATTGTAATTTAACAACATAAATAAAAAAATTAATCAGAATAAAATGTATCAAAACCCCTCTAATATGTCACTTTTATCTATCAAAAATTGGTTCAAATTAATTCTTTCAAATTATACTACCTGAAAAAAAGGGATATTTTTAATAATATTTTAAATCATGATTCAAAATATGGAATCCATTTTTATATTTATAATTCCTATAATTTGTAGAATTTAATTTAATATTAAAACACAAAATGTAATGAAAAATGGTTTTTTAGAAAAATATGTATTTTTAAATATATAAATTTTTTATACTAATGTAAAACATAAAATTGATTCCAATGAACTAAATTGGATTATTAATAATATAATAGAACTAATTTTACTTTTAAATGAATTTAAAATAAAAATTAACATTTGTATTAATGAAATAAAAATATAGTTTTCAATAAAAATTGATATTCTCTATTATTAACTATAAAATAAATATTTTTAGAAAAAATATGAAAATTTCACTCTAAAATAATTTTTACATTATTATTTTAAAAATTATATTATTTTTATAAAATAAAATTATAAAACCCTGATATTATAGAAAAACATTAGGTTTGATAATTTATACAATACGCAGCATCAAGCTTAAATAAATTATAAAATATTCTTATTTAAATATGAATGTTATAAAATAACTGTTAAACTAGAAGGTCTAAATTGAATTAATTGAATAATGAAATAAAAATATAAATTACCTACTAAACAAAAATTCATTTATTAATTCTCATAAAATATGTACAAATTTTTCATTAAAGTTATTTTATGCTTCATAAATATGTTTTCTTCAAAAATTATTTTTATTTTTTTTTGTGAAAAAAAATATTATAATAAATTTTGGGAAATTATATAAATTTTATCTAGTGAAAATAATATAATTTTTTAAATAATAATATCTGGATTATGTTAGGGTGAAAGTTTCATATTTTTCTGCAAAACATTATTTTCTAGTCAATAGTAAAAAATGCCGATTTTTATTGAAAACAATATTTTTGATTAAAAAATATAAAATGATAAATTTTATTTTAAAATGATTAAAAATAAAAAATATCTCTATTATATTATTAATAATCTAATTTTGTTAATTGAAATCAATTTTATGGTTGAATTTGGTATAAAAAATTGTGCTTGTGAGGACAATTTTATTAAAAAATATTTTTCTTTGCATTTTTTGATTTAATATTTAGTTAAATTCTTCCAATTATAAGATTTTAATATTTAAAAATATTTCCAAAATTTTTAATCTTGTGATTGAAATTTATTAAAAAATTTCCTTATATTTTTTGTAACTATTAATAGTTTCCATAATAAATTATATTGTCATGGAAAAGGGTAATTCAAGAAGTTATTGTTAAAAATAAAATGTTATGGAATACAAAATGACCCTGACACATAGGTAAATATTTTTAGATTATCCCATTTCATCCATACTCATTAAATATTCAGTTATATGACCTTTTTATCTTTTTGGATGAGATTATGACGTTTATAAAATTTAATGTATAGAATGTTAAAAATGAAACACTCTTATTTTTAATAACTATAATATTTTTAACATGGGTATAACTTAATTATATTTTATTTTATAAATATAAATATGAAATATAAATTAGTTTTCTTCATCATGGTAATTTTTTTATTTTATTGAAGAAATAATTAACATAAATTCTTGCACAACGTCGATGCAGTAATTATTCCATTAATGGTAAACAAATAATGATATTAAAATTGTTAAAAATAGTATAATTTGGAATAATTAATGTGAATCAAGAATTTTATAGATAAAAATTACATATTATATTGGTTTTAATTAATTTTATTCGAATTTAATTAATTTTGTGATGTTATCAAATCCAAACTAAATGAATTGTTCTAAACTCTATGTTATTGAAATTTTATGAAAAAAATATTTTATTAAATGATTTAAGTTTCCTAAAATCCATATATTGGGAAAAATTAATGGGTTATAGATACTTAAATATACCAAGGTCCATTTATGTATATTTTATAGTAAAATTATAGACCCTTTGAGGGTAGAAAATCTTAATAATACTATAATAGTCAAAAGGGTTAATGGTGGTTTGAACTAAAAGATAAGGGTGAAAACATATAAAAAACCCTTCCAAATTATATTTTATGAAATTATTTAAACTTTTATGAACCTTATGTTATATTTATATCAATTTTTAACCATTTTTACATGAGAAATAATTTTTATTGATTTGATATTTTAAGAAATTCCAAAACTGTTGATCACCTCAATTATAAAAGGGCACCTCGTCCCTTAATTCTTTACACCATTTTAATCTATCTATCTAAAAATAACCCTACAAATTAAACTTATAAAAATAAATATAAAATTTTTTGAGGTAATATCCTCTCTAAAATATAAACCCTAGTTCCCATCATGTTAGATCTAAAGGGAGTCCATCAAAGAATAGTTAATCATCTTTACCAACTCTTTCAAGTTTATTTCTTCTTCAACTTCCACTTCATACATTGAACTCATTATAAAATAACAAATACAATATAAGAAATATACATATATGTCATTATTATTATGTTACAATCATCTTCTATATCATTTCGATCATATGATAAGCGAAAACATCACTCGTGTGCATGTAAAACTTACCATCTCCACATAGCGGTATAATTCATTTTTCATCACCAATCTAGTTATATGGTTATAAAAATAGAAATAATCAGTTTATATAAAATTTATGAAATAAATATCAATTTTAAAAGACTAATTATAATTATTTTATCTTTATTTCCATTAATATAAGTGTTAAAAAACGCTCATGCGTACGTGCGGCCTACCATCTCCGTGAATGGTGTAATTAATTTTTCTATCTATATATTTATGGATTAAAATATATATTTATATATATATATTCAATATAAATTATATTTAAACTTTGATTAAAATTTTTGATATTTTGTGACCATAATAAAATTATATGGTTCATAACTTCTGAATCAAAACATATTTGAAAAATGAAACAGTTATCACCCTAGACAGTGATCTAAAGAATAATTATTAACAAATGGGTGATAAAATATTATAAGTAAATTATAAATGGTATGATATATATAGATATGATTATGTTTTTGTAATGGATTTATAATAAATATTTGTTTATTATACTGGATGTTTGAACTCGTACGATGAAAGTTGGTCTTGAGGTAAGGGTTTCTCATCTAACTTTTACTTATGTGATACATATGTTGTATTCATCACATATTTATTTTTTTGGTGTATATAATTACCCTTTTATATATTATATAAGGAATCAATTTTACTTCATTTTATTCAAAGTTTCATTCTCATTTATTTCTTTCATGGGTCTTATGATTCAAAAGACACCCAAGTGGTAAAGGTTAATTTAACAATATCATCATTATTTAAGGTTGTTTATTTTTTAAGTTTTAGCTTAGGAATATTTCTATTTCATGTCCATGTTTTCTAAAAATCAATTTTTTTAATATAATCCAAATATAATTTAAAATAATTTTTACTCTTGTTTATATTCTAATAAAATTTAATAAATAGAATCTTTATGTTTCTTTCTGAATGAGGTACATTTTTACTTTTATTTCAAAATTGTGAAAGGGATGTTTTATTTAATTATATGGAATGACCATAATATCCCATTATCAGGAAGCCTAAATTATTTTAATCTTTCATTACCGGTATATAAAGTTATTTTCAAATAAAATTATTTCTTTATTATGTGTTTAGATTTCATATTTTCAAAATTTATTTTCTAATTAGATAGGTAATTTTATATAAGTAATTTTCTTATGAAAGTTTTCTAGTATTTTCATATATGAAATCATTCACTGTTGAATGTTATATTTTGTATATACACTAATTATATCATCAAAAAAATTCTTTAGACGTTTTACGACCATTTTCACGGGGGGTAATTATTTAAATTCTATATGATAGTTCTCCCTATATATAGAGTTATCCATTATTAAGTCATGTTGATTAATTTGAATTATTTATTCATATGATGAATGAATTGGAATTAGTAAATGATGGGTGGGGGGATCTATATCCCTTTAATGCATATACAGGTCTCATGAGACAGACTAGATTGGGTTTTGGCTGAGGTCCTACCCAATTATATAGATTTCATGGCACAAGGCCTTGATGGTATTTTCAGATGTTTTAGCTGAGGCCATGATGGTAAGTATTAAATGTCCAGCATTATGCATTACAACATTATGAAATAAGTTATTAATTTCCATGAAATTATTTGATTAGTTGTAATATCCATAGATAAGTTTTGAACTCATGAGATTGTTTATATGGATTTTTTGATCATCCTCTTTTCCTACCATATTATGATTAAGTTATTATTTAAATGGAATGTTTTTTTATTTACCTTCCCATATTATTTATGAATATTTATTCATGATAGCCTAAGTTATACACATACCCTTAATGAGAAACTAAGATGACCCCTTTCTTATCTTTTATTTTCCCCAGGATACCAGGAAGTGTTTTTTGATTGATACATAGAGATTTTATAAGGGGAATAATGGTTCACTCAAATAAAATGGCATGTTGTGTTATGTTTTTAAATGTAATGTAAAATTAAAATATTTATCTATTTTTTTAACAATACTATACTATTTTGTCCTTTGATATGTTATTTCTTGTATCTAGTTCCAATATAATAACGTAACCACTAACTCTAGGCAATTGGAGTTGGGATCTTTATAGTGGTCAGTAGAGAAAGTTTGGTAGATACCTTGGGAAATTGATTTTGGAAAACAAATATTTGGGAACATAATCTTATGAATGAATTTGGATATAATTAAATTTCTAGTATAACACACAAAACATTAGTGGGGTTGATATTATTTGGTTCGCCACTATGATTTTTATTGGTCATACTATGCTTCTGGGTTTCATTCAATCCCTAAAACAAAGATGAATCATGTTAACACTGAACATGATGGAAAATTTAGTGATTATAAGAATCCAAATTGGATGATGACTAAAGAGAAGGGTATTATTATTATTATTAATAATCATTTATCATGATATATTATTTATAATGTAAATTTCAGTGAGATATATAACACATTAAATAAGAGGAAAATTGACATTTATGAAAGTTTAGGCATCAATGATCATGGAGGTAAGAAGGTTTAATTTCCTTTTAATAAAGAATATGGAAAGATACACCTTGAAAAATATATAAAACAGAGGTAAATATATTTTATACGTGGTAATAAATGGAATATAGTAACAAATTTACAAGGCATTTAATTTCTTATATGTAGTGAACTTGGGAATTACCAGATTCAATTAACTAAACTAAGGGTTCCTCCCAAGAGTAAATAAGCACCTATTATATAAATTTTTTGAAGTAAAATGACTAATTTTTTTGTGTTTTAGATGTATTTTTATTAATTTTATTCTAGTTAAAGGAATCATGAAATTTTTTAAGGATTTCTCCTCAGTGGTTTTTCTTTACAAATTTTAAACTATCTGTTGAATGGTATTGATAAAAAATTAATTTAGTGATATGGTATTATTTTATAGATGAACGTGATAGAGGTAATGATAACCCTTAATATTTTTTTGATATTTGGATAAACCTAAAGTGTCTTGAGATGATAATTATATGGTTGATCATAATTTTTGAGTCATATATACAACTTTTTGAAGTTTTATGTGATGGGAGTTTAACAAGATTAAATATATTTTTGGTGACATTTTCAGGAATATAACCCTTTGTTTAAATATATGTTTTACTAAAAATGTTGTTTAGAGAATAATTATTTTATATTTTGTTTACATAAGTTTAATTTTGTTCATAACCATTAAGGTTAATATCATTTTGAGTCTGAGATATTTATGTATTATTGGGATAAAAGAGTTTGTACATTTTTGGGAATATATCTTATAGAAAACCATAGGAGTTAAAAAAAGAAATTTATTGAGTAATGATACTTTTGAAGATATTTATTATATTATTGGGAAGGATATTGTCTTAGAAAATATACAACCTACATTTTGGGTGAAACCCCATCGCATCTGATAAGGTCGTAGTGCTTGAACCCACAACTAAATGGAGACAAGGTTTTTAATCCTACCATTGGTCTATGTGATGTCCAAGTTAGTGTGACATTATTTTTTACTTAAAGATTTTGATAGATAAATAATAATTTGGTTTTGGGGAACATAATATAGGATTAGATATTTTTTATTTTTTATTTTTTATTTTGGTGTGATTAATAAAATTTTAGGAGACACATAATTAGGTTTAATTATATATAACCTTTAGGTTTAGCATAAAAGTTTATTTTTTAAAAATTATATTACTTTTTTGTAATTTCAAGATGAATAGTATCATATATCATTTGAGATTAAAAATTTCTTTAATGTTTAGGTTAATAGTTTTATATGGGATATATGGAATAAGCGTAAAGTTAATGGTGATTTAGGTTTTTAGTATATTTGGTAAGTGTATTAATATGTTTAGAAGATGATTTAGGTTATTAGTATATGTGATCAAGGTATTAATATGTTTTGAAAGTTAATGGTATTAATATGTCTAAAACTCAACAGTGTTTTATCCCGTCACAGAATTACAATTTCTTAATGGTTAACATTATCTTGAACAATTTATCTATAACTATCTATTAATATTTGAGAATTATTTTTCTATTTTATATCCATATATTCACTTCCCATAAATTTTCTTCAATTTGAAAAAATAGTTTTCCTATATCCTTTTTATTTTATTTTCCCTCTTTTTAAGAGGATGTTTTATTAACCCTTTTTATGATGTGGGTTTTCCATAATGGTGTTTTCAAATACCAAACACTTGATTTCCAATAACAATTTAAAATTACAAGAAATAAATTTATTTAAATTGGGAGAATGAAACCCATATATATTTTAAAAGAACACTAGGTTTAATAGAACATACAACACGCAACACAAAGCATAAAGAAACCACAAAATATTATTATTTACATATGATTGTTATAAAAAGTTATTAAATTGTTGTGTACAAATATTGTAACATGAATTTTGATTTGTATATATATATAGGATATAAATGATAAAAATTCATTGATTAATGCTTATTAAATGAATAACTAATTTCAACAAAGTATTTTTTTTTATTTTAAATTACATTTTCCTTAAAAATAATATGTACTTATTTTCTGAGAAAATATTATAATTAATTTTTTGAACTTATATAAATTTTATTTTATAGAAAAAATATCTTTTTTAAAATGAAAATATCAAAATTATCTTCGGGGGAAATTTTTTATTTTTCAGAAAATATTTATTTTCTAGTAAATACAAAAAAATTCCATTTTTTATTGAAAACTAAATTTTTGTTTCAATAATTTAAAAAGAACGATTTTATTTTAAAAAATTTAAAATTTAAAATAGTAATATTAATTATAAATAATAAAATTCACATCATTTGAATAAATTTTATGGTTGAATTTGGTATAAAAACATGTTATACTTAAAATGGCATTTTTTTTGAAAACTATATTTCTTTATTTTTTATGTTTTAATCTTAAATTGTCTTATAGAAATTATATTAATTGAATATTTAAAAATATATTTCATATTTTTAATCATGATGTTAAAATTTATTAATAATTTTATTTTTATTTTTCATCATTATGAATTGAAACAATTATTTATTTTTTTGCCACTCTAAATGTTATATTAGGTGATTTTGGTTAAAAATAAAATGATAAGGAATAAAAAATGATCATAACACTTGAATAAATTTTATTTTATGAGAAACTTTCCTTCATAATCATCCAACATTCAGTTATATTCCATGTTTTATCCATTTTTATTAGATTATGACAATTATAATATATTATTTCAAATAATAGAAAAAAATGTAACACTCCTATTTTTAAAAAATTTAATTTTTTATCATAGGTATAATCAGAAGACATGTTCAATTATAAATATTATTTTTAAATATAAATGATTTATCTTAATCATTTTAATTTATTTTTAATTTTTTGTAAATAAATAGTTACATTAAAAATTTAAACAATGGAAACACGATAATTATTTAATTAATGGAAAAATAAAATAAATGATATTAAAATTAATAAAAGTAATATAGTTTGAAATAATTAATGTAAAAAAAGAATTTATATATAAAAATAACATATTATATAGGTTTGGAGGTATTTTATTCTAATCCATTTTTTTCATGATGTTATTAATGTCAAACAAAAAGAATATTTCTAAAACTAACATTATTGATATTTTATTAAAATAAAAAATTATTAAATGATTTAAAATTCATTGAAATATTATATTAAAAAAACTGAATTTTATATGGTTTACTAAATATTCCATGGTCCAATTATTGATCATTTGTTTATTATAGTAATATTATTGACTCTTAAAGGGTAGAAAATTTTAATAGTATTGTAATTGTCAAACGGGTTAACAAGGGGTTAAAACTAAAAGATATGGGTGAAAACATATCCAAAACTTGAAAAACAAATTATTGGATGAAATTATTTAGACTTATAATCATCTTATATTATAATTATATCAATATGGATCCATGTCTACATGATCAATAATATATATTAATTAAATATTTTAAGAAATTATAAATGGTCCCCTCACCTCAATTATAAAAGGGCACATCTTCCCTTACTTCTTTACACAACTTAGATCCATCTATATGGACCAAACCCTAACCATTATTCTTTTAAAGATATTTATCCATGTTATATAGTTTCTATACCTTCTAAAATAGCATCCCTCTATCCCTTAAGAAGAAATCTGAAGGGAGTCCACCAATGAATAGGTAATCATCTTTACTAAATCCTTCATATTTATTTATTCTTTTAAATCCTATTCTTGTGTTGTAATCACCATAAAATAATAAATACAGTATCATAAATGTACTTATATTTCATTATTATTACTAAAAAACATATTAAATATCTTTTTCATCCTATTAAAAGTGAAAACATCACTCGTGTGTACGTACGTCTTACCATCTCCATGTAGTTGTGTAATTAATTTTTGTCACCAATTTTATTGGATAATTATAAAGATAAAAATAATGAGTATATAAGATATTTATTATATAAATTTGAGTCTCAAATTTCTAATTATTATTTATCATTATTTATCTCACTCTTTTGAAAAGTGATGAAAATGTCAATCGATATGTATGGAATACCGTCTCCAGGAATGGTTTAATTCATTTTTAAATATATATCTTTATAGATGACTATAAATTTTTATATATTCAATAAATATGACACTTATACCATGATTATTATTCTAGATATTATGGAACCATAATAAAATTATAAGGACTCGAACTTCCAATCAAAACATACATGAAAAACGAAGTAGTTGTCACCTGGGAAAATGATTTAATGAATAATTGTTAATAAATGGGAGACAAAAGATTATAATTAAGTAATATATGGTATGATATTATTAGTATGGTTAATTAATATATGTATAATAAATCTATATTTATTCAACATGGGTTTTGAAATAATATGATGGAAGCCAAACATTGGGTAAGGGTTTCTCATCGCACTTTTACTTATGTGAGACATATTTCATGTTAACCACCTATTTATTTTGTGTAGTACATATATTAAACATTTGAAATATTATATAATAAATCTCATTGTATTCATGTTATTTAAATTTTCATTTGATTTTATTTCCTTCTTGAGGATTACGATATAGAAGATACCCATGTGGTAAAGTTTTATTTCACACTCTCATCATTATCTGGAATTGTTTATTTTTAAGTCTCAACTGAGGAATATTTATCTTCAATATCCAATTTTTTAAAATTATTTCAAAAATGTATTTAATATTATCAAATTATTTTTTAAATTGATTTTTTCCATTTTTTACTTTTTACAAAAAAATTTAAAAGGAATCTTCATGTCGATCTCCAAATAATGCACTTTTTAAATTTTCTAAAAAAAGTCTGAAAGGGATGTTTTTTACTTAAACACATGAACATAATTTCATTATATAATGAAGAATAATTTATTTAAACATTCCTTTATAATTTAACAAGGTTGTTTTCAAGGAAAATGATTTATTTATTATGTCTGTATTTTTTAGATATTAAAAATTGATTTTCAAAAATAGAAACTGTATTTTTATTAAAAATTTTCTAAGAACAATTTAAAGTATATTAATCTATATAAACCACCTTTTTGGAATATTATGTTGAGTATATACTCTAATGATACCATCCACTATATTTCTTCATATGGTTTATGATCATTTTTAATGGGGGAATTATTGACATTTCGTATGATAGTTCTTTCAATATAGGAAGATATCGATTATTGAGGTATGTTGATTCAGTTGTATTATTTATTAATTTGATGGATGAATTGGACTTATTAAGGGATGTGAGGGGGCCACTATATTAGCTCGATGAATCAGTAGGTCTCATGAGACAAACTATCTTGGGTTTTGGTTAAGGTCATACCAATTTATATAGATGTCAAAAATAGGGCATTGATAGTATTTTAAGATGTCTTGGTGGTGGCCTCAACAATAAATTTCATACGTTCATCATTATTCAGTCAATCGTTATGAAATAATTTATAGATTTACATGTGATTGGTCTATTAGTCAGAATATCCATGGATAATTTTCAAGCTCATATTATTATTTATATTTATTATTTTATAATCCATTATTCCAACCAAATTATTCCAAAGTTAATATTTAAATGATATTTTTTTTAGTTATTTACCTTTCCATATTATTTATTCTTATTTATTCATCATAGATTCCTATTAATCATCTGATCTCACCACTTTCTTATGTTTTATTTTCCCTAAGATATCAAGAAGTGTTTTTTGATTTACATGAAGGGATATTATGAGGGGAATAATGGTACACTAAGTGAATATACTTTGTAATTTTATGTTTTAAAATATAATTTAATATTAAACTATGTATCTAATTTTCAAATACTACTAAACTATTCTAACCTTTGGGATATTATTTCTTGTATCTCGTGAAAATTTAATAAAGTAACCACTGATTCTAGGCTACTAGAGTTAGGGTCTTTAAAATAATATAAATATGTTCCATAAATTACTTATAATATTTGATCACAATAGGAAATAAAAAAAAAATTATGAATTTTTTTTCTTAAGAATAAAATAACATTACTAAAAATTGACTACATATTTCATAAGAATTAATCGATGTATTTTAGTTGGGTTGGTCATTTATATATATATATATATATATATATATATATTATAATTTGTTTAATATTATTCATACTCACCAAGTTAAAGGATATGTTATAACGTTCATATATAAATAATAATATTTTGGGGTTTTTTAAGCTTGGTATTTTATGTTGTATACACAATCGAAGAGAGTGTTCCATTAAAACCTCCAGAGTCTGTACACTGTAATCTATCAAAGAGATTAAATTTATTTAAAATAAAAATACTATAAAGTATTATGGTATAATATTAATAACTAATTTCAGAACCATATTCATATATAACACTACATTTAATTTCTGTTTATAATCATTTTCTACATGTATATAGCTCAGTTTTTGTCTACTTCCCCATATTCGATGTTTCTATTTTTGATCATTTGTAGTAGTTTTATATGAGTCAAGTTAGTATTCATTCTTCTTCCAAAGTTCATTACTAAAAGTTCATTAAACCTACTATAATGGATGAATTAAAACTATTTCTGAATTTTAAATTTCATTTCCCGGGTACTATAGTCTTTATCCAAGATGATGAAATTGATAATAGACATTTATCAGTGATTTTGAACCTATGAATGGTGTTTTCTTAATTAATGAGTTAAAAAATGATGTATCCTTTCCAAAAATAGAAATAATTCATATTTACATATTTATATCATATTATATTAGTAATTATTTTTTAATAATCATATATTATATAATTCTATAGCCTTGTTCGAGTAGGTGGACAAACATACCCAATCAGGAAGGTATCGTGATTATCTATGATTATGATGTTATTAAATTATAATATGATTAAACCAGTAGAATAATTGTTCAATTTAGTGTATAGTAGAGTTATATATCCCAAAGTATTTATAATAAGAAGTAATGTATATGAAATATTATATAATTTTAATTTATGAGTATTCTATTAGTATGCTTATTTTAAATGATTGAATTTGTGATAGTCATTTATTGATCATATCCTTAATAGTTTCAAAAATTTATCATTAATAAAACTTAATAATATCATAAAAGTAATATTTATCCTTTAAAACTATTATCATGACTATCTGTTTAATGAGGTGATGAAATGAAAAATAGAAATTAATTATTCCATGAAGGTGATAGTCTGCACATACACATGGTTGATGATTTCATTTTCTATAAAATGAAGAGATGTAGTAATATGGTTTAAATTTTCATAATCTAAACTTTATAATTAATATAATATTCAAATATTAAATTCCATATTATTAATATCATTTTATGGTGGTGAAGGGAAACAAAAAACATTATGTCGTTGGGGCGGTAGTCTGCAAAACACATGATTCATGTTTTCAATTTTCTTAATAAAAATGATTGCATCATCATTATAATAGAATACTAGTTGATAATAAAAATAATTTTATCATTTTAATTCGGTGAAATGAATTTTTATAAAGGATAAAATCACTTATAGAAATAGAAAAGAGAAATAGATATTATGAACTTATACGTCACTTCTTGGATTATCTCCTTTATGAAGGGGAATAAACTTTTAAGCGATGGTCTTTTGAGAATATTAGAACCTAACTAATATGTATAAGAGTGTAGAGGATAGGTTTGGTTATATTTTTGTAAAAAAGTAAGTGTTTTGGGTGTGCAGGGAAGTGAGTTGTGAAGTTACCCTTTTATAAGTGAATGGGAGTGTCATATTTTGTAAATACCCAAGACGTTTCAATAATGGTAATTCAATCTCAAGTATAGTGGATAACATTTGATAAATACTATATTTTATAGCATATAAGGTCATTGAAAACCTATACCACTCTAATAGAAGCATTTTTTAAACATGTTATGTGCATTACCACAAAGGTTACTCACCTTTTTCATTTTAGTTTTTACCATGGTTACTAGATTTTTTTTCCTATGTAATTTCTCCATTATACCCAAAAATGAATTTTTTATTATTATATAATTTGGAGCCAAGGATTCCTAATTTAAAATCCATTTTTTATTATGTTTTTTAATGTGATAAAAATTAATTTTAAAATACTAAATTTTTAATGTATTTAAAAAATTATTTTGAAAAATATAACTTAAATTATAAAATGAAAAATGTGGGTTTATAAATTAAAAAAAATAAAAAATATCGTATAAAATAAATATTTTTAATTACAAATTTTTTCATAATAATTAAATTCATACTTATATACTAATAATTTCATAAATTCATATTAATATAAAATAATGGTATTCTTTATTATTGACCTAAAAATCAAATGTTTCAAAAAAATATCAATCAATACACATAATAATATATTATTATTATTATTAAAAAAATATGTTAATTTTTTAAAATTTAATCTCAAAAGTTTTAGAATTCAATATTTAAATTGAACCCCAATGTATAGTGGAAAACTTGTCATATTGGAAAATATATTTTTTTTAAATGTTAACTATTTTTTTATTTACAATAAATTACTAATTAATTTATTAGAAATATATTATTCATATTATATATATTTTTTATTATTATTTTATCATAATATATTAGGTTTCTTGAAATAAAACATCAATTTTAAAAAATAATATAATTTTAAGAATAAAATGATTTTCTTTTTTATTTTAGATATTCTAATTGTATTTCATTAATATTAACATTTCACTATGTTTTCATTGGGAAAAATTATTCATATTTTGGATACTCCTATTTCTTCCTAAAAATTCGATGGCTAGGTTTTAATGGTCATATTTAATTTTTATATTTTACACATATATATCATAGATTTCGTTTTATTTTGGTGTTTCATATAGATTAATATTTAAAATTTTGTATTTATTTAAGTAAAATATATAGTTAAATATCATGTCGTTAAAATGTAGACACATAACCCCCACCCATTTACCTCCTTGCAAAACTATCTACATTGATCAACTCATTATTCACTATGATAGGAGATGACATCATCAGTCACTCCCTGATTACCCATATAGCATCAGATCATTCCGGAGGTCAAGGTAATATTAAGATGAAATTAATAAAGTTGTCTTCCCACTTTCAATTAGGTAAATCCGAAGTCTAAAAAAACTCATAGAAACATGATGTTCTACCTTCAATTACTGGAAAACCATACATCATGACACGAACTCCTCCATTTCTAACTTCATCCCAGGAAACAAAAACTACATCCCCAATCTACTATGTATCATAGAAACTCCTTGGTGAACCACTAAAGGTGAGATATGAAACCCATGAAGGACTCTCATGCATTGCCATGTTTTGAACATCCTCTTCTGAAACATTAACTACTTTTTGTCATCCTTTAACCATCTACCAAGAGAATCACCTTGAAAAATTCAATTTCATGTCACTTGTAGGTATGGGTCTCCCCAAAAATAATCTTACACCTTATTTATTAATTAATAATGCTCTATCATCTGAAATAAGAGACCTCTACCATTAACCACACCTATATATCAGTGCATGGATTCCAAATCCTATATATCACTTCAAGTATCCACAGACTCATGAATAACATCCTTTCACTAATACATTCTCTATGAATCATCCATGACATTATCTCTCGATGTGGTATAAGATATCTCAAATTCATAGTCCCATATAAAATATACCCACCTCTATTGTCACATATTTAGGTCACGCTGAGGTAATATATACTTAAAACTCTTAGGATTGCTGAAGACCATTAAGCATTCTATAATTATGTAATGTCACCACGGATTTAGGGAAAACACTATTAGTTACAATTCAATATCATGATAAGTGTATATTTTTCTTATTTTTGTGTTACTATGTTGACCCATAAGGTATTAGTGATTGATGGAGCATCAACACACAACCTACAACCAAATAAGAAGAATCACATAACACCTTGATTGTAATCCCATCCTTAAGAAACTAGAGAATTAATGCACTGACCAATATCCCTTTTTGGTAGTCTAAGGATACCTTACCATGATCAGTTTAGAGGAAACCCTAGTCCTTCCTAGTTAAATTTGTTAATGGGACCTTAAACTAAAAAAACAATGGACAAAAAACTCGGATAATAACCTACGATACTAATAAATATGAAAACCTACACAAAATTGATGGGATATATCAAATAAATAACTGCTATAACCTTTGATGAATCC
Organism: Viscum album; assembly: GCA_963277665.1. Classification (NCBI taxonomy): domain Eukaryota; kingdom Viridiplantae; phylum Streptophyta; class Magnoliopsida; order Santalales; family Viscaceae; genus Viscum; species Viscum album. The sequence goes on along the minus strand of OY728133.1, from coordinate 1,909,040,198 downwards.
TATACTACGCCCTATTAAAACATCACATGTCTTTGTAAATTCACTTCACACATCCATAGAATACACTTAGACAACTTCCCATAGAGTTAGTTTTTTTATAGAGCCTATAAAATTATCATATATACCCAACATAATCCACTTTCATCCCTGAGTATATAATAATGTCTTCTCAAAACATGACAACAAAATCATCCAGTAACCCATGAAATACAGTGATTGTGAGTCCCATGAACACATCTTGTTTATTTATGACACTGAACAATATGAATATAAAATTTATGTTTCTAACCCATCAAAGAAAATCAAAATTTGAGAAATCATCCTCCTTTACCCTCAACTAATGATATCCAAATCATATATTGATTTTAGAAAAGTATCTTGATACTATCAACATGTTGAAAGGATCATTAATCCTTGGAAGGGGGTAATGATTCATGATCATCACTTGATCCAGCCTTTGATGGTCTATAATAAAACTCAAAATACTATCTTCCTTATTGTTTAATGACATAGGAGCACCCCATGACAACACACTAGGCTAAATAAAACCCTTATACATTATATCATCTATTTCAATCCCCGCATTCCACAACCTAGAAGGTGTTATCTGATAAGAATCCATTGAAATCAGAGAGACAACATATTTCAATTATATCATAATGTCGATGTAATATCAAGGGAGTAGTGTTACAACCTCCTTAGTAATATTATATAGAAATTCATTGAAAATTTTTGGATCTTCCACCATCTTTTTTCCTACTAACATCACTGAGAATTCCCCCATCTAGGAAAGAGACTTCTCAATATTCCTACTACCTATTTAATAACCTTGTTCACTAATGAAAACATTACACTGACCATCCACATTAGAGAATGTGACACTCCTATGAAAGTAATATATAATATTTTATAAATAATATATCTAATCAAAGATAAGGATTTTATTGTATGGTTATATCTATAATAATAAGAAATCCTCAAAAAAACCGTTGTCTCCCCATCATGAATTTATACCACCAGAACACATCAAACTAGTAAGTATAGCCTCCGCATAACGTATTCAACACCATAGAAATGGAAATTATCCTCACATCAAGTTCCAATCCCTAAACTGAAGTGGGTTCAATAAAGGAGAATTAGAATCCTAAATAAAATAAACAATCAAAAAGGTGGATGATAATATAATAATACCTCTAATGATCTATATCCAATCTTGTGATGACATCTCTATAGAATGTAACTATCAATTCCCAACACATCTACCCCATTTCTATTGAACACCTATATTAACACACTCATATTAGGGTTCCTAAATATGGTGAACATTCTAAGGTTGACCCCTTCTTTCCCCATCTCCTCTTGGTGTAGCATAAGCATGTTTCCCCTACAACTTATATTGACTCACTGAAAACTACTGTTAAGGTTGATGTAAAACCTAACTAACACCAATATAATGATCTCCAAATACCACTTAGAACTAATTCTAGAGATGACTATATCCTCCAAAAATATAACCCACTATTCCAGAGCCCCCAAAAAAATAACATCAGCCACTTACACTACAAAACTGAAAATAAAAGAGATGAGGATGAATCCCTATAGAAAAACACATAATGGGTCTAGAATCTAAGATCTAATACTTATAACTATTACCCTCACTGAACTCTTCAGGAACCCCACCCATGATAACCCTTCTTGCAATTTCATACGATTTATCTCCTTCGCCTTATTATACACCTCCAAAAATAGCAGCAATGTAAATAGAATAACTCCATACTAGATATATGGGTGGATTGCATCATTAAGTAATAATTCATGTGACACATAATTGGGAAACAATCATGGGTAAAATTTAAAATTTTGTTAAACCTAATTCTAATATCATGTATAGTCATTCTCACATACTAAATAGAATTTTGTTTATGAATAATTATCACCATAATCATTGAAGATAAGAATTTTATTCAAAAATACTTTTTGAAATCATCCCATGAAATATCTACCACTTTTCACTCCCTGATATACAACTTACACCCATCATATAACTAACCACTATTATAACATAATACATTACCCATGCATAAATCAAATCAAAGGAGATCCTGAGCTCCTCCAATTAGTTATCTATCTCTATATTATAGAATCTTACCTCATAATTCACCAGATATTTCCAATGAAAGGTAGGTAACAAGAGCTTTCACTAATCATCCTTCTCAAAAGTATCGACCCTTTGGTGGTAAACTGATTCAGGCTACTAAAAGACACCATCCTAAACAATACATAGATGACATCCTGGATCCATAAAAAAATTGAAAAAATGATTTCCAGAGGCTGTTATTTTGAAATATTACTTTTATTTAATTAAAATCTTTTAAATTCCTTATTTTATCCAACTTTATCACAAGAACAAACAGTATCATGCATTTACCATTGTTAATTATTTACCACATAATATGCATCACCTCACCTAGAATATTTGGTAAACATAAGTTCCATACACGGGATCAAAGGGGCCACTAAAATCCTATGTCTAATCTGGTATCCCTTGATTACTTCACATTCTATATTTACTAACATTTTTTCCCTACCTAACCCATGAAATCCTCACTAGTAACTTACCCCATTATCCATCCTAACTCTAAATATTCCTTTTTATGTAATTCTTTCATCAACTTCACCCGCTAAAAACCACTCCTAGGAAAGTATCAAACTCCCGAGGTTGGAAACTAGGTTTGAGACTATGTGAGAGTGAACCCTTACGCACACATCTAATAGGCCTTAGGTGGGAGACTAGTATTGAGGGTATAAAACAATATGGGTGAAATTACCAACATAGGCTGAAGGATCATAAAAAGTAACCATAGAACAAACATCAAAACATATAAAAATGAAAATCCCACAATAAATGTAATTTTATATAAATACAATTAAAAAATTAACATAACTAATGAATCCTAAGTAAAAATCTCAATAACTCCAAGATCTAAGAAACAAATGTTATTCTCAGTTTCTAAGTCCATCCTAACACCCTAAAATAGTTTTTATATATATATATAGGTTAGCATAATATGTATACTCGGTAGAATCATACCTAAAAACTATCATGAAAATGTGATAAGATAATACTAATTCCCTTATGGAAAAATAACAAAATCAACAAGAAATTATCAGGTTAAATATTCCATGGCCTCACTAAGGTTTACTCACCAAATAACATATCTATGTATAGTAATATAAGAATAATCATATCAAAGAAGGGAACCCCTCACTTCTTACCCAAAAGTTTTCTTATCTCATGTCCTAGTATTGTATTTCCTTGTTCAACTATCCATTCTATATCTATCAACCTAATACCACTATAATCCAGATTATAATAGGAAATAGTCATCTCTAAACCCATGTTAATCACTGCATCATAGCCTCATCGTCACTATTCCATATTCCACAATAATCACATTGGTTCACAAAACCATGTTCCATAACCATCACAGGGGTTCACACAAAAATTCCATGTTCCAAAACCATATAGAACCAATGGATTCACAAATCCATAACCACCCAAAAACCATAACCTCTATATAAACACTATTTAATGTCAACATCATTTCAATAATACAGAAAACCCTTCTAGTTCCACATACCAAGCACACAACTACATATCATTTTCATAGTTTCCATTTAATAGAAACAAATACAAACCATCCATACATCTATTTAAAATGTTTCCATTTTTAATTAAAAGTCATTAACTAGACAAGTAAAATGTTTACTCGCATCCATTTCCATTAAATTTATTCATATTTATCATATTTTCTATCTATAATTCATTTAATTATATCCCTAAAAACATTTACTCCAACCCCATGTTCATTTATAAGAATTTACCATTTCAAAAATTCCATAACTGTTCACTAAAAAAAATACAAATAATGTCCATGTCAACCCTTCATGAATCAACCCAACACTTTATGCATCACACATTAAATCCATAGCCTCAAGATGAACTCATCAATAAACCACACCCATAATTATGGTCATCAAAAAAACCATCACATCAAATCAACTTCATAAGAAAATTTGTAGCATAAAAATTTCATCTTAACACACAAATTTTTCAATTACCATCTTTAAGGGATTTACCATTTTCATGTAAGGTAATTTCCAAAAATAATTTTCTAGAAATGAAAAAATATTTACAAATTCAAAACAATTTCATAAATAACAGCATCCATCATTAAATCATGGAATGGAAACATCATGAAACTAATAAAAGCACATGTGATATATCCTGTTTACCTACAATTTCAAAAAATAAACTTAATTATCTTCTTTAAGAAACCTCTTAACATCAAACCAAATTGAAATAGAATAATTCTAATATCATATATGAAAATAAATAGAGAACATGATGACCTTATATTGATCATTGCTTTCAAATTCATTATCAAAATGCATGATGAAGAGGATATACCCACGAACAAGAAAAAAACCAATACTACCAAAAAAATTGTCTTAGAAGCGTTTTATTAGTGGAGGTTCTAATAACCACCTCTAATAAAATAGTGTTAAATATAATTTATAATATAATGGAGGTTTAATATAACCATTGGTAGAAAATTTATTTTTAAATTTAGCACCAATTTTGTTAAAATAACCACGAAATCTTTAAAAACACCTAACTCAACACCCCCCCCCCCACTGATCCCCTCAAACCCAATCACCCCTTCTCCTCGAAAATGATTCTCCACCCTCACCATAGATCCTTGTGATCCTAACCCCCATTTCCTTAATGACTACCACCCCTTATATCCTCCAATTCTAATGACCCCCCTACTTCCCCAACAATGAATGTCCTCCCTCCCCCCTCCCCCTCCCCTGCTCATCGAATCCCCATGACCCTAACCCCCCTTCTACAGTGACCCCTAACTCCTCGATAGAGACCCATAATGGTGGACCATCTTCCCCTTTTCCCAACGACTGTGACCGTTGATGGTGAAAACAAACATAACCCCCCTTCTACACACAACTCAATCCCCCTTATATATTTTCTCAACCTGATTACCTCTACCTATGTTTGTTAGAAAGTTGGACTTTGCTGGACTCATCTCCTCGACCCCCACGTTCATTCATTTAAGGTATGATTTCTGTTAAATTTTTCTAATTGTACTCATTAAATTGTGTAATGATATGTGTAATTGAGTATTTTTTTCTAGGGATATTTTCAATAATGATGTCAGGGTTATTTTACAGACCTTCCATCGATAGTTGGGTATGGTTTGGAGAGTGGACGAACCTCAATTTTATTTAAGGTCATTATTCCTATTTTATATATTTTGAATAATTAATTATAATTTTTTAAAATTAATTATTTCTTATATGTTGAATGATACAAATTATAAGGATATTTTATATGTGGGGTGTGAGACTTGAAGCTTTTATATTTTCATCAAGAGGTGGTCTAACCATTTAGTTTTTTGTCTCTTCTCCATTTAATAATCTTATTATTATTTTTAAAAGATAATTTGTCTATCGAGGTCCCATTTAAGGTACATTGTGTGTTTTCTTAGAGAGAGTTAATGTTTTATAAGTTTCATATAGGGGTTTAGTTCAAGAAAACCAATAATTTATCCTACATTTTATGAATAAAATATTCATGTAATATAGTATCGATTATTGGTAGTGAAGGGAGATATTTTTTTGGGAATTCTTCTTACACAAGAGTGTGAGTGGTCTGGTGTAAGCACCCTTTTGAGTGTTTCCTTATATTATCCCATTGATATATAATGATAAATAATAGAAATGTGAGGTTAATATACTTGTTAAAAAATTTGAAAAATTAAATTTATTAGATTTAACATCCTATATATTTTAAATAAAATAATGATAATAGTCTAGGAGAACACAATGTATCAATCAAAAGACAATACATTAGAAAATAAAAACATTGAACACACAATATTTATAGTACTTTGATTCAATATGAACCAATTTAATCTCTTTATTCCCATATAATTATTGAGAGAATCAATACCCAAACTCAAAATATATGTTTCTCTAAAGTATCGGTATAATGGAACTCAGATATAATTTTTTTGGGAAAAGTATAAACTGAAACATTAAGTAAAAATAGATGAATTAAAATAATAAAACAATGAATATAAAAATAATATATTAAGAATAGTGGATTTTATAATTATACCAACTCTACTTTATGATAACCACTCTCATTAGATCGGTTGACTTACTCTATGACATCTGGACATGTTATTGTAAGGGGTGATAGTTTTTTGGATAATGAAGATGTTAGGGGATGTTTAATTTTGATTTTAATTGTTTAGTTAGAAATTTATATATTTATATCTAAATGTACAGGTAGAATAGTGATAATCAAACATCAAAGAATAAAATTTAGATTAATTTACCTTGAAATAAACCTTAGTTTGTTAAGGGTTTGGAATAATCTTTAGATTATGCAATCGCAAACCAATCTTTGGATGGTAGAATAAAATTTCCATGTATTTATTGTAAATTCAAGATATAGTTGAATAGAAATGAATTATAAAATTATTTCATATTTAAACAATTCTCTAATCAATATGTGTGTTGGATTTTTCATGGTGATTTGAATGTTATGGAAATTCAGAATAATGAAAATCTGGTCAACCAAACACAAAGTCACCCACCAGAGAAGAATTATGTTTAAAATTTAATAAATGATGCATTTGGTTTTTCAGGATATAATGTATATGATTTAAACTGATCAAAAAAACCTTTATTTAACCTTGATAAGGTTAATCTTGATCCGAAATTCAATTACTAAAAAATGAGTTTTACGGATTAGTTAAATTGGGCAACAAAAACTATATGAAGGATGTACCAAGTATTCAAAGTTTTCTTCTCTAATTAAGTTTTATAATATCACATGACTATGTAGAATTATTGAAAATTAAATTTACATGTATTTATAGTTAATTCATTATAAATTTAGGGAATCTATGATCCCTATTTCATTCTATAAGAAGAAGAAAATCATAAAACAAACTTGGAATTGATTATACAATTATAAATGCATTCCTTAATGATTACATGGTTTATTAGGGAGAAGATTATAATAAATAAAAAAGTATAAGATTTCATACATAAGATTCAACATCATGGAAGTTTTTAGATTCATTATATCTAGATTTTTCTTCAAATCCTAGGAATGTACTTTTGGGATTGGCTTCAAATGGTTTTAAACATTTTGGAACTTTAAGTAATAATTATAGATTTGGGCCAGTTTTTTTGATCCCCTATATTCTACCTCCATAGATGTGTATGAATAATACTTATTTCAGTATTTCTATGATTATTCCTATAATGAAAAAACTTAGAAATGATATTTATGTATAGATTCAACCTTTAATTAATGAATTATCATAATTATGGGATAATGTCATGGAAACATATGATTTTTCAATGAGAAAACTATTCAAAATTCATGTTGTTTTAATGTGGACAATTAGTGACTTTTTGGGAGTAGGACACTTATCTGGTAGGAATACTCATACTGGTTTGGATTTTTTGGTTTGTAATTTTGATTTTGAACCTCAATGATTATGTCATAATTGAAAATGGTGTTTTATATTCATTATTGACTTCTTGATGCTTATAATAAATTCAATTTTATCTGGACAAAATTCAATGGAGATACATAATTGATAAATCCGTTGAAGTTATTTCTTACTTCAAAAATCTTAGGAAAACTAATGAGTGTCAATATAGAAATTGGAAAAGGTAATCAGTTTAAAGAAGGTGGGAAAAGGGTACAAGGTACAGTATCTGAAGTAGTTGGAACAATAAAAGTGGAAGAAAATGAGTATATTTTTTGAAATCTATTATTGGGATTTTAATTTGATACATCATAATCTTTATGTAATTCATATTGGGAAGAATTTATGTGAAATGTAAATTTTACATTGCCTAATGAGAAGGGTAAATCAAAGGATCACTTTAATTCTTGTAATGATTTAGAATTAATGAATATAAAGTATACAATTTTTATAATGAAATATCATGAGAAACACATATTCCATAGAACTTTAAATAATTTAAATGTTAAACTTGGATATTTAAGTAACATTTCAAAGTGAATTTACCCAAAACATCAAATGTTACATTGATTTTAATTTAAAGACTTGCCTATTTTTATGGAGCTGTTTTTTCAATAGAATTTCATAACACATTACCTAATAAAGTTATTGTAGTTATAGTTGAGATGTGTACATTTTTCAGATAGATTAATCGATAAACTGTAAATTCGACTGAGCTTGATAAACTTATAGAAAGAATTGGTTTGAAACTTTTTTATTTGGATATTTTATTTCTTCTTTCATTCTTCACATTCATTATTTATTTGTCTATTAATTTGGTTGAATAAGATAAAATTTGTGGACTGGTACACAATCGATAGATGTATCAAATAGAGAGGTACATTGATATTAATTTTTATTTTTATTATTGAATTAAATTTTATAAAATTATTGTCTAAATTTATTTATTATTATTGTTTTTATCATGTATATAGGTTATTTGAAATCATACATGAGGAATAAAGCTCAACCGAAAAGATCTATTGATGAAGGTTACATAGGCGAAGAGCTCCCAGAATTTTGTTCTAGGTAGTTGGATGGGATTGGGACTAGAATCAATCTTGTTGGATGTTTTTATGATATATACACTCATTCTCATTCTAGAAACAAGCCATCAATATTTCTAACTATTGGACGACCAATTAGAAGGGTTCCAATTTTTTCCATACTGAATCAGATCTTCTACAAGAACATAGATATGTAATACCCAATATTCTTATTACAGGACCTTTTATTGAATAATTGTGATTGTAAAAAAATAGGTGAGATAAATAGGAATTAATAAAATCCATTAATAAGTAGATTTTTGAATGGTATGTCTATCTTGTAAGTATATACTCATATTTATATTATCGATGTGTAGTTATTTTTTCTATGTTAAAAGTATTGTCTTATATCTTCTTTTATATATAATGAATATTGAGAATGATGCTGAAGTATCAAATGATTTGAATTTTTTGTCTTGAGGTACTCTAAGATAGTCCAAGAGATTTATTGCCTACAATATTCATGGCTTCAGGTTTCATATTATTTATCATGTAGATAATTAAAAAATCATAACAGTGTTGTATTTACACTTTCAAATGTGGGATACTGTGTAAACTATATTGATATAAAAAATTAAACTATCATGGAAAATTTTTAATTTTCTTATTCAAATTAAAGTTTGTCAACATTAATAGGGTTATAATAAAATATTTGTTACATTTTACTTCAGTCAATTTATCTCTCTTGATCCATACCCCTTAGCCTACCGAGTATGATCCATTTTTTTGGATTCACAAGATAAGATGGTTTATTATTTGGATGATTTAATAAATTATGGTTGGAGTGTTGTTGAACACTTAAATTAGAGAGACTTATATGATAACGGTGATAGAGATAAATTGGTACATTGTGATAGTGAATCTCACCAACCAAGAAACATTGAAGAGGTTTTTTCATGAAAATATTAAAAAAAGAACCTATAAGAGAGGGTTAAGATGATGTACCCATTACAATGGATTTTGACAACAGTGAAGACAATGAATATAAAGATAATCAAATGTATAAATTGGTAAATAAAATATATTACAATTTGTCTTTTATAAGTGTTTCATAAATATATACGTTGTTATATTTTTTCTTTTTTTGTAAAAATATTTTAACTTTGCATTTTTTATACATTTAATATATTCTAAACCATTTGAATTACATGAATTTAAAGAAAAACATGATCCTAGATAATTAACATCTCAGAGTAAACCACCACTATAATAAGCTTCATTGGATCTGTTTGATTCCACAATACTAGAAACTTATGCTATGCTAGAAGTTTCCCTTAATATTGTTAGTATCCCACCATCTGATACACCTCTAGTGATGGATTAGTTGGTCGCCCCTACATCTAGGAGATATTTTCAAGTTACCATTACTAGTTTTTAGGTCATTGTACAAAAAACTATATATTTTATTTATTTTTATTGAATTTTTTCAAACAGATAAAGATAAAAATAAAATAGATATAAATATAAATACAGCAGATTTATGGGACCTAAAAGAATTAAAGTTTATAATTCCATTTAACGAGTTTGGGGTTCCTGCATGTGATGATGTTAGAATATATGGATAGATTAATTAGTAGCTTGTTTATAAGATTTGGATTTTTCCCATTAATTATAAAGATTATAGGCATATTCCCACGTCATAGAAAAATGAAGTATTTTAAAACCAAGTAAAGGTAATTTTAATTTAATATTCATTGATAGCAAATTTATAATACATGAAAAAAATTATTAATATACTTATAAAGGGTTATGTTATTTTCTAACTTATTTTCATTTTGATGCATCTAACTCCATTTCACTCCCATAGACTCTGAAAATTTTGCACAAGAAGTTGATAGATTTTAAATGGATATTATAGTATAAATTTAATGGCATGTCTCTGATCTCGTGATAAATACATGATAAAGTGCATGAAGGCTTTTCTCATGTATAGTGGAAGATGTTTTTTTATATTAATATTGATGCATATCATGAGGTAATTTTATATTTTATAGTATCTTAATAACATAAACATAAAAAATATATAATTTACCTAAATATTATTATTTTTTTCAATTATCAAAAAAATACGATAAATCATGAGAAATAATCCATTCCTCATATTGTTGGGTCTCAAAGTTTTTCTATAAAAATAAAAATAATGGTTGTATTTGATGTACTATTTTTTATATTATTGTATTATAAGTCAAGGTTTTTTCAAATTTGTATATGATTTTTATAAATTCTAATGATGTATGTCACTTTGTTTTCTAGGTACGGTGTGGACTAATGTTTATAGAAAACCCTATGATTGTTTTGGGAATGAACCTACCAAAGACATTTGAGTTAGTACTTTTCATTACTATTTAAAGTTATTTCATTTTTATAAAAATATTAATGGAATATAAATTATAACAACAATTATGAATTAAAAAATTAAATAGGGCCCGCTATATGGATCAAACGATGTCAATTATCTCTATTGAGGTTGTTTGATCCATTTAGTAGAGCCTATTTAGTTGGGTTTAAATCATGTTTGTTGTCATTATTTATTTTTCATTATTATGTTATTATATTAATTAAATAACATTAAATATTAATCAAAAACTTATAAATTAGATAATATTATTAAGATTAGATAATTTAAAAAAACATTGATAATATTGTTATATTAACACATCAAAATTCACAAATCCAGGGTTGAAACCTCTTCACACTCAACATCAGTATCCTAGAATTATGCATTTGCAATCGTTTTAGGGAAGGAACATCCCAAGCCTGTATGGGGGATGTGTTTTTGTGGATATATAATTAGCTATTATTGGTAGGGCATCATCATCATTTGTTTTTACACCCAGTATAGGTTCGAGTAGTATCATTGATCGGGAATCTTAAAGATAAATTTCATGGTTGAAATAAAAAGTACAAGAACATGATGCTTATAGGAATACACAGGATTTGTGGTGGTCAGCACTGGAAAATACTATAGTGTTTATATTTTAGAGGATTATGGGCATGATCCCCATAGAAATTTCTATTGTATAGATCGTCCTATTGAGGTAAATTCTAAACTCTATAAATTATTCACACATTTTCAAATAAAATATACAACTTCCATGAATAAAATGAAAATGTCACTTTTATATTGAAAACATGCACTTCAAGTTATACCGACCACATTCTGTGTCAGATTGATGTGTGGTTGATTCCTATACCACAAAATGAAATATGGATCATTTTTATAAACTTTGAAAATAATATGTGTTTGTTTTCTCAATTTTGGTTATGTGAAGAGTGTTTAAAGTAAAATGAAAATTATATAGAAAACATGCACTTCGAGTCATACGACCCACTTCATGTTTCTGATTGATGTGAAGTTAGTTCATATACATCAGAAATGATTTATGGGTTATTTTACTACTGTTTGAAAACAATATAAACTTATTTTATAATTTTTGACAATGTGAAAGGAGTTTTAAACTAAAATTACTCTTTTATATTGAAAATAATCACTTTTAAGTCATACCTACCACATCATGTGTCATATAACATTCTATCAAATCTTATTCATAAAAAATGAATTATGGATCATTTTACTAATGTTTCATAACAATATGAGCTTGTTTTATTGGTTTTGGCTATGTGAAAGGAGTTTTTAAGTAAAAAATAACACTTTTATATTAAAAACAAACACTTCTAGTCATGAAAACCACTTTATATTTCCAATGAAAATGAAATCATAGGAAACGATAATAGATTTAATTTTTAAAAGTTGGAAATTAAAACATATCATTATGGGTTATGGTTTTATTAGGATTACCATAAATGCATTTTAAATGTTTTAGAACTCTAAAACAATAATTTAATTGTTAAAACCATAGAAAAAACCCTTATATTTATGTGAAATCATGAAATAGCATTGTTGAATTATTTTTGACATGTATATATAAATAATATGTCCATCTGATGTGCGGTGTGCTCTAAATGACCCAATAAGCAGTTTTTAAGGACACCAAAGTCTTGAAAAATGTGTGTCGGGGGTTAAAATTATGAAAAAGAAATTGGATTAAAATAAAATTAGATAAAAACAACTGTAGATTTATTTTTTAAATGTCGGAACTAAGGGTACATCATTCTGATTTATAGTTTTCCCAATATTCTTTTAAATTCATTTTTTTTGTTTTAAAACATTAATCATGCATATAATAGTCAAAACCATATAAAACATCATCAAATTAATGTGAAATCATGGAAAAATAACATTTGAATTATTTTTTATGTGTATTCATAGACAACAAATCCATGGTATAGGTGGTGTGCTCTAAATTACTCAATAAGTAGTTTTTAAAGATATCAACGTCATTAAAATCTGTATTAGGGGGTCAAAATATGGAAATGATGTCAGATGGATGTGAAATAATAGTAAAAATACCATAGATTTATTTTTGAGATGTAAGAACCAATGAAATTTCATTCTGATTTATGGTTTTCCTAGGAATCCCATAAATACGTTTTCAATGTTTTAAAACGCTGACATAGGCATGTAATAGTCAAAACCATAGAAAAAATATAATATTAACATAAAATCCTGGAAAAATGATCATTGAATTATTTTTTACTTATAATCATATAAAACATGTCTATATAACATGTGTTATTGTCCAAATGACTCAATAAGTTGTTTTAAAGATACAAGATTCATTAAAAATGTGTTTCAGGGGGTCAAAACTATGCAAACGATATTGGATGGCTGTGAAATCATAGTACAATGAACTTTAACTGATTTTTGAAATATAGGAACTCATGAAACAACATTTTCGGTTACTGTTTTCTTGTAAACTTGTTTTCATTGTTTTAAAACACTAAAATATTCATGTAATGGTCAAAAACATAGTAAACAGCCATAGATTAATGTGAAATCATGGGAAAACTAATGTTGAATTATTTATGATGTGTATGCGTAGAAAAAATGTACATCCATTGTGTGGCGTGTTCAGAATACTCAATAAATAGTTTTCAAAGATATCAAAATCTTTAAAAACATATGTTACGGGGTTAAAACTACAGAAATGACAATGGTTAACTGTGAAATTAGATTACAATGACCATATAATTATCTGAGAAATATTGGAATTGATGACACATCATTCCAAATTATGGTTTTATTGGGATTATAATAAGTGTGTTTTTAGTGTTATAAAATAATAAATCATTCATGTAATAGTCAAATCCATATAAAATGAACTCAAATTGATTTGGAATAATGAAAAGACCACCTTTTAATTATTTTTGACATATACGGACAGGCAATGCACCCATTTGTTGTGTGGTGTGCTCTAAATGACTCGATAAAAAGTTTTTAAAGATACCAAAATCATTAAAAATATGTTTCAAGGGGTAAAAACTATAAAAATAATGTTGGATGGATTTGAAGTCATGGAAAAATTAATATAGATTTATTTTTCCAATATAGGAACTGATGAAGTGTAATTCTGAGTTATAGTGTTCCTAGGATGCATGTAAATGTGTTTTTAGTGTTTTAAAACACTAAAAAATGCATGTAATGGTCAGATCCATAGAAAATGACCCCAAATAGACATGAAATCATAGAAAAATCACCATTAAATTAATTTTAAAATATAATCAATTCTTCCATATAAAAGTCTTTAAATTTGGTTTATTAGGTAAATTTCAAGCACACTTTATATCGATTTAAAAATTAATTAGATTGTTATGTACTTATCCCTTTCTATTTCCAAGTGTTTAATCATATATTAAGTACATAATTTTATGTTTTCAAAGTGTGATACATGATATTATATTTTTTTAAGTTAATATTTATTCTATTTGACTAACAAAATAGAAAATGTTATGTGTAACATTTATAATATATCATGTGTATGTTCTGTTTCCCAATGCATTTCTTGAAAATTATGGTTTTTATTTTAGGTGAAAGATGTCAGTAGTAGGTAGTATCATAATTATTATGATCCATAAAATTACATATAAGGAATACGTGATGATTCTTAGTTTTTTTTGGTATGTTTAAATATTATTAATGATTCTACTGTAATTGTAATTTATTATGTTCAATTGTAATTTCCATCTTCTTTTTTGTGGTAGTTGATGATGTGATGTGGAGATAGATAAATTCAGTAAAGGTTATAAAATGGATGTATATTTTCCAAGAGTTATTTTTGTTGGTGGATATATTTTATATATATATATTGATGATTGACGTTATGGGTTGACTAAGGTTATGAGTTGGGTGAGGTTATGGTGACTGAGGTAATATATTTATGATTTTGGATGTGTGATGGGTATATTGTATATTTATTTTTCAGTTTACTATATGTCATAATTTTTATATTTATATTTTTTATAAATATCTAAAAAAAATTGGAAAAATATTTAGTGGCAGTTTCACTACAATAGATTTTTGTTTATCCAGTGTTAGCTTTAACAGCACTAGAAAAAAGCACTAATAAAGGATTCCTTTATCAAAACTAAAAAAACATAGATAACTGGTCCCTTTTATTAGTACTAAAAAACATTTATTAAACAAAACCTTAATCAATGATTTTGTTTTAGCGTAGATAAAGGGTATCCTTTATCATCCCATTTTCGAGTGCTGATATATATTGTCTTTATCAGTGCTAATTAAAGCACTGATTAAACTATCACTTCAGTCCTGCATAAATATTATTGATGGGAAGCCACTTCTTTTTATATGATTCTAAGGTATGATCATATCAGAATCCTACTGCGGGGACGATCTCCTACATATACTCTCACACGCTTAAATGAGATCCTTACTACACGTATGGTCTCATCGAGGCCATGGCCCCCCCTCTGCTCACCATGTGCTTTGGCCTACCTTCTACATAGTATGCCTTCTCTATTAGGTTGCCGAAATGGTTATCCCTTTATGTTGAGGGATAGGTGATTTATTAAATTTTTTATAATAAATTTTTATTTCATATATAAAAATATATATTAATATATATGAATATATTATATATTAATATATATATATATATATTAGATTTATTTGTTTTTATTTTTTATTTTTTTAATATATTTAAAAATTTATTCACTTTTATCATTTATTTATATTTATTGATTTTTTAAAAGTAAATTTATGCGTTGTATATAAAAACATATGTTAATATATATAAAAATATACTGATATATATTAAATATTAATATATTAATTAAATTTATATGACTTTAATTTTTATTCATTTGATTTTTTTTAAAATCAATTCATTTTTAAAATTTATTTATATTTATTCATTTTTTTACAATTAAATTCATGTTCTGTATATGAAAATAAATATTAACATATATATAAATATATTGATATATGTTAAATATTGATATATGTTAAATATTTATTTATATTAACATATACATATATATTAATACATTCATATATATTAATATATACATATATATTAATATATACATATCTATTAATATATATTAACATATATTCATATATAGTATATTTATTATTTAATTATAAATATATATATAGTTTATTCAATTTAATATATATATATATATAGTAATAAATAGTATATTAAATACTTAATTAAGAAATAATAAATTAAAAAAATATTATATATATAATTAAATAAGTAATATATTGCTTATAATTAATAAAAATGAACACATTTATTCAATACCTTATATACTAATTAAATAATTGATATACTATTTATTACTATATATATATATATTAAATTCATTCATTTTTATTAATAAATTTTTCATTAATAAATTTTTTAATAAAAACTTTTAACATTTAATGTTTTAATAAAGTTGTAATTTAAATAATTAATATATATTCATTTTTATTTAACCATATTTTCATGTGGTTTTAAGATGAGTATCAGTCCAACCACCAAATTTTTTATAATTAAATTTATCAAATTTAATACATATATATATATATTAATAAATAGTATATTAACTATATATATATTTAAATATTTAATATATTGTTTATAAATAATAAATGAATAATATTATTAAATACTTAATATACTAATTAAATAATTAATATACTATTTTTTGTTGTATATATAAATTTTTTTCTTTTTTAAATAATTTTATTTATTTTTATTAATTATAAACTGTATAATAATTATTTATTTATATATATTTATAATTAAATTTTGCCTATTTTTATCATGCATTCATTTAATATAATTTATTCATTGATAGTGTTAAATGTGTTCTTACCATTTTTATAATTTATGGATTTTTAAGATTTATTGATTTAATATTTTTTGTAACTTGTTCATTTTTAATGTTATTTATACATTATTATTCCTTAATATATCTAATATTTTTTCAATTTATTCATTTTTGGTTTTTCACACTTTAATATTTTCTAAATTTATCCATTTTCTAATATTTATTTATACAGTTTTTTCATTAACAATTAATTTTATTTATATGGTTTTTTATCAATATAATTAATAGGTATTCATTTCTATTTTAACATATATATATATATATCCATTTTTAATTTTTTTTAAATAATATATATAATCAATAACAGTTATTTATTTTTAAAATTTATTTATTCTTATTATTATTTATTTCATTAATAGTTGCATATTATTTAATTGAAATGTTCAATTTAACATATATCAAACTTATATATATACATTAATTTATCAAATAGAAATATTTATATAAATAATGAAATCTTATATAGAAACTCACCCACCTAATATCATGTAATTAATTCAAATTTTAATATTCATTTTAGAATTTCATTTAGTAACATTATATATTTAATATATTATTTTTTTAATGGGTAAATTTTATATATTTATTTTAAATATTATTTCAGTTAATATTATTTATTCATTTTTTTATTTTATTTTCTTTATTAATCATATTAATTTATTTATTTATATATATTTATTTGTTATATTTTAGTATTTTTAATATGTACTCATCTTCATTTCAAAATATATACATATTTTATTTTCTGAAATAATTTGTATAATTAATAAAACTAATCGATTTGTTTTAATATTTTTAGAGTCTTCTCATTTTTAATTATTCAATTTCACTCATTTTTTATATTCATGCATTTAATATTATATATTCATTACTACTGTTAAAAAAAATTGTAAATATAAATTTAGAAGGATACATATTTATGAATTTATATTTACTATATTTATAAAATTATATACTTATAGTTATAAATTAATAAATATAATATTTTTAGTAAGTATTTGTCTATTTATATATTTAAATAATAATAAAAATGTAAAAATATGTTTAAATAATTTATATATTTTCTATACTTATATTTATATTTATTTATCAAATATATATATATATATATAATTATATAAATATATTTATAATTATATAAAAATATTTATTAATATATTTACAAATATATTTATTTAAAATTGTAATTTTAAATATATATCTATTATTGTATTTATAAAAACATATTTCTAATTTTTTAATATATATTTATATAAATTAATATTTATTTATTTATTTATATTTATATAAATTTAAATTTTGTAATTATATTAATTATATTATTAAAATTAATTGCATTAGACTTTATTAGTGATTTTTTACAAAAAATAAATAAATCTTTTATCAGTGCTTGTTTAGCATTGAGAAAGAGGTATTTTATAAGTGCTTCTTATTTTCGCACTGATAAAACCCCTGTTTATCAGAGCATTTTTGAAAGTGCTGATAAAACTCTTTAAAATATTTTAAATAGATACCTAGTTGAACCAATTTCCCTTGTGCTATTCAAGTTCTTGTGGAAGTTTAGCTCTACCGATTCTTCCCCTCGACCTTCTCTCAAATGAATCCACTCTCTCAAATCTAAGGTGTGTTATTATTTCTCCTCCACTCTCGTTTATCAGTGTCTTTGATCATCTCTCTCTCTCTTAAATACCTGGTCCAAACCATGTTTATTTCTTTCTTTTTTTCACCATGCCTCCCTACAATAGTTGTCTTCATCCCATGCTGACCACCCACCATCAGCAAGTAACCCCCCAAAAACCACCATTTCCCCACCTTTATAGTGACCCTAGCCTTTTTCACATAACATTACTTGATTTTAAGCATAATTATACATCAGAGTACAAGCCAAAGATAGTATGAAGTCTAGTGTCTTTCAAAACTAGGTACATAAAATATAAAACATGGGGAAAAACAAACTTCTTTATTTAGTATCCATAAAGAGCTCCAAACTTCCTTTGAGCCCTTACATCTGCATAGGGTACCCTAGGGAACACATGAACGAAGGGATGAGAAAAAATCCTAGTTAGGGAATGAGCATAATAATTAAGCATAAGCACATGAGTTAGGAGGCATTATATAATGATATCAAAAGCATGGTACATATGGAAACATAACATATAAACCTGGGATGATATAAACATGGAATCAAAAAAATGTGGCAGAAATATAAAAAATGTCTTTAGTACAAGTCAAGTCTAACCTTCAAACTTGTTTCCCATAGTAGTATGGGTCAAGGCTAACCGCCAATCCTGTTTCCCATAGTAGCACAAGCCAAGGCTAACCGCCAAGACTGTTGCGCATAGCATCTCATGAGACTTAACTTTACCCAATGCATTAGAGCGCTATCTGGGTGCACCCATCTTAACATGTTCATTAATATGCGTTCTATATAAATAATCATACATAATCAATCATACATAAACATAAGGGAACCCATAGAGAGAAATAGGTATCACATTCATGACATAAAGCACAATGAATGGGGGTATCATAAAAGCGTCTATGAGAAAAAATAATTAAAACATACGTGGACATTAATAAGGTAAAATAGACATATATCATAGTAATTTATGTAAAATAGAAGTGATAACATTTAATAAGAGTATTAAGGAAATTCTTAGCATTAAAACATTTTAGTGCGGTTTTAAGGAAAACACTAAAGAACTTTCAAAATAGAAAATGGAACAATATTTTATATAAAACTAGAAGTTAACCAAGAATTTTTTCATAGTAAAAAAGACTAATTTTATAAAGGCAATGGTTTTTTAAAATATAGGATAGTGTGCACTTAAAATTGGGTAAACATTAAGGATGTTCCCTTAAAACAAGTTTACATATTGGGAAGTATTGATGAGGTATTCACTTAAAAGCATGTATATCATCGAAAGAGAATGAGGGCTAGATATTGAAAAATGAGTTTTGATCTTATGAACAAAATTTAGAATTTGTACGTAAATAGAAAAGACAAATTAATTTTGGTAAAAAGAAAAATAGAGAAACCTGAAGAAATAAAGGCAGTTCACGTAGAATTCCTTACGGATTATCGGTATCGTGTCGGATGTACTTAAGAGGGATTCATGAGAGAGAACGGGGTTTCTCATCACTTATACATCATGAGGAAAGTATGGGGGTGGTGTGAAATAATAACTCGTTATTAGGGATTATACATAAAATAGAATATCATAGAGGACATGTTGCACCCCGAACTAAGAATTTATTATATTTTATTATTTCTTTGGCCTTAAATAATTTTTCTGTGGTTTGGGTTGAGTTCCAAACGTTTTTTATTTTATTTTTTGATATTAGGTTAAAAAGTTCTTTTTTTGTGGGGTTTGGGTTGGGTGCATGAGCAGAGCACGTTTTGGAAACCCTACATGGCTCCACCAGGGTAATTGTGCATCCCGTTCATTCTTGGAAAATGAAAATAAATAATTTTTGTAACTAAAACAAACATTAATTGCATCGTTCAAAAATTTTATTGTTAAGAATTTTATTATTATTAAAATGATATGAATACCTTGATTATTTTTAATTTATAATTATTATAATTATTATTATTATTATTATCCTTCTTATTATTATTAGTATTAAACTAGTATGATTTTAATAAGAGAAAAGAAAAAACAATTAAAACCCTAACTTCTACTCTCTTTCCAATTAGAGCCCCCCTTTGTTGTGTCTGTGTGCGGCATGACCCCGTCTCGCTCCCTGTCGGTAGTTCCCCAACAACTCATCCTTCCTCTTGCTTCCCAGATGTGGCATCCCCTGCCCTTGCGGTGTGACTCGGCTGTCTCCTCACTTACATCTAGTTCTTTTCCCTCAGCCTCCCCCAGTAGCGCCACACTACTCTGACCCCCGGACCTCCATTCCCTACCGATGCTCCCAACACCATCCAAACCCCCCTCAGCCCTCATGATCAGTATGAAACTGACTCCACATCCCCCTCAGGCCACTTCTATTTCTCCCAGTATGGAAGGTCTCCTCCCCCCTTTCCCTTCCATCCGTATCCCTCGGCCTCCCTTACAGCACACCCCAACACCCCTTTAGACCCCCAGCATCTCGATGCCTCCACCCCGCTTTGGCTGACTAACCCCCCCCCCCCCCCAGCCTATTACTCCAAGTGGTGTGACCCATATCTCCCCTCCTGCTCAGTGGCATAGTCTCCCTCCCCCTTTCCAGCGACTGGTCCAACCAGCTCACCTTCCTTGCCTGCGAATTGTCCAGCCAGTGCACATCCGCCCTCTTCCAACGAGTCCAGCTGGCACCACGACCTTCCCGCTTGGTGCGTGCAGATGTTGTGACCCTATGCCGGTGCATTTTCTTCCCACATTTTTTGTTTTTTATACTCGAATTAAAGATATTAGTGTGTTTTTATTCCTTGATATTTAATATGTAGGGCGTTGGACCTTACCACATGGTTTCAGACACGCGTTGTTTCGTCGCCCCTTAGTTCTGAGGTAGGTTCCCACTTGAACGTACCTTTTTAGTTTTAGACTCATTGTTTCATGATATTTTTACCTCTTATGTATTCTTAATTTTATTGTTTGATACATCAAATAATTATATTGTGTGTAAAATTAAATTATATGCCATGTTTTGTGTTGAATTGCTTTGTCTTGTTAAAATTGTACACAGTTCATGTCTAATAAATTGTTCATTGAAAATTTGAACATGAATCATAATATTTTAAACATGGTTTAGCAAATTTAATAATTTTAAGGCATGCAGTTGATGTTTATAATTTGTTTTGTGTTAAACAGAAATTGTTTTCATAAATATTTAATGCCTTGTGATTTCTTTTTTTATATAAAAAATGCATAGTTGGATTTTATGGGTAAAGTGTTATTTAAAAAATTGTGTATTTTGATTTATAAATTTATCAACATCAGGCGAAATGTTATTTTTGGGATTCCTTATATGGTTTCCAAAATGGTTTTAGATTTATAAAAAAATTGTTTCAGTTTTCAAGGTGTTTTAGTGTGATTTTACCCCTTTATAAAAAGTGCATGTGTGTGTTGGTAAATGTGGGTTTTCTGAAAAAAAATGTTTTAAATGCTTTTAAATTAAAAGTAATAGTTTTGGATTTTAAATCTGTTGACAAAAAATGTTAAATTGTTGCCCGGTTGGCACGTTTGCGTAAAACGATTTTGTTTGAATGTGTGGAAGGAATGTTTTGAAAAATGTTTATAAATTTTTTGAGTGGAAACAACGTGCTTGACACCACTTTTGAAAAAGTGTTTTCATTTTGACGTAAGGATTTGTTTGTGAATGTTTACAGGCTCATTTTTTCATTTCCTGAAATTTGTGAAAAAAATATTTTGAAAACCCTCGTTGGGTGTTTCTCATGCCCCGATTGCATGAAATGGGTGGGAGGTCCTTATTGGGGATTCTTGGGATCTATTGTTAGGGTTATTTAGTTGGAAATATTTTTAATTGTTCTATTTTAAGGCATGCGAATGGTCCTGGAGGAGACTCAGGGTGAGACCTGTTGTGCATTATTACTATTATATATACTGTGATTGGGTGCTTAGCTGGCATCAGTTGGATCGTTCCTTTTCTAAATACATGATTCATGGGAATCTATCATATTGAGAGAAAATTCTAGGAATGATTTCCGCACTGGTATTTTATGGTACTAACCAATGGCCCATAGTAGGTGGATGTATTGGGTTTATTGTTATGGGATTTTCCCTCGGCCTTCCTGAGAAAGGACGGCCTAGCGTTTGAGCGTTTTGATTTCATCATGTGTGACATGTTAATGAGGATGAGGTCTCATGTATTGGTGTCTTCTGGATTATTCTTGATCTACTAGGTTCACCCATGTCTTTTTTGATTTTGTTGCTTGACGTAGTGATTATGATACTTGTATGTATACCTACATTTTCATTATTGTGTTATTCCTATTGTACATTTTTGTGTATTTTTTTTCTTAGAAAGTAGTGAGCGGGTTTTGATTGGGTTTCTAGAAATGGTTTTCAAATGAATGTGTTTTATCCTATTTTTATAAATATGAAAATGTAGACACCACTTTCCCCCCGAAAATTTCATTGACACTATTAAAAAGAATCCAGATTTGAAAATGGTTAAGGGAAAGGGTTCATAATTTGTTTTTATGTAAAATATTTAATAAAAATTACATTTATAAATTGTAGTTAAAACTTGGAATGATGTTTCTTTTATTTTAAAGGTAGTGCATTGGGAATAGATATCAGGCTAGCCTACTGAGTTTTAATACTCACACCTATAGTTCTTTTCTTTTTTTTAGTTCTTTTTCAAGTTCCATCTAGGGTGTGCTCGCCTTGGGCAACGCTTGATCGTTGAGTCATAGAGTGAACTGTGGGGTCACACGGAGTTATTTCAGATGTCGAGTTTGGTTAGTTTTATCTTCATTAGTTCTTCTTTAGTTTTTTTTTGGTTCATTTATTTTTCACTGTTCTTTATTATTTCCTCTACTTTTATTTATTTCTATTGGTATAAATCATTTACATAATCTCTCCTGATTCCCTAGAGCTTGTCACTATCACGGGAGGATCAGTAATGCCTCTTGGGCCATGCTGCGGATTGGCTCAGGTGACCGATTCAGGGTCGACCCGAGTTAGTTCGTGACAGGACATTATGGAACAAGAGTGAAATGGAGCGGATCCCTTACCATAATTTCTGTGGTGTTCTCCACTTGTTATTAATGACCTGAATAAAAAAATTAGGTTTATTAATTAATAATTCCAGAACCTCTTCTATAAGTAATTTATTTAGTATAACCCTTTTTTTAGTTCATTCAAGACCTTTTTGATTGGTTATAAGGTTCAATTTCATAGTTTGGATCTGTTTTTTTCCTTGGTTTTTAATGATCAATTCATGTTTGGATAAACACGTATAATGAAAGTGGTTGTACAGAATTGAAGTTTTATGTTTTTATTGAACATAAATAAGATTAAATGGTCATAAGAATTTATTTTTTTATTGGTATTGAAGATGAATTATTATATAAAACCTTAGTGATAACAGTTTTGGTTAATCAGTGGGTTTTAATTACAACAAACATGTTTTTCTTTATAACTTGATACCAACTCTACAAAAGGATTACAGATCATTACATAGAATATATTACATATATAATAATCTAGTTCAACCATAACATAAATGGTTTCATTAACAGAATTAAATATGATAATAGAAATTGATAAACTGTTGTCCAGGAATGTGCTAAATTATCACATCTCAAATAGTGTTTTCATTTCTTTCAAATAAAATATGGGGAAAGGAGAGAAGATAATGAATTACCCCATTATCAGAATAGAATTAAATTAAATGTATGTTGTTGTAGTTATCATACCATTTGGGTGAATGGAGGTGAGGAAAGAAACAAGAACATAAAATAACTTAAAAGAAATAAAATAATCGGAAAGAGGAATTTACCTCTTGAGTTTAACTCTTTTGAGATCCTCTTAATATGAGAGGATTTGGTATTTTGAAGAGACTAATGGATTTTGGATGTGAGTAAGTATATTGGGATGAGATCTGGTCCGAATATTGGCAATTCACAATGCTTGAAAGGATTGGAGAGAAGAGGGAGCAGGGGGTTATAGTGGAGGAGAGGAGGGTTTTTATATTTTTTTAATCATTTGTTCATTAATTTCCATCAAGACCAGAAATAGTGATGATTCCATGACCAAAAATAGTAATATGTGTATGTGAGTTCAAACCAATGGCCATTTACATCATCCATGACTCAAGAATGATGCAGAAATTCAGGTTTTATCATTTATTGTGAATTATCGTACTTTACTTGTAACACCCCAAGATTTCATAGTAACTTATTTTCTTTAATTTCAATAGCTTGTGCTACACGCAATACCAAGTTTGAGCACACCACGACTTACAAAACAAGTCGTTCAAAAGAGGTTATAAATAGTATTAACTGTATTTTGAATTTTATATACTCCATATAATTTTAACTTATGTATTATGTGTTTCTTAGACATATTATAAGAACGAAGTTCAATTTTTCAAATAAAAAATATATTTTTCAAAAAATTCAATCTTACCGCCTTTTAATGGTGAACCCTTTTTAAATACAATATTTGACCCTTTTACCTATTAATTTTGACAAAATAAAATTCTTCTTTAGAATCAGGACATCAAAATTTACTTTGGATGAAATTTTGGTTTTTTTCAAATAATATTCATTTTTTATGAATAGTGAGAAATACTGTATTTTAATTCAAAACATCCTTTTAATATAATTTATTTATACTAATAGACTATATTTTAAATTGGTTTTGAAGTTTAATTAGATTATATTTATACACTTTAATCCAATTCTGGTCATTTGAATTAATTTCACATTGAAATAATACAAATACAAGTGCCAATCATTTGATAGTTATTGTTACTTAAAAACACATTATTTGTTTTGACAACAGGAATTATTTTTAAATTAATTAATCCAACATTTATGTTTTTAATTTGGTAATATATACATTATTTTTTAATTTGGAATATCAAATATATCTTAGGATATATTTTTGGTAGTTTTTTGAAAAACATCAATGTTTGATGAATAGTGAAACCACTAAGTAGTAGTTAAAAGCCCGACTTTTTCATTTGAATAAAATTTTACCACTTCTGTGAATTGCATTTCGAAAATCCAAGATACATGGTTTTTATTAGTAAGTAAAATTATGTTCAATAAGATGAAAATAAATTTTGGTGAATAGTAACTTTTGACTATTATTTACCACGGTTAGAGGTAAATAGGGAAATTTAAGGTAAAAAGAATATTATAATAATTCAAAATTATCTTAACACTTCTCCTAATATTATTTTATGAGTCATTTCTGACCATTATAATCCTTGGGTAAATTTTTGGGACCCCATGGAGCCACTTAAGAATGATAATGACACTTTATTTTAATTAACTTAAAATAAAGACAAAAATGACATTAACAAATATCTTTTAGTATATCAATTTTTACATGGGGTTATATAAGTCCATTTTTGACTATAAATAATCATTGGGAAGAAAAAACTATTTCCTACATTATGGTATTTTTTATATAATTTTGAGCTATCAAATAAAATAAATAATTTATGACACAATAATGATGTAGAATTTACCTCATTAATAAATGATTTAAATAAATATGATTATTAATATTAAAATAATCTCCAAAACTGGTCCAATTCTTATTGAATGATTTTATTTCGACTATGAGTAATCTTATATTTTACTTTAATTAGTTTTTAACATTTAGGAACCGAATTTAACTATATAATAAAATAATATTTTTACACTTTTCTAAAGAGCCCCTCCTCCCCCTTATAAAAGGACATCACTTCTAACTCATTCCTCACACCTATCAATCCCCTTAGAACGTCCAAAACCTACCCAAATAATCTCTCAATATCCTCATATTCATCCTAGAAGCCTTAACTTAGGCATAAGTCACTTCAAGAAGTCATTTTGGTTCAAACCAAAGGAAGTTACCCAAATTAAAGGTAACTCTTTCTCTTAAATTCTTTTGTTTTATTTTGTTTTATTTTACTTCTCCAGCCTCCTAAACTCTTTTCATTACTTTATTTTATAAAAAAACCAGTAGCATAAATATACTATGATGTTTTTATGATAATTATTAAATCTACGCTTACACACACCTCCATCTAATGGGTGGAGAACATACTGTTTCTGTGGATGGAAAACTAACACCTCACGAAACGATGATTTTTCGATTATCTCCTACCACCTCTCATAGTGGCCATTAATATGGAACTGTATTTATATATGATATATATTATGTTTATGTTTTCTTTATACTTCTTTATTTTCCATTTATATCATTATTTTATGGTTTCAATTATAGGTAAAACGTGATAATTTCATTTGCGGAAGTGCGGACTATCACCCCCTCAAAATGATATGAATCGTTAATGCCTTATGTGGGACATATAAAGGATGGATTTAATGATATTATATATGATATTATACTGGAATTATAATATACCTATGTATCATTATGTTTTAATTCAATTAAAATACAAAATAGAAATGAAAGTAGCATCCATGCGTACGTACGGCTTATCGTCTCCATGAACGGTACATTTCGTTTCTTATCTCAAAATGTTATGTACTGTTATAAATACATATAAATACTAGAAATATAATATATATATATATATATAATATCTAAATCATGTATATCATTCTGGAGATAATGGAATTTTTACCACATGAAAAAATTGTAATTATAACAAGTTCGTTTTTTACTCAAGTTTCAAACATCGATAAAATATCAAATAATTAACTCAAATAATTAACTAATTGTTATAGAAAGGTAATAAGTGATATAAAAGAAATAATACACTTAAAAAATGATCTTAATCAAGTATAAATTAACTTAATTTTATTATTCAGGAATAACAAGGAATATACAAGACAAGTCGGACTTGAGGTAAGGGGTTTCTTATCTCACTTTTAATTCTGTGAGATTACCATTGTTCGCCACTTATTTATTGCATGTAGCGTATTTTTTTACTTCCATTTGATATATATTATCAGTAATCTCTTTATATTCATTTTATTCTTTTATTAATTTGTTATTTATTAACTTTTGTTCGTATGACTCGATTGATTACAATGTGGTAAGGAGTTTTCATCTCACTTCCTATTCCTGTGAGATTCATGCTATATTTCCACTATTTCCTTTTGTGTGGTGTATGTACTGAAAAATGATTGTATTTTTTGTGAAATATACATTATATTATGGGTATTTACATCTTAATTTTATGATCCATCTTTCATGGGATGTCTATTTCGTAAGTTACCAAATTGGTAAGGGAATTTCAAATTTCAATTTCCACTCATTCAGCATTACGCATACTTAATTGATTATTTTACTCCAATATTATGTGTAGAATAAATATTTATTATTTATGTAGTAATTTAAACTCACCTTTCTATGTATATACTTTTTATACAGATATAAAATCTATTGATAAATTCTCAAATCATTTATATGAACCTGATAAGAGTAATTTTAATGCAATCTCCATTCCTTGAGTTAAACATCCAAGTCATTGGTCTTGTTTTTACAATAATATGTGTAAATGTACTCTGATTGATTTATACTAAATATCCGATCATATTGAGTGTATTTATAAATTTCACACATAATTATTTCATTAATTTATCCTTAGCCTAAGGATACTCTCTTTATATGGGATTTCATCTAAACTTGCATTCCATTGAGTCTTATTTATTGATTATGCACCAATTCACTTTTATTTGGTGTATATACTGTACTTTAACATATTATATCATGATTTACTTTATTATAATGATATTAAAAAAAATATGACCTCAATTATTTGTATTCAATCATCTCTCATTTGGTTAGGAACTCTAACTAAAATATCATTTTAAATGTTTTAAAATCTTATTCTTATAAATATTTCTCATTAATGTCCATGTTTTAAAAATGATTTTAAGGTTTCATTTATATGGACATTAATGTTTTAAAATTAAAATTCCTTTTAAAAGTTTCAATGTGGTATGGGACACTTTGATTCAAAAATCTATTTTAAATGGCTTCTTGATAAATAGTGAGACTTTTAAATGTTTTCAAGAAAAAGGGGAATATTTTTCTCAAATAGTTTTGATGATTTTTTTAATTTATGTCAATATCCATCATTGTTCTCGATTGAGTTTAATCTGTTACAATAAAATCTTCTATATTGTATTGAATGACTTATGTTTGACTGTGGATGTGCTATTTTTATACCATTCATGGTTTGTAGATAAAGTATTGACATTTCATATGCTATTTTTAAAATGAATGTTTATGTTATATTTCAAAATTTTCATATGAGGAATGTATTGGACTTATTAAGTGACGAGTGGAGCCCGTTATAGCTTCGTGATGCATCGGTAGGTCTCATGAGACAAACTAGTGTCTTGACATAAAGCCTTGACAAAATCTTATTTGTTGTCTTTGCACCAGGCCTTGATTATGTGGATATAATGTTTTACATTATACATTTTATCATTATGAGATTAGCTATTGATATTTCATGTGGTTATTTGACTAGTATAATACACATGACTATGTTTTATTATGGCATTATTTACTCATCTCATATTCCTGCCATAAAGTGTTCATGTTTATTTTTTTGTAAAGGTCTGTGTTTTCAGTTATTCACCATGACTAATGTTTATGTTATCTTCTACTGTATTGCTTAGTCTTACAGAGAGTTTGAGCTCACCCCTTTCTCATGTTTCATTTTCCAAGTATATGAAGAAGTTAGTTATGAGTGACTTGTAGGAATAATCTTGGAAGCATGGATGTTTTTAATGGAATAAATTAGTGTAGTTTTTCTTTTAAATTTGTAATTTTGTACTTATGTTTGTATCTTATTTCCAAGACTAATAAACATATCGGTCCTTTGGGACTTGATTTCTTGTAATCTTTCCATTTTATTAAAATAATGCACTAGCTCTTGGATTTTGGGGTTGGGGAGTTGCATTACTATGCATCGAAAATTCAAGTATTTTAGAAAAATCCAAAAAATTCACCCTAACCATTTTTCTATGTGTAGAATCAAAAATTGAAGTCCATTTTTCAAAAATAATTTTATAAATATAGATATTTTAATATTTAATTAAAATCATAATTTTTCATGAAAAATGCAGATTTTAAAACACTTATTTTCTTATTCCAAGATATAGGTATATCATACTTCCACTAGAATCTTATTTATATAATATGAAAGGTAATTTTACTATTAATTAGTGTATATCACTATTCATAATTGTAATATTACTACTCATACGGTTATTTTACTATTCACTAAAAATTAAGTTGGTCATATTAGACTCTAAATAACTTACTCATCGCAACCGTGTATGTCAGATTTTTGAAATTTCAATAACATAAGTGACAAATTCTGTTTAAAGGTCACAAAGAACTTATTATTTCATTATGTTGTGATTTTATTTGGTTATATGACATGATTAAAAGAAATTATTTTCAATTGATAAAACATTGGGTCGTTACAACCTTCCAATCCCTTAACTGACCATCATAAAGAAGCCCTCTAGCTGGCAGCCTTTCCCTTGTGGGAAGGTTTGAATATATATTTCTTAATCTATATAAATTCTTATTTTTTTAATTTGTTTCATATTGTATTTATATAGTTCTTTTAAGTTATATGTGAACACTAATTTTGAGATATTTTAATATTTTTATGTTATATTTCTGTGTTAATTAAAATATATTCATATTCTACTTCAATTGTGTGATTTCCCATGAGAAATGGAATATTATTTTCAGAATGTAATTATAATTGAAATGGAGAATATGTTAATAACATTTATTTGATTCCATTACTAATTATTTATGTGTTGGTGCATGATTTGTTTGTATTATGAATAATATTTTTATATATTTTTAATTTATTTAAACTAATAATAACACATTGGATCTCATATGTGTATTTTTAATTCAATTACTCTTAAGAATTTGAAATAAATTATGATTTTAAATATAAAATTATCAAAATAATGATAACTCAATAGAAGTTTAATGGATATTTAGAATTTTGAATTTTAAAGGACAATGAGGTAGAATTAACATGTTTTTGAAATCCAATATTATCCTGTTACTTTTTATTTAAGTGTTGAATATAATTTACCACCTTTTGTTTTAATGTGTATATTGAAAATTATTTAAGGATTTTAATATGATGATAATTAAAATAAATAATGAAATTAAAGTTTGATAATTCCTATGGTGTAATTAGGGAAATTATGGTATATGTTATGTCAGGAATATTACATGGGAGGATGTAATATATGGTTGTGAAATACCTTTAATTGGTCATTTTTCATTCATGAGTTGATATTAAAACAAATAAATAATCAAATAATTATGTGGTGAGTTATGTATTAGAATGATCTTATAATAAAATTTAGTTGTGATATCTTATATAATGTTGTGATGTTTATTAGATCATGAATTGATATTAATGATTTATCTATTATTGCTTTATTTTTACATTTTATAACTCACTATGATCATTCAATTTCATTTATTGTTTTTTCTTATCTTCTTGAGTGATTTCATGTGTGATCATTTTCTTGCTTAACAGACCAGTCAATTCCTAGAGAGGTTTCAAGGTGTTTTAGAGTGTTCTATTTCTTTTTATATTTGAATAGGAATCCTAGGATTGGAGGTTTTCTGCTTTTCCATTTCTTAATATATATGTTGAGAAAATAATTTTTCATATTCATTTTCTTATCTAGTTACCTTAAATAATACGGGTGGACAAGGAAAAAATATATCAAGGTTTGACGTGTGTGGGTATGTATAAGTTGCATCTTCTTATTTATAACATTATATATTTTTGATTAATCTATGTAGATAATGATATTATTATTTTTATCTATTTTGTATCATTAAGAATGGTTTGAGTGTCACCAAAAAAATCTAATTTAAAAAAAATTATTTCATATGCATACGGGATTAGAATACAGTGGTTGGATTTTATAAAGTTTATTATAATCTCTCCTAACCATACATGTGTTATGGGTTTTATTAAGAATAATTATACTCTTTTAGATATACCTAAAATGATTTTGACTTCAAGATGTGGGAGATATATTAGAGTGATATGTTTCCCTATTATATGTGGAATCATAAGGTTTTGGATCACAATTATTTGAAATACAAGATAACAGAATTTTTTAGAATGATTATTAATAGAAAATATTTCTGGTGTATTTTAAAAAAATTAATAGAGGTTTTGGATATAGTAGGATGTGTGAAATATACCTAATATTTATAACTCAACTATTTTTTAAATAGGGTTTTTTTGGTGGGTTATAGTACATATATATTTTTTATATTTATATAATACATGGTATAAAATAATCTATAAAAAGAGAGTAACATGGAATCCAACTTCACTTTTATCATCAATAGCAGTTTCATCTATTCATTTCATGAAATTCTAATCTCATTGACCTAGTGTTAAAATCTAATTATTACATGACCTTGTATGTTATGAGGAAATATATTTTTTACAAAAAAATATAGAAATCCATATCAAAATTAAATAAATAAAAAGAAAAATAATTTCCAAGTGAATTCTTCCATCAAATGATAAATAAATTTTTATTTTCCATCATATTTATTACAACCATTTTTTCCAACACAACATAAAATTGAGAACCTAAACCAACTTCCTCATGTTTACCCTAGTTTTTATCTTCTCATGTCACCCTTGTGTAATATTATTACATGTCAAGAATCATAACTGAAAAAATTCAAATGTTGGGTTCCCCTTATAAAAATTATCTATAACATTCTCCTTTGATTATGAATATCTTATGTGTATTTATTTATTTCTTTAGAAAATAATATTTCATGAACCTAATAGGATGGATATGAATGAAAAATGTATGCACTCTACTCATATGATAAAATGGTATGTATATGGAGTTAAAGGCTTCGTCATGTTTGCAACAAAGCATGAATAAGAGCCCTCTCAAATCCTCTATCCATTTTTATATTTTTTCTTAAATAAAAATTAATCTATAAAAGTTGGAAGAACATTTTATTTTTAAAATAATATATCAAAGCTATAAATTTTTCAATGAACATGGGGAGAAACTGAACATGAACACCAATTGGGATGATACAGTGGTTTATGGATCATTTTAATTGAATAAAGTTGTAAAAGATGATAAAGATTGTATGGAATAAATGAAAATGAAAATTTAAGATGACATTATTGTTTATAAAAAGTTATTTGAGAAGTTAATTAATTATGTTAAGATGTCACTGTATATTTTTTGTACTAAATACATAACATTATCAGCTGTATTGAAGTTAAATAATTTGAAATCTGGAAAAAGATGGAAGGACACCAGTATTATAGAACTATTAGGTCTCCTAAGTGATATACTATCAAAAAAATTAAATCCCTTTCCAAAGATATCACATTAAAAAAATGATTCATTAAATGGGAATGATCTATAAAAAATATATGCTTTTCTAAATGATTGTATATCATTTTTCACGGACCATGAATCATTCATAAAATTTTCTATGTTTGTTTCAAATTGATACAAGAAATATGAATCAAGTCCTTTGAAAGTTATATGATACCTTCATATCATTCCATGGTTTATAAGACAATATAGATATGAATAATCTATGAGATAATTGACATAGCATGCAGATAAAAAAATTAAATATGGGAAAATACGTCATCTAGAAGACTCTCCTTAGTGGAAGAAAATCAATTTTCAGTTTCTTGAATTTGGAAATGATCCAAAAAAACGTTCTCGTATCATTAACTAAAGATATAATAAGTCCTTTTTTATATAGTAATACTCAAAGTATAAGTCATGTTATGTTGGTAAATTATAACTTTCCACTATGGTTATGCATGAACTGTAAATACATTATGTTGTATTTGTTTATATTTAGACAAAGACAACTCGATAATGTTACTGATGTCTATTTTGATCCATTGATTAGATATCTAAAATTCATGTGGTATATAGGTGTTACAATTTTATATGATCATATAAGAGGATAATTCGCATTGGGGGACATGTTATATGGGATGATAAATGTCTTTCCTTTTTACGTAAATTTTTCAGTTTATAGTATTAAAATAATATTGGGGTGTCTCATTTGTGAAAACATTCACACACTTAGTTCAGTGGAAATCATCCTTTAAGACTTTGTTTTTAATAAAATATAAATTTTTACCTCAATGACATAAATATCAATCATGGACTAAAACATTTGATGGGAATAACAAAAAAAGTAAAACACCATCTCTATTAACGAATGATCAACTATTTGATAAAGTAAAATATATTGACATTAATTTCAGTAAACCTTTTTTGAAAATCCTTACAAAATCATGTTAGAAAAGAGATCAATTTTATTTGAATTAACATACTAGAATTTTTTGTATGTCAAAAATGTTTTAGATGTCATGCATGTTAGATACAAATTGACAATATTATTGGAACTTTACTAAAAGTTCTTGAAAAATAAATTATGGAATTAAGGATAGGTTAAACATGATTGACATGGGGATAAGGGATGATTTGGCACCGGTGAATGGTAAAATTATGAATTTTATTCCTCCAACATGTTACACTCAATCTAGAAAAAAAAATTATAATTTTCCAATTTTCCAATTTCTGTAATGTTTTAAAATTTATATAGGGTTACTCATAAAATATGAATAATGTCAATTAAATGACTAATTTGAAGTTAAAAAGACTAAAATAACATGATTTTAATGTTTTGATATAAGATTTTATGATCATTACATTACATTTAATTCTTCCTAAAATTTTGTGACATATATTAACCAAACAATACTTGTTTTTTAATATCATATAATATAACGTTATAGACCCATTGAAGTTTCTAATCTTTAATAAGATTGTCTAAATCATATTATAAAAATTAGAATGTTATTCCAACCATAATTATTTTATATAACAGTCTACCTAATGGTTCACTTGGTTATGGAGGTTCAAATATGTAGTCTTATCCATTACTGATCGATGTACCCCATTGAATTTTAAATAAATATTTCTAAAGGGTATATTAAGAATTGAAGTCATACATAAGGTTTTATTGAAATATGATATTTTATTGAATAAGACATAGAGTTTTCTACTGATTACCTATCAGATGTTGATAGCATTAGTATCTCATGTCTTATCAAAGAGAAAACCTTATGGGATAAGGTATTTTTACAAGATATTTTGTTACGATTACCATCACAGAGCAGAAGGAATCTCACCTTTATAATTTATATAATAATGAAGATTTTGATCCATACATTAAATCCCATAAATAAATTTTTATACATTTAGATCTATCGAGGGTGGAAGTATGTATATCAAATACACATAATCAATATATTATTGGATGGTTCTGAGATCATATTTATAAGAAGTTATCTGAAAATAGGAATTCAATTGTTGAATGACTTCAATGGATATATATGGGAATAAATGAAAATTTTATAACTTACACTAGTTTTTTAATTAATAGATTAATGTTCTATAAAAAGAACACTATAACCATAGTATAATGAAAAATACTGGAGTTCCACTTGTGGTGGAAGTGATGCACAAATATGGTTCCAAGGATAGAAATCCAATTTATTTTATTATGTCATATTTCAGTATCATCAAACATATCTATGATTTGGATCATACAACATTTCAAAATTCGTTTTTTTATTTCAAATGGGCTGATAATATGAGCATATTGAAAGTTGAGGAAATGGGATTTGTGAAGGTGAAATTTAATTTTTAAAGGTTTAAGGATGAGTCATTCGTCATTAAATCACAATTTGTATAGGTACTTTATGTCTCAGATCTAGTAACAAATAATTGTTGAATTTTACTTTTAATGACTAAAACAATTATAGGTTTATATGACGATTCAATCGAGTATTTCCCTTTTATTGGTAGATCATAATAATTTCATCAAGGTCCTAATGTAGATAATGTTTTTTAATTCATAGGGTACCACAAGGAGGGGACTTGGATTCTCGATAGAGGATCCAAATGCCTTCAATGTTTAATGTAAATAAATATAGTTCAATGAGTTAGTTAATGTTTTTTAAATATACTAATCTTTTACTCATAGTATTGTGTGTTCTATACTATATCAACATAATATAAATTAAATGTTGGATTGATCTTGCAGAAAATGAAATATGCACATGATGATGCCACCAATATTGAGGAAGAATATATGGTTGATATTAAAAGTGAAAAATTATTAAAGTATCAAAAACATATTGATGAAAAAAACAAAAATAATGTAGAATCATTGAGTTGACTAAAATTATCAATTCAAGAAGTAAGGGTAAAAAAATTTAGATTTGCTGCAATCGATGTGGCCAACCTGTTAACCCCAATAAGTCAATGTATATTAATTATGTTGGGGTCTCCATGAGAATAAACATTACAATTAATATATATTCATGGAACTATGTCTATCCTATATTTGAGGAACCCCTTTGGGAAGATATAAGGTAATATTACAATATACTTTATTTATTTTGTCGATAAAGCATTTAATGAAATGTTGATTAAATTGTTATTATCCCTTGGAGAGTTTATTTATTTTAGATTATTTACATAATAAATATTTCTTAATGGAAATTTGGAAATCTTATAGAGGTTTCCAGACACTTCTTACCATGTTTTTTCTTAGGTATTTGGAGGGAAAAGTAAATTCCAACCCATCAATTACTTATGCACACATTATAAAGTAGGAAAAATGGAATGCTTTCATAATTCATTACAATGATAAATAATTCCTAGGGAATTTTAGTTGATAATATATTATGTGAATTTTTTTATTTCATGAAATTTTATTACAAAATTTTAATTTACCAATTATCAATGGAGTTCTGAAAATAAACAAGATACATAAAAACCGATGAACCACTATCACAAAGTAAGCATGGGGTATGCTTCACTAAAAAAGAAAATGGTATGTATTTTAAATATATAATAAAACTTTTATGTGATATGAAAAAACATATGTTTTTTATATGTATATTTATGAATCAAAATCCAAAGCCACTTCCATCCCACATCATGTGATATAGAAGGATCAATACAAAAATAAATAGTGTAAACTAGTAGGTTAAAATGAAAAATTAGTATGTGAAACATGTCCAAGTATGACATAATACTAATTTTTTGTGATTTATAACCATATTACATAATAATATATATTTATGTTTATATGATTTTTATTTGGTTTAGAAATAATAATCAATAGTGATTATACCTGAAGAAAACTACTTTCAGTATCTTTGAAGCATCTGAAACAATATGGTCATGTTAAAGGTATAGGTTTTGGAGTTCCACCTAGAACATATTTTAGGAAGTCAGACCACAAGAAGATACATATCAGGTGATGAAAGGATTGCAGTCACAAGTATATTATTTTCAAATATTAGCACATGAACAGCCAAATAACCCCATTGGATTAGAGGTTAGTAATTCCCCTAAACCACATACCTTACCTATGGTAATCACTTTTTTCATTAATCTTTCTCATAAATGTTACTCCAACAATTATAAAAACTGTATATTACTAAAATTCTGTAGGGTGAAGTTGTATCATATTTTTATCTCTCAATACCCATGCACTTCCTTATTTCAAAAGGTAGGATGTATAATATCCTCAGAGACAAGATATAAAAAAATAACTCCCAAAAGATCTCATGATAGTGGGGATTGAAGTAGCTTAGGGTCTAAGAACTATGTTTTCTATTCTACATGATGATCTAGATATTACGATGGTCAAAGATGCTACTAGAACTTTCATATCATGGTCATTTAATATTATAAATATACATGAGGTATGCCATTCATAATTTTTTCAAAGAAAAAACTTATAACATTTGATGAAAAAAGTTATGTAGTGAGGTATGGTTTTACATATGGATAAAATATTAGGGAAGTAGATGTTTAGATCAAGAGAATCTAGTGAATCAACCAAGAAAACAGAAGGACCTTTTTAGAGTACCTTCTCCCCACCAATTTCATTGAAGTATATATTTAGATTACATGTTCATATATACTCCACATTCAAATATGAAGATATGTTATACATTAAAAATTAACAAGAAATATTTTGAAATTTCAATACAAAAATGGTTGTTCATGAGAGTATAAATGATATTATCATGTTTGAATGGTTAGGAGCATTAGTTGTGAATACATAAATAAGTTACATTTTCATAATCCTTTTATCCAAAAAATGATCTATTATACACATTAAATTTAATAACAATCTATACTTTCTACAGGAATTTACATTACTACTATATAAAGAGAAAACCTTGTGATGCACAATTTGGATTCCTTAATCCATGTGTTGTTTTTATGCAATAAATTCATTTGTAAGTGGATGAAATTTATAAGGAATAGTATGAACTAAAAAAGTCATTTGAAAAGAAAATTACATACTATAGACTCTTATTGATTCATATAATGCAGGGGTAAAACTCTGCAATCTAATAGTATAAAATATTTTTTTATTTTTTTATTACCTATTTGATTTTATTTTTTTAAGAATAACTGGATGCAAATTGTAATCAATTTGGATACACCAAATATTTAATTTTTGGATCCAATGCAGAGGTTTTCATCAAACCGACCACACATGATGTGTGTTGTTAATTTATAATTCACTGTAATCAATATTTTATAGATAAACATTGAATTATATGTCTTAGTTTTTCTTTTATTGAGAATTTTATTATGATTGGTGATCTATAAATATTAGCTAAATTCTGGTATGAGGTCGTTCACTGAACATAAAAAGCCTATATATTTCTTAAAATTGAAACAAATTAAGGAATATATAGAAATATTAACTATAAAAAGATATTCCAAAGATATTTACTTATTTTTGTCAATGTTTATGTAGTGTCTAAAGAAAGATAACGATAATAATTTTGGATATTGCATTTTAAAATTTATGAAATATATCATATACTGTCAAAAAACTATTATCCCCAAACAGGTAATTTCCAAAGGTAATTTAAATTTCATATAAACTATTTCCTAACCTTTTTACATATAATTTCTCAATACATCTAAGATTTCCAACAATCTACGTACTCAAAATAAGATGTAAGCATGTTTAGGGATGATTAGGTATAGTACATGGTGTTAGAATGTTTAAAAATATTTCTTAATAATATTTTGGTCCAAATTTTTTTAGGACTACCAATATTTAAATTAATATATATACTCAAAA
Source organism: Viscum album (assembly GCA_963277665.1). Taxonomy (NCBI): domain Eukaryota; kingdom Viridiplantae; phylum Streptophyta; class Magnoliopsida; order Santalales; family Viscaceae; genus Viscum; species Viscum album. The sequence continues at coordinate 1,909,001,408 of OY728133.1, read as the reverse complement.
TATGATGTAAACTTGTTTAGTGATGATAGGGTAGAGTAAATGGTGTTATAATGTTTATCAAAATCAATTTAGGTGATTACCTATTAGTATTGTGATCTAGTGTAGGATATGACCACAGAAATATATTTGTGATGTGAATATTTTGTATCATAATGTTTATATATTTTTTATCTATTTATCATGGAGAATTATAACGAAGGAATAAAATTTGTTTAGAGATGAATAGGTAGAATACATGGTGTCAGAATGTATATAGACATCATGAAGAGGTGACTTACTACTAATAATTTAGTGAATTTTCAAATCATTTTATATACTATTTCCAGTTAATTTCCATATCATTTTTATCTGATACTTGTTTTTTAAAAATTACACATTTGGTAAAAACACATATCACATGATAAAAATAAAGAAAAAATATTATATTATTTTGATACTTTAGGATAGTGATCCATAAGTAATTTTTGATGTATAGGAATTGAATGCCCATCAATATTAGATATGATGTTTTCTATATGACTTAAAGTGTGTGTTTTCAATACAAGCATATCACTTTTGTTTGAAACACGTATCACATTTCCAAAACTAATAAAATCAGATCATATTATTTACATATTTTAGTACAATGATCGATAATTCATTTTTGATGATTATTAATCAACCACACATAAAACCAACACTCAATGTGGTCGGTATGACTCTTAGTACATGTTTTCAATATAAAATTGTCATTTTAGTTTAAAACATCTGTCACAAATCCAAAACAATAAAACAATTTTGGATTATTTTCAAACTTTAGGAAAATAGTCCATAGTTCATTTTTCATGTGTAGGAATAGAACAAACATCAATCTGAGACGCAATGTAGTTGATATGACTCAAAGTGCATGTTTTTAATACAAAAGTGTCATTTTACTTTAAAACACACATCAAATATACAATACATAGTAAACAAGATCGTATTATTTTCAAAAATTATGAAAATGATCAATAATTAATTTTTGAATTATAGGAATCAACCACACATAAACCCAACACTCAATGTGATCAGTATGAATTGATTTGTGTGTTTTAAATATATAAGTTTTATTTTAGTTTAAAACACATTAAACATCTACAAACCTAAAAAAATGTGCTCAGATTATTTTCAAAATTTTGAAAAATGGTCCATAATTCATTTTTCATGTCTAAGAATTGACTTCACACTAATCGAACACATGAAATGGTTGGTATGACTTTAAGTACAGGTTTTCTATATAAAATTTTCATTTTCGCTTAAAACATATCACATATTCAAAAACCAAGAAAATGGGCTCAGGTTATTTTCAATATTTAGTAAAATGATTCATAATTAATTTGTGAAATATTGGAATTGACCACACACCAATATGACACCCAATGTGGTTGCTATAATTCTAAGTGCGTGTTTTCAAAACAAAAGTGCCACTTTAGTTCAAAATATGCATCAAATAGCCAAAACTAATAAAAATAGAATATATTATTTTTAAAATTTATGAAACATGTCGATCATTCATTTTTGACATGTAAGAATTGACGAGATTTCAATTTAATACTCTATGTTTTTGGATTGACTCCAAGTATATGTTTTTAATAGAAAAGTGCCATTTTAGTTTAAAACATTTTCCACATTACCAAAACAAAGAAAACGAGCTCATATCGTTTTCAAACATTAGGAAAATGATCCATAATTCATTTTTTATATTTCTTAATTGACCAAATATCAATCCAACACATGATGTGGTCAATATGACTCAAATTTTATGTTTTTAATACAAAAGTTTCATTTAAGTTTAAAATACACATAAAATACCCAAAACTAGGGGAAAATTGGATTGTTTTCAAAATTTAGGAAAATAATCATAATTCATTTTTGATGTGTAACAATTGACTACACATCAATCTGACACATGATGGAATCGATATGACTCAAATTGAATGTTTTCAATATAAAGGTGTCATTTTAGTGGGGAAAACATTAAAAATATCCAAAACTGATAAAATGGATTTGAATTGTTTTCAAACATTATGTAAATAATTTTTAATTCATTTTTTGATGTGTATAAATTTAACATAAGTAAATTCGACAAATGATTTAGTATTTATGACATTAAGTGTGTGTTTTTCAATACAAAAGTGTCATTTTTTATAAAACATGCATCACATATGAAAAACTATGTTTATAAAGTTCATACTATTTTATCATCATTTTATCTTTAATTACTTAATTAATTTCCATATCATTTTAACATATACTTGTTTATTTAATTATCACAAAGGAAATTCTTGAACACAGACAATGAATGGTGTGTAAGAAAAAAGTTTGTTCTCAAAAATAAAGTTATCTTTATTTTATCACATCCTTAGTGAGTTTTTCATCACCACAGATGTGATCCAATTCAATAAAACTTGCTTTTGTAGACAAAAATAAATGGTGTGACGTGCAATAATAAATAATAACTCAGTTTGATATACAGTGTTCTTGGTATGACACAAATTATATGTTTTTAGTTTGAAATTAATACTTTGTGTTTAATTTATTTATTTATATTATTAGTAACATAAGAATTATTTTCTTATAATGGTTCATTATTTTTCTCAGGTTTGTGTTGTTTTTTCAGAAAATAATAGAATTACTGGCGGTCAGGGGACAAATACAAATGAACATTTATGTTTTTGAATATATGTGATAATTTTTACTTACTCGTGTAATTTTGAAAACTAATGTTTGAAATTTTTATAATATAGTGTGTGTTTTCTTGTATTTTTTTAGTAAATTTTATCTCAATTAAATTTATTATTTTCTCGTGTATTTTATACTTTATTTTATTTCTATTTTTATTGTTGTAGTGTGATGTAATTTTAACATCACACTATGTCATTAAGACCCTTTATCAATAATAATAATAATATAAGTGATAAATGGACCCTTTATTAGTTCTAGAAAAGGTGGTGATAAAGGGATCCTTTATCAGTACTAAACTAGCGTCGATAAAGGACACCATTTATCAGTGATATTTTTCAGCACTGATAAAGAGGTTCCTTTATTATCACTTTTTTAGCATTGATAAATGGTCCCTTTATCAGTGCTTTTCTAGAACTGATAATGTCCTAGGGCATTTAAGGGAACTCTAATTATCAACACTTTTTTCTAAAAAAGTCCCATTATAGTGATGTTGAAGGACTTATTTATAGTATTGTTTATGATTACTATTACTAAATATATTTTTATGAATTTATTTATAGGAATATTGAAAAGGAAAAACTAGGATCAATGTATCACTTAGAGGTGGAGGGGTTGAATTAGTGATTTCTAATGTTATATTAATTTTTTACATCCATTTCCTCCTATTAAAGAATTATCATTTTTTCAAAGACAAAACAATCACACATCCATAGGAACATAAGAATTTACAAGGTTCACTACTCAATAAGAGTATATAGTCCTTGGAATGGTTTTGAAAATAATCCAACACCACAAAATACACTAGGAAAAAATCCCTTTGTGTAGATAAAACAAGTAAGAAATACCCTTACACTTGTGTAGTACTATGATCATTACAATAGTGCATGTTCTTCTCTAAGCATGAATGATGTACAAACAAGTTTTTCAAACAAGTTAAGAAACCTTCACCAGTTGGTTCTAAACATGTCACTATGATTCTTCAAGAAATCCACTTTAATAATTCTTAAAAACACAATTCTTCCCTTTCTTACCCAATAGTAAAATAAAACAACCCTTCAAGAAATTGAATTAAAATTATTTTCAAATGATCAGTCTGATTTCCTACACAGATTCTTCATTATAGAAAGAAAATAATAAATATACACTAGAAACAATTTTGAAAAAATTCTTTTTTCCCCTGAAAATCTCATCTCATTGACTCTTTCTGATCTGGTAAACTCTTCCTTGCACTTTACCTTTCTAGAAAACTTCCTTAAGAAAAAAGTTTCCAGAAACTTCTCCTTCATACAACTCTGCAAAAAAAATTTGGCACTCTCACTTTATCCACATGTGAACTATGTATCTGAAAACATAAAGTATATTGTACTTACTTCTATTTACAGGAGATATAGAAGTGGAATGGAAGGGAAACTACTTTCAATTTCCCACTCAACCAAATTTCTATAAACTCCATGTTAGAAAGTGTAACAACCCAGTTTTTCATATAGTGTATTGATCCTTTTAATTTTCAATTAAACCTTTATTGAGGTTCTATTTTTGGAATATACCGGGAATCCAATCTGTTAGTCCAGTTGACGTGTTTTGGGAAAAATGTTTGCAAGGGGATGGAGGTTTCATGTAGTCCAAATACAAAGTGTGTATTTAAATATATAGTTTCTATTAAATATGTGACATTTATTAGTCTGGTCAAACAATTCACAATGTGAATTGTTTCTTCCCTAGAAAGTAAAAACCCAAGCATTACATAATGTGTAATATTTACACATCGTGTAAATGATGTGGTTTTGTTTTAAAGGGGAAGAATCCCTTTTCTCCAAACTCTCTCCCCTCTCTTCCAATCACATAGAAACCTCTCTGTAGGATATCATCCATTATATTAAGGCAATTTTAGGATCTCTCTCTTCTCTCTGACCTCTGATTCAAGTTTCATATATCTTGTTAGATTGACACCAGTAAGATATTTTATCTTCTATCTTATTTTCAATGTTTTCTTTCCAGTTGTGGTGATATTTTAGTGTGATCTAATATTTTCTATTTTCAATGTATTTTTTTATTCTTTCATTTTCATCCAATTTTGGCCAAACCAAGGTCTGATACTGGATGAGTGTTTCGAGACATGCATATGGTAGGTGTTCTGTTCATTTTCCTAAGAATTATTTATGTTTATATTTTTTTCATTGTTCTGAATATCGGTTAAGCCAATAATTTCTCCTAAAATTAATCCTCATTAATATGGTTTCCCTTCTTGGAACCTAATGTTACCAATAGATCCTTGAGTATGTGGGAGGTCATCAACCTCAACTTGTGCCAACCCTTTGGGTGTTCTCACCATATGAATTTATACCCTTTATGGGTTATTAGCCAAAACACTATTGGTGTGTTAGGATCTAATCTTATATGAGAAATTAGTACTGGAAATGAAGGAAGTATAGTGTGTAGTATGGCTAACACACTTACAAGTCTTAGATAAATAATAATTAAATATATGAGTGGAATTGGTAAATTGACATCATTATTACATGTCCAATGATACACATCATCTTCACATACATGGTTACAGGTATAATGTTCCTTAAACCTTTTCTTTAATAAATTCAATGTAATGATGAATTCAATGGAAGTAGTAAATCATAATAATTATTACATAGCCAACGTTACACTTAATCTTCACATACATTGTGCCTGTTATAATAGACATTAAACATTTTTATCAATAAATGAAAGGTAATGATTGTAATCAAATAGAATTGGTAAATTGGTATGATTATTACATGGATATTGTTATACTATATATGTGCATACTTGGTGCCTTTATTATGGAAATTTTTCCTATTATAGAATTGGTCATACTTGATATCATCATGGATTCCTAAGGTAATACCTTTAGAACTTAGAGGTAATCACCCTAATTCATTGATTTGATTGTCGTGGGAGACACCCACCATGAAATCGGGTCATTTTCTTATTATGTGAATTCCTTAGTTTTTTATTGATTATTTAATTCACAATTTTCTAGATATTATAATGCCTTTGATACACTACTTGGATTATGCTTGACATCTATAGACATGTGGTGCCATGGATTCATCTAATTGGGCCCAATAATGATTATATTAGGACTACTATTTATGAACTCCATGGACTTGGTTAGACTATTTTACAGTTTAATGCCTTGGGTGTACCCTTTGGATAACATTCAAACCCTAATATCTAGACTGCATGACTTGTTACTATGAGTTGGATCGACCCTTTTGATCATGTAAGCCATGGTCTCACCACATATCCTTTTATTAGATTATGTTTACCATGATTTTTTATTTATAGATATGATATTCATAACATGTTGATATTTTATATAGATGTATATACACTAAGCCACTAGTCTAGGTTGGTGCATTTATATATATGAAAATGATTGTCTGATGTATGTCTATATATATATATATACATGATATAAGGTGTGTAGAGACATTTCTAGTTGAGGTCGAAGTTTGTATGGTCAGTCATACATCATCTTGGGATCTGGTCTGAAATGGTTTATTTTATGCATTGTATATTACTATTTGACATTTATAACTGCACATTACTTCATTTATGTTCGCATACTATATTTTTTGTAGTCACTATGGGTGGTGGCCTACTAAGTATGTATCACACCCTATTTGGGACACCAACTTGTACCTAAACAAACTTCATGGATGCAGGTTGGGACAGGGGAAAGTTCCCAGTTTTTTATGTTTGATTGATTATTGCATGATAGCAGGAACATAGGACTGAGGTCTAGATTGTGATGTTCTTTAGAGATAGATTATTTTGGTATTTTTTGGTTCTTTTGACATACTTGTATGTATACATGCTTACTTCCATACCTAGATATTTCTTTTTCTTAGATAAAATACATTAAATCGTCTTGTATATGTTACTGAATATTGTTGTTGATGATTATTTATTATATCAGGATGATTTATCTTTCCATTTTAGTCATCATTATTATGATTCCACTATTATTCCATTTATTTAACACGCCATTGTGTTACTATGATTATGAGGGTATAGTATTCCCACTACACCAGTATGAACCCTCACTGCCAGTTGGTATCCTAAGGCATATGGGAAGGCACACTTGAGGCCATGTGACTGACCAACTCGGGGCATCGATTAGTGGATTTCAGTTTGAGATGTTACAAATTGGTATCAACGGTTTATTTTATTTTCTTAACTATTTTGATATGGTATAAAGGAGACTAGGATGAGTCTAAATTTGGTAATAATCTTATTCCTGGGAGTATCTAACCCACATATGGTAGAAAAAACAAATTTCCTAGGATGGGATTTTTTTCTAGATTATTCCTATAATAATTGTATTGATTTCACTATTGGTGACCCACATGAATTATGTATTTCATGTGTGTTTCCTTGATTCTAGAGTCTCTTGAGAGAAAAACCTATCACTCAATGAGTTTTCTCATAAAAATAGCATTCATGTGATGATTCAGATGGATCCTTGTGAGGCCTTATATGGTAGACCATGTCGATTACCTATGTGCTGGATAGAGGTAGGGGATGAAACACTACTTGGGCTTTGTCTAATTCATGAGACTTTGTAGAAATTTCAAATTATCAAGAAGTATATGGATATAGCCCATTCTAGATAGAAATATTATATTTATTTTCCTCAACAACCTCTACATTTTGAGGTTAGGGATCGGGTATTCTTTTATGTATCGACTAGATAGGGATATCGATGGTTTAGATTGTAAGGGAATCTTTCACCTCTGTTATTTGGACCTTTTGAGGTTGTGGATAGATTCAAGATGATATATTATTAGTTATAGTTACCATAGAGGTATCAGTATATGGATGACATCTCCCATGTATTACAAATTTACTGGTACTATTCATCCTTGTCTCATATCTTTCATCCCAATGAGGTTGAGGTGGAGGTAGATGTTTCCTTTAATGAGATTCCTATTTTCATATTAGATTTTATCATGAATGATATTCAAGGTATATTATCCCCTTTGTTTCAATTATCGATGTAGAAGAGTAGAGTTCAGAATGAGACTTGGGGAGAGAGGCTGATAAGCATTCTCATTGGTTGAAGTAATTCTCATATGATTCCTTATCACCCTCTGAAGACCAACTCTAGGATGGGATTTATGAAGTAGGGGAGGTTGTAATAACATATTATGTATATATAAGTTATGGATCCTTTTAATTTTTGGTTAAACCCTTATTGAGGTTATCTTTTTACCCTAAAACTGGAAGTCAAGCCCTTTGGTTGGTTGGTGTGTTTTGGGAAAAATGTTTGTAGGGGTCTAGAGTTTGGTTGCAGGCCAAAAACATGATGTCTACTTAAATAGATTGTATGTGTTAAATACATGATGTGTATTGTCTTGATTATCTAATTCATGACTTCAATTGGTTCTTCCTTGGAAGGGAAAAACCTAAGCATTACACAATGTGTTAAATTTTCATGACATGTAAATTTTGTGGTTTATTTTTAAAGGGGAATAATCCCTTTTCTTTTCCTCACTTTATACCATATCTTCCTCTTGAATAGGAATCTCTTCATAGGATCTCCTCCTTTGGATTAAATCTAGTCCTAGATCACATTTTTCAGCCCAACCTCTGATTCAAGTCATGTATTTCTTGTTTGATCACCACAGGTAAGAGCTTTAATCTTTTATCTTATTTTCTCAATTTATCTTTTTTTTTGTTTTATTTCAGTCCGAGTTGATATGCTCTATTTTCAAGTCAGTTGTATTATCTTTCATTTTTCTTTCGATTCAGGACAACCCAAGGGTTGATAGTGGATGAGTGTTCCACCATAGGCATAAGGTAGGTGTTTGGTGACCTTTTCATAAAATTATTCATGTTTATATTTTTCATCATTGTGTCGTATACCCACTACATTTAGTACTTCCCCGAAAATTAATCTACCTTGATTTGGTTTCCCTATTTGGAACATAATAAAACCTATAGACCCTTGATGATGTTGGAGGTCATCAACCACAACTCGTGTCACCCCTTTGGATGTGCTCACCATATAACTTTATACCCTTTATGTGTTATTATCCAAAACACCATTGGTGTGTTAGGATCTTCTCTTAAATGATAAATTATTAATGGAATTTAATGAAATATAGTGTGTAGCATGACTAACACACTTACTGAGACTTGATAATTAATAATCAAATGTATGAATGGAATTGGTAAATTTGAATTATTATTACATGGAAAATGTTACACTTCATCTTCACATACATTGTTCCTATTATAATGGTCCTCAAACATTGTTATCAATAAATTAAAGGTAATGATATTAATTAAATGGAAGTATTAAATTGGAATGATTATTACATGGACAATGTTAAACTTCATCTTCATATATAGGGTGTCTATTATAATAGGCCTCAAACCTTGCCGTCAATAAATTAAAGGTAATGATTTCAATTAAATTAAATTAGTAAATTGGAATGATCATTACATGGATATTGTTACACTAAATATGTATATACTTGGTGCCTTTATTATGGAAATTTTTTCTATTAGAGGAGTGGTCAGACTTGAGATCACCTTGGATTCCCAGGGGAGTGACTTATCACTCATAGGACACCGCCCTAATTCATTGAGAAGATTTCCATGGGAGATACCCACCATATAATTTGGTCCTTATCTTATTACATGAATTTATAGGTGTTATAATAACGCTTCAATTAACACATTTCTAGATATTATAATTCCTTGGATATACTCCTTGGATTTATATTGAAATCTATGGACACACTGTTCCAGGGATTCACCACATTGGTCCCATTCATTCTTTTCATAGGATTATTGTGGATGATCTCCATGGACTCAGTTAGACTATTTTATAGTGTAATTCCTTGGTTGAACCCCTTGGATTACATTCATACCCCTATATCTAGACTTCATTTGTTATTACTATGTGTTAACTCAACCCCTGAGGTCATGGATTCCCTAGTTTAACCTGGGATACTTTTATTATACTATATTTACTATTATGTTCTATTCAAATCTAAGATTCATGACATGTTAATATTCTATATGGATACATGGGAACTAAGTCATGGGTCCATACCGATGCATTTATATCTGTGAAAATGATTGTATGAAATATTTATATATATACATGAAGGAAGGTGTGAATAGACATTTCGAATTGAGGATGAAGAAGATATGGTCAGTGGAAAATCCTCTTGGGAGTCATTCTGACATGGTTTATTTAATGCATTTTAGTTTTCTTCTAGACATTTATACCTTCACATTGCTTCATTTATGTTCATAGACTACATTTCTGTAGACTCCATTAGTGGTGACCTTCTGAGTATATCTCACTTCCTATTTGGGATGCCAATTGGTGCCCATACATACTTCATGGATTCGGGTAGGGACAAAATAAAGAACTTAGTTGTTAATGCTTGATTGATTTTAGCATGGGAACATGTAGAAAAGGACCGATTTATGGCTCATGATTCTATCTAGAGATAGTTTCTTTTGGTATTTTTTAGTTATTTTGATATACCTGTATGTATGTGTGATTTCTTCCATGTATGCTTATTTATTTTGTTTAAATGCATGACATTACATCATCTTATATATGTTATGGTATATTATTATAAATGAATGTTTATTATATCTAGATGGTTTATCTTTCACTATTTGTTATTATTATTATTCTTCTATTATTGATCCATTTATTTATTCCACTACTGTGATACTCTGATTATGAGGGTATAATATTCCCACCATACCACCATGGACTCTCGCTGCTAGTTGAAAGCCTCTCAGCTATGGGTAGATACACTTGAGGCCATCTAAATGACCAACTCAAAGCACCAGTTAGTGTCTTGTTGGTTGTGACATTAAAAAAATATGCCCTACATGACATAAAAAAATCCTCTATGCCACAATCACCCCTCTACAATTGAAATTTCATGAATAATCCCCTATTTCATCCTTTTATCCTTCTCCTGGAACCTCCAACTCTCAAAATTGACAATTTAGCATGCCCAAAAGATCAATACCATTACAAGATACTCTAAGGAGCACATAGAAATAATTTTTTGGTGTTTTAGATATATAAGACTCTAAATTATGGATATTTAAATGGATTTAGGAAATGTTCACTATTGATCATAGGTGAGATTTCTCTTCTTTACTATTCTACACTACTCATGTGAGATATAGTGTCTGTTTATAAACTTGTGGGCCTATTCCATGGTTTTAGGACTTATAGTTCTGTCTTAATATACCGTAAGTCATTGATTGAATTTCAAAGTCTAAATGGATGCTCCTTGATCTTTATATGTATTCTTCTCTCCTTTAAACTAGATAGTTTCAAAACTTTATAATTAAGGGTTGGATCTATGTATCTCACTAAACTAATAGTGCATCATGGTATCCAAAAATTATATGTCTTCTTATACTAATAATGTATCCTTCTAAAAACCATATTTGGTGATTTTTGAGGGATATATATCTCTCTCTCTCTTTCCTCACTATATATTGTGATGTAGTGAATACCTATCTCCTACTCAAAAATCCATTTTTTTAATGGAATTCCATATTAACTTTAAAATCTAATATATCAAATTTTAAGATATTTTTTTAGAACCACCAAAGGATGTTTATGGATATGATTCTATGAACCATAATCAATGGTGTAAATTACATTGTATTGGTCCCTAAAATTCATGATCCTTCCATGTATCCCAAAAACTAAATCTATTAATATAGAAATACATGCACCAAATATTGGTTTCAAAAAGTTTCAATTATTGTTTCCACCATCGTATTAATTATAGACAAAAACATTCACTAAAACTTTATTATTAACGTATAGATATTATTATTTAAATACCTAGATATCATGTAATATACCTCTATTTTAATTTGAAAATTTTTCTAGAACATTTGTGAGATTTTAAAACTCCAAATACATAATATCATTATTCAAACATTCTTTTAACAATCCCAAAATCAAGACTTGTAATTTCCATTTTGAATTTTGAATAACAAAACATAATTCCTTTGATAATGTAATGAAATTTATCTTTTAATATCATGTCATTATTCTAAACCAAACACCCAATGAAATGCCTATAACCTACACACCACAACATAGTGAAATAGTTCTTTATGCAATATTATCTTCTATATGACCAGCACCAAGACCACTAGGCTATCTTTCTCCTTTGGTCCAAATACATGATTCCCATTATAACCAGTACACTAATGTACTTATTTTCAGACATACTTCAATAATTCAACTTACATGATTTCATAGATTCAACAACCATGATATAGTCACTGTTCACAAGTCTTACTCCTTAAACATCATCCACTTTTACTGAAATTATAATTATTTCCTTTTCAATTCATAGTGTTAAAATGCTAATACAACACGCCAAGCTTCATGTCATGGTTCATAAAATTTCCCTATTTTTCAATCACCATAGGTTTTTATAAATGATCCATTATCATATTGAACTTCAACTTCATTATAGATTAACTAGAATTAAAATATAATTGAGCCATAAAATCTTCTTTTTCATTAACTATTGTAATTAATTTTATGGTGTAGAGATATTCATTAGATTCTGAGGGGTTATTTATGACCATAACATGACCATATGCAGTAGAAGATAACCCAAACATAAGCTAATATATCTTCAAGAATCAATTCTTAAATAAACTATATAAATAGTGTAATTGAATGTCACCAATGGAACTATAATTCTTTTTCTTGGTGAAGGATAATTCTTGATGAAGATCACAAAAAGGTGAAAAAAAACAACTTTCCTCCAAAGGGGGGTACACCGAAAAATGGATCTATGATCGTATCATGAGGATACTGAAACTCTAAAGGGGTGATAGAACCTTTGTCTCATAAGATGAACAACAGTATGAAAGGTATAGATAAATGTGAGTCTGGATCACAATTTATTGTCATCAATAAGAGGGATCTTATCCCTTTATATATCGATCTATGATGTGTTTCATTAAATTAAAATGCATTGACCATATTAATGTATCCATATAACATTATTCTCAGAATTCACTGAATATTATTCAATGAGAGGTCAAGATAATTATTTTATTCATAACATATTAATTATGGAATTCTATATGTTTAGAAATATTCCTTTTGTAAATATTTATTTATTAAAATATCTCATTGATGGATGGTGAGAATAAATTTTATCATGTTTTAAAAATATCTAGTTAAACAATTTTATCCTAGATAAATGCATTAATTGAAATCTATTTTCTCAAAACATGTTATAAAAATCTAATGAATCATAAACCATGTTTATACATTTAATAATATCATAACAACCATTTTCAATCAAACATACTATCTCATAATATAAGAGAATTGAGATGAATATACACATATTTTACTTAGATTCATCCAAGCTTGACACATTATTGTACATTTAAATTCTCAATGTAGTAACTATTTACTTCATCTCATGAATATAAACTACAATATTGATCAATTATTATTTTTATTTTGAACTCATATGTATTTAAAAAAATATTTTCAAATATGCATTTAGTATCACATGCCCTTAAAAATAGAATAATTAATTTCTATAAAATCATTACCTGATAAGGACATTCCATGGAGTTTTACAAACTTTATTAGGTATATCATAAATAATCTAATCATGTTGATTTATTATTATTCTATTTCTGAAAACCATAGGTTTAAATGACTGTGGTATACTTTTTGAAGAAACATTTTTTAACTTTTCAATGAATTTTTATTCTTTTGGTTTACCAACATGTACTATCTATATAGTATTAGAATCCAGAAATCATATGCCTGGTTCATTCATTCTCAATGAATTGATAATATTGGGTAAAACTTTTTTGTTGAATTAAATAATATTGTTGGAACATTTAAATCATGTAAATATGATAAATTACCTACCCTTAATAATACATATTTCTCCTCAAATTAAAGCATGTTATAGAATTAAACTAATCAAAAACCATGTGTAAAAACACCAAACTCATTTAATTTAAACAACCATTATTTACCGGCTCTTCTTGAGATCTAAATAGATATTGTACACATATTATGATGAGTTTATCAAATATTGTATCATCTAAGTTATTAATGTAGAAACTAAATTTCTCCATAACTTGAAAACAAAATTTAATCTTCAATTATTTTAATATTTCATACATTCGGTATATTTACAACATTTTGTAAAACATAAATTTTATATCACATATATAATAGAATAATAGGATTTATTTCTATAACCAATAAAGATTTAATTAAACTTTTAGTCTCACTAAGTCATTTATATATTCAGTAATGTTGAATATCATTTGACATACCCAATAATATTGAGTATATGATACTAAAATCATTGATGTAACCAATAAAATTCAGTACATGAGTGGAGACTAATATTTATTTAGTTATTTGGAATTTAATTCCATTTAAATCTAAGAAATACAATTTCATGCCTCTATAAGCATCCTTATTTTCTTATTTCACATCATCAAAACTTGGTTACTCAGGAAGGGACTGTTTTAATACATAGAATATTTTACTTGTTGAATAAATTTTATTTAGTTACCATTCCAAGGATTTTATTAATTTAGGCTCCTTATCTCAAGGATTAATATAAAGTTTAGTTTGATGATGATGCATTGATATAAAACAGAACTTTTTTAAAAGATGTAAATCATGTAATATATATATTAATTAAGTACTTTTAATGATATTGATCCCACTTCAATTGATATTGAGCCAAGATCTATGGTTCATTAAGAAAACGACCCTGTTATGGCATGGAACTCATTTCTTAGTCACTTTGGTAGGAAATCATTCCACTCACAATAGTAGTGATTCTTAGATAATTGGGTAGATAACACTTTATCCAAATCTATATTATCGATTCACTCAACTCTATTCCTTTGGGATCCCAACCCTTGGGTTTTCCAAGTTAAGTGTAACTGGAATCAAACCTTAAAAATAATCTAACACAAGACATTCCAGGGGAATACCTCTGTAGTATAAAACTACCCATTGAATAATTCTGAGTCACTCATTAGTTTCTTTCCCTATAAAATATAATCCATACACACCATTCCATGGAATGAAACTACCCGATTATTTGATCAAGCTCTAGACAAGTGTTTCTCTGAAGAAATCTCACACTTAGTATTTAAGAAGTTTTACTCTCATCAATTTAATATAAATCATATGAATATTAAATTCATAACTATTACATCATATGTAATTATTATCATCTCATGTTTTATTCTTATTTTTTGTATGCATGCTTCTAATAATTTAGTTTTTGAATCCCTATTCCAACCATCCAATTAATGTGTTCACACCACATTAATGTGTAACTCTTTATACAACCCACAAATCTGTCTTAATCACCCAAAAATAGAAGTCAAGTATACAAAAACATATGAAAATTCATCTAATTTATAAGGTATATGAATGTTTCATGTAAAGGAATAGAGTAATATGAGATACAAAAATCCTCATGATTAAACTTGGATTGACTCACAGCCAACCCTATTCACTTTCCTATCCAAGGAAATTTTCTAGGAAAGTAGATGGTCTGACCCAAAGTCCCACTACCTAGAGAGACTTTAGTCAAGATAGAATTAAATTCATGAAAACTATAACACCTAATATGCAGAAACTATTCCCAAAACCTACTCTCAAACTCATAACTAAAAATAAAAACTGAAGTTAAGGTAGATAAAAATTAAATTTTATGATATCAAACCTAGCATGATATGAAAGGCTTTATCCTAGAATAAATTCATTGTAAAAATTTTGTCATACAGTTATTCATAACATAAAAAATATATAACATTGAATATAACCCTAAATAACCTTTAAATAAATAAAAAAATTAAAATATTTAAATATGAGTTAAACATTTAGAAATAATTTCATAAATATAAGCTAATTATAAACCATTTTTTAATTTCAACTTTAAAATTATAGATATTTCATAAATATTGAATATAAATTCTTTATATTATTTCCAATATGAACACTTTCATATTTATCATAATATGGAATTTCCATTTAAATATATGATATTATATGAATTATAAAATATTTCAAATTAAATTTATATTATGTAAACCCTTTACATAATCTAAATATCATATACTTAATTATTATTTAAACCTTGATTATATCAATTATCAAAACACCTTTTGATGTGGCATAAATTATATCCAAATAAATCCCATTTAATTTGTACAATTTCAAATTAATTAATTTTCTAATAAAAATGAATATTAAAAAAATTAATAAATAAAAAATTTATTTATTTTCCAAAATATGAGACATTTATGAACTATTCATAAATAAATTTTAATTATAAACATTTTATAAATTTGAAAGAATATAAAAATTTTATATTCTTATCAGTATGAACTCCTTCACATTTTATATTAAATGACATTTACATGATATTTCCTAAATTATAAACATTTTATAATTCAATATCTATTATATAAATTTTTTTATATAATCTAAATATCATATATGTTGGAATTTATAAACTCTCTACAAATATTTTTTATGATTTCTAAATTAACCATTTAATACTATAATATAAATCATGTCATTTAATTTTTCAAAAGGTATAAAAAATATTTACCAATTAAACATAAACATTTTGAATTTAATTAATTTATAAAAGTCTTTTATAAATTTATATAAATATTTCAAAATAACTTTTCTATTATTTATAAAAATTTAAAAATAATAAATTCATTTAAAAATTGGATTTCTTTATTAAAATAATTGATTTATTTATTTTCATAAACAAGACTAATATATAAGAACATTTCATATTTATTTCTAGGATTGAAAAATCTCAATTTACTATTAAAACAAATTTTTCATAAATTAATAAATGTGTAGGTTCGTCAACGAAGACTCTGCTCTGATGCCACTAATGGGTTTTTTATGATCACCACATGACCATATTTAGTGGAAGATAACCCAAACACAGGAATATCTATCTTTGATAATTAAGGCATAAATAAACTATAAAATCAGTATACCTGAAAATCGCCATTGGGAGTATTTTTCTTCTTTCTTAGTGAAGAAGAATGCTTGATGAAGATCAAAAAGTAGTAAAAAATTAACTATGTATCTGAGTGGGTTAAATTTACTAAGGGATCAATTATCATATCATGAGGATATGTGAAATATTAAAGGGTGTTAGAGCCTTCATCTCATATGATGAATAGTAGTATGGGAGGAATATAGAAATGAGAGGCTTACTCACAATTGATTGTATACAACAAGAGGTATCAAAAACCTTTATATATACACAAATGATGCATTTCATTAAATGAAAATTTGTTTTCCATATTGATATTTCCATATACATTTATTCCCATAATTCATTAAATCCTATTCAATGAGAGTTCAATCCAATTAATCCATTAATAATGAATTATAACTGATAATAAAACCATTTGGGAGAAATAAATATATTTCAAATATATATATTTATTATCGTATGTATTTAATACATGCATAAAATACATGTAATTAACTATACAGTTAATATATATATATATATATATATATATATCATTATGTATCTAATAGACCCTTCCAAGATGATAGAAACTGTTGGTTCTTGATATATCCACGCATACGAGATGGAACACACATGATTGAGGTTGAAGAAGACTCAAACAGTGTCATATCATGCCTTCCATGTTTATTTTTAAATATATGTATAGTTCATGCATATAAGTTATAACATTTTGATTTCTCTATCCTAATTTTTCACTTCCTTTTTTACCCTATACTATAATATACTCCATGGCTTCACCCACACTGGTGCTCACCTTTTTCTACGTTATTGTTTCCCTTTAAAGTGAACTTGTGGCCTCAAGTAGCCTCATTTTTATATTCCCTTTTATTTATGGTAGAAAAAAAAACTGAGCCTCCTTCATATATATATTCATTTCTTTCTTCTTGAATACCAAGAGAAAACCAATGCACTATTGGCCTATGTTTTTTTCATTTGATGATTGGAACCCTGCCATGAAAAAGGGTCGGATAAAGAAGCATCACCTTTATTTACAGTAGATTATGAAGACAATTGAAAATCCTTGACTGATTTTGGGGATGATTCTTGGGTTTTGGCTAATGATGGGACCTATTGTTAATAAAGGCCCTTTAGTGGATGGATGCAATGATGATATAATGGCAGTAGTCAATCTTGACTGGTGATTGGATGTCGGAGACCAATGTTATTCATGTCCACAACATGGGTAAGAATGTGAAGATCTTGGGATGTGGTTGTGGGACCCAAGCATCAATCGATAATGTCATGTTTTGGTGATGTGGGTTCTTAGTGGAGGTTTTAATGAAGGCCCGGTGAAGGGAAGTTGCATTTGTGAATGGTTATGGTACCCCATGGTAGTGATGACATAAGCCTTGCACATAAGTGGGGATGGAATCTTGGTTATTGGACAGTAATGACATGAATTTTCCAATGGATGTGTGCGAGATAGGGATGAATGGAGCAAGTGACTCAATATATGGGAAATGACTTCAAGTTGGAGTGGTATTGTTGGATACAGGCTGGTCAGATGGAAAATATCATGAGATGTAGGTGGGAGAAGACCTCAAGATTGGTTTGTGGTGACTTGGGAGGATAAATCACGCTTGGTGTGCAACAACTTTGTAGGTGACCTAGGGATGCATTTATCACCATAGGATGGTCAAAATCTCGTGTTGGTCCTTTCATGAGTTTTTTCTATATGGGCATTTGGGTTAATCACACATGGGTGTATAGATTAGGTGATGAATTAAGGAAGACTTGATAACACTATTGGGTCATGGTGGAGGGAATTTAGGCTGAACAAAATTAATGGGCCCCTATTTCCATGTGGTAAGGGGGACTTTTGGGACTAAATTTTAATTTTAAGGGTCTTTATCCCATGTATTATCATGCGTGTTACTTTTAATTTTTCAATAAAATTTGATGGTTCATAATTTAGGGTAACCAAAACCATTATGTGAACCATTTTAGTATAATTCCATAAATATATTATCAATAAATCTAACCGTATAAAATCATTTTTGTAACATTACAAAAAAAGTGATTCTATAAAATTAAGTAACATGTTCATCTTTATTTATTTCATTTATCAAATAACTCTACACATCATAAATTCCATCTATCACTCTAATTGTTTTTTATTTCATTTTCATAATTCAATAAAAATAATATTAAGAACATAAATTCATGCTCCTACTCGTTAATTTGTGATAACATATTCTTGATTAATTCAGTTTAGTTGATAATACAACATACACATCATAAAGATTAAGAAATAATAAATGTTGTTAATAATTATGAATTGATGTTATGTTTTCAATTTTGAAATTATAATTCATAAAATAATATTTACTAATAAAATTAATTATAATTTTTATTAATTATTCACAAAAAAGGATAATTTTTAATCGTTCCTTATGAACAGTCACTATAACATCCATAAAATTATCATGGATCATTATAACTCTATAAAAATTTATATGTCATATCAATTAAAATTATAGATATAAAAATAGTATGACCAATGAGAAAATATCAAAATACCCATACCAAAGGAACCATTGTAAAAATGGAAAACATTTACACCCAATAGTACATTTTAACAATGGGTGACTCATAAATTGGTAATAATAAAATATAAATGAGTGGTATTATGTTAATTAAATATAAATAATATGTTTATAAAGATGAATAGTAAACCCAAAATTACTATACAAGTAGTTATTGGGTGTATATCGATGAGGAAATCCAATGTAAGGGTTTCTTAATCTTAATTTCCTTTCATTGAGACATGTTACGTATTATGCACTAATTTTTCATTATATCTTGTGTATTCTAAATTTTCACTCCCTCATGTAAATTTTTTTATTTTTTTTAGGTTTAATTAAATTTTATTATCAAAATATATATTTTTTAATGATTCTTACTTTAGTAAAATACGATGTTGTAAAGTATGATGTTCACTCTTTTTTTTGGATATTTTTTTTCCATGTCCATATTCTCTCTTACCCCAAATAATTAATTTTATATTTAGAAAAGTAATTTTTTATTATCTTTTGGAGCACTCATATTTATCATTATCCCTTTTCAAAATGAAATTTTATATCTCTTTTACACATTTTAGTGACTTTAGAATAATAATAAAAAATATATAGTATTTCCTTCAAATTCCTTACTGTGTTGCTACTTTCACCTCTCATTTCTTATAATTTACTATTATTTCTTTTCAATGCTCCAATATTCATATTTTCATTATTAAAATAATTTTTATTGATTTTCTTAAATATTTAAAATTATTTTTAATAGAACCTATATGTTTTCTCTAAAAACATATCTACAAATTTAAAGAATGTTCTTTAAATGATAAATCCTTCATTTTCCTTTAATACTATTGAATGATCCATTAGTACGCTAGTCACCACAAATCATAAACTAGCCTAAATATAACCTTTATTGAAATTATATTCCATTTTAAATGACATATATTTATATATCATCATTAAATGTATTTTAGATAGATAATCATACTGTTTAATTTACTAGGGAAAAATATTTTCCTAATTTTATAATTTTTTATTCAATAAAATACGGATAAACTATAAGTTATTATTCTAATTAAAGGGTACTTTCCTAGATACATTGAATAATTATTTTGTTGATTGTTTCCATATAAATTATTACATCATTCATGTTTAGTTTTTATGGGTTAATCTTGTAATTATTATAATTAATGATTAATTTATTTCATGTATAACACATATACATGTATTATCATTAATTAGAAGGTGAGTCCATAATTATATATCTCTCTAATGAAATTGGTAAATATTTATATTGTAATGATATTACCAACAGACATTGGAAGTAAAACATGATCCACTATTTTATGGGATATGGGTAGTGATTCCCAGTACACTGTTTTATGGGATTCAAGTAGTGAATCTTGATCATTTATGTTTTGGGACATAAGAATTAATTCTTTATATAATATTTTATGATGGTATTGGTTGTCATCCTATGCATATTAAATGATTATCTATGCTTACACTTGTGTCGCATCCCTATGTTATTCCCCCAGAGCTCAGGATTTTTATTTTGATTTTATATTCTTATTTTGTGATCCATGTTAGGCTTCCATGGCGAACCTTTTATGATCTTATGTTCTTTATTCATTATATATTATTATGTTTTATTACCTCATGATCACTTCTAGTGTTATATTACATTACCTCTTGTATTTATCTAATATTATTTTTTTCTTATGTTTTCATGTTTATTATCAATTAGTATTTTATCCTAAGCTCATTAACATTATTTTTCCCTTACTGAATTTTTTAGCTAATCCTTCTATTATGTTTACTTCTTACCCAGAACTTCTATGAAGGAATGTTTTCAGGAAGGAATCATGTGAAGAGAATGATGTTGAATTTTTTGAAGAACTATTGTGTAATAAGATGGATTTTTAGATAATAAATATAAAAATTATCCAAATAGAGGTGTTTTATTACCCATTTTTTAAAAACTAATTATACGTTTTATTTTAGCTATGTTTTCACTAACATAGATCGCGACTTATCTTGTGATGGCCTTTAACAGCGATAGATAAAAAGAACTTATAAATTGGTGACTTTTATCAGCACTCGCAAAATGCACAGATAAAGTTACCTTTTATCGTTGCTAATATAAATAGTGATAAAATTCATCCTTTTTCAACACTTTTTTAGCATTGATAAAAGTGACATCTTTATCAATGCTTCTTCTAACACTAATAAAGTTCATAGTTAGTAATTGAGTTTATATATAAATACTAATATATTTTTGTTTAAATAAATATAATATATTAATATTTTATTTAAACAATTATATAATATATAAATTAATATATTTATTTAAATATATATTTTTGTTTATATTAAATAATTTAAAATATATGTACATGTATAACTATATGTATGTGTGTATGTGTATGTGTGTATATATATTAGTGTGAATGTTAATGTGTGGTTGTGTGGGTGTGTGGGTGTGTGAGGGGGTGGGTGTTTGTAGATGTGTATGTGTCTATATGTATGTACTTAATTTCGCAATAATGTTACAAATTCACTATTTAATATTTTTGTAATTTATTTAATTTTTTTATTCATTTATTATTATATATTCAATAATAATGCTAAAAGTATATTTAATCATTTCGTAATAATTATTTATACATATATTTTTTTAATATACATGTACTATTTTTAATATGTTTTTAATTTATATGAATAATAATTATTCGTTTTTGTTTATTAAGTTTAACCATTTAGAAATATTTAAAATTTATATAATTAATCTATCTAAATTAATTTTTTTTTAAATTTAATTTAAAAAGTTAATTATAAAATTATAAATATTTATAATTTTTTTAAAAAAAATTATTTATAAAATTAAAATATATATATATATATATATATGTATATGTATATATTTAAATAATTATAAAATTTTAATAAATATATTTAAATGATAAATATATTTATTATATGTATAATTACATATATATATATATTAATAAATTTATATATAATTATATAATTATGTTTTTAATTATATAAAAATATTTATAAATATATTTATTTATAATTATAATTATTAATATACATATATATATATTTAAATAATTATAAAATTATAAAAAATATATTTGAATAACAAATATATTTATTAAATATATAATTATATATATTAATAAATATATATATATATAATTAAGCAGACCTATATTATGAAGAACTTGATTGCGCAGAACTGGATTAAAATTTGGGGCTTAGGTTGGTTTTTTTGACACCCACATGTCCTTTGGGTGATAGCTTCTAAGAGGGGGATCTAGTACTCCTACAGCAGACACTCTATGTGGAGATGGATGTTCAAGTGAGGATCTCTCAGCAGGTGTGATGGATTTCAACGGAGGCGCAACATATGGCATAGGGGTCAGTCCTCCTGTACTAAGTATTCAGGGTGGCGGTCACGAATATACTTTAGTGTGTAATGTTGATGTAGTTCCTACCATGAAGGGAGGCTAAGCACATGGTGTTGGGATCATCACTCTTATAGAAATAGAAAGAGGATTAAGCAAGGGTCATCAATGCTCTTAGGGAAATGAAGATAATGTGGACATGGTAGTTCTATATGAAGAAAAGTTTCTAAGTTCTATAAATAGTAAAGGAAACCATCATGTTAATGCAGTAAGTGTCAGTTTACATGTTCCTATGAAGAAGTCTCAAGTGAAATTTGTCTCAAATTTATCTAAACCAGATGTCGTGCTAGACATCTCCTCAATAGTTTTTGGGGATTTGCTATTATTGTTTCTTCGCACTGAATAAGAACATGTTTCTACTGTGATAAAGGAAGTTATCTTGGTTGTGGGTGTGGACGCATATGTACCTCCTTTGAAAGATACACAATTTTACCATGGTTATTGTCAATCTTCTCTTACAGTGATGGAAGTTTGTGGATCTAGGTCTTATGATGAGATGGTCATAATTCCTTATCTTCTACAGCTATTGGAAAACAGAGTGGGACTCTGATGTCGTCCTCAAAATCTTATGGAATGAGGTCATCTAAAGTCAAGGAAGCAGATATTT
The DNA here is from genome assembly GCA_963277665.1 of Viscum album. Lineage (NCBI taxonomy): Eukaryota > Viridiplantae > Streptophyta > Magnoliopsida > Santalales > Viscaceae > Viscum > Viscum album. The sequence goes on along the minus strand of OY728133.1, from coordinate 1,908,977,962 downwards.
ATATAGCTATTTTTTATAATTCCCATAACCATATATCAACTATAAAGGTATGGTATTATACAGATTTAGACCTGGGTTCACAGAGTAGTGCTTCTCAAGGTTCAACCATTGGTGGTGCAGTTTCCAAGTATTTATCTAGTGTGGAAGTGAACAACTATATGGATGAGGCTATAGTCAGACCTACTTTTGAATCTAGTAAGTCCCATAGGACTAGGAGTTCATGTTGCACTATGGATCTTGGGAGTAAGGGAAAAATTATTTTTTACTTTACTTCAAAATTTGGGTAGATCCAGTGATAGGTAAGCTTTCTTAAATGAAGCTGACAAGGCACTGCCCACTTATATAATTAGTTCAAATATAGGGAAATTAGAGGGTTCAGGTCTTTCATGAGGGAAATTTCCTTGAGAATTTGCAGTCAATGATGATGATGATCCACAACATGATGATGAAAAAACATGGAAAAATCATAATTTATAGAAGAGGGGTGGCCACTTGAGTGGTAGGAGCGGTGGTCGATCTCATTCTGATATATTAATTTTCTATTTCTTGGGTGGTTGCGCTTTTTCTTCTCTTCTTGCAAGTTAGTTGTCACTATTTCTCAAATTTAATCTCCCCCTTGTACTTTTCATTTTCTTCTATTTTCAAAAAAAATTGGGACCATGGGTTAAACCCCATAGTTCAAGCTGTCATTGATATTTAAATAATAAATATATTTATTATATTTATAATTATATATATTTTTATATTAATAGATATATATATATATAATTATATAAATATTTGTAAATATATAAATATATTTATAATTATATATAAATATTTTTAAATGTATTTATTTATAATTATAATTATAAATAAACACATTTATATTTAATTAATTATAAAATTATAAAATACATTTAAATAATAAATATTTTTATTTATAATTATATACATTTATATTTTTTAATTATAGTTATTATATTTTTAAAATTAGGTATTTATGAGAACTAAAAAAGTGATGATAAAGATCTTTTTTATCAGTGCTTACTAATTTAGAACTCATAAAAACGTTCTTTATCAGTGATTTTTTGAAAGCACGAACAAAATTCTTACCCAATATTTAAATTGAACCATAAAAAATTCCTTATCCATTGAACTATTCAATCTCTCATGAAATCGAATTGTTATCACTACTCTCGCTCTTTATTGATCTTCTTGAAAAATTGATCCTCTCAGAAGTTAAGGTATGTGACAATTTATTTTGTTAATGTCTGAAGATCCACTGATCGCCGCTTGACACCACCCTACTCTCATCACAACACGAGAACACAAATTTTTTTTCAATAATCCATAGTTAATACTCAAAAAAACCATCGTATTCCAAACTAGTTGACTCGGGTGTCTGATGGTCGGATTACCTGGGTTGGTTCTTGACCAAATGGTATTAGCACCATTTTCATTATTTGAATTTATCTGATAGATAAAGATATGAAAGTTAGAACTTGATAGGTATTAAAAGTAAGAGTTTTTTGATCTCTTACTCATTCTAAAAATTGTGTTTCCTTGATTAGTTATGTCAATTCTTGAGTTTTGAGTTTTCCTTATCTTCTTTTGGTGTACCTAAATTTATATTGATGGTGATTTCTCTTTGTTTAATTATTATTTGTGTTGTTTATAAATCTTAGAATATTTGGGAGTGATGTGGAAGTTGAATTATTGATACATGTTGAGATCTCGGATTTTGATAAACCTTGTGCAGATCATGTACACAGTTCCAAGTGGCTCCCTGTGACACCAATGTGATTAACACATGGCTTTCTAACCATGTGCCCTAGTTGTTTTCAGTCACTAATTATACTGGGATTTTGTGTCAAATTTTCATTGTTTCCAAATTATCTTAATTATAGAATGCTCAAGTTTTTTAGGTAATGCATGATTTTAAAAGTTTGAAATATTGGTTCAAAGTGGAAAGTGATTGATTTTGAAAATAGTGAGTGAGATTTTTTAGTCAATTTGAAAATGAATTTGGTGTTTGATTTTTCAACAAATGTTTTTTAAACGGGAAAAATTTTTGTTTAAAAGTGATTTTAAAAAAAGGGTAACATGATTTGTAGTGGTGAAAATCATTTTTAAAAAATAATAAAAATTGTCTCAATGATTTATTACGGATAGATTCATCAATTTTTTATAATGTAAATGTGATTTTAAGGGTATATTATTTGTTTTGAAGTTGTAAATTGAATTTACATGATGTTTTATAATGAGGATGATATTTTGTATTTCAGTGATGATATCAATAAAGGATATTTTAATTTTCACATTGACTTTAAAATGGTGTTTTGTGATTTGAAATTAGAGTTAATAGAATCAAATGGTTTAAAAGGGGTGTTTGGATCCTATGATTTTCCCCCTATACATGCTTTATTCAATGTTGTATTAAATTAATTTTTATATAAATGATTATCATTGTGATTATAAATAATAAAAATTTGTATTTTCATGTATAAATATATATTGTTAAACGTAATTTGTAAATAATTATTTTTATAACTTCAACATAAATTATAAATAATAATAGAAAACCATTATTAATAATTTCGATTATGTGTATATAAATAATTATAAATATTTTATAAATATTTTTTATTATAGGTAATTTTTATTATAAATAATTTTTATCATCTTTAATTAATAATTTATATAAATAATTTATAAATAATTTTTAATTAAAACTTATTTTGAATTAATATTTTTTATTTATAATAATTTTGAATGAATCATTTTGAATTAATAATAATTCTAAATTGATATTTCTGATTATCTTGAACTAATAATTTCTAATTAATAAATTATATAAATAATTTATATATAATTTTGATTACCTTCAACAGCAACCCCTTACTCCTCGATAGAGACCCTCAATGGTGGACCCTCTTCCCCTTTTCCCAACGACTGTGACCATTGATGGTGAAAACAACCATAACCCCCATCTACACACAACTCCATCCCCCTCTTATATTTTTCTAAACTGATTCCCTCTACCCATGTTCGTTAGCAAGTTGGACTTTGCTGGACTCGTCTCCTGGACCTCCACGTTCATTCATTAAAGGTATGATTTCTGTTAAATTTTTCTAAGGGTACTCATTAAATTGTGTAATGATATGTGTAATTGAGTATTGATTTCTATGGATTTTTATGATGTCAGGGTTATGTTGTAGACCTTCCATCGGTAGTTGGGTATGGTTTGGAGAGTGGACACACCTCAATTTTATTTAAGGTCTTTATTCCTATTTTATTTATTTTGAATAATTAATTATAATTTTTTATAATTAATTATTTCTTCTATGTGGCATGATACAAATTCTGAGGATATTTTATATGTTTGGTATAAGACTTGAAGCTTTTATATTTTCATCAAGAGGTCGTCCAACCATTTAGTTTTTTGTCGCTTTTGCATTTAATAATCGTGTGATTTTTTTTAAATGATAATTTGTATATAGAAGTCCTCTTTAAGGTAAATTGTGTGTTTTCTTCAAGATAAATAAGGTTTTATAAGTTTCATAGAGGGGTTTAATTCAAGAAAACCAATAATTTATCCTACAGTTTAAGAATAAAAGATTTATGTAATATAGTAGTGATTAGTGGTAGTGAAGGGAGAGGTTTCTTGGGAATTCTACTTACAAAAGAGTGTGAGCAGTCTGGTGTAAATACCCTTCTAAGTGTTTTCTTATATTATCCCATTGATATGTAATGATAAATAATATAAATGGGGGTTAATAGACTTGCTAAAAAAATTAAAAATTAGATTTATTAGATTTAACATCATATATATTTTAAATAAAATAATGATAAAAATCTAGCAGAACACAATGTATCAATCAAAAGACAATACATTGGAAAATAAAAACATTGAAAACATAATATTTATAGTACTTTGATTCAATATGAACCTATTTAAACTCTTTAATCCAATATAATTATTTAGAGAATCAATACCCATTAAATAATACCATTCTTATAAAGGGGGTAACAACCCTTTAGAAAACATATTTCCTTTATATAGAAAAAAGAATAACCAATACAATTATTGTCTAGACTTTTTAATTGAGAATCCAAACTCAAAATATATGTTTTTTTGAATTACCAGTATAATGGAACTCAGATATACTTTTTTGGGAAAATTATAAACTGGAACATTAAGTAAAAATAGATGAATTAAAATAATACAACAATGAATATAAAATTACTAGATTAAGAATAGTGGAATGTTATAATTATACCAACTTTACATCATGATAACCACTCTCATTAGATCGGTTGACTTACTCCATGACATCTGAACATGTTATTGTGATGGGTGATATTTATTCATTTATGTTTTTCTATTTTTCGTGTTGGATTAAATCATTTTTGGGTTTAATTTGTGTTTTGTTGAATCAAGACCCAACCCTGGATAATGAAGATGTTGGGGGAAGTTTAATTTTTATTTTACTTGTTTAGTTAGACATTTATATCTTTATATCTTAATTTATAGGTAGAATAGTTATAATCCAACAACAAAGAATAAAATTTAGATTAATTTACCTTAAAATAAATCTCAGTATTCTAAGGGTTTGGAATAATCATTAGATTATGAAATTGAAAACCAATCATTGGATGGTAGAATAAAATGTCCATGTCCTTATTGTAAATTCAATATATGGTTGAATAGAAATCAATTATAAAATTATTTCAAATTGAAACAATTCTCTGATTGATATGTGTGTTGGATTTTTCATCGTGAGTTGAATGTTATGGAAATTCAGAATAATGAAAATCGAGTCAACAAAACACAAAGTCACCCACCAGAGTAGAATTTTGTTCGAAATTTAATAAATTATACATTTGGTTTTTTAGGATATGATTTTTATGATTTAAACTGATCAAAAAAGCATTATTTTACCTTGATAATGTTAATCTTGATAATAAATTCAATTACTAAAAAATTATTTTTATAAATTAGTTAAAGATATGCAACAAAAACTATATGAAGGATATACCAAGTATTCAATGTTTTCTTCTCAACTTAAGTTTTATAATATCACATGACTATATAGAATTACTGAAAAATAAATTTACATGGATTTATAGTTAATTCATTATGAATTTAGGGAATCTAAGATCCCTATATAATTCTATAAGATGAGAAAATTTTAAAACAAACTTGGACTTGATTATAAAATTATAAATGCATTCCCTAATGATTTCATGGTTTATTGGGGAGAAGAGTCCAATAAAGAAAAGGTGTAATATTTCATATATGAATATTGAATTCAATGAAAAATAATGAGAGTAAAAATAAATGGAACCCAAATAATAAATAAAATAATAAAACTTCATCCAATGTATTATGTTATTTTTCTCCTAAGCTATGATTGAAAATATTATTCATTTTGTTTAAGACTTCATACAACATGAATCATCTTAATTAGGATAATAACAATGATGGACTGGTGAGACATATATAATATTCAACATCATAGATGTTGTTAGATTCATTATATCTAGATTTTTCTTCAAATCCTAAGAATGTACTTTTGGTATTGGCTTCAAATGGTTTTAACCCTTTTGGAACTTTAAGTAATAATTATAGATTTTGGCCAGTTTTTTTGATCCCCTATATTCTACCTCCATAGATGTTTATGAAGAATACTTATTTCATTATTTATATGATTATTCCTATAATGAAAAATCATAGAAATGATATTTATGTATAGCTTTAACCATTAATTAACGAATTATCATAATTATGGGATGATGGCATCGAAACATATTGTGTTTCAATGAGAAAATTATTCAAAATTCATGTTGCTTTAATATGTACAATTAGTGACTTTTTGGGAGTGGGACACTTATCTAGTAGGAATACTCATACTGGTTTGGATTTTTTTGGTTTGTAATTTTTATTTTGAACCTCAATGATTATTTCATAGTTGAAAATGGTGTTTTATGTTTCATTGTTGACTTCTTGATGCTTATCATAAATTCAAGTTCATCAAGACAAAATTTAATGGAGATATTGAATTGATAAATCCGTTGAAGTTATTATCTAGTTCAAAAATCTTTGGAAAACTAATGAGTGTCATTATAGAAATTGGAAAATGTAATCAGTTTAAAGAAGGTGGGAAAAGGTTATAAGGCACAATATCTGTAGTATATGGAACACAAAAGTGGAATAAAATGAGTATATTTTTTAAAATCTATTATTGGGATTTTAATTTGATACATCATAATCTTTATGTAATTCATACTTGGAAGAATGTATGTGAAAATGTAAATTTTACATTTCCTAATGAGAAGGATAAATCAAAGGATCACTTAAATGCTTGTAATTATTTAGAATCAATGAATATAAAGTATGTTTTGTGGGAAAATTCTAATGGAAAGTAACCCTCTACAATTTTTACAATGAAAGATCATGAGAAACACATATTCCTTCAAACTTTAGATAATTTAAATGTTCAACTTGGATATTTAAGTAACATTTCAAGGTGAATTTACCCAAAACGTCAAATGTTACATTGATTTAAATTTAATGACTCGCATATTTTTATGGAGCTGTTGATTTCATTATAATTTCATAACACATTACCTAATAAATTTATTATAGTTATATTTTAGCTGTGTACATTTTTCCGATAGATTAATCGATAAACTCTAAATTCAATTGAGCTTCATAAACTTATAGAAAGTATTGGTTTGACTCTTTTTTATTTTTATATTTTATTTATTTATTAATTATTCACATTCATGATTTATTTGTCTATTCATTTTGTTGAAGAAGATAAAATTGGTGGACTGGTACACAAACTATAGATGTATCAAATTGAGAGGTAAATTGATATTATTTTTTATTTTCATTAGTGAATTAAATTTTATCAAATAATTGTGTAAATGTTTTTTCTTTTTCTTTTTTATCATGTATATAGGTCATTTGAAATCATACATGAGGAATAAAGCTCAACCGAAAAGATCTGTTGATGAAGGTTGCATAGGCGAAGAGCTCTTGGATTTCTGTTCTAGGTAGTTAGATGGGATTGAGACTAGAATCAATCTTGTTGGATGTTTTGACAATATATACACTCATTCTCATTCTGGAAACTAGACATAAATATTTCTAACTGTTGGATGAACAATTAGAAGGGTTAAAAAAAATTTCCCAACTGAATTGGATCTTCTACAAGAACATAGATATGTGCTACCCAATATTATTATTATAGGACCATTTATTGAATAATTGTGATTGTATAAAAAGAGGTGAGATAAACAGGAATTAATAAAATCCATTTATAAGTAGATTGTTGAATGGTTTGTCTATCTTGTAAGTATATACTCATATCTATATTATCGATATATAGTTATTTTTTCTATGTTAAAAGTAATGTCTTATATCCTATTTTCTAGATAATGAATATTGAGAAATAAGCTGAAGTATCAAATGATTTGAATTTTTTGTCTTAAGGTCCTCTAAGATAGTCTAAGAGATTCATTACCTACAATATTCATGGCTTCAGGTTTCATATTATTTATCATTTAGATAATTGAAAACTCATAACAGTGTTGTATTTACACTTTCATATGTGGGATACTGTGTAAACTTTATTGATATAAACAAATTAAAATATCATGGAAACTTTTTAATTTTCTTATTAAAATGAAAGTGGGTCAACATTAATTGGGTTATAATAAAATATATTTTACATTTTACTTCATTCAACTTCACTCTCTTGATCCATACCGGTGAGCATCCCGAGTATGATCCATTTTTTTGGATTCACAAGATAAGATGGTTTATTATTTGGATGATTAAATAGATTAAGATTTGAGTGTTATAGAACACTTAAATTAGAGAGACTTATATGATAAAGGTGATGGAGATAAATTGGTACATTTTGATAGTGAATCTCATCAACCAAAAAACAATGAAGAGTTTTTTTCCTAAAAATATTAAGAAAAAGAACCTATAATAGAGTTTTAAGATGAAGTACTCATTGCAATGGATTTTGAGAACAGTGAAGGAAATGAATATAAAGATAATAAAATGTATAAATTGGTAAAGAAAATATATTACAATTTGTCATTAATAAGTGTTTCATAAATATATACATTGTTCTATTTTTCATTTTTTGTAAAAATATTTTACCTCTTCATTTTTTATACATTTAATATATTCTAAACCATTTTAATTACATGAATTTCAAGAAAAAAACATGATCCTAGCTAATTAACATCTCAAATACACCACCACTATAATTAGCTTCATTGGATCTGTTTGATTCCACAATACTAGATAATTATGCTATGCTAGATGTTTCCCTTTAATATTATTGGTATCCCACAATCTGATACACCTCTAGTGATGGAGAAGTTGGTCACCCCTACATCTAGGAGATACTTTCAAGTTACCATTACTAGTTTTTAGGTCATTATACAATAAAACTATATATTTTATTAATTTTTATTGAATTTTTTCAAACAGATAAAGATAAAAATAAAAGAGATATAAATATAAATACAGTAGATTTATGGGACCTCAAAGACTTCAAGATTATTATTCCATTTAATGAGTTTGGGGTGCCGGCTGGTGATGCTGTTAGAATCTATTGATAGATTATTTGGTATCATGTATATAAGATTTTTATTTTTACCATTAATTATAAATATTATAGGCATATTCCCACATCATAGAAAAATGAAGTCTTTTATATCCAAGTAAAGGTAATTTTAATTTAATATTCATTGATAAAAAATTTAAAATAAATGAAAAAAATTATTAATATACTTATAAAGGGTTATGTTATTTTCTAGCTTATTTTCATTTTGATACCCCTAAATCCATTTCACTCCCATATACTCTGAGAATTTTGTGCAAGAAGTTGATATATTTTAAATGGATATTATAGTATGAATTTAATGGCATGTCTCTGATCTCATAATAAATACATGATAAAGTGCATGAAGGTTTTTCCCATGTATAGTGGAAGTTGTTTTTTGATATTAATAGTGATGCATATCATGAGGTAATTTTATATTTTATAATATCTTAATAACATAAGCATAAAAAATATTTAATTTACCTTAATATTATTTTTTTTGAATTATCAAAAAAATACAATGGATCATTAGAAATAATTCATTCCTCATATTGTTGGGTCTCAAAGTTTTTCTAGAAAAATAAAAAACATGGTTGTATTTTTATCTACTATTTTTTATATTATTGTATTATAAGTCAAGGTTTTTTCTAAATTTTATATGTTTTTTATAAATTCTAATGATTTATGTCACTTTGATTGCTAGGTACAGTGTGGATTAATGTTTATAGAAAACCCTATGATTGTTTCATGAGTGAAACTACCAAAGACATTAGAGTAATTACTTTTCATTAGTATTTAATGTTATTTCATTTTTATATAAACATTAAGAGAAAATAATTTATAACAACAAATATGACTTAAAAAATTAAATGGGTCTTGCTATATGGATCAAACAATGCCAATTATCTCTATTGAGGTTGTTTGATCCATCTAGTCAAGCCTATTTAATTGGGTTTAAAGCATGTTTGTTAAAATTATTATTTTTTCATTATTATGTTTTTATAGTAATGAAATAACATTAAATATTAATGAAAAAATTATAAATTAGATAATATTATTAAGATCAGATAATTTCAAAAAACATTGTTAATAGTGTTATATTAACATGTCAAAATTCATGAATCCTGGGTTGAAAACCCTTCACACTCAACATCAGTATCCCAAAATTATGAATTTGCAATCGTTTTAGGGAAGGATAATCCCAAGTCTGTATGTGGGATGGGTTTTGTGGATACTTAATCAGTTATCATTGGTAGGTCATTATCATTATTTATTTCTACACCCAGTATAGGTTCGCATTGTATCATTGATTGAGAATCATAAAGATAAATTTCATGGTTGAAATAAAAATTACAAGAACATGAATCTTATAGGAAAACACAGGATTTGTGGTGGTCAGCAAGGGAAAATACTATAGTATCTATATTTTAGAGGATTATGGGAAAGATCCCGATAGAAATTTATGTTTTTATAGATCATCCTATTGAGGTAAATTCTAAACTCTATAAATTATTCACACATTTTAAAATAAAATATAAAACTTCCATGAATAAAACTAAAATGTCACTTTTATATTGAAAACATGTACTAGAAGTCATACCAACTACAGTGTGTGTCATATTGATGTGTGGCCGATTCTTATCCACAAAATGAATTATGGATCATTTTTCTAAATTTTGAAAATAATATGTGTTTGTTTTCTCAATTTTGGTTATGTAAAGAGTGTTTTAAAGTAAAATCATACTTATATAGAAAACATGCACTTCGAGTCATACCACTCACTTCATGTGTCTGACTGATGTGCGGTTAGTTCATATACATCAGAAGTGATTTATGGGTTATTTTACTACTATTTGAAAACAATATAAACTTATTTTATAATTTTTGACAATGTGAAAGGTGTTTTAAACTAAAATGACGCTTTTATATTGAACATAATCACTTTAAGTACTACCTACCACATCATGTGTCATATTAACATTCTATTAAGTCTTATACATAAAAAATGAATAATGGATCATTTTACTAATGTTTTAAAACAAAATGAGCTTGTTTTCTTGGTTTTAGCTATGTGACAAAAGTTTATAAGTAAAAATTACACTTTTATATTTAAAACAAACAATTTTAGTCATGACAACCACTTTATATTTCTCATGAACATGAAATCATAGGAAATGATTATAGATTTATTTTTGAAAAGTGGGAAATAAAGACATATCATTATGGGTTATGGTTTTATTAGGATTACCATAAATTCATTTTCAATGTTTTAAAACACTAAAACATGCATGTAATTGTGAAAACCATAGAAAAACTCCCATATTTATGTGAAATCATGAAATAGTATTGTTGAATTATTTTTGACAAGTATATATAAATAATACGTCCATCTGATGTGTCGTGTGCTATAAATGAACCAATAAGAAGTTTTTAAGGACACCAAAGTCTTGAAAAATGTGTGTCAAGGGGTTAAAACTTTGAAAAATAAATTAGATTAAAATAAAATTAGATAAAAACAACTGTAGATTTATTTTTTAAATGTTGGAACTGACGGTACATCATTCTGAGTTATAGTTTTCCCAAGATTCTTGTAAGTTCATTTTTGTTGTTTTAAAACATTAATCATGCATATAATAGTAAAAAACATATAAAAACATCAAATTATTGTGAAATCATGGGAAAATAACTTTTGAATTATTTTTTATGTGTATTCATAGATAACATATCCATGTGATATGTGGTGTGCTCAGAATGACTCAATAAGTAGTTTTTAAAGATACCAAAGTCATTCAAATCTGTATTAGGGGGTCAAAATGTGAAAATGATATCGGATGGATGTGAAATAATAGTAAAAATACCATAGATTTATTTTTGATATGTAAGAACCAATGAAATTTAATTTTGAGTTATAGTTTTCCTAGGAATCCCGTAAATACATTTTCAATGTTTTAAAACACTAAAACAAGCATGAAACAGTCAAAACCATTGAAAAAAATATAATATTAACATTAAATCATGGGAAAACCATCATTGAATTTTTTTTACTTGTAAGCATGTAAAAAAATATCATCTGACATGTGTTATTGTCCAAATGACACAATAAGTAGTTTTAAAGATACCAAATTCATCAAAAATGTTTGTCATAGGGTCAAAACTATGAAAACAATATCAGATGGCTTTGAAATCATAGTATGATGACCTTAGACTGATTTTTGAAATACAGGAACTCGTGAAACAAAATTTTCGGTTACTGTTTTCCTATGAACATGTTTTCATTGTTTTAAAACACTAAAATATTCACTTAATGGTCAAAAACATAATAAACATCCATAGATTAATGTGAAATCATGGGAAAACTACTGTTGAATTATTTATGATGTGTATGCATAGAAAAAATGTACATCCATTATGTGGGTTGTTCTGAATACACAATAACTAGTTTTCATATATATCAAAGTCATTAAAAACATATGTTAGGTGGTTAAAACTACAAAAATGACAATGGGTAACTGTGAAATTAGATTACAATAACCATAGAATTATTTGAGAAATATTGGAATTGACGACACGTCATTCCAAATTATGGTTTTATTGGGATTATCATAAGTGTGTTTTTATTGTTTCAAAATAATAAATCATTCATGTAATGGCCAAACCCATATAAAATGAACTCAAATTGATTTGGAATAATTAAAAACCACCATTGTAATATTTTTGACATATACACACAAACAACGCACCCATTTGATGTGTGGTGTGCTCTGAATGACTGGATAAAAAGTTTTTTAAGTTACCAAAATCATTAAAAATATGTGTTAAGTGGTAAAAACTATAAAATTAATGTCGGATGGATGTGAAGTCATTGGAAAATGACCATAGATTTATTTTCAAATATAGGAATCGATGAAGTGTCATTTTTGAGTTATAGTGGTCCTGGGATGCCCATAAATGTGTTTTTAGTGTTTTAAAACACTAAAAAATGAATGTAATGGTCAAACCCAAAGAAAATGACCTCATATAGACATGAAATCATAGTAAAACCACGATTAAATTAATTTTAAAATATAATCCATTATTCCATATAAAAGTCTTTAAATTTTGTTTATTAAGTAAATTTCAAGCACACTGCATATTGATTTAAAAATTAATTATATTTTTATGTACTTATCACTTTTCAATTACAAGTGTTGAATCACATATTAAGTACATAATTTTATGTTTTCAAAGTGTGCTAAAATATATAATATTCTTTTAAGTAAAAATTTATTCTATTTGACTAACAAAATAGAAAATATTGTGTATAACATTTTTAATATATCATGTGTCTCTTCTGTTTCCCATTTCATTTATTGGAAAATATGGTTTTTATTTTAGGTGAAAGATTTCAGTAGTAGGTAGTATCATAATTATTATGATCCATAAAATTATTTATAAGGAATACGTAATGATTCTTAGTTTTTGTGGTATGTATAAATATTATTAATGATTCTACTATAATTTTAATTTATTATGTTCAATTGTAATTTCTATCTTCTTTTTTGTTGTAGTTAATAATGTGATGTGGAGATAGATAAATCCAGTAAAGGTTATAGAATGGATGTATATTATCCATGAGTTATTTCTGTTGGTGGACATATTTTATATGTAATATTGATGCCTAACATTATGGGTTGACTGAGGTTATGAGTTGGGTGAGTTTATGGTGACTGAGGTAATATATTTATGATTGTGGATGTATGATGGGTATATTTTATATTTATTATTTTGTTTACTATATGTCATAATTTTTATATTTATATTTTTTATAAATATATAAAAAAAATTAAGAAAAATATTTAGTGGCAGTTTCACTACTATAGATTTTGTTTTATCCAGTGTTAGCTTTAACAGCGCTAGCGAAAAGCACTAATAAAGGATTCCTTTATCAAAACTAAAAAACAAAGATAACTTGTACCTTTTATTAGTACTAAAAATCATTGATTAAACAAAACCTTACTCAATGCTTTTGTTTTAGCACTGATAAAGGGTATCATTTATCAGCCCATTTTTTAGTGCTAATATATGTTGTCTTTATCATTGCTAATTAAAGCACTGATAAAACTATCACTTTAGTCACGTATAAATATTATTGATGGTTGGACACATCTTTTTATATTATTCCAAGGTATGATCATACCAGAAGCCTACTGCAAGGACGAGCTCCTACATATACTCTCACACACATAAATGAGATCCTTCATACACGTATGGTCTCATCAGGGCCTTGGCCCCCCCTCTGCTCACCACGTGCTTTAGCATACCTTCTGCTTAGTATTCCTTCTCTATTAGGTTGCCTAAATGGTTGTCCCATTATGTTGAGGGATAGCTGATTTATTAAATTTTTTATAATAAATTTTTATTTCATATATAAAAATATATATTGATATATATGAATATATTAAATATTAATATATATATATATTAAATTTATTTGTTTGAAATTTTTATTTTTTTTAATATTTTAAAATATTTAATCACTTTTAACATTTGTTTATATTTATTCATTTTTTAGAAGTAAATTCTTACTTTGTATATAAAAACATATGTTAATATATATAAAAATATACTGATATATATTAAATATTAATATATATATTAAATTTATATGATTTTAATTTTTATTCATTTAATATTTTTTAAAATTTATTCATTTTTAGTATTTATTTATATTTATTCATTTTTTTACAATTAAATTCATGTTTGGTATATGAAAATATATATTAACATATATATAAATATATGGATATACGTTATATATTGATATATATTAAATATTTATTTATATTAATATATACATATATATTAATATATACATATATATCAATTTATATTAATATATATTCATAAATAGTATATTTATTATTTAATTATAAATATATATAATTTATTCAATTTAATATATATATATAGATAGTAATAAATAGTATATTAAATATTTAATTAAGAAATAATAAATTAAAAAAATATGTTATATATAATTAAATTAGTAATACATTGTTTATAATTAATAAAAATGAATAAATTTATTCAATACCTAATATACTAATTAAATAATTAATATACTATTTATTACTGTATATATATATATAAATTAAATTCATTAATTTTTATTAATAAACATTTCATTAATAAATTTTTTAATAAAAACTTTTAACATTTAATGTTTTAATAAAGTTGTATTTTAAATAATTTATACATATTCATTTTTATTTAAACATATATTCATGCGGTTTTAAGGGTAGGATCAGTCCAACCCCCAAATGTTTTATAATTAAATTTTATTAAATTTAGTGTATATATATATATTAATAAATAGTACATTAATTATATATATAATTAAATATTTAATATATTTTTTATAAATAATAAATGAATAATATTATTAAATACTTAATACACTAATTAAATAATTAATATACTATTTTTTCTATATATATTAATTTTTTTCTTTTCTTAATAATTTTATTCATTTTTATTAATTATAAACTGTATAATAATTATTTAATTATATATATTTATAATTAAATATTACACATTTTTAACATTCATTCATTTAATATGATTTGTTCATTGAAAGTGTTAAATATGTTCTTAAGTTTTTATAATTTATGGATTTTTTATATTTATTCATATAATATTTTTTTTAACTTGTTCATTTTTAATGTTTTTTATACATAATTATTCATTAATATATCTTATATTTTCTCAATTTCGTCATTTTTGGTTTTTTCACTCTTCAATATTTTGTAACTTTATCCATTTTCTAATGTTTATTTATACTTGTATTTCATTAACATTTAATTTTTTTATATGTTTTTTATTTATATAATTAATATGTATTCATTTCCATTTTAACATATATATTTATATATATATCCTTTTTAAATTTTTTTAATAATCTATATAATTAATAATAGTTATTTATTTTTAAAATTTATTCATTCTTATTATTATTTATTTCATTAATAACTGCATTTTATTTACTAGAAATGTTCAATTTAACATATATCAAACTTATATATATACATTAATTTAGAAAATATAAATATTTATATGAATAATGAAATCTTATATAGAAACACATACACCTAGTATCTTGTAATTAATTCAAATTTTAATATTCATTTTATAATTTCATTTAGAAACATTATATATTTAATATATTATTTTTTAAAGGGTAAATTTTATTTATTTATTTTTAATATTATTTCAATTAGTATTATTTATTCATTTTTTTATTATTATTTTTTTTATTAATCATATTCTAATATTTTTTTATACATATTTATTTGTTATATTTTAGTATTTTTAATATGTACTCATCTTCATTTCAAAATATATACATATTTTATTTTCTAAAATAATTTGTATAATTAATACAACTTGTCCATTTTTTTAATATTTTTAGTGTCTTCTCATTTATAATAATTCAATTTCACTCATTTTTTATATTCATGCATTTAATATTATATATTCATTAATACTGTTAAAAATGTATTTGTAAATATAAATTTAGAAATATATGTATTTATGAATATATATTTTTTATATTTATAAAATTATATACTTATAGTTATAAATTAATAAATACAATATTTTTAGAAAGTATTTATCTATTTATATATTTAAATAATAATAAAAATATAAAAATATGTTTAAATCATTTATATATTTTCTATACTTATATTTACATTTATTTATCAAATATATATATATATATAATTATATATATATATGTAATTATATATATATATATAATTATAGAAAAATATTTATTAATATATTTACAAATATATTTATTTAAAATTGTAAGTTTAAATATATATCTATAATTTTATTTATAAAAACATATATCCAATTCTTTTAATACATATATTTATATACAATTATATTTATTTATTTATTTATAATTATATAAATTTAAATTTTGTAATTATATTAATTATATTGTTAAAATAAATTGCATTTGTCTTTATTAGTGCATTTTTATAAAAAATAAATAAATCTTTTATCAATGCTTGTTTAAAAATGATAAAGAGGTATTTTATAATTGCTACTTATTTTAGAACTGATATAACCCCTATTTATCAGAGATTTTTTGAAAGTGCTGATAAAACTCTTCCAAATATTTTAAATAGAACCCTAGTCGAACTAATTTCTCTTGTGTTATTCAAGTTCTCATGGAAGTTTAGCTCTACAGACGCTTCCCCTCGACCTTCTCTCAAATGAATCAACTCTCTCAAATCTAAGGTGTGTTATTATTTCTCCTCCTCTCTCGTTTATCAGTGTCTCTGATCATCTCTCTCTTGCATACTCTATCCAAACCATGTTTATTTCTTTTTTTTTTCACCTCGCCTCCCCACAATAGTTGTCTTCAGCCCGGGCTGACCACCCACCATCATGAAGTAGCCACGCAATAACCACCATTTCCCCACCATTATAGCTACCCTAGCCTTTTTCACGTAACATTACTTGATTTTAAGCATAATTATACATCAGAGTACAAGGAAAGGATCGTGAAGTCTAGTGTCTTTCAACACTAGGTACATAAAACTTAAAACATGGGGCAAAACAAACTTCTTTATTTAGTATCCATAAAGAGCTCTTAACTTCCTTTGATCCCTTACATCTACATTGGGTACCCTGGGGAACACATGAACGAAGGGATGAGCTAAAAATCCTAGTCAGGGAATGAACAAAAAAATAAAGAATAAGCACATGGGTTAGGATGCATTACATAATGATATCAAAAGCATGGTACAGATGGAAACATAACATATAAACATGAAATCATATAAACATGGAATCATAGAAATGTGGCAGAAGCATAAAACATGTATTTAGTATGAGTCAAGGCTAACTACCAAACTTGTTTCCCATAGTAGTACGGGTCAAGGCTAACCGTCCATCTTGTTTCTCATAGTAGCACAAGCCAAAGCTAACCGCCAAGACCAATGCACATAGCATCTCATGAGACTTAACTTTACCTAATCCCTTGGAGTTCTATCTGGGTGCACCCATCCTAACATGTTCATGAATATGTTTGCTACAAAAATAATCATACATAATCAATCATACATAATTGTAAGGGAACCCGTGGAGAGAAATGGGTATCACATTCATGACATAAAGCACAATGAATGGGGGTATCGTAAAAGCATCCATGAGAAAAAATAATTAAAACATACATGGACATTAATAAGGTAAAATAGACATATAGAATGGTAATTGATGTAAAATAGAAGTGATAACATGTAATAAGAGTATTTAATAAATTCTTATCATTAAAACATTTTAGTGCGATTTTAAGGAAAACACTAAAGAACTTTTAAAATAGAAAAGGGAAAAATATTTTATATAAAACCATAAGTGAACCAAGAAGGTTTTCATAGTAAAAAGACTAATTACATAAAGACACTGGTTTCCTAAAATATAGGATAGTGTGCACTTAAAATTGGGTAAACATTAAGGATGTTTCCTTAAAACGAGTTTACTTATTGGGAAGTATTGAGGAGGGATTCACATAAAAGCATGAATATCCCTGAAAGAGAATGAGGGATGGATATTGAAACATGAGTTTGGAGTTTATGAATAGTATGTAGAAGTTGTAAATAAAAAAGAAAAGACAACTTCATTTGGGTAAAAAGAAAAATAGAGTAACCTAAAGAAATAAAGGCAGTTCAGGTAGAATTCCTTACAGATTATCAGTATGGTATCGGATGTACTTAAGAGGGACTCATGAGAGAGAACAGGGTTTCTCATCACTTTACATCATGAGGGAAGTATGGGGGAGGTGTGAAATCATACCTCATCATTAGGGATTACACATAAAATGGAATAGCATAGAAGACATGTCACACCTCGTCCTAAGAGTTTATTATATTTTATTATTTCTTTGGCCTGAAATAACTTTTGTAGGGTTTGGGTTGAGTTTAGAACGAATTTTTCTTTGAAATTAGGTTAAAAAGTTCGTTTTTTTAGTTGACGTCATTGGGCGCATGAGCGGAGTGCGTTTTGGAAACCCCGCAACGCTCTACTAGGGTAACTGTGCATCCCATTCATTCTTGGAAAATAAAAATAAATAATTTTTGCAACTAAAACATACATTAATTGCACCGTTTAAAATTTTTATTGTTAAGGATTTTACCCAGGAAGGCTCAGATCAGACAAACGCCTGATCTCCTAAAATATTATTAGAAAAAAGTAAAGTGAAAAGCAGAGAAAATCAAGGTGAATACATCACATCGAACCCATTCCCATATCCATACCCATAATCAGGTCCCTCGTCATCCTGTGTAGCCGATTCCCATTCAGAGGACTCATATCTCTTGAAAAGTTCAAGGTACTGGTTCCTACGGACAAGTTTCTCTTTGGTGACCTGATCCTTGAAAGTCTGCCTTGCTCCATTACCTTTTTCCAAATCAGGTCCCTCTCCACCACCCTTCTTATAGGCAAACCTAGTCGCCATTGGTTTGGGGAGATCTGAGTAGTCCTTTCGCCACTTCTCATGCCTTGTGTTTTCTCTCTCATCTCCTTGCCTGTCATCTCTTTACTCCCATTATTCACAATGTCACTATAGGATGATCAATTATTTCCACATTCCTTCTCATTATCAGAATCATATCCCCACTGTCTATGTTGATCCACAAGGGGAGAGGTAGATTTACTTTTTGTCATGTTCATCCACATGCTTCCCGGTTGGATTTCCTTGCAAGGATCACAATCATTTGGACTATTCCTTCCAACAATATGACTGGCCATCCTCGCCGCACCTTGCTGTCTGGCATCATGGCCATCTATCACTAAGCCATTATTGAGGGTTATTTCATGAATCGCAGAGTAGAGAGTCCTACCCTCTTCCAGCCCTTCATTTTCCTTTATCTCAACATCCGCCAGAGCTGCAAAACGATTTGATGAAAAAGTTATCAAGTCGTTAGAAACTACCTATTCCGTTATAGTAGGTGTATTCTGATGTGGATCACTAGGTTCATAAGAGATCTGTTTCTGCTCAAGACCCATTCCCATAAACTGAAAATCTGAGCTTTCAACCTCCATGCCCAAACCAGCAACCTGAAAATTAAGATTATTCTCAAACTGATCCAAGCCCTCCTATCCCTCTACTACCGCTAGGCTCATGGAGGGTCCATTAACCTATCGAACTTCCTCCACAACCGCATGGCCAATAGACCCCACTTCCATGGCATCTCCACTCAACATATCTCATAGTGTCTCCCCCCTATCCACATTAAGAGACTTCACACTATAAGCTGGGGTGACACCAGTCTGGACAGGACTGGTTTCATGTGAATCAGCAACTGGAGCCTGGTCATTTGCAGCAATACCAGGCAAAGCACCTGATTGGCAGACAACACCATCCCCTGTAGCACATGATTGGCAGACAACACCATTTGCATCTACAGCTAGAGCCTGGCCATTCACAGTAATACCAGGAAAAGCACCTGATTTGCAGAAAACACCATCCCCTGTAGTTGCGGCCACACCCATCCTGTAATCCATGACACTCATGCGACAACTATCAGATTCATGTCCCTGCTTATGACAATTGGAGCAATAGGATGTCCAGGATTCATATAGAATTTTTTGAGCATACCTGTACTCACCCTCAATGATGACCCAGAAAATCTCCGGTGGAATCCTTGAGAGGTCTATCTTAACGCAGATCCTCACGGTGTCCGGATTTGTCATAGCAGCCGTCCTCTGATCACAACATAGAAACCGTCTAATTGAATTTCATATGTACCTGAGTAATCCCCAGTTTTGGAATGGAATGGGGATCCCAGGCATCTGCAACCAGATTTCCATGTTTGGGGAGTCGTGATTCATGTGATACTCAAAAGACCACCAAAGAAGATGATACCCAGAAGAATCCTTCCTGCTTCTGGACCACGCCCTGCTCAAATCGCCTTTATCCACAAAGAGAATGAGCAACTGTCGCAGACCAAGAATACCAACCAGCGCACGATTTTTCAACCCCCAATTTTCTTTCTCGGACTTAAGGATTTTATTATTATTAAAATGATATGAATACCTTGATTATTTTTATTTTATCATTATTATTATTATTATTATTATTATTATTATCCTTATTATTATTATTATTTAACTAGTATTATTTTAATAACAGAATCGAAAAAACAATTAAAACATTAATTTCTACTCTCTTTCCAATTAGAGCCCCCCCTTTGTTGTGTCTTTGTGCGGCATGACACCATTGCACTCTCTACTGGTTGTTCCCCTACAGCTCAGTCTTCGTCTTACTTCCCCGATGCGGCCTCCCTTTCCCTAGCAGTGTGACCCGGCCGGCTCCTCCCTTGCATCAAGTTCCTTTCCATCATCCTCCCCCTATAGTACCACCCTTCTCTGACCCTCGGACCTCCATTCCTTACCAATGCGCCCAACACCGTCTGAGCACCCCTCATCCCTCATGCTCAGCGTGTAGTTGGTGCCACAGCCCCCTCGGGCCACTCTTGTTTCTCCGAGTATGGCAGGACATCGCCCCCCTTTCTTGTTCATCCATATCCCTCGGCCTCCCTTAAAGCACACCCCATCGGACCCCCAGCATCCCGATGCCTCCACCCCACTCCGGCCGACTAACCCCCTAGTCTCCTACTCCCAGCAGCATGACCCTTGTCTCCCCTCCTGATCAGCGGCATAGTCACCCTCCCCCTTTCCAGCGACTGGTCCAACTATCTCACCATCCATGCCTGCGAATTGTTCGGCCAGTGTGCCTCCCCCCTCTTCCAACGAGTCCATCTGGCGTCGCGACCTTCTCGCTTGGCGCGTGTAGCCGTTATGACCCTATTCTGGTGAATTTTCTTCCCACATTTTGGTTTCACATAGTCGAATTAAGGATATTAGTGTGTTTTGAGTCCTTGATATTTAATATGTAGGGCGTTGGACCTTACCACGTGGTTTCAGACGCGCGTTGTTTCATCGCACCATGGTTATGAGGTAGGTTTCCCCTTGAACGTACCTTTTTATTTTTAGACTCATCGTTTCATGATATTTACACCTCCTATGCATTCTGAATTTTACTATTTGATACCTCAAATAATTATATTGTGTGTAAAATTATATTATATACCATGTTTTGTATTGAATTGCTTTGTCTTGTTAAAAGTGTACACATTTCTTGTCTAATAAATTGTTCATTGAAAGTTCTCACATGAATCATAATATTTTAAACAAGGTTCAGCAACTAAAATAAAGTTAAGGAATGCAGTTGATGTTTATACATTGTTTTGTATTAAATAAAAATTGTTTTGATAGATATTTAATGCCTTGTGATTTCTTTTTTATATATATAAAAAGTGCATGTGTGTGTGGGTAAATGTGGGTTTTGTGAAAAAAAATGTTTTAAATGATTTGAAATTGAAAGGAATAGTTGTGGATTTTAAATATATTGACACAAAATGTTGAATTGTGGCCTGGTTGGAATGTTTGTGTAAATTTTTTTGTTTGAATGTGCGAAAGGAATGTTTTGAAAAATGTTTATAAATATTTTGAGTGGAAATAGCATTCTTGACACCAATTATGAAAAACTATGTGCATGTTGAGGAAAGGCTTTTTTTGTGAATGTTTAAGGGCATGTTTGTCCATTTCGTGAAATTTGTGAAAAATATTTATTATGAAAACCCTTGTTGGGTGTTTCTCATGCCTCGATTGCATGAAATGGTTGGGAGGTCCTTATTAAGTATTCTTGGTGTCCATTGTTAGGGTTCCTCAGTTGGAACTCTTTTTAATTGTTCTATTTTATGGCATGAGAATGGTCGTGGTGGAGGCTCAGGGTGAGACCTTTTGTGCATTATTACTATTATATATACTATTATTAGTTTCTTAGATGGAATTAGATGGATCATGCCTTTTCTAAACACATGATTTATGGGAATATATCATATTGAGAGAAAATTCTGAGAATGATTTCCACACTGGTAGGCTATGGTACTGACCAATGGCCCATAGTTGGTAGATTTATTAGGTTTATTGTTATGGGATTTTCCATCATCCTGCCAGAGAAAGGATGGACAAGTGTTTGAGAATTTTGATTTCATCATGTGTGACATGTCAATGAGGATTAGGTATCATTTATTGGTGTCTTTTGGATTATTCTTGATCTACTAGGTTCACCCATGTCTTTTTGGATTTTGTTTCTTGAAGTAGTGATTATGATGCTTGTATGTATACCTACATTGTCATTGTTGTTTGATTCCTATTTTAAATTTTTGTGTATTGTTTTTCTGGGAAAGTAGTGAGTGGGTTTTGATTGGGTTTCTAGAAATGGTTTTCAAATGAAAGTGTTTTATCCTCTTTTTATAAATATGAAAATATAGACACCACTTTCCCTTTGAAAATTTCATTGACACTAATAAAAAGAATCCAGATTTGAAAATGGTTAAGGGAAATGGTTCATGCTTTGTTTTTAAGTAAAATATTTAGGAAAAAATACATTTATAAATTGTAGTTAAAACATGAAATGTTGTTTCATTTATTTTAAAGTTATTGCATTGGGAATAGAAATTGGTCTAGCCTAATGAGTTTTAATACTCACACCTATAGTTCTTTTATGTTTTTAGTTATTCTATAGGTTCTATATAGGGTGTGATCACCTTGGGCGACACTCGATCATTGAGTCATAGAGTGACCTGTGGGGTCAAACGGAGTTATTTCAGATGTTGAGTTTGGTTAGTTTTATCTTTTTCAGTTCTTGTTTAGTTTATTTTGGTTCATTTCTTTTGCACTGCTCTTTATTGTTTCCTTTTCTTTTATTTATTTGTATTGGGAGAAATCGTTCACATCGTCTCTGTCGATTCCCTAGAGCTTGTCGCTAGCATGGGAGGATAGGTAACACCTCTTGGTCCATGCAGCTGATTGGATCGGGTGACCGATTTAGGGTCGACCTAGGTTGGTTCGTGATAGGACTGTATTGAACAAGAGATAAATGGAGAGGATCCCTTACGTTAAGTCTGGTGGTGTTCTCCACTTGTTATTAATGACTTGAATAAAAAAATTAGTTTTATTAATTAATAATTCCAGAACCTCTTTTATAAGTAATTTATTTAGTATAACCCTTTTTTTAGTTTATTCAAGACCTTTTTGATTGGTTATAAGGTTCAATTTCATTGTTTGGATCTGTTTGCTTGCTTGGTTTTTAATGATCGATTCATGTTTAGATAAACATGTATAATGAAATTGGTGGTCTAGAATTGAATTTGTATGTATTTAGTGAACATATATGAGATTAAATGGTCATAAGAATTCATTTTTTTTATTGGTATTGAAGATGAATTATTATATAAGACCTTAGTGATAACCGTTTTGGTTAATCAATGGGTTTTGATTACAACCAACATGTTTTTCTTTATAACATGATACCAACTGTACAAAATGATTACAGAACCTTAACTAGAATATATTACTTATATAATGATCTTGTTCAACCATAACATAAAAGGTTTCATGACCAGAATTAAATATGATAACAAAAATTGATAAATTGTTGTCCTGAAATGTGCTAAATTAACACATCTCTAACGGTGTTTTCATTTCTTTCAAATAAAATATGGGGAAAGGAGAGAAGATAATTAGTTACCCCATTAGCATAATAGCATTAAATTAAATGTATGTTGCTATAGTTATCATACTATTTGGGTGAAGGTAGGTGAGGAATGAAACAACAAGAGAAAATACCTTAAAGTAAATAAAATAATCGGAATGAGTAATTTACCTCTTCAGTTTAACTAATTTGAGAGCCTCTTAAGAGGAGAGGATTTGGTATTTTGAAGAAACTAATGTATTTTGGATGTGAGTAAGGATCTTGGGAGGAGAATTGGGCTGAATATTGGCAATTCAAAATTCTTGAAAGGATTTGAGAGAAGAGGGATTGGGGGGTTATAGTGGAGGAGAGGAGGGTTTTCATAATTTTTTAATCATTAGTTCATTAATTTCCTTCAATACGAGAAATAGTGATGATTCCATGAACAAAAACAGTAATATGTGCATGTGAGTTCAAACCAATGGCCATATACATCATCCATGACACAAGAATGATGCATAAATTTAGGTTTTATCATTTATTGTGAATTATCGTATTATACTTGTAACACCCCAAAATTTCATTGTAAGTTATTTTCTTTAAATTCAATAGCTTGCACTACACGCAACACCAAGTTCAAGCACACCACGACTTACCAAACTAGTCGTTCAAAAGTGGTTATGAATAGTATTAACTAGATTTTAAATTTTATATACTCCACATAATTTTAACTTATGTATTATGTGTTTCTTAGACATATTATAAGAACGAAGTTCAATTTTTCAGATTAAAAAATATATTTTTCAAAAAATTAAATTTTACCAAATTTTAATGGAAAACCCTTTTTAAATCCAATATTTGACCCTTTTACATATTCATTTTGACAAAATAAAATTCTTCTATAGAATAGAGACATAAAAATTTACTTTTGATAAAATTTTGGTATTTTTCAAATAATATTCATTTTTTTATGAATAGTGAGAAATACTATATTTTAATTCAAAACTGTCTTTTCATTTAATTTATTTATATGGTTAGATTATATTTTAAATTGTTTTTGAAGTGTAATTAGATTATATTTTTACCCTTTAATCCAATTCTGGTCATTGGAATTAATTTCACTTTGAAATTATACATAAACAAGTATCAATCTTTTGATAGTTATTGTTTCTTAAAAACCCTCTATTTGTTTTGAAAACGGGAATTAATTTTAAATTAATTAATCCAACTACTATGTTTTGAATTTGATAAAATATACATCATTTTTTAATTTGGAATATCAAATATATCTTAGTATGAATTTTTGGTATTTTTCTGAAAAACTTAAATTTTTGATGAATAGTGAAACCACTAAGTTGTCGTTAAAAATCCAACTTTTTCATTTAAATGAAATTTTACCACTTTTTTGAATTGAATTTTGAAAATCTAAGATACATGGTTGTTATTAGTAAGTAAAATTTGGTTCAATAAGATGAAAATAATTTTTGGTGAATAGTAACTTTTAACTTTCATTTACCGCAGTTAAAGGTAAATAGGGTAATTCAAGGTAAAAAAAGTATTATAATAATACAAAATCACCTTAACACTTGTCATGACCTTATTTTAAGAGTCATGTCCGACCATAATAATCCTTGGGTCAATTTTGGGACCCCATGGAGCCACTTAAGAATGATAATGACACTTTATTTTAATTAACTTAAAATAAAGACAAAATGACAATAACAAATATCTTTTAGTATATCAATTTTTATATGGGGTTATATAAGTATTTTTTTCAACTATAAATAATCATTGGAAATATAAAAATATTTCCTACATTATGGGATTTTTTTTATAATTTTGAAACATCAAATAAAATAAATTATTTATGACACAATAATGATGTAGAATTTACCTCATTAATAAATGATTTAAATAAATATTATTATTAATATTATAATAATATACAAAACCTGTCCAATTCTTTCTAGATGATTTTATTTATACCATGATTCATCTTATCTTCGAACTTAATTAGTTTTGGACCTTTATAAACTAAATATAACTATATAATAAAAAAATATTTTTACACTTTCCTAAAGAGCCCCACCTCCCCCTTATAAAAGGACACCACTTCTAACTCATTCCTCACACCTCTAAAGCCCCTTGTCTCATCCAAACCCTGCCCAAATAATCTCTCAAGATCCCCCTATTCCTTATATAAGCCTTACCTTAGTTATAAGGAACTTAAAGAAGTCATTTTGGTTCAAACCAAAGGAAGTTACCCAAATTAAAGGTAACACTTTCTCTTAAATTCTTTTGTTTTATTTTGTTTTATTTTGTTTTATTTTACTTATCCAACCCCCTAAACTCTTTTTATTCATTTATTTTATAACAAAAAAAGTATCCTAAATATACTAGGATGTATTTATGAGAATTATTATAACTACACTTATACACACCTCCATCTAATGGGTGAATAACATATTGTTTCTGTGGATGGCAAACTAATTCCTCATGAAACGATGATTGTTGGATTATCTCCTACCACCTCTCATGGTTGCCATTAAGATGGAAATTTATTTATATATGATATATATATTATGTTTATGTTTTATTTATTATTCTTTATTTTCCATTTATATCATTATTTTATGTTTTCCATAATGGGCAAAACACGATAATTTCATTTGAGGAAGTGTGGACTACGGCCCCCTCAAAATGATATGACTCATTAATGCCTTATGTGGGATGTAGAATGGATGGATTTAATGATATTATATATTATATAATACTTTAATTATTATATACCTATGTATCATTATGTTTTAATTCTATTAAAATACAAAATAGAAATGAAAGTAGCGTTCATGCGTACGTACGGCTTACAGTCCCCATGAAGGATAAATTTCAATTCTTATATCAAAATGTTATGTACTATTAAAAATAAATATACCTACTATATATATAATATATATATTATATCTAAATCATTTATATAATTATGGAGATAATTTAATATTGACCACATGGAAAAATTGTCACTATAACAAGTTCATTTTTTACTCAAGTTTCGAACATCGATAAAATATCCAATAATGAACTCAAATAATTAAAAAATTGTCATAGAAAGGTAATAAGTGATAAAAAATAAATAATAAAATTGAAAAATTTTCTTAATCAATTAAAAATTAACTTAAGTTTATTATTCAGTAAGAACAAGGAACATAAAAGATAAGTCGGACTTGAGGTAAGGGGTTTCTTATCTCACTTTTAATTCCGTGAGATTTCCATTGTTCGCCACTTATTTATTTCATGTGGTGTATTGTGTACTTCCATTTGATATATATTATCTTGAATCTATTTATATTCATTTTATTTGTTGATTCATTTTGTGGTTATTAACTTTTGGTCATATGACTCGATTGATTACAATATGGTAAGGAGTTTTCATCTCACATCCTATTCCTATGAGATTCATGATATATTGCCACTATTTCCTTTTGTGTGGTGTATGTACTACCCAATGATTGTATTATTTGTGTACTATACTTTAAATTTTGGGTATTTACATATTCATTTTATGATACTTCTTTCATGGGATGTATGTTTCATAAGTTACCAAATCGGTAAGGGAATTTCAAATTTCAATTTCCACTCATTCGGCATTACACATACTTCATTGATTATTTTACTCCAATATTATGTGTGGAATCAATATTTTTTATTTATGTATTAATTTCCACTCACCTTTCTGTGGATATACTTTTGATACACATAATCACTCCATTGATAAATTCTCAAGTCATCGATATGAACCTGATAAGAGTAATTTTAACTCAATCTCTATTCTTTGAGTTAAACATCCAAGTCATCGGTCTTTTTTTACAAGAATATACGTGAATGTCCTATGATTGATTTACATTGAATATAAAATCATATTGAGTGTGTTTATAATTTTCACACATAATTATCTCATTGATTTATCCTTAACCTAAGGATATTGTCTTTATAAGGGATTTCATCTCAACTTACATTCCGTTGAGTCTTCTTTGTTGAATATGCACCAATTCACTTTTATTTGGTGTATATACTGTACTTTGACATATTATATCATGAATTAATTTATTCTCATGATATTATAAAAACATTTGATTACCTAAATTATTTTTATTCAAGCGTCTCTCATTTTGTTAGGAACTCTAACTAAAATATCATTTTAAATGTTTTAAAATTTTATTCTTATAAATATTTCTCATTAATTTCCATGTTTTAAAAATGGTTCTATGGATTTATTTATATAGAAAGTAATGTTTTAAAATTAAAATTCATTTTAAAAGTTTCAATGTGGTATGTGACACTTTGATTCAAAAATCTATTTTAAACGGCTTATTGATAAAGAGTGTGACTTTTAAATGTTTTCAAGAAAAAGGTGGATATTTATCTCAAATAGTTTTGATGATTTTTTTCATTTATGTCAATATCCTTCATTATTATTGATTGAGGTTAATCTATTACAATACAATCTTCCATATTGTTTTGAATGAGTTATGTTTGACTGTGGATGTGGTATTTTTATACCATTTATGGTTTGTGGATAAATTATTGACATTTCGTATAATAGTTTTAATATAGATGTTTATATTATGTTAAAAAAATTTCATATGAGGAATGAATTGGACTTAGTAAGTAATGGGTGGAGCCCACTATAGCTCCTCCATGCATCGGTAGGTCTCATTAGACAAGCTAGTGTCTTGACACAAGGCCTTGACAAAATCTTATTTGTAGTCTTGGCACAAGGCCTCGACTATATGGTTATGATGTCCGGAATTATGCATTCCATCATTATGAGATTAGATATTGATATTTTATGTGGTTATTTGACTATTATAATACCCATGAATATGTTTTATTATGGCATTATTTACTCAACTCATATTCCTTCCATAAAGTGTTCGTGTTTATTTTTTTTGTGAGGGCATCTGTTTTCAGTTATTCTCCATGCCTAATGTTTATGTTATCTTCCACTGTATTTCTTACTCTTACTGAGAGTTTGAGCTCACCCCTTTTACATGTTTCATTTTCCTAGGATATGAAGAAGATAGTTATGAGTGACTTGTAGGAATAATCTTGGAAGCATGGATGTTTCTAATGGAATAAATTAGTGTAGTTTTTTTTCAAGTTGTAATGTTGAACTTATGTATGTATCTTGTTTCCAAGACAACTAAATTGATCGTACTTTTAGGAAATGATTCTTTTTAATAATTCCAATGTATTAAAATAATGCACTGGCTCCTGGATTCTAGGGTTCGGGCATTACATTACTATTCATCGAAAATTCAAGTATTTTAGAAAAATCCCGAAATTTCACACTAACCATTTTTCTATTTGTAGAATCAAAAATTGAACACCATTTTTTAAAAATAATTTTATAAATATTATTAATTTAATATTTAATTCAAATCATAATTTTCTTGAAAAAATACATATTTTAAAATTTTTATTTTCTTATTCCAAGATATTGGTATATGGTACTTACACTACATTCTTATTTAAATAATATCATAGGTAAGTTTACTATTAATTACCATATATCACTATTCATAATTTTAACATTACAATTCATAAGGGTATGTTACTATTCACCAAAAATTAAGTTGGTCATGTTAGACTCCAAATAACTTACTCATCGCAACCGTGTATGTCAGATTTCTGAAATTCCAATCAAAGAAGTAACAAATTTTGTTTAAAGGTCACAAAGCACTTATTATTTCATTATGTTTTCATTTCATGTGGGTATATGAAGTTATTAAAAGAAATTAATTTCTATTGATAAAACATTGGGTCATTACAACCTTCCAGTTGCTTAACTGACCATCACAAAGAAGCCCTCTAGTGGTTAGCCTTTCCCTTGTGGGAAGGGTTAAATATATATATCTTCATCTATTTAAAATCTTATTTTTTTAATTTATTTCATATTGGATTTTTATAGTGATTTTATGTTTTATGTGAACACTAATTTTTAAGATATTTTTAATATTTTTATGTTATACTTCTATGTTAATCAAAATATATTCATATTCTACTTCAATAATGTGATTTCCTATGAGAAATGGAATATTCTTTTCAGAATGGAATTAGAATAGAAATCAAGTATATGTTAATAACATTGATGTGATTCCATTACTAATTATTTATGTGTTGGTGCATGATTTGTTTCTATTATGAATAATATTTTTATATATTTTCAATTTATTTAAACTAATAATTACATGTTGGATCTCATATGTGTATTTTTAATTGAATTACTCTTAATAATTTGAAATAAATTATGATTTTAAATATAAAATTATCAAAATATTGATAACGCAATAGAAGTATAATGGATATTTAAAATTTTGAATTGTAAAGGACAATGAGGTAGAATTAACATGTTTTTGTAATCCAATATCATCCTGCAACTTTTTTTTTAAGTGTTGAATATAATTTACAACCTTTTGTTTTAATATTTATATTGAAAATTATTTGAGGATTTTAATATTATTATAATTAAAATAAATAATGAAATTAAAGGTTGATAATTCCTGTGGTGTAATTTGGGAAATTATGGTATATGTTTTGTTAGGAATATTACACGAGAGGATGTAATATATGGTTGTTAAATAGCTTTAATTTTTCATTTTTAATTCATGAGTTGATATTAAAATAAATAAATAATCAAATAATTATGTGGTGAGTTGTGTATTAGAATGATCATATAATAAAATTCAGTTGTGATATCTTGTATAATGTTTCAATGTTTATTAGATCATGAATTGATATTAATTATTTATCTATTGTTGCTTTATTTTTACATTTGATAACTAATTATGATCATTCAATTGAATTTATTGTTTTTTCTTATCTTCTTTAGTGATTTCTTGTGTGATAATTTTCTTGCTTGACAGAGCGGTCAATTCCTAGGGAGGTTTCAAGGTGTTTTAAAGTGTTCTATTTCTTTTTATATTTTAATAGGAATCCTAGGATTGATGGTTTTGCGATTTTCCCTTTCTTAATATATATATTGAGAAAATGATTTTTCATATTCATTTTCTTATCTAGTTACCTTAAATATGATGGGTGGACAAGGAAAAAAAATTTCATGGTTTGAGGTGTGTGGGTATATATAAGTTGCATCTTCTTATTTATAACATTATATATTTTTTATTAATCTATGTCGATAATGACATTATTATTTTGATCTATTTTTTATCATTATGAATGGTTTTAGTGTCACCAAAAAAACTAATTTAAAACCCATTTATTTCATATGCATACAGGATTATAATATAGTGGTTAAATTTTATAAAGTTTATTAAAATCTCCCCTAACCATACATGTGTTATGGATTTTATTAAGAATAATTATACTCTTTTCGATATACCTAAAAGTATTTTGACTTCAATATGTGAGAGATATATTAGAGTGATATGTTTCCCTATTATATGTGGAATCATAATGTTTTGGATCTCAATTATTTGAAATACAAGATAACAATGTTTTTCAGAATGATTATTAATGGAAAATATTTCTGGTGTTTTTTAGGAAATTTAATAGAGATTTTGGATATAGTAGGATATGTGAAATATACCTAATATTTATAACTCAACTATTTTTGAAATAGGGATTCTTTAGTGGGTTATATTACATTTATATTTGTTATATTTATATAATACATGGTATAAAATAATCTATAAAAAGAGAGTAACATGGAATCCAACTTCACTTTTATCATCAATAACAGTTTCATCCATTAGTTTCATGAAATTCTATGCTCATTGACCCTGTGTTAAAATATGATGATTACATGACCTTTTATGTTATGAGGAAATATATTATTTACAAAATAAGATAGAAATCCATATCAAAATTAAATTAAAAGGAAAAAAATAATTTCGCAGGGAATTCTTCCATCAAATGATAAATAAATTTTATTTTCCATCATATTTATTACAACCATTTTTTCCAACATAACATCAAATTTAGATCCCAAATTAACTTCCACATTCTTACCCTAGTTTTTATCTTCTCATGTCACCCTTATGTATTATGATTACATGTCAAGAATCATACCTGATAAAATTCAGATGTCGGGTTCTCCTTATTAGAATTATCTATAACATTCTCCTTTGATTATAAATATCTTATTTGTATTTATTTATTTATTTTATAAAATTAATATTTCATGAACCTAATAGGATAGATATGAATTAAAAATGGATGCACTCTACTCATATGATAAAATTGTATGTATATGGAGTTAAAGGCTTCATCATGTTTGGAACTGATCATGAATAAGTGCCCTCTCAAATCCTATATCCATGTTTATATTTTTTTATTAAATAAAAATTTATCTATAAAAGTTGGAAGAACATTTTATTTTTAAAATAATATATCAAAGAAATAAATTTTTCAATAAACATGGGGAATACCAATTGGGATGATACAGTGGTTTATGGATCATTTTAATTGAATAAAGTTGTAAAATATGATAAAGATTGTATGGAATAAATGAAAATGAAAGTTGAAGATGACATTTTTGGTTATAAAAATTTGTTTGGGAAGTAAATTAATTATGTTAAGATTCCATTGTATATTTTTTTTACTAAATACACAACATTATCATTTGTATTAAAGTTAAATAATTTGAAATCTGGAAAAAGATGGAAGGACACCAATATTACAGAACTATTTGGTCTCCTAGGTGATATGTTGTCAAAAGAAAATGAAATCCATTTTCTAAGATATCACATTAAACGAATGATTCATTAAATGGGAATGATCTCTAAAAAATATATTCTTTTCCAAATGATTTCATATCATTTTGCATGAACCATGAATCATTCATAAAATTTCCTATGTTTGGTGCAAATTGATACAAGAAATATGAATCAAGTCCTTTGAAAGTTATATGGTACTTTCATATCAATCCATGGTTTATAAGACTATATAGATTTTAATAATATATGAGATAATTTACATATCATGCAGATAAAATAATTAAATATTTGAAACTACGTCTTCTAGAAGACTCTCCTTAGTGAAATAAAATCAATTTTGAGTTTCTTGAATTTGGAAATGATCCAAAAAAACGTTCTCTTATCATTAACTAAAGATACAATAAATCCTTTTTTGTATATAGTAATACTCAAAGTATATGTCATATTATTTTGGTAAATTATAACTTTCCACCATGGTTATGCATGAACTATAAATACATTTTGTTGTATCTGTTTATATTTGGACTAAAACAACCCGATAATGTTACTGATGTCTATTTGGATCCATCGATCAAAGATATGAAATTCTTGTGGTATATAGGTGTTACAATTTTATATGATCATATAAGAGGATAATTAATATTGGGGTCCATGTTATATGGGATGATAAATGACTTTCCTTCTTATGTAAATTTTTTAGTTTATATAATTAAAATAATATTGGGGTGTCTCATTTGTGAAAAAAACCACACACTCAGTTCAGTGGAAATCATCCTTGAAGATTGTGATTTTAATAAATTATAAATTTTTACGTCGATGAAATAAATATCAATCAAGGACTAAAACATTTTATGGGAATAAAAAAAAGTAAAACACCAAATCTATTAACCAATGATCAACTATTTAATAAAGTAAAATATATTGACATTAATTTTAGTAAAACTTTTTTGAAAATACTTAAAAAATCAGGTTGTAAAAGAGATCAATTTTATTTGAATTAATATACAAGAATTTTTTTATGTCAAAAATTTTCTTGATGTCATGCATATCGGAAAAACGAATTGACAATATTATTGGAACTTTACTAAAAGTTCCTAAAAAAATAAAATATGGCATTAAGACTAGTTTGAACATGATTGAAATGGGGATAAGGGATGATTTGGCACCAATGAAGGGTAAAATTATGACTTTTCTTCCTCCAACATGTTACACTCTCTCTAGAAAAAATTATAATTTTTCAATCTCTATAATGTTTTAAAATGTTCATAGGGTTACTCATAAAATATGAATAATGTCAATTCAATGACTAATTTGAAGTTACCAGGACTAAAATCACATGATTTTATTGTTTTGATATAAGATTTGATGATCATTACTTTACGTTTCATTCTTCCTAAAAATTATGACATATATTAACCAAACAATACTTGTTCTCCAACATCATATACTATAACTTTATAGACCTGGTGAAGTTTCTAATTTTTAATAAGATTGTTTCAATCATATTATGAAAATTAGATATGTTTTTTCAACCATAATTATTTGATATAATGGTATACCTAATGATTCAATTGGTTATAGAGGTTCAACTGTGTAGTCCTATCCATTAGTGGTCGATGTACCCCATTGAATTGTAAATAAATATTTTGAAAGGGTGCATTAAGAATTGAAGTCAGACAAAAGTTTGTATTGAAAAATGATATATTATTAAAGAATATATATATTTTTCTACTGATTACCTATTATATGTTGATATCATTAGTATCCCATGTCTCATCAAAGAGAAAACCTTATGGGATAAGGTATTTTTAGAAGATATTTTGTAACGATTACCATCACAGAGCAGAAGGAATATCACCTTTATAATTTAAATAATAATGAAGATTTTCTTCCATACTTTAAATTGCCCAAATAAATTATTATACATTTAAATCCATCAAGGGTTGAATTATGTATATCAAATACACATAATCAATATATTATAGGATGGTTCTGAGATCATATTTGTGAGGAGTTATCTAAAAATATGAATTCAATTTTCGAATGACATCAATGGCTATATATGGGAATAAATGAAAATTTCATATCTTACACTAGTTTTTTAATTAATAGTTTAATGTAATATAAAAAAGAACACTATAACTATAGTACGATGAAAAATACTGGAGTTCCACTTGTGGTGGAAGTGATACACAAATATGGTTCCAAGGATAGAAATCTAATTTATGTGAATATGTCATATTTCATCATCATTAAACATATATATGATTTGGATTATACAACATTTCAAAATTAAATTTTCTAGTTCAAATGGTCTGATAATAGGAGAATATTTAAAGTTGGAGAAATGGGATTTTGTGAAGGTGAATTTTAATTTTGAAAGGTTTAAGGAAGAGTCATTCATAATTAAATCACAAGAGTGTAGGTATTTTATATCTCAGATGTATTAACCAATAATTGGTAAATTTTACTTTTAATGACTAAAACACCTATAGGTTTATATGATTATTCAATCAAGTATTTTCCTTTTATTGGTACATCAAAATAATTTCATCAAGGTCCTAATGTATATAATGGTTTTTAATTCATAAGGGTCCATAAGGAGGGTATTTGGATTCTCGATAGAGGTTCAAAATGCCATCCAATTTTAATGTAATGAAAGAAAGTTCAATGAGTTAGTGAAAGTTTTTTAAATATACTAATCTTTTACTCAAAATATTATGTTTTCTATACTATATCAACATTATATAAATTAAATGTTGGATTGATCATGCAGAAAATGAAATATGCACATGATGATGCCACCAATGTTGAGGAAGAATATATGGTTGATGTTAAAAGTGAAAAAATATTAAAGTATGAAAAACATATTGATGAAAAAAACAAGAACAATATAGAATCATTGTGTTGACTAAAATTATCAATTCAATAAGTAAGGGTAAAAAAATTTAGATTTACTGGAATCGACGTGGCCAACCGGTTAACCCCAATAAGTCAATGTCTATTAGTTATGTTGGGTTCACCATGAGAATACATTTTCCAATTGGTATATATTCATGGAAATATGTCTATCCTATATTGGAGGAACCCCTTTGGGAAGATATAAGGTGATATTACAATATACTTGATTTATTTTGTCGATAAAACATTTAATGAAACGTTGATTAACTTTTTATTATCCCTTAGAGAGTTCATTTATTTTATATGATTTCCATAATAAATATTTCTTAATGGACATTTGGAAATCCCATAGAGGCTTCCAGACACTTCTTACCATGTTTTTTCTTAGGAATTTTGAGGGAAAAGTAAATTCCAACCCATCAATTACTTATGCACACATTATAAAGTAGGAAAAATGGAATGATTTCATAATTCATTACAATGAGAAATAATTAATAGTGAATTTTAGTTGATAATATATTATGTGAAATTTTTTATTTTATGAAATTAGATTCCAAAAAAATAATTTATGAAATATCAATGGAGTTCTGAAAATAAACAACAATCATCAAAACTGATGAACCACTATCAGAAAGTAAGCATGGGGTATGCTTCACAAAAAAAGAAAATGGTATGTATTTTAAAACTATAATAAAAATTTTATGTGATATTAAACAACATGTGTTTTTTTATATGTATATTTATGAATCAAAATCCAAAGCCACTTCCATACCACATCATGTGATATAGAAGGATGAATACAAAAATAGATAGGGTAAACTAGTAGATGAAAATGAAAAATCAGTATGTGAAACATGTATAAGTATGACATAATACTAATTTTTTGTGATTTATAACCATATTACATAAAAATATATATTTTTGTTTATATGATTTTTATATGGTTTAGAAATAATAATTGATAGTGATTATACATAAATAAAACTACTTTCAGTAGCTTTGAGGCATCTGAAATAATGTGGTCATGTTAAAGGTGTAGGTTTTGGAGTTCCACCTCGAACCTATTTTACGAAGTCAAACCACAAGAAGATACATATCAGGTGATGAAAGGATTGCAGTCACAAGTATATTACTTTCAAATATTAGCACATGAACAGCCAAATAACCCCACTAGATTTGAGGTCAGTAATTCCCCTCAACCACATACATTACCTATGCTAATCAATTTTTTCATTAATCATTCTTATAAATGTAACTACAACAATTATAATAACTTTATATTACTAAAATTATTTTAGGGTGAAACTGTATCAGATTTTTATCTCTCAATACCCATTCACTTCCTTATTTCAAGGGGTAGGATGTATAATATCCTCAGAGACAAGCTACAAAACAAATAACTCCCAAAATATCACATGACAGTGGGTATTTAAGTAGCTCAGGGTCTAAGAACTGAGTTTCCTATTCTACATGATGATCTAGATATTACAATGGTAAAGGATTATACTAGAACTTTCATATCATGGTCATTTAATCTTATAAGAATACATGAGGTATTTCCTTCATAATTTTTTCAAATCAAAAACTTATAACATTTGATGAAAAAAGTTATGTAGTGAGGTATGAAAAAAGTTATGTAGAAGGACCTTTCTGGAGTACCTTCTCCCCACTAATTCCATTGAAGTACATATTTACATTATAAGTCCATATAGAAACCACATTCAAATATAAAGATATGTTATACATTAAATAGAAAAAAGAAATATTTTGTAATGTAAATACAAAAATGGTTGTTCTTGAGAGTATAAATGAGATTATCATGTTTGAATGGTTGGGAGTATTAGTTTTGAATACATAAATAAGTTACATTTCCATAATCCTTTTATCCAAAAAATTATCTACTATTCTCATTAAAGTTAGTAACAATTCATACCTTCTACAGGTGTTTACATTACTACTATATAAAGAGAAAACCTTGTGATGCACAATTTGGATTCATTAATCCATGTTTTGTTTTTATGCAAGAAATTTATTTCGAAGTGGAAGAAATTTATAAGGAATAGGATGAACTAAAAAAAGTTATTTGAGAATAAAATTACATACTATATAATCTTCTTGATTCCTATAATGAAGGGGTAAAACTCTGCAATCTAATAATATAAAATATATTTTTCTTTTTTTATTACTTATTTGATTTTATTTTTTTAAGAAGAACTGGATGTGGATTGTAATCAATTTGGATACCCTAAATATTTATTTTTTGGATCCAATACAATGGTTTCAATCAAATCAATCACATGTGATGTGTGTGGTTAATTTTTAATGCACTATAATCAATATTTAATAGATAAACATTGAATTATATGTATTATTTTTTCTTTTATTGAGAATATTATTATGATTGGGTGATCTATAAATATCAGCTAAATCATGGTATGAGGTCGGTTACTAAAGATAAGATGCCTAGATATTTCTTAAAATAGAAACAAATTAGGTTATATATAGAAATATTAACTATCAAAAGATATTCCAAAGAAATTTAATTATTTTTTTCAATGTTTATGCAGTGTCTAAAAAAGATAATGATAATGATTTTGGATATTGCATTTTAAAATTTATGAAATATATAATATACTATCAAAAAACTATTATCCTCGAACAGGTAATTTCCAAAGGTAATTTTAATTTCATATAAACTATTTATTAACCTTTTTGCATATTATTTCTCAGTACTTATAAGATTTCCAACAATCTACGTACTCAAAAGAATATGTAAACCTTTTAGAGATGATTCGGTAGAGTACATGGTGTTAGAATGTTTAAATATATTTCTTAATCAAATTTTGTTCTATATTTTTTTAGTACTACCAATATTTAAAATAATATATATACTCAAAAGAAGAAGTTAAATTTTTTAGAGATGAGGGGGTAGAGTAAATGGTGTTATAATGTTTATCAACATCAATATAGATTATTACCTATTATGATTCTGATAAAGTGTAGGATATTACCATATAAATATATTTGTGATGTGAATATTTAGTATCATATTGTTTATATTTTATTTTTTTATCTATTTCTCATAGAGAATTATAATGGGGGAATAAAATTTGTTTAGAAACGAATAGGTAGAATACATGGTGTCAGAATGCATATAGACATCATGAACAGGTGACTTACTACTAATAATTTAGTTAATTTTCGGATCATTTTATATACTATTTTCAGTTAATTTCCTTATAATTTTTATTTGATGCTTATTTTTAAAAAATTACACATTACGTAAAAACACATATCACATGATCAAAATAAAGAAAAAAATATATATTATTTTTATACATTAGGATAGTGATCCATAAGTAATTTTTAATGTATAGGAATTGACCACACATCAATCTTACACGTGATGTTTTCTGTATGACTTAAAGTGTGTGTTTTCAATACAAGCATATCACTTTTGTTTGAAACATGTATCACATAGCTAAAACTAATAAAATGATATCAGATTATTTTCATCCATTTAGAAAATGATCGATAATTCATTTTTGATGATTAGTAATCAACCACACATAAAACCAATACTCGATGTGGTCGGTATGACCCTTAGAATGTGTTTTTAATATAAAATTGTCATTTTAGTTTAAAACATCTGTCACATATCCAAAACAATAAAACAATTTTGGATTATTTTCAAACTTTAGGAAAATAGTCCATAATTTATTTTTCATGTGTAAGAATAGACCAAACATCAATCTGAGACCAAATTTGGTTGATATGACTCAAAGTGCATGTTTTTAATACAAAAGTGTCATTTTAGTCTAAAACAGACATCAAATATCAAAAACATAGAAAAGAAGCTCGTATTATTTTTAAAATTTATCAAAATGATCAATAATTCATTTTTTAATTATAGGAATCAACTACACATCGACCCAACACTCAATGGTGTCAGTATGAATTGAAGTGTGTTTTAAATATAGAAGTTTTATTTTAGTTTAAAACACATTTAACATCTCCAAAACTAAAAAAATGTGCTCATATTATTCTCAAAATTTTGAAAAATTATCCATAATTCATTTTTCATGTATAGGAATTGACTTCACACCAAACGGACACATGACATGGTTGGTATGACTTGAAGTACATGTTTTCAATATATAAGTGTCATTTTAGCTTAAAACATATCACATATTCAAAAACCAATAAAATGATCTCATGTAATTTTCAATCTTTAGTAAAATGATTCATAATTCATTTGTGACATATAGGAATTAACCACACATCAATATGACACCCAATGTGGTTGATATTATTCTAAGTGCGTGTTTTCAAAACAAAAGTGCCACTTTATTTCAAAACACGCATCAAATATCCAAAACTAATAAAAATAGAATTTATTGTTTTTAAATTTTATGAAACATGTCGATAATTCATTTTTTACATGTAGGAATTGACCAGATGTCAATTTAATACTCAATGTTTTAGAATTGACTCAAAGTGCGTGTTTTTAATAAAAAAGTTCCTTTTTAGTTTAAAACATGTGTCACATCACCAAAACCAAGAAAATGAGCTCAGATTGTTTTTAAACTTTAAGAAAATGATCCATAAATCATTTTTTATGTTTGTTAATTGAAAAACATCAATCCAACACATGATGTGGTCAATATGAATCAAATTGTATGTTTTCAATACAAAAGTGTCATTTATGTTTAAAATACATATAAAATATCCAAAACTATGGAAAATTGGATTGTTTTCAAAATTTAGGAAAAATAATCATAATTCATTTTTAATGTGTAACAATTGACCACACATCAATCTGACACATGATGGAATTGATATGACCCAAATTGAATGTTTTCAATATAAAGGTGTCATTTTAGTGGAAAAACACAACAAATGGCCAAAACTGATAAAATGGATTTTGATTGTTTTCAAACATTATGTAAATAATTCTAAATTCATTTTTTGATGTGTATAAATTTACCATAAGTAAATTCGACTCGTGATTTAGTATTTATGACTTGAAGTGCATGTTTTCAATAAAAAAGTTTCATTTTAGTTTAAAACATGCATCACATATGAAAAACTATGTATATAAATTTCATACTATTTCCTCATCCTTTTATCTTCAATTACTTCATTAATTTTTTTATCATTTTAACTTATACTTGTTTATTTAATTTTCACAAAGATAATTCTTGAATACAGAAAATGAATGGTGTGTATGATAAAGGCTTGTTCTCAAAAAGAAATTTCTCTTTATTTTATCACATCCATTGTGAGGTTTTCATCAATACATATGTGATCCAATTCAATAAAACCAGCTTTTGTAGAAATAAATAAATTGTGTGATGTGTAATAATAAATAATAACTCTGTTTGATATACGGTGTGCCTGGTATGACACAAAGTATATGTTTTTAGTTTCAAATTAATACTTTGTGTTTAACTTATTTATTTATATTATTAGTAACATAAGAATTATTTTCTTATAAAGGTTCATTATTTTTATCAAGTTTGTGTTGTTTTTTCCGAAACTAATAGAATTACTGGCGGTCAGGGGACAAATACACAGGAATATTTATGTTTTTGAATATATGTGATACTTTTTTCTTACTCGTGTTATTTTTTAAACTAATGTTTGAAATTTCCATAATATAGTGTGTGTTTTCTTGTTTTTTTTTGTGAATTTTATATCAATTAAATTTTTTATTTTCTCATATATTTTCTACTATATTTTCTTCCTATTTTTATTGTTGTAGTGTGGTGTAATTTTAACACCACAGTATATCAGTAAGACCCTTTATCAGTAATAATAATAGAAGTGATAAAGGGACCCTTTATGAGTTCTAGAAATATTGGT
This sequence comes from Viscum album, assembly GCA_963277665.1. Lineage (NCBI taxonomy): Eukaryota > Viridiplantae > Streptophyta > Magnoliopsida > Santalales > Viscaceae > Viscum > Viscum album. The sequence continues at coordinate 1,908,936,251 of OY728133.1, read as the reverse complement.
GATAAATGGATCCTTTATTGGTTCTAAACTATCACCGATAAAGGACACCATTTATTAGTGATATTTTTCAGCACTATTAAAGAGGTTCCTTTATTATCATTTTTTTAGCATTGATAAATGATCCCTTTATTAGTGCTTTTTTGTAACTGATAATGTCCTAGTGAATTTAAGGGAACTCTAATTATCGACAATTTTTTGCTAAAAAAGTCCTATTATAGTGATGTTAAAGGCCTTATTTATAGTATTGTTTATGATAACTATTACTAAATATATTTTTATGAATTTATTTAGAGGAAGATTGAAAAGGACCAACTAGGATCAATGTATCACTCAGAGGTGGAGGGATTGAATTAGTGATATCTAATGTTATCTTCCCTTTTTACAACAATTTCCTCCTATTAAAGAATTACCATTTTTTTGAATACAAAACATTCACACATCCATAGGAACATAATTATTTACAAGGTTCACTACTCAATAAGAGTATATAGTCCTTGGAATGGTTTTGAAAATAATCCAACACCACAAAATACAATAGAAAAAAATCCATTTGTGTAGATAAAACAAGTAGGAAATACCCTTACGCTTATATAGTACTATGATCAATACAATAGTGCATGTACTTCTCCGAGCATGAATGATGTGCAAACAAGTTTTTCGAACAAGTTAAGAAACCTTAACCAGTTGGTTCTAAACATGTCACTATGATTCTTCAATAAATCCACTTTAATAATTCTTAAAAACATAATTCTTCGCTTTCTAACCCAGTAGTAAATAGAAAAAACCCTTCAATAAATTTAATTAAAACTCATTTCAAAGCCTCAGTCTGATTTCCTACTCAGATTCTTCATTATAGAAAGAAAATAATAAATATACTCTAGAAACAATTTTGAAAAACTTCTATTTTTTCCTAAAAATATCAGTTCATTGACTCTTTCTAATCTGGTAAACTCTTCCATACACTTCATGTTTCCAGAAAACTTCCTTAAGAAAAAATTTTCTGGAAACTTCTCATTCTCCCAACTCTGTAACAAATTCTTTGGCACTCACACTCTATCCACATGTGAATAGTTTATTTAAAAACATAAAGTATACTATAATTCCTTATATTTATAGGAGATATAGAAGTGTAATGGGTGGGAAACTACTTTCACTTTCCCACTCAACCAAATTTCTATAAACCCTATGTTAGAAAGTGTAACAACCCAGTTTTTCATATAGTGTATTGATCCTTTTAATTTTTAATTAAACCCTTATTGAGGTTCAATTTTTGTCTTATACTGGGAGTCCCATCTATTAGTCTGGTTGATGTGTTTTAAGAAAATGGTTTGCAAGGGTATGGAGGTTTTATGTAGTCCAAATACATAGTGTGTATTAAAATATGTAGTTTGTATTAAATATGTGACATTTATTAGTCTAGTGAAACAATTCACAACGTGAATTGTTTATTCCCTGGAAGGTAAAAACCCAAGAATTACACAATGTGTAATATTTACACATCGTGTAAATGATGTGGATTTGTTTTAAAGGGGAAGAATCCTTTTTCTCTTAACTCTCTCCCCTCTCTTCCTATCACATAGAATCCTTTTTGTGGGATCTTATCCATTATATTAAGGCTAGTCGAGGATCTCGCTCTTCCTTCTGACCTATGATTCAAGTTTCATCTATCTTGTTAGATTAACATCGGTAATAAATTTGATCTTCTATCTTATTTTCTATGTTTTTTTTTCAATTGTGGTGATATTTTTTGTGTGATCTAATATTTCTTATTTTAAAATTATTTTTCTATTCTTTCATTTTCTTCCAATTTTGGCCAAACCAAGGTTTGATACTGGATGAGTGTTCCGCGACATGCATATGGTATGTGTTCTATTCATTTTCCTGAAAATTATTTATGTTTATATTTTTTTCATTGTTCTGAATATCGGTTAAGCCAATAATTTCTCCTAAAATTAATCCTCATTAATTTGGTTTACCTTTATGGAACCTAATGTTACCAATAGATCCTTGATGATGTTAGAGGTCATCAACCTCAACTTGTTCCACCCCTTTGGGTGTGCTCACCATATGAATTTATATACTTTATGGGTTATCAGCCAAAACACTATTGGTGTGTTAAGATCTAATCTTAAATGAGAAATTAGTACTAGAATAGAAGGAATTATAGTGTGTAGTATGGCTAACACACTTATAGGTCTTAGATAAATAATAATTAAATATATGAGTGGAATTGGTAAATTGACATCATTATTACATGTTCAATGATACACATCATCTTCATATACATGGTTCCAGGTATAATGTTCCATAAACCTTTTCATTAATAAATGCAAGGTAATGATTAATTAAATGGAAGAAGTAAATCAGAATAATTATTACATAGCCAACATTACACTTCATCTTCACATACATGGTGCCTGTTATAATAGAAATTAAAAATTTTTATCAATAAATGAAAGGTAATTATTGGAATTAAATAGAATTGGTAAATTGGTATGATCATTACAAGGATATTGTTATAATACATATGTACATACTTGGTGCATTTATTATAGAAATTTTTCCTATTATGGGATTGGTCATACTTGATATCATCATGGATTATGAAGGTAATACCTTTATAACATAGAGAGAACCACCTTAATTCATTGATTTGATTGTCATGGGAGACACCCACCATGAAATGTAGTCATTTTCTTATTATGTGAATTACTCAGTTTTTTATTGATGATTCAATTGACACTTTTCAAGATATTATAATGCCTTTGATACACCCCTTGGATTTAGCTTGACATCTATAGACATGTGGTTCCATGGATTCATCCAATTGGGCCCAAAAATTATTATCTTAGGACTACTATGGATGAACTCCATGGACTTGGTTAGACTAGTTTACAGTGTAATGTCTTGGGTGTACCCTTTGGATAACATTCAAACCCCAATATCCAGACTGCATGAGTTGTTACTATTAGTTGGATCAACCCTTGCGGTCATGGAAGCCTTGGTCTCACCACAGATCATTTTATTAAATTATGTTTACCATGATTTTCTATTTATAGATATGATATTTATAACATGTTGATATTTTATATAGATGCATATTCACTAAGACACTAGTCTATATTGGTTCATTTATATCTATGAAAATGATTGTCTGATGTATGTATATATATATATACATGATGTAAGGTGTGTATAGACATTTCTAGTTGAGGTCGAAGTTTTAATGGTCAGTCATGCATCATCTTGGGATCCAGTCTGAAATGGTTTATTTTATGCATTATATATTACTATTTGACATTTATACCTACACACTACTTCATTTATGTTATAATACTATATTTTTGTAGTAACTATGGGTGGTGGACTACTATTTATGTATCACACCCTATTTGGGACACCAATTGGTACCTAGACAGACTTCATGGATATAGGTTGGAACAGGGGAATGTTCCCAATTTTCGATGTTTGATTGATTGTTTCATAATAGCAGGAACATAGGACTGAGGTTTAGATCGTGATGTTCTCTGGAGATAGATTCTTTTTGTATTTTTGTTTATTTTGACATAAATGTATGTATACATGCTTACTTCCATCCCTAGATATTTATTTTTTTAGATACAATACATTACATCATCTTTTTTATGTTACTGGATATTGCTTTTTATGATTATATATTATATCTGGCTGATTTATCTTTCCATTTCAGTCATCATTATTATGCTTCCACTATTGTTCCATTTATTTAACACACCGTTGTTCTACTATGATTGTGAGGGTATAGTCTCCCCACTATACCACCATGAACCCTCACTGCCAGTTGGTATCCTAAGGCATATGGGAAGGCACACTTGAGGCAATGTGACTGACCGACTCGGGCATCGATTAATGGATTTAAGTTTGAGATGTTACAAATTGGTATAAAAGGTTTATTTTATTTTCCGAAATATTTTTAGATGGTATAAAGGAGACTATGATGAGTCTAAATTTGGTAATAATCTTATTCCTGGGAGTATCTAACCCACATATGGGAGAAAAAACAAATTTCCTGGGATGGGATTTTTTTTCTAGATTATTCCCATAACAATTGTATTGATTTCACTATTGGTGACACACATGGATTATAGATTTCATTATCATTATAGTAATATTATTATTCCTTAACCTAGTATAGAGTGGAAGTAATATCTTATACATCATTATAGGAACCTTATAAATTCACATTCCATGCATTATTCCATTCCATGTTTACTTACTGCATGCATCGTATGTTGTATTTTTTGTGTGCCTCTATAGTTATATTTATATTATGCTAATTTTTCTCTATAGTTATATTTATATTATGCTAATATTTCTTCATGGGATAAATAATTTCAATAATTAAAGTGTTATAATCAACCTAAATGGGTTTTCCAATATATTGTGATGATGGAACCTTAATTTTCCAATTATTATGAGTTTGAACCATTAACCTTTGTTTGCATGAGCTAAAATGTTATTTGGTTGCAATTGTATGTTTGCTAGTTTCAATTTAAAGAGTTTGTTTTCCTTTTTAAATAGTGAATGGTGTTCCATCTAATTAAACCATCTTAAAATTCTAGTGGTAATTACATGTAGTACCATTTAAAATGAATAAATCATAGTACGATATAAATTTTGAATGACCGATGCATTTAACTAGACCTTAATACATATATATATAAATGACATGATTTAGAACTATTTAGTTAAAAATTTTAAATGAAATGGTTTCCATTAAATAGTTATTTCAATTTCAATTTAAATGGTTTTTTCCTCAATGACTTTAAATTGACACGTTGTATACAAGAACCCTGATATAAAATATAGAACTTGACCCAGACCCAACCTTAGTAGTTATAAGTAGGAAGTATCTCTTTCTTTTATCATTGTGTTATATGACATCGAGAACTGAATTTACGAGTAGGAAGAGGGGTGTGATTATTATATAGAAATTCCATTACCTCTCCAAATATTGTATCTATAATTTTTTTTCATTATCATATCCTATTTTAGTAATTTTCTTGTCATTCTTAGAGATATGCCACCACAATGTACTTGAGCCATGCACCTGGAGGGTGGTAAAGACAATTCCCCAGAAGTGGTGGGCCCTAAGACACTAGAGTTACCTCTAGTAATGCTACCTATTTAACCTATTTTTATACCTAACATGGGCATAAATATCCAATTTCATTAGGGATTCCTTCGAATTATAAAGATTTTTTAGGGAGCTCTAAGGAATTCCCCTACTATAGTAGAGTTGATGCAGGAGTTTCAGCAGCAGCAACTGCCCACATTTTCGGTGGATGATGGCCCACAATCTTTTAATACATGTATAGAGGCCATGATATCTATATTTTAGAACCTAAAAACACTTCTATATAGGATGGTCAAGCTCACTTCTTATATGCTTCCTAGATCTATGAAGTGATGGTGGGGCATTATTACCTAGGAAAAACATCATAGAGATATTGTCTGGAGATATTTTTTGGCTTCTTTATATGTCTTTATATTTCTAGAGAAGTTGAGAATAAATATATCTAGGGAGTTCCTACATCTAGAGAAATTATTCCTATCGGCTATGGACTATTCATATTGTTTTACTGAGCTTCAGAAGTTTTCACCAAATTTCACTACTAATGATTTTTCTAGAGAAAATGTTTTCAGGATGAGTTAAGGTAGACCGTCCAATCTTTGGTAAATGTTTTACATTTGGGAATTCTATCGTATGATGTGTGCTAGTGAAAATAACTCCTCCTTGAGGTAGGAAGTTTTCATTTCTTATGGTACTTCTTCATTCTAAAGATGATGGAATTTAATTTCATTATCGAGATAGATCGGTTGGTTCCCTCTCATGCTCAGGTGGACAAATATCTCCTTAGAGTATCTTTTACATCACCATATAGTTTTAATTATCTTCATAAGGTTGAATGGAACATCTAGGACTATAAATCTGGAATACATTATCATTTTCTAGGTGATGTGATTTCCTATATTTCTAGACTATACACAAAGGATCTAAGAATAAATTAGACTCATTTCCCTCCTATAGTAGATCATTTCGTGGATGTTTTATTGGATTAATTTTCAGACTACATATCAAGAGAGAGGTAGATTTTTCTATTAATCTATTACCAAGAGTTTCACCTTTATTCATTCCACATTAAATGATGTAAACTACTTAGTTTCAAGTGCTCAAGAGGTTTGTGGAGGATTTGGAAGCTAAGGGATTTATATAGCTCAGTACTTTAGATTGGGGTTAAACTATCCTTTTCTCCTAGAAATTGGATGGTAACCTCAATATTTTTATGTATTACCATTAGTTAACCAAATTATGTTCAAGAACCAGTATCCATTACCTCATATTTATGACCTCTTTGACCAACTTTGAGGAGGGAGAGTTTTTTATAAGATTGATTTGAGTTTAGATTATCACCATATATGAGTTAAAACTTAAGACATACCTCATATAATACTTCTTAGTGGGTATGGTCATTATGAGTATCTTTTAATGTCGTTAAGTATTTTGAATGCGATAGAGGTTTTCATATCCCTAATGAATTGGGTTTCCACTGATATCTAGATTCATTTGAGGTAGTCTTCATGAATGATATTTTAGTGTATTTTCACACTCAATAAAACCATGTAAAACATCTTAATATCATGTTATGTTCACTAATATAGAACTATATGTATTATAATCTCAATAAATACCACTTTTGTATTGATAAGGTGGACTTATTGGGTCATATCATTTCATAGGTAGAGGTGTCTATTAACCCAGAGAAAGTCAGAGCCATAGTTTCTAGGGAGAAGTCTAAGAACATGTATGACATACAGAGAATCTTAGGGCCAAATGTTTGTTAAAGGAAATTTATTTAGGACTTCTCATGCCTTATCACACCTCTGATGTGTTTGATTAATAATAGAGGAAAGTTATCATTTGGTATGAATCCTGTGAGACATCCTTTCAAAAGATAAAAGGAAGAATGACTTCTATATTGATTAAGATACTTATAGAGTTGGAAAAGATCTATATAGTTTTTTTCTATTCATCTAGTATCAGGATAAAAGAAATTATGATGCATGATGATCAAGTTGTTGCATAAAATTCTCAAAATTTAAGGCCTCGTGAATATATTTACCCAATGCACAACCTCAAGTTAGCATCAGTTGTCTATTTATTATGTTTCTGGAGAGATTACCTATTGAGTGAGCATTCTTTGGTGTATAAAGACCACAAAAACCTCAATTATATATTTACACAACATTATTTGAATATCAGTTATGGTAGATGGGTTGAATACCTACAGTCGTTTGACTTTGATCTTGTTTATACGTCTGGGAAGGGAAATGTAGTTGCTGATGATTTAACCTAGAGGGTTCAGACATAGGGTGTTTAGGAGGCTAGTAGTGAGTGGAAACTAATGGATCTTCCATGTGAGATGAATTTGGAAGTAGAAGAACAATGTGGACAACCTCCACTTATAGCTTTTGTAGTTTCCTCTACCCTCCTCAAGAGAGTAAATATGAGGCAGTTATTAGATATTGATAGTCAAGTCCTAAGGGTGAGTGTTTCATGAGAGGATGTGCCACTAGGATGGATCATTAAAAATGGTGAATTCTTTCACATCCATAGATGTTTTTGGGTTTCTATAGATATCTATGATAAATTTATGTGATAGACTCATGCTTCTACATGGGTAGTATATCCCGGTCTTACCAAGATGTATCGTGATCAATGTTTCCAATACTGGTCATTGTGGATGAAAGGAGAGATAACTAGTTTTGTTACTTTGTGTTCCACCTATCAATAAGTAAAGGCATAACACCAATGACCAGTATGGGTCCTAGATCCATTTCCCATTCTTTAGTGGATATGGGATGATTCCACCATGGACTTTTTGATTGGCTTACCAAAATCCCATGAAGACAATAATGTATTTTGGGTAATTGTTGACAGGCTCACAATGGTCGCTCACTTTTTACCTATCACAGAGACCCTCTTAGTAGATGATATTGGAAGGATGTATGTATGGGAAATTATCCAACTTCATTGAGTTACATACACAATTTTACTGGATAGGGAATCTCATTTTACTTCTTAGTTCTGTAATTGTTTTTTGAGGGCGTTGGGTACACAGTTTCTTATGAGCACGGCATACCACCTGTAAACTAAAGGGTAGTCTGAGCGAATGATACAGGTTTTGGAGGACATTCTTCAAGTGTGTTTCCTTGATTTTAGAGTCTCTTTATAGAAAAACCTATCACTCGATGAGTTTCTAATAAAAATTACTTCCATTTGATGATTTAGATGGATCCTTATAAGGACTTATATGGTAGACCATGTCGATCACCTCTGTGCTGGTTAGATTTAGGGGATGGAAGACTACTTGGGCTTTGTATAATTTAGGAAACTTTAGAGAAGGTTCAACTGATCAAGAAGAATATAAATATATCCCATTCTAAATAGAAATATTATATTGATTTTCCTCGACAACCTCTACATTTTGAGGTTAGGGATCGGGTATTATTTTATGTATCGAATAGATAGGGATATAGATGGTTTAGATTGTAAGGGAATCTTTAACCTCTATTCTTTGGACCTTTTGAGGTTTTGGATAGATTCAAGATGATATGTTATCAGTTATAGTTACCACAGAGGTATCGGGATATAGATGACATCTTCCATGTTTCACAAATTCACTGGTACTATTCAGCCTTGTCTCATATCTTTCATTCTAATGAGGTTGAGTTGGAGTTAGATGTTTCCTTTGAGGAGAATCCAATTTTTATATTAGATTTTATCATGAATGATATTTGAGGTATATTATACCCTTTGTTACAAGTATTGATGTAGCAGAGTAGAGTTTAGGATGAGACATGGGGGAGAGGGGCTGATAAGTATTCTCATTGGTTGAAGTAATTCTCATATGATGCCTTATTAACCTCTGAAGACCAACTCTAGGATGGGATTTCTGATTTAGGGGGCTGTAATAACATAGTTTTTCTATATAAGTTACAGATAATTTTAATTTTTGGTTAAACCCTTATTGAGGTTATATTTTTACCCTAGAACTGGAAGTCAATCCCTTTGGCTGGTTGGGGTGTTTTGGGAAAATGTTTATAGGGGTCTAGAGGTTGGTTGTAGGACAAAAAACATGATGTGTATTATTTTTGAGAGGAAAAGATAAATTAATGATCAAGGGAACTAGTATTACAAAGCCAATCAGGGAACAAGTTCACCCAACAATGATTACCCCAACATTTCCCAAAATGATCCAAATGATGGTCTTTCAAATTACCATCTCTTTTGGTAAAAGAAAATTTGCATGAATTGAATCCATTGGTCAGGGACCAGATCTTCCTCAAGATGAGTCCGTATGGTTGGGAATCCTCCGCTTTTGTTGAGAGATCATTCACAACTTTGAGACAGTCGGATTCCACCAGAATCTTGGGCCAAAATTTTGAATGGGAAAAAAGAAGCCCCTGGAGGATGGTCGAGGCCTCTTCCACCACAGGGCACCATGTGTTAGACATCGCCCAACACTAAGCTTCCACAATCTTTCCAAAACTATTATGAGCAATGAGCCCAATACCAACCCTTGAATTAGCAGAGATAGCAGCATCTGTATTAATCTTGATGAAACCCTCAAGGGGGGAGACCAAAAAGGAGTCTCTCATCGAGTGGGGCCCAAAAAATGCACTGCATTAGTTTTCTTCCAACCATTCATCCACTCCAAAACTCTATCCACCCATAGGTGATCAGGGGTCGCCTTCATTTGGAAAATTCATTCATTCCGTCGAGTCCAAACCAACCAAGAAATCGTGCATATCATCCCTACCACTCTCGGTTCTAGAGAAGACACCCATTTAGTAAGATTTGGGACCAACCTAACTGAAAGATCAAAGAAAATACCAAAATTCAGCCTCCAAAACTTCCACACCCATTCCACCCCCTTACAAGAAACAATTGCATGAAAAAGGGATTCCACTTCATGGAGGCACAAAGGAAAAGTGTCGTCCTCCGCCAAATGTCATTGCACCAGAAAATCACGGGTTGGAATAACCCTAGCAGAGACCTGCTACCAAAAAAATCACCTTAGGGGGAGCAGTGATGGACCAGAGGAACTTCCACCTATTATCGGTAAAGGTCTGGGCTAAACCTTGAACCCTCATTTTGTAACCCGAACAAATAGAATATCTTCCATGAGGTTCCCCAGTCCAGCAAATTAGGTCAATACCCATTCCTGGTGTGAGAGGGATACTCAGAATGAGCCGATGATCCACCTCGTTAAACCAGCCACAAAGCTTCTCTCAATCCCACTCCTCAAGTGAGTCATCAAGAAGATCACGTACCCTTGCATCTTCGAATCCAGGAACAATCGGGGAGGAAACCTTATGATTGACGTCATCTTGCAGCCAAGGATAATTCCAAATTTTAATATTATTCCCATCAGCAATTCTCTACACACATCCCAAATCAATGAGAGAAATTTCTCCCAAAATGCTCCTCTACATAAAACATGGTCGTGTCCCCATCTGGGCATGCAAGAAATCAGAATGATGGAAGTACTTAGCTCGCATCACCTTTGAGAACAGGTCATCTAGGTGGGAAATAAGGTGTCATCCTTGCTCCACCAAAAGATCCTCGTTGAACCATTTGAGATTTCGGAAGTCGAGGCCACCACGGAATTTTGAAACACACAGCTTCTCCCAAGACATCCGATGGGAGTTATGTTTTCCCTCATGGGAGCCCCACCAAAAATTGGCCAACTAGGAGTGGATTTGATCAACGAGAGTTTCCGGGAATTTAAAGAGCGACATAGCATAAGAAGGGATTTCTTGGGCCACTAACTTCACAAGGACTTCCTTTCCTGCCTTGGAAATCTTCCTACTAGACCAAAGACAAATCAGATTATCCACCCTATCACAATCGCGCCTAAAACTTGTTTCTTAGACCTACCCACCAGGGTCGGGAAGCCAAGGTACATAGGATGCTTATCAACCAGAAAAAACCCACACATTTGCTGCAAATCCTCTCTCTTGTCTTGTGGGATGCCTTTACTAAAAGATAACTCTGATTTCGAAGAATTTAGACGTTTCCCAAAGGCCTTTTCATACAGATTGATGATATTCATCACTACACTGCATTCTTACGGGGTATCACACGTGAAAAGGAGGATATAATAAGCAAAGAAGAGATGAGAGATAGGGGGAAATTTCTACATACCGTATCACCACGGATAACTCCTTGATCCTCCACCATCAGGATGAGATGGGAAAAGACATCTTCCACTAGAATGAAGAGGTATGGTGAGAGGGGTTCCCCTTGTATTAAGCCTCTTGACAGTTTAAAGCTCGCTGAAGGGACCCCATTAATATTAATCTTGTAGGAGATAGACGTAACACAATTAATGACAATAGAGATCCATTTCATCCCAAATCCCAACCTGGATATAAAAAGTTTGAGAAAAGTTCATTCAACTCTGTCATAAGATTTCATCATATCTAGTTTCATTACCATGGTTCCATGCTTGCATGAGGAGCGATTTTTAATAGAGTGGAATAATTCGAAGGAAATGGAAGCATTGTTAGTAATAGATCTCTTTGTAATGAAAGAACTTTGGTTATCTGAGACAAGCAATGGGAGAAAATCCCTAAGTCTAGCCACCATGATTTTGGAGAAAATTTTGTAAATCACATTACACAGGCTAATTGGTCAAAACTCTGAGATTTTTTTAGGGCACTGGGATTTGGGGATAAGAGTAATAAGAGTTTCATTCAGGGATTCAAGAGAGGCTATGCCAGCCCACACCTCCTTCATTAGGGCCACCATGTCTGGCCCTATAATATTCCAAAAGCATTTAAAGAACAGAGCTTGAAACCCATCAGGCCCCAGAGCCTTGGTAGATTGAATAAGATTCAGGGCCCCAATCACTTCCCCATCAGACAAATCTCTTTTCAGGTATCGATTCATGTCTTTTGTGACCAACTTTGGGATGCATCCAATCAGGCATGAGGGAGTGCTAATACTTTCTGATGAATAGAGGTTGTTGAAAAAGTTCAGGATAATGGAGTGAATTTCCTTAATGTCATGTGCAACTCTTCTAGTGGGGTCCTACATATGAGCAATATGATTCTTCCTTCTCCACACGGATTCTCATTGGTGGAAAAAGTTGGTGTTCTAATAACCATCTCTGATATGGGACTCTCGTGCCTGAAGGAACCAAAAACACTCTTTCTCCCTCAGAGCTGCATTAAGTTTCTTTTCTGCCACAGAGATGTTCCTAAGGACAGAGTCACAACAAGGATATGAGTGGAGTCGCTTTAATTGATTCTCCGCCTCCTTAATACATCGGTCAAAGTTACCAAACCTAGTTGAGCTCCACTTATGAAGGCAAGACCAAACAGTGTGGAAGTTGGACATGATGCACCATTTCGATCCCTCCAAAGCCCCTTGAGCCACCTTTTCACAGTCACTATCTTGGAGCCACATACTTTCAAAGCGAAAGGTTTTCTCGGGTCCCCTCTATTGCCCTTGTGAGACTGTTGACAAAAGGATTGGGCAATGGTCAGAGGAGACGGGGTGAAGGTGGATGATAGAGAAGGCATGGAAAAGATAGGTCCACTCATCATCCCCAACAAATCTATCCAACCTTTCCACTAGGTGGCTCTCCATTGACTTACCCCAATGCCAAGTAAACTGTGAGCCAGAAAACCCGAGGTCATGAAGAGAGTTTGACACAAGATACATCTTAAAATTGTTCATCGCAACACCACTCCTCACACGTCCCCCTTCTTTTTCATGGGGAGATAGGACCTTGTTAAAATCCCCCCACCCACCATCAGAAGAGGGCCAGGGAGGGAGTCCCGTAGCCGCTTCAAAAGGGCCCATGATCTGTGTTTATCCTGCCCACCCGACCACCCGTAGAACCCAACAAACGACCAAGGAGGAGCTCCTGGGCCAGCAACCGTCACAGCAATGTGATTACTTGAGTAATTAGAGATAGTTACCCCAAGTTCCTCCTTCCACAAGAGGAAAATTCCACCGGAGTGTCCCTATCTTCCAATGGGAAAGACATTTTTAAACCCAATCTTTCAGCCCATAAGGCTCGAATCCTTACTATCTAACATAGTTTCGGATACAAAAACTATGTCAGGGCGAAATTTGGAACTCCAGTGATGGAGAACGCGAACCGTTAGAGGATTTCCAAGCCCCCGACAGTTCCAGAATAATATTTTCATTGCCCTAGACGGGGTTGGGACACACCCACCACCGCCTCTGAAACTTCGACTACCCGACCGTCGTCATCCACTTTCCACCTCTTTGGAAAGCTCTCAATCATCTGAGATTCCTCCGAGCATCATTTAAGGTCCATGGGCTATGAACTAGGGAGGTCCATACCCTATCCCTGCTCATTATTCTTTTCCACTTCCGATGTTTTACAGTATCTGCCAACGTGATCCCAATCATGTCATCTACTCCCTAAGGGGTAGCACTGGGAGTAACATCATCTGAACTAAAAACCAGATCTGGTGGGTCATGACATAGTTATTGTACCCCTGAGCCTGGGTCTGGTGGTTCCTTGAAGTTTGACTGCAGCCTAGCTGATGGGGGGAAATGTCCTTTAAAATAGTTGTGGACTGTCTTGGGGGGGAATTCGGCCCCTGCCCTTGACTCATGTAGTGTTCCCGCGGCTCGTCCGAGAGTCGTGGCTAGCCCAGGTTCCTTCCTTCTGTCTGTTAATCCACATGACTATCATTAGAAATATTTTGAGGCCCAAGGATGATTATATTAGTATCAGTTGGTTCAACTCGTGTATTAAGAGCCTTCGCTAGTTTTTCGTGGTCCTGTTGTTTTTCAACTTTGGAAATAAAACCCATCCTAGAGGTTTTAGCATGGAGCCAGGGACCGTATTGAAAAATAACATTGCCTTGTCCATCCTCCTTATTTTTCTCACATGCCTTTTCTAAGTGTCTGAGGTACCCACAAAAGAAACAGAAAATAGGAAGCTTTTCAAACTCAAAAGAAATCCAGACATTAGAGTCCTCAATTGTCAAAAACATGCCCCTCATAAGAGGATGTGCAACATCCATCGAAGCTCTGATTCGCACAAAAGGTCCCCAATGAATTGGATCAGACCAGACCCATTCCAGAAATTAACCTATGCATCGTCCAATCTAACGCATAACATGTTCAGTTCTACCATTAAAGGGAATTCCTCTAATTCGAATCCAGAAAGGTGAGCAAGACAGATTAACTGACTGAAAATTTTCTTCGCCTTTAAGGTCTTCCATGAGAATGATTTGGTTGTCAAAGGACCATGGTCGACCTTTGAGGACTTTTAATTTATATCCTTCATTAAAGAATTCAAAGACTAGGAGTCCTGCTTCCACTTCTCTAATAGCAACGCCATCCTCCAATTGCTAGATATTTTGTAGAGTATTTTTCAGTGCTCTCTGATTGAAGGACCTTTTTGCTAAGAATTTTCCCACAATAAGCAAGGACAGTCGCTGTGAGAGAAAAAAATCTTCATTCTTCCATGTATCAATTAACAATTTTTCTTTATCAGTTAAGGAGATATTCTTCCAACGATTCATTAGGTCCGGATCTATTTAACTGAAAATGGGAACTTCCCTCATCACCACAAACCCCACCATCCTTGGGCTACGAACCACGCCCACAGCTGCCACACACCGCAGCCTCCCTTCACCATACGCGGCACTTCCTTCACGATCACACCTTGTGCGGCCCTTCCTTCACAGCCCTTCCTTCACGCTCAAACCCTACGCGACCCTTCCATCGCGAGCACACCCTGCGCGAGGTCACTCGTCACGAGCACACCCTGCGGCTCTTCCTTCGCAATCACACCATGTGCGAACACACCCTACGTGAACACACCCTGCGGCTCTATGCAACCCCTTCTTTGTAGGTCTTCATCATCGTGAACCACCTCCTTCACGACCCACACCCTTCTCGAAGATCGCAAATCCAAACTGTTTCATATCACAGATCCCTGTAGAAAGCTGTCGTAGATTGCAGATCTCCGTCTCAAATTGTCACAAAACACCGATCTGACACCTAAGACCACAAATTAGAACCATTTTAGAACACTGATCTGAATCCGTTAGAACTGAAAATCATACATTGAAATTGTCGCTGATTACAGAATGCAAATCAAAACTGACACGGGTCCTTCACAGATCCTTTGTAGATCACTCTCAGGTCCGTCGAAATCGAAGCATCCCAAATAAGACATAAATGTAACCTGCCTCAACACTATCGTCACAACACTATCATCGCAACACTGCCAAAGGATGAAAATCGAGACGGTTAAACCGAAATCGCTGACCTGCAATCATTAAAACTGAAAAACGCAGAAACCAGATCAAAGTCGAGAACCGCAGATCCGAAAATGCGGAACCAAAATCGCAGGACTGAAAAAGCACAGATCCCGGGTTGAATCCAAACTCACTGAACTGAAAAAACACTAAACTCCACATGCAGATCTGTCGTGAGTCCATAACTCTCACGTAAGAGACGACACCCCCACCACCGGCGCAGCAGCACACCAACGAAACCCAAAAACCCTAGGAGGAACACCTCTCAATGATGGGAGGACATTATGATGTGTATTTAAATACATGGTATGTATTAAATACATGATTTGTATTGTATTGGTTATCTAATTCATGACTTTAATTGGTTTTTCTTAGGAAGGAAAAAATCTAAGAATTATACGATGTGTAAAATTTTCACCACATGTATATTTTTTGGTTTAGTTTTAAAGGGGAATAATCCCTTTTCTTTTCCTCACTCTCTCCCATATCTTCCTCTTGAATATGAATCTCTTCATAGGAGCTCCTCCTTTGGATTAAATCTTGGCCTAGATCACATTCTTCAGCCCAAACTTTGATTCAATTCTTGTCTTTCTCGTTGGATCTCCACCAGTAAGAGCTTTAATATTCTATCTTCTTTTCTCAATTTATCTTTTTTTTTTGTTTTATTTTGGTTCGAGTTGATATGCCCTGTTTTCAAGTTAGTTGTATTATCTTTCATTTTCTTTTGATTTAGGAAAACCCAAGGGTTGATAGTGGATGAGTGTTCCCTCATAGGCATAAGGTAGGTTTTCTGTGACTTTTTCATAAAATTATTCATGTTTATATTTTTCATCATTGTGTCATATAACCACTACATTTAGCGCTTCCCCTAAAATTAATCTACCTTGATTTGGTTTCCCTTCTTGGAACATAATGAAACCTATATACCCTTGATGATGTTGGAGGTCATCAACCACAACTTGTGTCACCCCTTTGGATGTGCTCACCATATGCCTTTATACCCTTTATGTGTTATTATCCAAAACACTATTGGTGTGTTAGGATTTTCTCTTAAATGATAAATTAGTAATGGAATTTAATGAAATATAGTGTGTAGCATGAATAACACACTTACTGAGACTTGATAATTAATAATCAAATGTATGAATGGAATTGGTAGATTGGAATGATTATTAATTGGAAAATATTAAACTTCATCTTCACATACATTGTTCCTATTATAATGGTCCTCAAACATTGTTATCAATAAATGAAAGGTAATGATATTAATTAAATGGAAGTACTAACTTGGAATGATTATTACATGGACAATGTTAAACTCCATCTTCGTATATAGGGTTTTTATTATAATAGACCTCAAACCTCGTCGTCAATAAATGGAAGGTAAATATTTCAATTAACTGAAATTAGTAAATTGGCAAGATTATTACATGGATAATGTAACACTCAATATGTATATACTTGGTGCCTTTATTATGGAAATTTTTTCTATTATAGGAGTGGTCATACTTGAGATCACCTTGGATTCCCATGGGAGTGACTTATCACTCATAGAAAACCACCGTGATTCTTTGAGATGATTTCCATGGGAGATACCCACCATAGAATTTGGTCCTTATCTTATTAAAACAATTGATTAGTGTTATAATAATGGTTCAATTAACACATTTCTAGATATTGTAATTACTTGGATATACTCCTTGGATTTATATTGACATCTATGGACACATTGTTCCATGGATTCACCACATTGGTCCCACTCATGCTTTTCACAGGATTATTTTGGATGATCTCGATGGACTCGGTTAGATTATTTTACAATGTAATTACTTTTATGAACCACTTGGATTACATTCATACCCCTATATTTAGACTTCAATTGTTATTAATATGAGTTAACTCAATCCCTGAGGTCATGGATTCCCTAGTTTCACATGGGATTCTTTTATTATACTATATTTACTATGATGTTCTATTCAAATATCTAAGATTCATGACATGTTAATATTCTATATGGATACATGGGAACTAAGCCATGGGTCCATGCCGATGTATGTATATCTGTGAAAATGATTGTATGAAATATTTGTATATATACATGATGGAAGGTGTAAATAGACATTTCTAATTGAGGATGAAGAAGGTATGGTTAGTGGGAAATCCTCTTGGTATTCGGTCAGACATGGTTTATTTAATGCATTTTATTTTTCTTGTATACATTTATACCTCCACATTGATTCATTTATGTTCATAGACTACATTTCTATAGACTCCATTGGTGGTGACCTATTGAGTATATCTCACTTCCTATTTGGGATTCCTATTGTTGCCCAGACATACTTCATGGATTCGGTTAGGGACAAAAGAAAGCACCTAGTTGTTGATTTTTGATTGATTTTAGAATGGGAACATGGAGAAAAGGACTACGTTATGGCTAATTATTCTATCTAGAGATAGTTTCTTTTGGTATTTTAAGTTATTTTCATATACATGTATGTATGTGTTCTTTCTTCCATGTAAGCTTATTTATTTTGTTCAAATTCATAACATTACATCATCTTATATATCTTATCGGATATTGTTATAAATGAATGTTTATTATATCTAGATGGTTTATCTTTCACTATTTTTCATTATTATTATTCTTCTACTATTGATCCATTTATTTATACCACTACTGTGATACTCTGATTATGAGGGTATAATCTTTCCACCATACCACCATGGACTCTCGCTGCTAGTCAAAAGCCTCTAGGCTATGGGGAGATACACTTGAGGCCATCTCAATGACCAACTTGAAGCACCATTTAGTGGCTTTTAGGTTGTGACATTAAAAAAAATATTCCCAACATGACATAAAATAATCTTATATGCCACAATCACCCATCTATAATTGAAATTTCATCCCTAATCCCCTATTTCCTTCTTTTATCGTTCTTATAGAACCTCTAACACTCACAATTGACAATGTATCATGCCCAAAAGATCAATAAAATTACAAGATACTCTAAGAAGCACATAGAAATAATTTTATGGTGTTTTAGATATATAATACTCTAAATTTTGGATATTTAAATGGCTTTAAGAAATGTTCACTATTGATCCTAGGTGAAATTTCTCTTCTTTACTATTCTACGCTACTCATGTGAGGGATAATGACTGTTTATAAACTTATGGTCCTCTTCTATGGTTTTAGGACTTATAGTTCTGTCTTAATATACCTTGAGTCTTTGATTAAATTTCAAATTCTAAATGGATGCTCCTTGATCTTTATATGTCTTCTTCCCTCCTTTAAACTAGATGGTCGCAAAACTTTATAATTAAGCGTTGGATCTATATATCTCATTAAACAAATATCATATCATGTGATCCAAAAATTATATGTGTCCTTATACTAATCATTTATCCTTCTAAAACCCATATTTGGTGATGTTTGAGGGATATCTATCTCTCTCTCTTTCCTCACTAGATATTGTGATGTAGTGCATACCTCTCTCCTACTCAAAAATCAATATTTTTTAATGGCCTTCCATCTTCACTTTAAAATCTAATATATCAATTGGTAATATATTTTTTTATAACTACCAAAGGAAGTTTATAAACATGATTCTATGAACCATAATCAATGGTGTAAATTACATTTTATTGGTCCCAAAAATTCATGATCCTTCCATGTATCCCAAAAACTAAATCTATTAATATTGAAATACATGCACCAAATATTAGTTTCAAAAAGTTTCAATAATTGTTTCCATCATTATATTAATTATAGAAAATAACATTGACTAAACCTTTCATTAGTATCATATATATATTCTGATTTAATTACCTAGATATCATGTAATTTACCTCTATTTTAATTTGAAAATTTTTCTACAACATTTGCGAGATTTTAAAACTCCAAATACATAATATCATTATTCAAACATTCCTTTAAAAATACCAAAATCAAGACACGTAATTTCTATTTTGAATTTCGAATAAAATAACATAATTCCCTTCATAATGTAATGGAATTTCTCTTTTAATTTCATTTCATGATTCCAAACCAAACACCCAATGAAATGCCTATAACCTACACACCACAACATGGTGCAATAGTTCTTTATGCCATATTCTCTTCCATATCACCAGCACCAAGACCACTAGTCTATTTTTCTCCTTAGGCCCAAAGACATGATTCCCATTATGCCTAATACAATAATGAAGCTCTTTTGAAACTTACTTCAACAATTAAACATACATGATTTCACAGCAACAAAAACCATGATATAGTCACTGTTCACAAGTATTACTCCTTAAACATCATCCACTTTTATATAAAAGATCATTATTTCCTTTTCAATTCACAGTGTTAAACCTCTAATGCAACGCTCTAAGCTTCATGGCATGTTTTATAAAATTTATTTATTTTTCAATCACTATAGGTTCTTATAAATGATCCATTCTCATCTTGAACTTCAACTTCATTATAATTTAACTAGAATTAAAATATAATTGATCTACAAAATCTTGTTGTTCATTAACTATCATAATTAATTTTATGGTGTAGAGATATTCATTAGATATTGAGGGATTTTTTATGACCATAACATAACCATATGCAGTAGAAGATAACCCAAACATAAGAAGATATATCTTCAAGAATCAATTCTTAAATAAACTATAAAAATACTGTAATTGAATGTCACCAATGGAACTAGACTTATTTTTCTTGGTGAAGGATAATACATGATGAAGATCACAAAATGCTGAAAAAATAACTTTCCTCCAAAGGGGGGTACACCGAAAAATGGATCTATGATCCTAACATGGGGATACCGGAATTCTAAAGGGGTGTTAGAACCTTTGTCTCATAAGATGAACAATAGTATGAAAGGTATATATAAATGCGATTCCGGCTCACAATTTCTTGTCTTCAACAAGAGGGATCTTATCCCTTTATATATCCATCTCTTATGTGTTTCATTAAATGTAAATGCATTGACCATATTAATGTATCCATATAGAATTATTCTCACAATTCACTGAATATTATTCAATGAGATTTCAAGATAATTAATTCATTCATAACATATTTTATCTAATAATAAAACCATTTTTTAGAAATAAATATATATTGATTATATATATTTGTTATCGCATGAATTTAATATAGGTATTATAATACATGCACAAAATACTTGTAATTAAATATACACTTTAAATATATAATATAATATTATAAATATATATTTATATATTTGTTCATATCTAACAATATCCCACTTACACTAAAATTCCATAAGGAATTTATGCATGACTTGACAACTCTTTATGAATCCATCCAAACTCTTTTGGATATGGTTTTTCATCAAACTCTCTTCATTTTGAACAAAAAAAATTTCCATATTCTTGTCCTTATCCAAGGGCCTAATTTTGTAACCCTGTAGGCCTTAGTAGGGTTAACAAAATTAATTAAATCTCTATTTTATAAATGTAAGCAAAGAGAAACTTCTAACAAAGCATCATTACTATTCAAGCTACTAAGGGGTCTACTGTGATCTCCATCAAAAAGACTCGTATATCTATATGAACATGACCACCAAAATATGTATCATATACATAATATGTATCTTATATAATCTCTTTTTCCATGACATAAAGTGACCACTAGACATGGAACATGTCAATATAGTATAGGACTCTCATCGTTTTATTGATTCTATGAAAAATATTGACCAATTTGATTAATGCACTAAAAATCATTCATTTATCAGATAAACACATCAAATGTCACTTATCCAAGTATTTGGACACATCATATATGAAACAACTAAGAATGCCCATGAATTTATGTAGTATAATTCAATCAATGAAAAAATGTTTTCCCTTTCCATATAAGTGGATATGTCCCTTCTTGGTTGTACTCCAACCAACAACATGATCATCAACATACCCAACCACTCCCTGATTAGAAAATTTCACATGGTGACTTGTGTATGTAGTGTATCAAACTATAAAGGTTCTCATGTTGGGTATCTCTCCAACCTAAGGTAATAAGGACTAATGAGAATTATGCATCCCTAAGTATATCTATGATTGTATGATATTCCATGAGATATAATTTTCTAGATGATTCCAAGTAATAAGTCTATACTTATTACCTCAAGAATATATTCTTAAACATATCATATACAACCCTTTGTAATGGAAATAAGAATCTATTCAAGCTAACTTTTACATAACATCACAACCCATTAAACTCCATGATGATAAATGGTTATGTACAACTCAAAGTTTTTAATTTGAGGGTGTATTTATCATTCAACCATTTATGTAAAACAATCATCACACATGATGAATGATAAATGGGGATTTTCATTATTATAATAACATGATATTTTTATAAACATTGAAACCAATTTATTTTGGGTTAAACACATAGATATATAACAAGACCCTCATGCGGTTGTTACGGTAATGGATTTTAAACATTACATTCAAATGTAATTTATATCACAAATTTATGTGACCATATGATAAAATACTCCCACTAACCTCATAGTGAGTAAAATATATAAGGAAATATAGTTTTAATAATAGTGAGACATCGGAATAATATTCCTAAACTTCAACTCCTTGAACATATATTCAAACGTAGTAAATTTTTAACATAAAATTTTATAATGTTATATTATGATGTCTGGTTATAATTATTTATAAGTATAGCATAATCATATTTATAACTATTTTTCTAAAAAAATATTTGAAATTTTTTTTAAATAATGTGACTATTTACATCATCGCTTTACCAGCACATCCTAAACTCTTATAGGATATCAATTTTGTTATGGTAACTAATATAAGTCTTTACATTCTTTTTACCATCATATCCTAAACTCTTTTAGGATAAAGTTACAATCACTTTATTTTGGTAAACACTTGTAACCATTTACATTTTTCTTTTCCAATATTTCCTAAACCTTTTTTAGAAATCAAGTCAATTTCACTAAGATTTAATAATATTGATATTTAATTTATCATAGTCTCTAAATGTAACTATTTAAATTTTTCTTTACTGTCTCATATAATAAATATTTAGGATATAAAGTGAAAAAACACTCAAACTCATATTGGCATAATATTTTATTTTTTAACTTTGAAATTTTCAAAGTCCAAACATACTCACACTAGTCTCTTAGACATTATATTCACTTTGTAATATCATTTTAAGACTCAACACAAACTACTTTTTGTTTTAGGAAATAACATTTATTTCCTTTTAGTAGAAATATTTAACAAATAAACAATTGTATCCATATTAAATATGGTATTCTATATTTTTGGAAATATTCCTTTTGTAAATATTTTTTTATTAAAATATCTCATTGATGGATTGTGGGAATAAATTTCATCATGTTTTAAAAAATATCTAGTTATTCAGTTTTTTCTTTGATAAATGCTTTTATCAAAATCTATTTTCTCAAAACATATTATAAAAATCTAATGAATCATAATCCATGTTTATACATTTAATAATATCATAAAAACCATTTTTTATCAAACATAATATCTCATAATATAAGATAATTGAGATGAATATACACATATTTTACTTAGATTCATCCAAACTTGACACATTCCTTTACATTCAAATTCTCAATGTAGTAACTATTTACTTCATCTCATGAATATAAACTACAATCTTGATCAATTATTATTTTTATTTTGAACTCATATATATTTAAAAAAAACATTTTCAAATATGCATTTAGTATCACATGCGCTTAGAAATAGTAGAATTAATTTCTATAACATCTTTACCTGATATGGACATTCCATAGAGTTTCACAAACTCCATTTGGTATATCATTAATAATCCAATAATATTGAATTATTATTATTCGATTCCTAAAAACCCTAGGTTTCAATGACTATGGTATACTTTTTGGGGAAAGATTTTTGAACTTTTCAATGAATTTTTATTCTTCTGTTTTACCAACATGTACTATCTATATAGTATTAGAATCCAGAAATCATATTCCTGGTTCATTCATTCTCAACACATTGATAATATTGGGTAAAACTTTTTTATTGAATTAAATAATATTGTTGTAACATTTAAATAATGTAAATATAAAAAACTATCTACCCAAAACAATACATATTGGTCCTTACATTAAATCATGTTATAGAATTAAACTATTCATAAACCATATGAAAAACACCAAACTCATGTAATTTAAACAACCATTGTTTACAAGCTCTTCTCAAGATCTAAATAAGATATTGTATATATATTATAATGAGTTTATCAAATATTGTACCATCTAAGTTATTAATGTAGAAACTCAATTTCTACATTACTTGAAAACAAAATTCAAACTTCACTTATTTTAATATTTCGGACATTCGGTATATTTACAACATTTTGTAAAACATTCAGTTGATATCATATATCTATTAGAATAATATGATTTATTTATCTAACCAATAAAGATTTAATGAAACTTTTAGTCTCACCAAGTCATTTATATATTAAATAATGTTGAATATCATTTGACAAACCTAATAATATTGAGTATATGATACTAAAATCATTGATGTAACCAATAAAATTGAGTACATGATTGGAGACTAATATTTATTTAGTTATTTGGAATTTAATTCCATTTAAATCTAAGAAAAATAATTTCATGCTTCTATAAGCATACATATTTTCTTACTACACATCATCAAAACTTGGTTACTCTTGAAGGGACTATTTTAACACAT
Source organism: Viscum album (assembly GCA_963277665.1). NCBI lineage: Eukaryota > Viridiplantae > Streptophyta > Magnoliopsida > Santalales > Viscaceae > Viscum > Viscum album. The sequence goes on along the minus strand of OY728133.1, from coordinate 1,908,912,131 downwards.
AGAATATTTCACTTGTTGAAGAACTTTTATTTAGTTACCATTCTAAGAAGTTTCTTAATTTAAGCTCTTTATCTCAAGGATTAATATAAAGTTTAGTTTGATGATGATGAATTAATATAAAACGGAACTTTTTTATAATATTTAAATCATGTAATATATATACTCATTAATTACTTTTAATGATATTGATCCCACTGCAATTGATAATGATCCAAGATCCATGGTTTATTAAGAAAACGACCCCGCTATGGCATGGAACTCATTTCTTAGTCACTTTGGTAGGAAATAATTCCAATCACAACAGTTGTGATTCTTGGATAATTGGGTAGATAACCCTTTATCCAAATCTATATTATGGATTCACTCAACTCTATTCCTTTGGGATCCCAACCCTTGGGTTTTCCAAGTTAAGTGCAACTGAAATCAAACCTTAAAAATAAGCTAACACAGGACATTCCAGGGGAATCCCTCTGTGGTATGAAACTACCCATTGAATAATTTTGAGTCACTCATTAGTTTATTTACCTATAAAATATAATCCATAGACACCATGCTATGGAATGAAACAACCCAATTAGATGATCAAGGTATTGACAAGTGTTTCTCTGGAAGTAATCTCACACTTATTATTTAAGTGGTTTTACTCTCATCAATTTAATATACATCATATGCATATTAAATTCATAACTATTACATAATATGTAATTATTATCATCTCATGTTTTATTCTTATTTTGTGTATGCATGCTTCTAATAATTTTGTTTTTGAATCCCTATTACAACCATCAAATTAATGTGTTCACACCACATTAATGTGTAACTCTTTATACAACCCACAACTCTGTTTTAATCACCCAAAAATAGAAGTCAAGTATACTAATACATATAAAAATTCATCTAATGTAAAAGGTATATTGATGTTTCATGTAAAGGCATAGAGTTATATGATATTGAAAAATACTCATGAGTAAACTTGGAGTGACTGATAACTAACCCTATTTATATTCCTATCCAAGGAATGTTTCTAGGAAAGTAGATGGTCTGACCCAAAGTCCCACTACCTAGAGAAACTTTAGCCAATATAGAATTAAATTCATGAAAACTCTAACACCAAATATACACAAACTATTCCCAAAAACTACTCTCAAACTCATAACTAAAAATAAAAACTAAAGTTAAAGTAGATAAAAACTAAATTTTATGATATCAAACCTATCATGATATGAAAGGATCTATCCTAGAATAAATTCATCGTAAGAAAATTTTCATACAGTTATTCATAATATAAAAATTTTATAACTTTGAATATAACCCTTAATAACCATTAAATAAATTAATTAATTAAAATATTTAAACATGAGTTAAACATGTATGAATAATTTCATAAATAGAAGCTAATTATAAAACATTTTTTAATTTCACCTTTAACAGTATAGATATTTCATAAATATTGTATATAAATTTTTTATATTATTTCCAAAATGAACACTTTCATATTTATCATAATATGGAATTTCCATTTAAACATATGATATTATATGAATTATAAAATATTTCAAATTAAATTTCTATTATGTAAACCCTTTACATAATCCAAATATCATATACTTAATTATTATTTAAACCTTGATCAAATCAATTATCAAAACACCTTTTGATGTGGCCAAAATAATATCCAAAAAAAATACCATTTAATTTGTACAATTTAAAATTAATTAATTTTCTAATAAAAATGAATATTAATGAAATTTATTAAATAAAATATTTATTTATTTTCTAAAATATGAGTCATTTTTGAACTATTCATAAATAAATTTTAATTATAAACATTTTATAAATTTTCAAGAATATAAAAATTTTATATTCTTACCAGTATGAACCCCTTAACATTTTATATTAACTGACATTTAAATGATATTTCCTAAATTATAAACATTTTATAATTTAATATATATTATATAAATTGTTTTATATAATCTAAATATCAAATGTGTTGAAATTTATAAACTCTCTACAAATATTTTTTTATGATTTCTAAATTAACTATTTAATTATATATTATAGATCATGTTATTTAATTTTTCAAAAGGTATAAAAAGTTTTTACCAATTAAACATAAAAAATTATAATTTAATTAATTTATAAAACACTTTTATAAATTTATATAAATATTTCAAAATAAATTTTCTATTATTTATAAAAATTTAAAAATAATAAAATTTAATTAAAAATTGGATTTTTCTATTAAAATAATTACTTTATTTATTTTCATAAACAAGAGAAATATATAAAAACATTTCATATTTATTTCTAGGATTGAAAAATCTCAGTTTACTATTAAAACATATTTTTCATAAATTAATAAATGTATTCATTCGTCAAAGAAGCCTCTGCTCTGATGCCACTAATGGGTTTTGTATGATCATCACATGACCATATTTAGTGGAAGATAACCCAAACACAGGAATATCTATCTCTGAGAATTAATGCATAAATAAACTATAAAATCAATATACCTGAAAATAGCCAATGGGAGTAGTTTTCTTCTTTCTTAGTGAAGGAGAATGCTTGATGAAGATCCAAAAGAAGTGAAAAATGAACTCTGTCTCTGAGTGGGGTACATAGACCAAGGGATCCATGATCGTATCATGAGGATACATGAAAAATGAAGGGGTTCTAGAGCCTTCATCTCAGATGATGAATAGTAGTATGGGAGGAATTTAGAAATGAGAGGCTTACTCACAATTGATTGTATACAACAAGAGGTATCGAAAACATTTATATGTCCACAAATGATGTATTTAATTAAATAAAAATGTGTTTTACAAATTAATGTTTCCATGTACATTTATTACCATAATTCATTAAATCATATTCAATGAGAGGTCAAGCCAATTAATCCATTAATAACGAATTTTAAATGATAATAAAACCATTTTGGAGAAATAAATATATATCAAATATATATATTTATTATCGCATGTATTTAATACATGCATAAAATACATGTAATTAACTATACACTTAATATATACATATATATAATAGAATATAGAATATATATATATATATATACTAGTACGTATCTAATAGACCCTTCCAAGATGATAGAGATTGTTGGTTCTCGATATATCCATGCATACGAGATGGAAGACACATGATTGAGGTTGAAGAAGGCTCCAACAGTGTCATAGCATGACTTACATGTTTATTTTTAAATATATGTATAGTGCAGGAATATAAGTCATACCATATTGATTTCTCTATCCTACTTGTTCACTTCCTTGTTTACCCTATACACTACTATACTCCATGACTTCACCCACACTATTGCTCACCTTTTTCTACGTTATTGTTTCCCTTTAAAGTGAAATTTTGGCCTCAAGTAGCCACATTTATATATTCCCTTTTATTTATGGTAGAAAATAGAATTGATCCTCCTTCATATATATATTCATTTCTTTCTACATGAAAATAAAGAGAAAACCACTGCACTATTGGCCTTTGTTTTTTGTTATTGATGATTGGAACCCTGCCATGAAAAAGTGTTGGATGAAGAAGTAGCACCGCTATTTATAGTAGATTATAAAGACAATTACAAGAACCTTGAATGATTTTTGGGATGAATCTTGGGTTTGGGATAATGATGGGAGCTGGTGTTCATGAAGGCCCTTTAGTGGGAGGCTGCAATGATGATATAATGGCGGCAGTCAATCTCGACAAGTGATAGGATGTCAGAGACCAGTTTTATTCACATCCACAACATGGGTAAGAAGGTAAAGATCTTGGGATGTGGTTGTGGGACCCCGTAATTGATCGATAATGTCATGTTCCGGTGATGTGGGTTCTCAGTGGAGGTTTTGATAAAGGCACGATGGAGGGCAGTTACGTTTGTGAATGGTGATGGTGCCCCAAGGTAGTGACGACATAAGCCTTGGACATAAGTGGGGATGAAATATTGGTTATTGGCCAGTGATGACATTGAGTTTCCAATGGATGTGTGTGATACTGGGATTAATGGAGCAAGTGCCTCAAGATATGGGAAATGACTTCAGGATGGAACAGTCTTGTTAGATACAGGCTGGTCAGATGGAAAATATCATGAGATGTAGGTGGGAGAAGACCTTAGGGTTGTTTTGTGGTAAATTGGGAGGAGAACTCATGCTTGGTGTGCAACAACTTTGTAGGTGACCTAGGGATGCATTGATCACCATAGGATGGTGGAAATCTCACGTTGGTCCTTTCATGAGTTTTTTCCATATGGGCATTTGGGTTGATCACACATGGTCATATAGCTTAGGTGATGAATCAAGGAATACTGGATAACACTATTGGGTCATGGTGGAGGGGATTTAGTCTGAACAAAAATAATGGGCCCCTATTTCCATGTGGTAAGGGGGTCTTTTGGGACTAAATTTTAATTTTAAGGGTCTTTATCCCATGTATTATCGTGTGTGTTACTTTTAATTTTTCAATAAAATTTGATGGTTCATGGTTTTGGGTAACCAAAACCATGATGTGAACCATTTTAGTATAATTCCATAAATAAATTATCAATAAATCTAATCGTATAAAATCATTGTTGTAACATTACAAAAAAAGTGATTCCATAAAATTAAGTAACATGTTCATCTTCATTTATTTCATTTATCAAATTATATCTACACATCATAAATCCTATATATCACTCTAATTATTTTTTATTTCATTTTCATACTTCAATAAAAATAATATTAAGACCACAAATTCATGCTCCTGCTCATTAATTTCTGATAATATATTCTTTATTAATTCAGTTTAGTTGATAATACAACATACACATCATAAAAGATTAATAAATTATAAATGTTGTTAATAATGATGAATTGATTTTATGTTTTAATTTTTGGAATTATAATTCATAAAATAATATTTTCTAATAAAATTAATTATATTTTTTTATTAATTATTCACAAAAAAAGTATAATTTTTAACCTTTCCTTATGAACAATCATTGTAATATCCATAAAATTATCATGGATCATTATAACTCTATATAAATTTCTATATCATATCAATTAAAATTATAGATGTAAAAACAGTATGACTAATGACAAAATATCAAAATAGTCATACCAAAGGAACCATGGTACAAATGGAAAATACTTACACCCAATATTTAATTTTAACAATGGGTGACTCATAAATTGGTAATAAGAAAATATTAATGAGTGGAATTATGTTAATTAAATATAAATAATATTTTTATAAAGATGAATAGTAGACCCAAAATTATTATACAAGTAGTTATTGGGTGTATATTGATGAGGAAATCCAATGTAAGGGTTTATTAATCTTAATTTCCTTTCTTTGAGACATGTTACGTATTATGCACTAGTTTTCCATTATATCTTGTGTATTCTAAATTTTTACTCCCTCATGTAGTATTTTTTATTTTTTTTAGGTTCAATTAAATTTTATTATCAAAATATATATTTTTTAATGATTCTTACTTTAGTAAAATATTATGTTGTAAATTATGATGTTCACTCTTTGTTTTGGATATTTTTCTTCCATGTCCATATTCTCTCTTACCACAAATCATTAATTTTTTATTTAAAAGGGTAATTTTTATTTTCTTTGGGAGCACTCATATTTATCATTATCCATTTTCAAAAGGAAATTTTATATCACTTTTACACATTTTAGTGACTTTATAATAATAATAATAATAACAATAATATAGTATTTCCTTCAAATTCCTTACTATGTTGATACTTTCACCTAGCATTTCTTATAATTTACTATTATTTCTTTTCAAGGATCCAATATTCATATTTTCATTATTAAAATATTTTTTATTGATTTTTTTTCAATATTTAAAATGATTTTTAATGGGACCTATATCTTTGATCTAAAAAACATATCTACAAATTTAAAGAATGTTCTTTAAATGATAAATCCTCCATTTTTCTTTAATACTATAGATTGATCCATCAGTACACTAGTCACCACAAATCATAAATTATGCCTAAATATAACCTTTAATGAAATTATATTCCATTTTAAATGACATATATTTATATATCTTCATTGAAAGTATTTTAGATAGATAATCATACCGTTTAATTTACTAGGGAAAAATATTTTCATGATTTTATAACTTTTTATTCAGTACAATACAAATAAACTATAATTTATTATTCTAATTGAAGGGAACTTTCCTAGATAAATGGAATAATTATTTTTTTGATTGTTTCCATTTAAATGATTACATGATTCATATTTAGTTTTTATGGGTTAATCTTTCAATTATTATAATTGATGATTAATTTATTTCATGTAGAACACATATACATGTATTATCATTAATTAGAAGGTGATTCCATAATTATATATCCCTCTAATGAATTTGGTAAATATTTATTTTGCAATGATATTACCAAGGGACATTAAAAGTAAAACTCGATCCACTATTTTATGGGATATGAGTAGTGATTCCCAATACACTATTTTATGGGATTCAGGTATTGAATCTTGATCATTTATGTTATGGGACATAAGAATTAATTCTTTATATTCTATTTTATGATAGTATTGGTTGTCATTCTATGCATATTCAATGATTATCTATGCTTACACTTGTGTCTCATCCCTATGTTATTCCCCCATTGGTCATGATTTTTATTATGATTTCATATTCTTATTTTGTGATCCATGTTAGGCTTCCATGGTGAACCTTTTATAATCTTATGTTCCTATGTCATGATATATTATTATGCTTTATTGCCTCATGATCGCTTCCAATGTTATATTACATTACCTATTATATTTATCTAATATTATTGTTTTCTTATATTTTCATGTTTATTATCAAATAGTATTTTCTCCCAGGCTCATTAATATTATTTTTTCCTCACTGAGTTTGTTAGCTCATCCTTCTCTTATGTTTCTTTCTTACCTAGAGCTTCTATGAAGGAATATTTTCGTGAAGGAATCATGTGAAGAGAATGATGTCAAATTTTTTGAAGAACTATTGTGTAATAAGATGGTTTTGTAGCTAATAAATATAAAAATGGCTAAATACAGGTGTTTTATTACCCATTTTTCTTAAAATAATGATTGGTTTTATTTTAGTTATTTTTTCACTTCCATAGATCGCGACTTATCTAGTGATGGCCTTTAACAGCGATAGACAAAAAGAACTTATAAAGGGGTGACTTCTATCATCACTCGCACAATGCATTGATAAAGTTTCCTTTTATTTATGCTAATAAAAATAGTGATAAAAGTCGTCCTTTTACAACACTTTTTTAGTATTGATAAAAGTGACACCTTTATCAGTGATTCTTCTAACACTAATAAAGTTCATAGTTAGTAATTTAATTTATATATAAATACTTATATATTTTTGTTTAAATAAATATAATATATTAATATTTTATTTAAAAAATTATATAATATATAAATTAATATATTTATTTGAATATATATTTTTATTTATATTAAATAATTTAAAATATATGTACACGTATAACTATATGTATGTCTGTATGTGTATGTGTGTGTGTATATGAGTATGAATGTTTATGTGTGGTTGTGTGGGTGTGTGTGTGGGTGGGTGGGTGGGTGTGTGTAGATTGTATGTGTCCATATGTATGTTCTTAATTTTGCATAAATGTTACAAATTCACTTTTTAATATTTTTGTAATTTTTTTAATTTTTTTATTCATTTATTATTATATATTCAATAATAATTCTAAAAATATATTTATTCATTTTGTAATAATTATTTATACATATATTTGTTTAATATACATGTACTATTTTCTATATGTTTGTAATTTATATGAATAATATTTATTCATTTTTGTTTATTAAGTTTAACCATTTAAAATATATTTGAAATTTATATAATTAATCTATTTAAATGATTTTTTAATAATTTTTTAATTAAAAAGTTAATTATAAAATTATAAATATTTATAATTTTTAAAAAAATTATTTATAAAATTATAAATATATATATGTATATGTATATATTTAAATAATTATAATATTATAATAAATATATTTAAATCATAAATATATTTATTATATGTATAATTACATATATATATATATATATTAATAAATTTATATATAATTATATAAATATGTTTTTAATTATATAAAAATATTTATAAATTTATTTATTTATAATTATAATTATTAATATATATATATATATTAAAATAATTATAAAATTAGAAAAAATATATTTGAATAACAATTATATTTATTAAATATATATTTATATATATATATTAATAAATATATATATATATATATATATATAATTAAGGAGACCTATATTATGAAGAACTCGATTGCGCAGACCTAGATGAAAATTTGGGGCTTAAGTAGGTTTTTTTGACACCCACATGTCCTTTGGGAGATAGATTCTATAGTGGGTGTCCCGATCAAAATGGATAGGGAAATAGGTATAGGCAATTTTCACATGTTCTAGTATAAGTTGATCTAACGAATCCTTTGGTCAAATAAATTATTCTTAACACTCATGAATTTAGATTTGATTTTCTTTTGTTGAATATGAAAAGATTCAACCTTTTTTCAAAATTGTTATAATCTTCGACATGATACTGAGAAATTCCATAAGGCATTGGGCCACTCTGGGCTGAATAATGTGCAGGGTCCTATTAAACCCATAGAAGATCTAGTGCAGGATGTTGATATGGTTCCTAATACGAGGGGTGTTGGACTCCTCATGTATTAATCATGTTTTAATGATCACAAATCTTATTCAACCTAGTTAACTCCTATAAATTATATCCAATCATGTGTATTTATGTTTAAATTTTTCTCATGCTTTAAGAAGAGCCATGCAAGATCTTAATTGCTCTACATTCAGTTTAATTACTTTATACTATCTTTGATTTACTCTCATAATACCTTATTTGACAAATAATTAAGTCTAATCCATTCTATTATCATCATTACTTAAGTCTGAACACAGTTACTTTGAAAAGTCTGAAACACCATGAGTTTGCCACTGGCTATGTCTTTCTGGCACCGTGAAGCAAGACACCGTGAATCCAGACACCGTGAAGCAGACACCATGAAGCCAGACACCGTGAAGAAAGACACTGTAAAGCGAGAAACCATGAAGCAGACACCGTGAAGTCAACACCGTGAAGTAGACACCGTGAAGCAAGACACCGTGAAGTAGACACTGTGAAGCAAGACACCGTGAAGAAATACACCGTGAAGCAAGATATCGTGAAGCAAGACACGGTGAACCAATACACCGTGAAGTAGACAATGTGAACAAGACATTGTGACCATGAGACACCGTGAACATGAGACACTGTTACACTCAGACACCGTGATCAATCTAGACATCGTGTGAAGGAGACACCCTTTCTATTAATTACTGTGACACCCTTTATTAAAATATTTTTTCGTCTTTAAATTTAATTTCTAATGGTCATATTTGATGATTTTAATGCACTGGCATAATTAATGTTTCTTTGTAGACATATCATCGGACAGTACGAGGTACGAGGTGCAGAATACATGCAACCTGTCAACTCCAATAAATGCATTCCAAGTTAAAAGTGAAGTGTGGCCAAGAATCAGTGTACGTGATACAAAAACTAAAAACAAGGCTATGAGCAACCCAACAAATAACACTGAGAAAATTTCTAAAGGAAGGATTTTCACATGCATGCAACCCAACTCTGAAGAACATACGAAGTACACTGGAATCTAGAGTACATATTCACACTGTCGAACATCACGAATAACACAAGTTAAATTGTGACACTCTATTTTACAGACAGGGACATGAACTCTGCAGCTGCTTCATCTCAAAAGTCCAAAGATTCAAAGACAAACACTCATAGCACTTCTAAACCCATATTTATATTTCTGCTTTGTTGTGTATCTATTTATTACCTTTCGAGCAGAGTGTGTACCTATAGAACAACACACTATGTCTCCTGTATTAAACTGAATGATACAATATATCCTTACTCAACCATTCTCTTACTCTTGTTTATACCCACAGGTAAGTGTGGAAGAGGTCCCTGTGTGGCCTAGTTATTTTGTACCCACAAAAACTGTGGAAGAGGTCCCTATGTGGCCTGGATAGTCTGAGTACTGTTTTTAACCTTGATCCAGGGTGTGTATCAAATTTTATTCCTATAAACTGGTTGGTGGCAGGTGATCACCAAGTGAAGTGGATTAGGTCTCGGCTTGAGACAGAACCACTTTTTTCATATCCGTTGTGCTGCTTAATTTAGTTATCTCTATTTTATTGCTTTACTATATAATCTAGAAATCAATAATTTCACTTTGATATTTAATCTTGGAAAGAAGTTATAACTAGCATTTATTAGTAGAATAACTTCAAAAGTAATATTAATAACACAAATTAAGATCACTGAGAATTAATCAATCTTATAAGAATATACTTAAACAGTCAAACTCTTATAACATTATAACCTTGATTAACTGGGCTATATTTAATCTTTGGGGAAAACCTTTTTAGAAATACTTTTTACATAAATTTTTATAGTTACTCAATTCACCCCTCCCCTCTTGATTAATCTACTCCGACCAACATTTGGTATCAATGGTTGTTTATTAGGACTCTGTGTAATCTTATTCAACTGTGATTATAGTTGTACTTTAAAGATCTATAAATTTCTGTTAATTATAAATTTCTATCTCTTTTGAAGTAATACTTTATTATGGATAATAGATTGGAAGGTGTTTCAACCAACAGAACACCCTTCTTTAATGGAACCAATTATTTTCAATGGAAAATTTAAATGAAAATGCATTGAGAGAGTAAGAGTTTTGAAATTTGGTCATCCATTATAGATGAATACAAAATTCCTTCTACTGATAGAATCAAATGAGATGAACCTACCAAAACTTCCTACAATAACAATTGCAAATCTATGAATGATTTATACGGCTCCTTAGGATATGAAGAGTTTAATAGGATTTCTGCTTGTAAGACTGCCCATGAAATTTGGGATACCTTGTCTATCTCACATGAAGGAACATCTAGTATAAAATAAGTGAGACTTAATACTTATACTATCAAATAGGATAATTTTAAAATGAAACCCGATGATCCTATTTCTGACATGTATCTTAGGTTCAATGAGATTGACAACACAATGATTTCACTTAGAAGAGAAGTTACTTCCAAGGAACAGATCATGAGAATCCTTAGATATCTACCTGACAGATGGAGGGGAACCTCTGTCTATATTAGAGAATCATGCTACATCAGCAAACTACCTATAAAAGAATTCATTGGGAAACTGATAATGTATGAGGAAGAGCTGAAAGTCAATAAAGAGGATGATGAACCAAAGAGGAAATCTGTTGCATTCAAGACCACCACCTCTATGCACAAAGACAAAGGGAAACTGGAATCTTTTGTAGATATATCCACCAGTGAACAATCATCATTTGACAATGATGAGAAGATGGCTCAACTCGCCAGAAGATTCAATCAATTTTTCAAAAAGAATAACTTTTTCAAAAAGCCTAACTTCAAGGGAAAATATGACCAAAAAGGGAACTGGAAGAAGGACTGGAAAAGAAGTGACAAGACTGATGAAATTTTATGCTATGATTGTAAGAGAAAAGGACATATAAAAGATGACTTTCCAAAGCTCAAGTACAAAAAGAAATATGAGTACAAGGATAGGAAGTACAAAAAGGCAATGAAAGCAACCTGGAGTGATTCTAAGGATAGTTCAAGCGACTCAAAGACATCACATGATGAACAGCCTAACAAATCCAACTTGTACTTTATGACAAACACATCTAAGGTAACACTGGATTCTTCTGTACATAACCCATATTATTCTGAAGATGAAAGTGACTCAAAAAATGACTAATAAAGAAATGTTTGAATATTGTAACATGCTTGAGGAAACATGCAATGGAATAAAAGTAAAATATAAATCATTGAAGAAATAGCATGCTCTTACCGTAATTGTTAAATTTGAACTCACAACTGAAAAGGACAAAAATGCTCAACTTCTCAAAGAAAAAAATGAGTTAAAAATGTATAATAAACAATCAAATAGTGATTTAGAAAAGTTTACTAATGGGAAAAATACCCTTACCCAAATGCTAGGAAAACAGATTGCCCCTAAATACAACAGTGGCATTGGTTATCAACATGGTAAAAGAAATCTTGGTAGAACAAAGTTTGTTTCAAGATCTAGTACATATAGTTTTACTCCCAACTCTGGACATAAATCAACAAATTCAATTCATGATACATGTTCTACTATTTCAAGATTTTCTAGACTGAATATAGTTTATTTTTCAAATACTTTAAACAATGCTTATAAGAAAACTATGAGACAAATATGGGTTCCTAAAGAACTTATTACTGATATTACTAGATCCAAACAAGTATGGGTACCAAAATCTATTTTTTCCTAATCTTTTTGTAGTAAAATTGCTTAAAGATATCCTGAAAAAGTCTATGGTACTTGGATAGTGGATGTTCAAGGCACGTGACAAGAGACTAATCATGCTTCAAGAACCTAATAAAAGTAGATGGAGGACATGTCACACTTGGTGAAAATGCTAAGGGAAATATTATTGGCCTAGGATAAATCGGTAACTCTAACTCAGTTTTAATTTCTAAAGTACTATTTGTTGATGGTTTAAAATATAATATACTTAGTATCTCGCAATTATTTGATGATGGATTTCATGTTAGATTTGAAAATGATGCTTGTAATGTCTTTAATTCTAATGATGAATTAGTATTTTCTTCATTAAGAAATGAAAATATTTATTTTGTTAATTTAGATTATTTGGACTCTCAAAATGCTTAATGCTTAAGTGTATTTAATAAATAATCTTGTCTCTGGCATAGGAGACTAGGAAACTGTAATGTTCACTCCCTTAGAAAGCTATCTAGACAAATCCTAGTTAAAGACTTACCCAAACTTGACTTTCCAAATGAAAAAGTGTGTAATACCTATCAAAATGGAAAATAACACAAAGTTTCTTTCAAACCAAAGAATGAAGTGTCAACTTATCTACCTCTTAAACCAGTTCACATGGATTTGTTTGGACCTTCTAGAGTTTCTAGCTTAAATGGGAAGCACTATGTTTGCATTCTTGCAGATGACTTTTCTAGATATACTTGGACCTTTTTATGGCTCACAAAAGTGAATCCTGGTCATATTTTACCAAATATGCCGAGTCTGTAGAAAATCTAAGTGGAATTAGAATTAAATCATTAAGTAGTGATCATGACTGTGAGTTTGAGAATAAATAGTTTGAATTATTTTTCTCATAAAATGGTTATATTCACAATTTATCTACCCCTAGAACACCTCAGAAGAATAGAGTTGTACAGAGAAGAAATAGAACCCTACAAGAAATTGTTATAACAATGATTAGTGAATATAACCTACCTATTTATTTTTGGGTTGAAGATGTTAATAGAGCATGCTACATAATCAATAGAATGTTAATCAGACCTATTCTTAAGAGGACTCCTTATGAATTATGGAACAATAGAAAACCCAAGGTTAGCTACTTCAAAGTTTTTTGTTACAAAGTCTATATTCTTAATACCAAAGATAGTCTTGACAGATTTGCATCCAAAAGTGGTGAAGGTATCTTTTTAAGATATTCCATGTCTAGTAAATCCTATAGAGTGTTAAATAAAAGAACTAAATGTGTTGAAGAATATGTTCACGTAAAATTTGATGAAACCGATCCACATGAGCCTAAAACCATCCTAGAGAATCTGTTAGATGATGTATCAAATCTTAACATCAATACAAAATCCTAAAATTCTTCTGTGAAAGAATCTGTGATGAAGTGCACTGTGTTGCATTTGTTGTCAATGAGGTATGTTGTTGTCAAGGAATGAATGGATGGATGTCAAGGAATGTCAAGATATGAATGACAAAGGATGTGATGGTGTTGGTAAGGAAAGGAGAATGGCCATGGTACTAAGATGCATGTCACTTAGGAGATTCACTAAGTGACATGGGATGTTGTGGTTGAAACATTCTCTATGTAAATCAGACGATTGTAGAACTGATCTTAATTTTTCAATACTTGTATCAAGATGATACTAAGTTACACCACTTGAAGAATGGATGATGATGGAGTATCATCATTACATCTGACGATTGATGAGCTGATCTTTAAGTTCTAAGAACTTGTATCAACTGGATACAAAGTCACAACAATGTTAGAAGGCCGTGTATTGTATTGACAATGCATGAGGAGATCAAAGGTATCCATCCACAAGTTCTAAGTGGATGAAGTGGTTTAATGAAGTCCATGCACTATCACTTAGTGCATGTGAATTTGAAGTTGATCCAATTAATCTCTGATTAGATCAATGAAGCACATTGAAGAAATATTTGATTCAGGAGTTCGGTTGAAGATGAAGAACCTTCGGGAATTCCATTCCAAAGTGATGAATAAATGTTGAAGAGAATTGGAGGAATTCTAATGAAGAAGAAGAATAGATGAGGGCAATGGCTTAGAGGAAGATGTCTTGGCATTTAGAATTGGCATTTGGCTTATACTCATAGGAGAACTTTGTATTTGACAAAGTCCTTATTCATGCCTTTGCCAAAAAATATGGCCAGCCAAGGCACCTTGAGGGTTCAAACCCCAAGGCATGGGCGCTAGGGCACCACGCCCACGGGGGAACCTGTGGGGCAAGCCAGGGCGGCAGGGCGCACCCAAGACACCGCATGGGCGCCTGGGGCACGCCCGAAGGAGCGCGGCAGAGGCGTAGGAGCATACCCCCAAGAGTGTCAGTGTGCATAGAGGGCGCATAGCGCGCGCCCGAGGGGCAGGAGTGGGCGCAGAGCGCGCCCGCAGAAGAACTCGGTGCGGGGCGGCACTGAGAGGGGAGGAGATTCAACCGGCCGTCTCTGGGAGCGGCTGGTTGATAAACCGCGGAAATTCCGTGAGGCGATTCGATGTGGGACGAAAAATTTCACCACGGATCAGATCTGAGCCGTCCGCCTCATCGCGCGCTCGATCTCCGCCGCTCATCGCATCTCGCCGCTCGAGATCTTTTCCCGGCCGTCTGATGTCTTTCAACTCCGCATCCAACGGTCCGGCGTCTGTCTTCAACCTCGAGCAAAGCCGCTGCCACCCGCGTGCCTCTGTCGAACCAGGAGCAACCCGAGAGAAGAATTCGAGTTCCCGGCCACCTCTGATCAAACAGAAGTGTCCCTCGTGATCGTCTGGCCACACCGAACATGTCCATGCATTAAAATGACTCTGCATGCATCAAAGGAGAGATTTCGGAGTTTGGACGAAGGAAAGCGAAGATTCCGAGGCCATGTGGTGTTCGTGCTATGCATGGACCGGTTTTAAATGAAGCCATGCATGCTTTTTAAAATGCATGCACGTAGAGAAGGATGAAGATAAAAGAGCCCGCGTGAACCGAGGATAGAAACCAGATTTGAAATATTTTTAAAGATCCGAAATCTTCGGTATTTTGAAGTTAAACCACGCGGATGCTTTGAGGCGTTTCTCTGCCTATATAAAGAGAGCCCGAAGCACAGAGAATGCTTGCTGATCCTTTGTTGAAAATTCGAAGTCCTGTGAGTGCTCTCTCCCTCACGAAGAAAGAAGCCCCGCGCAAATTACTTGCGCGGCTGTTGTCCCGAAGCCACCCGAGGCTTTGAAGGTGTTCCTTGCATGCAACTCCTTTGTGCGTCAAGAAGAAGGAGGTCAAGTGTTCCATGCGCGCCTTCCCTTTGTGCGGCAGGAAGTACCCGGGGCAGTAGCACTTGCGCGCCCCATGGTTGAGGTGCCTTGCACCCAAGGCCTTGCACGGCTCTTGTGCCTTGTGCACCCAAGTGCTTGCGCGGCAGAAGAGAAGTTGGTCGCGGCTCAAGCATACCCTTGCGCGCCTCCTTTGAGATCAAGTGAAGAAGACCACCTACGAACAGTGGGTGTGTGCCAAGTGGAGAAGAGGACCTGAGGCTTTCATGCCTTGTATGTGCACCAAGTGAAGACACATTTTGTGTGTGCAAAATTGAAGAACAACCTACGGGTTAAGGGTGTGAAACAAGAAGTGGGAAGAGGCCCAAGTCAAGTGTGTGCAAAACAAAGAACAATTTATGTGTACTTGAACAAGTAACAAAGAAGGCCGAACCTAGGTGTGTACAAAGTGTATGCATTTAGAAGTTTAAGGAAGAGGACATCCACACTAAAGTATAACACACTTTTAAGTGTGTAATCAAAAGAAATAAAGTGTGTGAATTTCAGAGAAGGTGTGTGCTTAAAGGATTATACCCTTTGTTGGTTTACTGCACCAAGAAGAAAATAAGGGGAGTGCATGCTTGCATGCATGCACGTGCACACGTGAACAAAGCTAAATCAGGCTGTGTGCAATTTGAGTTGTCCAAGACTAAGAGTTCTTGAAGAATATTGAGAACCCATGCAATCAGTGCATGAGGATGCAGAGTTGCCATGCACTCAGTGCATGAAGTTGAAGTGAAGTGAGACTGGACCAGACTGAAGTTAAAGATATCAGTTGTCTGAGTATTCAGTATTTGAAGAGAGAAGCCAGGTCATCCTTAGAAGAAGGAGATAAATCCTGAGCAAGACGAGAAGACCTGATCATCACAAGTGATCAGAGGTACAGAGCAAGGCCAGCAGTCTTTATCCCAGGCTGCTGAAGATACTTGAAGAGCTGAACAAGAAGAAGAGCTACTCGTGCGACTCGAGGAGCCAGGAGAAGCCCCCTGTGAGACTCAGGGTGGAAGAAGTCTTCAGTGGGATTCTGGAGCAGGCCAGTGGGACTCTGGTAACACTGTGGGACGCAGTATAAAGACCCTCCTGTGGGACTCAGGAGAGATACAGTGAGACTCTGTATCGACCATTGTAATTCTAACAAGTTATAATGGAGAAACCATGTTGGGGCGTATAACCAACATGGCAAGGACGTAGGCCTTTGGTGTCGAACCTTGTAAATCCTTGTTTCCAGTGCCTTTACATTTACTACATCATTCTTGGAAAGGTGAGAGACAAAAGAAGAGTGGATCTAGGCTTTAACCAGCCATAGAGGTTTAATTTATAAAGAATCAATTAGTAAAAAGTTTTAAGGGATCAATGATTCACCCCCTCCCCCTCTCAGTGATTCACACTGATCTGGGCACTTCAATTGGTATCAGAGGGAGGTTACCTCTAAAAGATCCAAGGGAGTCTTTATGAAGTGCAGATTTGAAGAAATGAGTAACCAGCCTCAAATGGAGATATCTGCCAAGACTCAGAAAAATAGAAAGAAGAAACAGGCCAAGAAGATGAAGAAAGCCTGTCCTAGCTATGATGAAGTTGGAATAATGAACGATCTTCAAAATGCAATCGAATATCTTCAGAAGACAGTCCCCAAGGAAGTGGCAATGTGTATAGCTACAGGCATCCTTTATCTTCAAGAAGAAAAATCACAGTTAGAAGAAGAAGCCAATGCAATGGAAGATCAATTGGCAAAAAGGGTTGGCATAACCAACACTCTCATAAAGCTGGTGAAGGCTAAAGATGAAACCGTTTCTCTTTGCAATGAAAGATATGAAGACACTGCTGAAGAATTTCAAAGAAGCCTTTCTGAGAAAGAATTCTTTAAAGTAGTAATCAAAGATGTTTACCATGCACTGGAGAAGTGGCATAGAGTATCAATGGTTGTTAAAGATGCTCAACTTGAAGACAAAGTAAAAAGGGTGAAGGAGCTTGACAACTCATTGCTTGAAATGAATAAGGTTCATGAAGACCAGATGATACAGCTGGAACAGAAATGGGAAGGAAAGCTAAGAACTGTTGAGGATGAGAATAACTCCCTTAACATGAAGTGTTTAGAATTAGAGGTGATATTGAAAAATCTGCAATCACCCAAAGCTGAAGCCTCCTAGTCAGCTGAAAGAAGAAATGTTTCTACTCAAGTGAGCTTTGAGAAGGATGATTCTAAAAGAAAGACATCCTCTAATGAAAGGGAAACATCTTCTAAAAAGAAGGTACCATCCATACCATCTTGTACTCATGCTTCTAAAAGTGTTTCTACTAAAAGTGCGGGATGGAAGAATGAATCCAAACAAGTATGGATGAAGACAATGAAGAAAGAAAGCTCTCCTGAAGCAGCACAACAATTCAAGACAAGTACCCTACAATCAGAAGGAATCAAAAAGTCAAGATTTTTGGGTCAGTGTTGGTGTTGTAATACGTATGGGCACTGTGCAAAGGATTGTTGGTACAATCCACTGAATGTCAAAGCACAAAGGAAGGCCATGCCAAGGGGGAGCAAGCCAGAGGAAAAGAAGCAGCATCCACAGGTCCAGAGACATCTCTTTACTGAAAATAGATTTGGATTACTTAATAACATCTGGGATGTGTGAAAAAGTGGTCAAATAGATACATGTCAATCTCCAACTGTATCCAGAGCTCAAAAGAAGAAAAGATCACAGAACCTGGCTCAGAAAGAATCCTTGGGAAGCAAGAAGAAAGTTGAAGATGCTCCAAAGAAGGTTTTGAAAAAGGAAAAGAAGTCCTTGGAATCTAAATCCAAGAAGGGTGATGCATCCAGAAGGACCACCAAGAAAACATGCTTCTACTGTGGAAAGAAAGGTCATACCATGGATCTTTGTGAACAAGCCATGGAACTGAATAGAAGCAGACTGGACTCAAAAAGACAATAAATCCAGAAGAAGTAGAAGGGATTGATTGAAAACAAGTTGCCTAAGAAAGGTAGCTTGAAAGCATCAAAAGAACCATGTGGAACTTCCAGAACTGAGGCCACACTCCCAAGTGACTTACTTTTCATATGGCCAAATCAGTTTCAACTTTCCAAAGATCTACAAAGAGCTGAAGATGAAGTTCTGGAATTGCTAAGGCAAAAGGGAAGAAGAAGATTTCACATGAAGATGTATTGAGATCCACACCAGGACAAACATCATTGAAGATCAAATGTGCAAGTGTGAAGAATGGTGAAAATGGGACATCTCGGTTGAGAGAATCTTCTCAACCTTGTTGTTCACATTGATGAACCAAGGAGGTTCCATCTTATTACCTAATCACTTGTATTTACATGTGCTGACATTGCAGGGAATTGAAGATGATGATCATTCTCAGCTGGAGGATGGTTTGGAAGGAATGGAGTGCACCCCTTGAGGGGGAGCCTATCTGAAGAAGATGGGATTCTGAGATTAATACCATCTTGAGAAAAGCTGAAGGTATTCCAATCATACTTTCATCCCTTGATTCTTAATTTCATTCATCATGACAACTACAGGGGAGTATTGATTGAATACAAATGGTTGAAAGGGGGAGCTTTATCTTTGCACTGAACTTTCTAATGTGTTTGGTGAAGTATGTGCAGGATTTAGCAATTCATTGTTATATCTGAAACAAATTTCAAGCCCCATGAAGCATGATCTCACATGTATAGTGAATGTTGGACAGCATTGAGTTCCTTGGTTACATCACTCTTGTTTTCTACACCGGGATAGCCCAAGTAGACTTAGAGATGATTTACTAAAGGTTCTTTGCTAAAGAGAACATGTGACATCATCCCTCTCTCAGTGATTTTCAAGAAAACACTTTTCAAAGGGAGGAAGAGATTTTTGAAAGAGAACCACACCACACCTTTGCATTTGATTGCCAATAAGGGGGAGAAAATATTGGCACACATATTGACCCATTCATATGTGCTCTAGTGTATTGCCAACAAATACAAAGGGGGAGATTGAAGTGCACTGTGTTGCATTTGTTGTCAATGAGGTATGTTGTTGTCAAGGAATGAATGGATGGATGTCAAGGAATGTCAAGATGTGAATGACAAAGGATGTGATGGTGTTGGTAAGGAAAGGAGAATGGCCATGGTACTAAGATGCATGTCACTTAGGAGATTCACTAAGTGACATAGGATGTTGTGGTTGAAACATTCTCTATGTAAATCAGACGATTGTAGAACTGATCTTAATGTTTCAATACTTGTATCAAGATGATACTAAGTTACACCACTTGAAGAATGGATGATGATGGAGTATCATCATTACATCTGACGATTGATGAGCTGATCTTTAAGTTCTAAGAACTTTTATCAACTGGATACAAAGTCACAACAATGTTAGAAGGCCGTGTATTGTATTGACAATGCATGAGGAGATGAAAGGGATCCATCCACAAGTTCTAAGTGGATGAAGTGGTTTAATGAAGTCCATGCACTATCACTTAGTGCATGTGAATTTGAAGTTGATCCAATTGATCTCTGATTAGATCAATGAAGCACATTGAAGAAATCTTTGATTCAGGAGTTCGGTTGAAGATGAAGAACCTTCGGGAATTCCATTCCAAAGTGATGAATAAATGTTGAAGAGAATTGGAGGAATTCTAATGAAGAAGAAGAATAGATGAGGGGAATGGATTAGAGGAAGATGGCTTGGAATTTAGAATTGGCATTTGGATTATACTCATAGGAGAACTTTGTATTTGACAAAGTCCTTATTCATGCCTTTGCCAAAAAATATGGCCAGCCAAGGCACCTTGAGGGTTCAAACCCCAAGGCATGGGCGCTAGGGCACCACGCCCATGGGGGAACCCGTGGGGCAAGCCAGGGCAGCAGGGCGCACCCAAGACACCGCATGGGCGCATGGGGCACGCCCGAAGGAGCACGGCAGGGGCGTAGGAGCGTACCCCCAAGAGTGTCAGTGTGCATAGAGGGCGCATAGCGCGCGCCTGAGGGGCAGGAGTGGGCGCAGAGCGCGCCCGCAGAAGAACTCGGTGCGGGGCGGCACCGAGAGGGGAGGAGATTCAACTGGCCGTCTCTGGGAGCGGCTGGTTGATAAACCGCGGAAATTCCGCGAGGCGATTCGATGTGGGACGAAAAATTTCACCGCGGATTAGATCTGAGCCGTCCGTCTCATCGCGCGCTCGATCTCCGCCGCTCATCGCATCTCGCCGCTCGAGATCTTTTCCCAGCCGTCTGATGTCTTTCAACTCCGCATCCAACGGCCCGGCGTCCGTCTTCAACCTCGAGCATAGCCGCTGCCACCCGCGTGCCTCCGTCGAACCAGAAGCAACCTGAGAGAAGAATTCGAGTTCCCGGCCACCTCCGATCAAACCGAAGTGTCCCTCGTGATCGTCTGGCCACACCAAACATGTCCATGCATTAAAATGACTCTGCATGCATCAAAGGAGAGATTTAGGAGTTTGTCTGAAGGAAACCGAAGATGCCGAGGCCATGTGGTGTTCGTGCTATGCATGGACCAGTTTTAAATGAAGCCATGCATGCGTTTTAAAATGCATGCACGTAGAGAAGGCTGAAGATAAAAGAGCCCGCGTGAACCGAGGATAGAAACCAGATTTGAAAGATTTTTAAAGATCCGAAATCTTCGGGATTTTGAAGTTAAACCACGTGGATGCTTTGAGGCGTTTCTCTGCCTATATAAAGAGATCCCGAAGCACAGAGAATGCTTGATGATCCTTTGTTGAAAATTCGAAGTCCCGTGAGTGCTCTCTCCCTCACGAAGAAAGAAGCCCCGTGCAAATTACTTGCGCGGCTGTTGTCCCGAAGCCACCCGAGGCTTTGAAGGTGTTCCTTGCGTGCAACTCCTTTGCGCGTCAAGAAGAAGGAGGTGAAGTGTTCCCTGCGCGCCTTCCCTTTGTGCGGCAGGAAGTACCCGGGGCAGTAGCACTTGCGCGCCCCGTGGTTGAGGTGCCTTGCACCCGAGGCCTTGCACGGCTCTTGTGCCTTGTGCACCCAAGTGCTTGCACGGCAGAAGAGAAGTTGTCCGCGGCTCAATCATACCCTTGCGCGCCTCCTTTGAGATCAAGTGAAGAAGACCACCTACGGACAGTGGGTGTGTGCCAAGTGGAGAAGAGGACCCGAGGCTTTCATGCCTTGTATGTGCACCAAGTGAAGACACATTTTGTGTGTGAAAAATTGAAGAACAACCTACGGGTTAAGGGTGTGCAACAATAAGTGGGAAGAGGCCCAAGTCAAGTGTGTGCAAAACAAAGAACAATTTATGTGTACTTGAACAAGTAACAAAGAAGGCCGAACCTAGTTGTGTACAAAGTGTACGCATTTAGAAGTTGAAGGAAGAGGACATCCACACTAAAGTATAACACACTTTTAAGTGTGTAATCAAAATAAATAAAGTGTGTGAAGTTCAGAGAAGGTGTGTGCTTAAAGGATTATACCCTTTGTTGGTTTACTTCACCAAGAAGAAAAGAAGGGGAGTGCATGCTTGCATGCATGCACGTGCACACGTGAACAAAGCTAAATCAGGCTGTGTGCAATTTGAGTTGTCCAAGACTAAGAGTTCTTGAAGAATATTGAGAACCCATGAAATCAGTGCATGAGGATGTAGAGTTGCCATGCACTCAGTGCATGAAGTTGAAGTGAAGTGAGACTGGACCAGAATGAAGTTAAAGATATCAGTTGTCTGAGTATTCAGTAGTTGAAGAGAGAATCCAGGTCATCCTTAGAAGAAGGAGATAAATCCTGAGCAAGACGAGAAGACCTGATCATCACAAGTGATCAGAGGTACAGAGCAAGGCCAGCAGTCTTTATCCCAGGCTTCTGAAGATACTTGAAGAGATGAACAAGAATAAGAGCTACTCGTGCGACTCGAGGAGCCAGGAGAAGCCCCCTGTGAGACTCAGGGTGGAAGAAGTCTTCAGTGGGATTCTGGAGCAGGCCAGTGGGACTCTGGTAACACTGTGGGACGCAGTATAAAGACCCTCCTGTGGGACTCAGGAGAGATACAGTGAGACTCTATATCGACCATTGTAATTCTAACAAGTTATAATGGAGAAACCATGTTGGGGAGTATAACCAACATGGAAAGGACGTAGGCCTTTGGTGCCGAACCTTGTAAATCCTTGTGTCCAGTGCCTTTACATTTACTGCATCATTCGTGGAAAGGTGAGAGATACAAGAAGAGTGGATCGAGGCTTTAACCATCCATAGAGGTTTAATTGATAAAGAATCAATTAGTAAAAAGTTTTAAGGGATCACTGATTCACCCCCTCCCCCTCTCAGTGATTCACACTGATCTGGGCACTTCATGTGAAAACTTTAATTTCTGGAAATTCCTTAGAATCAAGTCACAATGAACCTGAATCTGTTGATGAACCTGAAATTACTAGACCCTCTTTTTCTAGAACTGTTTGAACTATTAATAACCATCCCTTAGATTCTGTTGTAGGAGATTTAGACAAAGGAACTCAAAATAGAGCTTCTCATGGAAATCAGGCTAAACATTAAGTCTTCTAGTCACAACTTGAACCTAAAAATATTAATGATTCTATCAATAATGAATTTTGGGTGATGGCTATGCAAGAAGAACTTAATCATATTGAAAGGAAAAAAGTTTGGAAACTTGTTGAAAGACCCAAGGACACTTTCACCATAGGCACTAAATGGGTATTTACAAATAAGGTAGATGAAGATAGTAACATAGTTAGAAACAAGGCTAGACTAGTTGAATAAGGCTATAGTAAAGAAGAAGGAATTTAATTTGAGGAGACCTTTACACCAGGAGACAGACTTGAATCCATCATAATCCTACATTCCTATGATGCACATTTTAATTTAAAACTATATCAAATGGATGTTAAGAGTGCATTCTTAAATGGTTATATAGCTGAGGATGTTTTTGTTGAACAACCCCCTGGATTTAAAAACCCCCATTTTCCAAATCATATTTTTAAACTATCAAAATCCTTATATGGTTTGAAGCAATCTCCAAGAGCTTGGTATGACAGATTGAGTACTTTTCTTATTTCCAAAGGTTTTATAAAAGGAATAGTTGATCCTACCCTTTTTATAAAATGAATTTCTAATGATGTTTTAGTTGTTGAAATCTATGTAGATGACATTATTTTTAGATCTTAGAAGAATTATTTATGTGTTGATTTTTCTAAAATGATGTAAAACTAATTTGAAATGAGTTTAATGGGTGAACTAAAATTCTTTCTTGGATTTCAAATCTTTCAAAATAATGATGGAATTGTTTTAACCCAAAGTAAATATACTATAGATATTCTAAAACGTTTTGGATTGGATAGCACTAAAAGTAGTGACACTCCCATGAGTACCACTTGTAAGTTGGATCTTGATAAAGATGGAAAATCTGTTGACCAAACCACTTATAGAGGAATGATTAGAAGTTTACTCTACTTAACTGATAGTCATCCTAACATTATGTTTAGTGTTTGTATGTGTGATTGTTTTCAAGAAAACCCTAAGGAATCTCATTTAAATTCTATAAAGAGAATTTTCAAATACCTCAAGCATATACCCAATCTAGGACTGTTTTATCCTAAAGGATAATCATTTGAATTAGTTAGTTATTCTAATGTTGACTTTGGTGTTATAAGTTAGATAGAAAAAGTACCTATGGAACATGTCACATTTTAGGCAAGTCACTAGTATTGTGGTGTAGTAAGAAACAAAATTATGTTGCATTATCTACTGCAGAAGCTGAATACATAGTTGTTGCTAGTTTTTGTGCTCAAATTTTGTGGATGAAACACACATTACTAGATTATGGATATCAATTCAGACATGTACCTATAAATTGTGACAACACAAGTGCTATTAACATCTCAAAAAATATTGTTTCACATTCTAGGACAAAGCACATTGATGAAAGACATCACTTTTTGGGAGATCATTATCAAAAAGGTGATATCAATTTGGAATTCATTGGTGCTGAATATCAAATTGCTGATATATTCACCAAACCATTAAATTCTGAGAGAATATACTACATCATACATGAACTAGGCATGATAAATATCAAATAGATACCTTACTTGTTACAGTTTCAAGTCTTACTATTTGATATCTTTCTATTTTATACTTTATTGTTTCATGATTACAGTTTCTCAGCTTACTGTCTCACTGTAATACTCAGTTACTATCTCTCATGTTTACTATCTCACCATAATGTTCATGTTTACAGTCTCACAGTTAGTATTTTGTACTTATTGTCTGATGTTTACTGTCTCACCGTAGCGCACACTAAGAAGTTCATTCACGGTCTCACTATAAAGCTCGTTTACCATCTCACTGTAATGAACAGATATGGTCTCATAGTAAAAATTATTTATGTTTTTATTTAAACTCATATCGCGGTAATTATCCTTTTCACCTTTTTTATTTTCCCGCATTTTTATTTTTGCGACGTTTGGTATTCCTAAATGATAAAACAAAGAAAGTATGACTCGATTCTTCACTCTAGGTTTATTCTAATTCCTCATTTCGAACCCTTCTTAATCAATGCAACCCGTCTCCCTCTCGAACCTTCAATGAATTCCAAACATGAAACGTCTATCATCATCGACACCTGAGAAACATAGCTTGAAGAAGAAGAATATTGCACCTAATATAACTCTTGAAGGACCTTTAAATTAGAATCTGGTAAACAGCATTGTTGTACCTGAGAAAGAGATTTTCCTCAAATGGCTTCTGTCTATAAAGTCTCTGGTATTGAAAGTGTTAGAACAGTAAGGCTGGTTAGAATGGTTCTCGAAGGAAGATAGACTCATATACCCTAGGTTAGTGGCTCAGTTTTACCAGTACGTATAGTTCTCATTTGATTCTGGTGATAGCTATGTTGTAAGAAATTGGGTCAATGGCCAGATATGATCATTCTCTTTGAGGTTATGGGTGGAATGCATTAGGATACCTCATTAAGGCATTTTTGAGGATTATCAAAGAGGACCTCCACCTTCAACCAATTTATTTGATTTAGAAGATTACTTGAAAACCTTAACTAGAAAATGGAACCCAGAGGAGATACATTACTGCTGAATTTGATGGAGAATCAAGGCTTTTGTTCAAGTTTATATAGAATTTAGTTAGTCCTAGGAAAGGTGATTTTTCTGTTTTAAAATATCAAGATGTGTTTCTGATTCACCTTATGAAAAGTGGGAATAAGATCAACTTGGGTAAGTATATCATACACCATATTTGTGAGTTGATCAAAGTCACATCCAAGTCAACTTCTCTATTTTACTCTCTGCTAATCTCAGTCATGCTTCTTACCAAAGGTAAGGCTGGACCTAATGAGGAAGTGATTAAGGAATGTGAGTACTGTCTCTCAAAAGCCACTATCAAAAGAATGAAGACAAACTGGAATCCTTGGAAAAAGGAATGGGTGGTAGACAATGATATAACTTATGAGAAATTCAATCTGGTGGATTATCCCTCAAGACCAAGAGATATTTCTAATCCTGGTTTGGAACTAGATGAGATTGTTGAGTATCATGAAGAAGAGGAAGAAGAGGCTGAAGTGTCACCTAGGGAAGCTGTTTTTTTTAGGAAGGCATGACTACTATTCCTCGTGTAGTTCTTGAAGAAGAAGTCCCTACTCCTAAAGAAGCTGTTAATTTGGAAACTCAACCCAAAGCTATAACAGAATCTATTTCCAAAGAACCTAAAAATTATGCCATGGAAGAGCCTACAGTGGAAGAGCCTACAGTAGAAGAGTCTATAGTGGAAGAGCTACCTATTTTGTAAGAGTACAATCTTGAGGAACTCCCAGTGTTACAATCTATTCCTGAAATAATCCCTTCGGCTGAAGAATGGATGGAGATATCTTTTCAGCTATCTAGACAAGAAATTATTGAGGAACTTAGAGCTGAGTATATGGAATTAGACCAAGATCCAAAGCCTCTCATCCCTGAGAAGGATGCACCTGCTGAGGGGGATCAAACCCCAAATCTTGAGTCTATTGAAGACTCACATCCAACTGAGTCAAGTCCTGTAGACACTCAGTATAAATTTACCAGTTTCTATGATGTGGATGTCTATCAGTAGGTTACAGCAATTGGACTTGATATTTCCTTTCTATTTCAGTTGAAATTAGTCTCCAATATTGCACATGAGAAGGAACCTAAGCCTGTACCAGTCCCTACTCCTGAACCCTTATCTGAACAGCCATCTTTTGTGAGTAAGGATGATCTGAAGGAATTCAGTGCTACCCTATCATCTAGAGTTGAGAAACTTATGAATACCCAACTTATTCCTATGACCAATTTAAGTGGGAGATATGCCTCACTATTATTGGAGAAAATTATTTGGAAAATACAACCTAAGATGCTCCATGAGATTCAAGAAGTAAGAGTTGAAAATAAGCTGCTCAGTAATGAAGTGGAGACCCTAAGAAGTATGTTTGAAGGCATACAGAGAGAGTTGCATTCAAGATCTGAGCCTGTTTCTCCTCCTGTAAAACTGGTTTCTCCTCAAATTCCATAGGTTGGTGTGTCTCAGATTCAACCTTATCTATTATCCTTAGATGAAAATATTGTTGAAAGGAACAAACAATTTGTGAAGGAAATGAAAGAGATTGTTTCCAATTTTAATAAACTCACTGATGAGTATACATGGTGCCTTCAAATGGTGTTGAATCAACTAAAATCTCTGACCACAACTGTCAAAGAATCTGGTCAATCCTCTAAAACCTCCTTGGACAGTGATCTGCTCAGAATTGTAGTCAAAGAAGATCTTCAGAATGTACTCAGTGGTTTCAATATGGCTTCTTTATCTAAATTGGTCAAGAACAGTGATAGAGTTCTTGACCTAGTACAAATCCACTCCAAAATTGCTAATGATTCTCAGCAATAGATTGCCAAGAAAGTTGATTTCTACTTAAACAAAATCTTCTCCAAGACCGATATAACAAACCATTTCAAGTATCTTTTAGAAAATCTGTGGATTCCTCCTATGACTCAAGATTTCAAGACCCAAGTCTAGAAACTCATAGAGTTTACTCAATTGTTGGGAAAGTTTATGTAGAACAAGGATGATTTTGAGAAAGCCATGAAGTATGGTGGAGATATCATTACAGATTTCATCAAACTCCTGAGGCCCTATCTTCATGTCCAGATTACAACCATTGTTGCTCCAATGGCTGCACCTCTCCGACTAGGGCTTCCTACCTTCACCTCTGACCTAGCCTCAACCACTATTTCTATCATCCAAGCACTAAGTCATATCAAGACTATGATTCTCTATCAACAACTTCCAGGATCTTCTACTGATCCTACCTTGGCTCCCTCGGTCTTTGAAGGCCTTCCTTTACCCACTTTATCAACCACCTCACTTCCTTCTTCTACCTCGACCTCTGCCCCTATGGCTTCCTCTTCTGCCACTATAGCTAAAGGAAAAGAGAAGGCCAACCCATGAAGAAGAACAATGATTACACTTTTTTTGATAGGGATACTTTTGATTTTGTATTACTCTTCTATTTTGTACTTAACCTTGTTTAATATTAATGGAATGTGATTTTTTTTACTTCTATCATTTCATATTTTTGATAATCCCAAAAGGGGGAAAAATTTCTATATGCTATCCATTTATCTCTATAGTTGAATTCAATATAAACTTTAAATTTACAAGATTTGTGATCATCAAAAACGGGGATATTGTTGGACTACTCATGTATTAATCATGTTTTAATGATCACAAATCTTATTCAACCTAGTTAACTTCTATAAATTATATCCAATCATGTGTATTTAAATTTAAAGTTTTCTCATACTTTAAGAAGAGCCATGAAAGATCTTAATTGCTCTGCATTCAGTTTACTTACTTTATACTATCTTTGATCTACTCTCATAATACCTTCTTTGACAAATTCTTAAGTCTAATCCATTCTATTATCATCATTAATTAAGTCTGAACATATTTACTTTGAAAAGTCTGAAACACCGTGAGTCTGCCACTTGCTATGTCTTTCAGGCACCATGAAGCAAGACACCATGAATCTGGACATTGTGAAGTAAACACCATGAAGCTAGACACCTTGAAGCAAGACACCGTGAAGCCGCACACCGTGAAGCAGACCCCGTGAAACAGACACCATGAAGCAGACATCGTGAAGCAAGACACCATGAAGCAAGACACCGTGAAGAAAACACCATGAAGCAAGACACCGTGAAGCAAGACACAGTGAAGCAAGACACTGTGAATCAAGACACCTTGAAGCAGACACCGTGAACAAGACACTATGACCAATAGACATCCTGACCATGAGACACCATGACACTTAGACATCGTGATCAATCTAGACACCGTGTGAAGGAGACACTTTTTCCATGACTTATTGTGACACCATTTCTTAAACTATTTTATCTTCTTTAAATTTAATTTCTAACAGTCATATTTGATGATTTTAATACACTGACTTAATTAATGTTTCTTTGTATACATATCATTGGAAAGTATGAGGTACGAGGTGTAGAATACATGCAACCTGTCGGCTCCAACACATGCATTCCAAGTTAAAAGCGAAGTGTGGCCAAGAATCAGTGCGCATGATACAAAAACAAAAAACAAGGCTGTGAGAAACCCAACAAATGACACTGATAAATTTTTTAAAGGAAGGATTGTCACATGCATGCAAATCAACTATAAAGAACATACAAAGTACACTGGAATCTAGAGTACATCTTCACACTGTTGAACATCACGAAGAACACAAGCTGAATTATGACACTCTGTTTTACAAATGGGGACTTGAACTCTGCATTTGCTTCATCTTAGAAGTCCAAAGCTATAAAGACAAACACTCAGAGAACTTCTAAACCCATCTCCATAATTCTGCTCTATTGTGTATCTGTTTATTACCTTTCGAGTAGAGTGTGTACCTGTAGAACAACACACTCTGTCTCCTACATTAAACTGAAGGATATAAGATATCCTTACTCAACCATTCTCTTAATCTTGTTTATACCCACAAATAAGTGTGGAAGAGGTCCCTATGTGGCCTTGTTATTTTTTACCCACGAAAACTGTGGAAGAGGTCCATGTGTGGCCTAGACAGTCTGAGTACTATTGTTAACCCCGATCCAGGGTGTGGATCAAGGTTTATTTATTTAAACTACTTTGTGGAAGGTGATCACCAAGTGGAGTAGATTAGGTCTCGACTTGAGACTGAACCACTTGTTTCATATCTATTGTACTGCTTAATTTAGTTATCTCTATTTTATTTATTTACTGTATAATCCAAAAATCACTAATTTCACTTTGATATTTAATCTTGGAAAGAAGTTATAACTATCTTGTCTTAGTAGAATAACTTAAAAATTAATATTAATAACACAAACTAAGATTACTAAGAATTAATCAATCTTCTAAGAAGCTACTTAAACAATCAAACTCTTATAACAGTATAACCTTGATTAACTGGGCTATATTTAATCTTTGGGGAAAACATTTTTAGAAATAATTTTTATATAAATTTTTATTGTTTCTCAATTCACCCCTCCCCTCTTGAGTAATATACTCCGACCAACAAGGGTGGATCTAGTACTCCTACAGCAGACACTCTATAAGGAGATGGATGTTCAAGTGAGGTTCTCTCAGCAGGTGCGATGGATTTCAATGGAGTCGTAACATATAGAATGGGGATCAATCCTCCTGTACTAAGTATTTAGGGTGGTAGTCAGGGATCTACTATAGTGTGTAATGTTGATTTAGTTCCTACCATGAAGGGAGGCTAAGCACATGGTGTTGGGGTCATCACTCTTATAGAAATAGATGGAGGATTAATCAAGGGTCATCAATGCTCTTAGGGGGAAGTGAAGATAATGTAGAATTGGTATTTCTATATGAAGAAAATTTTCTAATTTATAGAAATAGTAAAGGAAAACTTCACGTTAATGAAATAAGTATCAGTTTACATGTTCCTATGAAGAAGTCGAAGGGAAATTTGTCTCAAATTTATCTAAACTAGATGTCATGCTAGACATCTCCCCAATAGTATTTGGGGAGTTATTGTTATTGTTTCTTCCCACTAAATAAGAACATGTTTCTACTGTGATAAAGGATGTTATCTTGGTTGTGGGTGTGGACACATATGTACCTCCTTTGAAAGATACACAGTTTTACCATGGTGATTGTCAATCCGCTCTTATAGTGATGGGAGTTGGTGGCTCTGGGTCATATGATGAGATGGGTCATAATTCCTCATCTTCTACAGATATTGGAAAATAGGGTGGGAATCTGATGTGGTCCTCAACATCTTATGGAATGAGGTCATATAAATCCAAGGAAGCAGCTATTTCTATAACTATTTTTTATACTTCCCATAACCATATGTCAATTATAAAGGTAAGGTATTATACTGGTTTAGACCCAGGTTCACCTTGTAGTGCTTCTCAAGGTTCAACCATTGGTGGTGTAGTCTCCAAGGATTTATCTAGTGTGGAAGTGAACAAGTATATATATGAGGCTATAGTCAGACCAACTTTTGAATCTAGTAAGTTGCCTGGGACTAGGAGTTCATGTTGCACTATGGATCTTGGGAGTAAGGGAAAAAATATTTTTTACTTTACTTCAAAATTTGGGTAGATCTAGTGATAGGTAATATTTCCTAAATGAAGTTGACAAGGCACTATCCACTTATATAATTAGTTCAAATGTAGGGAAATTAGAGGGTTCGGGTCTTGCATGAGGAAAAGTTCCTCAGGAATTTGTGGTCAATGATGATGATGATCCTCAACTTGATGATGAAAAATCAGGGCAAAAGCATAATTTATAGAAGAGGGGTGGCCACTTGAGTGGTAGGAGCGGTGGCCGATCTCATTCTGATATATGAATTTTCTATTTCTTGGGTGGTTGTGCTTTTTCTTCTCTTCTTGCAAGTTAGTTGTCACTATTTCTCAAATTTAATTTCCCCCTTGTACATTTCATTTTCTTTTATTTTCAAAAAAAATTGGGACCATGGGTTAAACCCCAGGGTTCATGTTGTCTTTGATATTTAATTAATAAATATATTTATTATATTTATAATTTTATATATTTATATATTAATAGAGATATATATATATATAATTATATAAATATTTGTAAATATATAAATATATTTATAATTATATACAAATATTTTTAAATTTATTTATTTATAATTATAATTATAAATAAATACATTTATATTTAATTAATTATAAAATTATAATAAATACATTTAAATAATAATTATTTTTATTTATAATTATATAAATTTATATTTTTTAATTATAGTTATTATATTATTAAAATTAGGTATTTATCAGCACTAAAAAAGTGCTGATAAAGATCTTTTTTATCAGCGCTTACTATTTTAGCACTCATAAAAACGTTCTTTATCAGTGCTTTTTTGAAAGCGCGAACAAAAGTATTACCCAATCTTTAAATTGAACCCTATTAAGTCCTTATCCCTTGAACTATTAAATATATCATGAAATCAAATTTCTATCACCGCTCTCGCACTTTATTGATCTTCTTGAAAAAATGATCCTCTCAAAAGTTAAGGTATGTGACAATTTATTTTGTTAATGCCTGAAGATCCACTGCTCATTGCTTGATACCACCCTACTCTCATCGCAACACGAGAACACAAACTTTTTCTCAATAATCTATAGTTAATACTCAAAACAAACCCATCGTATTCCAAACTAGTAGACTCTGGTGTCTCATGGATGGATTGCCTGGGTTGGTTCTTGACCAAATGGTATTAGCACCATATTCATCATTTGAATTTTTTTGATAGATAAAGATATGGAATTTATAACTTGATAGGTATTAAGAAAGAGAGTTTTTTTATCTCTTACTCATTCTAAAAACTGTGTTTCCTTGACTATTTGTGTCAATTCTTGAGTTTTGAGTTTTCCTTATCTTCTTCTGGTGTACCTAAATTTATATTGATGGTGATTCCTCTTTGTTTAATGATTATTTTTGTTGTTTATAAATCTTATCATATTTGGGGGTGATGTGGAAGTTGAATTGTTGACACATGGTGAGATCTCAGAGTTTGATAAACCTTGTGGAGATCATGTACACAGTTCCAAGTGGCTCCCTGTGACACCAATGTGATTAGCACATGGCTTTCTAACCATGAGGCCTAGTTGTTTTTAGTAACTAATTATACTTGGATTTTGTGTCAAATTTTCATTGTTTCAAAAGTATCTTAATTATAGATTGCTCATGTTGTTTAGGTAATGCATGATTTTAAAATTTTGAAATATTGGTTCAAAGTGGAAAGTGATTGATTTTGAAAATAGTGAGTGAGTTTTTTTAGTCAATTTGAAAATGAATTTGGTGTTTGATTTTTCAACAAATGTTTTTTAATGGGAAATTTTTTTGTTTAAAAGTGATTTAAAAAAAGGGTAACATGATTTTTAGCGGTGAAAATCATTTTTAAAAAATAATAATAATTGTCCCAATGACTCATTAAGGATAGATTCATCAGTTTTTTATAATTTAAATGTGATTTTAAGGGTAAATTATTGGTTTTGAAGTTGTAAATTGAATTTACATGATGTTTTATAATGAGGATGATATTTTGGATTTCAGTGATGATATCAATAAAGGATCTTTTAAATTTCACATTGACTTTAAAATGGAGTTTTGTGACTTGAAATTAGAGTGAATAGACTCAAATGGTTTAAAAGGGGTGTTTGGATCCTATGATTTTCCCCCTATACATGATTTATTCAGTGTTTTATTAAATTAATTTTTATATAAATGATTATCTTTGTGATTATAAATAACAACAAATAGTATTTTCATGTGTATATATATATATTGTTAAAAATAATTTGTAAATAATTATTTTTATAACTTCAACATAATTTATAAGTAATAATAGAAAACCATTACTAATAATTTAGATTATGTGTATATAAATAATTAGAAATATTTTATAAATATTTTCTATTATAGGTAATTTTGATTATAAATAATTTTGATCATCTTGAATTAATAATTTCTATAAATAATTTATAAATAATTTTTAATTAAAAATTATTTTGAATTAATATTTTTTATTCATAATAATTTTGAATGAATCATTTTTAATTAATAATAATTATGAATTGATATTTTTGATTATCTTGAACTAATAATTTCTAATTAATAAATTATATAAATAATTTATATATAATTTTGATTACCTTGAATTGATAATTTTGATTATGTGTTTATAGTAATTTTTATTATAAATAATTATTTTTATATAAATAATTTTTATAATGTGTATATAAATATTTTTTTAAATGTAATTTATAAATAAAAAAACAATTATAAGTATATTTTATAATATATATTTAATATATTAAACTATATATATAATTATAAATTTATTTTATAAATATATATATATATATATATTTGAACACATATTCATATAATTATATATAAATAAATATATTTATAAATATCTATATATATATAATTTTATAAATATATTTATAAATATATATATTTATGATTATATAAATACTTTTTAAAAAATATTTATTTATTCATACTAAATATTTATATTTATTTACAATAAATATTTATATTTATTTAAAAATCAAAGATACAATTTAAAATTATAATATATCTTTATTTGGAATAATTGAGTATTTAAAAACTATATTTTTTATATGGTTTATTTTTTTCATATTTTTAAAATACTTCTTTTCTTTTATTTTAAAAAATTTCACCAAACAAGATGGAGAGAAATTAAAATCATTTCTTTTCTTTTATAAAATTTCATATCGAAACAAAATGAAGAGAAATTAAAATTATAATCATTTCTTTGTTTAAACGTTTTTCAAAATTTTAAAATCTATATTAATATATTTGTTTTAGATTAATGTTTATCTAATTTTTTTGTCTTTAAATTATAATGATATATTAAAATCAAGGTAAGTGGTCAATTGTGATTTATTTATCCCCCTATAAAATCTTTGTTTGTTTTAAACTTTCCAAAATGGTTTGAAAAAAATGCACCTAAGTAATCTTATTTGTCCTTGAACTACCTCGCACATTCTCCACCCAATCTCTATTTCCTCAATCCATTGTTGGTTCACCCTTTCCCCTACCTTCACATTCATTTTCACTCATTCGTCATTATTTCGCACTCTGATTGCATGGAGCTTCTAGATGTGCACTACCAAAACCCTTCCCAGTTATCATGTAAGGTGGTGATTGCAAATGATAAGTATGCAGATCTTTTATGGTGCATAGTTGGTAACTGACTCTAAGTTCCAAGTACCCTCATTCTCCCATGTTCCACCCAATATATTTTTCCTTGATCCATTTTTTCACCCTATCCCTCACATTCAAATTCATTTTCAATAATTCATTGTTATTTCTCACTCTGATTGCATGAATCTCCGAGTTATGCATCAATAAAAAAACACGGCCAACTTATCATGTAAGGTGGTAACTATAAATTATAAGTTTGAAGTGTTTTATGGTGCACATATAGTAATCAGTTCCAAGTTCCAAGTATCCCACCAACTCTTATGGATTAAAATAAAAAAAATTATATCGCTTATCTTCCAAGTATCTCTCTTAATTTCAAGGATTAAAATTGCAATGTCTTTTTAAAACATGTCATTTCCTTGTGTATTTTATTTCTAGTGACCATTAGTATAAGGCCCCAACCTTAAACATTACTTAATCTTGATATAAGTCAATAATTTGACTTTAATTCACATCGAGTATCTTTTCACTTAGAGCTTTAGATAATTAGGTCATAACTCATACATAACAACTTAAATATTACAAGTAAACACTTCTACTCACCTTCCATTTTTTTAATAAAACAAAAACTCTTTAAAAAGAAACACGGTATCGTTTCTTGTTTTAATAGAATAAATTTTCCTCGATCCCATCCTTGACTCTTTTCTTCTTTAAGTCATGTAAAAAAACATTTCAAAACATGGGATGAGCATAAAAAGATCAGTTAGGGATACACAAAGAAAGATACTATTAGTCTTTGGAATACATGAAAACCATGAATACTTTATCATAAAGTAATACTTTTCACCTTTATGAAGTAGTAAATACTCTTTACTAAATATAAGCTCATTGCTTACCCTTTTAGTAACCAAAGGATTATCGTAAACCAATATAAAGAAAAATATATCATATAAAGGTAACTTGGGATGTAAAAATACTTAAATGGAATAACCATGTAGTGGAATTTCACAAATAATTATTATAAATGAAATAACCATATGGCTGACTTCCATACCCAATGCATTGGAGGTTATAATGTAACCACTCGTTCTTGGTTTATTATAGAACCACCCATATTTGGTTTATCACACAACCACCAATCTTTGGTTTATCATGTAATCACCTGTCAAATGTCTAAGTACCATTATATAATAATAACACGTAAAAGATTTCAATAATCATCATTTCACTCATAAAATTTCATTTTCAATAACAAGAAATCATTTCATGATATTTAAATATTCAATCCATTTCCAAAACTATTTCAAACATTTAATAAAGAGACTTTTGAATCAAAGTGTCTCATAACACTTTATAATTTTTAATGAAATTAAAATTTTAAATCATTAGTTTCAATATAAATAAATTCATAAAACCCATTTTGAAAATATGGACATTAATTAGAAGGTTTCAGGAGAATAAATCTTTAAAAAATTAAAAATTATTTTTTCGTTAAAGAGTCTCTTGCCACTTGAGAAACACTTGAATAAAAATAATTAAGATATTAAATTAATCAAAACATGAAATATCATGAGAATATACTATTTCATGATATAATGTTTCAAAAGAGTTTTATATACATCTTATAGGATAATAAAGGTGCATAACGTTAAAATATAACTCAATGAATGGAGATTGAGATGAAGTCTCGTACAAAGATCGTATCATTAGATTAAGGATATATCAATGACTTAAATATGTGTGAAAAATATAAATTCACCCAATATAAGTGGATATTCAGTGTAAAACCATCATAGGTCATTCACACATATTCTTGGAAAAACAAAACCAATGTTATGGATATTTAACTCAATGAATGGTGATTGAGTTAAGATTTCTCTTACATTGTATCTAACTCATCACGTACAATCGTTATGTTCCTGAATAATATAATTAGGTTAATTTATACTTTCTTGAGAACCTTTATCAAGTTTATTATTCATTTTATATCACTTATTACCATGTTATAAAAATTATATAATTATTTAAGTTCATATCGGATGTTTTGTCGATATTCGGTACTTGAGTCGAAAATAAACTCATTTTGATATAAATTGTCCATGTAGTCAAAATTACATCATCTATAGAATATTATTAATGATTTAAATATCATATATATCCATTATATATATATATATATTTATTTACAATATCCATAATCTTTGGAGATAATAAATGAAATGCACAATTCATGGGGACGGTAGGTCTTACGTATGCATGAACGCTACTTTAATTTCTTCGTCATATTAAAAGAGTAATAATAAAATTATATAAATTTATATATATATATAATACCATTATTATATTAATATCATGTATGTCTCATAGTTTTAATAAAACCATCCTTTATATGTTCCATTTATAGCGGGAATGAGTCACATCGCTTTTAGGGGTAGTAGTCCACACTTCCTCAAACAAAATTATCGTATTTACATAACATGGAAAGCATAAAATTATGTTCTAAATAAATTTAAAAAATAATAGAGACAATATAAATATTATATATATCATATATAAATATATTTATACCATAATTTCCACCATGAGA
This sequence comes from Viscum album, assembly GCA_963277665.1. NCBI lineage: Eukaryota > Viridiplantae > Streptophyta > Magnoliopsida > Santalales > Viscaceae > Viscum > Viscum album. Next base: position 1,908,874,560 of record OY728133.1, on the reverse strand, counting down.
GGTGGGAGGAGAAAATTGAACAATCATCGTTTTGTGAGACAATAGTTCATCATGCACAGAAATAGTATGTTCTATATCCATTAGATGGAAGTGTGTTTAAGTTTAGTTTTAAAAATTAGATTAAAAAATACTATTATATTTATTATACTGTTGTTTTTATAAAATAATAGAATAAGTAGATTTAGGTAGTTGGAGAAAGAAACTAAATGAAAGGATCTTGAGAGAAGATGTTACCTCTAAATCAGGTAACTTCGTTTGATTTGAGCCAAAGGGATTTATTGAGATTCCTTATTCCAAAGTTAAAGATTCTAGAAGGAAGGTTGGGATTATTGGAGATTATTTGGAAATAATTATGAAGATCCAAATGGGATTGAGAGGTGTAAATAAGTGGGTATAGGTGGTGGCCTTTTATAAGAGGGAGGAGGGGCACTTTAGGAATGTCTTGAAAAAATATTTTATTATAAATTTATTTTAGAATTATAATAGTTTAAAAGTGATATATTTCAATTATAAGATTATTATGGATATGAATTCTCTCAACCAATAGGTTTTATACAGGTTTAGGTCCCAAATTTAACCTTGTCTTTTGTCTTTAATCATTAGTTAAATAAATTAACTCTTACCATGTCTTCTTGTATTTTTACACTATATGGTTAATATTGTAACTATAACATTCCAAGAGAACATCAAGTGGAATACTGATGACATTTTTAACATTATATAATTCATTTTGATAAATCTAATATTTTTATGATTGTTATATCTTTTAATAAAATAGTATTTTTTTTTAAACTCATTTATGCCAATTTTGACACTATTTAGTAATTTATTTTTGTTAAAGTAATAAAAACTTGATTCATTAGAAAAAACTATATTAACTAAAATATAAAATGTCATAATAATCCATAATATTCATGTATGCAATCAAAATTTTCAAATTAAATTAATTTTAATATTTAGAATATCATTTATTCAAATCTTTCATTAATAAGGTAATTGTGGCATCATCGTTGTGTCATAAATAAATTTATTTATTTAATGTCTCAAAATTATAAATAAAATACTATGATGTAGAAAATATTATTATATTTCTAATGACTATTTATAGTCAAATATATCAGTTATATAAACCCACCTTAAAATCATTTTAGTAAAAAAAATCAAGTTTATGTTATATTTCTCTTTACATTAAATTAATTATTATAACATGTCATTATCACACTCAAGTAGATATATGGAGTCCTAAATTCTATCAAAGGATGATAATGGTCGGCCATAGCTCATAAAATATGATTAAGACACATTTTAGGGTAGTTTTATATTATTATAATATTATTTTTTACCCCTATTTACCATATTTACCTTTTAGCCATGGTAAATAAAAATAATTATTGAAGTTACTATTATTAATGTCCAAAAATAAAAGGGACCTATTTAAATAATTTGAACCTTATGATTCAAAATATGGAATCCATTTTCCCAAATTCAAAAAATAGAATTTTCATATTTTAATTTTAAATTAATTCCCATTGTCAAATTGAGAAAATGGTTTTTTAAGTTAAAACCATCAAAAGAATAACATGTGTTTATATCAAATTTCAATGTGAAAATACTTCCAATAATGAAAATTGGATTAAACGATAAAAAATTAGTCCAATTACACTTTAAAACCAATTAAAAGTGCAATCTAACTAAATAAATTAATTAAATGAAAACGCAGTTTTGAGTTAAAATGCATTATTTTTCACTATTCATTAAAATATAAATTTTATTAGAAAAATTCAAAAAATTCAACCAACGTAAATTTTGATGTTTCAATTTAAAATATTAAGTTTATTTTTTAAAATTTAATATATAAAAGTGACAAAAACATGATTTAAAAATGGTTCTCCATCAAAATATGGTAAAATGAGCTTTTAAAAAATATTAGAGTATTTTATGCTTAAAATTGGATTCCTTCTCGTTTTAAGCATCTTAAATTTATTGAATAAATTTAAAAAATTTATCAAAACATGTTTAATATTATTTTAGTTAGTTCTGTTCATTCATGCCAATACAATGACTATGTGTTAACTACTATTTAAAAAAAATATTATTGTATTATTTTTTGGTATATCTCAAACTTGTGTGCAACGTATGATTTCAGAGAATCCATTGTTGTGTTTTGAGTACACTATCAGAAAAAGTGTCCCCTTTAACATAAAATTAATATCTTATTCATAAATATTATTAGATATGAAAATATATTATTCTATAAATACCTGGGATGTTACATCCTTCCCCCGTTTTAGAAATTATGTCCTCGTAAATTTATTTACTTATCAAATAAGTGGAGGTATTTATTCCTCAGAGGATTTTAATATTCTCACATTTCCTCTTCAACCATATGGTTTTTTCACAAAACTTTACATGATGAATCACCTTATTTTACAACACTTGCTCTTTTCTGTCAAAAATTTGTACTGGTTGTTCCTCATAAGAAAGATTCTATTCCAATTGAACTACCTATAGACTAAAAAAAGATATGGATCCATAATATACTCTCTCATCATTAAAACATGATAAAAATTGTGTGCATGAGGCAAACATGGATGTAAAGACACCATATAGGCAACTGATCCAATTTTCTATAGTATGTCAAAGGGTCCAATGAACAGCGGACTCATCTTTTCCTTCTTATCAAAACGCATCACACTTTCCCATGGAGAAACTTTAAAAAAGACATGATCACCTACCTCGAAAGAAATATCCATCATCAGGTTATCTGCATAAATTTTCAACCTTCTCTGAGTTGTCCTCATGTGCTTTTGAATCAACTAAAGTTTTTATGACATCTCTTATACCAATTCCAGTCCCATCAACTTTCTTTCACCTACTTCATCCCAAAAAAATGGAGTTCAACACCGATTTCCATATAATGCATCAAATGGTGTCATCTATATACTGGAATAAAAACTATTATTATAATAAAACTCAAACCAAGAAAGATTTTGATCCTAAATTCCCTAGTAATCTATTTAACAAGCATTTATCATATCCTCTAAGGTTTTAATTGTTCATTCTAACTACTCATCTGATTGCGGATGAAAAGATATACTGAAATTTAATCTAGTTCCTAATGACTTTTGAAGTCCTTTCCAAAAGTTATAAGTGAACCTAGGATCATGATCACATACAATAGAGAGGGTAACTCCATGTAACCTAACTATCTATTTAATATAAAATAGATAAATTTGATCTATAGTTAAAGTATCTTGAATTGGAAGAAAATAAGAATATTTAGTAAATTGATCAACAGTAACCCAAATTGCATTGTTACCTCAAGAAGTCTTTGGTAATATGACTAAGAAATCCATGGAATAATTTTCCCACTTCCACTCTGTCACTTTAAAAGGCTGAAACATACCTTTCGGTAATTTTTGCTCTACTTTAACCTATTTAAAATTCAAACATCTGACGGTAATGTGAGCAATATATCTTTTCATTCCATCCCACCAGTAATAATCTCAAAGATATTTGTACATCTTAGTACTGTTAGGATGAAATGAAAATGGAGAACTATGAGCTTCACATAAGAACTATTTCGTAAACTATGAATCACAAGCCACACATAATCTTCATCTAAACCTAAAAACATAGTCTTTATCAATTTTAAATTTAGGTAACTTACACTTCTAAACCAGTTATACCTTTTTCTGGAACTCTCTATCTTCTTTCTATGCTTTCTTAATTCTATCTGATAGAGATGATTTCACTAACACCTAAAACAAAATAGAGTAATTCTCTACACAAAACTTCCAATCCATAATTCATCAAATCAATAAACAAAGGATCTCATTCCAAATGTAGCATGGTTAATGTTGCATTACTCTTTTGACTCAAAGTGTCAGCCACTTTATTTTCCTTTCCTGGATGGTAATGAATCGTGCAATAATAATACGTGATTAATTTCATCCATCTCCTTTGTCTCATATTTAATTCTTTATGAGTTAATATATACTTTAAAATTTTGTGATCAGAATATATTTCACACTTTATGCCATAAAAATAATGCCTCAAAATTTTTAATGCAAAAACAACAGTTGCTAATTCCAAATCATGTGTAGGGTAATTTTACTCATGTGGTTTCAATTGATGTGAAGCATAATCAATTACCTGATCATTCTGTATTAGGACACAACTAATTCCTTTCAATGATATGTCACTGTAGATAACAAATTCACCATTCCTGGAAGGTAGGACCAAAACTAGAGAATTTACCAATCTTTTTTTCAATTCCTAAAAACAATCATCACATTATTTTCTCCAAATGAACTCAACTCCATTACGTGTTATCTTAGTTAGTGGGCTAGATAACCAATAAAATTTCTCAACAAACAATTGGTAATAACCCACTAATCCAAGAAAACTAAGAATATCTATGATATTGGTAGGTCTTGGTCACTCTTCAACAACTTTTGTTTTATAAGGGTCAACAGTTATGCCATCTTTAGAAAAAATATGACCAAGGAAAAAAAAATTCAACCAAAAATTAACTTTTACTAAATATTCCATATATTTTATTTTATTTTAATGTTTTCAAAACAATCCTTAAGTGAATTTTATACTCCTCACAACTTTTTGAATATACCTAAATATCATTTATACGCATAACCACAAAATGATCCAAAGATGATGAAAGACTCCATTCATGAGATTCATAAATACAATAGGTGTATTAGATAAACCAAATGGCATAACTACAAACTCATAATGACCATATATTATTCAGAAAGTTGTATTTGGAATGTCATCCTCCTTCACATTTAGTTGATGGTACTCGGACCTCAAATTAATCTTTGAAAAATACTAATCTCCTTGGATATGATCAAAAAAATCATCGATATAAGGAAATGGATACCTGTTCTTAATAGTGATGTTATTTGAGGATCTGTAATCAATACATAGTCTCATATAACCATCTTTCTTTTTCACAATTAAAACTAAAGCACCCCATGGTGAAGTGCTTGGTCGAATGAAACCTTTATCAAGTAATTCTAAAAACTTTTTTTAATTCCACCAGTTCTACTTGATCCATTTGATAAGTGGGTATAGAAATATGGTTTACATTAGGAACTAAATAAATTGTAAATTCAACCTCCCTATTGGGAACAATACTAGTCAATTCATGAGGAAAAACATCTATGAATTCATTCACTACTGGAATGTCACTAATCAAAACTGTTTCTTTATTTTCAAAAACATGAGCCATATAACATTCACTACCATCTTTAATCAATATTTCATATTCTTGGTATTTCATTAAAGGTATTAAATCATTGAATAAAACTTTCTTATATTTACAATATATTTTAGCATGATAAACTGAAAGTCAATCCATACCCAAAATGATATCAAATTCCATTATAGAAAGTTTAACAAGATTTGCAGGAAAGACTAACCCACTAATTATAATAGTAATATTCCATTAAATCTTGGTTGTTTTAATAATTCCACATGGAGTCTTTACCAAAAGTTCTATATCACATTCATGAGGTTCTATTTCCAATTTACTTGTAATGCTCTCAGAAATGAAAGAATGTAAAGATCCATAGTCAAATAGAGTATTAGAATATTTTGAAAAAAACTTGTAACATACCTTTAACAACTTCATTTTATGGTCCCACATCAACTTTAGTAGTAGAAAATGAGTTTTCCATGCCCTTATTCTTCTGATATTACTATTTTTCACCCTGGGTAACCAACTTTAGACACACATTGGCATAATGTCCTATCTAATTACAACCAAAACATATTACCGTTGGTTTTTTATTACCATCCTGATGATCTTCCTTATTTTTACGAGAAATATGACCAATCTTACTACATCGGAAGCACTTCCTAGAATTTTGGAGGCATTCTACCAGATTATTTTTACCACACTTCTCACTATTTGTAAATTTGTTTTTCTTACCTCCGAGCTTATTTAATGAATTCTTTCCCATTTCCTGGAAATTGAAACACTTATTTTACTTTCTCTCATGGAACACAAGCTCATAATAAAACTACATGTCTACCTTTTTAGAACATTAAACAAGTTTATCGTAGCTTTTGAACTCACAAGAAGCTAATGCCCTTCGGTATTTCAACTTCAATCCTAAGTAAAACCAATTTTTCTTACTATCAATATCCCGGATAAAATTTGGAATGTACCTTGACAAATGGGTGAAATTTTCTTCATATACCACCATAGAATATTCATCCTTTTGTCTCAATTTCAAAAATTTATTTTCCATCATATGTCGAAAAAACCTTAGGAAAATATTTCTCAAGTAAGATATTCTTAAATTCATCCCATTCCGTGGAATCAATCTCTTCACTTCTTCTGATATCTTTAATCATTGACCAGCATTTATCTTCTTCACCTTCAAAATGATAAATAGAATTATTAACCTTTTGATTGTATAAACACCCCCATTACATCAAAAATTATTTCTAGAGCATTAATCCCCCATTCAACTTGCAAAGGTTCAGATGATCCTCTAAATTTTGGGGGGCATTACCTCGTGAAATGCTCCATGATCGACATATTCATCTACGGTTGGTCTGGTTGATCTTGTGCATGGAAACAACCACCATTTATCACCTAAGTCAACTAATACATCACTATAACAAACTATTTAGTTCTGATTCTAACCATATCAAGATGTTTATTTAGAAGGTTACTTCCCTATGTATCCCTTCCCAATACAGTTTCCATGTTTCCTCTACAAAAAACAACTCTTAACAAACATATCTTAGACAAATAAATGTGGTAATATTAAAATGATATATCATTTTAGTTTGACAATAAAGTAAAATTATTTTATGGATATTCTATTAACAATATTCTGACTCCTAAAGTTTTCTAAACCAACCTCTAATACCAACTATAAGGCCCCAGTATAAAACATTACTTAATCTTAAGATTAGTCAATAATTTTACTTTAATTCATATCGATGATCTTTTTAGGTTTATAGATTTAGATAATTAGGTCCTAATTCATATATAACAACTTAAATATTACAAGTAGACACTTCTACTCGCTATCCAGTTTTTCATAAAACAAAAACTCTTTAAAAAGAAACATGGTATCATTTCATGTTTTAACAACATAACTTTTCCTTAATACCATACTTGACTCTATTATTCTTTAATTCTTCTGAAAAAACATTTCAAAACTTGGGATGAGCATAAAAATTTTAGTAAGGGATGCACAAAGAAGGAAACAGTTGGTCTTGGAAAATATTAAAACCATGAATACTTTGTCATAAAGTAATAAATTTCACCTTTATGAAGTAGTGAATACTCATCACTAAATATAAGCTGATTTTTTACCACTTTAGTAACCAAAAGATTACCATAAACCCATATAAATCAACATATATCATATAAAGGTAACTTGGGAGGTAAACATACTTAAATGGAATAACCATACAGTTGACTTCCACAAATCATTCTTATAAATGGAATAGTCATAAGGCCGACTTCCAAACCTAAATCATTGGAGATTATAACGTAACCAACCATCCTTGGCTTATTATGGAACCACCCATATTTGGTTTATCACATAACCACTCATATTTGGTTTATCATGTAACCACCTATCAAATGTCTAAGTACCACTTTATAATCATAACACCAAAAAGATTTCAATTATAAACATTTCACTCATAAAATTTCAATTGAAATCACAAGAAATCATTTCATGATATTGAAATATTCAATCTATTTCCAAAACCATTTAAAACATTTAATAAAGAGAATTTTGAATCAAAGTGTCCCATAAAACTTTGAAACTTTTTTAGGAAATTAAAATTTTAAAACATTTATTTCCTTATAAATAAATTAATAAAACCTATTTTGAAAATATTTATATGAACTAGAATTTTTTATAATAATAAATATTGAAGTAACAGTTGAATTGGGAGGATATACCCATAAGGGGCCTCACGACGCAAGGTTTCCCCCCACCATTGCCTTCCTCTCCATAGTTTCTGATCTGCCTTGGCTTCTAATTCTTCTCAGCGCACTGGTGGTGTGCAGGATCTTACAATGGAGTTATCATGCATTCTTTCCATTTCTGGAGAACCTCCTCACTGCGGCGCGAGGCCCCTATTCGTTGATCTGGCTAGGGATCCCCATGGCAACGCGATTTTGGTCTAGAGTGGTCACAGATGCTGCGGTCTGGGGGTTATTATCGCGATTCACATCGTATGTGGGTGTGATGGGTAGATCTGGCCCTGGGTGTGGTTTTAAAGGTAGCAATGGGATATGCATCATAGGCTTGTTGAGGGGTCCTTTTTCTAGTGATATCTGGCCTGGTTTGTGTTCATAAGCTTTGTTCTATGTATTTTTATTAGTTTGTTGGTGCGATGTTTTTGACAGCATGCGGTGTTGAATCAGTTTTGATTATGGTAACCTCTGATGGACTCTTGGTGAACTAAATCTTGGTTTGGGTGATGTACGGCATTCTGTGATGGCTTCACGGTGGCGGAGCAAGATTACAGGTATTTGATGAGGCGGTTTTGCAGTATGTTGGATGATTTTGTGAAATCTTGGTTTAGTTTTCTATTGGTGGTTTTTTGTGAAATTGTGGAATGGTGAATGTTTGTTTGGTTTGTGGTTCGTGGTGCAACGTTGGAGGTCCCAGCGACAACATGAAAATATCGGTGGTCAATGTTAATGATATGAGATAGAGAGGTGGAAGGAGTTGGAAACTGGTGATGAAAATGGTGATATGACTGATATTTTTTTAATATGACTTTGTAATCCACTGTGAAAACTTTATTTCATCTAATAAATTTTTTTAGGAGTAGTTTACCCTACCTCCTAAACTTTCTTTTATAATAATAAATCTTTAAAACTTTAAAAATGATGTTTAAGTTAAAGAGTCCCTTGACACTTGATAAACACATGAATAAAAAATATTAAGGAATAACATTAATAAAAACATTAAATAACCTGAGAATATATTATTTCATGGTATAATGTTTCAAAAGGGTTGTATATACACCTTAAAGGATAATAAATATACATAACGTCAAAATATGCCTCAATGAAAGGAGATTGAGACGAAGTCCCTTACAAAGATCGTATCATTAGATTAAGGATATATCAATGAAATAAATATGGTTGACAAATATAAATACACCCAATATAAGTTTATATTCAATTTAAAACAATCATAGGTCATTCATAGATATTCATTGAAAAACAAAATTGATGGCATGGATATTCAACTCAATGAATGGAGATTGAGTTAAGCTTTCCCTTACCTCGAGTCTGACTCATCACGTACAGTCATTATGTTCCTTAATAATAAACATAGGTTAATTCCTACATTATTTAGAACCTTTTTAATGTTTATTATTACTTTTATATCACTTATTACCATGCTATAAAAATTACATAATTATTTAAGTTCATATCGGACGTTTTGTCAATATTCTGCACTTGAGTCGAAAATGAACTTGTTTTGATGTAAATTTTCCATGTAGTAAAAAGTAAATCATCTCTAAAATATTATTTAGGATTTAAATATCATTATATCTAATATATATGTATTTATAATATCCATAATTTTTGTAGATAAGAAATTAAATGCACCGTTCATGGAGACGTTAGGTCGTACATACACATGAATGCTACTTTCATTTCTTCATCATATTAAAATAATAATCATAAAATTATATAAATGTATATTATAACACCAGTAGTATATTAATTTTATATATTTTTCATAGTTTTAATAAAACTATCCTTTATACTTTCCATGTATATCAGGGGAAATTCACATCTCTTTGAGTGGGCAGTAGTCCACGCTTCCTCAAATTAAATTATCGCATTTACACAACATGGAAAGCATAAAGATATATTCAAAATATAAATTACAGAAGAATAGAGAAAATATAAATATATTATATATCATATATAAGTATAGTTTCATCATAATTTCCACCATGATAGGTAGTAGGAGAAAATTGAACAATCATCGTTTCGTGAGGCAGTAGTTCATCGTACACAAAAACAGTATGTTCTATATCCATTAGATGGAGGTGTTTGTAAGTGTATCTCAAACCCTTAGCTTAAAAAAATATTATATTTAGTATAATATTGGTGTTATAAAATAATATAATGAAGAGATTTTAGGGGTTTGGAGAAATAAAATAAATGAAAGGAGTTTGAGAGAAGATGTTGCCTCTAAATCAGGTAACTCCATTTGATTTGAGCCAAAAGGATTCCTTGAGTTTCCTTATACCCAAGATAAGTCTTCTAGAAGGAAGGTATGGATTTTGGGAGATTATTTTAGTAGTATTTGTTTGATCAACAGGGGATTGAGAGGTGTGAGTAAGTGGGTAGAGGTGGTGGCCTTTTATAAGAAGGTGGAGGGGCACTTTAAGAATGTCTTGAAATATTATTTTATTCAAAATTTATTTTCAAATTATAATATTTACAAAGTGATGTATTTAAATTAAAATATGAGGATGTATCTAAGTACTCTCAAAAAATAGTTTTTAGAGAAGTTTAGGCCACAAATTTAACCTTATCTTTTGACTTTAACCCTTAGTTAAATAAATTAACTATTACTATGTCTTCTTGTATATTTACACTATATTGTTAATACGATTAATATAAAATGTCAATAAGACCTCAAGGGGATAATTAATGAATTTTTTAATATTATATAAGACATTTGGACGAATCTAAGATTTTTATGACTATTTTATCATTTAATAAAATAGTATTTTTTTTAAAAACTCATTTATGTCAATTTTGTCACTATTTAGTAATTTATTTTTGTTAAAGTCAAAACAACTTGATTAATTATATAAAACTAAATTAACTCAAATATAACATGTCATAATAATCCATAAAAAAATTTATGGCATAAAAATGTTCAAATTACATTTATTTTAATATTTATAATAGCATTTCTCTGAATCTTTCATTAATATGGTAATTGTTGTATTATCATTGTTTCATAAATAAATTTATTTACATAATGTATAAAAATTATAAATAAAATACCATGATGTAGGAAATATTTGTAGCTTTATAATTTCTATTTATAGTCAAATATATCAGTTATATAACCCCACCTTAAATTCATTTTAGAAAAACGATGCATGTTTATGTTATATTTCTCTTTCTTTAAATTAATTATTATAACATGTCATTTTCATACCCAATTGGCTCCATGGGGTCCTAAAATCAATCCAAGGATGATCATGGTCAGACATATCTAATCAAATATAATTTTGACACATGTTAGGGTAGTTTCGTATTATTATAATATTATTTTTTACCCTTATTTACCTAATTTACCCTTTAACTATAGTAAATAAAAATAATTTCTGAAGTTACTATTCAAAATTTCCAAAAATAAAAGGGAAATATTTACATAATTTATAACATATTATTCCAAATATTGAATCCATTTTTTCAATTTCAAAACATATAATTAGTATAAATTAATCTAAAATCAATTCTCGTTGTCAAAATGAGAAAACATGTTTTATAAAGTAAAAATCATCAAAAGATTGACTTGTGTTTATATTAAATTTAAATGTGAAAATTACTTCCACTGATTAAAATTAGATTAAATGATAAAAAAATTAATTCAAATAAACTTTAAAACTAATTAAAAGTACAATCTAAATGTATAAATAAATTATACGAAATGGCATTTTTGAGTTAAAATGCAGTATTTTTCATTATTCATTAAAATATGAATTTTATCAAAAAAAACTACCAAAATTTCAACCAAGATAAATTTTGATGTCCCTATTTCAAATAAGAAGTTTATTTTGTCAAATAGAACATATAAAAGTGACAAAAAACTAGATTTAAAAATAGTTATCCATGAAAAGGTGGTAAAACGAGCTTTTTAAAAATATTAGAGTATTCTATGCTTAAAATTGGATTCATTCTGATTTTAAGCCTCTAAATTTTATTAGATAAATTTAAAAACATTTAACAAACATTTGTAATCATATTTTATTTAGTTCTATTCATTTATTCCAATGCAATGGTTAGGCGTTAACTACCATTTAAAATAATGATATTATTATTGTTTTATTTTTTGGTATAACTCAAAGTTGTGTGCAACGTAAGATTTTAGAGAAACTCATTGTTATGTGTCGATTACACTATCGTAAAAAGTTCCCCCTTTAACATAAAATTAATATGTTATTCATAAATATTATTATATATGTAAATATATTATTCTATAAATACCTAGGATGTTATAATTAGAGTACATCTTTCAATATTGTTTTCTTTTGAGGAAACCAAAATTTGGAAAGTAAATTATTAAAAACATTGAGAGAGAAAATTTTAAATCAACCTAATTATAATTTTTGAATAAAAATAGTTATCAATCATTGATATAGATATCTAGTTTTTAATATTTGTATTAGAGGTCATATGTTGATCACCTCTTTGTTGGGTTATGATATGGGATTAGTCTCTCTTGGGACCCAAATTAGTGCAAGAGATGGTATATTAGGTTAATATAATATAGAAAATATTTTTTATAACCCACATTAGAAAAAACATAACCATTAATAATCCAATTTATTTCATTAAAATAATAATCATTAATAATTTTACCATTCAATAATATTTTAATCATAAGATGGACATTTTATATGAATCAATTTGTATGCTCTATTTATTTTGTTAAATATTATTATTACCAAATCAAATAAGATGGATATAAATCAACAATTTATGGATTCCAATCGTATGACAAAAGATTATGACGATGGGGTGAATAAGGTCATCATGTTTTCAAAATATCATGCATATGATGCCACTCAAATTCTTATTCCATGTTTACACTATTTTTATTCATGAATAATTAAACCATAGTATTTCGAAGAAAACTTGATCTATCATATAATATATCAATGTTAAATGTTGGACTAAACATGGGGAAAACTGAATGTAGCTAGTGACTGGGAAGAGACTTCATTTTATGGATCATCTGATATGGTTACAAGTTTAGACAATGATTAATATCGTATCACGGATGTGATTGTAAGTGTGAACAATGATGACAATCATATTGATGAAATGACAATGATAGTTGAATATGAACTTTGAGATTTTCTAAAATTGTTTTAGAAGTTAAATAGTTGTGTAAATAATTTATTATATAATGTTTGTACTAAAAAATAGTAATGTTAGCCATACTAAAGTTACATAATTTAAAATCATGCAATGTATGGAGTGTCTCTATTTTTATTGAACTACTTGATATCTTAAATGATATGCTCCTAGAATATAATGAGCTTCCTTTCCAAACATATGATGTTAATGGAATATTATGTTCAATGGGTATGATATTTGGAAGAATACATTCTAATCCAAATGATTTTATACTATTTCACAAGTTCTACAAATCACTTAAAAAATTCCCAAATTGTGTTAATTCTTGATACGAGAAAGATGAATATGGTCTTATGAAAGTTTTATGGTAATTTATAATCATTTAAAGGTTTAGTCACTTATATATAAGTGAGGATACTGTAAAAAAAATTACATTTCATATAGATACAACAAATAACGATTGGAAACTTCATCATCTGGCAAAATCTCCTTAGTGGAAGAAAATTGATCAAGTGTATCCTAAAAGTAGAAACGAGCCTAGAAAAATTCATCTTGTTTTATCTATAGATGGAGTGAATATTTTTGGTTTTTAAAGAATAACACATAGTATATGGCTGGTTATGTTGGAAAATTACAACTTTCCGCCATTGTTATGCATGAAACGAAAATAAATTATGATTTTAATGCTTACATTAGGAAAAAAACAGACAAGTATTGATATTAATGTTTATTTGGCTCTATTGATTGAAGATTTAAAATTATTATGGGATTATGATGTTATGTTGCATTCTGCTGATAGAAATTAATATTTTACATTTATAGTTATGGTTTGTGGGACAATAAATTACTTTCTTTCTTATGAAAATTTTTCATGATATAGAATTAAAGGAACATAAGGGTGTATTATTTTTGAACATGGTACACATTAAATTAGGTTGAATCATTTATCAAAGATCGTGTTTCTATGACATCACATATTTCTACCATGGTGAAATAAGTATTGATATTGGATTAAATCATTTTATGGGAGTTAAAAATAATATACAGCACCATCTCCACTAACAGTTGATCAATTTCTTGAGAAATTAAAAGATAAGGATACTACTTTTGGTAAACCTTTTTTTGAAAACCTTACAAAAATTTGTTAGAAACATAGATCAGTTTTTTTCAATTATCATTCTGAAATTGTTTGTACATTATTCCTTTTCTTTATGTTATGAGTGTTGAAAAAAATGTATGTTATAATTTCATTGTCATGTTTCTAAGTTACCCCAAAAAAACAAAGGATGGAATTAATTCTACATTAGACATGACTGACATGGGAATACGAGAAGAGTTGGTTCCAGTGAAGAGTGAAAATGACTTTTCTTCCTCTATATTCTTAATCTCTTTCCAAGGAAGAGAGATATCAGTTTTCGAACTTGTTAAATGATGTTAAGGTTCTATAGGGGTATTCATCAAATATCAAGAATAATATTTCAATGACTGGTTTTATTTAAAGTGTATGAAATCACGTGAATATCAATTTTTGATACAATATCTAATGCTTGTAGCATTATGTTTCATTTTTCTCAAGAATGTTCATCATACTGTAACCAATATCTATTTATTTTTTAAATCTATATGTAGCAAAGTTGTAGACCTGATGAAATTACTAACAATGGAAAAGAAACTTTTTGTCATATTATGTGAATTGTAGATGTCCTTCCCACCAACATTATTTGATATTATGGTTGATTGATGGTTTACTTGGTAAGATAGATTCAACTATATGGTCCTACACATTATAGATGGATGTACCCCCATTTAATGTTATATGATGATTTTGAAAGTGTATGTTAAAAATCAATGTCATCCAGAAGGTTTTATTATGGAGCTATATGTTATTGAGTAAGTCATTAAATTATGTACTAACTACCTATCCTATGTGTAAATAATTGGTCTACCTAAATCTTGTCACACTGGGTGGCATTTGGGTGAAGTAATTTTTAGAATATATATCATGATTACTATTCCAGATAAGGAGTAGGTCAACCTCTATGTTTTCCAAAATAGTTTAGAAGTTTCCCCATATGTTGAAACCTATAAATAAATTTTTAGTCATTTGAGTCTATCAAGGGATAAAATATGAATATCAAATACACATAATCAATAGTTTATAGGATGGTTTTGAGGCCATATTTTAAGTAGTCAACTGAAAATCAGTATTCAATTTCAGAATGAGTTTAATGACTAAGAAGATTACTAAGTGTGCATGTATCATCTTATAATGGTTATGTAATTAATGTTCATATTCTATATACAAATGAATATGATGAATGTGATACCATGAAAAATAGTGGATTTATACTTGTGGATGATGCGATGGATATATCTGGTACCAAAGACAGAAATACAATTTATGTAAATGTGTTATACATTGAATAATCAAAAAATTATAGGATTTGGATTATAAAACATTCCAAGTGATGAGTTTGTAATGCAAGTGGGTTGATAATAAGATTACTATTAAAACAGATGAATTATGATTCATGAAAGTAGACATTATTAAGGAAGGGTACAAAGATGAATAGTATATAATTGCATTACAATAAGTACAACTAGTTTATATTTCAGATCCCGCAAACCAAAAGTGGTTAGTTATTCTATTATTGAAAAAAAACACTAAAGTTTTATATGTTACTTTAACTAAGGATGAACCTTTCATTGGTATGTCACAATAATTTCATATTAGTCCCAATGTAGACAGGGTCTTGTATGTTAGAGGAAACCACAATGAAGGGATTTTGATAATCGATATAGGGTTAAAATCCCTTCAACCTTTAAAAGATAGAGTTTAATAATCAGGTTATATTTTTTGTAATATACATTGTGTTACTTCATATTTTTATCTATTCAGTAATTCATTTAACATGGATATGATCTCGTTCCAAACTCTATTGATGGTGATTCCCTAATTAAATATGAAAAAGGTCCCCTCCCATTGGTGAGAGGGGGGAAGATGTTCTACCCCCATCCTTTTATGTAACTTTGAAGCACTCCTTTCTCCCTATCAGAAATCCTGAATTTCTCCCTATGTTCCCAGCTATCTCGTTAAGCTCAAAGGTTCTTGATTTACTCGATGGTGTTCCTCATATTTAATTATCGATTTCTTAGTTCATGAAAGATTTAAGTCTTCTGTATCTAACTTGGTGGATCGTTTTATTCATCAATGACCTTCTGTTGATGATTTTAATAGAATAATTTTTGGAACATGGGGGTTATAAGAACATGTGATTGTTGGTATCCTCTAAAAACATCATATGATGATTCGATTAGCCTTAGTGGAAGAACAAATTTGTTCATGGTACAGTGCTCTTTGAAAATTCAATGGATGAAGATTCTATATTTTTTTATGGTCATATTATTTTCATGTAAAATGGGATGATCCTACCATCATGATTTGGGTAAGTTTTACTGAACTCACACTTCCATTCCTAAATACCTCAATTATATGTATTCTTTGAAATTTGGTAGCACATTTCTTTGTTCTGAAAGTAGAATGATCTTTATGTGTCATCTGATCCATTCAATTATATGGGCGGGATTTTTGTTTCAAGTACATTGGTGGAGTGGGTTTGGATTGTTTCTGGAGATTAATTTAGGTGAAAACAAGCTATGGTATTTGAATCTTAGGTTGATCATTTCTCATCGTGTAGACATCTAGGTCATCTGTCTTATTACTACCATCATGAAGTCATACATGTGGGGGTCGAACCACTACTAGAGAAATATGATTGCTTTGTCCATTTAATTGATCAGGTGGGATATAATGGTATTGTTTATGATAATCTCATATAAAAAGATCCAAATATTATTGACAATTTTGACCACTTGAATCATGACTTAGTGTATCACATGTTGACTATATAGGACCTTTATGATCTAGGGGAATAAGGGGGTTTATGTTTTTGAGTCCTTGAGCATCATCCTAAATCCTTCATCTCGTGTTGAGGATTCCAACCTGGCAGTGATCCTTATCAAGAGGTGGATGTTCTGGGGATATTTAAGGGGGGAATTTTAGGTGACATGGATCAGGACTGTTCACAATAGGTTACCCCAGTTGGTCTGGTGGGTTGTAGGATTGAAGCCAATGGGCCAAGTTAGAGGAAAAACTAGGTGAATATGAAAATTATTAACTGATTTTAAGGGTTGGAAACTTAGGGGTTGAAATTGGACTAGGGAGTTTCACTACAGGTAAAGAATGTCATTGAGGGGCAGGGACTATCTAGGGTAGTGTCTGATGAGGATTTTCCTTGTTATTTCTCAGAGGATACTACTGGAGAAATAAATATCTAAGGTTGGTACTACTAGAGATAGAAGAAGGTTTAGAAGACTAGTCTTTATTCTAGGGGTTACATTTTGACTAAAGGGAATAAAAACAAAGGGCGTAAGGACTCTCATATCTACCAAAACCAATGGAGACCAAGTCTATTAAAAAACAGACCAAATGAGATAGATTGTTTGATTTTGGTAGTGATCATTCGTAGGGGAACTCCAAATAAATGGATCCTAATAATAGTGAGTTTGTGTCTGCTAAGGCCTTCCCCCTCAAGGGTGTCTTATCTAGTCAGTAGCAGGATATAGGTGTATAGGATGCAATAAATGGGAAAACACTAGATATGATTATCGATTCAGAGGAATAAATGGTAGAGGTGTCTCTTTTGATTAATTCCACACCAGAGGAGGTTGAAAGGATAGTGGAAAGGTTGATACTTTTGGATACTAATTGTGAGCATCATGCATGGATTAACAATCAAGATCTTATACTAATAGTAGAATTCAATAAAAGGTATATCAACATAGTAGATAACATTAAAAATTGGGAAAATATGTATTACCACATTAAAGACCTTCTAAAGGATGATTCAGAAACACAGGTAAGCACTCTATCCTAGAAATTATTAAGGGGGGATGTTTCAAATAGGCTTAAGTTATTTTTCAATTACTTTATGATATCTTATGATGTTTTTCTTACTATGTGAACCTATGTGGTTTCTCACTTTTTCATTAAAAGTGATTTTTTATTAAAAAATTTAACTTTCATTCAGTCTACTAAATTTATGTAATCTAAATTAAATTTTTAACCACTTCTATAGATAATGACTTCTACACATGTTAATTCTACCAATCCTAGGGAATAACATGTTCCTCAACATGTTGGTGCTCTCAATACATTGTAACAACAACCTTATACACATGTTGATGCTACTAATTCATAAGAACAAAATACTTATGGTATTAAAGGTTAAGAAAGGGAATATGGTAAAAAACCAGTGTCCTAGAAAAAAAATAATCATTATAACATGTAAATCCCAATTTCCTTTTAGTTGGGTATGTTTTAACTTTTTTCTTGGTTTTTTTGTTGGTTGAGTAATGTCGAGAATGAGTTGGGAGGATACCTATAATGGTAAATTCAGGTATTTGTTGTAATTTTTAGGATAAAACATAAATTTTTCTTAGTATTCTAGTAATTTACATTCTATTTAATGGGATTACACGATGTGTAATCATCACCTTGAATATGTTGTAAAAAGGGTACACAACGTACAAGGTTACATGTCATGTACAACTTACACACAATTTAAATATTAAAAACAGACTTTTATTAAAAAGGCGATGGGTTTTTCAGCACATGTGGGACACAACAATTAAACAAAATTTAATTTTATTTCATTCCACGTAAAATCATGAGTTTTGGTTTTTAGCAAGAGGTTCAGCTGAAATTATTATTTCATTCCTATAGGCTTCTTATCTCTCAACCTAGAGGATCTTCCAAGGTAATTTTGGAGATCTCAAATCCCTTTAGATCATTTTTTCGGTAATTAATCATCGTGTTGTTTGTGGTGCATCTATCTAGGTAAGTGATCTTCTTGTCTATTCTATATCTCTCTCTTTTGAGTTTGATATATTGTCTTAGGATTGATGGATCTAAACTTTTTGTTTTTGAATGTTGATTATAGGTTGTGTTCCAAGATCTTACGTGCCTTCATTTTCTATTGGTGAGTCCCATGTCTGGTGTTTCTTTCCATGATTAAAGGTAGGTGGTTATGTTTGAGTTTCTATATATGATTAAAAAAATTTATTTTATTTAAATTGATTTCGATTTAATTAAGAAAACCCAATTCGATGTGAATTGGAATTTGAAATTGGATTGGTATAGATTTTGGGATAAACCCCACAATTCCAATGGAATTGGATGTTAGGGCATATTTTGAAATTGATAGAAATTGTTAAATGATTTTTGAGTTTATTTTTAAGAAAAATGGATTAAATTGGATTGTTGAAAAACCTATGTTTGGTTTTATTTTGAAAGGGCATGAATTGATGAAAACCCCTTGTTTTGGTTTTGAAAGTGAATTGGAATTTTAAAAAGTAAAGGTGGGAAATTGAACTTTCAATGATGATTGATTTGAAATGAAATGATTTTCCCTTTTTCTATTGATTGGTTGATAATATTCGAGTTTGGGTAGCAAGTGGGATATTTGGGATAAGAATGTGGGGATGTAAATTCTATAAAAATTGATTTACAAGGAAAAGTATAACAAAAACCTAGTTAGGTAGATCATATCCCTAATATGATGTTGATAAGCCCTATTTGTACTAAGACTAAGGGATGTGTGTATACATATTTCCATGATCACTAATATGAGTTCTGAGAGGATCCTAAAACTAGAAACTATTATACTATAGAGCATATAAATATGGTTCTTACTGTGACTATTTTGAATATAAATTCCATTGATTTTGAAACTAATTTACTCATTACTAGTGATTTTTATAAAAAAAATTATATAAATTGTTTATTTAATCCATTATTGAAATATGTTTTATCATTCTAAAATAAAGCATGTTTTGTTTTAAATATGAAAATGTACTTCCATCCCTATTTTGATTAAAATTGAAAGGATGATTTTGTTTATTATTATGGAACCTTATTATATAACTCTTTTTGAGACCCTGCTAGGATTTTTAGTTGAAACCCTACCTTTTCCTTTGGGAAATTGTAGATTTCTTCTACCATGTCCATGAAAAGCGAAAATACCTCTTGGAGGACGTGGATATTTCTGACCCTTTGTGGCATAGAGAGATGTGTCCTTTGGGATGTATGAGTTTTACCTTTTTTGTTTCGGGTAATTTAATGATGTTCTATTGGGGTTTTTTTGATATACCTTTCAGTTTTTTGGTACTTTCTCCTTTTGAAGTTTCGTGCATACCGATATGTCTCTTTATATTCCACTATTTTGTGGAAAATTCATTCCCACATTTATATTTTATGATGTCAGGTTCTATCCTACAACCTATGGGGATCGAGAAAGCCCTCCGGGCTATGTCAGTGTCGGCTCAGGTATCAGAGTAATAAATTATCTGAGACGGATCATTACAATGTGGTATCAAAAGTGTAGGTTGAGAATATTTCCTTGATGTTAGTATGCAATTTTATATCTTGTATGGGATTAGAAGCTAATTGAAAGTGATGTCCTAGCAATCTCTCATTATAATAAGCCTTATATAGCCATGTGTTGTTTGTAAAGGGATTATTAAGGATTGGTTCTAGTCTTTTGCCTTATTTATATTTTTATAGGTATAAATCAAAATATTTTTTTCTTATCAGATGGGATTAATCTCCCTATTCCAATTATTATAGTGTTGATCTGATTAATCTTCTGATGTCATCAATGTTATTTTTTGATGTTGTGTAGCATCATGACTCTGAGAAAACATGTGAATATGATTCAATTGGAATTTTTTGATAAACCACAGTGATTGAATCCTCCCATGGACTATAATTTGGTTAATATTTTGTGCATGCTATCCAAGATTTAGGATATGCACCTACACCCATTCCTATTCAGGCTTTAGTTATGGAACCTTATAAACAAGAATTTTGGAATCATGATCCAGAGATCCTTCAGCAGAACCCACCAGTATTCCAGGGCTCTAATAATCCTAAAGAGGCTGAGGATTGGTTTATCAAGATTGATATTTTTTTATTTCTTGGAAATTCCCATAGTAATTAAGGTGAAATGTGTAACCTTTAAGGTGGAGGGACCTAGTAGAAGATAGTGGGATTTCATGGTTATGGTGAAGAATCATTAGGTCTTAGAGTGGAATGACTTCACGTTTCTATTCAAAAATTTGTTATATCTAGATTATATGGTATTGTCTAAGGTTATGCAGTTTTTCAAACTTGATCATTCTGATAGTAACATGATAGAATATAGAAATCGCTTTATGGAGATTATGCAGTTTTCGCCTGAGATTGTATCAAATGAGAGTATGAAGACTTGATAGTTTTATATGGGACTTCAATATGATATTCATTATCAAGTTTTCATGCTGAATCTCTCTTATTATGTTGACATGTTGTACATGTCACTGATGGTTTAACTTAATCTTTCTAGAAATTTAGGGTTGATGATAGTTCCTTTTTATCCTAGTGGGAGTTATGTGAGATCCCATAAAGGGAATAGAAATCATGATGAGTATCATGGTGGATATCGATAGCATGGTTATTCTATGCATTCATATGTTCCTGGAAGAGGCCCTTTGACTTTCTTCTAATGTGGAAATCCTTGGAATTTAGAATGAGTTTTCACTGAGGCGCCCATGATATGTGGTTCTTATGGTCGTTCAGGAAACTTGCAGAAGTTATTTAATATCTTATCTTTCCCGCATAGTGGCATGGGCTCATCATCGCCTAAAAGTGTGGTAGTTAAATTATATTCTTCAATACCTAAGGGGTTCTAGTCACATGAATTCAGAATAAATCTTCTTTACATAGTGGAAGAGTCTCCAATGGAAATAGATACGGGTCCAGTGACTGTGATAGATAACATCACTATAGATTCATATTTAGTGACTGCTTTATTTGATACTAGTGCATCTCATTCATTTGTAATGACTCATATTTTGAATATACTAAATATTCTTATATATATATATATATATATGTTATATTATATGATGGATATCACTACACCCCTCGGAATAAAGATATAGAAGGGTATTTGTTGTCTTTCTTGTGTTTTCTCTTTATCAGAGATTAATCTTACTTAATATTTTTTTGGTTCTCAACATGAAATATATTGATTTCATTTTTAGGATGGATTGGATCATTACTAATAATGCTGTAATTGATTTTTATCTTCAACGAGTCACCTTTGTTGTGACCAATGAAGTGTTTCATATCTTTTAGGTGGAATGGGACCTGAGGTCAAGTAGATTCAGTCCTTCTTATCTAGAGTTGGGGAAAGTGCTAAGAGTGTTCACTTTTGATCTAGATAAGGGATCTTTGAGTGATCATCTCCCTCTAGTTATCATTGAGTTTCACAATGTTTTTCCTTCTTACTTCTCTTGTTTTCCACCGGTAAGGGAGGTAGATTTTTATATTGAATTACTATCTGGTACTCAACCAGTATCTATTTCTTATTACCCCATAGAACCAGCTAAAATGAAAGAGAATAAAAATCAATTGGATGATATGTTATATAAAATATTTATACTCTTGAGTGTGTTTCCTTGGGAGGAATCTGTTATCTTTTCTAAGATAGCTGATGGAATACTTCATCTATGTATTTATTACCAAAAACGTAACCAAGTTAGGGTAAAGATCAAGTATATATTTCTAGGGATTGATGATATGTTTGACTAGTTGAAATGGGAAAAGTGATTCTCAAAGATTGATCTTCTATATAGTTATCACTAATAGAGAATAAAATAATCTGAAATTTATAAAATCACTTTCTGGAGTAGGTATGGCCATTATTCATACATTTTCATGACATTTGGTCTAACCAATACTCTTATAGTCTTTATATATTTTATTCATAGGATCTTTCATGTGTATCTTGATACCTTCATGGTGGTCCTCATTGGTTACATCATGGTTTAATCTATGTATGAGGAGGATCACATGCATCATCTGAGAGAATTTAAGAAATCATCAAATTTTTTCAAGCTATCAAAATGTAATTTTTGGATTTATGAAGTGATGTTCTTGGGACACGTGGTCTCAGAACATGGTATTTCAATTGAACCTAAAAATGAGAAAGCTTTTATGACATGGGAGTAACCACATAATGTTTTCAAGATTAAAAGATTCTTGGGTTTAGCTAGATATTATCATCGACATAGACCGTTGGAGTATTTAGTTGGTTATTAGGTGTTCTTGAAAGTTTCACCTTGTTTAGGTCATCGATGACTTGAGAGGTAAGGGAAGATTGATCCTCATTTTGTGAGACCTTTATAGGTTATTTATAAGGAGGGTAGAATAGATTACCATTTAGAACTATTTCCATAGATGACTTTCATATATAATGTAATGCCTCAACCCCAATTACCTAGAGTCGATGCATTATTACATAACATTGGCATGATCACAAAATATCAAGTCTCGAAAGACCGATTAGTTTAGTAGTCTTGGAAAAACTATATATATTAATAATTCTTACATTACATCATAAAGTAAAAAAACTACAACAAAATCTTGTCTTCATATCCCCTCATACTATACCTACAGGTCATTCATAAATTACTTCTTCACATCCTGGGAAAAATAAAACATTGAAAGGGGTGAGCTCAGATGCTCAGTAAGGGTAACAATATAGCGGAAACTTTCATCGATAAGCATGAACATTTAAGGAAATGTATAACTAAAACAAAAGCCTTTTAAACTTTAACTTCAGCATAATATGGAAGAAATAAAATGAAATAATGCCATTTAATTTTTCACATGGATATTCTACAAATCGAATAATCGCATGCAATATCAATAACCACTTTCATAATGATGGAATTCATAATGTCAGACTATCATAACCACGTAGCCAAGGCCTCGTGCCAAGACTACAAATAAGATTTTGTCAAGGCCTCGTGAAAAGACACTAGTTTGTCTCATGAGACCTACCGATGCATCGTGGAGCTATAGCAGGCTCCACCCGTCACTTACTAAGTCCAATGCATTCCTCATATGAACAGGTTTAAACATAACATAAACATTCGTATTAAAACTATCATACGAAATGTAAATACTTTATCCAAAAACCATGAATGGTATAAAAATAGAACATCCACAGTCAAAAATAACTCATTCGATACAATATGGAAGATTTTATTGTATCTGATTAACCTCAATCGATAATAATTAAGGATATATGAAAATAATCCTCAAAACTATTAGAGATAAATATCCCCCTTTTTCTTGAAAACATTTAAAAGCCGCACTATTTTTCAAGAAGCCATTTAAAAATAGATTTTTGAATCAAAGTGTCTCATACCACTTTGAAACTTTTAAAAGGAATTTTAATTTTAAAACATTAATGTCCATATATATAAATCCTTAAAAACATTTTGAAAACATGGACATTAATGAGAAATATTTAGAATAATAAATCTTTAAAACATTTAAAATGATATTTTAGTTAGAGTTACTAACCAAAATAGAGACACTTGAATACAAATAATTGAGTTAATATAAACTTTATAATATCATGAGAATAAATTGATTCATGATATACTATGTCAAAGTACATTATATACACCATATAAAAGTGATTTGGTGTATAACAACAAAGAAGTCTCAATGGGATGTAAATTGAGATTAAGTCACTTATAAAGACCATATCCTTAGGTTAAGGATAAATCAATGACATAATTATGTGTGAAAAATATAAATACACTCAATATGATTGGATATTCAGTGTAAACCAATCAGAGGACATTCACACATATTCTTGTAAAAACAACACCAATGAATTGGATGTTTAACTCAATAAATGGAGATTGAGTTAAAATTACTCTTATCAAGTTAATATCGAGGACTTGAGAATTTATCAATGGATTGATTATGTGTATCAAAATTATATCCACAAAAAGGGGAGTGGAAATTATGACATAAGCAAATGAATAGTGATTCCACACATAATCTTGGAGTAAAATAATCAATGAAGTATGCGTAAAGCCGAATGAGTGGAAATTGAAATTTCAAATTCCCTTATCGATTTAGTAACCTACGAAACATACACCCATGAAATAAGGATAATAAAATGATGATGTAAATATCCATAATTTAATTTATATTACACAATGAATACAATCATGGGCAGTACACACACCGCATGCAATAAATAAGTGGTGAACAATGGAAATCTCATGAAATTAAAAGTGAGATAAGAAACCCCTTACTTTGTAATTTTTCCTTGGTCGAGGGTAGGTTATCCTCATGTATAATGTTGAAATAATTTTTATTGAATTAAACAAGAATCATATACATTAATATGATATCATATATGATCTTTTAACATTTCTTTGTTAATAATATCTTAGTATTATCATCGTTTCAGGTGTTAACTTACTCGTTTTCTTTTATATGTTTTGTTACATAAGTCATTTTTGTTATGGATAGGTTGTATATTATTCATATAAAGAATTATATTAAGTCCTTAAAAATTATTTTTAATCATAAAATTAGAATTAGACTTGTATGGATATGATGGGGAATGAATCTCATCACGTTCATGGAGACGGTAGTCCGTACGTACGCACGAGCGATAATATCATTATTTTAATATTAAAATCATATATAACTGGCTGTTATATTATATATACAGAATCATTATCATGTTATAATTATTATTTACATTAATTACACATCATTATTATACCCATCCAAATAATAATACATTGAATAACAATTACACCACGACGTGGAGACGGTAGGCCGTACGTACGCACGTATGGTGACATGCCATTCAAAGGATGGATAAAATACTGAATATGGTTATACCATATTTATAATAACATAACAGTATATATAAGATACTGTATTTATTATTTTAGAATGGAAATAACAAAGAAAGAATAAGTGTAAGAAGAAAGGAATTTGAAAGAGGGTGGTGAAATCATTACCTCTTCTTCGGGTTATTCCTTTTGATTTGATCAAAAGGGATACTTAAGTTGGATTTATGACAAAAGGAGGGCCTTTAGGATGAATTGAGGTAATTTTTGAGGATATTTGGTCATGGTTTGGCTGAACCAAAAGACTTTTAATGTATGAATTTGAGAGAAGGGGGAGTGCCCTTTTATAAGAGGGGTGAGGGGCACCTTAGGAAAAACTTAAAATATTATTTTATAACAAATTCATATTCGGTTTTTAATGGCTCCAAAGTGATTTATTTAAATTTTAAGGTGAGTATGGGTATAAATCCTTTAAACATATATATTTTAGACAGGTTTGGGTCACTATATTAACCTTATCATTTATATTTAACTCTTAGTTAAATAGTTTGACGTTTACCATGTCTCTTTGTATTTTTATATTATATAGTTAATAAACTTACTATATACCTCCAAGAGACCCCCAAGTGGTCCATTAATGATACTCCTATCATTATATAAGTCCTTTGGACGAACCTTATATTTTTATTAATATAATATCAATTAGTAATATAATATTTTTGTAAAAACTCTTTTATGTCAATTTTAACACTATTGGGTATTTTGTTTTTGATAATTTTATAACAGCATTATTACTTCGAAATATATTTATATAACCAATCCAAATATGTCATATTAACCTATAAAATTAGTTTAATTCATAAAAAGTATCATATTACATTTATTTTGATATTTATAATATCAATTATTTTAATATTTCATTAATTAGGTAATTACTGCATCACCATTGTGTCATAAATAAATTAAATTATTTAATGTCTAAAAATTATAAATAAAATACCATTATGTAGGAAATATTTTTATCTTTCTAATGAATATTTATAATCTAATTTATCTTATTTATAACCTTATATTAAAAATGTTTTAGTTATTAAACAATGATGTTATCTCTTTTAACTCTTCTTTGAATTAAATAATAATAAATGTCCTAATCTAATCCAAATGGACCTAAATGATAATATTTCATCTCATTAAACCACATTTTAATCCTTGATATTAACCATGTCTCTTGGATTTTTTAAATTCCACTCATAGAAGCGGTAAAATTATGTTTTATGTGAATTTCCAAATTCTCATAGGAGGTGGGTAAAAGACGGTGAAAAGTTCAATAAAATTTTTATATATCTAAAATTATTCTAAACTAACTCCAATGAATTACATTTAACTTATATAGGTATTATGTATCTATTTTTACCTTAATTAAATTTAAATAAAATAAATAATTTATTAAATAAAATTTCAGTTTAAACTATAACTCGGTGCTTTTCACCATTCATCAAAAATTGAAAGTTTTCAAAAAAATACCAAAAATTCACCCTAATCTAATTTCAATATTCCGAATCCAAAAATGAAGTCCATTTTGAAAGATAAAATATATAAAATTTCAAAAAGTGGGTATTACTATTCATAATGGCTAGTTTGATTGGTTGTGGTGTTTGTTAGAACTCGAAGTTGCGTACAACACACGTTATTTCATTATTCAAAGGGAAACGTGTCGTGGAAGCTTGGGGTGTTACATATAATGTGTTTCATGTATCTCAATTATAGAATATATTTTTCTTATCCATATCATTTTTTGAGCTGGTGTGATCTTGATGTTGATCCTAATTTATATGTGACTAAGTATCTGATTAGGAAATTTGATTATGAGACCAATGTAATTTTTGGGAAAAAGATACCATTGGTTTGTGTGCTATGGCCACATGGTTCTGATTCACATGAGACATGGGACGATGAGGCACTGATGAGAGAGTAGTGGCCTCGCTTATTTGATATGGAGGCTTCTTAACAATCTTTTTGGGGATATAAAGTTTTATAGTGGAGAGGTTTTAACACCCCATTACCTTTCTATCTGGTATGTTTTGACCTTTTTCTTGGTTTTACTTTTTTGTTAGTTGAGTAATTCCTAAAAGGAGTTGATATGATTCCTGTAATGGTGAAGTTTGGGATTTGTTGGAAGTTTCATCATAAAACCTGAAGTTTTTTCAGTCTTTTGGGGATTTACACATTGTGCAATGGGATTACATGATGTGTAATCATCAACAAGAAGATTTCATAAATTGGGTACATAACATGCAATGTTAGTCACCATGTTGAACTTACACACTGTGTAAATATTAAAAATTGGATTTTTAAAAAAATCAATGGATTTTTTAGAGTATGTGGTACTCTATAACTACACGATGTGTAATTGGGTTACATGCCATGTAAAATCCTTAGGGTTGGTTTTTAACAGGTAGTTCAACTAAAATTCTTATTTCATTCTTACATGATTCCTTGATTTCGACCAAGAGGCTCTTCCTATTTGATTTTGGAGATCTTTAATCCCTCAGGATCATCCATTTAGTGATTGGTCATCATGTTAGTTATGGTACATTTCTATGGCTCAGTGTTCTTCTTGTCTCTTATATCTCTCTATCTTTCTATCCTTAGAGTTTGATAGATCATCTTGGGAAAAATTTATTTAAACTCCATTTTTTTTAATATTGATTCTAGGTTTTGTTCCTAGATCATTTGTGCCATAGTTTTCTATTGACGAGTCACATTTCAGGTGTTTCTTTCTATGATTAAAGGTAGGATGTTCTATTTGAGTTCCACCATATGATTAAACATTTATTTAATTTAAATTTATTTCAAATAAATTATGAAAACCCAATTCGAAGAAAATTGGAATTTAAAATTTAATTAGTATGGATTTGGGGGGAAACCCCCTAATTCCAATGGAATTGTAGATTGGTAAATATATTTAAATTGATGGAAATTGTGAATTGATTTTTGAGAAAAATGGATTAAATTGAATTAATGAAAATCTAAGATTGGATTTATTTTGAAAATGAATGACTTGATGAAAAACCCAAGTTTTGGTTTTGAAAGTGACTTGGAATTTTAAAAAATAAATGTGGGAAATTGAACTGTTAATGATGATTGATTTGAAATGAAATGGTTTTCCATTTTTCTATTGATTTATTGAGAACATGAGAGCTTGGGTAGTTAGTGGGTTATTTGGGACAAGCATGGTAGGATGGTAATTCCATTACAATGGATTGATGATGAAAACTCTAACAAAAACCTAGTTAATATGATCTTATCCCTAATGGGATGTTGATAATTCCTATTCATCCTGAGCCTAAGATAAGTGTATACACATATTTCCATGATCACTAATATGATATTTTTTAGGATCCTATAACTATAAACTATTGTATCATAGGGTAGATAAACATACTACTAATTGTTACTGTTTTGATTATAAATGTCATTTATTGTGAAACTAATTTACTCATACCTACTGATTTATATAAATTGTTTTATATAATGTGTTTATTTAATCCATGTTTGAAATTTTTTCCAAAATTCTAAAATGAAGCATGTTTTTTTGTAAATATAAATATTTACTTTCATTCATGTTTTTATTAAAATTAAAAGCATGATTTTTATTATTATTATGGAACCTTATTATAGAACTCTTTCTGAGACCCTGCTAGGATGTTTAGATCACACCCTCTCATTTCCTTTATGCATTTATAGATTTTCTTCTACCATGTCTAAGAAAAGGGAAAGAACCTCTTAGAGGTGGGGGTGTTTCTAATCCTTTGGGGTTTTGAGTGGAATGTCCTTTGGGATGTTTTAGTTTTATCTTTTTTGTTTCAGATACTTTTATAATGTTCTTTTTCGGGTTTTTTTGATATACATATATGGCTTATGGTACTATCACCTTTTGAAGTTTTGATCATATTGATATGTATCTTTATCTTTCTCTATTTTTTAAAAAAACCCTACCTTTATATTGTAGGATTTTAGGTGGTAGTTGACAACCCATGGGTATTGGGAATATACATCGGGATATGTCAATGTTGGATCAGGTATTAAAGTGAAAAGTTTTCTAGGATAGTTAATTACATAGAGAGATAGTGTTGGAAAAATTATTAAGGTGAGAAACAAAGGCCTAAAATTTGAGGTTGGATGGAATGAATATTTCCAGGTTGTTAAACCCAACAAGTCTATGTTTAGTAGATACATTATGTTCACCACTCACATACACATGCTGATTGATGTAGATTTGTGGCACAATGTTGTACCCATTCTTAAAGAACTAATTAGAAAAGAGATTAGGGAAATATGATGATATACATTCTTTATTTTACTAAAAAAAATATTGAAACGTTGACTAACTCTTTATTATCCCTTATAGAGTGACTTTATAGTATATGTATCCTAAATAAAAATTGTATTAATGCTTGCTAGAAATGGTTAAAAAGGATTTTTCACAATTCTTACAAAGTTTCATCTCAAAGATACTAAAGGGAAACTAAACCAACATCCAACATAGATGTATGCACACCTAATAAAACAATAAGCATGGGATTCATTTATTGGTTATTGTGAGGATACATATTTGTAGGTAAATTTTGACTAGTAATAAATTACTTGAAAATACATTTATTAATCACTTTAATTAATAATTTCTAATTTATGAAATAGAGACTGAGTTTTGGAAATAATAAATGAGTATAAAAACCAATGTACCCCTACCATAAAGTAAGTATGGGGTATGCTTCACATGGAAAAAATTGTATATATTTTTAATATAATATAAAAATTTTATGTGACATCAAACAACAACATAATTTATTTCCACTATTTAAATATAGATTGATGAATACAAATCCAAATCCACTTCTATCCCACTGCATGTGCTATAGGAGGAGGTTTGTGTAAATAAATAAGGGATACTAATAGATGAAAAAAATAAAAAATAATGGAAGCATGTGTAAGTATGGCATAATAAAAAAAAGTGATTTAAATTTTTATTACATAACAATGATTACATATTTTCCTATATTTTTTATCTGAATTAGACATAAGAATCATCATCAATTGTACTCCATGAAAAGATACTATCAGTGGTCTTGAAGTGACCAGAATAGTATAGAAACTTCAGATGTGTGGGTTTTGGGGTGTAACCCCAAACATGTTTTGAGAAAAGAAATTTATAAAGGGATAAAGATAATAAAATGGAAGATTTGTATCCATGATTATCTATAGATTAAAAACATAATTTAAATCCAGAGTTGTTATAAAATGTTATAGGAAGAAATCAAATAGAATAAACAACACAAGAAAAAACACTATGTGAAGATCCCCCCCCCCCCATACTAGTTGTGAGGTGAGTCATTCCCCTCAAATAGATATCTTATAATAGGTAATCAATATTGTCATATTTTTTTATGTGAAATGTGAATTAGGAATAAATTGATTCCTTTCTAATACTAAAATTATATTTTGTAAAAATGATTTGTATTTATATATATCAACACCCACACACCACCTTGTTGTGAGGGGTATCATGTACAATATTCCAGGAGATATTCTACTCAACAAACCACATCCAATAGATCATGTGAGATTGGGGATTAACATTTCTCAACAACCGAGCAATGAGATACCTAGTCCAACTGATGATGCAAATATTCATACAGTCAATCAATCTATTATAACATTCATAGTATGAGAATTAGATCTTGTAAAAACATGTAGTCAATGAGGTATTCATTTTCAATTTGTTTTTCAGGAAAAAAATTTAGCAATTAATGAAAAAATGTCTAAAATGATGAATTTTATTACAGACAGACAAAGGGAAGGGGTGAAACATAAGGTCAAATCAAAATGATCTAAAGGATTAACCAACCAATCAAAAATATCTTCACAAATTGCCTTTACCCCACCCATTATTCTTCCTCATTTACTAACATTAAAGGTTCATGTGGATAAAATGTTATAAATTGGTGTTACAACCACAATTTATTTTGAAGCATAGATGTATAGATAGGCTATTATATACTATATTAGTCTTAAGAATGTAAGTGAAATACTTACACAATAATGGCTATGAGTCACATATGTAAATGTATACATGAGGTGTGTTTTCATGATTTTTTTATCTAATAGTTGATATAATATTCATTATTTTTGAAGATTTATATATCATTACTATTTGAAGGGAAAACTCTATGAATAGAAATTTTGACTCATTAGTCATCATATCACTTCTACACAAATATTCTCATTCCAACCAAATCAATATGAAGGAATAGTGGAAATTTTCCATAATGTTTGAAAGCAAACTTAAAGATGATAGATAGTTATTAATACCCATTATTCAGGGGTTAAACTCTACAATTTAATCATTTCAAATATATTTTCATTAATTTCATTACTTATCCCTTTTTTTAGGTGGTATTGGTTAATCATTGCAGTTAATTTGGTTACTCTAATGTTTTTTTTCTAATTTAATGCACTGATACCCAAAAAACTAACCACACATAATAATATTAATTAATTTGTAATACACTATATGAAACCTTTTACTACTAAACATCAAGTTGTATATTTTATATTATGTTTTAATGAAAATTAATTTATGATAGGATGGTGTTTAAATATCATCAAAATCATAGCATGAGGACAGACCATGAATATAAGGATCTTATCAACTTCTACAAGTGGATAAGTATTAGGGTATATATAATAATATTTCTTTATAAAAACTTGTATCAAAAAAAGTAATTATTTTTCACAATGTTTATGCAGTTTCTAAAACAAACCACTGTTAAAATTGTGATTATTATGTTTGAAAATTTATGAAATATATTGTATAAAATCTACAAACTAGAATCCCCAAATAGGTATTTTCAAATATGATTACAATTAAATTTAAAATATTTATTAATCCTTTGTTTATTTAAATTTTTTCAGTACCACCTGGAATTCTGATAGTCCTCGTATTCACAATAGTAAATATATTTGTTTAGAAATTAATTAGTAGCATACCTGGTGTCATAATACATATAAAAATCATTAATATGGGACTTCATATTACTTATTTATTTTATTTTATCATCATTTTATATACTTTTTTGGTTAATTTCATTATCATTTTTATCTAATAATTTAACAAAACAATCCATAATTCATTTGTGACATTTAGTAATTAAACACACCTCAATCTAATACATGGTGTTTCTGGTATGACTTAAAGTGTGTGTTTTCTATTTTAAATTGATATTTTAGTTGAAAAAATACATCAAATACTCAAAATAGAGAAAAATCATCATGAATATTTTAATAATTTAGGAAAATAATCCATAAGTTATTTTTGACATGAAGGAATTATCCCCACCTCAATCATATACATGTTGTGCTCAAAATGACTCAAAGTTTCCATTATCGGTTTAAAATTGAAAATTTATTTACAAAACATGTGTCACCCACTAAAAAACAAGAAAAAAACTTGGATTGATTATTTAGTAAAATTATTTATAATTTATTTTTGATGTGTAGGAATCATTATCATATCAAACAGACACATGATGTTACCAATATGACTCAAAGTGTGTGTTTCAAGATTAAATTGACATTTTAGTAAAAAGGAAACATGATATACTAATAACTGAGGAAACACATCCTTATTGTGTTGATAATTTATGAAAACAATCCTTCAATCATTTTTTATGTGTAGTAATCAACCAAACATCAATCTGATGCATGGTGTGACTGGTATGACTCCAAGTGTGTGTTTTTAGTTTAAAATGAAATTTTAGTAAAAACCACAGGTGGAATACTTGAAACCAATAAAATGAATTTGTATTATTTTTATACTTAATAAAAATGATCTATAAGTCATTTTTTATGTGTATAAATTAGCCTCATCTAAATATAATTCACAATGTGACCAATATGACTCCAAGTGTGCATTTTTATTTAAAATTGACAGTTAAGAAAAAAAGAAAACTGACATACTCAAAACCAAGAAAAAACATTTGGATTATTTTGATAATTTAGGAAAATGATCCATTTTTAATTTTGGATGTTTTGGAATTATCCTCACCTCAATCATATACATTGTGTTTCTGGTGTGACTCAAAGTGTTTGTTATTAGTTTAAAATTATTATTTCAGTTCATAATGTGTTTCAATAACTAAAAACCAAGAAAACACACTTCTATTGTCTTGATAATTTAGAAACATTATTTATAAGTCATTTTTTATGTATAGAAATCATTCTCATATCTAATTGACACATGATATGACTGTTATGACACAAAGTGTGTGTTTTTAGTTTAAAAAGACATTTTAGTAAAAAAATGAGTGACATGCTCAAAAATAAGAAAACACATTAGAATTATTTTTATACTTTAGGAAAATGATCTATAAGTCATTTTTTACATGTAGGAATCATCATCACCTAAATATGATGCATAGTGTAACTAGTATGACTAAAAGTGTATATTTTCATTTTAAAATGGCATCTTAGTAAAAACCACAAGTGATATACTCAAAATAGAGAAAACTCATTTAGTTTCACACTCCAAGACAACACCTCTCTTTTATTTTATTTATTTTTGGTTTTATTTCATTTGTTTCTTGAGAGGGTTCAAGTTCAGGTATTTGGAAGGCTAGGATTTAAATTTTTTGAGTCTTTTTAGATATTGCACAGTAAACCCTCATGGTTATTAGTAACCGTGTGGTTCCTATATGGGTTCCCAGGTGGGTTAGTGGAGTGGTACACCACTTAGGAATGGTCTATTAAACCATGAGGAAAGCATTCAATTGGGCTCTATGAGTTGACAGTGCAATGTGGTATGTTTGGATCCTAGCTTTCTCAATACTGCATCTGCCTAGGGGTAACTGTGCGAAGGTGTCTGGACTAGGTAATAGACGGTGCATGGTTCGAGTAAAGTTTGGTAAACTATGCACAAACCATGTGGGTTTCACGTTTTTTAAAACTTTTTGTTTTTATTTTATTTTTCTTCTTTTTTTCTCTCCTCCCTTTTATTTACCTCACCCTTCCCCAATGTGCATCGCATGAAATCCCACATCCCCTCTCCAATCATGTTCCACCCCTCCCTCTTATATCTCTCTTCCCACGATGATCCACTAGATTTCTTCCGGTTTTGTGGTCAATCATTCAAGGTAATCACTTTGTCTCTCTATTCCCCCCTTAATTTTTCTCTTTCCATCTCATCGTTGCCCCTCTCATTTTGGTCGAACCTTAGGGTGGGGTTGACCCAGTTTTTTTAGTTTTATTACATTTTTTGGGTGTGCAGTAGGTCACTCGATTCATCTTTAGGAATTTTTCGGCATCCACTGCTGAATGTGAATCATTTCATACCATTTGGTCTACCTATCATGATTTTGAGGTATGATTTATTCTCCCATTTCTTTTGTCCCAATTTTAATTAGAGTTTTTGTATTTTTTGGGTTTCTAGTATTGTTTTAGACCATCTTGGACCTTGTTGTGGTGGTTTCAGTTTTCCATTGTCGAAGACTTACTGTAATATACATAGTCGGGCTTGTATATATGTAAGTCCCCCTTTTATAAATATTCACCTAGGGCAGGATGGATATATATAATGGGGATAGGTTTTCTTATAAGTGTATATGAAAATGTATATGTGTGTAAGTGTAAAGGGTTATATGAAAGTATAATAATATATATAAGGATCTCCTTGTACATATTTTTCCATATAAATATGTACATAGGGGATAGGTTTCTGTATATATATGTGAAGGTTCATATGTGTGCAAGTGGAAAAAGTAAAGGGAAGATTCTATTTGTCATTGTCAAAGCTACTTGAGTTTGAGGTAGCTTCCCTATGCCTAGTATTTTTAAAGTGAAATCTATAATTTATTGAAATTTTTAAAAGGTGTTTTCCATTTTATATA
The DNA here is from genome assembly GCA_963277665.1 of Viscum album. Taxonomy (NCBI): domain Eukaryota; kingdom Viridiplantae; phylum Streptophyta; class Magnoliopsida; order Santalales; family Viscaceae; genus Viscum; species Viscum album. The sequence goes on along the minus strand of OY728133.1, from coordinate 1,908,838,704 downwards.
TGAAATTAATATCCTATATGTATATATCTATGGTTATTAGAAATGGTTTTTCATTTGTTTTACATAATTTATATAAGCTTCCAATGTGGGTTTTTTCATGTTAAAATATTCTCTCAACCTTGTTTTGGAAAATGTATTTTATTTTTAATGATTAATTGGTTCTAAATGATAGTTATTTAAAAGTGGTTGCCTAAATTTTTTTGAGTGTGTAATGATTTTTTTCAAAGATGTTTTGTGTGTGTAAAATAGTTTTTAAAGTTGAATTGAATGAAAGTAGATTTGTCTGTCCAATTTTAAATAAAAAAAAGAAAATGGGAAATTTCATGTTTTGGTAAGTTTAGAAAATTTCATGGGTTCTAGTGTGAATTTGAGGTTAAATGGTTACTTTCCCTTTGTGAATGGTTTCTTGTTAAGTGTTGTTTCAAGTATTATAGTGGTGATTTTGTGGAAATGTATTTTTATTTTATATAGAAATTGGATTAAGAACATGGGAACCTTGGGTAACTAGGGTACAAACTAGGTCAAGTATGTTAGGAAGATCGGTAGGGCCAATTCCTAGTTACCCCTAGTAGGATTTATTTTACAAGACTAACTAAACATTTTAAGATGATTGGAGACCACCAGACCTTGGAATGTGTTCCCCTCTAATGGCTCATGCATGAGGACGTTGTGGGTTTTGGTATATGATTGGAGACCACTAACCTTGGGACGTATTCCCTTATAGTTTCTTGTGCATGACGAATTTATGGGTTTTGTTATGTATTTATCACAAAGGTACAAGGATCCTAGAAATATATTAACCCTATATGATTGGATATTTCCCATTGTTGTTGTTTTGTGATTTCCATCTCATTTTCTTTCATACATTTTTCTTTAATTATGAAAACCATGTTTTAATATAAATTGTTTTCCCTTGATTTTGAAATGTATATTCATTATTGGAAACTATTTTGGAAATGTGATATAAGGGAAATGGTTTTCATGGAAAATGGAAGCTTGTTACTTGAGATTGAAAAAAATGGAAAACCTTATTTTTATATGGTTGTATTTTCAAACTAGCTTGACTTGGGTTTCTTTTTAAAGGTAAGGAATAGGGAATAGTTTATTTATTCTCACCTACTGAGTTTTAATACCCACGCCTATAGATTTATGTTTTTATCTTTGGTGGTGATTCTCACTCAGTCTTGGTTGACATGGGGTGACATTAGTTTAGTGGTTGGTGGTCACCAATAGGGTTATATGGAGGTATTTTCAATTTTATTTTATTTCTACTACTAGTGATTATTTTTACTATTCTATTTTTATTTATTTATTTTTCATTATATTATGGTCAAAATCATTCTCAAATACTTTATTTTTTATTCTCTACACTAGTTTTCAGCCAGGGAGGATTGAGAAAGCCTCTCTTCCCTTTTTGCAAGCCATCTCTAGTGACTGGTTCGGGGTCAACCTAGGATGGATCATGGAAAAAAATTATTAGAGAAGACCCTTGTTATTTGGTAAATTAGTTAGATCATATATAGGATTGTTAAGGCTTAGTAGGTAGGTCATGGGTCAGTTCCTAATCACCACCAATCGTGATGTGACCTGATTCACCATGGATAGTTGGGTTATGAGTATTTATTTTGGATTTTGGGTGATTTTGTTTGTATTTTTTTAGTTTTATAAGATTTTGTATGATAGGGGTGACATTGGAATGACCTGATGCTACACAGTGATCTTATATGGCATAGCTAACCATTTTTATCTCACATTCATGGTTCAATATACTTTCAATGGTTGGTGAATGCTCAGTGCATGGTCTACTAAACCATGTGGATGGGGTATTCCTAACAACTAGTTCCATTTTCTATGTATTTTGGTATTAATGATTCTTAGGTCTGATTTGGGTTGGTGTGAGAGTATTTTTAAAGGAAAATTATTTCTAAAAATGGTTTTTAGATTGAAAAATGAGTTTAAAATGTAAATTGATTCAGAATTATGAAAATATTGGAAAAATATAGAGAAAATGTGAATTTTGAATTTTTTAGATACTTGTTTTTATGATAAAATAGTATTTATGACCCTTTGTATTTTTTATGTAAGTTCATATATGTTTGTTTGTATAGAAGTTTCATGTTGGTATGTATATTTGGATGATATAATAGAAAGTGTGATACACATATATGTGACATTTCGAAGGATGTTGTGGTTGAGAATTTAAAATCAAATATTTGACTTTGGTTTTCCAAAGTTGTTTCTTGAAAAGGAAAATGGTTTCCATTAAAAACGGCCTTATTTTATAATGGGATTTATTGTTTTAAAGGGAAAAGTGAGGTGGCATTTTAAATTTTTAAGTACATGTGCTAAAATGATTTTTGGAAATGGGGAATGATTTTTATTTTGAAAGGGGGAATTAAATTTAAAAATGAGTGAATTTGGAAAATGGTTATTTTTAAAATAGGGTTCTTTGATTTTTTTCTATTTTTTTCAAATAACATATCTATCCTTTTACACATATTATTACATGATTTTAAGCATAATTTTCCTTCAAATACAAACCAAGGATCTTAATGTCTAGAGTCTTTGGAAGATTGGATACATAATTAGAAAGCATAAAACCAAAAATAAAAACATATTTTATTTTATCTTCATAATGAGCGCCTAACACCATTTTATCCCTTGCATTTTTATAGGAAAACTTGGGGAATAAATGAACAAAGGGATGAGCTAAAAATCCCAGTAAGGGAATAAACCTGAGAATAAAGCATAGGACATGGGTTTGAAGGCATAACATGATGACATAAAAAGGAATGGAACATGAATAAAAATATGGAATAATAACATAAAGAACATGGGATCATGTAATCATGGAATCATAGTAATGTTTCAGCAACATAAAACGTGAAATAAGTATGAGTCAAGGCTCATTGCACATAGAGGATCATGAGTCATGTCTAACCACCAAGACCATTGAACATGACGTCTCATGACACTAAACATTACCCAATGCATTAGATAACTATTATGGTTTACCCATTATAACATATTCATGAATATGTGTTCCATACAAATAATAATACATAAGGAATCATACATAAATATAAGGGCTACCTGTGGAAATAATTGGGTATCATAATCATGTCAAAAGTATATCAAAAGGGAATATCAAAATGGTGTGCATAAAATAATTTATTTAATTAATACATGGAAATTAATAAGGTAAAATAGGCATATATTATGATAAGTGATGTCAAACTGAATTAAAAACATGAAAAAAAGGTTTTTAAGTTGCATTAAAAATAAAACATTTTAGTGCAGTTTAAGGAAAATATTAAAGATTATTTAAAACAGAAAAGGAATAATTGTCTGTAAAAACTGAAAATGAACCAATATAGTTATTCATGATAAAATGAGTGATTTTAGATAAATAATTGTATATTAAATTAGATTATGTAGTGCATTTAAAAATGGGTAAGAAATTAGGAAGTTCCATTTAATCGAACATGCTTATCGTGAATAATTGAGAAGAGAGCCATTTTAAAATATTTATTTCCCCATAAAATAAGGATGAATTGATCTAGATACATGATTTTGGAACATATAAATATAATTAATATGAATTATATAAAAATAACAAAAAATTACATTGGGGTAAAGGGAGAGAAAGCATGACCCTAAAGACAAATGGAGTTTTGGATAGAATCTCATACCTTATGTAAGAAAATATTCTTCCCTTGATTTTAATGTCCTGGATAATCAAATTAAATCCATTAATTAATTAATTCATAAAATTTTATGCATTTATCTTATTTATTATAATTTTATTAAGTTCATTTTTTGTCCTTTTTGATGAGTTATAAGATACAATTTCATCATTTTGGAGTGTTCGTTTCCTTTGTTTTCATGATCTGTTCAATTGTATACATGTATGAAATGTCATGTAGAATGGGAATAGTTTTCCAAAATTGAAATTATATGTTATTAATTAACTTCCATAATTTTATTTTTTCTTATATATCATTTATTTATATAGTATGATTATGAATCATTAGATAAAATGTTAATGATAATCGTTTAGATTAATTTAGAAGTTTCTTGATCATCATGAAAAAGTTTTGTTCTATTATTTAATATTTTGTATATATATGTAACACCCCACCCCTAACTCATTGTCTTGAGGAGGCGGTGAGGGATACTTGGCCTTAAGCGACGTTCCCAAGATGCTAAAGGTTGGTAATAAATGTCGAGGGCTTCAAGATCAAGTTGGGGAACGATAAGCCCTTAAGACAAAACCAACCAAACCATCCACTAACAGCCACTATATGATGCATGTCAATTCAATTACCCAACTATGAATTCCTAAAAAACAACCAAGTTGTTCCACAATACAACTCAAAATAAATACAACTAAACATGTCCACACAATATCAGAGTACACTATGGAAACTAAATAACCAAACACCACAAGCCATGACACCACCACAGCTCCACGCCAAGCTTCAAGCTCCAAGCTCCACCAAGGGATCACAATGCTCCACTAAAGGAGGGTGATGCCTTACCTTTTCCCATGTCACGGTACACGACATCTGCAAAGACACCACAGTGCCAAAGCAGGGGGTGAGTACTAAAACTCAGTAGGATTTTCCCAAATGACTTCCCTACACATGCCACTATGATAAAACCGTTAGCACATTTATATCAAACAGTTTATATAAAATAATAACAAGTGATACGATTACCATAAGCCAATCGCACCCTAACCAAGCCATTTCACCAAACACAAACCACTAAGGGAAATCCAAACAAACAAGCCACAAACCATTCCAACATTTCCACATTATCACAAAAATTCCATATAGCAAAGCAATGCACAAAAAACAACCAAAACAACCAAACAACCAAACGGTGGAGCTTCTGTCCAACCCGTTCACCCATTCACACTTAGTGGTACTTCCTGTCCACTTACTATTGATGGTGACCCTTCCATCCACTATCCATCCCCTTTTTATATTGGTACTTCCCACCACTTCCACACAACATTTCAAACAAGCCAAACCAAGCATATAACCCACCAAGGTCACAACCACATTCAATCAACCAATTCCATTGCATATCAATCAATTTCAATAAAACATACATTTATTGAAAACCATTTTCCATGCCAAAAAACATTTCAATAAAACAACCCTTTTTATTTAAAATCATTTCCATCAATCATTTTCACAAATAAACCATAGAATCCCATTTTAAAATCTCTATTTTAAAATCCACAACAATAGCATTTCACCACAAAACCCTCCTTTTCCCAAAAATCCCCAAAACATCACCCAAGGGATTTCTAATCAATTTCACACATAAAAAAACAATTAATTTCAAGAACAAAAAATTAATTGTAACTAAAACAATTAGCTCTAACCAAGTGGAGTTGAGAGAGAATCCACCTACCTTTTGGGTTCCCGAGAAATCGACCCACAAGCCACCGCACCTCAAATCCGGTGAACACACCACTGAAACCTCTCTAGATCCCCTTTCCCTAACATCTAAAAGCCTTAATGTTAACATCCAAGGAAACCACAACCATAGATCTACACAGAACAAGTATAGATCTAGAAAACCAAGAAATAGAGGGATGTAGATCTATAGGAAAACATAAGAGAAACAAGAGGAGAGACTTACCCAAGAGAAACCACCTTCAAACCGCCTTGAAAGCCCTTTGAAACACTTCCAAATCGAGTGGGAGAGCACCCTTAACCCCCGAGAACCCAAAAACCTAAGTGAGTCTCGAGTGGGAGGAATATTGGAGTTAAATAGGTTAATCCTGAGGGAGACCAAAACTTATAACCCTATTTTTAAGTGGCCGCACAGTTAGCCCACACGGTTTGGCAAACTGTGCGCACTCTACTACCTCAAAAGCAAGGGTATGCACGGTTGCCTCACACGGTTTGGAAAACCATGCGCAGGTCGTGCGAAGCCTACTATCTCCCCTGCACGGTTTCCTGGAGAACCCACACAGTTTCCACTAACCATGCTCATTGCACCCCTTTAAAGGCCTCCAAACTCATCCAAAACCATTACAAATGATCGCAACCTCTTCCCAACTCATCCCATGCACTTTAAAAACATAAAAATGCATAAAAAAGGCCACATACCTCAAACTGGGGGTACTACATTCTCCCTACCATTGGACTTTCCGTCCTCAGAAAGTAGTGAACCGGCCCTTTTCCGAAAGAGCTCGGGCCACTGCTCGACCATTTCTGTCTCCCGCTCCCATGTCTCCTCTTGAATCTGACCATGTTACCAAAAAACACAAACTAAACTGATGCTTTTACCATGCAAGAATTTCTCTTTCCTATCCACAACCCGCACTGGCACGTGCACCAACGAAGCATATGGTTCTAGCTCAACATGATCCCATCGAATCACATGGTCATGATCCGGATGATACTTTTTCAACTGCGAAACATGAAACAAATTGTGCACTGCACTAAACCATGGTGGAAAAGCCAAACGATAAGCCACCTCGACCATTAGTATCATCCTCTCGGATTGACCATCCATCTGAGGGTGATATGTCGTACTTATGGTCAACTTAGTTCCAAGGGCTTGCTGTAAGGATTTCCAGAAATGATATGTAAACCTCGGATCTCTTTCTGAAACAATCGAAAATGGAACACCATGCCTCTTTACCACCTCCCAGATATAGATTTTGGACAGATCCTCCATCGTATGAGATTCACGAATCAGGATGAAATGGGCCGACTTTGTTAGCTGATCCACTATCACCCAAATGGCATCGTGCTTTCTGACCGTTCTTGGGAGACCTGCAACAAAATCCATCGCTATCTGCTCCCACTTCCAAATAGGGATTGGTAAAGACTGCAACATTCCTTCTTGACTCTGATGCTCTTCCTTGACCTACTGACAAGTCAAGCATCTCGAAACAAACTCATCCACACTTATTTTTATACCATTCCACTAGAACTGCGCTTTCAATTATTTATACATTTTCTTGAATTCCAGGATGAACAGCCCACCTAGAATGATGATACGCCCTGAGAAGATCCTCTTGATAAGAAAGTGGTACAAACATCTGATTCTGAAAACACAAAACTAAATCTCCATTCAGTTTTCAAACCTCAATGGTCTCCCCACCATTGAGTCTTGACCCCATGGTCACACACTCAAAATCAGATATCCGTGCCTCTCTAACCAGGCCAACCAAGTCAGGAATCAACAAAATCGGAAAGAAGACTGCACTATCGCCCTAGTCCTTATATTCCAACCGTGTATTGGCTATAACTAACATCAATTTCCACTGTTCTGATGTTTGTTTCACCACATGTGCATATGATTTTATACTTAATGCATCTGCCACCTAATTTCCCTTACCTTCTGTGTACATCAAGTCAAAATCAAACACCTTGAGAAATTCCATTCATCTTCTTTGCCTCAAGTTCAAATCCCTTTGTGAGAAAATGTGTTTCAAGCTCTTATAATCTGTATATACCATAAATTTCTCACTGAAGAGATAATGACTCCACACTTTCAAAGCATGGACCACACCTTCCAACTCCAAATCATGAGTTGGGTAGTTTTTCTCATGCACTCTCAACTGCCAGAGCCATATGCAACCACCTGATTCCCTTGCATGAGAACGCACCCCAACCCTGATCCCGATGAATAGAAATATACCACGTACCCTTTTCCTAGTTCTAGCAAAACCAAGATTGGTGGTGATGTGAGGTGACCCTTTATCTCTTCGAAACATTGATGACACTGGTCATTCCACTGGAATGGAACATTCTTCCTTATCAATGATTTCATCGGCAAAGCCAATTGTGAAAAATCACGAACAAAACGCCGATAATACCCAGCTAGACCAAGAAAACTCTGTATCTCAAACACATTCTTTGGCAGTTCCCACGAGATAACGGCCTCTATCTTTTTTGGATCCACTGAAACACCCCATTCAGAAATCACATGGCCACGAAAACGAACTTCCTGTATCCAAAATTCACAATTTGAAAATTTGGCATACAACCGATGATCCCTCAAGATCCCCAGCACTGTCGCCAAGTGCTGCTCATGCTCCACCCTTGTCTCTAAATACACCAGAATATCCTCTAAAAACACCACCACAAATGAATCCAGATATCTCTGAAATATCCTATTCATGAAAGCCATAAACACCGCTGGCGCATTCGTTAGACCAAAGGGCATAACCACATATTCATAATGGACATATCCACTTATGAAAGCTGTTTTAGTAATATCCTCCTTCCTCACCCGCAATTGATGATATCCCGACCTCAGGTCAATCTTGGAGAACCACTGGGATCCCCTCAACTGGTAGAAAAAATCATCAATTCATGGAAGTGGATATCTATTCTTTATCATAACTTGGTTAAGTCTACAATAATCAACACAGATCCTCAAAGTTCCATCCTCCGTTTTCACAAACAACGTCGGTGCTTCCCACGAAGACGTGCTAGGCCGGATAAACCCTTTTTTCCTAACTCTTCCAACTAGAATTTCAATTCCCGTAATTTAGCTGGTGCCATCCGATAAGATGGAAGTGAGATAGGACTGGTCCCTGGAAGGAGTTCAATTATAAACTCCACTTCTCTTACGGGAGGTAACCCAGAAAATTCTTCAGGAAAAACAACCATGAACTGATCTACCACTATTGGAAGAACAGTTTGTTCAACACCCTCTACCGATTCCAACGACAAAACCGCCAAATGATACGATAACGTACCCACTGATGGTGCCAACAAACCCGTTGCACCCTGCCTTTCATGCCTCTCTCCTCTAAAGTGATTTCTAACGCCATCGTGGGTCATAAAATCCACTGTTCGCGCATCACAATCGATGTGGGCCTTAAAATCCAACAGCCAATCTATTCCCAGGATTACATCATACCCATCCATCTCAAGCATTGAGAAATTCCACACTATCTCAACTTCTCCCACAACAATACAACATTATCTACACAAGAAGTATCAACACTCTCTTCGACCCAGAGGAGTTTGAAGTTTCAAAACCGAGCACATAATTTATACCCTTAAACCCAGCAAATCAACCACACGTGCATCAATAAAAGAGTGTGAATAACCCATATCAAATAGCACTTGCATTAAAATAGAATTTAAAAGAATAGTACCTCGCACGGTGGATGGTCCTGACTGGTCATCCACCACAACCTTCTCAGCTCCAAACACATGTTTTCTTGGCACAATCTGCTCTTTATTTCCCTGCTGAGGTGTCATGGTATTCCGAGAATCACCATGACTCACTTTACTTTGATAACGAGGGGTGTGCTTCTGTCCTCATCCTGTCGAAGCATACGATGTCTGAGATCCCTGAGGAATGTCACGCACACCCAAACTTAGAGAATTCTGACAATAACGTTGCAGATGGCCCATCTTCATACAATTATGACATGATCGAGGTTGTTCTGTACAATCCCTCTTGATGTGGCTCGTAGAACCACACTGAAAACATCCCGGCTTCCTCTGGGGATTTGGAGGAAGATTTACTGATCCTGCTGTCAGATTATATGCCATATTCCTGCCCTAGGAATAAGTGTCCCTCTTCCTCTTGCACCCAGCGTTAGAGTTCCCACTATTCCCCATGGGTACCACCATGATTCCCCCACTCAGAGCTCCCAACAGATACTGCTCATCCACTGAGGCTCTATTCACCATCTCTGTGTAATCATCTATACACAGTACTTCTATGTTTGAATGGATTTCTTGCCTTAACCCCGCTTCAAAGATCCTTGCATTAAATGATTTTCTACCCACCACCTCAGGTGCAAACCGCACTAAGTTCATAAACTTAGCTGCATACTCCGTCACAGACATAAGCTCTTGCTTCAAACTGAAGAAATCAGTCGTATGCTGAATTCTGAACATATGTGGGTAGAATTGTTTATTAAACAATTCCCCAAAGCATTCCCACATCATACCCTGGTCAGTCCCTTCTTGGAATACCAACTCCCACCAGTGAAGGGCAAGATCTTCCAACATATACGTGGAAAACTTCACTTTTAACTCTACTCGTGTTCCCAAGAACTTGAAAATCTTGTTCATTCTATTCAACCATGCTTATGCCCTCTCTGGCTCTGAATAACACCTAAATATGGGTGGATTCTGCTTTTGAAATTGAACAGTGTGATCCACATGCCTTGGTTCATCCATTTTATTTCCACTTTCCATAGCTTGGAAAGCTTGCACTATATTTTGCACCAGCTGTTGGTTCACATGAGGCTCAGGTGCTACCACAATCTCAGCAGCCTCCTCTGGTTGGTCTCTACGACATCTACCCGGTTCCATTTCTATAAACAAAAAACAAACAACCATGAGTCTCACTTCTGTAGACATCACGAAATCCCATTTCAAATCACATTACCCAACACTATCACAACAAGGATTTCCATCTTTTCCACATGTTCCATGTTTCACCATTTTGAAAATCATACCATTTTTAAAATACCAAATTTATTTACATTATAGTTTCACACAAAAACCATTTCTCAATTCATCCCATAGATCATTATACCCCAATGAAATATGCATCCTTGTGGGAAGTCATTTCTACCATGCATGCCATGCTCATCTTATTGGCTACACCCACGACAATGAGATATCTGATGCCTATAAGTGCCTCCAAAACACTTATGTACCCAACTCCCTGGTAACTTGAATTTCATCATAAAAGGGTTAGATACGTCCTTTTATAATATACATTCCAAGTTCCGACAATCCTACACCTTTCAACAATCCCGACTCAAGGAATGTAATAGAATTAATGTCAACACCAAATCTGAGAATCAACTCCAAAGGAACAAACAAAATGATACCACTTCTAACACCCTGCCCCTACCTCATTGTCTTGAGGAGTCAGTGAGGGATACTTGGACTTAAGCAACATTCCCAAGAGGCCAAAGGCTGGCAATAAATTCTGAGGGCTTCAAGATCAAGTTGGGGAACAATTTTCCTTTAAGATAAAACCAACCAAACCAGCCACTAACTGCCACTATATGATGCATGTCAATTCAATTACCCAACCTTGCATTCCCAAAAAACAACCAAGTTGTTCCACAACACAACTCAAAACCAATACAACTAGACATGTCCACACAACATCAGAGTACACTAAAGAAACTAAACAACCAAACACCACAATCCATCATACCACCACAGCTCCATGCCAAGCTCTAAGCTCCAAGCTCCACCAAGGGATCACAATGCTCCACTAAAGGAGGGTGATGCCTTACCTTTTCCCATGTCACTGTACACGGCATCTGCAAAGACACCACAGTGCCAAAGCAAGGGGTGAGTTCTAAAACTCAGTACGATTTCCCCTAATAACTTCCCTACACATTCCACTAGGATAAAACTGTTAGCACATTTATATCAAATAGTTTATATAAAATAATCACAAGTGCTACCATCACTATAAGCCAACAACACCCTTACCAATCCATTTCACCCAACACAAACCACCGAGGGAAAGCTAAAAAAACAAGACACAAACCATTCCAACATTTTTACATTATCACAATAATTCCATCTTGCAAAGCAATGCACAACAAAAAACCAAAACAACCAAACAACCAAATGGTGGAGCTTCCGTCCAACCCGTTCACCCATTCACACTTAGTGGCACTTCCCATCCACTTACCATTGATGATGTCCCTTCCATCCACTATCCATCCCCTTTTTATAGTGGCACTTCCCGCCACTTCCACACAACATTCCAAACAAACCAAACCAAGCATATAACCCACCAAGGTCACAACCACATTCAATCAACCAATTCCATTGTATATCAATCCATTTCAATAAATCATCCATTTATTGAAAACCATTTCCCATGCCAAACAAAATTTCAATAAAACAACCCTTTTTATTGGAAACCATTTCCATCAATAATTTTTACAAATCAAACATATCACCCCATTTTAAAATCTCCATTTCAAAATCCACAACAATAGCATTTTACCACAAAACCCACCTTTTCCCAAAAATCCCCAAAACATTACCCAAGGGATTTCTAATCAATTTCACACATCAAAACACAATTAATTTCAAGCACAAAAAATTAATTGTAACCAAAACCATTATCTCTAACCATATGGAGTTGATAGAGAAGCCACCTACATTTAGGGTTCCTAATAAATCGACCCACAAGCTACCACACCTCAAATCTGGAAAACACACCACCAAAACCTCTCTAGATACCCTTTCCCTAACATCCACAAGCCTTAATGTTAACATCCAAGGCAACCACAACCCTAGATCTACAATGATCAAGTGTAGATCTAGAAAACCATGAAAGAGAGGGATGTAGATCTAGAGGAAAACACAAGAGAAACAAGAGGAGAGACTTACTTGAGAGAAACCACCTTCAAACCTCCTTGAAACCCCTTTGAAATGCTTCCAAATCGAGTGGGAGAGCACCCTTAACCCCTGAGAACCCAAAAACCTGAGTGAGGCTTGGGTCGGAGGAAGATTGGAGTGAAATAGGTTAAGCCAGAGGGAGCACGGAACTTATAACCCTATTTTTAAGTGGTCTCATGGTTAGCCTGCACGGTTTGGAAAAACATGCACTAACCGTAGGCATGCTAGTACCTCGGGAGAAAGGGTCCGCACGGTTGCCTCGCACAGTTTGGAAAACTGTGCATAGGCCATGTGAAGCCTACTGTCTCCCCTACACAGTTTCCTGGAGAACCCGCATGGTTTCCACTAATCATGCTCAAATCGTGCACCCCTTTAAAGGCCTCCAAACTCATCCAAAACCATTCCAAACTCTCCCAACCTCTTCCCAACTCATCCCATGCACTTTAAACACATAAAATTTCATAAAAAATGCTACATACCTCAAACCGAGGGTAATACATTCTCCCCACCATTGGACTTTCCGTCCTTGGAAAGTAGTGAACCCGCCCTTTGCCAAAAGAGCTCGGGCCACTTCTCGACTATTTCTATCTCCCGCTCCCAAGTATCCTCTTGAATCTGACCATGTTGTCACAAAAAAAGAACTAAAATGATGATTTTACCACAAAAGACTTTATCTTTCCTATCTACAACCTGCACTGGAACGTGCACCAACAAAGCATCTGGTTCTAGCTCAACATGATCTCATCGAATCACATGGTCATGATCTGGCTGATACTTTTTCAATGGCAACCCATGAAACACATTTTGCACCACACTAAACTGTGGTGGAAAAGCCAAACGATAATCCACCTCACCAACCCACTCAAGAATTTCAAAAGGTCCAATATACCTTGGAGATCACTTTCCCTGCTCCCCAAACTACCGATGTACCAACCTAGGAGATATCCTCAAGAACACATAATCACTCACCTCGAACGAAAATGGCCATCGGCGATGATCCGAATATTATTTTTGATGACTTTGAGTGGTCTCCATTCTCTTCTTGATCAACTTGATCTTCTCTGTAGTCTCCTCGACAAGGCTCGGTCCAACCATCGAGGACTCACCCGTTTCCACCCAACATAGTGGAGAACGACATGGCCACCCATACAATGCTTCAAACGGAGCCATATGTATGGATTCCTGATAAGTTTTATTGTACGAGAACTCAACCAACGAAAAGTGATCCTCCCATAAGCCACCAAAATCGATGACACAAGCCTGCAACATATCCTCCAGAGTTTTTATCGTCCTCTTGGATTGACCATCCATATGAGGGTGATATTCCATACTCATGGTCAACTTAGTTCCAAGGGCTTGCTGTAAGGATTTCTAGAAAAGAGATGTTAACCTCAGATCTCTATCCGATACAATAGAAATTGGAACACCATGCCTCTCTACCACATTCTGAATATAGATTTTGGACAGATCCTCCACCGTATAATATTCATGAATCGGGATGAAATGGGCTGACTTCATTAGCCAATCCACTATCACCCAAATGGTGTCGTGCATTCTGAACATTCTTGGGATACCTGTAACAAAATACATCATTATCAACTACCACTTCCAAATAGGGATTGGTAAAGACTGCAACATTCATGCTGGCCTCTGATACTCTGCCTTGACCTACTGACAAGTCAAGTATCTCGAAACAAATTCAACCACACTTCTTTTCATACCAGCCCACCAGAACTACACTTTCAACGCTTTATACATTTTCTAAATTCTAGGATGAACAGACCACCTGGAATGATGATATGTCCTGAGAACATTCTCCTGACAAGCAACTGGTACAACCATCCGATTCTGAAAACACAAAATTGAATCTCCATTAAGTTTCCAACCCTCAATGGTCTCCCCACCATTGAGTCTCGACCCCAGGGTCACACACTTAGAATCAGATAGTTGTGCCTCTCTAACCAGGCCAACAAAGTCAGGAATCAAAAAAACTGGAAAGAAGACCGCTCTATCGCCCTGGTCCTCATATTCCAACCGCATATCTGCTATAACTGACATCAATTGCTACTGGTCTGATGCCTGTTTCACCACTTGAGCATATGATTTTCTAATTAATGCATCTACCAACGAATTTTCCTTACCCGGTGTGTACATCAAGTCAAAATCAAACATCTGTAGATATTCCATCCAAATCCTTTACCTCATGTTCAAATCCTTTTGTGATAAAATGTGTTTCAAGCTCTTATGATCTGTATATACCGTGAATTTCTCACCGAAGAGATAATGATGCCATACTTTCAAAGCATGGACCACTGCTACCAACTTTAAATCATTAGTTGGGTAGTTCTCATGCACTCTCAATTGTCATGATCCATATGAAACCCCCTAATTCCCTTACATGAGAATGCACCCCAACCCTGATCTCGATGCATCGCAATACACCACGTACCCTTTTCCTAGTTCTAGCAAAACCAAGATTGGTGCTAATGTGAGGTGACCCTTTAGCTCTTTGAATCACTGATGACACTAGTCATTCCACTGGAATGTAACATTATTCCTTGTCAAAGCTATCATCGGCAAAGACAATCATGAAAAATCATGAAAAAAACGCCGATAATACCCAGCTAGACCAAGAAAACTCCATATCTCAAACACATTCTTTGGTGGTTTCCACGAGATAATGGCCTCTATCTTTTCCAGATCCACTGAAACACCCCTTTAAGAAATCACATGGACAAGAAAATGAACTTCCTGTATCCAAAAGTCACACTTTGACAATTTGGCATACAACCGATGATCCATCAAGATCCCCAGCACTATCACCAAGTGCTGCTCATGCTCTACCCTTGTCTTTGAATACACCATAATATCATCAAAAAACACCACCACAAATGAATCCAGATATCTCTAAAATATATGATTCATTAATTCCATAAAAACCACTGACTCATTAGTTAGACCAAAGGGAATAACCACATATTCAAAATGTCCATATCTACTTCTGAAATCTGTTTTAGAAATATCCTCCTTCCTCACCTGAAATTGATGATATCCCAACCTCAGGTCAATCTTGGAGAACCACTGGGATCCCCTCAACTAGTCGAACAAATCATCAATTCGTGGAAGTGGATATCTATTCTTTATCGTAACTTGGTTAAGTCTACGATAATCAACACAGAGCCACAAAGTTCCATCCGCCTTTTTCACAAACAACACCAGCGCTGCCCACGGAGACGTGCTCGTCCAGATAAACCCTTTGTTTTATAACTCTTCCAACTAGACTTTCAATTCTCGAAATTTAGATGGTGACATCCAATAAGATGGAAGTGAGATAGGATTAGTCCCTGGAAGGAGATCAATCGTAAACTCCACTTCTCTTATGGGAGGTAACCCAGATAATTCTTCATGAAAAACATCCATGAACTGATCTACCACTGCTGGAATAATAGTTTGCTCAACACCCTCTACTGATTCCAATGACAAAACCTCCAACTAATACGATAACTCACCCACTGTTGGTGCCAAAAAACCCGTTGACCCTGCCTTTCATGCCTCTCTCCTCTAAAAAGATGTCTAACGCCATCGTGGGTCATAAAAGCCACTGTTCGCGCATCACAATGGATGTGGGACTTAAAATACACCATCTAATCCATTCCCAGGATTACATCATACCCATCCATCTCAAGCATTGAGAAATTACACACTATATCAACTTCACCCACAATGATACAATATTATCTACATAAGAAGGATCGACACTCTCTTCGACCCAGAGGAGTTTTAAGTTTCAAAACCGAGGGCATCATTTCTACCCTTAAACCCATAAAATCAACCACACGTGTAGCAATAAAAGAATGTGAATCACCTGTATCAAACAACACTTGCATCAAGGTAGAATTTAAAAGAATAGTACCTTACACTGTGGATGTTCCTGATTGATCATCCACCACAACCTGCTTAGATCCAAACACATGTTTGCTTGCCACACTCTGCTCGTTATTTCCCTGCTGAGGCGTCGTGGTATTCTGAGAATCACCATAACTCACTTTAATCTGCTGACGAGGGGTGTGTTGTTTTCCCCGTCTCGTCGAAGAATACGACGTCTGAGATCCCTAAGGAGTGTCGTGAAAACCTGACCGTGGAGAATTCTGAAAATAACACTGCAGATTCCCCATCTGCTTACAATTATGACATGCTTGAGGTTGTGTCATACAATCCCACTGGATGTGGCTCTTAGAACCACACTGAAAACATCCCGGCTTGCTCTGGGGCTTCGGAGGTAGATTTACCGATCCTTTCGTCGGATTATACGCCATATTCCCGCCCTGGGAATAAGTTTCCCTCTTCCGCTTGAACCCAACGTTAGAGTTCCCACTATTCCCCATGGGTACCACCATGCTTCCCCCACCCGGATCTCCCAAAAGATCTCGCTCAGCCACTGAGGCTCTATTCACCATATCTGTGTAATTATCTATACACAGTACTACTATCTCTGAATGGATTTCTTGCCTTAACCCCATTTTAAATATCCTTTCCTTCAACAACGTTCTACCCACCACCTCGGGTGCAAACCGCACTATGTTCATAAACTTAGATGCATACTCCGTCACAGACATAAGCTATTGCTTCAAACTCAATAAATCAGTCATATGCTGAATTATGAATGTATGTGGGTAGAATTTTTTATTAAACAATTCCTCAAAGAGTTCCCACATCATACCCTGGTCAGTCCCCGCTTGGACTACCAACTCCCACCACTAAAGGGCAATATCGTCCAATATATATGTGGCCAACTTCACTTTTAACTCTACCGGTGTTCCAAAGAACTCGAAGATCTTGTTAATTCTATTCAACCATTCTTCTTTCCTTTCTGGATCTGAATCACCCCTTAAGATGGGTGGATTCTTATTTTGAAACTGAACCACATGATCCAAATGCCATGGTTCATCCATTTTATTTCCACTTTCCACAGCTTGGAAAGCTTGCACTATACTTTTCACCAGCTGCTGGTTCACCTGAGGCTCAGGTGCTACCACATTCTCAGCAACCTCCTCTGATTGGTTTCAACGACGTCTACCCAATGCCATTTCTATAAACAGAAAATAAACAACCATGAGTCTCACTTCCGTAGACATCATGAAATCCCATTTCAAATCACGCTACCCAACACTATCACAACAAGTCTTTCCATCTTTTCCACATGTTCCATGTTTCTCCATTTAGAAAATCATACCATTTTCAAAATACCAAATTTATTCACATTAAAGTTTCACAAAAAAACCATTTCTCAATTCAGCCCATAGAACATTATACCCTAATGAAATATGCATCCTTGTGTGAAGTCATTTCTACCATGCATGCCATGCTCATCTCATTGGATACACCCACAACAATGAGATATCCAATGCCTATAAGTGTCTCCAAAACACTTATATACCCAACTCCCTGGTAACTTGAATTTCAGCATAAAAGGGTTAGTTATGTCCTTTTATACTATACATTCCAAGTTCCGAAAATATTACACCTTGCTACCATCCTGACTCAAGGAATGTAAGAGAATGAATGTCAACACCAAATCTGAGAATCAACTCCAAAGGACCGAACAAACTGATACCACTTGTAACACCCCGCCCCTACCTCATTGGCTTGAGGAGGCGGTGAGGGCTAATTGGACTTAAGCAATGTTCCCAAGATGCCAAAGGCTGGAAATAAATGTCGAGGGATTCAAGATCAATTTGGGGAAAGATTTTCCCTTTAGAAAAAACCAACCAAACCATCCACTAAAAGCCACTATATGATGCATGTCAATTCAATTACCCAACCATGCATTCCCAAAAAACAACCAAGTTGTTTCACAACACAAATCAAAACTAATACAACTAGACATGTCTACACAACATCAGAGTACACACCAGAAACTAAACAACCAAACACCATAATCCATGACACCACCATAGCTCCATGCCAAGTTCCAAGCTTTATGCTCCACTGAGGGATCACAATGCTCCACTAAAGGAGGGTGATGCCTTACCTTTTTCCACATCATGGTACACGACATCTGCAAAGACACCACAGTTCCAAAGAAGGGGTTGAGTACTAAAACTCAGTAGGATTTCTCCAAATTAATTACCTACACATGCCACTAGGATAAAACCATTAGCACATTTATATCAAATAGTTTATATAAAATAATCACAAGTGCTACCATTACCATAAGCCAACTGCACCCTTACCAAGCCATTTCACCCAACATAAACCACCGAAGGAAAGCCAAACAAACAAGCCACAAACCATTCCAACATTTTCACATTAGCACAACAATTCCATATTGCAAAGAAATGAACAAAAAACAACCAAAACAACCGAACAACCAAATGGTGGAGCTTCCGTCCAACCCATTCGCCCATTCACACTTAGTGGCACTTCGCATCCACTTACCATTGATGGTGGCCCTTCTGTCCACTATCCATCAACTTTTTATAGTGGTACTTACCGCCACTTCCACACAACATTCCAAACAAGACAAACCAAGCATATAACCCACCAAGGTCACAACCACATGCAATCAACCAATTCCATTGCATATCAATCCATTTCAATAAATCATCCTTTTATTGAAAACCATTTTCCATGCCAAACAACATTTCAATAAAACAACCCTTTTTATTGAAAACCATTTCCATCAATCATTTTCACAAATCAACCATAGAATCCCATTTTAAAATCTCCATTTTAAAATCCACAACAATAGCATTTCACCACAAACCCTCCTTTTCCCAAAAATCCCCAAAACATGACCCAAGGGATTTCTAATCAATTTCGCACATCAAAACACAATTAATTTAAAGCACAAAAAATTTATTGTAACCAAACCAATTAGCTCTAACCAAGTGGAGTCGAGAGAGAAGCCATCTATCTTTAGGGTTCCTGAGAAATCGACCCACAAGCCACCGCACCTCAAATCCGGAGAACACACCACCGAAACCTCTCTAGATCCCCTTTCCCTAACATCCACAAGCCTTAATGTTAACATCTAAGGCAACCACAACCCTAGATCTACACAAAACAAGTATAGATCTAAAAAACCATGAAAGAAAGGGATGTAGATCTAGAGGAAAACACAAGAGAAACAAGTGGAGAGACTTACCTGGGAGAAACCACCTTCAAACCACCTTGAAACCCCTTTGAAATGCTTCCAAATCGAGTGGGAGAGTACCCTTAACCCCTGAGAACCCAAAAACCCAAGTGAGGCTCGAGTAAGAGGAAGATTGGAGTGAAATAGGTTAAACCTGAAGGAGCTAGGAACTTATAACCTTATTTTTAAGTGGCCGCACGGTTAGCCCGCACGGTTTGGCAAACCGTGCGTTAACCGTGCACACGATACTACCTCGGGAGCAAGGTTCCACATGGTTACCTCGCACAGTTTTGAAAACCGTGCGTAGGCCGTGTGAAGCCTACTATCTCCCCTGCATTGTTTCTTGGAGAACCCGCACGGTTTCCACTAATCGTTCTCAAACTGTGCACCCCTTTAAAGGCCTCCAAACTCATCCAAAACCATTCCAAACTCTCCCAACCTCTTCCAAACTCATCCCATGCACTTTAAACACATAAAAATGCATTAAAAAAGGATACATACCTCAAACAGGGGGTACTAAATTCTCCCCACCATTGGACTTTCTGTCCTCAGAAAGTAGTGAACCCGCCCTTTGTCGAAAGATCTCGGGCCACTGCTCGACCATTTTTGTCTCCTGCTCCTGAGTCTCCTCTTAAATATGAACATGTTTCCACAAAACATGAACTAAACGGATGCTTTTACCATGCAAGACATTATCTTTCCCATCCATAACCCGCACTGGCACGTGCACCAATGAAGCATCCGGTTCTAGCTCAACATGATCCCTTTGATTCACATGGTCACAATCCAACTGATACTTTTTCAACTGTGACACATGAAACACATTGTGCACCACACTAAACAGTGGTGGAAAAGTCAAATGATAAGCCACCTCACCAACCCGCTCAATAATTTCAAAAGGTCCAATATACCTTGGAGATAACTTTCCCTACTTCCCAAACCGGCGATGTCCCAACCTAGGAGAGATCCTCGAGAACACATGATCACTCACCTTGAACGAAAATGGTCGTCGACGATGATCCACATACAATTTCTGATGACTTTGATCCATCTCCATTCTCTTCCTGATCAACTTGATCTTCTCCATAGTCTCCTAGACAAGGCTCGGTCCAACCATCAAGGACTCACCCGTTTCCACCCAACATAGTGGAGAACGACATGGCCGCCCATACAATGCTTCAAACAGAGCCATCTATATGATGCCTGATAACTGTTATTATACGATAACTAAACCAATTAAAAGTGCTTTGTTAGGGCCAATAGGTGTCTATATACCCTGAGAGGGGGGTGAATCAGGGTATGGATATTCTTTTTCAAAATTCTTCTTGCCCCACTGGATCTTGACCTCTTTATTACAAGGGTCACTTTATTTGTACTTGTGTGTTTATTATGATCAATTATTTTATTCTTTATCAGATGATGATGCTTTAAATGAAATGAAGGGAAGTAAGCAGGCAGACACAGAGATTTTTACTTGGTTCACCCTCACTGGGCTATGTCCAAGGAGCATACGCTGACAAGTTACCGGTCATACCAAATTCCACTATTCTTTACTAGATGTGGATACAAAGGTTCGGGAACATTCACTCTATCCCAGGCTCACTTTGTTTAAAAGGTTTAGGGTCATCTCACTACTTTCCCAAGGGTCACTCCCTATTTCTATCTCTCTGGATCACTGCCGGTGGAGAGGATCACCTTCTTCCTCTTCCTTTTCTCACTGCTCTAGAAAGGATCCACTCACAGTTTATAGACTTGTAGGTCTCTTCATTTACATGAAGGAATTCATCTTTCTCTGTATGTAGATGCTCTATTGAAGTCCAGATTTCACCCATAGAATGAATTTCTCTTTACACCAAAGGTATCGGGCAATCTTCCAGCTTTCATGTAGCCCTGAATAACCACCGTGAATCAACCTTACTTGGCGTGCAAATCTGACCAGGCGTGAAAGTATCGGCACGCAGGTCACAATGGGCACGCAGGTCTACTTCAACCACCTACACGGCATAATCTTCTGCAACTCCAAACCTACGTGACTCAACCCCTTTTACGCCCAAACCAATATTGGTGTGCAACTACCAACTGACGTGATACTTAAAACATTGGTGAGAAAGTCCACCTGTGCGACCACACACCAACGCGACGGGAGCTCTGATTTTTCAAAGTGTTGAACTCTATTTGAAAATGAGGAGGGGTGTTCTAGTATTTATATGCATTTGGTCAACCTACGTGGCGGCGCGCAAGTCTCTTCTTGGCATGCAGGTCTCGGTGCGCAGGTCTCTTCCCTTGCAAGTCACATGCGCAACCCTCTTTCCTTTGCCATATTTCAAAGATATGATCTTGAAAAACATATGGCATGCAGGTTTCCAATCCTCCTAAGCAACAGCGTGCAAGTCTCTTCACGGTGCGTAGGTCACTTGAATGACCAAACCAATACTTGCGTGAACCTCTTTCCTTTCCCATATTTTGACCTTATGATCCTAAAAAACATTAGGTGCGCAAGTTTCCTCTGCTTCAAGTACAGGGCGTGTGAGTCTCTTTTCCAAAACCACTTTTCTCCTTTTGTCAATTTTTAGGCCCAAAAATTTGGCAAACACTGGAAAACAGCACCACCTTGTATCTGCTCTTTTCATACCACCTCCAGATCATCCATTCCTTTATCGGCGTTCTTGAATCAAACATGGATCATTGACCATAGCTCTTCAACTTAGCATTCCACCATGAAATCCCCTTTGTCAACAAAATTGTATTTCATCGTTTTCTTTGTCAACAATCACGGCACAGATGTCCACTTTTTCAACAAACACAATCACCTCAAAAATGCTTCAATGATACCTTGATGGATTTTTTCCCAACAATCTCCCCCTTTGGGTTTGTTGATAATTCTTCCATAAAAAGATACATCGTTAATTCTTCATCCACCAGTCGCCTATTGAAATTCCGATAGTGATCAAGGATTTACTCAACACATACTCTAATCCCACATGAGCAATGCTCTGAATGAGAAACAAGAGTAAATGAAAATTTCATCGATGAATCACTTCACCTATGACACCCACCATTGACACCAAACTTATACCAATTTTTTGGAAATATTCTTACCACATTCCAACACCACTCTTCTGCTTTTATCAAGATCCCCAGCTATTGTGACATCTATTATTTGATTGATCACTTCCAGCATCGTCAGATTTCAAAACTCTCCCCCTATATGTCTTCTCCTTCTACTCCCCCTATCTGGTTGCTCCACCTGTCAGTTTCTCCCTATATCTTTCATGATTTCTCAAATAGCCACAGTGTCTCCCCCTTGAACAATCACTATTTTCTCCCCCTTTGTCAACAAACCCAAAGGCCACTCCTTCACAGTCTATAATAGAGTAGAGAACACATATCAGCACATTAGGGAAAACACATCATACCTCAGGGAGAGGGGGGAAGTTCGACATCCACACTCTTTTAAGTTCAGGGAGTCGACTGAACTCCCAGAGCCAGTTGATGATTCTCAAAAGCTTCCTTGGGTAAGGCCTTTGTCAGAATGTCTGCTACCAGTAGCTCTGTAGGAAAATACTCCAACTTCACAATTCCTTGTTCAACCTTCTCCTTGATAAAATGATACTTTATCTCAATGTTCTTTATCCTTGAGTGATGGACAAGATTGTTGCTGAGATATATAGCACTTGAGTTATCACACTGGATTCTAATTAGATACATCACTTCAACTCCAATGTCTTCAAGTTTCTACTTCATCCACAATAACTGTGTGCATGCTTGAGTGGCTGCAATATATTCAGCCTCTGCGGTGCTCGATGAAATGAAATCTTGCTTCTTGCTTAGCCAAGAAATGCACAATCTACCAAGATAGAATGCACCTCTTGATGTTGATTTTCTGTCATCTGATGATCCATCCCAATATAAATTTGTTTAACCCAATAACACTGATGGAGATTTGTCATTATACAACAGACCGAAATCCATGGTGCCTTTGATATACCGAAGTATTCTTTTCACTGCAAGCATGTGGATTTCCTTGGGATTACTCTGATATCTCACTGCTTGGCATGTGACGAAAACAATATCAGGCCTTGTTGCGGTCAAGTACAACAAACATCCAATAATTTGTATGTATTTTGTGATATTAACTGTCTTTCCATCCTCATCTTTTGATAATTTCATCTGGGTAGCAACTGGAGTCTTCCTCTCCTGGTAATATTCAATTCCAAATCTAATCAGAACATTTTTTTCATATTTCTGAAAACCACCTTCACTATGATTAATTTGAAATATAGATTCACCAAATATTGATTCAGCATTTAATACCATTCTCTCGGTGCTTGTTTGATCCCATATAACGCCTTCTTCAGCTGACAAACCTTGTTCTCATCCTCATGAATGAGAAAACCATCTGGCTACTTAATGAACACCTCTTCTTCCATAAATTCATTCATAAATGAATATTTGACGTTCATATGGAACACATTGAACATTCTTTGCACTACTATGGCTAAAAATAATCTAATTGTATTCAACCTTACAACCGGTGCAAATGTCTCATCAACATTAATACCCTCTATTTGGGAGAATCCTTTGTACACTAGTTGTGCTTTGTTTCAAACCACTGTGCCATATTCATTATTCTTGTTGTGATAGACCCATTTAGTCCTGATGATGTTCTTATCTGCTGGCCTTAAAACAATCTCCCATGTATGATTCTTCTCAATTTGATCTAGCTCTAAATTCATGGCCTGAACCTAGTTTTCATCTTCAGCTGCATCAGCAAAGCATTTCAGCTCAACCTGAGATAGAAAATATGCATGTGGTAGTGATTTCATTTTCCTTGTCTGAACTAGAGATGAATAATCACTAATGATATTCTACCTATCAATTTCTGCTCAACTCTTTGGCTTTTGTGCAGATAAGGATTTTACTTCCTCGTACTTACCATCAGTATCCTTTTCTGAATTATCTTCAGCCACATCTGCTCTCCCTGAGTCTCTTACCACTTCCTCACTTTTAACAGAAAACTTATCACTATGTCATTGTTCAATGATGTCATTTCTTTGAGCATCTTCCCTCAGATTTCTGTTGACACACCTTTGATTTTCTCTCGCAGCTTCTTGATATCCTGAAATCAGTTATCTGATACCACATTGTCAGGAAAAAAATAGATAAGCATGAGATGCATGATTTTTTCTACTTCTTTTGCAATGTGTCTTATCTCGATAGACAACACCTGATCTAGGTCATCCAATTACTTCTTTGATAGATCTTGCATCTGATTATGATATTGAGTTCTCTCCCAATGTTATGCAGCACTTCCCAGGATTAGGCCCACCTTTTAGACCCATAAACATTATTCTTCTCCTACATCATCTATTCTCATCTTCCACTCGGAATTGATCCATTAACAAAATCTCTAAGCCCACTGAGTTGGAACTAGATGCAGGAAACAAGAGATAAAGTTAATAACACAATATCTTTCTATTATTCTCTATTGCACCTTTTCTCCTTCAACTTTGGTACCTGATTTGAGTCAATTGATACTCTGAAGCATATCATCTTGTCCACTTTGCATCTTTAGATGCCACTTCCCCTTGGATCATATCTCCCTAAGACCTGAAACACATGAATCATCAGTTAAAATCATTTTTATACATAGGGAGAGGGTTCCTTCTGTAATCCTCAAGACGAGGATTGTGGTTGATCCTGATGGGTCAACCCTTTGATTTTTTCTTGCAGATCATCACACTCTTTCCTTGCTTCCTCCAGCTGACTTGCCAACTTCAGCTGTTCTGGCCATATAACTAGGCATTCATTACCCACATTCTGAGCCTTCTTCTGATATATAGATTCGGCAGACTTGGTGTTCCTCACACTTTGAGGTTTAAACCCACTGGTATTCATTTCCTTCTTTTATGTTCCACAAATATGCCACTTCCCTTGATTCCATCTCTGGGTAGGAATCTCTCTGTTTGGCATCTGACATGTGAAGTTTTCAGTACATTATTTTTTTATCTTTATTTTATTAGATATCTGAGTCACCACACTATTTTGTGTTGGTGTTGAGTCCTCCACTGAGCATACATTCTTCTCTCTCACGGGTGGAGTAGATCTCCCCTTAATCTTCTAGGTTTGTTCACATTCTCTCCATGAGAGTTGTTGTGAGTATGACTGATACACTTTTCATTCATCACCTTGTGATTTTCCAAGGACTCTCAGCCTATTCTTCAATTTACCACTTTCTCTCATAGTGTACGATTTCTCATTATACACCACTAGAGTCTTGAATCTCCTTTCAAGTTCCTTTCCCTTTAATACTTTCTTCTTGTTGTAATGTCTTTCCAAATGCCCATAATCAGAACATATAAAACATTTTCCATCAAATGCATACCTCATTTCATCATTTCTCTGTCGATAAGTTGAACCATCTTGTGTTCTTCCTTTGACATTGAGCTCCTGAGCTTCCTGACACATACTCATTGTGTGTCCCTTTCTTCCACAGTAATAGCATCTGACGAATGTTTTCCCTTGAGAGACTCTTATCTCTGATTTCTCATGATGCTTCTTCTTATTATCAGATTTAGTAATGTTTCTGTTTTCATAGCCTGAAATATATTCCAGAGCCTTTGAACAGAAGCTTGACGTGTGGCCATGAATCCCACAGAAATAGCACATGTCATCACTTCTTTTTGTAACTATTATCTTAGGCCTATCTACAACACCTATATGTTTTTCTCCACATCTGAAACTATTCATGGCCCTTTTTCTATCATGCATAGGAGGTGATTCATCAAATCCAATACCAGTTTTTCCCAAACTGTATGGTCTTTGAGCTAAGAAAATTTTTTCTTACCTCTTTTTAAAAATAGAAAATTTGATTTTCATTTCATCATAACCTGCTAAAGGATAATCAAATAGTAAATTCAAGGCATCCTTCATTTTAGGCTTTCCTATATCATTGAATTTCTCCACTTCCTTATTTACTAATTATAACTATTCTTACAACTTCTGAATCTTTATATCACTTGATTTAATTTGGGAATTGAATTCTCTTTTGAGATTCTTTCCATGACTCATCTCATCTGCCAGTTCTTGTGTGAGCTTTTCTACCATACCACTTTTCTCTTTTACTTTCAATTTTTCTTGAGAAACAGATTCAGAGATCTATTCATTCTCTTGTTGGATCCTTTGATTATTCTTAACTTCTTCAGACAACTATGTGACTAGATCATCATTTCTAGATTTTTGATTCCGAACTTCATATGACATTTGATTCTCTTCATAATCATCAGCCTTTTGTTTTCCTTTCATTTTATCTATCTTTTTTAGTTCTTCACCTTGAGAATAATTATTCTCCCTTACATCAGTAGCCACATCAAAAATCCTTTGATTTAAACCTTTTAGATTGTTGACCTCAATTTCCAATACTTGGATCCATATATCGTTAGATTTAACTTCTTCACCCAATTTCTGATCTAATTTCATTGTCTTGTTGACAACATCTACCGATGGCCTCCTTCTTAAAAATTCTTCATCATCAGTTGTTTCAGTATCACTTTGATGTTCATGTACTTCACTCATTCGTACATCATGATTGAGTGAATCAATATTTTCCATATCAAATTCATCCAGGCATTCCTTCAGTAAGCTATTTGATTATTTAAGTTGAATCACACTTTTTCCATAAACACTTCCACACTGAGAGATACCACCTGACTTCTGATTCATCTTTGATGTTTTTTCCTTTTACATGGCACACAAACATAAGAGCAGACTGATTCTTTAACCACACAGATCGACTACACCAAGTCGGAGCAAACAAATCTGATAAAAGAAACCTTCCCTCTGATACCAATTGTTAGGACCAATAGGGTCCTATATACCCTGATATGGGGGTGAATCAGTGTATGGATATTCTTTTTCAAGATTCTTCCTACCCCACTGGATCTTGACCTCTTTATTACAAGGGTCACTTTTTTTGCACTTGTGTGTTTATTATGATCACTTATTTTCTTCTTTATCTGATGATGATGCTTTAAATGCAATACAGGGAAGAAAGCAGACATACACGGAGATTTTTACTTGGTTCACCCTCACTGGGCTACGTCCAAGGAGCATACGCCGATAAGTTTCTGGTCATACCAAATTCCAATATTCTTCACTAGATTTGTATACAATGGTTTGGGAACAGCCACTCTGTCCCAGGATCACTGCCTTTACAAGGTTTAAGATCATCTCACTACTTTCCCAAGCATCACTCCCTATTTCTATCTCTTTGGCTCACTTCTGGTGGAGAGGATCACCTTCTTCCTCTTCCTTTGCTCACTTCTCCAGAAAGGATCCACTCACAGTTTATAGACTTCTAGGTCTCTTCATTTTCATGAAAGAATGCATCTTCCTCAGTATGTAGATGCTCTTTTGAAGTCTAGCTTTCACCCGTAGATGAATTTCTATTTACACCGAAGGTATTAGGCAATCTTCTAGCTTTCACGCAGCCCTAAATTACCACCACGAATCAACCTTACTTGGCACGCAAGTCTAACCCGGTGTGCAAGTATCGGCATGCAGGTCACAACGGGTGTGCAGGTCTACCTCAACCACCTGCGTGGCACAATATTCTGCAACTCCAAACCTACACGACTCAACCCCTTTTACACCCAAACCAATATTGGCGTGAACCTACCAACTTGCGTGCTACTTTAAAAATTGGCGTGCAAGTCCACCTACGCGACCACACACCAGCGCGACGGGAGCTCTGATTTTTCAAAGTGTTGAACTCTGTTTGAAAATGAGGAGGGGTGGTCCAGTATTTATAGGAATCTGGTCAACCTACATGGCGGTGTGCAAGTATCTTCTCGGCGTGCAGGTCTCAGCGCGCAGGTCTATTCCCCTGCAAGTCACCTGTACGACCCTCTTTCCTTTTCCATATTTTGAAGATCTGATCTTGAAAAACATATGGCGCGCAGCTTTCTAATCCTCCTAGGAAATGGCGTGCAAGTCTCTTCATGGCGCGCAGGTCACCTGCGTGACCAAACCTATACCTGCGCGACCCTATTTCCTTTTCCATATTTTGACCTTATGATCCTAAAAAACATTAGGCACGCAAGTTTCCTCTCCTTCAAGTACAGGGCATGCAAGTCTCTTTGCCAAAACCACTTTTCTCCTTTTGTCGATTTTTAGGCCCAAAAATTTGGAAAACACTGGAAAACGGTGACACCTTATATCTGCTCTTTTCGTACTGCCTCCAGATCATCCATTCCTTTTTCAACGTTCTTGAATCAAACATGGATCATTTACCATAGCTCTTGAACTCAACATTCCACCATGAAATCCCCTTTGTCAACAAAATTTCATGTCATGGTTTTCTTTGTCAACAATCACAGCACAGATGTCCACTTTGTCAACAAACATAATCACCTCAAAAAAATTTCAATGATACCTTGAGGGATTTTTTCCCAACATGCTCCTCCCACGAGCCACCAAAATCTATGACACAAAACTGCAACATATCCTCCAGAGTTTGTATCGTCCTCTCGGATTGACCATCTGTCTGAGGGTGATGTGTCGTACTCATGGTCAACTTAGTTCCAAGGTCTTACTGTAAGGATTTCCAGAAAGGAGATGTAAACCTTGGATCTCTATCTGATATAATCAAAACTGGAACACCATGCCTCTTTTCCACCTCCCAGATATAGATTTTGGACAGATCCTCTACCATATGAGATTCACGAATTAGGATGAAATGGGCTGACTTCGTTAGTCGATCCACTATCACCAAAATGGTGTCGTGCTTTATGACCATTCTTGGGAGACCTGTAACAAAATCCATTGATATCTACTCCCACTTCCAAATAGGGATTGGTAAAGACTGCAACATTCTTGCTGGCCTCTGATGCTCTGCCTTAACCTGCTGACAAGTCAAGAATCTCGAAAAAAAACTCAACCACACTTCTTTTCATACCATCCCACCAGAACTACGCTTTCAACGCTTTATACATTTTCTAAATTCTAGGATAAACAGCCCACCTGGAATGATGATACGCACTGAGAAGATCCTCCTCACAAGAAACTTGTATAACCATCCGATTCTGAAAACACAAAACTAAATCTCTATTCAGTTGCTAACCCTCAATGGTCTCCCCACCATTGAGTCTCGAGCCCATGGTCAGACAATCAGAATCAGATATCTATGCCTCTATAACCAGGTCAACCAATTCAGGAATCAATAAAACTAGAAAGAAGATCGCTCTATTTCCCAGGTCCTCATATTCCAACCGCATATCGCTATAACTAACATCAAATCCCACTGGTCTGATGCCTGTTTCACCACCTGAGCATATTATTTTCTACTTAATTCATCCACCACCAAATTTCCCTTACCTGGTGTGTACATCAAGTCAAAATCAATCATCTTGATATATTCCATCCATCTCCTTTTCCTCAAGTTCAAATCCCTTTGTGAGAAAATGTGTTTCAAGCTCTTATGATCTGTATATACCGTGAATTTCTCACCGAAGAGATAATGACGCCACACTTTCAAAGCACAGACCACTGCTACCAAATCCAAATCATGAGTTGGGTAGTTCTTATCATGCACTCTCAACTGTCGTGAGCCATATGCAACCACCTGATTCCCTTGCACGAGAACGCACCCCAACCCTGATCCCGATTCATCGCAATACTCCACGTACCATTTTCCTGGTTCTGGAAAAACCAAGATTGGTGCTGATGTGAGGTGACCCTTTAGCTCTTCGAAACACTGATGAAACTGGTCATTCCACTGGAATGGAACATTCTTCTCTGTCAAAGATGTCATCAGCGAAGCCAATCATGAAAAATCAGGAACAAAACGCCGATAATACCCAGCTAGACCAAGAAAACTCTATATCTGAAACACATTCTTTGGTAGTTGTCATGAGATAATGGCCTCTATATTTTCCGGATCCACTGAAACACCCCTTTTAGAAATCACATGTCCAAGAAAACGAAATTCCTGTATCCAAAAGTCACACTTTGAAAATTTGGCATACAACCTATGATCCCTCAAGATCCCTAGAACTGTCGCCAAGTGTTGATCATGCTCCACCCTTTTCTTTGAATACACCAGAATACCATCTATAAACACCACCACAAATTAATCCATATATCTCTGAAATATCTGATTCATTAATTCCATAAACACTGTTGGCGCATTCGTTAGACAAAAGGGCATAACCACATATTCATAATGGCCATATCTACTTCTGAAAGCTGTTTTTGGAATATCCTCCTTCCTCACCCGTAATTGATGATATCCCGAACTCAGGTTGGTCTGGGAGAACCAATGGGCTCCCCTCAACTGGTTGAACAAATCATCAATTCGTGGAAGTGGATATCTATTCTTTATCATAACTTGGTTAAGTCTACGATAATCAATACAAAGCCTCAAAGTTCCATCCTCGTTTTTCACAAACAACATTGGCGCTGCCCACGGAGACATGATAGGCTGAATAAACCTTTTGTTTTCTAACTCTTACAACTAGACTTTCAATTACCGCAATTCATCTGGTGCCATATGATAAGATGGAAGTGAGATAGGATTGGTCCCCGGAAGGACATCAATCGTAAACTCCAATTCTCTTATGGGAGGTAACACAGAGAATTCTTCAGGTAAAACATCCATGAACTGATCTACCACTACTAGAAGAACAGTTTTCTCAACACCATCTACCGATTCCAATGACCAAACCGCCAACTAATATGATAACGTACCCACTTCCGGTGCCAAAAAACCCGTTTCACCCTGCCTTTCATGCCTCTCTCCTCTAAAGAGTTGTACAACGCCATTGTGGGTCGTAAAATCCATTGTTCGCACATCTCAATCGATGTGGGCCTTAAAATCCACCAGCCAATCCATTCCCAGGATTACATCATACCCATCCATCTCAATCATTGCGAAATTCCACACTATCTCAACTTTTCCCATAATGATACAACATTCTATACACAAGAAGGCTCGACACTCTCTTCGACCTAGAGGATTTTGAAGTTTCAAAACCGAGGGAATCATTTCTACCCTTAAACCCAGCAAATCAACCACACATGTAGCAATAAAAGAGTGTGAAGAACCCATATCAAACAGCACTTTCATTAAGGTAGAATTTAAAAAAATAGTACCTCGCACTGTGGATGGTCTCGACTGATCATCCACTACAACCTGATCAGCTCAAAACACATGTTTTATTGCCACACTCTGCTCTTTATTGCCCTGCGGAGGCGTCTTGGTATTCCATGAATCACCATGACACACTTTACTCTGATGACGAGGGGTGTGTTGTTGTCCCCGTCCCGTCGAAGCATACAACGTCTAAGATCCCTGAGGAGTGTCATGCACACCCGACCTTGGAGTATTCTGACAATAACACTGCAGATTCCCCATATTCTTACAATTATGACATGCTCGAGGTTGTGTCATACAATCCCGCTTGATGTGGCTCGTAGAACCACACTGAAAACATCTCAGCTTGCTCTGGGGATTCAGAGGAAGATTTACCGATTCTGTCGTCGGATTATATGCCATATTCCTGCCCTAGGAATAAGTGTCCCTCTTCCGCTTGAACCCAGCATTAGAGTTCCCACTATTCCCCATGGGTACCTCCTTGCTTCCCCCGCCCAGAGCTCCCAACAGATCCCACTCAGCCATCGAGGCTCTATTCACCATCTTTGTGTAATCATCTATACACAGTACTGCTATCTTTGAACGGATTTCTTTCCTTAACCCCGCTTCAAAGATCCTTGCCTTCAATAATGTGATACCTTCCACCTTGGTTGCACACCACACTAAGTTCATAAACTTAGCTGCATACTCCGTCACAGACATGAGCTCTTGCTTCAAACTAAAGAAATCAGTCGTACGCTGAATTTTGAATTTATGTGGGTAGAATTGTTTATTAAACAATTCCTCAAAGCATTCCCACATCATATCCTGGTCAGTCATCACTTGGACTACCAACTCCCACTACTGAAGGGAAAGATCTTCCAACATATACATGGCCAAATTCACTTTTAACTCTACCAGTGTTCCCAAGAACTCGAAGATCTTGTTCATTCTATTCAACCATGCTTCTGCCCTCTCTGGCTCTGAATCACCCCTGAAGATGGGTGGATTCTGCTTTTGAAACTGAACCGTATGATCCAAATTCCTTGTCTCATCCATTTTATTTCCAATTTTCACAGCTTGGAAATCTTGCACTATACTTTGCACCAGTTGCTGGTTCACCTGAGGCTTAGGTACAACCACATTCTCAGTAGCCTCCTCAGGTTGGTCTCTATGACGTCTAATCGGTGCCATTTTGATAAAACACGATTTTATTGAATATTTTATTGATAATAAATGATATAATTTCCTCACATTGTGTTAAATATGTTTAATTAGAAAGTATTTTGGATTAGATCATTCATTTGAATATTTGATGAAAATTCCAGTTTTACCCTTTATAGTTCACTGTAGTATTTCAAAGATAAATATTTTTATATTTATTATTTTAAATTGAAATTTTGTAACTGTGTTCCTAACTTAATTTTCTACAACTTTAATTCAGGACACTAGAGATAAAGAGTGCATTTTATTGTTGAAAATGGGTCATGAAGTTAAAGTTGTGTTGGACTCTCCAGAATGGAGAAGCTTATGTATTTATACCATAGCTCCTTCATCTGGGCCTGGATTGATCCCAACTTTGGATAGGAGATAGAGGACCCATATCCTCACATTGGATCCTTCTGAAAGTCCGGCCAATTCACGTGTTTTAGTGGTCAAATGGGCGTTTCAATTTGGCATAAAATATTTGGCCGAGATTCCCCATTCACACTTGAAACCACTTTGAACCTAGACTCCCCACCACTCTATAAATTGGTTTTTTTCTCATTTTGTGGGGTTGGGACATGATTTGGGAAGTATAGGGCAGAGGAGAAGTGGATCCACTACAATTATCCAACCATTTCAATAAGGGTATCTCTTGAATCAAGGATCCCTTCAACGAAGCCTTCTTCTTCTCCTTCATGTTGTAATGATTTTGTTTTTGTAATTAACTTTTTTTTTATTCTTTTATTTCTTATCTTTTCTTCTGTTTTGTTTAAATTTCTTCTTCTCTTAATATTCCTCTTTGGGATGGAATTCTTGAGTAGAAGCGTTATTGGGTTATACCCATTATAAACCTTTGCACATGCAAAACGCTTCTACGATGATTACGCCACCCATGGAAGAGTAGTCTTTTAGTAATCGATCCATCTTCTACCCTCTTCATTTAATTATTTTGAATCAATGAGTTACTGTAATTTACATAATATTATCCATGAATTGTTTTTTTAAATTACAAGAAACTAAGCAAGAAATTGAACAATTAACACAAAAACACGCGAGGTCGGGATTTTGTGTAAATTGTGAGAGCGTAATCTTAATCGGTAATACAAGACCACACGGGATAAATTTGTAGAGTTAAAATATAATCCCTAAACACAATTCATCCTCATTTCTAGAATGGATATGTGACCTAATTAACCACTGACTATAATCTATCCTTAGAACAACAATCAAAGCAGGGTGCTGCGATTGCGTGTTCCGAAGCTAGCCTAGGGTTTAAGTAATTTCATCTTTGTGGTTAAGTTAACTCTCGTAGGGTTCGAGGGATAACAAATTAGGGGATCATGATTAAGTGGATATTGATTTAAATGATAATTATTAATAAGTGAATGAATAGGTAGAGTTAGATCGATTAATCCTTTTAAAATAGATTTCTAAAAAAATATCTTTGTGTTGTGTCATTTTAATCGAAATTCATTTTAAAACTAAAAACAAAAAATATATACAATATTCTTCCAGAAAACTTCTTCTAGATTCATAAACTATAACCAACCCCCATCCTTTCAAGTAGTGTTTTTATTATATTTTATTTTATTTGTTTTATAATACCTTTAATAAGTTGTTAAATTCACTTCCTCCTTTGAGAGACGACCTTGGTCAGCCACTCTACTGCACCTAAGAACCCCAAAATCACATTAATCATTTGAGGGCACCCACGACATCGCTCTTTCAAATTGGAACCATTTATGGGGAGGCAAGTAATTTATTCAACCATTTAGAGGTATTTCTTTTATTTTTCATTTTATTATTTTCTTCACCTCTCTCTTTCATCTTTACCCTTTCTCAAGTTTTCATTTTTTTCATCCTCTTATTTTCTTTTTGGACCATCAAATCAACTTATCATTTTTATTTTACTATGGTCCACCCACTTTCTTTTCATTTTTATTTGATTTATGACATGAACTAATCCCGAAGATCTATTAGATATTTACCCTGATATTGAACGCAGCCTTAGGGCTCGAATCAGAAATTCTCAGTCTATGGGAAGTTTCAATATTCAACCAGTTGGTGAATTCCTCTCTTCTGGAAACATTGAAATTGGAAGCTATTCAAATTCAAACATAAAATAGGAACCAATGGCTGGAAATAATGGAAATGAACTTAATAAAACCATTCGAGAATTGGTTGCACCTGATATTAACTATCAACCGAATTGTATTGCATACCCGAATCTCGAATCAGACTTTGAGTTAAAATCTGGATTAATTCACCTTCTTCCAAAGTTTCATGGATTATCTTGTGAGGATCCCAACAAACACCTTAAAGAATTTAATTTGGTTTTCTCAACTTTAAAACCAAGAAATGTTTCTGAAGATCAAATAAAATTAAGAGCATTCACATTCTCACTTGATGGAGATGCGAAAGATTGGATGTATTATTTACAACCCGAAGATGTAACTTGTTGGAATGATTTGAAACGTCTTTTATTGCAGAGATTTTTTTCCAGCATTAAGGACCACTTCCATTCGTAAGGAGATCTCGGGGATCAAGCAAGCACAAGGGGAGTCAATATATGAGTATTGGGAGAGATTCAAGAAGTTGTGCGCAAGCTGTCCGCATCACCAAATCAGTGAGCAACTCCTCATCCAATACTTCTATGAAGAACTCACACCTATGGAGAGAAGCATGGTAGATGCTGCGGCTGGAGGAGCATTGGTGGACAAGACACCAGTAGCTGCATGAGCATTGATCGACAAAATGGCCCAAAACTCCCAACAATTTGGCGATAGAGGTACACCACATGTCAGGGGAGTACATTAGGTAAATCCTTTTTCTCTTGAAAGTTATTTGATTGATATAAAGTTGGACGAATTAACCACTATGGTGAGGCAGATTGCTTTGGATCAAAAGAAATCCCAACCCATTCCTTCAAGGCCTTGTGGCATTTGCACTCAGATAAGCCACCCAACTAACTGTTTCCCACAACTACAAGAGACAGAGGATTGTGCAGCAGTGTTCCCTAGGAGACCATATCAGCAGCAACAACAACAACCATATCCCCAAAAGAAGTTTGTTCCAGCATACAACCAAGGGTGGAAAGATCTGTCGGACATAAGGTATGGCTCTGGACAACAACAAAGGCCCCCTTTTCAACCAAACTTCCAGCAGCCTCCACCTTACCAACAGGGTTTCCAATAACCCCAAAGGATATTCGATGCTCAAACATCAACGATTCAGCAACAAGGGAATCTCCAACACAAGGTATACTCTAACACTGATGATCTTTTGAAAAAAATTGTTCTTAATCAACAGAATGATCTAAAGAGTCAAGGTTCGGAACTGAGGGAGTTAAAGACTCAAATGAGCCAGATTGCCACCTCCCTCCATGAACTTGTAAGTCAAAATTCCGGAAATCTACCTTCCCAACCCACTCCAAATCCAAAGGGGAATGTTAGTTCCATTACATTGAGAAGTGGAAAGTAAATGAACGATACATTTGTACCTACCATTCCACTGGGATTCACCTCAACTCCAGAGAAGCTGCATTCCATACCAATTGATGAGCAATCCAAGGAGAAAGATAAAGGTAAGAAAAAGATTGATTATGTTCCTCCTAAACCCCTTCCTTTTCCAAACAGGGTTGTTCAAACCAAGAAGATGGCTAAAGAAGCAATGAAAAAGGAGGTTTTGGACACATTCAAGCGTGTGGAGATCAACATTCCTCTACTTGAAGCCATTAAGAAAATCCCAAGGTATTCCAAATTCTTAAAAGAACTCTGCACCAATCGAAGTGGGATCAAGGGAAATGTGAGGATCAACCTTGGAAGGAATGTCTCGGCACTCATTACACCAACTCTAGCAATTCCAACAAAGTGCAAGGATCCCAGGACATTCACCATCCCATGTACCATAGGGGAGTTGCACTTATCTGATGCTCTTTGTGATTTAGGAGCTTCAATAAATGTGATGCCTCACTCTGTATTCTCTTCCTTGCAGGTTGGTGAATTGAAGCCAACAAGAGTAGTGGTGCAATTGTCGAATAGAGCTACGACATATCCAGCAGGAGTCCTTGAGGATGTACTTGTTCGGGTAAGAGACATGATCTTTCTAGCAGACTTCTATGTGCTTAACATGGAGTATGATCAGGTAAGTTCTCATGACCCCATTATCTTAGGTAGTCCCTTCCTCAAAACTACAAAAACTATCATAAATTTCAATGAGGGTACACTTCCCATGGAATTTGGAGATGAAGTTGTGATATTTAATGTTATGGATTCCATGAAGTACCCCTCAGAGGACCATTCTGCTTTTGTTATCTCCCATTTTGGACCACCAAGTAAAAACACCATGGAATTGGATTGTCCTATGCTTAGGGAGATTATGAGTATTGGTTCTAGTCTGATGTCTAAGAGTACTTCTACACCCATTTTTAAGGAACAAGACTCTCTAAGATTTGATTTTGAAATGGAATCATATTATGATTTTGATCATGTAAACTCTGATTAGGACATGGCTATTGAGTATGCTGATGGATTTGGCGCTTTATTCTCTAATTTTGATGATGTATATTCTGATACTGATGCTCTTTATGCACATATTTCAGTTCCTTCAATGTCTCTATCCGTACTACACCCTCCTTCATTAGAACTCAAGCAATTGCCACCAAATCTGAAATACTCATACTTATTGAGTGATGAGAGATTACTTATTATCATTGCTAACAATCTCCCTTTTGAACATGAAGAAAAACTTTTGAATATTTTGAGGGAGAACATCAGGGAGATTGGGTGGACCTTGGTTGACATATCAGGTATTAGCCCCTCCATTTGCATGCATAGGATTCTCTTGGAGGATGGGGCTAAACCGGTGAGACAACCACAAAGGAGTCTCAATACCACCCTCCTGGAAGTTGTTAAAAAAGAAGTTGAGAAATTTCTCGAGGCAGGTATAATATTTCCCATTTCAGATTCTCAGTGGGTAAGTCCTATTCAGGTTGTGCCTAAGAAAAGTGGTGTTATTGTTGTTAAATATGAGAAAGATGAGTTATTTCCAATGAGGGTACAAAACAGTTGGCATGTGTGTATTGATTATAGGAAACTAAATCATTCCACTCGCAAAGACCATTTCCCCCTCCCATTTATTGATCAGATGCTTGAGAGACTAGCTGGGAAAACACACTATTGTTTCTTGGATGGATTTTCTGGATATTTTCAGGTTCCCATTGCAGATGAGGACTAGGAGAAGATGACATTCACATGCCCATTCGGTACCTTTGCTTACCGAAGGATTCCATTTGGACTTTTCAATGCCCCAGGTACCTTCCAGAGATGCATGGTGAGTATTTTCTCAGATTTCATTGAGACCTGCATGGAGGTATTTATGGATGATTTTACAGTTTATGGGTCCTCATTTTATGAATGTCTCTCTAGTTTGGGTGATGTGTTGCATCGTTGTATTGAGAATAATTTGGTCTTAAATTTTGAAAAACATCATTTCATGGACTAAAAGGGAATTTTCTTAGGTCATATAGTCTCACAACATGGCATTGAAGTTGATAAATCTAAGGTAGACATTATTTTATCCCTCCCATATCCTACATGTTTGCGTGATGTTCGATCATTCCTTGTTCATGCTGGATTTTATCGACGCTTCATCAGAGATTTTAGTAAGATCGCTCTACCCTTATCTCGATTGCTTCAAAAAGATATTGACTTCAATTTTGATGATTCATGTAGGGTATCATTTGATGATCTGAAGAAGTGTCTGACCACTCCACCAATCATCCAGCCCCCGCGGTGGGACCTTCCATTTGAGCTTATGTGTGACGCCTCTAACTTCGCAGTTGGAGCTGTCTTATCTCATAGGGTGTAAGGGCGTTCACATGTGATTGCCTATGCATCAAGGACATTGGATTCAGCCCAATCAAACTACACTACCACAGAAAAGGAGTTTTTTGCTGTTATATTTGCTTTAGATGAATTTTGTTCATATTTATTGGGCTCTAAAGTAGTTGTTTTTTCTTACCATGAAGCTTTGAGGTACCTCCTAAAGAAGCCAGATGCAAAGCCATGACTTATCCGTTGGATGCTCCTTCTTCAAGAGTTTGACATCGAGATAAAGGAAAAAAAGGGGTCAGACAATTTGGTGGCAGACCACATGAGTAGGCTTACTCACACACTAGAGGATGACACCTTGGACCAGGTACCACTTCGGGACACTTTTCCTGATGAGCATCTTTATTCTATCTCAGGTACGCATCCTTGGTATGCTGATTTAGTGAACTACCTTGTTGCCTCTGAAATACCTGCAAATTTAAAGAAACATAAACTCCAAAAATTAAAAAGTGAGTCTAGGTTTTATGTGTGGTATGATCCTTACCTCTGGTGCATGTGTAGTGACCAAGTCATTAGGAGGTGTGTTCCTGATCATGAGTTTGAGTCTGTTTTGCATTTCTTTCATACACTTGCTTGTGGTGGACACTTTGGACCCCAACGGACAGCTGGGAAGGTTTTGGACTCTGGATTATATTGGCCTAGATTGTTCCATGATGCCCATGTGTTTTCTAAGTCATGCTCTCGTTACCAACACACTGGGAATATTTCTAGGAGACATGAGATGCCCCCAACAACCCATACTATTCTGTGAGATTTTTGATGTATGGGGCATTGATTTTATGGGTCCTTTTTCTAGTTCATTTGGATTTTCGTACATTTTGGTTTCTGTTGATTATGTGAGTAAATGGGTGGAGGATAAGTCCACTAGGACTGATAATTCTCATGTTGTTGTGGACTTTTTCAAAGCACAGATTGTTTGTAGCTTTGGAGTACCAAAGGCCATCATCAGTGACCAAGGGACACACTTTTTCAATAGTAATTTTTCTTCCCTCCTTCAAAAGTATGGGGTGACACTCAAAATATCAACACCATACCACCCCCAAACAAATGGCCAGGATGAGGTTTCAAATCGTGAGTTGAAACAAATTTTGGAGAAAACTGTACAGCCAAATAGGAAGGATTGGAGCAAGCTCTTGGATAATGAATTGTGGGCTTATAGGACAGCATACAAGACCCCCATTGGTATGTCCCCATTTCGGATTGTTTTTGGGAAATCATGTCATCTCCAAGTGGAAGTCGAGCATCAGGCATATTGGGCTATAAAGAAATGCAACATGGAATTGGCCCAAGCTGGAATTCAAAGGAAGTTGCAAATTCAAGAGCTTGAGGAGATTCGACTGTCATCATATGAGAACTCAAGGCTCTACAAGGAAAGATCAAAAGCATCTCATGACAAAATGATCCAACAAAGGGATTTTCATGTTGGAGAGAAAGTCTTTCTCTACAGTTCACAACTAAAGCTAATGCCTGTTAAGTTGCGTTCTAGATGGTTAGGTCCTTATATTGTATCTAATGTTTTTCCTTATGGTGCAGTGGAGATCACACAAGAGGACACTGGAAGGATCTTTACAGTCAATGGGCAACGTTTGAAGAGATACATTGAGGGACTTCCTACTAATGCAGTGGATTTTATCACACTGCATGACCCCATCATCACTTGAGCACATCAGGCTGTTCCTAACCCTTTCACTTTTATATTATTTGTCCTATTTAAAAATTCTGCATTTCATGTGCATATATCATCTCATGGGTTCACATTGAGTATAATGTAATATTTTAAATGTGGGTTGGGAACCTTTTAGTTTAGTAATTTAAATTGTTTTCCTATTTAAATTTGTTTTCCTATTTAAAAAAAACCAAATTTTTTTGTGTGTTTTTCAAATTTTGTGTGTTTATTTTTCAATTTTCTTTGTGTTTTTGAAATTTTTGAGCTGAAATGATTCTCATCACAATTTTAAAATGCATATCAATGAGTGAAATGATTTATCTCTTGAAACTAAGCTTAAATTAATGCTGAAATGACTTTGTTTCAAGTTCAAATATTTAGTAATTTTATGAAAAGTACACTGAATTTTGAATCACATGCCACATATCACTATCTTTATATTTGAAATCACTTTCCTGTGAGGCTTCTAAACCATTATTTTCATATTCTTTACATTCACCTCACTTCTTGAGAGAACCAAACCATGCTTGATTTAACCAGAATTTGATCTATTCCTATCAAAACTTGAGGGTTTGAGGTACTTATGTTTAAATTATTGAGGCATTTGTTTAGTATTAAAGACCCTATTTCAAAGAATCCTTTTTTATAATGGCCTACCTTGAATATTAAATCATTTTAGCCCTTATAATCCATGCACATCCTGTTAGGTTAGCCACATTACAAGCCAATTTTCCCTATCCAACCAACTCTTGAAGTTAAATTGCATAATCTAGTTGAGTTTAAGTGTGGGGGAAGCTGTCTTGTGTTGTGCTACCACATTTTGTGATACTTTGGGTGGAAAATTAAATTCTGAAGAGATGTTTTTGCTGCTGAAGAAAGTCATTATATTAAAATTTGTTCCTTTTCTGGAGCTTTCATGATAAGTGAAGTTGTGCCTTTTCTGGAGCTTCTAATTGAGGTGGAAAGTTGTGCTCATCTGGAGCTTTCAAGAAAATCATGTTTGAGAAGATTGACATTTTTTATGATGAAATGATGAATAGTGTAAAATTTTAATGAATTTTCATGATTATGGAGATGAATTGATACTATGAGGATTGAGGAGAAGACCATATTTAAGTGAAAATTAGATTAATGCAATTTTGCTTCAAAAAAAAGAGTCAAGCCCTCCTTATTCAGCCTCAGAATTTTTCATATCTAAATCCTACCAACTGAAAGGCACAGAACAACCTTGAAAAGTCCTCATGATAAACATATGTCCTTGACTCACATCGGGTAGCGATGTAGGAATCTATCAAGCCTATGGTGACCCTTGTATGAGTTTGGATGAGAAATACATTGCAAAAAAATGATATTTGAGTGATGAGAGAAAATTCAAGCGAGGTAAGTGTTTTGTGCATGGGAGGATAAATGAAGTGGAAATATATTGAATGATATAAATGGAGAACTTGAAATAAGTTTGTTTATGAGGCATGATATCTTTTTATTCTTGGTGTGAAATTTATTGATCTCAAGGATAT
Source organism: Viscum album (assembly GCA_963277665.1). Lineage (NCBI taxonomy): Eukaryota > Viridiplantae > Streptophyta > Magnoliopsida > Santalales > Viscaceae > Viscum > Viscum album. The sequence continues at coordinate 1,908,796,770 of OY728133.1, read as the reverse complement.
GTGTTTTAAAATTGGTTTTGATTTGATATTGATGTTTACTTGATATGAGGTTTTTCCCAGGAGTGCAAAAGGGTAAGTGTGGGGGATTTGATAAAACACTATTTTATTGAATATTTAATTGATAATAAATGATATAATTTCCTCACATTGTGTTAAATATGTTTAATTAGAAAGTATTTGGGATTAGATCATTCATTTGAATATTTAATTAAAATTCCAGTTTTACCCTTTATAGTTCACTGTAGTATTTCAAAGATAAATATTTTTATATTTATTATTGGAAATTGAAATTTTGTAAAAGTGTTCCTAACTTAATTATCTACAACTTTCATTCAGGATACTAGAGCTAAAGAGTGAATTTTTTTGTTTAAAATTGGCCATGAATTCAACGTTGGGCTGGACTCTCCAGAATGGAGAAGCTTCTATATTTCGTCCATAACTCCTTCATCTAGGCCTGGATTGAGCCCAAATTCGAATAGGAGATATAGGACCCATATACTCATATTTTATCCTTCTGGAAAGCCGTCCAATTCACGCTTTTTGGTGGTAAAATTGGCGGTTCAAGTTGGCATAAAATATTTGGCCGAGATTCCCCATTCACACTTGAAACCACTTTGAACCTAGCATCCCCACCACTCTATAAATTTGTTTTTTTTCTCATTTGGTGGGGTTGGGACGTGATTTGGGAAGTTTAGGGCAGAGGAGAAGTGGATACACTCCAATTCGCCAACCATTTCAATAAGGGTAGCTCTTGAAGCAAGGATCCCTTCAACGAAGCCTTCTTCTTCTCCTTCATGTTGTAATGATTTTGTTTGTGTAATAAACTTATTTTTTCTTATTTTATTTATTCTCTTTTATTATGTTTTGTTTAAATTTATTCTTCTCTTAATCTTCCTCTTTAGTCTGGAATTCTTGAGTAGAAGCGTTATTGGGTTATACCCATTATAAACCTTTGCACATGCAAAACGCTTCTATGATGATTATGCCACCCATGGAAGAGTAGTCTTTTAGTAATCGATCTATCTTCTACCCTCTTCATTTAATTATTTTGAATAAATGAGCTAATTTGATTCACATAATATGATCCATGAATTTTTTTTTAAAATTACAAGAAACTAATCAAGCAATTGAACAATTAACACAAAAACACGCGAGGTCGGGATTTTGTGTAAATTGTGAGAGCGTAATCTTAATCGGTAATACAAGACCACACGGGATAAATTTGTAGAGTTAAAATATAATCCCTAAACACAATTCATCCTCATTTCCAGAATGGATATGTGACCTAATTAACCACTGACCATAAGCTATCCTTAGAACAACAATCAAAGCAGGGTGCTGCGATTGCGTGTTCCGAAGCTAGCCTAGGGTTTAAGTAATTTCATCTTTGTGGTTAAGTTAACTCTCGTAGGGTTCGAGGGATAACAAATTAGGGGATCATGATTAAGTGGATATTGATTTAAATGATAATGATTAATAAGTGAATGAATAGGTAAAGTTATATTGATTACGCCTTTTAAAATAGATTTCTAAAAAAAACATCTTCTTGTTGTGTCATTTTAATCGAAATTCATTTCAAAACTAAAAACAAAAAAAATATACAATCTTCTTCCAGCAAAATTCTTCTAGATTCATAAACTATAACAAACCCCCATCCTTTAAAGTAGTGTTTTTATTATATTCTATTTTATTTGTTTTATAATAACTTTAATAAGTTGTTAAATTCACTTCCTCCTTTGAGAGACGACCTTGGTCAGCCACACTACTGCACCTAAGAACCCCAAAATCACATTAATCATTTGAGGGCACCCACGACAGCACTCTTTCACATTTCTATAAACAAAAAACAAACAACCATGAGTCTCACTTCTGTAGACATCACTAAATCCCATTTCAAATCACATTACCCAACACTATCACAACCAGGCTTTCCATCTTTTACACATGTCCCATGTTTCACCATTTTGAAAATCATACCATTTTCAAAATACCAAATTTATTCACATTATAGTTTCACACAAAAACTATTTCTCAATTTATCCCATAGATCATTATACCCCAATGAAATATGCATCCTAGTGGGAAGTCATTTCTACCATGCATTCCATGCTCATCTCATTGGCTACACCCACGACAATGAGATATCAAATGCCTATAAGTGTCTCCAAAACACTTATGTACCCAACTCCCTGGTAACTTGAATTTTAGCTTAAAAGGGTTAGCTACATCCTTTTATACTATACATTCCAAGTTCCAACAATCCTACACCTTGCTACCATCCCGACTTAAGTAATGTAACAGAACGAATGTCAACACCAAATCTGAGAATCAACTCCAAAGGACCAAACAAACAGATACCACTTGTAACACCCCACCCTACCTCATTGTCTTGAGGAGGAGGTGAGGGCTACTTGGCCTTAAGCAACATTCCCAAGATGCCAAAGGCTGGAAATAAATGCTGAGGGATTCAAGATCAAGTTGGGGAACGATTTTCCCTTGAGACAAAACCAACCAAACCATCCACTAACAGCCACTATATGATGCATGTCAATTCAATTACCCAACCATGCATTCCCAAAAAACAACCATGTTTTTCCAAAACACAGCTCAAAACCAATACAACTAGAGATGTCCATACAACATCAGAGTACACTGCGGAAACTAAACAACCAAACACCAAAATTCATGACACCACCACAGCTCCACACCAAGCTCCAAGCTCCAAGATCCACCAAGGGATCACAATGCTCCACTAAAGGAGGGTGATGCCTTACCTTTTCCCATGTCACGGTACACGACATCTGCAAAGACACCACAATGCCAAAGTAGGGGGTGGGTACTAAAACTCAGTTGTATTTCCCCAAATGACTTCCATGCACATGCTACTAGGATAAAACCGTTAGCACATTTATATCAAACAGTTTATATAAAATAATCACAAGTGCTACCATTACCATAAGCCAATTGCACCCTTACCAAGCCATTTCACCCAACACAAACCACTAAGGGAAAGACAAACAAACAATCCAAAAATTATTCCAACATTTTCACATTTGCACAATAATTTCATCTTGCAAAGAAATGCACAACAAACAACCAAAACAACTAAAAAACCAAACAAAGGATCTTCCGTCCAACCCGTTCACCCATTCACACTTAGTGGCACTTCCCGTCCACTTACGATTGATGGTGTCCCTTCCATCCACTATCCATCCCCTTTTTATAGTGGTACTTCCCGCCACTTCCACACAACATTACAAACAAGACAAACCAAGCATATAACCCACCAAGGTCACAACCACATGTAATCAACCAATTCCATTGCATGTCAATCCATTTCAATAAATCATCCATTTATTGAAACCCATTTTCCATGACAAACAATATTTCAATAAAATAACCCTTTTTATTGAAAACCATTTCCATCAATCATTTTCACAAATCAACCCTAGAATTCCATTTTAAAATCTCCATTTTAAAATCCACAACAATAGCATTTCACCACAAAACCCTCCTTTTCCCAAAAATCCCCAAAACATCACCCAAGATATTTCTATTCAATTTCACACATCAAAACACAATTAATTTCAATCACAACAAATTAATTGTAACCAAAACAATTATCTCTAACCAAGTGGTGTCGGGAGAGAATCCACCTACTTTTAGGGTTCCCAAGAAATTGACCCACAATCTACCACACCTCAAATCTGGCAAACACACCACCGAAACCTCTCTAGATCCCATTTCCCTAACATCCACAAGACTTAATGTTAACATCCAAGGAAACCACAACCCTAGATCTACACACAACAATTGTAGATATAGAAAACCATGAAAGATAAGGATGTAGATCTAGAAGAAAACACAAGAGAAACAAGAGGAGAGACTTACCCAGGAGAAACCACCTTCAAACTACCTTGAAACCCCTTTGAAACACTTCCAAATCAAGTGGGAGAGCACCCTTAACCCCTGAGAACCCAAAAACCCGAGTGAGGCTTGAGTGGGAGGAAGATTGGAGTGAAATAGGTTAAGCCCGAGGGAGTCTGGAACTTATAACCCTATTTTTAAGTGGCTGCACGGTTAGCCCGCACGGTTTGAAAAATTGTGCACTAACCATGCGCACGCTACTGCCTCGGGAGCAAGGGTCCGTACAGTAGCCTCGCACGGTTTGGCAAACCATGCATAGGCCATGTGAAGCCTACTGTCTCCCCTACACGGTTTCCTGGAGAACCCGCATGGTTTCCACTAACCGTGCTCAAACCGTGCATCCCTTTAATGGCCTCCAAACTCATCCAAAACCATTCCAAACTCTCCCAACCTCTTCCCAAATCATCCCATGCACTTTAAACACATAAAAATGCATAAACAAAGGCCACATACCTCAAACTGGGGCACTAAAATATACTAGTTCAAAAATTATAAATAAGTTATAATACATATATTATAATATGTTTTAACCATAAAAACTGTTTATGCCATACCTTGATGGTGGTAAAGGAAATTGAAAACTCTTCGTTCTTGAATGTGATAAATTAATACATCACATACGATGTTTTCCTTTTTAGAAAAAAGTTGAGGGGAGGAAATGGTGATGGATTATTCCATTAACATAATAACTTTCCAGTATATGTGATTTACTAGATTTACCATGCCACTTGGATAAGGGTATGTGAGGAGATAATAATAAAGAAAATAAATTGGAAAGAAATTAAAAGAAGTGGAAAGAGGTTTTTACCTCTTGAATTCTTCCCCTTGAAAACATCCTTGAGTCACTTGAGTTTGGTATTTTATTGGTACCAAAGGCTATTGGATATGGGGGAGACTTTGGAAGAGGTTTTGGTAGAATTTGGATAATATTCAAGTCCTTATAGATGTGAGGGGAAGAGGTGTTGAGGGGTGGTATTTATATTGGTGGAGAGGGGTGTTTTTTTATTATTGTATTCATTAGTTTATTATTTTGGATCAATACTATGAATAGTGTGGATTATTATGAATAAATACAATAAATATTTCTTGTTATTTTGAACTAATGGCCACTTACATCATCCATGACTCAAGAATGACTCAAAAATACATTTATTTACCTTATACCATAAATTGTCGTATTTTACTATTTACTAAAAAACAAATATTTTATAAAAAATACCAAAAATCACCATAACCATTTTTAGATGTGTAGAATTCGAAAATGGAATCTATTTATGAAAATAATTTTCTAAGTATGAGAAATTTAACTTTTATTTAAAATCATCATTTACCCAAAAAATACTGATTTTGAAATTATAACTAATTTTATAACACTTTGAAAAATTAATTAAGGTCTAATAAAATTATTTTATAATCATAAGACAATAAAATTTCAATTTATGAATATATTTTATGAAAATAAATTTTATTTTAAATAATTATATTAATTATAAAATTGTAAATAAAAATTTATGTTTTATAAAAATACCAACACTTAATTTATCATTTTCAAAAAAATTATTTACTTATACTATGATATAATTATATCATATTTTAAATTATAAGATGACTAAATTTTATTTATAATTTAATTGGTGATTTTACTATTCTATTCGCTGACTTACTATTCATAAGGGTCATATTACTATTCCAAATGTCAAGTTACTATTCCATTGGTATAAGTTCCTTAATTTTTAAAAAATCCTCTAATTTGATTCATTCTTCATTTATAAAGTTTTTTTTGTGTTATGTATATAATTTATGTGATTTATACTATATGACATAATTATAAGAAGGTAATTTTTATTGATAAAATTTTGGGTCGGTACATTCTTCCCCCCTTACGAAATCTCACCCTCAAAATTTTATTTCACAAACTATGGAGAAAATAGGTGAGGGTACTTCTCCTTTATCACTTCCTCTAGATCCCATGTTGCCTCTTTGTACTTATTGTTATTCCATAGTACTTTGACAGGGTTAGTGGTCTTGTTGCATATAAATTTATCTATACAATCCAATATCTTCACTGGTTACTCGTCATACGGGAGATCATTCTCTAACTATACCACCTCTAAATTTAGTACATGTCAGGGATCCGATGTGTACTTCCTTAAGAGGGATACATGGAATACATCGTGTACTTGCGACATTGTTGGTGGAAGTGTCAGTCAATAAGACATAGCTCCAACACGATCAAGAATCTTGAAGGTGCTGATGTATCTGGGACTTAGTGTTCGCTTCTTCCCAAATCTCATGACCCTCTTCTATGGAGATATGCATAGTAATACCATGTATCCAACCTCAAACTTTAGGTCTCATCGATGATTATCTGTATAGCTCTTCTATCAATATTGGGCTTCCCAGATATATTTCTGAATGGTTTTCACCTTGTCCACCATTTCTTCTACTATTTCAAGTCCTAGAAGCTTATATTTACCGACTTCATCACAACATGTCATTGTTCTATATCTTTTCTCATAAATGGATTCATATGGATCCATTTGGATTTCAAGTAGAAACTATTATTGTAAGAGAACTCAGCCATAGGTAGATGTTAGTACCATCCTTATTTGAATTCTATAGAATATGATCTCAATATATCTTCTAGAATCATAATTTTCCATTTATATTGGTCATCAGTTTGAGGATGATAAGTCGTACTAAAGTTCAGCTAAATGTTTATATTATATTAGAGACTTTTCCAAAACTTAGAGGTGAATCTCGGATCTCGGTCAGATACAATTGATAGTGTTACTCCATGCAGCTTTACCACTTATCTAATGTATATCTATGCAAATTGATCCAGTGATAATTCCTCTTGAATTGTGATAAAGTGATCTATCTTTGTAAGACGATCCACAACAACCCATATAGAATTGTTTCCTCTAGATTTATTCAGAAGTTTGGTGACAGTCCATGGTGTTTTCCCATTTCCATGTTGGTATGGGTAATGTTTACATCATCCCCTTATACTTTTTCCTTTCAGCCTTCACTTTCTGACATACCATGAACTTTGATGTATATTTAGAGATCTCCTTTTTCATATTTTCCCACTAGTTGTTCTCTCAGAGAGCTCGATACATATTTTTGTTCTCTAGGTGAATAGAGAAGGTTGAGCTATGTGCATCATTTAGATGCTACATCTTTATCTTTCGATTGGATAGTACATATAGTCATGACCCAAATTTTATAACTCCTTTCTCATTAATTTTTAACTTTGAGGATTTCTCTTTTTTGAGAGCTTCCACCCTATTCTTAATTTCCAAATCATTTATTTGTGCATCCTTTCTTTTATCTATGAGGGATGGTTGAGAAATAATTTGAGAACAGATTGGTGATTTTATTCCCTTAATGACTCCCATGTCCATCCTTTGAAAATATAGGAATATTGGATCCTTCTTAGTTCTCATCATTGATAATATTTCATGATCATTTCTACTTAGAGAATCAGACAGTTTATTTTCCCTACTAGGATAGTAGTGGATTGAGCATTCGTGATCTTTGATGAGCTCTAACCATCTTCACTAGAACATTTTAAGATCCTTTGTGAATATATATTTTAGACTCTTATTATGAGTATATATTTCACACTTATGTCCATAAAGATAATGTCGCCATATTATCAATGAAAAGATTATATCTTCCAACTCTAGATCATGCATGTCATAGTTATTCTCATGAATTTTCAACTTCCTTTATTCATAGTTTATAAATTAATCATTTCACATTAGTTTACATCCTAATCCCTTCTTTGAAGCATATTTGTATGCCACAAATAGTTCCCCACTTATTGGAAGGGTGGGTACTTGAGTGGTGATAAGCCTCTTTTTAACTCTTTGAAGGAGTCTACACATTCACTAGTCTAGAAAAACTTTTCACACTTCCAAATCATCTTGGTTAGTGTGTTTGAAAATCATGAGAATTTTTTAACAAATCACAAGTAATACCCTGCTAGACCAAGGAAACTACGAATCTCTATTATAGATTTTGGTCTGGGAAACTCTTTAATTGTCTTTATCTTGGAAGGGTCCACAGATATTCCTTTTTTAGTGATAACATGCCCCAAGAATGATACTTTCTCCATACATAACTTAAATTTACTGTACTTTTCATATATATTCTCCCTTTTCAAGGTCTTTTTCATAGTATTCAAATGCTCTTCATATTCCTCCTTGCTCTTAGAGTATATCAGAATATCATCTATAAAGACTACCACAAATATTTTGAGGTAATATCTAAAGACTCTATTCATTAATTCCATGAATATTTTTGGAGAATTAGTGATTCTGAAGGTCATCACTATAAACTCATATTTTCTATACATCATTTGAAAGGTAGTCTTGGGAATATCTTCCTTCTTCACCTTTAATTGGTGATATCCTAACCAAAGGTCCACCTTTGATAAATACTTATCCCCGCATAATTGATCAAACAACTCATCTATCCGTGGAAGGGGATACTTGATCATTATCATGATTTTATTAATCTAAATATAATCAATACAGAGGTAGATTGATCCATCCTTCTTTTTGATAAAGAGGACTCATGTGCCCAATATTGAAACACTCAGGCATATAAAACCCTTGTCTATATTACTATGTAACTTCTTCTTCAATTCTTCCAGCTCAACGATGTCCATTCTATAAGGTGAATTTGATATAGGGAAAGATCCAAAAATATGTTAAATTTATAACTCAATCTCTTTATCTAGAGGATGAACATAAAACTCTTCGGGTTAATGCTTCAGTATAGTCCCTCACAATGGTCTTGTCTTTGAGAATGATTTTCTCCTTTGTATCGATCATTTGAGCTAGATATGCTTTCTCATAAGGAAATAATATTCAAAATTGAGATGATGATTCTGATAGAGATTCATCATCCTCCTTATACTTGTATATAATAGGAGGGTGAATCAAGATGTGAAGAGTGATATCTTTTTTCCAACATTTTATGTTGTCTTTGTATAAATATATTCAATCCATGCCTAATATATCATTAAACTCTACCAAAGGAAGTAATACAATACCTATTGGGAGGTTCAGTCCATAGAAATTAACCAGGGAGGTGGTATATACATTGGATACAATAATTTCCCCATTTTCTATTCTCACAGATAACTCAACCTCCATATTTTGAGGTGGTGTTTGGATTTTTATACTAAAATTTCAAGATATTAAAGAATGCGTAGAACTAGAATCAAATAATATGTTCTCTATTCTTGAATTAATAACCATTGTACCTATCACCACTTCATTGTCGGGTTCCACCTCAGCAGTAGTGATGGCATAAGATTTACCTTAATCCTTTTGGATTTAGTGGTTGTTGATGTTGATTACCCTCGAGGATTCGAGGTTTAGTGCACTGGATTGCATAGTTCCCTTACTCTCTATAGTTGAAGCATTGAACCATAGGTGGTTCTCTCCTTTCCTCCACCACATTTTCTAGCATCCTCATGCCTCTTTGACATTCATGATCTTGATTTCCTTCTCTCTCACACTTGAATAATTTCCTCATCTCTTTGATGAAATTCCCATGGTGCTTCTTCCCATATTTTTGACATGTGAGTGGTTGAGTTTTCATTCCACCTTTTTCATTAGATCCTCTAGCTTGAAACTCCATCTTACATTTCTTATCTCCATAGACATGGGACCATTCTCTAAACTCCATCTCCACTTTGAGATCACATCAAACTACTTCTTCATAACTCCCAAAGTACCGAATTTCTAGACCCTTTTGAAGGTGTGGTTTTAAACCACTAAATAATCTATCAATTTTTCTATCATTGTTGATAATAAAACCAAAAGCATACTTTGAAATCCTTTGTAGGCCTTGAAAGATTCATCTTTCTTTTTCTTTAGATCTATTAATTCTCTCTCCATCTTTATATGAAGAGTTAGAGGTAAATACTAAAAACATTATCTTAATGTATTCCCACTCCATCACATCAATTTCTTTATTCTCCTTGATGTTCTTAATCAATTCCCACCTTTGGTCGGGCTCTCAATCTAGAAAATAAATAGTCAAAGTCACCTTCTTCGTCTTAGAACAGCGAAGTATAGAAAAGGTATCTTCCATTGAGTTGACCCACTATTCAGTGATGAGTGGATCAAAAGATATATTAAACATGGTAGTCCTTTGTCTCATAAAGGATTCGACTACAACTTGATCATTCTTAGGAGAAGGAGTTTGTTCCACGCGATTCAAGTTATTATTCCTAACATGAGACAATTGATCAATTATTTTCATAATGTTTTGAGCACCCGTTCCCATCATATTTGGAATTTCATTAGGGAAATCATCATATTTCCTTTCACATTGATTTTTTCCATAGGTTCTCCTATCTTTATCCATTAACTAAGAAAAATAAATTACAATTAGGGGGCTTGAATACTTGGATAATAAGCATAATAAAAGGAATATTTGAAAATATAAGGATAATGATGAAAATGAAAAGTATATGCTAACTTATGATTCCCTATGTTTCAATCTAGGTTATCCATGGTGATTGAATTATCCCTAGAGTTCTTAATAAAGTTCTCTTGTCCTAATCTCCAAAAAAACTAAACCATGATATGATACCAACTATAATGGACCTATACTTTTACACATATTATTACATGATTTTATGTATAATTATCCTTTAAATACAAACCAAGGATTGTAAATTCTAGTGTCTTTGGAAGATTAGATACATAATTAGAAAGCATGAAACCAAAATAAAAAAAAATTAATTTAATCTTCATAATGAGATCCTAACACACTTTGAGCCCTTACATCTTCATAGGATAACCTGGCAATACATGAACAAAGGTATGGGCTAAAAATCCTAGTTATGGAATAAACATGAGAATAAATCATAGAACATGGGTTAGAAGGCCTAACATGATGACATAAAAAGGTATAGAACATGAATAAACTTATGGAATCATAACATACAAAACATGGGATCATGTAACCATAGAATCATAGTAATGTGATGGAAACATAAAACATGAAATAATCATGATTCAATTCTCATTTCACATGGAGGAGCATGAGTTAAGGCTAACCATCAAGACCATTGCACATGGGTCACTAGTCAAGGCTAACCACCAAGACTGTATCACATGAAATATCATGAGACTAAACATTACCCAATAAATTATAGTGATATCTTCTTTCATCTATAATAACATGTTCATGAATATTTGTGCCACATAAAGAATCATATATGAAGAATCAATCATAGACATAAGGGTTAACTGTGGAAAGAATTGGGTATCATAATCATGTAAAAAGTCATATTGAAAGGGAATATCATAATGTTGTACATGAAAGAATGGATTTAAATAATAAATGGACATTCATAATGTAAAATATTAATATATCAGGATATGTGATGTCAAAATGAAGTGAAAACATGCAAAAAGTGTCACGACCCGACCTCGGGGCCCGTGCCGTGACTACCCCAAGCCCGCCTTCCATAGGCCAGGGGCTGGCGACTAGTACCAAGGCGTAAAATCCCGGTAAACAGGGAAGGCATTGCCTTTATAAGTAACAACCACCACAGAGTCAGCAAGCGGAAAGTAACTACAAAGTGCAGAAAAGTAAAGGGGGCCGGAATACAAGCCCAACTGAAAGTACAACTGAAAAGGTAAAGAACAGCAACTGAAGAAAAGACGGTGGCCTCGTGTCATCCACTGGCAATCCCACCTGAAGGGTGGGTACAGATAGCCTCCAGGCTCCTCGGGTCCCACGTCCGCTCCGAGCACGTCCCACCCAGTGGTCCGCCTCCAGGTACCGTCCTGCTCCACGCCCCAACCGAGATCAGCGCTGTCCGTCGTCTGCATCCAACACAACAAAGTGCGGGCATAGCCCGTGCAGGGGTGAGTATAAACTACTCAGTAAGGACCCCGAGACCCCCGAAGGTCTCCCGAAATCCACAAAGGATATAGCACAAAAGAAAGGGGCAACCACGAAGAAACAACTGACTCGACTTAGGTGTATGCCCATACATATACCTAAGTCCCCATTTCTAGCTCTGCTCTCGAGCTCAAGGTCAACTCGATCCACACAGGAAAGCAAGACTCAAAACCACCAGGGAGAGTAAAATAGTAAATCCACATAGGATAGTTCAACACAATCCACAAAGGAGAGTAACATAAGATTCAGCTCAACCAGGTATACTTTTTCAGATGACGACAAGATGATCACCGAACCATCTAAGTCGTCGGACCCACGAAGGATCGATAGGTACTAACCTCGGCAATGACCCACACAGGATCGGGCCCACACAGGACCTGTAGCAATGGCTCACACAGAACCGTAAGAGATGACCCACACAGGATCGGGCCCACACAGGACCTGTAGTCAAGGCTCACACAGAACCGTAAGGTGATGACCCACACACGATCGGGCCCACACAGGACCTGTAGCACTGATCCACGTAGGATTGCTGAGTGCAGTAGTCGACGCAGTCCACTGAGGATCTCTGCACATTCGTCGCCGCAGTCCACGAAGGATCTCTGCTCTGTCGTCGTCGCAGTCCACGGAGGATCTCTGCTCTGTCGTCGAAGTCACAGCCAACGCTAGGGTTCTCGCACACAGCGAGCTCGTCTAGGAGGGTCCGCTCCACGAGCCGAGAGGCTGATACATCAACTGACACGTAGTCCGAAGTTGATGTATCTAAAAGTTCCGTATCGACAACAGGATCTCAACGCAACAGACGGCGCGTCAATCAGACGCCCGGTCTGAGAGTTATTGGCATTTTCGTCCCAGGGGCCCGGTTGGTTTTTAGGGCAAAACCAACCCGACCGTACTCCGCCTGTGTCCGATCCTCGGGCGGAGTATGCCAAAAGTTCCGTCTCACTTAGAGGAAACCTCCACATCTGACGGTACGTCGATCGGACGTCCGCAGCTCGAGTTATGAGCGTTTCCGCTCCGAGGGCCCGGTTGGTTTCGCGTACGAACCAACCCGGCCGAACCCAATTTCTTCCGAAACCTTGAGTGTAATATACCGAAATGACCGTCTCGATCCAAGGATCGCGTAGCCGCTGACGGTTCGTCAATCGGAGGTCCCAGACCCAAGATATGGGCAAAAGACCGAAGAGGGCCCGAAAACGGGGGTTCTGGGCCCGGGGCGACCCGGCCCGAACCCCCCCTGGGTCGGCCGAACTGGGTCGACCCGACCCGGTTGGACCGGGTCCGGTCCGGCTCGGGCGCGGCCCGGCCGGTCGGACCGGCTCGGCCGATCGGCCGAGCGCGGCTGCCGCGGGGCGCCGCCCCCGCGGCTGGGTGGAAGGCGCGGCCCCGCGGAGGGGGGCCGCCTGTCACGCGGACACGGCCGGGCCGCCGCGTCCGTTCCCGGTTCCGCGCGGCCACAGAACCGGCCGCCGCCGCCGCGGCGGATTTCCTCCACGGCGGCGCGCCGGGCGCCGCCGCCGCCGGAGATGCTCCGGTGGCCCGATTTCTTTCCCGCCTGCGCCGTTATTCCTCCCGGGAGGCGTCCTTCACTGCGGAATCAACAATTGGCCCTTGCATCGTGCTTTTGCCGTCGCCCGCCAAATCCGCACAAAAAGGAAGATCGGCGGAGGGTTGTCGGGCCTTGTTTGTTAGGCCCGCACCCTCCGCGTTAGGTAAAATCAACGGGAGGAAAAGAAATAACCAACAACAATTTTAAATAAATTAAAATTGTTCCGAGATCGGGTTCTTTATTTTAAAAGAATAAACACGGGAAATAAAATATTCCAAACAACCCCTACCTCGCAACTGTCATTGTCGAATGGGGGATCGTCGCGGGATTGCTCGTCGCGGAAGAAGGGGATCGTCGCGTCGTCGCGGTATCCGGCGTCGCGTCGCCAATCTCCGGATCAAGATCAAACGGATTTAATTAATTTAAATCCGTTGATATCGAATTATAAAAAGGGGAGAATTTAGAAGATTCGATTCTCACCTTTAACCGCCGATCGTAGGTCCACCGCGGAAGAAGAGGCGCCGAAGAAGAAGAAGAAGAAGGTCGCGGAAAAGTTTGTTGACGTCGCGGATCGTGCGTCGTCGAATTCCGGTTCCGGCGTTCTTCGCATTCTTCACGTTCTTCGCGTTCTTCGCGAGGAGGGTGGAGGTTTAGAGGATCTCGCACAACAGGAGGATCCTCCAAAATAGACAAGTTTTTCTATTTTATTATTTCGCCAACAACGCGTAAGTAACGACCCATCAATTCGTTGAATTAATTCAACGAATGAAACAGCCCATTTAATTCACGAAGTAAACCGCCCAATTAAATGGTCTGTTAAGAATTAAGGAAAACGCGTCGGTTGACCTTTCAGTTACTTGACGGGTTTTCACGGGTGCGTTACTTAGCGAAAGAAACAGCGGGGCTCGTGCGGGCCCCACCTCACAAATATCCTACCAAGGGGTAGGGTATTTCCGGATAGCACCCTATCCACTTTAACTCAGTTCAAGTGGCTTCCAAGCGGCTTAAGTGAAATAAAATAAAGTTGTCGCACAACCTTTATTTTATTTCCGACTTAAAGCCCAAAATTTTTTAAAAACCACGGTTGAGCAAACGCAACTCCGGAAGAGGCGTTCCTAAGCAAATATCGGCGCTGCGATTTCATCGGTGCCCTCAGAATTCGATTCCGGGCACCGGTTCAAAAGATAGAAAAACCCGCTCGTCCGTTCACTGAACGTACCCGAGCCAAACTTCGGAAATTGATTTCGGGCACACCGGGCCTCGGAATCAGGTGCCGTCTGAAGCTGCGCTCTTGTAAAATTCCAAAGAAAATTAAGAAAAAAAAATTTCCTTGAAATTTGCGGGTCTTTACATTACTCCCACCTCAGGGCTTTACGTCCCCGTAAAGATACATCAAAAACTAGGGGAACAAATGGGGGTACTGAGCACGCATCTGAGCCTCCCGCTCCCAAGTGCTCTCCTGGAGGTTCCCGTGCTGCCATCTGACGCGCACAAGAGGAATCGACCGCCCATGTAGGACCCGCTCCTGTCGATCCTCGATCTCCACTGGGACCTCCGCAAAAGTCGCCCCATCGTCCACGTCCAGCTCCCCAAAGTCGATGATGTGCGTCGGGTCGTGCACGTATCTCCTCAGCTGAGACACGTGGAAAACGTCGTGCACCCGGTGCAACTGAGGTGGTAGAGCCAGGCGATAAGCCACCTCTCCTATCCTGCTGAGGACCTGGAAAGGCCCGATGAAGCGTGGAGACAACTTGCCGCCTCGGCCAAATCTCCGTAAACCACGTCGAGGTGAGACACGCAAAAAGACGTGGTCGCCATCCTCGAACTCTAGTGGCCTCCGCCTCCTGTCAGCATATGACTTCTGCCGGCTCTGAGCTGTCCTCATCCTCTCCTGGATGATCTGGACCTTCTCTGTCGTGGCTCGGACCATCTCTGGTCCCACGAGTGCTGACTCCCCAGGGTCTGTCCAGCACAACGGTGATCTGCAGGGTCTGCCGTACAACGCCTCGTATGGTGCCATCCCGATGGTGGAGTGGTAGCTGTTGTTGTACGCGAACTCCACCAAGGGTAGGTGGTCCTCCCAGCTGCGACCAAAGTCGAGAACACATGCACGGAGCATGTCCTTGAGTGTCTGTATGGTCCTCTCCGTCTGACCATCCGTCTGAGGGTGGAAGGCTGTGCTCAGATGGAGCCGCATCCCGAACGCCTCCTGCAACCCCTTCCAAAGCCGGGAAGTGAAACGAGCATCTCGATCGGAGACGATAGACGATGGCACACCGTGAAGCCGTACGATCTCCTGGACGTAAAGACGTCCCAAGCTCTCCACTGAGCCCTGCTCTCTGATGGGTAAGAAGTGTGCCGACTTGGTGAGTCGGTCGACAATCACCCAAATGGAGTCGTGACCTCTAGAAGTGCGTGGAAGTCCAGTCACGAAGTCCATAGATATACCGTCCCACTTCCACTCCGGGACCTCCAAGGGCTGTACCAAGCCTGCTGGTACCTGATGCTCTGCCTTCACCTGCTGGCAGGTGAGGCATCGTGAAACGAACTCTGCCACAGCTTTCTTCATGCCCGGCCACCAGTGCTGTCGTCTGAGATCCTGGTACATCTTCGCCGCTCCGGGATGTACCGCCAAGGGAGAAGTGTGAAACTCTCTCAGCACCTCCTATCGTAAAGCGACTGGTACGAAGGTACGTCCTCTGAAAAGGATGTCTTGCTCTGCTCCAAGGGAGAAACCATCAGGCGCCTGACCTGAGGATATCAGTGCACGCCGGGTCTCACAGTCAGCGTCCCCACACTGAGCCTCTCTGACCCACTGTAGAAGTGGAGGAGAGACTGTGAGAGACTGAATAAAGACTGCTCCGTCTCTATCCACGAAGGATATCTGTAAGTAGGCTAGCTGCTCTGTCGCCTCCTCAAGTAGCTGAATGCCCGTCCTCCTGCTGAGGGCATCGGCTACCACGTTCCCCTTCCCAGGAGTATAGACTATCTCAAAGTCATAGTCCTGGAGGAACTCAAGCCATCTCCGTTGTCTTAGGTTCAGGTCCTTCTGAGAGAAGATATACCTGAGACTCTGGTGGTCAGAAAAGACTGTGAAGCGCTCGCCCATCAGATAGTGCCGCCAAGTCTTCAGAGCGAAGACCACTGCTGCTAACTCCAGGTCATGAGTGGCGTAGTTCTTCTCATGCGGCCTCAACTGACGTGATCCGTAGGCGATCACGGCCCGCTCCTGCATCAGAACGCACCCGAGTCCAGTCCCTGATGCATCGCAGTAAACTACGTATCCAACTCCCTCCTCAGGCAACCTCAAGATAGGTGCGCTGGTCAATCTCTGTCTCAGCTCCTGGAAGCTCTGCTGACATCTGTCTGACCACACAAAGGGTTTCCCCTTCTTTGTCAAGGATGAGAGTGGTGCCACAACTCTGGAGAAGTCTGGCACAAATCTCCGATAGTATCCGGCTAGGCCCAAGAAGCTCCGCACCTCCGTCACGCTCCTGGGTGGCTCCCAAGCTAGCACTGCCTCGATCTTCGCGGGATCCACTGAAACTCCCGCCTCAGAGATGACGTGCCCCAAGAAATGGACCTCACGTAACCAGAACTGGCATTTTGAGAGCTTGCCATAAAGCTGGTGCTCTCAGAGTGTGTCTAGCACAACTCGCAGGTGGTAGGCATGCTCCTCCTCAGTCGTCGAGTATACCAAAATGTCGTCAATGAAGACCACGACAAATCGGTCGAGGTATGGCTGGAAGATCCTGTTCATGAGGCTCATGAACACTGCTGGAGCATTGGTTACGCCGAATGACATAACCAAGAACTCATAATGGCCATACCGACACCTGAAGGCCGTCTTCTGCACGTCCTCGTCTCGAACTCTGAGCTGATGATAGCCTGACCGGAGGTCTATCTTCGAGAACCACCGCGCTCCCTTGAGCTGATCGAAGAGGTCATCAATCCGTGGCAGCGGATACTTGTTCCTCACTATCACCTGGTTCAGGCGACGATAGTCGACACACAATCGCAAGCTCCCGTCCGCCTTCTTGGCGAACAATATCGGGGAAGCCCAGGGTGAAACACTGGGTCGGATAAACCCCTTGCTCTGCAAGTCCTCCAACTGTACCCGCAGCTCTCGAAGCTCGGCGGGGGCCATCCGATATGCTGGAGTAGATATCGGGGTTGTCCCGGGGTACAAGTCGATGTAAAAGTCTACCTCTCTACGAGGAGGTAGCCTTGGAACGTCGTCGGGAAAGACGTCTACGTACTGGTCCACCACTGCAGGAAAAACTGGACTCCGCACGTCCACTGCTCCTAGGATGAGGCTAGCCAACTGATGAGAGATGGGCTGCACTCTCCTCCGCGGAAGTCCATCCTGTGCTGCAAAGGTTCCCTTCTCGCCGGTGAAGCTAAACCTGCTCCCGTCGGTGCGAACACATCGCACCTTGCGCCTAAAACAGTCGATCTGGGCACGAACCGTGGATAGCCAATCCATGCCCAAGATGACGTCGTAAGGCCTCGACGCCGCTACAAGGAGATCACAGCCGAAGCTCTCGCCTCCTAGAGTAAGCTCACACTGCCGGCACCAGTGCGTAATCGTCGAGTCTACTCCCGTAGGAGTCTCTAGCCGTAAGGATCGAGCCAACGGCTCAGTCGGAATCTCCGAGCTCCGAACAAGGGCAGAGGCTATGAAAGAGTGACTCGCTCCTGTGTCTATAATTACTGCAGCAAGGGTGGAATAGACACAGATCGTACCTCGAATCATCTCTGGCATGTTGGGGTCGTAGGCCTCCACTGCCTGGAGCTGGGCCTGTCCCTGCCCGCCAGCTCCCTGTGGTCGAGGTGGCCCTCCTGGTGGTGGTGGGGGTAGAGCCTGGAAGCGTCGCCCACCACCCGCTGCTCGGCCAGCTCCTCTGCCTCGTCCGCCTCCTCCCTGCGGACCGCCACGGTCGACCCTCTGCCTCTGCCTGGGTGGCCCCTCCACCGTCTGCTGCTCCTCTGATCGGCGAGTCGGGCAGTCACGAGCCATGTGACCCTGCCCGCCGCAGGAGTAACACTGCCTGCCTCTCGGAAGGCTGGCACTCCGCTGTGTGCCCCGCACTGCTGAGCCGGTGTCCTGAGGCCGTCTGCATGGGGGTCTGGTCTGCCTGGACCCGAGAGTCATCCGTCGGCTACCTGCTACCGAAGACTCAGCTACCTGCCGCCCTGCGCTAGGTCTCGCCGCTGAAGAAGGATCTGCCAGGAAGCTCTCGATCAGGAGGGCTCGCTCCAGTACTCCCGCCTGGGTCGGAATGCTGAGGGAGATCAGCGACGCCCGAATCTCCTGCCGCAAGCCCTGCTCGAAGGTCCGGGCCCGGAAGAAGGGGTCCCGTACCATGTCGGTCGAGTAGCGAGATAGGTCAGTGAACCTCGCCGCGTACTGAGCGAGCGTCATGCTGCCCTGGCGCAGCTGGAGAAGCTCCTGGATGCGCACCGCTCGGAGGGTGGCCGGGACGAACTCAGAGCGGAAGAGGCTCTCGAAGTCCGTCCAGAGCAAGGATGCCTCAGCGTGAACCTGGAGCATCAAGCTCCACCATCGTCCTGCCGCCGCCTGCAGGAGGCTCGCCGCGAGAATCACCATGAGATCCGCTGGTGTCCTCACTAGCCTAAAGATCCGTACCACCGCCTCTAGCCAGTCCTCGGCGGCCTGGGGGTCCGCCTCACCGCGAAACCTGGGCGGTCGCTGGCTCTGAAACTCATGCAGTGCCCTGAGGCGACGTGCATCATCAGCGTCGGGTACTGGTAGCATCGGTGGCTCGGCGGGTAAAGCTACCGCCGGTGCCACTGCTGGCAAAGGGCCCTGCACCGAGGCCTCGTCGCTCGGTGGGCTGCCGTCGCGCCCTACACTCGGAACCCTAGCTGGCTGTCGTCGCGGGGCCATCCTAAAAAGGAGAACAAGAGTACCACAGTCAGAACAGTATACCTGGTGAGCTGGCACTAGTAATCACAAGGAAAACATGAGACTTTCATGAAGCAGATTAGTATACCCGGTGAGCTGACACAAGTAATCACAAAGAAAACTTGAAACACACACGCAATCAATGTTTTCATGCATTAAGTCGGAAATCAGGAGTCAGGGTCCTGGTGTACGGATACGTCGGCCGCCGCACCAACACTGGGCTCCCTGAACTGATAACCACACTCAATACACCAAACACTATTGCTTCATATAGAAAGAAAAGACGATCAGAGTCTGCGGTAGAACCGACCCCTCTGATACCAATTTGTCACGACCCGACCTCGGGGCCCGTGTCGTGACTACCCCAAGCCCGCCTTCCATAGGCCAGGGGCTGGCGACTAGCACCAAGGCGTAAAATCCCGGTAAACAGGGAAGGCATTGCCTTTATAAGTAACAACCACCACAGAGTCAGCAAGCGGAAAGTAACTACAAAGTGCAGAAAAGTAAAGGGGGCCGGAATACAAGCCCAACTGAAAGTACAACTGAAAAGGTAAAGAACAACAACTGAAGAAAAGACGGCGGCCTCGTGTCGTCCACTGGAAATCCCACCTGAAGGGTGGGTACAGATAGCCTCCAGGCTCCTCGGGTCCCACGTCCGCTCCGAGCACGTCCCGCCCAGTGGTCCGCCTCCAGGTACCGTCCTGCTCCACGCCCCAACCGAGATCAGCGCTGTATGTCGTCTGCATCCAACACAACAAAGTGCGGGCATAGCCCGTGCAGGGGTGAGTATAAACTACTCAGTAAGGACCCCGAGACCCCCGATGGTCTCCCGAAATCCACAAAGGATATAGCACAAAAGAAAGGGGCAACCACGAAGAAACAACTGACTCGACTTAGGTATATGCCCATACATATACCTAAGTCCCCATTTCTAGCTCTGCTCTCGAGCTCAAGGTCAACTCGATCCACACAGGAAAGCAAGACTCAAAACCACCAGGGAGAGTAAAATAGTAAATCCACATAGGATAGTTCAACACAATCCACAAAGGAGAGTAACATAAGATTCAGCTCAACCAGGTATACTTTTTCAGATGACGACAAGATGATCACCGAACCATCTAAGTCGTCGGACCCACGAAGGATCGATAGGTACTAACCTCGGCAATGACCCACACAGGATCGGGCCCACACAGGACCTGTAGCAATGGCTCACACAGAACCGTAAGAGATGACCCACACAGGATCGGGCCCACACAGGACCTGTAGTCAAGGCTCACACAGAACCGTAAGGTGATGACCCACACAGGATCGGGCCCACACAGGACCTGTAGCACTGATCCACGTAGGATCGCTGAGTGCAGTAGTCGACGCAGTCCACTGAGGATCTCTGCACAGTCGTCGCCGCAGTCCACGAAGGATCTCTGCTCTGTCGTCGTCGCAGTCCACGGAGGATCTCTGCTCTGTCGTCGAAGTCACAGCCAGCGCTAGGGTTCCCGCACACAGCGAGCTCGTCTAGGAGGGTCCGCTCCACGAGCCGAGAGGCTGATACATCAACTGATACGTAGTCCGAAGTTGATGTATCTAAAAGTTCCGTATCGACAACAGGATCTCAACGCAACAGACGGCGCGTCAATCGGACGCCCGGTCTGAGAGTTATTGGCATTTTCGTCCCAAGGGCCCGGTTGGTTTTTAGGGAAAAACCAACCCGACCGTACTCCGCCTGTGTCCGATCCTCGGGCGGAGTATGCCAAAAGTTCCGTCTCACTTAGAGGAAACCTCCACAGCTGACGGTACATCGATCGGACGTCCGCAGCTCGAGTTATGAGCGTTTCCGCTCCGAGGGCCCGGTTGGTTTCGCGTACGAACCAACCCGGCCGAACCCAAAGTCTTCCGAAACCTTGAGTGTAATATACCGAAATGACCGTCTCGATCCAAGGATCGCGTAGCCGCTGACGGTTCGTCAATCGGAGGTCCCAGGCCCAAGATATGAGCAAAAGACCGAAGAGGGCCCGAAAACGGGGGTTCTAGGCCTGGGGCGACCCGGCCAGAACCCCCCCTGGGTCGGCCGAACCGGGTCAACCCGACCCGGTTGGACCGGGTCCGGTCCGGCTCGGGCACGGCCCGGCCGGTCGGACCGGCTCGGCCGATCGGCCGAGCGCGGCTGCCGCGGGGCGCCGCCCCCGCGGCTGGGTGGAAGGCGCGGCCCCGCGGAGGGGGGCCGCCTGTCACGCGGACGCGGCCGGGCCGCCGCGTCCGTTCCCGGTTCCGCGCGGCCGCGGAACCGGCCGCCGCCGCCGCGGCTTCAGCCGCGGCGGATTTCCTCCACGGCGGCGCGCCGGGCGCCGCCGCCTCCGGCCGCCGGAGATGCTCCGGTGGCCCGATTCCTTTCCCGCCTGCGCCGTTATTCCTCCCAGGACGCGTCCTTCACTGCGGAATCAACAATTGGCCCTTGCATCGTGCTTTTGCCGTCGCCCGCCAAATCCGCACAAAAAGGAAGATCGGCGGAGGGTTGTCGGGCCTTGTTTGTTAGGCTCGCACCCTCCGCGTTAGGTAAAATCAACGGGAGGAAAAGAAATAACCAACAACAATTTTAAATAAATTAAAATTGTTCCGAGATCGGGTTCTTTATTTTAAAAGAATAAACACGAGAAATAAAATATTCCAAACAACCCCTACCTCGCAGCTGTCGTTGCCGAACGGGGGATCGTCGCGGGATTGCTCGTCGCGGAAGAAGGGGATCGTCGCGTCGTCGCGGTATCCGGCGTCGCGTCGCCAATCTCCGGATCAAGATCAAACGGATTTAATTAATTTAAATCCGTTGATATCGAATTATAAAAAGGGGAGAATTTAGAAGATTCGATTCTCACCTTTAACCGCCGATCGTAGGTCCGCCGCGGAAGAAGAGGCACCGAAGAAGAAGAAGAAGAAGGTCGCGGAAAAGTTTGTTGACGTCGCGGATTGTGCGTCGTCGAATTCCGGTTCCGGCGTTCTTCGCGTTCTTCACGTTCTTCGCGTTCTTCGCGTGGAGGGTGGAGGTTTAGAGGATCTCGCACAACAGGAGGATCCTCCAAAATAGACAAGTTTGTCTATTTTATTATTTCGCCAACAACGCGTAAGTAACGACCCATCAATTCGTTGAATTAATTCAACGAATGAAATAGCCCATTTAATTCACGAAGTAAACCGCCCAATTAAATGGTCTGTTAAGAATTAAGGAAAACGCGTCGGTTGACCTTTCAGTTACTTGACGGGTTTTCGCGGGTGCGTTACTTAGCGAAAGAAACGGCGGGGCTCGTGCGGGCCCCACCTCACAAATATCATACCAAGGGGTAGGGTATTTCCGGATAGCACCCTATCCGCTTTAACTCAGTTCAAGTGGCTTCCAAGCGGCTTAAGTGAAATAAAATAAAGTTGTCGCACAACCTTTATTTTATTTCCGACTTAAAGCCCAAAAATTTTTAAAAACTACGGTTGAGAAAACGCAACTCCGGAAGAGGCGTTCCTAAGCAAATACCGGCGCTGCGATTTCATCGGTGCCCTCAGAATTTGATTCCGGGCACCGGTTCAAAAGATAGAAAAACCCGCTCGTCCGTTCACTGAACGTACCCGAGCCAAACTTCGGAAATTGATTCCGGGCACACCGGGCCTCGGAATCAGGTGCCGTCTGAAGCTGCGCTCTTGTAAAATTCAAAGAAAATTAAGAACAAAAAAATCTCCTTGAAATGTGCGGGTCTTTACAAAAAGAGTGTTTAAGATACATTGGAATTAAAACATTTTAGTGTTGTTTAAGGAAAATATTAAAGATTCTTTAAAATGAAAAATGAATAATTATTTATATAAATTAAGAAATTAAAAAATATAGGTTTTCATGATAAAATGAGTGATTTTATAAAAATAATGCTAGCTTAAATCATATTATGGAGTGCACTTGAAATGGGTAAGAAATTAGGAAGTTCCCTTTAATCGGGCTTGGTTATCATAAGGAATTGAGAAGAGAACCTTTTTAAAATATGTATTTCCCCATCAAATAAGGATGAATTGATCTGGATATATGATTTTGAAACATAGAAATATAATTTATAATAAGTATAAAAATAAAAAAGAATTTTATTGGGGTAAAGAGAGAAAAATAATGACCTGAAGGAAAAAATGGAGGTTCGGAAAGAATCTCTTGCCTTATATCTGAAATAGTTCTTCACCTGATCCTAATGTCCTGGATAATCAAATTAAATCCATAAATTAATTAATTCATAACCTTTTCTATATTTTTTTGATTTATTATAATTTTATTAAGTTCATTTATTTCCTTTTTGATGAGTTATAAGATGCAATTTCATCATTCAGAAGTGTTTGTTTCCTTGGTTTTCATGATCGGTTCATTTGTTTACGTGTATGAAAGATCATGTAGAATGGGAATAGTTATCCAAAATTGAAATTATAAGTTATTAATGAACCTAAATAATTTTATTTTTACTTATATATCATTTGGTTATATGGTATGAGGATGAATCCTTAGATAAAATAGTAATGATAATCGTTTAGATTAATTTTTCGGTTTCTCAATCATCACGAACTAGTTTTGTTATATTATTTAATATTATGAATACATACTGGTTACAGAACATTAAATAAGATGTAATGAATATATTATAATCTTTCTTAACCATAAAAATGTTTTTATATCCATTCTTGAAGGTGTTAAAGGAAATTGAAAACTCATCATCCGTAAATGTGATAAATTAACAAAACACAGACAATGTTTTCATTTTTAGAAAAAAAAGGAGGAGAAAGAAATGCTGATGGATTATTACATCAAAATAATAAAATTTTAGTATAAGTGAGATAATGGAGTTACCATTCTACTTGGATAAGGATAGGTGAGGATATAATAATAAATAAATGAAATTGGAAAGAAATTAAAAGAAATTGAAAGAGGTTTTATCCTCTTAAATTATTCTCCTTGAAAACCTTCTTGAGGCACCTGAGTTTGATCATTTATTGAGATAAAAGGCTCCTTTAAATGGGTTAGATACTTGTGATGTGGTTTGGGAAGATTTGGGGAAGCTTAAAGGATTTAGAGGTGTGAGGAAATGAGGTGGTGAGGGGTGGTATTTATAGTGGAGGAGAGTGGCATTTTTTGATAATTTTATTCATTAGTTTATTATTTTGGATCAATACTATTAACAGTGTGTATTATTATTAATAAATATAGTAAATAATTCATGTAATTTTGAACCAATGTCCACTTACATCATCTATGACCCAAGCATGACTCAAAAATGCATTTATTTACCTTATACTGTAAATTACCCTATTTCACAATTCACCAAAAATTAAAATATTTTAGAAAAAATCAAAAAAAATCACCCTAACCAATTTCTCAATTTTTATAATTTTAAAATGGAATCCATTTTTTGAAAATAATTTTTAACATATGATAAATTTATTTTTTAATTAAAATCCTCAATTACACAAAAAAATACTGATTTTAAAATTAAAACTAATTTTATAACACTTTGAAAAATTAATTAAGATATTATAATCATAATACAAAAAAAATATAAATTTATGAATCTATTTTATGAAAATAATTTTTTTTAATCATTATATTAATTATAAAATTGTAAATAAACATTTATGTTTTATAAAAATACCAACTCTTAATTTATCATTTTCAAAATATTTATTTACTTATACTATGAAATAATTCTATCATATTTTCATTTATAACATGGATAAATTTTATTTATACTTTTATTGGTGAATTTACTATTCTATTGGTTGATTTACTATTCATAAGGGTCATATTACTATTCCAAAGTTCAAGTTATTATTTCATTAGTATAGCTTCCTTAATTTCTAAAAAATTCCTCTTATTCCATTCATTATTCATTTATAAAGTTTTTTTTTGTTCTGTATGTGATTTTTGTGATTTATATTATATGAAATAATTATAAGAAGATACTTTTTATTGATAAAATTTTGGGTCATTACATTTCGATTGAGATCTGATTCAGTTTTGTGATGTGTTCGTTTATGAGCTTCGTGTTTGTTTTTGTGCTTTACAATGTTTAGATTGTATTTTGAGGAGTCTCTTCTAGTCTTTGGCCCTGCCTAGACTCCTAGAGGAGTAGTGTAGTTGATCTCCTCTCAATCAGTGCTTGTTTTATATAGTCATCGAAATCCATTAGAGGTTATTGAGTGTTTTGGGGAAATTGAGAGTGTCTTCACGTTTTTGGGAACTCCAGATGTCATGAGAGTGTGAGTAATCTTGGATATGATTGAAGGACTGGGCCTGGACCAGTGGAAGGTGATCATTCCATTCTTGTTGTGAGTTGGGATTTCCTAGGCGATCTTCAAGGCCACTTCCATTGACTGGTTTATTCTTGAGGAAGTGAATGAGAAGAAATTAGAAGATCTCATGGACACTTGATAAGATCAATAGATGGTAAAGGGGAAGGTTGGCCATTTCAATGAATTGGTTTCCTTTTCTGAAGAGATAGTGTTGAGAGATCAGTTATAATCTCCTCCTCTCATATGGTTATCCATACAGGGTTCAAGGACTAGTTCATTTTGGTGCTCATGGAGGTTCTTTATCTGGTGAGGAGTGTGAACTGGATGAACCTATTTCAAACAAGTCTCCTTGTCATTTCTTGCCTTTAATTATCGGACCATTCACTTTTTTCCGATGTGGTTGGTTTTGGAACTCTAAGTTATCTTTTCATGATCCTATGATGGTTTTTGATTGGTGAGGTTGTGGATGAGCTCTATAAGTTATGTTTCCAAAAGAGGAATCATCAGTCATAGGTTTTCATTTCCCGACTATTGGGTAGTAGATGCTTCCAGACATCCATGCTCTGTCTATAGGTCTCAGAGTGAAGCTTTTCACGTAGTCGGGGAGTTTATAGGTGTGGGTAATGTGCATCTAACATGTTGTCTCTGACATTAGAGTGGATACCATTAAATTTTTTTCCTTTGTGTGATTTTAAGTCATTGGAAACCTTTTGTTTTGATAATCTTAGTGACTCTATCTTAAAAATTATGTGGTTTTGTATTATGGATGCGAATTCTTAAGTGATTATACTTCCTTTGGATTTGTTTTAGTTATGGGATGTGCTCATTTTATAGATTCTTGTGTCTTATAGAGATGATGAATTGTGGTTTTGTAACACCCCGAGCTTCCACGATACGCCTCTCTTTCAATAATGCAATAGCTTGCATTGTACGCAAGTTCGAGTTCTAACACACCGCGACTAATCAAAGTAGCCGTTATGAATAGTAATACCCACTTTTTAAAATTATAGAAATTTTATATTTCAAAATGGACTTCATTTTTGTATTCATAATGTCAAAATTATCCTAAGTTGAATTTTTTGTAATTTTCTGAGAACTTCCAATTTTTTATGAATAGTGAAAAATACTTAAAACAAATTTTTTAATAAAAATAATTTATAGTGATAAATTATACTATTTAGTGGTTTTAAATTATAATTAGAATATATTTTTACCATTTTATCCAATGGTGGTCATTATAATTAATTTCACTTTGAAATTGGACATAAACAATTGTCAATCTTTTGATATATATTGTTTCTTAAAAACACGTTATTTGTTGTGACAGCGGGAATTAATTATAAAATTAATTAATGAAACTTATATGTTTGTAATTTTTTAAAATAGACATCATTTTTGAATTCGGAATATCAATTATAGCTTAGGGTGAAATTTTGGCATTGTTCTGAAAAACTTCAATTTTTGATGAATAGTGAAACCACTAAGTGGTAGTTAAAAAACTGATTTTTCCGTTTAAATGAAACATTACCACTTCTATGATTTGATTTAAAAAAATCCGACATACATGGTTGTCATTAGAAAGTAAAATTTGGTTCAATGGGATTAAAATAATTTTTTGGTGAATAGTAACTTTTAAGTTTAATTAATCGCGATTAAAGGTAATTAGTGAAATTTAAGGTAAAAATGGTATTATAAAAATATGAAATGACCTTTACACTTGTCCTACCCCTATTGGATGAGTCATGGATGACCGAGAAAATCCATGGGTCAACTTGGGGACCCCATGGAGCCACTTTGGTAGGAAAATGACATTAAAAACTTTTTATTTAATGTTAAAATAAAAATGTCACAAACATGAGTTGTTTTAATAAAACAATTTATAAATGGGGTTATACAAGTCATATTTTTGACTATAAATATTAATTAGAAATATAAAAAGATTTACTATATCATTATATTTTTTTATAATTTTTAAACATTATATAAATTACATTATTTATGACACCATGATGATGCAGCGATTACCTCATTAATTAACGATTTAAATAAAATAAAAAGATAATGTAAAATCCAAAGCGTAGACTTGTAAAAAACCTATTGTATGAGTATATTTAGAACCCTTATCACCTTATCCTAGAAATATATCATTGTGGTACTTTTATAATCCGAAAAGCATTTCATAATAAAGTAACATTTCAATCTTTCCAAGAGTGCCCCTCCTCTCCTCTTATAAAAGCCCCCCCCCCCCACTCCCACCTTATTCACACCTTCAAGCCATTTGGCTCGGCCAACATCTGCCCAAATACTCTCCCAACTTCCCTCTCTTACTCCTAGAAGCCTCACTTTTGGCAGAATTATTCCCAAGGAAGCCTTTGGATCAAATCAAAAAAGAGTTACCCGATTTTAAGGTAATGTCTTCTCTTATGTTATTTTGTTTTATTTTGCTTCTCCAACCCCATAAAATCTTTTTATTCATTTATTTTGTAACAACACCAGTGTCCTAAATATACTAGGATGTTGTTATAAGAAGTATTCGAGCTACACTTGCACACACCTACATCTAATGGTTAAAGAACATACTGTTTCTGTGGATGGTGAATTTCTGCCTCACGAAACGATGATTGTTCAACACTCATATAACACCTTAAAAGGTGGCCATTAAGATGTCACTATATTTATATATGATATATAATATGTTTATGTTTTACTTAAGCTTCTGTATTTTTCATTTATGGCATACCTTTATGGTTTCCATTATGGGTAAAACACGATATTTTCATTTTAGGAAGTGCGGACTACCGCCCCCTCAAAGTGATTTGAATCATTAATGCCATATGTGGGATGTATAAAGGATGGAGTAAATGGTATTATACATTATATTATACTTTAATTATATTATATCTAAATATAATTATAATTTCATTCCATTAAATAAGAAATATAAATGAAAGTAGCGTTCATGTGTACGTACGGCTTACCGTCTCCATGAACGGTGCATTTCATTTCTTACCTCTAAATGTTATGTAATATTATAAATGAATGTATATACTGGATATATATGTTATATATGATATCTACATCATGAATATAATTCTGGATATAATGGATATTTCACCACATGAACAACTTGTAATTATAAGAAGTATATTTTTGACTCAAGTACCAAAGATCGACAAAACGACTGTTATTAACATAAATAATTAAATAATGTTCATAACATGGTAATAAGTGATATAAAAGTAATAATGAACATTAAAAAGGTTCTTATTCAAATATAAATTAACTCTAGTTTATTATTCAGGAGATTAAAGAATGATCGAGTCAAGTTGGACGTGAGGTAAGGGAATTTCTTAACCCAATTTCCATTCTTTGGGTTAATCTCCTACATTCAAATTATGTCATGATATTATTATGTCCTATCTTGTATTTGTACTTTATTTATGTGTACTTATAGTGAATACACATAATAGATCTATTTTATTTAAAAAAATGATCTTTGTAAGGGAACTTCTTAACCCAATTTCCATTCTTTGGGTTATTCTCATACTTTCAAATTATGTCATGATATTATTATGTCCTATCTGGTATTTATACTTTATTTACGTGTACTTATAGTGAATACACATAATAGATCTATTTTATTTAAAAAATGATATTTGTAAGGACTTTGTCTCAATCTCCTTTCATTGAGGCATATTTGGTTTTATATACAACTTTCATTTATACGGTGTATAAACCCCTTTGACTTTTATGTTTATTCAAAAGGAATCTTTTTTATATGAAGCGTTTTACTAAACGACAAAAAGGAATGTTTTTATTGTCGTACGTATGCGGCGACAACGACTTCTCCGCCGTCGTGGCCATTATTTGAGTTTCGGCTTCCTCTGCAAGCCATAACTTTTTAAAATGATTTAAAAAAAGAGAGAGATTTTTCTCTCAAATGTACGAAAATCCAGTGAAAATGTATACATATTTAACGCAAGTTTAAAAATATTTTCAGGAAACCTGACTCTCAAGTGTGGTAGACAGGAAGAGATTAGGCGTGGACCCATCATGGCCAGTAATTAGTCGAGCAGTCTCAGAATTAGTTATTTTGTTTTTAGAAGCTTGCATAATGTTTTCAGAAAAACACTAGAGTATATTTGAGCAATTTTAAACGTAATTATATTCTAAAAAATTTTGCATCGGCAGGTCTCATGAGACAAACTAGTGTCTTGGCACGAGGCCTTGATAAAATCTTATTTGTGGTCTTAGCACGAGGCCTTGGCTACGTGGTTATGATAGACTGGCATTATGCATTCCATCATTATGAAAGTAGTTATTTATATTGCATGTGATTATTTGACTAGTAGAATATCCATGTGAGTAAGTAAGTGGCGTTATTTAATTTTATTTTTGCCATGTTATGTTGAAGTTCAAGTTTAAAAGGCTTTTGTTTTAGTTATACATTGCCTTAAATGTTTATGTTTATTTATGAAAGCTTCTGCAATATTGTTATCCTTACTGAGCATCTGAGCTCACCCCTTTCAATGTTTTAATATTTTCCAGGATGTGAAGAAGTATTTTATGAATGACCTACAGGGATAGTCAGAAGAGGATATGAGTGTAGACTATGGAGACTTTGTTATTGTTGTTTTTCACTTTATGATGTAATGTAACATTTATGAACGTATCTAGTTTTTCCAAGGCTACTAAACTAATCGGTCTTTCGAGACTTGATCTTTTGTGATCATGCCAATGTTACGAAGTAATGCACCAACTCTGGGTAGCTAGGGTCGGGGTGTTACAGGTTTGGTTCGATACTCTATTTGGGGTTTCGTTCATTGGGGCCCCTAATGGTGGGGGTTGGTCCATGTTTGGGGGTCCTATTTTAGTTCGTGTTGGTATTTTTAGAGTTTTCCTATGCAAGAAGTTTCAATGTTGGCCATGTTAGTTGGGTTATTTTTTGTGGAGAGAACCCTCCTATATTCCCTATGGTTCCTCTTATTTTGCTTCTATTTAGAGCTGGATGAATGTGACTTTTTGAGTTAAAAGGTCACACTGAGGTTCATGGTTTCTTTTGTTCTTGTGTAGTTTTGGTCCTCGTTTCGTTCCTCATTCGACTAGGTGAATTTATAGGGGCATAAATTTTTTGTGGTGTGGAGAATTGCCACACCCTGGTCCTACACCAATATTTTATTTTATTTATTGTTTATCTTATTTCATTTGGTTCTTTTGTGGGTTCGAGTTCCAATAGTTGGTGAGCCAAGATTTAAATTTTTAGAGGATTTTTAACTGTTGCACACTTAGTCTGCATGGTTAATAGTAACCATGCGGTTCCCATGTAGGTTCCCAAGTGGTTCAGTGGTGTGGTGCACAGTTAGCACACGACCTATTAATCTATGCTACAATAATGTGGTTGGGCTATGTGATTTGATAGTGTCGAGTGGCACGGTTTGGGAATTATTTTCTCAACCATTCATTTTCCTAAGGGTAACCATGTGAAGGTGTTTGGCTTAGGTAGTGGGTAGTGCACGGTTGGAGCATGGTTTGGTAAACCATGCACAAACCATGCAGGTTGCCTAGTTTTTAAAAATTTTGGTTTTTTATTTTATTTTTATTTTTATTTTTATTTTTATTTCTCTCATCCCTCTTATTTATCTCTCCCTTTTCCCCTATGCATCACGCAACAACCCCCAACCCCCCTCCAGCCATGTGCCACCCCTCTATCTCAGCTACCTCTTTCCACAACGATCCACTAGATTTCTTCCTAGTTTGGGGTCGATACTTCAAGGTAAGAATTATGTATCCCTATTCCTCCCTTGATTTGTAATTTTCCCTATCCTCATCGCCCCACTCATTTTAGTCAAACCCTATGGTGTGGGTTGACCTAGTTTTTTTGGTTTTATTCCATTATTAGGGTGTGAAGCGGGTCTCTCAAGTCAGATTTGTGTGTGTTTCGACATCTACTGCTAAAGGTGATGTGTTTTGAACCATTTTGGTCTTCCTGCCACCATTTGGAGGTAGGTTTTATTCTGCTGTTTCTTTTGGCCCAATTTTAATTATGGTTTTTGTAATGTTTGGGTTCTTAATATTGTTGTAGCGTGTCTTGGACCTCGTTTGGGTGATTTTGATCCACTTTTGTCGAAGACTTAAAGGAGTATGCATAGGTAGTCATGTATATATGTATTTTCCCCCTTTATATATATTCACCCATGGAAGGATGAATATATATAATGGTTCTAGGTGTGCTTATATGTGTATATGAAAACTCATACGTGTGTAAGTGTAAAGGGGTATATGCAAGTATAAGAATATATATAAGGATCCCCTTGTACATATTTGGCCATGAAAATATGTACATAGGGGATATGTGTCCTTATATATGTGAGAAGGTGCATATGCTTGCAAGAGGAAAAAAATAAAGGGTAGATTTGGGTGGCTATTGTCAAAGCGCCTTGAGTTTGAGGTAGGTTCCCTATAAAAAGTCTTTTTAAAGTTAAATCTATAATTTCTGGGTTTTTATTAAAAAAATCCATTTTATTTGAAATGAATATTCTATATATATAACTGTTTGTGGTTGTTATAAATGGTTTTTCATTTGTTTTACATAATTTATCTAAGCTTCCAACGTGGGTTTTTCATGCTGAAAAATGCTCTCGACCTTGTTTTGGAAAATGTAAAGTATTTTTAATACTCAATTGGTCCTAAATGATATTTCTTTAAAATTGGCTTCCAAAATGATTTTTAGTGTGTAGTGGGTGTTTCCAAAGATGTTTGGTGTGTGTAAAATAGTTGTGAAAGTAAAATTGAATGAAAGTAGATTCGTGTGTGTGATTTAAAAAAAGAGAGTGGGAAATTTCAAGTTTTGGTAAGTTTAGAAAAGTGCATGGGGTTTGGGGTGAGTTCAAAGTTAAATAGT
Organism: Viscum album; assembly: GCA_963277665.1. Taxonomy (NCBI): domain Eukaryota; kingdom Viridiplantae; phylum Streptophyta; class Magnoliopsida; order Santalales; family Viscaceae; genus Viscum; species Viscum album. Next base: position 1,908,764,229 of record OY728133.1, on the reverse strand, counting down.
GATTTTCCCTTTGTGAATGGTTACTTGTTAAATGTTGTTTCGAGTATTATAGCAGTGATTGTGTGGAAAATGATTTTTATTTAATATTTCAATTGGATTTAGCACATGGGAACCCTGGGTACCTAGGGGAAGATTGGGTCTGGTATGTTCGGTGGATCAGTAGGGCCGAGGCTTGGTTTCCCCTAGAAGTATTGATGCTACAACACTAACTAAAGCTTTTATGATGATCAGAGACCACTATACCATGGGATGTGTTCCCCTCTAGTGGCGTGTGCATGAGGACATCGTTAATTTTGGTCTATGATTTGATACCACTAGACCTTGGGATGTGTTCCCCTCTAGTGGATCATGCATGAGAATATTTTGGGTTTTGGTATGTATTTATCACCGAGGTATGAGGATCCTATGACTCCACTAACCCTAGCTGCTTAGGGATTTCCCATGGTTCTTGTATTGTGATTTCTATCTCATTTTCTTTCATACTTGTTTCCTCCTTTATAAATACCATTTTTTAATCTAAATTTTTTCCCTTAATTTTGAAATGTCTATGCATGATTGGAAAATATTTTGGAGATGTGATGTAAAGGAAATGGTTTTTCTTGAAAATGGAATCTTTTTACTTGAATTTGAAAAGAATGGAAACCCTTATTTTTATATGGTTGTATTTTCAAACTAGCTGGACTTGGTTTTCTTTTTAAAGGTAAGGCATAGGGAATAGTTTATTTGGGAACACCTATTGAGTTTTAATACTCATGCCTATAGATTTATTTTTGTTTTTAGTTTTGGTGTTAATTCCAGCTCAGTCTCGGTTGTCGTGGGGCGACATTGGTTTAGTGGTCGGTGGTGACCCGTAGGATCACATAGAGGTATGTGCAGTTCTATTTTATTTGCACTGCTAGTTGTCAGCCCTGGAGGATTGGGAACGCCTCTCAGTCCTTTTTGCAGGCCGACTCGAGTGACCAGTTTAGGGTCAACCCAGGTTGGTTTGTGACATTCATATTGTTTTGATACTTTAGAAAAACTATCCACATGGCATTTGTGACATGTAGGAATCAGTTGCACCTCAATCTGATTTATAGTGTGTCCGGAAGACTCAAAGTGCATGTTTTCATTTTAAAATTGACATTTTACTAAAAAAAAGACTAGTGACATACTCAAAACCAAGAGAATTCCTTCATATTATTTTTATACTTTACAAAAATGATCCATAAGTCATTTGTGATGTGTAGGAATAACTCTCACCTAAATTTGATACATGGTGTACCCGACATGACTCAAAGTGTCCGTTGTCAGTTTAAATTTTACATATTAGTTCAAAAGATGTGTCACTCATTGAAAACTGAGAAAATGCACACAAATTGTCATGATAATTTAGGAAAACAATTCATAAGTCATTTTTATATGTATGAATCAGTTTAATGTCATACTGACACACAATGTGATTGGTATGACTCAAAGTGCATGTTTTCATTTTAAAATGATGTTTTAGTAAAAAAACGACAAACTCAAAACTAGGAAAATGCATCAGATTATTTTGATATTTTAGAAAAATGATCCATAATTCATTTTTTATGTATAGGGATTTGTTTCACCTCAATCTGATGCACAATGTGACTGGTAAGACTCAAAGTGCGTGTTTTCAGTTTAAAATGACATTTTAGTAAAAACCACAGGTTACATACTCAAAACTAAGAAAATAAATCTAGATTGTTTAGATGCTATAGAAAAATGATTCATAAGTCATTGGCGATATATATGAATCAACCACGCCGCAATCTAATACACAGTGTATCCGATATGACTCAAAGTGTGGGATTTTATTTTAAAATCAACATTTTAGTTGAAAAACAAACATCACATACTCAAAATTGATCAAACACATTCTGATTATTTTGATGCTTTAGGAAAACGATCCATAAGTCATTTTTGATGTGTAGGAATCAGATGCACCTCAATCTGAAACATGGTGTGTCTCGTATGATTTAAAGTGTTCGTTATCTGTTTAAAATTGACAATTTAGTAAAAAATATGTGTCACTCACTGAAAACTGAGAAAAAACACTCCTAATGTATTAATTATAAGGAAAAATTATTCATAAGACATTTATGACATATAGGAATCGGTCTCATGTCAAACTGACACACGATGTGACTGGTATGACTCAAAGTATGTGTTTTCAGTTTAAAGTGACATTTTAGTAAAAAAAACTGACATACTCAAAACTGACCTAACATATTCAAATTATTTTTTTTAATTTAGTAAAACGATCCTTAATTCATTTTTTAAATATAGGAATCATCTGCGTCTCAACCCAACTCATTGTGTGACCGGTATGACTAAAAGTGTGTGTTTTCAGTTTAAAATGACATTTTAGTAAAAAGCATAAGTGACATACTCAAAACCAAGCAAACACATTCGGATAGTTTTCATACTTTAGAACAATGATCCATAAGTCATTTTTGGTGTATAGTAATTAGTCACACCTCAATCTGATGCACGGTGTGTCCGGTATGTCTCAAAGTGCATGTTTTTAGTTTAAAATTGAGATTTTAGTTGAAAACACGTCATATTTTCAAAACCAAACAAAATCATTTTGATTGTTTTGGTGCTTTAGGAAAATTATCCATAAGTCATTTTTGATGTTTAGGAATCAGCCACACCTTAATCCAATACATGGTGTTCCTGATATGACTCAAAATGTCCTTTATCGGTTTAAAATTGACAATTTAGTTAAAAACATATGTCACTCATTGAAAACCAATAAAATACACTTAGATTGCCCTGATAATTTAGGAAAATGATTTATAAGTCATTTGTGATGTGTAAAAATCAGTCTCACGTCAAACTGACACACGATATGACCGGTATAACTCAAAGTGCGTGTTTTCAGTTTAGAATGACATTTTAGTAAAAAAACATGCAACATACTCAAAACTGAGCCAATACATTCAGATTATTTTGATACTTTAGGAAAATGATCCATAAGTCATTTGTGATGTATAAAAATTACCGCACCTCAATCTGATACATGGTGTGCCCGATATGACTCGAAGTGTCCGTTATAGGTTTAAAATTGACATTTTAGTTCAAAACGTGTGCCACTCACTGAAAACCGAGCAAATATGCTCGGATTGTCCTAATAATTTAGAACAACGATTCATAAGTCATTTATGACTTGTAGGAATCAGTCTCACATCAAACTGACACATGATGTGACTAATATGACTCGAAATGTGCGTTTTCAATTTAAAATGACATTTTAGTACAAAAACAAATAACATGCTCAAAACTGAGGAAATGCATTCAGATTGTTTTAATATTTTAGGACAACGATGCATAAGTTATTTGTTACATGTATGAATTACCTTCACCTCAATCAGATGCACGATATAACCGGTATTACTCAAATCGTGTGGTTTCAGTTTAAAACGACATTTTATTAATGTATGGTTTCATATTTATGTTTAATTTATTCTTTTGTATTATTACTAACATAAGAATTGTTTTTTATACAGGTGGATTGTTTTGCTCGAGTTGGAGTGGTTTGTTCGGCAACTAATACCATGATCGGGTTTTTGTGAGAGATGGTTGGGTGTAAAGACAATGAAACCAATGATATTTTTTAATGTTTGTGCTAAAGTTTACTTGGTAATGTAATTGTGAAAAACAATGTTTGAAATGTCTATAATAATAACATTTTTCTTGCATTTGTGTTGTAATTTTTATTTCAATTAAATTATGAATTTGTCATATCCTGTATTTGTCTGTATTTGCCTGTATTGGTTGCTGCAGTGTGCCATAATTTTAACAACACACTGCATCAGTATGACTTTTATCAGCGCTACTTCTATAACTCAAAAAAGGGGATCTTTATCGGCGTTATTCTAGTGATGATAAAAAGGAGGCTCTTTTAAGGATGCTTAGATCAACAACATTTTTTAGCAATGTTAAAGGCTTTTTCTATCGTTGTTAAAAGCCAGTTATGTAGTAGAGTTTATTGAAAACATACATAAATTAGCTATGTTTTTTATCCATGTTTTAAAACATGGTAACTTTTTAAATTTAACCATGTTTTCATTAAATTGTGGCTAATTTAGTCATGTTTTTTTAGTTGTGTTTTAAAATATAGATAATTTTAAATGTAACAACATTTTAAAACCCGGCTAATTTTTAATTTAGCCGTGATTTTTTTTGAAACTTGGCCAATTTTTTATTTAACTATGTTTTAAACGTCACAAAATTAAATAAGAAAATAAAATTATATACATACATACATATATATATATATATAATTTATTCCCCACATTATTATTTAATAAATGTAAAATCAGAAGGCATTTAAAATTTTATTGAAAATTTAATTAATATAAAAAATTTGGGTGTGTGGGTGATATATTATTTCTCAATTACATTTAATACACCCACCCACACATATAAATATGTTATTATATAATATAAAAAATAAAAAATATGATATATATATATATATATATATAGTACATATATAATTGTGTTACATAATATTATATATAAATGTTATTCTTAAAAAAGAGTATATACATATATATACACACACTCATTTATAGCAACATACATAAATACATACACACATACAAAGACATACATGTGGAGGTTAAAAAATAGTCACAACTAATTAGTAGTAACTAAATAAATGATCATTAATAATATATGATTAATGATGTGAATAAATATGTAATAATGTTAAAAATTACTAATTATAAATATATAAATATATATATAAATTTGGAAGTATAAATATATTAATTTATGTATATATATATATATATAAATTCATTTGTATATTTATAATAATTATTATGTATATATAAATTTATATTTACATAAAAATATATGCTGATATATATAATATTTATTTCAATATTTATACATTTATATAGAGGTGTAGCCGGTTGGGGGGCGGACAGTGGGGCTTGTCCGCAGGCGGGACGGGTGGCGTCGGGATTCACGGGAAATTTTAAAAAATATATCATAAATAAAGTTTTATTTTTGGTCTGCGCGCTGACGCTTGTGGGGTGGATAGTGGCTGGTCAGTGGCGGTGAGGGACAGATGCCAAACCGAGCTGCTAGTGCCGCGTTTCACTGGCAGGCATGGCTACTGAATTTCAAAATTATCATGAAGGAAAATTAGATTTAAAAATAAAATTATAATTACCCACATTTGCATAAATGCGTATATGGGTGCCCATTTACTCATAGAAAGGGTAAGTAGCACTATAAACACTGCTAAATTTTCCAACACCTTATTTAATGGTGTTTTTATAAAGCAAAAGTAATTACATTAGTCACGTTTATAAATGCGGTTAACTTAAAATAAAAATGCACCTAAATATATATTTTTTGTAGATAATCTAAATATACACAAAATCTTTTTGGTTCTGAGAGTGTTTTAACTATGAAATGTAATGTATAATTATAGGAATTGATGAAAAATATATGCATGACCTGTTTGTGTTTCTTCGGTTGGTATCGGTTTAATTGTTATTATTATTGGTTAGTTTAAGGATGATTAAACATATTGAGATTGAATGAAAAGTTTTATAGATTTAATCAAAATTATTATAGGTATAATCAAAGGTGTCATAGAGTAACATGTTTAGGTTTGATATAATTTCTTATATTGATTTTCTTTAGATATTATTTTTTATGTTAATCCTTTTGGTTTTATTAAATGACAAGATAAGAAGGAATTGAGTGAACAACCAATGCAATGTACAATGTGGTGATTGTCTCTACAAGCAATTAAATGGGATGAGAGATTGTTTAGAATCTATCATGACTATGTTATCTCAGGATTATAGTGATAACAAAAACCACGTCAATCTCCCAAACACACGGAAGAAGGGGCAACTCACTATAACAATCGGGAAGATGGGCACTTTCTCGGAATTGTTTACTCAAATGGCACCCTAGGGTTCATGTTTCTCCTCTATCGTCTTCCATTTTCATCTATAATGATGTTTTCCCTTTCTTTCCATCCCCTCCCATCCTCATTTCATTATGTCTCTCTTGCATTTCTCTTTTCATCCTCTTCTTTTGGGTTTGAGTTTCTTCGGCTCTTGTCAAGGCGCTTTTCATTTTGTTTGTTTGTCTGTTATCTTCGGCCCCTTCTCTAGACCAAGTTCTTTTCCTATGGTGTTAGAGGGTTTTATTTTTCATTTCTCTTGATCGTTTATCCATTATTCCTTGTTCTTTTCTTTCATATATACTTTTATGGTAGTGGTCTGAGGTGGCTATTAATTGATATCAATTCTGGTGGAAGGGGCGTGTTGTAACACCCCGACTCCAGTAACCCAGAGTCGACAGTTACATTATTATATTAGTACAAGATACAAGGATTTACATCTCAAAGGACCAAACAATTTAGCTATAAAAAAATCAAACCTGGGTGCACCCCTGTTGTCACCCAAATTGGCCCTCCATAAGGCCCGATGTGTGTTCTCGATCACCACAGGATGACATTAAGTACCATGGTATCATTCAAAGAAACATGAGAATGATTTCACCATCAAAAGAAAAATAATAGGATAGAAGAAAACATAGTATCATAGCAGATATCCAAAATGTATCATATGTCAAACAACCAAACCATAAAAGTAACATCCAACAACTGGATAAAAAGGACTAGATAAACCCACTGATAGACTACAACATGGAACCCGAAGCAACCCATGGGTCCATCTCCATGTGACAACGTGTCACCATCATCCCAACCCACCAGAAAGAAATCACGATCTCGAAGAGCTGTCCTCTATATGACGATCTTCACTTTACCTATATCTCATAAAACCAAGGCTACAAATACCCAAAGGAAAAAGTAGGGTGTGAGCACTAAAGCTTAGTAGGATAGCACCAAAAAACCTATATAATTTTTATCGACATGTATTGGCTAGTTCTTGTATAAAAAGTTCTAAAATATTTCTAGATTTTCCCATATAAAATCATCATTTTTTCCTTTAAAAAACATGCCATATTCAAATACCCAAAGAAATATGACATGAAATTTATAACCATTAGGTATCATCTAACGAGTAAGATAGGTTTCAAGCATCAATATCCATATCAATTGGGTGAATAGTCGTATTAATAAACATGCACATAATGTATCCACAAAGCACCAAAGGGGGAAATCAGAATATAAGGGTATACAAAACTCTGAAAAATAATAAACACTAGCTGACATAAGTGTTCTCTAAAGTCTGGGAACCCTGATCCCCCCAAAAGTATACCCACCAGTAACCATGTCATTATGAGAACCTCCCATAGTGATAGTTAAATCCACTAGGGATCACACACATCTACTTTTCCCTTATACCCCAAGGTCTTCCAAATGTGAGAAAACATCATCATTATATTCAAAAAACCAAATCTATATTTCATAAACATTTTCCATTGAAAATCCATTTCATTTCCATTCCAATATTTCCATAAAACATTTTCTTTATTGATTACACAATACTTCCATGATTGAAAACCCATTTCCATTTCAAAACCATATTTGATGCATTTTACAAAACTCTTCATGTGTATCAAACAAGTTTCAACAAAAAACCCATTTTAGAAATAATTTCCATAGTCATCAAAGATCAAAGTCACCTCTCTTGGATTTCACATCATCAATTTATTAAATCAAAACAAAAGGAAACCATAACCACACAAGTATACCAAGGGATAGACCATATTATAGATAACCTACATTAAGAGTAGATAAAACCTTATCGCCTTTAAAACTTATGGCGGGGAAATAGAGAGATCTGGTCCTCTTGAGCCCATATCTGTGAAGAGAAAGCCAAAAAAGAACAGAAACACCCAATGCTTCTGCTAGATGGTAGATGAAAATACAAAACCCCTTTATGAAAAACGCTACATCTAGAATCCTTTTCCAATGAGGCAGAGAACAATAAATTTAATAGTGGAAAATTGAGTCAAAATATGCATTAAAACCCTTCATTAAAGTCACATGTGGCTGGAGTAACCACCCCCAGAAGACCAGGTGCCATTAAGGGATTTAAAAAAAAAAACCACCGCCACCATTCCCAGGTGCATCCACCATTACCATGGTGGATTTATCCAAGAGACATGCCACAAGAAACATACTTATACTGGTTCATGATTCATCGCGTTGTCGAGCACGTCAAATTAGTTGTTTAATTTTTACTAGAATTTATGCAGTATAGCAGCAACCCTAGGTCATCTCTCGACAGTGCCTTAGATAATTAATTTAAAAAGAGGGTATTGATTATGAAAATATAAGGGGAATGAGATTTAATAAAACTTTGGTTTGATGATTAAATATTACAATAGAAAATGAAAGAGATAAAATAAAGTAGAAATGAACAAGATTAATTAAACGTGATCAACCCAGGGGAGTCTCGTGATGCTCATCCTTCATCGCTTCAAGAGAAAGAGTATAGATATTTTAGTCCCTAGTTTATAAAACCTATTAACATAATTTTACAGAGTTTATATTAGGATAACTCCTAGGGTTCAGTCGAAAACACACAATGATTCACCGAACACTGCCGATGATTGGGTGATTTGTGTTCGACTTCATAACCAAAACTCACCAAGGAAACACTTGAAGAACTTGATGTTCTGTACAAGTTTGTATTTTATTTATTTTTGATACCATGAAATAAATGTAAATGTCCTCTATTGTGCTTATGTGAGTTCAATTGACCAAAATGAACCACACAAACACCGCAATTGAATGGGGGAGGAAAAAGGGATGAACGGTGTGTGAAACATCACATGAAATGGTACCCCCAAACATGATCATTTGAGTTTGAGTATAACATATCAGTATATAAATAAATTAAATAAAAAAATAGGATGAAAAAAAAACAACATAAAACCTAGAATTAAAACAATCATTCAAAATAATACAAATATGAATATCGGGATTACATCACGTTCCTCCCCGGGTGATCACAAGGGGTTTAGAAATCCATAGAAGGAGAGGAAGAAGAATATGTTGAAGTAGAACTTACCATAGCCTCCATAACTTATAAAGATGACGAGAAGACACTTTTGGGACTCCAAAATGGTAGCACCTTGCCTCTTGGCCGAACTCTAAAATATGGTACCCAAGGTGCCAATTTATAGGAAAAGTGGGAAGTGATTTTGGGCACCATGATTTCGAGAATCCTCTTGGTCTATGGTTTTTGCTAGACATACAGTATTAAATAAATTTGGACAAAAAAAAATTGTTTTCCGACACATTCTATACCTCCATGTCAAATTTGGTGGTTGGATACGATATATAGTAAGAGATATTTCCAAAATACAGAGGCAAAGTTTTGACCCCGTGCAGATTCATTTTGCTAGACAGATCAGTCAGTATGGGCCTCTTAATGAACAAATTGGGCTTCGGTTCCTTCAGATGAAAGGTATCTCATTAAATTTTGGATCATCCCACAAAGTTTCATTCCATTTTAATTCATTTTTTAGTATATGTATTCATTTTAGTCTACTAGTGTGCTTGGATCATGTGTAGATTGACCCATTTTTCTTGGATTTCATCATGGGTCCTCTAAATCACCTCCACCTACAATATAATTATCAAAACAAGTAACATTTCCCTTTTTTACAGTGTTAAACACAAAATAATTTAATCAAACATGGAGTGAAATTTGTTATTATTCTTTTAATTTTCAATACAAAACTAGTTTAATACATTGGTATAAGGGTGAAATAAAACAGTAAATCGTGGTTCGATCACACCCCCACACCTAAACATTTTCACTCCTGAGAAAAGTATAATATGATAATAATGTACCATTCATAAATCAAAGGTGTAGAAACATCTAAGATTATTTTTAAATTAAATTTATCATGTCTCGTTTATGGAATCAATTTTCCTTCATTTTCCTTTTCTCACATTCAAATTTGTTCAACTTTATTTGTTCACCCATGAAACATGTAGCAACCTACCACTACTAAAATTTTCCCTCTTTACTCAAGGAACACATGAAAGTGGATTTACGATCTTTCACAAAGTTCATGTGATATTACCATATTCTTTCCAAGATTCTCAATTCTCTACCGGCCGAAACTAGTGTGCTACTCAAGAGGACTTTCAATAGGTTGTTCTGAGGTTCAAGGGTCGGTAGGATTTAATGTTTAAAAATATGAGGCAGAAGACGAGTGTTTAATCTCTTATGTACAAAAAATTTCAAAATTCATCAAGTGTTCACAATGAATGTACACACTAAACCCCTCACAAAGTGTATCACCCCTTCTCACTCCCCCCATTGTCCATTTTTTGTGGGTCACAACCAAGCAGTGAATAATAATGAGTAAACATCCTATTTTCTCTATTTTTTTCCTTTTTTCTATCTTTTTTCAATGTACAAAACTATTTTTTTAATGTATATTTTTTTTGGAGATAAAGAGGGAAACATGTGTAAAACAATGATGTAATATGTCTTGTGAACCCATTGCCCAAGGAAAATGTAGGCACCGTTTATATCAACCCATAACAATATTCTCTCCCCAGAATTCCAATGGAAACACCCTCTCTCCCAAACTTGCTGAAAATAAAACAAGAATATACACAAGAGATGGGTAGGTAGGGATATATTATCTTGTAATGTGGCTACCTAATTGGCATTTCATGATCTCTAAGTCTTAAGAAGGATAAAATATCAAGGTGGAAAAAATAGAGGTTAATTGTATAAAGGGATTTTCAGTGAATGATTTCCTCTATCATGAATGCAGCATACTTGAATCTTATGGCTTCAAACATAATCAAGGAAAGTTCTAGTTTCTCTACATGACCCGAGACTCTCAAAAAAGTGATTAAATGGAATGATATGAAATAAAGTTCTTATAATATCTCTCGGTTAAGGGATTAAAATATTGGTTAGTGGTAATGAGGCATGGGATTCAAAAATCCATTAAACGCCTAACAATGATTTGAAAATATAAATTCTAGAAAAATATTCCATATCAACATTCATTTGAATTTTTTCCAAAAACAATGGAATTTTCCACACAATCGACTCAAGCATGAAAAATGATTTCAAATATTCTTGTTAAGATCAAATTTTATCTAAAAACACAAAATAAGAAAAAAGAAATCAAAAATGAAAACACATTTTTATTTTTTATTTTTTATTTTTTTTTGTTTTGTTTAATCCTAACTATGACTTGTCACCTTCCCCCACACCTAAAAATTACATTTTCATCAAATAAAGTATTTTAAATAAATAAAAAATAAATAAAGGTTGGGAGAAGGGACAACCTGCTAAGTAGTGTCATATGTGGAATCTATCAGTTTGATTTCCTCCACGAGATGCTTTGGAAAATCCTCATAGATGTGTTTGAGCCTCTGCCCATTGACCGTAATCCACTATCCACTCTTCTCATGAAAAACCTTTATAACACCAAAAGGGTAAACATCAGTAACAATATAAGGACCAAGCCATTAGGAATGAAGCTTACTTGGGTGAATCTTTATCCTGAAATTGTACATGAGGACCTTCTCGCCAATATGAAACTTTCGCTGATGAATCATGCTATCATGGATATACTTTATATTCTCTTTATAGATCCAAGAGTTATCATATGAATCATGTCGAATTTCTTCCAACTCTTGAATCTGCAGCTTCCTATGATCACCTGCATCTGAAAGATTCATATTACATTGTTTAAGTACCCAATATGCATAGTGTTATACCTCTATCGGGAGGAAAAAAGCCTTTCCAAACACAATACTATATGGTGACATTCTGAATGGGGTTTTAAAAGCTGTACGGTACGCCCAAAGTGCATCATCCAAGTGAAAACTCCAATATTTCCTACTGGGTTGTATCGTTTTTTTTTTCATGATTCGCTTAACTTTCTGATTTGAGATTTCTTCTTTTCTATTAGTTTGGGGGTGATATGCTGTAGAGACATTATGAATAACCCCATACTTATGAAGAAAATTTTTCATGCTGCGATTGAAAAAATTATAACCCTGATCACTAATGATGAATCTCAGTAAACCAAACCTACTGAAAATTTGGGACCTCACAAAGTCAACAACCACTCGAGAGTCATCGGTCCTGGTGGCCTTTGCTTCCACCCATTTAGATACATAGTCAATAACCAATAAGATGTAAAAAATGCCAAATGAATTTGGAAAAGGCCCCATAAAGTCAATGCCCCATGCATCAAAAATTTCACAGAATAACATGGACTGTTGGGGAATTTCATTCCTTTTGGAGATATTCCTTCTGAATTTACAATGACTACATGACATGAAAAATCTATGGGCATACTTATAAAATGTTGGCCAATAAATTCCTGATTTAAGGACCATTCCAGCTGTATGTTGAGATCCAAAGTGTCCCCCATAGGCCAAGGTGTAGCAAAAGGTCAAACAGAGGTGAAATCATGGTCATAGATACACCGACGAACTACTTGGTCACCAAAAATTCTCCATAAATATGGGTCATACCAAATTTACCATTGAGAATAATGATTAAGTATCTTAGATTGTGAAGTGATGAAATTAGTGGGGACCCTAAATGTTGCTAGAAAATTCACAACGTCCGCATACCAGGAGGTAAGGTCCACAACATCACAAAGGTTCTCATGAGGGAAGAATTCTCCAATGGGGAGAGGTGAGTCAACATGATGCTCCAATGGTGGGAAAATCCTACTAATGTGGTCAGCTACCACATTTTCCACTCCTATCTTTTCATGAATTTCAAGGTCAAACTCTTGGAGGAGGATCATCCATTGAATGAGGCAGGGCTTGGATTCAGGTTTCATTGGGAGGAAATGAAGGGAAGCATGATCAGAGAAGACGATGGATTTTGACCCGATAAGATATGAACATAATTTTTCAAAGGTTAAAAAAATAAAAATAAGTTCTTTTTTAGTGGTTGAGTTGTTTTCCTAGGTAAGGTCAAGGGTACGTGAGGCATACACAATGACACGAGGAGCCTTCTCAACCCTTTGTGATAAAAATGCCCCAACTGCAAAGTTAGAGGCATCACACATAAGTTCAAAGGGGAGATCCCACCTTGGTGGTTGGATAATAGGAGGTGACGTGAGACTCATTATTAGTGAATTGAATGAACCCTCACAATTTTTATCAAACAAAAACTATGAATCTTTTTTGTAATAATCGAGAGAAGCGAAGTGAAATCTTACTAATGTCTTTAATGAATCAGTGATAAAAACCAGCATAACCCAAGAACGATCACACCTCACGAATGAATTTTGGATATGGGAGGTATGAAATTAATTAAATTTTATATTTATCAACTTGAATTCCCTTATTTGAAATTATATTCCTGAGAAATATCCCGCGATCAACCATGAACTGACATTTTTAATAATTTAAACCAAGATCTTTTTCAATGCAGCGGTGGAGGACAGAACCTAGGTGTTCAAAACAATCATCAAAAGAAAAACCATATATCGTGAAATCATACATAAATACTTCCATAAAACTCTCAAGGTAATTAGAAAAAATACTCAACATACATCTCTGAAAAGTACAAGGAGCATTATATAGACCAAAAGGCATTCTTCTATATGAAAATGGGCCAAATATACTGGTAAATGTTGTCTTTTCTTGATCCTAAAGGGCTATATGGATTTGGAAATAACCCAAATATCCATCAATGAAACAATAATGGGACTTACTAGCCAATCGTTCTAACATTTGGTCAATGAAAGGTAGAGGAAAGTGGTCCTTCTGTGTGTCTTGAATTAGTCAACGTTAGTCAATATAGACTCGCCAACTTTTTTGCACACGTGTTGGAAGCAATTCATTCCTTTCATTTGACACAACTTTTATTCCTGTTTTTTTGGAACAATTTGCAATGGGATAACCCATTTACTATCAGATATAGGATAAATGATCCTCGCAGTAAGTAATTTACTAACTTCTAATTTTACCACTTCAAGGAAAGTGGGATTCAACCGACATTGAGATTGTATTACGAGATTAGAATCATCATAAAAAAGTATATGGTGCATACAAATAGACGGGATAATCCCAGTAATATCATCCAATGTCTATCCTATTTCCTTTTTACACTCTCTCGAAAGGTTGATCAGTTTCGATTCTTCCTGTTGAGAGAGGTTATTGACAATAATGACAGGTAATTGGTTAATACCCTCAAGATAAGAATATTTTAAATTAGACGAAAGTGGTTTTAATTCTAACACTGGGGGTTTTTAGACCGAGGGAGGGTATTTAGGGGGGTGAGGTCCATTAAACTATCTATCTGCTCTTGTTTATTCTCTAAATATAGATAATCTATTGAAATGAGATTTTCAGAATCATCGATGGTCATGGGTACCTCAGAATGAACACACTCATCAATTAAAGCACAAAATTTACACTTTTCAGAACCCACACAACACTAAAAACATGAATCAAAACTCAATTCATTAAAGGGTGAAGAAGAGGAAAATGAATCAAAGTATGGGTTGAGGAGAGAATTGTGTTTGTGTGTGAATTGTTTGAGAGAACTTCCATCGAATATACAGGAAGAGTGGAGTGCCCTTTAACAGAATGTTTCATAGCCTCAAGGATGTTAAAACTTATTTTTTCTCCACCAAACTCCATGGAAAACATACCATTTTGAACATTGATGATTGTATTTTCTTCTTTAAGGAATGGAATCCCAAGTATGAGAGATACATGTCCTTGGGTTCTGGTATCTTCCATCTTAATAATGTAGAAATAAATAGGCAAGATGAGATTCTTCACTCTTATAAGGACATCCTCAATCACTCATGTTGGATGTGTAGTACTTCGATAGGCAATTTGCATGACAATGCCTATTGGTTGAAGCTCTCCAACCTGTAGAGAAGTATACATGGAGTGAGGCATTATGTTAATGGAAGCACCTAAATCTAACATATCATCTAAAAATAATGTCTCCCCTATGGTACAAGGTATCATGAATGTGCCCGAATCCTTGCACTTAGTTGGCATTACTGGTTGAATAAATGACGAGACATTACTCCCCAAGTTGACTCTCTCATTCCATTTCATCCTTATCCTATGGGTTCAAAGTTCTTTAAGAAATTTGGCATAACATGTAATTTTCTTGATTGCATCCAATAAAGAAATATTAACTTGAACTTTTTTTTAAATGTATCCATTATTTCAGTATCAATCTCATGATCAGAATTTTTCTTAGATCTAGAGAGTCTTTGGGGGAAAGGAAGATGAATGGATTGTTCATTTAAAATCATAAAAGATAATTTTATTACTCTTTTTATTCTTCATTAGAATCTTTTATGGGTGTATAAAGAGTGTTTTCAAGAGGGGGACATACCTGTTGTGTAGAATAAGTATAAGGAGAAACTTATTTACCACTACTAAGTGTAATTGCACATACATTACCTTTTTCCTTCAGATTGTAAATGTGTTGGGATGGTAGTTGTCCATAACTTTGCATCTAAAGCTCATAGATGGTGTTTTATTATTTCCTCACTTGAGTTTGTAGGTCTTGAATAGTTGATTGTGTGGTTTATTGGAACTGGAGGTTTTGGGATTCCATTTGATTCACCATGCCCTCGAGGCTTGGTTCACATTTGGGAGAAGGATGAGGATTATTCTGAGAAGTTTAGGGATAAGAAGATTGCATACATTGGCCTTGTTGATACCAATTTTTCTTGGGGTAGCTCGGGTTACCT
Organism: Viscum album; assembly: GCA_963277665.1. Classification (NCBI taxonomy): domain Eukaryota; kingdom Viridiplantae; phylum Streptophyta; class Magnoliopsida; order Santalales; family Viscaceae; genus Viscum; species Viscum album. The sequence goes on along the minus strand of OY728133.1, from coordinate 1,908,748,536 downwards.
CCTTGTTGGTATTGCGGTTGTGATTTCCACCCAGGGTTTGGATGTGGAATAAATGGTTATTGCTTAAAGGGCGGTGCTTGATGAAAAGGAATCCCTGGGAATACTACTACACAAGACTTAGATGAATCCTGAAGTTGTGGGCATTGGTCAGAAAAATGAGTGTTATCAGAAAAAATACCACAATGTAATGGAATTGAAGTAGAGTGTGAGTTACCTTGTTCTTGACCTAATTTCCTTAGAAGGGTATTCATATCATCAAGTTTATTATCTACCTTTTGTTCTAGGGCCAAATGACTTACCTCATGAACTCTTCAGGTTGGTGAAATTTCTCGTGTATCATATTTTTGTACATTTTGAGCCTGTTGGCTATTAAGTCACAAGCAGCGGAAGGAGTTTTATCAATTAGGGCACCACCAGCAGCAATATCAATCATTCCATGATCCATGGGGATAATTACCTCATATAAGTATTGGATTAATAGTTTTTCACTAATCTGGTGGTGGGGGAGATTGAGGAAAGTCTTTTGAATCTCTCCCAGTATTCATCAAAGTTCTCTTCTTGTGATTTCCTAATGCCACAAATTTCATTCTAAATTGATGCAGTTTAAAAGGCAGGAAAGAACTTCTCTAAAAAGTGTCTCTTCTAGTCATTCAAACCACCAATTGTGGTAGGAAGATAGTATATCCAGTATTTGGATACACCATCAAGGGAGATGGGGAAGCCCTAAACTTAATTAGGTCCTCAGATAATTGTTTTAGGTTTTGTGGTGGAGCACACCACGTGAAACTCCTTAAGGTGTTTATGAGGGTCCTCACCGGGAAGACCATGGAATTTAGGAAGATGGTGGATGAGTCCTGATCTCAGTTAAAGTTGGATGATTTCTTAGGATATTGGATGTATGTAGGTTGGTACTCCACATTCGGGGTGTTAAGTTCTTTTAAGGTTTGATTATTTATAGCCATGTTTTCTTGGGTTTGATTGGGTTCAATTTTTGATTGGTTTATGGCCACTTGAGGTTCCAAAAGGGGTTACTCAGTGTTACTTGATTAAACTTTTCTATATGCATTTATTTTTTAATGGAGTGATTTTTCAATTTCAGGGTAAAATTCAAGTAGTGTTTCTTTACCAGATCTTGTCATGCAACAATGATGTCCAGTTTAATTGATTAAATGTTTTTTTTGATTTTTTTGATTTTTTATGGAAGATGAATGAAATAATAATACTTAAAAAATTAATGGAGGAACAAAATGAGAATGTTATAATACCAAATTAGAGAGAGATATGGAGAAGAGGAAGAAAGAGAGAGAGAGAGAGGAAGAACACACAAAAACAATAAAAAAATAGAAACAAAAAACCAAAACCAAAACAATAAAATGGGGGCGGGGTATTAAAAGGAGTAATAATTAAGAAGTAAAATAAATAAATAAAAGTAAATAAAGAAAAAAATATTGTCTCCCCGAAAATGGTGCTAACATTTGATTGCGTTGTCGAGTGCGTCAAATTAGTTGTTTAATTTTTACTAGAATTTCTGTAGTATAACAGCAACCCTAGATCGTCTCTCGACGGAGCCTTAGATCATTAATTTTAAAATAAGGTTTTGATTATGAAAATAGAAGGGGAATTGGATTTAATAGAACTTGCATTTGATGAATAAACATGACAATAGAAAATGAAAGTGATAAAAAAAAGTAGAAATGAACAAGATTAATTAAACGTGATCAACCCAGGGGAGTCTCGTGATGCTCATCCTTCATCGTATAAAGAGAAAGGGTATAGATATTTTAATCCCTAGTTTGTAACACCTATTAAGATAAAGTTACTGAGTTTATACTAGGATACCTCATAAGGTTCAGTCGAAAGTACACAATGATTCACCAGACACCGCCGATGATTGGGTGATTTGTGTTCGACTTCATAACCGAAACTCACCAAGGCAACACATGAAGAACTCGATGTGCTATCCAAGTTTGTATATTATTTCTTTGTGATACCATGAAATAAATTTACATGGCATTGATTGTGATTATGTGAGTTCAATTGACCAATATGAACCACACAAACACAATAATTGAATGAGGGAGGAAAAAAGGATGAACAATGTGTGAAACATCACATGAAAGGGTACCCCCAAACATGATCATTTGTGTTTGAGTATAACATACCAGTATATAACTCAATTAAATAAAAATATAGGATGAATAAAAACAACATACAACCAAGAATTAAAAATATCATTTAAAATAATACAAATATGAAGCTTGAGATTTCATCACGTTCCTCCCCGGGTGATCACAAGGGGTTTAGAAATCCATGGGAGGGTAGGAAGAAGAAGATGTTGAAGTAGCACTTCTCATATCCTCCAGAACTTCTAGGGATTATTAGAAGACACCTTTGAAACTCCAAAATGGTATCACCTTTCCTCTTGGACGACCACTAAAATATGGTTCCCAAGGTTCCAATTTATAGAAAAAGTGAGAAGTGGTTTTGGGCACCCGGATTTCGAGAATCCGCTTGGTCCATGGCTTTGGAAGGTCATACAGTCTTAAATAACTTTGAAAAAATCTAAAGATTTGTTGGCAGACACCATTTATACCTTCATGTCAAATTTTGTGGCTGGATCTGATATATAATAAGATATATTTCCAACATACAAAGGCAATGTTTTGACCCCATGCAGATTCGTTTTTTTGGACAGATCAGTCCGTATGGGACTCTTAATGGACGAATTGGGATTTGGTTCCTTCAGATAAAATTTATCTCATTAAATTATTGATCTACCCACAAAGTTTCATCCCATTTTAATGCATGGTTTAGTATAAGTATGCATCTTAGTACACTGGTGTGCTTGGATCCTGTGCAGATTGGCCCTCTTTTCTTGGACTTCATCATGGGTCCTCCAAATCACCTACACCTACAATATAATTATCAAAACAAGTAACATTTTCCCCTTTAATAGTGTTAAAAACAAAATAATTGAGTCAAATATGGAGTTAAATCTTTTATTATTCTTTTAATTTTCAATACAAAAATAGTTTAATATATTGGTATAAGGGTGAAATAAAACAGTGAATCGTGGTACGATCAATGATCTTATATTGATTTGGCCCACGACGACATCAACCACAAAATCCACCATGTCTTGGTGAGGTCCATGTGGCCGTGGTCGGCAGAAGGGATCATAGCGTTCTCTACTCTAGGACATGTCTAACCCTGGCCATTTCCTTGCTCATTTCATATAAGAAACTTACAGGTATAATACAACCTCTACCACAGTCCTGGTCTTGCCCGTGTTGTATAGAGAAGGTCTAAAACTGAATTTATGCCACAAATTCCTTCTCTAGATTGATGAATTATCCTAAAAAAGTAAATAAAAATTAAAGAGAGTCTCTTTACCTGATTGCATATACCTAGGTGTGATAATTATCCCCTCCATAATAGCTTTTTATCCCCATAAATTCATCGTATCATGAACTTGAAAAGTGATAAGGCCATTGTTTCACCATTAAGGCCTCATACCTCCATGTCTCATGTATTTACATAGAAAATTGATGCCTCACTTGAACCAATGGTATTTCCTTTCCACACAACACCTTATCCTATCAGTCCACTATTTGAATAGGATTTCCAACCAATAAGTTTTCAGGGTCAATCCCAACATCCTCACACTAAATCACATGGGATAGATTCAGTCGATACCTCTTCAGTTGGGAAATATGAAACACAAAATAGATATAAGTTAGATGAGCATGTAAGTATAATCAATAAGCCACATTCCCAAGTACCTCTACAATCTCAAACATACCGACATAACAAGGTGCTAACTTAGCCTACCTCCCCAAATGTCTATATCCCAACCGAGGTGAAACTCTAAGGAAAACCTGATCAACTACATAAAAAACTAATGGACAATGACATGGAGAGAAATATTATTTTTAGTGACTTTTAATTGTCTCTAATAGTATCAGGATCAATTTTATGATATTCATTATATCTTGAATGGTTCTCGGTACAACCAAGGACCATTCCCCAACCACTTCCCAAAAAAGAGGTGATCTACAAGGCCTCCCATAAATTCCTCAAAATTCTCCATTCTAATTGATTCTTGATAAATATTTTTATAGTAAAACTCTAATAAGGGAAGTTTTTTCTCTAATGATCCACCAAAGTCAAGCACACATGATGAAAAAATTTCTTCAAGCCTGCCTGAATAGCTCAAAGGCCTTCATTTTTTATTGATTTTTTTTATAATACCCCTTTTAAGGGTTGAAGGGGAACCCTTACATGACCCATAGGCTTAGAAACACATTACATGACCCACATGACTTAGAGGAATTCATCCCAAACAGAATACAAGAAACTACCCCTCCCCATCAAATATCATGATGTCAGCTCTCCACCTTCGCAAGGCTGGTCAGCTAGCTATCCTATGCAGAGGTGCATAGGCCCGATACCGATGAAAATTCCATACCCTCTCATTATTTCAATTCCAGTTAGATCTACTCTAGTGAATTTTCTTGCTCTTGAATCCTCATCTGAAGCCTTTTTCCTTGAATTCTACCAGGTTTCATTTGCATTATATGTGGCCCGAAGGCCTTAGAAATCTGGATGGATCACTCCGACTATCCATCCACCTAGGGATGATATGTTATGCTCAAATTAAACTAAAATACCATCATTTACTATAATAAAATCTAAAATTGAGATGTGAAGTGAGGGTCCCAATGAAAAATGATATTTTATTGAACCCCATGGAGGCTAGAAATCTCTCACACATAGAAGTTCCAAAGTTACTATTCATTTTTTGACTCCTTTATAGGTAGAAAATGAACTAATTTTGTGAGTTTATCAATAATCATCCACATCTCATCCTTTACTCTAGGATCCTAGGGTATCCTAATCATGAAGTACATGGATATATCATCCTATTCTGATACTGGAATGGGTAAAGTTTGTTGTAAACTAGAATTCCTAATATGTTATGCTTTAATTATCTAACATGTAAGGCATCGAGACACAAAATAAAAAATTGATTGCCTCTTTCTTGAACACCAGTAATGAAATTTCATGTCATGATACATCCTAGTAGTTTCAGGGTGGATAAACCAATTAGATAATTTCCATTATCAATCAATTAATTTCTCACATTTATCTAAACAACCATCCTACTTCAGAAGAGAAACACTCCCATGGGACATCGAGACCACTTAAGAGAAGTCACCCCACCATAATTATTCTTGCTAAAGTGTTGACACTCCGCATTATCATCTGGTCCAAGTAGAATATGATAATACCTAAATGATTCATCCCAAGAACAAGCTATTAGTACTTGTTTTTCATCCCCCCCTTCATCATAAAACATACCAACAAACAATCCCATCAAGATCCAGTCTTCTACTAATTCCTTCATGACCTGAGTTGGAAATTTTTTAATAAAAGAATCTATGAACACATTTCTTTTTCTAAAGGTGTATGAAATAAAAATATCAAAAGTATAATGCTAATCCATCAAGTGTATCTATCTTTAGTTAAGATCCCTTTGAGTAAAGATACACTTCAAACTCTTACTGTTTTAATACACTGTAAACCACTCCAAGAAAATGTAGTGACACCAAGTCTTAAGAACATGGATCACTACCACCAATTCAAGGACATGAATGGGGAAATTATTTTCATGAGGGTGTAATTGGTGAGAGCCATAAGGTACCACATGTCTTCCCTCTATAAAAAAAACCCGAACCCATACCTGAGGCATCACAACAAACATCATATCCCAAACCCAACTTAAGAATAATCATGACTAAAAAAGAAATAAATTTCACTTTCAACTCCTCAAAATATCATTGGTGCTGATCAATCTAAAAAAATAGACCCTTATGGGTTAACTCTATCATAGGATATGAAATCTTGATGAAGTATTGAACAAAGAGATTTTAATAACTAGATAATCCTAATAAATTCAAGATGAAAAAAATCATTTCTAGGATACTCCCAAGACATAACTAATTAAATATTCTCAAGATAGACTAATAAAATATTCTAAAAAATCCCATAGCCTAGAAATTTTAATATTTAAATCAAGAATTGACATTTAGATTGCTTATTGTACAGACTTCCTTCAAGATCCCAAGGAAAATATTTAAAAGCTATATATGATCCCACTCTGATACAAAATAAATGAGGATATCATCACTAAAATAAACCAAAAAATAATCCAGAAAAAGATGGTATATTTAATTCAACAAAGCCATACACACCATAAGATAATTAGTAAATCCAAATGGCATGACTATATACTCATAATTCTCATACCTACTCTTTAATGTTTTATTAATAATAATTTCTTCTTAGACCCTCAGTTGATGGTAACCTAATCTTATATAAATTTTCTAAAACCAATTATCTCCCTTAATCTAATAAAAAATTTCATCAATTCTTGGAAAAATTCTATTTTTTTCTTAAATATCACATGGTTGAGTTTTTATTAATTAACCCAAAGTTGAATACCCCCATCCAAATTTAATGAAAAGACTATTGGTGAAGCCCATAGTAAAATTCTAGGATGAATAAATACCTTATCCTCATGATCACAAGGATGGACCTTTAATTCATTTAATTCATCAGGTTCTATATGACATAAAGGTGGAGAGATTATCCTCATCGATGGAAGCAATTATATAGAAAACTCAAATTCCCTTGAAGGTGGAAACATTGAGAAATCATATATAAAAACCTTAGGATACTCATATACCCCCACAAGATGAGGGGAAATATGAAATGGATCAAAAATATCGAGAAACATCTCCAAAAATAATCATTATATCATCTCAACACTAGGAAAAATGGGACTTGATCTCCTTGATCTAGGATCCCACTCACCCCAAAAAACATGAGTGGCTCCATTGGAAGAAGGAAACAGAACCAAATGATGATATCAATCTACCTTGTTATATAACTAATATTCCAATCCTTTCCAATGATAAGATCAAATATATCAAGGTTAAGAACTAGTAAATACCATATGGTTTCATGGTCAACAATCATCACCTGACACTTGGGACATCTAAAACCCTACTTCAAATTTCATCCCAAAGGAGTGAAAAGAGTCATAATGAATGGAATATGTTCTGATCAAATGACCAACACATCAATAATATTGGGTGATATAAATGAATGAGTTACACTAGTTAAAATAATACCATAACTATAGAGGATGAAATAAACATCGTACCTATCATGGTAGCTGGTCCTACCAATGACTCCTTTGGTTCCCACTCCACTGCATATATATTTCCAACTACATATTTCCCTTTATTTTAAACCTAGGAATTACCCTTGGCATGGGGATGATATACAACCCCTTTTACCTATGTCAGGTCAAAACTGAGATCCCTTGGGGAAGGTGGATTTAGATTTATTTTCCTGATATTATCTCTCACATAAATGCTAAATATGAACATATTGCACACACACCTGACATACCTAGGATGCTACCTTAAAATAACATTTAAGGTGTCCTTTTATCCCACAATGATAATAGACCTCCCATGCTAGGCCTAAAATATGTTGAAAAATCTTTCCCCTATCTCGTCTTTGGTCACCCCACTTTTATCCATAAAACAAACTCTGGATACCTCTTGTTATCACGGATGCTCTAATGAGTCATGCATTCCTAGATATCTCTACCTCAACAATATCTTCCTTGTCTATAACCTCTACTAAGGTGAGTAGGAACATAAGAATCAATATATACTGAATATTAGGCATTAAAACCCTCTAGAACCTTAGCACAATGAGATATTAATTGTAAATAATCTATAGAGACTAGTTCTCCAATTTGAAAAACCAAGTAGCATACTCCAAAAATGAATTCTCCCCTTACTCTGAGGTCAAATATTCCTGATTCTTCCCCACTTGAAACATTTCAAGATAAAATTGATGATTTAAGGATTTATTGAAAGTAGTATTGGTGAGATATTCATGAAAATTGTCTTGCAAAATAGATTCCCACCACTTACTTCCTACCACCTCAACCACATAATTTGTGAAACCAATCTTGGAGTATTCTAGAATTTTTAGGAAGTAGAAAATCCTCTCAATCCTTTTTATATGTTCTTCTAATTCTTATTATCCTTTGTCACCATGGATGATCAGTGAATTTTACTTAGTTAATTTCATAGCATGGTTACCCTTCCATTTCAGTTCAATATTGGCTAATTGGACTAAGGATTAGATCGTTTTGACATTAGTTTCCCCAAAAAACAATTCAGTTGAATGGATTTTTTTGGGGATTGATCCACACCTTTCAATATAACAATTGAATATTTTTTTCTTGAAGGATCCATATTCTAAAAAAAACAATAAACAAATAAAATGTGATTCATTTCAAAAATATAATTTTAGAGAACTAAATGCATAAAGACTCAAATTATGTGCATGTAAGGAAATACTAGACTTTAACATCCACAGTGTTATTTTTAGGTATTTCTTAATTTAGTGTTAATTTAGTTTTTATCCCATAGTTTTCCTAGGCGTTTTGGGTGGTGCACTTTTGGCGCATGATTATTAGAAACTGTGTGCCATACCTATACAAACCTGTAATGCCTTGACCCTAGTTACCCAGAGTCAGTGCATTATTACATAACATTGACATGATACAAGTAATCATGTCTCGAAAGACCGATCAGTTTAGTAGCCTTGGAAGTACTAGATACATTCATAAGTTTTTACATTATATCATGAAATAAAATCATCAGAAACATTTTTCCCCTTTGAACACACTTATATCATTAGTCTATCCCTGCAAGTCAACCATTAAATATTTATTAACATCTTGGAAAAAATAAAACATATAAAGGGGTGAGCTTAGATGCTTAGTAAGGATAACAATATAGTGGAAACTTCCATAAATAAGCATAAACATTTAAGGCAATGTATAAGACTAAAACAAAAGACTTTTAAACTTAAACTTCAGCATAATATAGAAAATATAAAATCAAATAATTCCATTTACTTCTTCCCATGAATATTATAATAGTCTAATAATCACATGCAATATCAATAGTCACATTCATAATGATGGAATGCATAATGACAGACTTCATAACCACATAGTCAAGGCCTTATGCCAAGACTACAAATAAGATTTTGTCAAGTCCTTGTGCCAAGACACTAGTTTATATCATGAGAACTACCGATGTATCGAGGAGCTATAGTGGGCTCCACCCATCACATACGAAGTCCAATGCATTCCTCATATGAAAAGGTTTAAACATAACATAAACATTCTTATTAAAACCAACATACAAAATATAGATACTTTATCCATAAACCATGAATGGTGTAAAAATATCACATCCACAGTAAAACATATCAAAAAACCTTCAATACAATATGGAAGATTTGTATCATAGTAAATCAACTTCAAATAATCTTAAAATCCATTGAAGTATGTTGACCTAGATGAAATCAAATTTGTTTATAGATAAATATCTCTTTCTATTTTGAAATCATTTAAAAGTCATATAATTATAATTGAAAACATTTATTTTGAAAATATTATTATAATCTTGTATGGGAAGCTTTGGAGATGATATAACGGCGGGAAATTTCCACATCCATCATATAAGTTAAAAAAGACATTCTTACCTTAATTTTGTCGAAAAAGTCATAAAGTACCTTGTTTGGAAAACAACAGAAAGATTCATTTCAAAAAATATATGGTATAATAAGGGTATAAATGAATTTAAAACATAGTCTATTAAATAGTAAAAATGTTTTGAATTACATTTTTAAGAAAAAACGGATGTGGATGATAAAGAGGTCCCAGTAGATACTAACGTATTAACAACCTCAGATAAGTAAAAAGATTGTAGAATTGACCCTTACCTTGTAATTTTCATTAGTTGATGGTATGTTAACATCCTATATAATAGTTAAAACATTGTTATTAAATTATAAAATAATCATATACATAAATGCGATATCATATATGATCTTATAATATTTCTTTGTTAATAATATTTTAGTAGTATAATTGTTTCAAGTGTTAACTGATTCGTTTTCCTTTATATTCTTGGTTACGTAAGCCATGTTTGTTATGGATATGATGTATTTGATTCATATACAGAATGATATTTTTTTCATAAACATTATTTTTAATCATAAAATAAAAATTATTTGTGAATGATTAAGATGGGGAATGAATCTCATCGCGTTCGCTGAGATGATAATCCGTACGTACGCATGAGTGACAATATCATTATATTAATGGTAAAATCGTATGTAATTAGATGGTATATCATATATAAATAATAATTAACATGTTATATTTATTATTTACATTATTTATACTCATTATTATACCCATACAAAAAATTAAGTGTTTGAATAACAAACTACACCACGACGTGGAGATGGTAAGCCGTACATACGTACATATAGTGACTTTGTTGTTCATATGATCGATAGAATAATGAATATGATTGTACCAATTTTATAATAACATCACAGTATATATAAGATACTGGAGTTATTATTTTAGAATGGAAACAACAAATAAAGAGGAAGTGGAAGAAGAAAAGAACTTGAAAGAGGTGATGAAATATTTACCTCTTCTTTGGGTCCTTCCTTTTGATTTGATCAAAAGGGCTCCATATGCTGGCTTTATGATCAGAGTAATGACTCTAGGATGAAGGGAGGATAATTTATAGGATATTTGGGTAGGGTTTGGCGGAGCCAAAAGTCTTTTTAGGTGTGAAATTAAGGGAAGGTGAAGTGCCCTTTTATAAGAGAGGTGAGGGACACTTTAGGAAAAGATTGAAATATTATTTTATAATAAAATCATTTTCGGTTTATAATGGATCCAAAATGAATTATTTCAAGGATAAGGTGGAGAAGGGTTTAAAACCTCTCAAAAAATAGGTTTTAGACAGGTTTAGGTCATCATATTAACATTATCTTTTAGATTTAACTCTTAGTTAAATAGTTTGACATTTACCATGTCTCTTTGTATTTTTATATTACGTGGTTAATAAACATACTATAAAAAGACAAGAGAACCCCATGTGGTTAATTATTAATATATATAACCTTATATAAGTCCTTTTTCTTAACCTTATATTTTTAGGAATATTATATCAATTAATAATATAGTATTTGTTTTAAAAAACTCAATTATGTCAATTTTGACACTATTTAGTATTTGGTTTTTGTGAAAATCATAAAAACATGATTACTTAAAAAAATTATTTAATCAACCGTAACATGTAATATTAACCTAGAAAATTAGTGTAATTTGTCAAAAGTATCAAATTATGTTTTTTGGATATTTAGAAGATCAATTATTTTAATCATCCATTAATAAGGTCATTACTGCATCATCATTGTGTCATAAATAAATTAAAATATTTAATGTATAAAAATTATAAATAAAATACCATTATTTAGGAAATATTTTTATATTTATAATGAATATTTATAGTTGAATTTATCTTATTTATAATCCTATATTAAAAATGGTTTAGTTATTAAACTTTGAATTTAACTCTTTTTACTCTTCTTTAAATAAAATAATAATAAATGTCCTAATCTAATTCAAGTGGACCAAAGGGGATAATATTTTATTTCTAAGGTTTTTTTGGTTGAATTACACTTATCCAATAGAATTGGGACATTTTTACGGTAATTATGATATCATTTTTATCCTTAATAACCCTATTTACTTTTAACCGTGGTAAATAAAAGTAAAAAGTCACTATTCACCAAAAATTATTTTCATATTATTGAACCAAATTATACTTACTGATATCAACCGTGTCTCTCAGATTTTTTAAATTCAATTCACAGAAGTGGTAAAATTAAGTTTTATGCAAATTTGCAAATGCTCCTAGGAGGTGGGTAAAAGACGGTAAAATGTTCAATAAAATTTTTATATATCTAAACTTATTATAAAATGACTCCAATGAATTACATTGAACATATATAATTATTATGTATCTATTTTGACCTGAAATAAATTTAAATAAAATAAATAATTATTTAGATAAAAATTCGGTTTTAACCAATAACGCAGTGTTTTTCACTATTCATAAAAATTGAAAGTTTTCAGAAAAATACAAAAAATTCACCCTAAGCTAATTTTCATATTCCGAATCCAAAAATGAAGTCCATTTTGAATGTTAAATTTTATAAAATTTTAAAAAGTGGGTATTAATATTCATAACGACTAGTTTGATTGGTCGCGGTGTGTTAGAATCTCGAAGTTGCGTACAATGCAAGCTATTGCATTATTCAAAGGGAAAATTATCATGGAAGCTTGGGGTGTTATATTCTCCCATCATTAAAATAATTTCGTCCTCAAAATTTCTATAATATTACTGCATAAAATGATTCATGTGGTTATTCATCATAACTTCCTTGGGCTCCCACGTTGTCTCTTCCATATTATGGTTTCTCCATAGAACTTTTACAAGATGATTCGTCTGGTTTCTCAGCACTTGTTATCTGGTATCACGAATTTTGACCGGCTCTTCACAATAAGACAGATCAAGTTCCATTTCAATTATCTCATATGTGATTACATTCGTTGGTTCAGACATGTATTTTCTCAACAGTGATACGTGGAACACATCGTGAACTTTGGAGAGACTTGGTGGCATTTCCAAATGGTAAGCTATGACCCCAATTTTTTCTTGAATTTCGAAAGGTCTGATGTACCTGGGACTTAATTTACCATTCTTACCGAATCGTATAACTCCGTTCCATGGATATACCTTCATGAAAACATGATCTCCTACCTAAAATTCCAAATCCTTCCTTCGGTTATCGGCATAGCTCTTCTGCCTACTTTGAGCTACTTTGATGTGGGTTTGGATAACCTTCACCTTTTCCATCATTTCCTTAATAAGTTCTGGACTGACGAGTTTTATTTCACCAACATCATCCCAAAAAGTTGGCGTGCGACATCTCTTTCCATATAACGCTTCATATGGTGCCATATGAATACTTGAATGGAAGTTATTATAATAGGAAAATTCTACCAGAGCTAAATATTTATCCCACATACCTTGAAAGTCAAGTGAGAAAAATCTCAACATGTCTTCTAAGGTTTGAATAGTCCATTATGATTTTCCATCAGTTTGAGGGTGGTAGACAGTGCTCAAACAAAGTTTAGTATCCAGGGCTTTCTGAAGACTTTTCCAGAATCTTGATGTAAAATAGGGATCATGATTAGAAATAGTTAATATGGGTACTCCATGAAGTCTTACAACTTCTTTAATATACAGTCTTGCTAAAAATTTGATTGGTAAATCTTCTCTTATAGAAAGAAAATGTGATGACTTGGTAAGACGATCAATAATTTCCCATATTGCATCATTCCTTCTAGGAGTCTTTGGTAGCCCCATGAAAAATCCATCACAATATCATCCCATTTCCACTTAGGTATGGGAAAAGGTTTCATGACTCCTCTAGGATGTTTTCTTACAGCTTTCACTTGTTGGAAAACCATATATCTTGACAAAAAATCAGAAATATCCCTTTTCATGTTGTCCCACCAAAAATGTTCCTTCAAATCTCTATACATCTTGGTGCTCCTAGGGTGTATAGAGAAATTGATGCTATGAGCATCTTAAAAAAATTCCCTTTTTAGATCAGGTATATCAGGAACACAAAGTCTCTTCCCAAATTTCAAAATTCCATCTTCATATACAAAGTCACTCAATCTCCCATCATTTATAGATTTAATCTTCTTTTAAAACTCCTCCTCATCAGTTTGATAAATTTTTATCCTTTCTAGTAAAGATGGTTTGGAAACCATTTGAAAAATTATTGATGTTTCACCTTTCAGGGTTATTCCCATATCTATCTTTACTAGATCCATGAAAACAGGATCTGTTTAAACTCTCATCTTGTTCAAAACTCTATGATCCTTTCTGCTCAAAGCATCTTCCACCTTATTTGCCTTCCCCGAGTGGTAGTGTATTGTTAAATCATAATCCTTGAGTAGTTCAAGCCATCGTGTTTTCTTCATGTTGAGTTCTTTCTATGAGAAAATATACTTTAAACTCTTGTGATCAGTATATATCTCACATTTTCACCCTAAGGATAGTGTCTCTATATCTCCAGAGCAAAGATTACAGCTGCTAACTCAAGATCATGAGTGGGATAGTTGTTCTCATGAATTTTTAGCTGTCGTGATGCATAGGCAATAACTCTATCATTCTGTATAAGAAAACATCCAAGTCCTTTCTTTGAAGCATTACTATAAATAACAAAGCCATAGTTCCCTAATGGTAGAGTCAAGATAGTGGAGTTAACTAATCTTCTCTTCAATTATTGAAAACATTCTTCACACTCTTTTGTCCAAACAAATTTAACCCCTTTACGAGTGATCTTGGTTAATGGGTTAGCCAATCGATCAAAATTCTGGGCAAAACGCCAATAATAACCTGCTAAACCAATAAAACTGCATACCTTAGTTATAATCATCAGTTCTGGCCATTATTGGATTGCCTTGGTCTTGTAAGTATCAACATATATTCCATCCTTAGAGACAATATTTCCAAGAAAAAAAATCTCCTGAAGCCAGAATTCACACTTTCTAAATTTCCATTCATTTCTTCTAAGAGTCCTTTGGATAATGTGCAAGTTATTTTCAAGATCTTCATATCTTTTTGAGTATACCAAAATATCATCAATAAATACCACTAAAAATTCATCAATATATTCCTTGAAAACTCTATTCATTAGATCCATGAAGACAGAGGGTGAAATAGTCAAACCAAAAGGCATTACTGTAAACTCGTAATGCCCGTGCCTGGTTTGAAATGCTGTTTTCGAAATGTCTTCCTTCTTCAAACAGAACTAATGATATCCAGATCGAAGGTCAATCTTTGAAAAATATTGACCTCCATGAAATTTTTCGAATAAATCATCAATGTGAGGTAGGGGATACTTGTTCTTTATTGTTATAGAATTGATCTTCCTGTAGTCAATGCACAACCTCATAGATCCATATTTATTTTTAATAAAAAGGATAAGGGATCATCATAGAGAAACACTAAGGAGAATAAATCCGTTGTTACTCAATTCCTCTAGTTGTTTCTTTAGTTCCACTAATTCCACAGTGTCCATTCTATAAGGGATCTTCGATACGGGCCTTGAACCTGGAATTAAATCAATGGAAAACTCAATTTATCATTCTGAAGGATGTCCAGGTAAATCCTCTAGAAACACATCAACATATTCTTGTAGAATAGGTACATACTCTATTTTAACATTCCTTTCCACACCCATAGTTATTTCATTCTCTTTTTCCCCAATAATTGAATTTAGTTGAGCTACTGGGGGTGGATCTAGATAAGAATCAGGTGGTAACATTTCTACTCTAAAGATAAGGCACTCCTTATCATCATCGAGAATTGTAACCTCCTTCTTATTACAATAAATTTTCACATCATGGTTAGAAAGCCAATCCATACCAAATATTATATCAAAATCAATCATGGGTATGCTGATGAGATCAACAGATAATGAAAATTTATATGCCCTAATGGGAACTGATTCACAAAACTCTGTTGCAATGATACTTCCCTTAGGAGTTTTGACTGAAAATTCCCTTATTAAAACAAATTGGAAATATCTAATTTTCTTAGTAAACTGGGAAGATATGAAACAATGTGATGATCCATAATCAAATAAAGCATTGGTTAAACTTGAGGAAACCATTAAATTACCTTCCACCACATCTTTATGAGCTTCAACCTCAGTAGTAGTGATCACATAATCTTGGCCTTTCTCCCTTGGCCTTTTCTGAGGTAAGTTCCCTTATCTCTTAGGACATTCATTTGCATAATGATCCTTTTCTCTACAATTGTAACATTCAACATTGAAATCCTCTTTCTTTCCCTTGCAATCACGAGCTTAGTAGAATTTTCACCACACTTGAAACAAGATCCCATTCCCTTTAGGAAAGTAACGGGGTGTTTATTCCCACATTTACTACAAGATGGATATTCAAATTTTCCCTTCTTCCCTTTATTTCTATTTCTAGAGTGTTCAGTAGATCTCTTTGTCTCTTTCTTTGCTTTAACTTCATAAGACTTAGAGAAATCCTTTTCTGTCTTGATAGCGCATGAGACTATATCTTCGTATGATGAGAAGGATTGTGAGACTAATGCTTGATAGAGAAATTGTTTTAACCCATAAAATAATCCATCAATATTACTCCTTGTGTTACGTATATAATCTATTGCATTCATTGCTAACCTTGTAAAGTTAGCCTCATACTTTGCAACATTCTCATCTTCCTTTTTCCTGAGACTCAAAAATTGACTTTCCATATCCGCTCTATGGTCACGAAGAAAGTATTTTTCTAAGAAAATTTCTTTAAACTCCCTCAATTCCATGTTCGATACTTCTTTATCTTCCTTTTTGTTTTTTATTAATGACCACCATTGATCTTCATCTCCCATGTGGTGATAAAATTCAATGACAACTTTTTCCCTTTCGCTACTCCCCAAAGCATGAAATATTTTATCTAAGGAATTTATCCATTTCTCAGCTACTAATGGATTTGTACTCCTATTGAATGTTGGTGGTTATTGCCTCATGAAGCGGTCTAACATTGATCCTCCACATTGTGGATCAGGGGGATCCATATGGGTAAGGTTATTATTCATAACCTGAGTGAGTTGTCCCAGTATGGTGATAATCTGATTAGAACCAGTTTCTTTACTAGATCCACTATAATTATCTTGAGTAGGAGGGAAATATATAAATTTATTACGTGCATTGATATGGTTTCCATTCCTTCCACTAGGCACCATTTTTAAACAATGTCATAAACTACATTAGTTTATGAATCGCAATACATAATTCCAAACTTGTAAAAAACTTAACATAAATTGAACAGTTTATGGATATAATTCATAGTCATAAAAATATTTTCTTTGAAAAATTATATACTCATAAACCCTTCATAATGGTTTCTAAATAAAATGAGAATTATCCTAATCTTATCCTCTAGGAGTGTCGTAACCAAGAGTGAGGCAATGCCCGTTGTCATGAACCAGTTCCCGTTCGAGTCTAGCTCAAAGAAGTGTTTTCTAGTTTTACCCCTAGGTACATCTGTGCTAGAGCCGCCTCTACCTACTTGTATCCAGACATGGATGTATTTATTGGAATACTCACAAAATCTCTACAGTTCCAAAATTTTAGGATGTTCTTCTATACTAATCCTCAAAGTCTCTCTTAGGGTAATGTGCTCTAATCAGAGTTTTTCTAAATCTAGTTTCCAAGGTTTGTACTAAAATTACTCTGATACCAACTATAATGCCCTAACCCTAGTTACCCAGAGTCGGTTCTTTATTACATAACATTGGCATGATACAAGGAATCAGTCCCAAAAGACCGATTAGTTTAGTATCCTTGGAAGTACTAGATACATTCATAAGTTTTACATTACATCATGAAATAAAAACATCAACAACATTTTTTCCCATTTTAACACACTTATAACCTTAGCCTATCCATATAGGTCAACCATTAAATACTTCTTCACATCCTGGGAAAAATAAAACATAGAAAGGGGTGAGCTCAGATTCTCAGTAAGGATAACAATATAGTGGAAACTTTCATAAATAAGCATAAATATTTAAGGTAATGTATAATACTAAAACAAAAGCCTTTTTAAACTTAAACTTTAGTATATTATGGAAAAGATAACATCAAATAATTCCATTTACTTATTCACATATATATTCTACTAGTCTAATAATCACATGAAATATTAATAGCCACTTTCATAATGATGGAATGCATATTGCCAGACTTTATAACCACATAGTCAAGGTCTTGTGCCAAGACTACAAATAATATTTTGTCAAGGCCTTGTGCCAATACACTAGTTTGTTTCATGAGACCTACCGATACATCGAGGAGCTATAGCAGACTCCACCCATCACTTATTAAGTCCAATTCATTCCTCATGTGAAAAGGTTTAAACATAACATAAACATTCGTATTAAAACCATCGTAAAAAATGTCAATACTTTATCCATAAACCATGAATGGTGTAAAAATAACACATCCATAGTCAAACATATCACAAGACCTTCAATACAATATAGAATATTTGTATCATATTAAATCAGATTCAAACAATCTTAAAATCCATCAAAGAATGTTGACATAGATGAACTCAAAACCCTTTTTAGAGAAATATCACTTTCTATTTTGAAATCATTTAAAAGTCATATAATTATAAAAGAATTTTTTTTTTGAAAATATTCTTATAATCATGTATGGGAAGCTTCGACAATGATATGACAGAGAAAAATATCCACACCTGCCATATAAGTTAAAAAAAGACATTCTTACCTTAATTTTGTCGAAAAGGACATAAAGTACCTTGTTTGGAAAACAACAGAAAGATTCCTTTCAAAACATATATTTTCAAATAAGGGTATAATTGACTTTAACCCATATTATAGTAAATAGTAATTTTTTTTTGAATTACATTTTTATGAAAACACGGATGTGGATGATAAAGAGGTCCCTGTAGATACTTACGTATTAATAACCTCAAATAAGTAATGAAATTGTAGAATTAAACCTTACCTTGTACTTTTCCTCAATCTATGGTATGTTAACCTCCTGTATAATATTTAAAACATTTTTATTAAATTATAAAATAATAATATACATAAATATGATATCATATATGATCTTATAATATTTCTTTGTTAATAATATTTTAGTAGTCTCATCATTTCAGGTGTTAACTGATTCATTTTCCTTTATATGCTTGGTTACGTAAGACATGTTTGTTATGGATAGGATGTATTTGATTAATATACAGAATGATATTTTGTTCATAAACATTATTTTTTATCATAAAATGAAAATTATTCTTGAATGATTATGATGGAGAATGAATCTCATCGCGTTCGTGGAGATGGTAATCCGTATGTACGCACGACCGAAAATATCATTATATTGATGGTGAAATCATATGTAATTGGACAGTATAACATATATAAATAATCATTAACATGTTATATTTATTATTTACTTTAGTTATACTCATTATTATACCCATCCAAATACTGAAGTGTTTGAATAACAAACTACACCACGACGTGGAGACGATAAGCCGTACGTACGCACGTATGGTGACTTTGTCATTCATATGATTGATAAAATAATGAATATGGTAGTACAATTTTTATAATAACATCAAAGTATATAGAAGATACTGAAGTTATTATTTTATAATAGAAACAACAAATAAATAGGAAGTGGATGAAGAAAAGAACTTGAAAGAGGTGATGAAATATTTACCTCTTCTTCGGGTTCTTCCATTTGATTTGATCAAAAGGGCTCCTTAGGTTGGCTTTCTGATCAATGTAATGACTCTAGGATGAAGGTATTATAGTTGATAGGATATTTTGGCAGGGGTTGGCCGATCCAAAAGGCTTTGGAGGTGTGAAATTAAGAGAAGGGGAATTTCCCTTTTATAAGAGAGGGGAGGGTCACTTTAGGAAAAGCTTGAAATATTATTTTATAATAAAATCATTTTCCTATTTCTAATGGCTCCAAAATAAATTATTTAGAGTATAAGTTGGGGTGGGTCAAAAATATCTCAACCAATAGGTTTTAGAAAGGCTTAGGACATCATATTAACCTTATCTTTTATATTTAACTCTTAGTTAAATAGTTTGACATTTACCATGTCTCTTTGTATTTGTATATTACGTGGTTAATAAAATTACTATAACAAGCCAAGAGAACCCCATGTGGTTCATTATTAATATATATAATATTATATAAGTCCTTTGGCCGAAAATTATATTTTTAGGAATATTATATTAATTAATAATATAGTATTTGTTTTAAAAAACTCAATTATGTCAATTTTGACACTATTTAGTATTTGGTTTTTGTGAAAATCATAACAACATTATTACTTTGAAAAAAAAATATTTAATTAACCTTAACATTTCATATTAACCTATAAAATTATTTTAATTTGTCAAAAGTCTCAAATTACATTTATTTGGATATTTAGAATATCAATTATTTTAATCTTTCATTAATAAGGTAATTACTGCATCATCATTGTATCATAAATAAATTAAAATATATAATGTCTAAAAATTGTAAATAAAATACCATATGTAGTAAATCATTTTATATTTCTAATTAATAATTATAATCAAATTTATCTTATGTCTAACCCTATATTAAAAATGGTTTAGTTATTAAGATTTGAATTTAACTCTTTTAACTCTTCTTTAAATAAAATAATAATAAATGTCCTAATTTAATCCAAGTGGACCAAAGGGGATCATATTTTGTTCCTAAGGTTTTTTTCATCTAATTACACTTATCCAATAGAATTAGGATATGTGTTAGGGTAATTATGATATCATTTTTACCCTTAATCACCCTATTTACTTTTAATCATGGTAAATAAAAGTAAAAAGTTACAATTCACCAAAAATTATTTTCATCTTATTGAACCAAATTTTATTTAAAGATATCAACCGTCTCTCAGATTTTTGAAATTAAATTCACAGAAGTGGTAAAATTATGTTTTATGAAAATTTGCAAATGCTCCTGGGAGGTGGGTAAAAGACGATAACAAGTTCAATAAAATTTTTATATATCTAAACTTATTATAAAATGACTCCAATGAATTACATTGAACATATATAGTTATTATGTATCCATTTTGACTTAAAATATATTTAAATAAAATAAATAAGTATTTTAATAAAAAGTCGGTTTTAACCAATAACGCAATGTTTTTCACTATTCATCAAAAATTGAATGTTTTCTGAAAAATACAAGAAATTCACCCTAAGATAATTTCAATATTCAGAATCCAAAAATGAAGTCCATTTTGAAAGATAAAATCTATAAAATTTTAAAAATCAGGTATTACTATTCATAATGGCTAGTTTGATTGGTCGCGGTGTGTTAGAATCTCGAAGTTGCATACAATTCAAGCTATTGCATTATTCAAAGAAAAACGTACCATGGAAGATTGGGGTGTTACAAAACCACATGGAATAGATGGTGGGTATATCAAGGTCACACATCTAGGAACCTAACAATGTTCCATCCCTAGTATCCCGTGCAGTCTCCCCTCCCATTTGGATATAGGTGGTGCATGGTTGGTGCATGGTTTGGAAGACCATGCGACCAAACCGTGCGACTAAATAAATGTTTTAAAAATGTGAAACACCAACTTTATCCCTCTATGTTTTAATCCTTTGATCTATCTCATTATTTCCATTCTTTCATCACATCCCTAGGCACACCTTCTTTCCTTCTCCTTTACATTGGGCTTAAATCCTTGGGTGGTTTTGAGATTGGATCTTCAAGATTCATCTAATTAATTATATCCTATTTTGTGCCCTTGAACTTTTCTAAATTTCCCCATTTTTCCTCTTCTTTAGTGGTTGTGTTAACCTAGAGTGAGTTGGGTTAGGAATTTTTGTCTTGATTATTGATAGTGGTTGTGTGTTATTTATTTTATCGGACTTTCTCTTACTTTGGCTTGTGGTTCGCACACAATTGTTGGTGGTTATGAAAGGAAAGGTCTTTGGTTTTGTATTTTTCTATTATCTTATAGGTTAAACATGGTCACCTTATTTTTTAAATGATTTTATTAAATGGTTTGTGTGTAAAAATGACTTATTTCAAATGCATTGGTGTTTTTAGGGCTTTCAAAATGGATTTTTGGCTTGTGAAGAGATGGTTCTTAATGGAAAGTGTAATTGTTTTGTTTAAAAGTGAAACTATGTACTTGTTATCCTCGAGTATCTAAGTGGGTGGGCTGAGGAAATGTATGTTAAGAGACATGATAGGGTGTGAACCAGTCTTCTTAGTAGGATAAAACTACAAGAGTAACTACACATGATGATGGTGTTGACATTGTGAGTACTATTAGAACATTAATGATGTCCTCTCTAGTGTCTTATGAATGAGGGGAGATATGGTTCAGACTGATCACTAAGAGTATAAGGATCCCATCATCCATGTGACATAGATTATTAGGGGTTTACTAAGAGTTATTATACAGTGTCTCCATGATTTCATTTAAACATTCACTATTGTTCTCTCTTATAAAACTAAATCTGGCCTTTTATAAAAACTAATATATATTTTTTAAAACAAGGATTTTTATTTATATTATAATGGATATGCATGGAACATCTGGTGGGATCCTACAGGGATAATGGGATCACACCCTACATATACCCAATGGGTATATTTAGATATTTCATTTTATGATACAAGTAAAAAAAGGGATTAATATGTAATTGAAAGAAAATTCTCTTGACAGTGAAGTCTTCTTTAGGAAGGTTTTGACAGTGGTGATGTAGTGGGCATCGGTCCTCATGCCATAAGGGGGAATTTTTTTTCTGTTGGTTGTTTCCATTTTTTCCCTTTAGGTTGTTGGTATAAATATTAATGGATCCTTGCTTTGTACATTTTTATTTTGTATCACCTTATATTGATGTTGGGTGTTATGTTTTTTACATGTCATATAGTTGTTGGTGTTTCTTTGGGTATGTTGTAGTTGTAATAGGTATATATGTTGATATTAGTGGGTTAAATAATTCCCAAAGGAGTTTATTGATTCCTTGACACTAGTTTCCATTCATTGGGGATCAGGAATGTACTTTGGTTTATGAAATGAGAAGGTTTGGTTGTCAGGTTGAATGAAATCCTAGAGTGGTTAATGATATACTTCCCATAAAAACATGAGGTTTTTTCAAGAATGTGTGCCATCCAGGAACACTCTCACACTACCTATCATGTTCCAAATGTCCTAAATCCAATCTACAAATAACCCATGGTCACAAGTGGGTGATATATAAGAATGAGTGAAATAATTAATGATAACTTGACCCTTTGATACCAATTTGTGACAAACCAACCTGAGTCAACCCATGATGTCACCAGAATTGGCCCACCACAAGTCCTAAAGTGATTTCTCGATTACCATGGGATGATAACAAGCAGTATGGTATCATAAAAAGAAACATGGGAACAATTTCACCCTCAATATATTTATGAAAAGATAGAAGAAAATAGAGTATCCTAGCTGATATCCAAAATGTATCATATGTCAAACAACCAAACTATAAAGGTAGCATCAAACAAATGGATAAAAAGGTAAATATAAACAAATTAAAATAAAAAAACATGTAACCTGAAGAAACCCATGGGTCCTTCTCCACATTACCGCAAGTCACCTCTATCCCAACTAACCATAAAGGAAACATGATCTAAGAGAGACATACTCTATTTGATGCTAATCCCTTTACATGTATCCTATAAAACCAAGGCTAAAAGCACCCAAATGAAAGATTAGGATGTGAACAAAAATGATAAGTATGATACCACCAAGAATCTATACAATGTTTATCCACATCCATTAGTTAGTTCTTGTATAAAAAATATTTCTAAAATATTTCCATAAGAAATCCTTTTACTTTATAAAACTGTAATTTGGTTTTCAAATAAACAAATAAATATGACAAAAAATTTATATCCACGAGTCATAATAATATGATAAAGACAGGTTTCAAGCATCAATATCTATATAAATTGGAAAAAAATCATATCAATAAAGATTCATGTATTTTATCCACAAATCACCAAGGTGTTATTCATAAAACAAGGGTGTGCACAACTCTGAAAAACAATAAACACTACTCACTATAAGTGCACTCTAATGTCTAGGAACCTCAGTCCCCCTATAAGTATACCCACTATAAACCATAGTGATATCTAACTCTTATGGGGCTCGTATATGTATAGTTTTACCCCAAACCCCAAGGTCTTCCCAATGTGATAAAACATCATCATTGCATTTAATAAACCAATTCTATATTTCATAAAAATTATCCAAATAAAATCCAATACATCTCTATGACTATATTTTCATATAATATTTTCTAGTGTGATTCCACACTACTTCCATGCTTGAAAAACTATTACCATTTCAAAACCATCTTTGAAGGATTTTACAATACACATCATGTGTATCAAATAATTTTCAATAAAAAACCATTTTAGAAATCATTTAAATAACCATCAATGATAAAATTCACCTCTCATAGATTTCAATTCATTAATTTTGTAAATAAAAACTAAAGGAAACTATAAGATCAAAATTATTCCAAGGTATCATCCAGAGGATAGAGACACCTACCTCAAGATAAAATGAAACCTTTTATCCTTTGAAATCAGTGATGGTAAAATAAAGATATCAAGTCCTCATGATCCATAATATATAAATATAAATAAAAATAATGTGGGAACACCCAATAATACTAGATAGAATATAAAAATCCAAAAACCCTTCCTAAATCACACTAGATCTAGAATATGAGACAACAAGAAGATAACAATCAGTTTAATAGAGGAAAACCAAGTCAAAAGGTTTATTAAACCCCTTTATTAAGGTTTATCAAGGATGTAGTAACCAACCCTAGAATATCAAGTACAATTCAAGTGTTTAAAAAAATGAAACTACAACAATTAAACCCTAGTGAATCCACCATATTAATTTTTTATTCTCACATGATATAGGCCATATGCACCATACATGGATTGATATAATATCTTTATCCATTTTATCCCACAATGGCCTACACCACATTGTGGTGAGGTCCCAGTGGATGTGGTTGATGGAAGAGATCCTATCACACTCCACCCTATGATATTCCCATCCCCAGTTTTTTTAATCTTTCATGTCTCATATAGGAAACTCACAGGTACACCACATTCATGGTCCTTCTTGTGTTTCATAGGAAATGTCCAAAAACAAATTTTTAACCACCACCTCCTTCTATTGACCCAAAAACAACATATAAAATGTAAATAAAAAAGTTGAGAGAGGAAATATACCTAATTCCATACATTGGGGGTATGAAATTATCATTCTTAGGAGACAAGATAGATAAATTATTTATATATTACATTGTAACATCAAAATACAACATAAAAATGTCTTGAAACATTCTATTCCTTTTCGAGAATCCATTAATTTATTCATAGCTAAATTCTTGATACCCTGAAGAAATGGAAACATAATAAGGGAGATCTCAAACACTCAGTAGAGATTCAAGTATAGTGAAAACTATCAAAATTTGAATAAACATTATAGTTGAGTTAATAATCAATAAATAATCCATATATATTGCTTCAGTAGTGGTGTAGTGGTGAAGGATAAGAGAATAACCATGCAGTTCTTTGGGAGTTATAAGGTTTAATTCCTGGGATCCTGATCTTGGGATAATTTTTCCCACCCTCGGGATCCATGCGTCTTCCAGGTCACTAGGTTCCTAACTAGGTGAAAAAATGAGGTGCAACCCACCCATACTGACAGATTACTATGTTGAACCTTTGTTATTCAGGTTGTCTCCCTTAAGGATGATCTTACATCTCATTTGGGAATGAATCCTTACTTACCGAGGGCTCTCTCAAGAGTGATCCATTCATGGGGAGTAGGTTCCCTTTTGTGGAGGGTTCTAAAAGGACACACCTGTGGATTCACTTAAAAAGATAAAAAAATATACAATCTATATAATCAATATATCGATCAAGAAAAATATATATGGAAAACATAGAATTGAAAGTAATAAGATATATAACAATAACTAAATTCATGACAATATAATGAATAATATCATATATCTTGATCTTTACTATCAAGGCCTTAACCAAGGCATTATTCTTGTTATCAAGGTCCCAACCAAGACATCATTCAGGCCATCATGGTCTCAACCAATACATCATGTATGAATTGTTTATCTATGCACCAAATACACAAATTTTTTTCTCATGATACTATCCAATTCATCTATAGGCTATATAAATGGGGTCCCTCCCATGACTTCTTAAGTCTAATTCATTCACCATATAAAATACATGAATATAAATACCAAACACAATCAATTTTCCTTAGGAATAAATAAACAAATATATTGAGATACAAACATATGAAATGTGAATACTTTCCCAGTAAATAAGTGAACATAAGTCATCCAAATAAATAATTTGGATGGTTAGACTATATATAATTAGTATAGAAACTATGGTGTATTTTCAATATAATATTATATACCATTATCAATGAAACAATGATAATATAGTTTTAAAGGATACTTTTAATGTGTTGGGTTATCAATAGAAGATAGTAATTGAATTCAATATTTTTTACTAGTAGGATACTATATAAATGGTATGAAAATTATTCATTATGGTTTTTAAAGAGAATATGAATTATCCAAAGAATATCCCCTTGAAGTTTCTATCAATGTGTACAGATTTAGGGACACTCATCATGCATCCGAGTAAAGATTGAGATAAAAATAAACCATCCTTTTTTAGGGTGATTACCCCTAGGTGAATCTATGCCACAACAACATCCACATTCTAGTATCCATATAGGGATTTAATAGCTAGTAAACTATACACACTTTTACTTTACCAAAAACTTTGGAGGCCACTATGGAAATTTTTTAGTTTTGTAATGGTTTTGGTAACTTTAGAGTCAATAGGATATGAGGGTTGGATAATTATATAAAACCACAAATCACTTGAAATTCATTCAAAATATGATAAAAGGATATATATGGAAATTTACACACCACCCAAATGAAACATTTGTTGAATACAAATAATATATTAATGAATCAAAATAGAGATGCAAACACCCTTACTATAATTCATGTCTTCTATGAAAGCGCTTTAATATCTTGTATAATAAAAATAACTTTCTTAATCACTTAATTAAAAACATTATTCATATCTATAACCACTAATAAAATTATTTTATAACAATCTATTACAAATATATTTCTAAATTATAGTTTATTTCCATCATTGGGTCATAAGATATTTCAATTGTTTATTCCATTGAAGTACCATAGGCATGAGGTTAATTATTAAATATTCGTTCAAATTTCATCATAAAAAGATCATAAAATGTACTATAATTTATTTTTTATAATTATTTAAAATTTCATAATTTTATTATATGGTAGTTTTGGTTATGGTACTTAAAGATAAAATCGACAATGAGAAAGTTTCAATGATTTTTAACAACCATATGTTGGTATAATAATTAATCAATTTAATATTAATTTCACTATTCCAAAACCATAATAAAAAAATTATTTAATTATTTATATCATATATTATCATTATTTAAGTTCTCATATTCATTCATGATATTATTTTATAGCATTTTTCTAGTTGGTGGTTTGATAAACCCAATCATGAACATACCATAATTAATGGATGATTATGATTAAGAAAGTGGATTCTTTTTTGCATAATATCATTATAATAGAATAATAATGATATTATTAAGATAATTTTATGCTTTTGAATAATATTTTACTATATTTAAATAAATGATAAATAATTAATATGAAAAACGGGACATGTTACTTCTTGGAGATGGTAGTCTATAAAATACATGGTTAACATTTTCATTTCTCAAAGAATGAGAGGGAAAGAAGTCAAATTATAAATTTTTACCTAATAATAATAATTATATTATATATTTAAATTTTATTATTAAATTTAAACCTTATAATAGTGGACATTGACATTGGTGAAAAACAAAATTCATCACTTTGGGGAGGCGGTAGTCTGCAAAATTCACGAATAACAGATACATTTTTTTAAATAGAAAAAGGAAAATGTGGTTAAATGTTATACCCTTATAATAATAGTATTTTTTTAAAAAATACCATTGTAATTATATTGTAATTATAAAATTATATATGGTAATTTAAGAAAGAAAAGAAAACAATTTAGGAAAAAGTACTCACATTGGAGAGAAGAGAATTTTTCTTGGGGGGAATCCTTAGAAATGGAGGTCATAGGACAATATTTTGTGAATATAGTATTAAATAAAAGTAATAGAATTATATAGTAAGTAAAAATGGTATATTTTTAATAGTTAAATTAATTTTTAGGGTTTTATTTTATTAGTGGTGATAAGCTCCTTTTATAAGTGGTGAGAATGAAATTTTAGTAAATATTTCATCTTAATATGAAGATAACACATATTTAACAAGTAAAGAAGATTGGAAAATAGAAATTAATAAAGAGGGCTATGATATAAGGTCAATAATACATTAAAAATTCATTTTAACTAATTTTTAAAACATGTATTTATGTCCTTTACTCTTATAATATCCACTTTAACCATATTTGGTTTTTCCTTGGTAACTAATTTTTACCTAAGTAATTTACATTTAATGTAATAAAATGGACCATTTTAAATAATATACAACTAATAATTATATATATGAAATTAATTTAAATATAAAAAATTTCTACGTGTAATAAAATTTGTTTTAACATCAGCACAACTAATGCATAAAAACCTATTTTTTAGAAAAAGTGAATTTCAAGATTAAAATTTATTTATAGTGTAAAGACCCGTAAAATTCAAGGGAAATTTTTTCTTAATTTTCTTTGGAATTTTACAAGAACTCAGTTTCTGACGGCACCTGATTCCGAGGCCCGGAGTGCCCGGAATCAATTTCTGAAGTTTGGCTCGGGTACGTTCAGTGAACGAACGAGCGGGAATTTCTATCTTTTGAACCGGTGCCCGGAATCAAATTCCGAGGGAAACGATGAACTCGCAGCGCCGATTTTCGCTTAAGGAGACCTTTTCCGAGGTTGCGTTTATTGCGGGTTGAGAGTTAGTTTTTGGTAATTTAGAATAAGTTAAATAAAATTTGTGGAACAAAATTTTTTATTTTAACTTGTTGGTTAACTTCTCCCAATGGGAGTTAGAGGTGGGACCCACATCCACTTAACCTCCCTTGGGAGGATTAAGTGTGGTGGGGCCCACACGAAGCATAACTCTTCACCTTCTTTTTAAACTCCCTTAAAATCATCTTTTAATGAACATGACAACTTTGGTTATTAAATGGGTGGAGTTGTTTAATTTCAAACCTTTGAATTTTCAAAATGGTTTGGTTGTGTAAATAAAATAAGTCCTTAGCTTATTTTATTTGGGTTAGAATTCTCTAGCCACCTTGAGAGGTTTGAATAATTCCCTCCATCTTCTTCAAAGTTTGACGAAGAATGCGAAGAACCTTCAAACATCGACGAAGAAGGCCACGTTCCCGGGAATCGTCTACCCGCGACATCGACGACGTACTTCTTCCGCGTCATCTCTTTCGCGACGATTTCCCGCGACGAAATCGTCGTCAAAGAACTTCGAATCCTCGCTTCACGACATCGACGTCCTTCTTCCGTGACGCCGACCACCGCGACGCGTCTTCCGCGGGTCGTTGACGATCATCGTTCTTGAAACCGAGGTAGGAGTTTGTTGTTGATTATTTATTTACTCTCGTTCTTGGTTCTAGTATGACAATCTTGTGGATAAATATTTAAGTGTTATCGTCTAACGAGAGGGGGGCCAGACCGCAAAAACACGGCCGAATCCCCCCTCCTTTGTTCTTGAATATTATTATTTTCTTATGGATGAACGAGATGGCGTGGTGCCGTCGCACCACGTGGGAATCACACGAATATAGTTGCGCGGCGCCGTCTTGCCGTGCCGCGGAAAGATTATCAAGAACGCGACGCCGTCGCGCCGCGTCGAAGGAAACCTAAGGCACCGCGGCCGGAGTGGGGCCGCGGCGGAGAGGCGCGGTGCCGTCGCACCGCGCCGGATGACGAAGTCCGTGGCCGGTTCCGGGTCGCGGCGGAACGGGAAGACCGGCGGCCAGCCGGGCCGCCGGTGTCGGAAGCCGGAAAGGGGACTGGCCTTGCCGGTCCCATTGAGGAAGGACCGGCTGGCTAGGTCGGGCCGACCGGAAGGGAGAAGAACTGGGGGAATTAATTCCCCCAGCTGGCCAAAACCGGCCCCCCATAATGGGGGGCCGCGGTTTCACAAAGGGGGGGCAGAACCCCCCCATTTTTCTCAAAGGAAGGCCCCCACGTGAGGGGGGCCCGGTTTCTCCAAGGCGCAACACCCAGCCGCGCCGCCAGCTGAAGGAAAGCGGGGGCTTTGCCCCCCCCGTGCGTGGCACCCGAGCGGCGCCCCGGCCGCGCCGCCGCGCCGGACCGCGCCGCCGTGCTGGGCCGCGCCGCCACGCCGGACCGCGCCGCCGGCCGGGCCGGGTCGGACTCGGGTCGGGTCGACCCAGTTCGGGCCGACCCGGGGGGGGGGGGGGGGGGTCGGGCCGGGTCGGCCCGGAACCGGACCCCCCGTTTTCGAATCGACTTCGGTCTTTTGCTCATAACTTGAGCTATGGACCTCCGATTGACGAACCGTCAGCGGCGATGCGATCCTTGGATCGAGGCGGTCGATTCGGTATATTGCACTCAAAGTTTCGGAACAATTTGAGTTCGGCCGGGTTGGTTCGTTCACGAAACCAACCGGGCCCTCGGAGCGGAAACACTCATATCTTGAGCTACGGACGTCCGATTGATGTGCCGTCAGCTTTGTTGAGTTCCTATTAGTGAGACGGATCTTTTGGCATACTCCGCCCGAGGTTTGGACGCAGGTGGAGTACGGTCGGGTTGGTTTTGCCTTAAAAACCAACTGGGCCCCTGGGACGAAAAAACCAATAACTCTCAGACCGGGCGTCCGATCGACGTGCCGTCTGTTGCGTTGAGTTCCTGTTGACGATACAGAACTTTTGGATACATCAACTCTGGACTTTGTGACAGTTTATGTATCAGCCTCTCGGCTCGTGGAGCGGACCCTCCCGAACGAGCTTGCTGTGTGCGGGAACCCTAGTGCTGGCTGCGACTGTGACTGCTACTGCTACTGCTACTACTACTGTGACTGCGACGACGACAGTACAGAGATCCTTGGTGGATTCGACGACGACTACAACACTCAGCAATCCTACGTGGATCAGTGCTACATGTCCTGTGTGGGCCCGATCCTGTGTGGGTCCGATCCTGTGTGGGTCATTGCGCTCAGCGGTCCTGTGGGAACCAGCGCCTACAGGTCCTATGTGGGCCCGATCCTGTGTGGGTCTTTGCGGGGGTTAGTTACCTATCGATCCTTTATGGGTCCGACGACTTAGATGGATCAGAGATCATCTTCATCATCTTTCGAAGAAGTATACCTGTGTGAGGTGAATCCTGTTGCTTTCCTGTGAGGATTGAGTTGTGCTATCCTGTGTGGATTTCGTTTTGCTTTCCTCTGTGGAATACATTTACTTTCCTATGTGGACTGAGTTGTACTTGGGCTCGGAGGTTGGAGCGTATTGGTTTTGATGACTTAGGTATATGTATGGGCATATACCTAAGTAGTGTCGGTTGTTACTTCGTGTTTATATCTTCCTTTGTGGTTTATCCTTTGTGGATTTTGGGAGACCTTCAGGGGTCTCGGGGTCCCTAATGAGTAGCTTATACTCACCCCTGCACGGGCTATGCCCGCACTACATTGTGTTGGTTGTAGACGACGGACAACGTTGATCGTGGCTGAGGCTTGCAAAGCAGAACGGTACCTGGAGGTGGACCACTGGGCGGACGTGCCCGGAGCGGACGGTGGGACCCGTGGAGCAGTGGAGCTATCTGTACCCACCCTTCAGGTGGGATCTCCAGTGGACAGCTCGATGTAGCGGCTTTTACTTTACAGTTGCTGTTTTACCTTTCGAGTTGTACTTTACTTTCAGTTTGGGTTTGTATACTGGCCCATTTACTTTTCCGCACTTTCAGTTGTACTCTGACTTTACTTAGTGTTTACTTTTCCGCTTGCTTACTCTGTGGTTCTTGTTTATTTTTTTCAAAGGCAATGCCTTCCCTTTTTGTTGTGGTTTACACCTTGGTTCTAGTCGCCATCCCCTGGCCTATGGAAGGCGGGCTTGGGGTAGTCACGGCACGGGACCCGAGGGAGGGTCGTGACAAATTGGTATCAAAGGAGTTTGGTTCTACCATGAACTCTGATCTTTTCTATGTGAAGCAATAATTTTTAGCGTATTGAGTGTGGTTATCAGTCCAGGGAGTCCAGTGTTGGTGCGGCGGCCGACGTATCCGTACACCAGGACCCTGACTACTGATTTCCGACTTAATGCACGAAAACATTGATTGTGTGTGTGTTTCAAAGTTTTCTTTGTGATTACTTTATATCAGCTCACCAGGTATACTGTTCTGACCATGGCGCACCTGTTTCCTTTTCAGGATGGCCCCACAACGACAGCCAGCTAGGGTTCCGAGAGTCGAGCGTGACGACAGCCCACCGAGCGACGAGGCCTCAGTGTATGGCCCTTTGTCAGCAGTGGCACCGGTGGTAGCTCTACCCGCCGAGCCACTGATGCTTCCAGCACCAGCCACTGACGATGCACGACGCCTTGGAGCTCTGCACGAGTTCCAGCGCCAGCGACCGCCTAGGTTCCGTGGGGAGACGGACCCCCAGGCAGCCGAGGACTAGCTGGAGGCAGTGGTACGAGTTTTTAGGCTAGTGAGGACACCTGCAGACCTCATGGTGATCCTCGCTGCGAGCCTACTGCACGCAGAAGTGGGACGATGGTGGATCTTGATGCTCCAGGTGCACGATGAGGCATCTCTTCTATGGAAGGACTTTGAGAGCCTCTTCCGCTCGGAGTTCATCCCAGCCACCCTTCGTGCGGTGCGTATCCAGGAGCTTATTCAGCTGCAGTAGGGAAGCATGACAATCGATCAGTACTCGGCGAGATTTACTGATCTCTCGCGCTACTCGACCGACATGGTACGAGACCCATTCTTCCGGGCCCGGACCTTCGAGCAGGGTTTGAGACATGAGATCAGGGAATCGCTGATCTCCCTCAGCATACCGACTCAGACAGGAGTACTAGAGCGGGCCATTTTGATCGAGAGCTTCTTTGCTGAGTCTACACCAGCGCTGAGACCCACCGCAGGGTGGCACGTGGAAGAGTCATCTGCAGCAGGCAGTCGATGGATGACTCAGGGGTTCAGGTAGACCAGACCTTCAGGCAGACGACCTCAGGACACTGGCTCAGCAGTGCGGGCCACACAGCGATGAGCCAGTCTTTCGAGAGGCAGACATTGCTACTCGTGCGGCGGGAAGGGCCACATGGCTCGTGACTGCCCGAACCGCCGTGCCGAGGAGCAGCAGACGGTTGAGGGACCACCGAGGCAGAGGCAGAGGGTCGACCGTGGCGGTCCGCAGGGAGGAGGAGGACGAGGCAGAGGAGCTGGCCGAGCAGCAGGTGGTGGGCGACGCTTTGAGGCTCTGCCACCACCGCCACCAGGAGGTCCACCCCGACCCCGGGGAGCAGGCGGGTAGAGACAGGCACAGCTCCAGGCAGCAGAGTCCTACGACCACGGCTCACCCGAGATGATTCGAGGTACTATCTGTGTCTATTCCACCCTTTCTGCAGTACTTATAGACACAGGAGCGAGTCACTCTTTCATAGCCGCTACCCTTGTTCGTAGCTTGGAGATTCCGACAGAGCCGTTGGCTCGATCCTTACGGCTAGAGACTCCTACGGGAGCAGACTCGACGATTACGCACTGGTGCCGGCAGTGTGAGCTTACTCTAGGAGGCGAGAGCTTCGGCTGGGATCTTCTTGTAGCAGCGTCGAGGCCTTACGACGTCATCTTGGGCATGGATTGGCTATCTACGGTCCATGCACAGATTGACTGTTTTAGGCGCAAGGTGCGATGTGTACGCACCGATGGGAGCAGGTTCACCTTCACCGGCGAGAAGGGAGCCTTTGCAGCATAAGATGGACTTCCACGGAGGAGAGGAAAACCCATCACTCATCAGTTGGCTAGCCTCATCCTTGGATCAGTTGACGTGCAGAGTTCTGGTTTTCCTACAGTGGTGGATCAGTTTGCGGACGTTTTTCCCGACGACGTTCCAAGGCTACCTCCTCGTAGAGAGGTAGACTTTTATATTGATCTGTACCCCGGGACAACCCTGATATTGACTCCAGCATATCGGATGGCCCCCGCCGAGCTTTGAGAGCTACGGTTATAGTTGGAGGACTTGCAGGGAAAGGGGTTCATCCGACCCAGTGTTTCACCCTGGGCTTCCCCGATATTGTTCGCCAAGAAGGAAGATGGGAGCTTGTGACTTTGTGTTGACTATCGTCGCCTGAACCAGGTGACAGTGAGGAACAAGTATCCACTACCGAGGATTGATGACCTCTTTGATCAGCTCAAGGGAGCATGGTGGTTCTCGAAGATAGACCTCAGGTCAGGCTATCATCAGCTCAGAGTCAGAGACGAGGACGTGCAGAAGACGACATTCAGATGTCGGTATGGCCACTATGAGTTCTTGGTTATGCCTTTCAGCGTAACCAATGCACCAGCAGTGTTCATGGCCCTCATGAACAGGATCTTTCAGCCATACCTCGATCGATTTGTCGTGGTCTTTATCGACGACATACTGATTTACTCTACGACTGAGGAGGAGCACGCCTATCACTTGCGAGTTGTACTAGACACACTCCGAGAGCACCAGCTTTATGGTAAGCTCTCGAAGTGCCAGTTATGGATACGTGAGGTCCAATTCTTGGGACACGTTATCTCTGAGGCGGGAGTTGCAGTGGATCCTGCGAAGATCGAGGCTGTGTTAGCATGGGAGCCACCCAGGAGCGTGACTGAGGTTCGGAGTTTCTTGGGACTAGCTGGATACTATCGGAGATTTGTGCCAGACTTCTCTAGAGTTGCGGCACCACTCACAGCTTTGACGAAGAAGGGGAAACCCTTCGTGTGGTCAGACAGATGTCAGCAGAGCTTCCAGGAGCTGAGACAGAGATTGACCAGCGCACCTGTCTTGAGGTTGCCTGAGGAGGGAGTTGGATACGTAGTTTACTGCGATGCATCAGGGACCGGACTCGGTTGCGTCCTGATGCAGGAGCGGGAAGTGATCGCCTATAGATCACGTCAATTGAGGCCGCATGAGCAGAACTACACTACCCATGACCTGGAGTTAGTAACAGTGGTCTTCGCTCTGAAGACATGGCGACACTACCTGATGGGCAAGCGCTTTACTGTCTTTTCTGATCATCAGAGTCTCAGGTATATCTTCTCGCAGAAGGACCTGAACATGAGACAGCATCGATGGCTCGAGTTCCTCCAGGACTATGACTTTGAGATAGTCTATACTCCTAGTAAGGGGAACGTAGTAGCCGATGACCTTAGCAGGAGGACGGACATTCAGCTACTTGAGGAGGCGACGAAGTAGCTAGCCTCTTTGCAGATATCCTTCATGGATAGAGATGGAGCAGCCTTCCTTCAGTCTCTCACAGTCACCCCTCCACTACTACAGCAGGTCAGAGAGGCACAGAGTGAGGACACTGACTGTGAGACACGGCGTGCACAGATATCCTTGGGACAGGCACATGATGGTTTCTCCCTTGGAGCAGAGCACGACATCCTTTTCAGAGGATGTACCATGGTACCAGTCGCTTTGCGAGAGGAGGTGCTGAGAGAGTTTCACACTTCTCCTTTGGCGGTACATCTAGGAGTGACAAAGATGTACCAGGATCTCAAACAACAGCACTGGTGGCCGGGCATGAAGAAGGCTGTAGCAGAGTTCGTTTCTCGATGCCTCACCTTCCAGTAGGTGAAGGCAGAGCATCAGGTACCAGCAGGCTTGGTACAGCCCTTGGAGGTCCCAGAGTGGAAGTGGGACAGGATATCTATGGACTTCGTGACTGGACTTCCATGCACTTCCAGAGGTCATGACTCCATCTGGGTGATTGTCGACCGACTCACCAAGTCGGATCACTTCTTACCCATCAGAGAGCAGGGCTCAGTGGAGAGCTTGGGACGTCTCTACGTTCAGGAGATTGTGCGGCTCCACGGTGTGCCATCATCTATCATCTCCGATTGAGATGCTCGCTTTACTTCTCGGCTTTGGAAGGGGTTGCAGGAGGCATTCGGGACGCAGCTACGTCTGAGCACAGCCTTTCACCCTCAGACGGATGGTCAGACGGAGAGGACCATTCAGACTCTCGAGGACATGTTCCGCGCATGTGTCCTCGACTTTGGTCGTAGCTGGGAGGACCACCTACCCTTGGTGGAGTTTGCGTACAACAACAGCTACCACTCCACCATCGGGATGGCACCGTACGAGGCGTTGTACGGCCGACCTTGTAGATCTCCTTTGTGCTGGACAGACCCTGGGGAGTCAGCACTTGCGGGACCGGAGATGGTCCAGGCCACGATAGAGAAGGTCCAGGTCATCCAGGAGCAGATGAGGACAACTCAGAGCCGGCAGAAGTCATACGCTGACAAGAGGCGGAGGCCACTAGAGTTTGAGGATGGAGACCACGTCTTCTTGCGGGTCTCACCTCGACATGGTATACGAAGATTTGGACGAGGCGGCAAGTTATCTCCGCGCTTCATCGGACCCTTCCAAGTCCTCATCAGGATTGGCGAGGTGGCTTATTGCCTGGCTCTACCACCTCAGTTGCACTGGGAGCACGACGTCTTCCACGTGTCTCAGCTGAGGAGATACGTGCACGACCCGACGCACATCATTGACCATGGGGAGCTTGACGTTGACGATGGGGCGACTTTTACGGAGGTCCCGGTGGATATAGAGGATCGACAGGAGTGGGTCCTACATGGGCGATCGATTCCTCTTGTGCGCATCAGATGGTAGCACGGGAACCTCCAGGAGAGAACATGGGAGCGGGAGGCTCAGATGCGTGCTCAGTACCCTCATTTGTTTCCCTAGTTTTGATGTATCTTTACGGGGACGTAAAGCCCTGAGGTGGGAGTAATGTAAAGACCCGTAAAATTAAAGGGAATTTTTTTCTTAATTTTTTTTGAAATTTTACAAGAACGCGGTTTCTGACGGCACCTGATTCCGAGGCCCGGAGTGCCCGGAATCAATTTCCGAAGTTTGGCTCGGGTACGTTCAGTGAACGAACGAGCGAGAATTTCTATCTTTTGAACCGGTGCCCGGAATCAAATTCCGAGGGCACCGATGAACTCGCAGCGCCGATTTTCTCTTAAGGAGACCTTTTTCGAGGTTGCGTTTATTGCGGGTTGAGAGTTAGTTTTTGGGAATTTAGAATAAGTTAAATAAAATTTGTGGAATACAAATTTTTATTTTAACTTGTTGGTTAACTTCTCCCAATGAGAGTTAGAGGTGGGACCCACATCCACTTAACCTCCCTTGGGAGGATTAAGTGTGGTGGGGCCCACACGAAGCATAACTCTTCACCTTCTTTTTAAACTCCCTTAAACTCCTCTTTTAATGAACATGACAACTTTGGTTATTAAATGGGTGGAGTTGTTTAATTTCAAACCTTTGAATTTTCAAAATGGTTTGGTTGTGTAAATAAAATAAGTCCTTAGCTTATTTTATTTGGGTTAGAATTCTCTAGCCACCTTGAGAGGTTTGAAGAATTCTCTCCATCTTCTTCAAACTTTGACGAAGAACACGAAGAACCTTCGAACATCGACGAAGAACGCCACGTTCCCGGGAATCGTCTACCCGCGACACCGACGACGTACTTCTTCCGCGTCATCTCTTCCGCGACGATTTCCCGCGACGAAATCGTCTTCAAAGAACTTCGAATCCTCACTTCACGACATCGACGTCCTTCTTCCGTGATGCCGACCACCGCGACGCATCTTCCGTGGGTCGTTGACGATCATCGTTCTTGAAACCGAGGTAGCGGTTTGTTGTTGATTATTTATTTACTCTCGTTCTTGGTTCTAGTATGACAATCTTGTGGATAAATATTTAAGTGTTATCGTCTAACGAGAGGGGGGCCGGACTGCACAAACACGACCGAATCCCCCCTCCTTTGTTCTTGAATATTATTATTTTCTTGTGGATGAACGAGATGGCGTGGTGCCGTCGCACCACGCGGGAATCTCACGACTATAGTTGCGCGGCACCGTCACGCCACGCCGCGGAAAGATTATCAAGAACGCGACGCCATCGCGCCACGTCGAAGGAAACCAAAGGCGCCGCGGCGGAGGGGCGCGGTGCCGTCGCACCGCGCCGGATGACGAAGTCCGCGGCCGGTTCCGGGCCGCGGAGGAACGGGAAGACCGGCGGCCAGCCGGGCCGCCGGTTTCGGAAGCCGGAAAGGGGACCGGCCTTGCCGGTCCCGTTGAGGAAGGACCGGCCGGCCAGGTCGGGCCGGCTGGAAGGGAGAAGAACCGGGGAAATTAATTCCCCCGGCTGGCCAAAACCGGCCCCCCATAATGGGGGGCCGCGGTTTCACAAAGGGGGAGAAGAACCCCCCCGTTTTTCTCAAAGGAAGGCCCCCACGTGAGGGGGGGCCAGTTTCTCCAAGGCGCGGCACCCATCCGCGCCGCCAGCTGAAGGAAAGCGGGGGCTTTACCCCCCGCGCGTGGCACCCGAGCGGCACCCCGACCGCGCCGCCGCACCGGACCGCGCCGCCGCGCCGGACCGCGCCGCCGTGCCGGGCCGCGCCGCCGCGCCGCACCGTGCCGCAGGCCGGGCCGGGTCGACCCGGTTCGGGCCGACCCAGGGGGGGTCGGGCCGGGTCGGCCCGGACCCGGACCCCCCGTTTTCGAATCGACTTCGGTCTTTTGCTCATAACTTGAGCTACGGACCTCCGATTGACGAACCGTCAGCGGAGATGCGATCCTTGGATCGAGACGGTCGATTCAGTATATCGCACTCAAAGTTTCGGAACACTTTGAGTTCGGCCGGGTTGGTTCGTTCACGAAACCAACCGGGCCCTCGGAGCAGAAACACTCATATCTTGAGCTACGGACGTCCGATTGACGCGCCATCAGCTTTGTTGAGTTCCTCTTAGTGAGACAGATCTTTTGGAATACTCCGCCCGAGGTTTGGACGTAGGTGGAGTATGGTCGGGTTGGTTTTGCCTTAAAAACCAACTGGGCCCCTGGGACGAAAAAGCCAATAACTCTCAGACCGGGCGTCCGATCGACGCGCCTTCTGTTGCGTTGAGTTCCTGTTGACGATACAGAATTTTTGGATACATCAACTCTGGACTTTGTGACAGTTGATGTATCAGCCTCTCGGCTCGTGGAGCGGACTCTCCCGAACGAGTTTGCTGTGTGCGGGAACCCTAGTGCTGGCTGCGACTGTGACTGCTACTGCTACTGCTACTACTACTATGACTGCGACGATGACAGTACAGAGATCCTTGGTGGATTCGACGACGACTACAACACTCAGCGATCCTACGTGGATCAGTGCTACAGGTCCTGTGTGGGCCCGATCCTGTGTGGGTCCGATCCTGTGTGGGTCTTTGCGCTCAGCGGTCCTGTGTGAACCAGCGCCTACAGGTCCTATGTGGGCCCGATCCTGTGTGGGTCTTTGCGGGGGTTAGTTACCTATCGATCCTTCGTGGGTCCGACGACTTAGATGGATCAGAGATCATCTTTATCGTCTTTCGAAAAAGTATACCTGTGTGAGATGAATCCTGTTGCTTTCCTATGAGGATTGAGTTGTGCTATCCTGTGTGGATTTCGTTTTGCTTTCCTGTGTGGAATACGTTTACTTTCCTGTGTGGACTGAGTTGTACTTGGGCTCGGAGGTTGGAGCGTATTGGTTTTGATGACTTAGGTATATGTATGGGCATATACCTAAGCAGTGTCGGTTGTTACTTCGTGTTTGTATCATTCTTTGTGGTTTATCCTTTGTGGATTTTGGGAGACCTTCAGGGGTCTCGGGGTCCCTACTGAGTAGCTTATACTCACCCCTGTACGGGCTATGCCCGCACTACGTTGTGTTGGTTGCAGACAACGGACAACGTTGATCGTGGCTGAGGCTTGCAAAGCAGAACGGTACCTGGAGGTGGACCACTGGGCGGACGTGCCCGGAGCGGATGGCGGGACCCGTGGAGCAGTGGAGCTATCTGTACCCACCCTTCAGGTGGGATCTCCAGTGGACAGCTCGGTGTAGCGGCTTTTACTTTACAGTTGCTGTTTTCCCTTTCGAGTTGTACTTTACTTTCAGTTTGGGTTTGTATACTGGCCCATTTACTTTTCCGCACTTTCAGTTGTACTCTGACTTTACTTAGTGTTTACTTTTCCGCTTGCTTACTCTGTGGTGCTTGTTTATTTTTTTCAAAGGCAATGCCTTCCCTTTTTGTTGGGATTTACGCCTTGGTGCTAGTCGCCAGCCCCTGGCCTATGGAAGGCGGGCTTGGGGTAGTCACGGCACGGGCCCCGAGGGCGGGTCGTGACATATAGGGTAAAATTAAAAATCTCATTAATTTTCATGAAATACATTTTATTAATTATAAAAAACTAATTTTTATGTATCTTTCAAAGAAATCCAAATCACAATTTTACTAATATAATATTTAATTAAAGGACCAAAAACAATTTTTATCAAAAAATGTTACATAAGCTCTTAAAATGTTAATCACAGATTATATAAATTTATAATAGTGTTTTGAGATGTATGGTTTTAATACTTAAATATATATTTTATCATGTAATATGATTTATAAGTATTTAAGTTATTCATACTTTTTAGTACATTCATAAATTCTACAGTTTTAGTAAAAACTGTATTTTTCACTATTCACCTACAAATAAATTATTTTATATAAATATAATAAATTACTACTATGTTATTTTTTTCATGGTGAATTAAAAATTTAATTTACTTTTATAAAATATATATTCTAGGAATAAAATATTGAACTTATAAACCTGAATAAATACTATTTATATAATTGAATAGAGTGTGTATTGTGTGATACATTTTAATATATAGTGTTTAACTACTCTAGTTGGGTCTCATGTATTATATTCTCCCACTTTTAAATAATTTTTTCCTAAAAACACAATATAATTAATCTAATAAAAAATATGGGTAATTCTTCATCAATTCCTCTTTTGGGCCCCTTTTTTCTTCCTCTAACATGTGGTTTTTCCAAATAACTTTCGCCAATCGATTTGTCTAATTATATAACACTTTATCTCTAGTGTCAAGAATTTAAAAAAACTCTTCTATATAAGACAAGTTAGATTCTGATTATATTCCCTTAGTAGTGATTACATGTGTTGGATCTGGTATGTACTTCCTCAGTAGAGAAACATGGAAAACATCATGCACTTTAGCGAGGATGGGAAACATAGAAAGATGGTAAGCCACATATCCAATCCTTTGAAAAATTTAGAAAAACCAGATATACATAGGATATGGTGTCACTTTCTTCCCAAACCATATAACTCCCCTCCATAGTGATACCTTTAAGAATACATGATTTCCCAGTTGAAATTCCTAAACCTTTCTTTGATTATCAACATAACTATTCTATCTTATTTGAACCATATTAATGTAATTCTAAATAGTTATAACTTTCATTGTTGTCTCTTTAAAATATTTTGGGCCTATTAGATTACTCTCTTCAACCACATCCCTACAAGTTTGAGTATGATACCCCTTCCGGTATAATGGTTCATACGGTACAATATTGATACCCAAATAGAAGAAATTATTATATGAAAATCCTACCAATGGTATATATTAATCCCACATACCTTGAAAATCATAATATCATAAACTTATAAATTATTCTAATATATAAATAGTCCATTCAGACTTCCCATTGGTTTGAGGATGCTAGGTGGTGCTAAAATGTATCGCGGTGTTGAGAGCCTCCTGAAGGCACCTCCAAAATGTCGATGTAAACTGAGGGTATCGATTAGATACAATTGATAGAGGTGCATTGTGGAGTCTCACTATATCATTCATATAGAGTTTTGTAATACGTTCAAGGATAAATTCATCTATTATTACTATCAAATGTGCAGACTTGGTAAGACAATCCACAATGACCAATAAAACATTATTCATTTTAGGAGTATTCAAAAGTCCCATGACAATAACCATTATAAACATATCCCACATCCATATTAGTGTAGGTAAAGGTTTTATAAATCCTTTAGGTTTTTTTTATTTTAGCATTTACCTCTTGTCATACTAAGCATCTATATAATTTATATGTAATTTCACACTTCATACAATCCTACAAGAAATGTTCACATAAATCCTTGTACAAATTTGTTCTACCAAGGTGTATAGAGAAATTTGATCTATATGATTAATATAGTAACTGAATTTTTAGCTTAGTTATGGATGGAACACATAGTATCTTCCGAAATATTAACACACCATCATCATAAGTGAAGTTTGTTAATCTCCCATTATTCATGGATTTAATTATCATTTGCAAATCCTCATCTTTATGTTGGAATCTCCTTATCTTCTCTAGTAATTTTGATTTAGCATTCACTTGGGAGTGATGTTTCCCCTTACATAATGTTTCCAATATCCTAAATTACTAACTACATGATTATAGGATCATTATCTATCCTCATATTGGCTATAAAAATATGACCTTTCCCACTTAAGGAATCAATAACCTTGTTTTATTTCAGTGGGTGGTAGTGTATTGACCAATCATAGTCCTTGAGTAGTTATAGTGTAACAACCCAAACTATTATTAAGGGAATTTATCCCTTATTACAGTAATTTATTATAGTATAAATCACATAAAATCACTTATATACCATAATAAAATTTTTATAAATGTAGAATTAATGAAATGAGAAGTATTTCTAGTAGTTAAGGAACCTATACTGATGAAATAGTAACTTGACCTTAGGAATAGTAATATAACCCTTATGGATAGTAAACCAAACAAATGAATAGTAAACTCACCCATGAAAGTATAAATAAAATTTAGGCATCTTATAAATGAAAGTATGATATAATTATATCATATTCATAGTAAATAAATGTTTTAAAAATTATTCATTAAGTGTTGGTATTTTTTTTAAGTCAGAAATATATAAATATAATTTTATGATTAATTTAATAATTTAAAAGAAGATATATTTTCATAAAATTTATTCATATATTTATATTTTTATGTATTATTATTTTAATATAACTTTATGAGAGCTTAATTAATTTTTCAAAGTGTTTTAAAATCAATTATAAATTTAAAATCTGTATTTTTCGAGTAAATGACAATTTTAATTAAAAATAAAATTTCTCATATTTAGAAAATTATTTTTATAAAATGGAGTTAATTTTTAAATTATAAATATAAAAAAAATTATTAGGGTGTTTTTTTTGGATTTTTCCAAAAAACAAGATTTTTTGGTGAATAGTAAAATATGATAATTTTCAATAAATGCTAAATACATGAATTTTTGAGTTATTGTTGATATAATTCGGATGTAACAACCTTTATCTAGAACCATTATTCATCATTTTAATATATTTAGTGATAATTATCATACTATTCATATCCTTGAGCCAAAATAATAAACTAATGATTAAAATAATGAAAAAACACCCCTCGCCTCCACTATAAATACCATCCCCCACAACCTATTCTTCTCACACCTTCCAAGATTTGAGTCTTGTAAAAATTATGTAAAATACTCTTCCCAATACCCCCCCATCCCAAAGATCCATTTTTCTCATAAAAATACCAAAATCTATTCCCTAAGGAGGTTCTTAAGGAGGATACATTCAAGAGGTAAATTCCTCTTTATTTTATTTTAATTTATTTTCAAGTTCTTTTATTTTATTTTTCTATCATCACCTACTCATTCAAATAGAATTATAAATACAGTACCTCACAATACTATAATTATATCATGTTAATGGAAGATCCATCATCAATCTCCTCCATCTCTCTTTTATTCTAAAAATGAAATCATCGCCCGAGACGTGTCAATTTATCGACATCGTGGAATATGCACTTTGATTTTCCTTTAACACCTTAAATGATGTTCATAAAAACATTATAATGGTTGAAAAAAACTAAATTTTTTTTATAACCCTCTTTATGTTTTTAACTAACATATATACATAATACTAAATTATTAACCAAAACGAGTTTGTTGTGATAAAAAATCACCAATATTAACCTAAAATGATCATCATTAACTTTTATCTAATGATTCATCCTCATACCAATTTTTTTTAAATAAAATTTTAACTTATTTAATATCATTAATAAGATATAATTACAACTTTGGTTATTTATCCCCATTTTATATGAACTTCTATTCATGTATACAAGTGAATTGATCATGAAAACTTAAAAAACAAACACTCCTAAATGATGAAATTAAACTCTATAACTCATCAAAAAATCCCTAAATGAACTTAATAAAACCATAATGAATAAAATTCATGTATACAAGGTTATGTATTTTTTAATTAATTAATATAAAATTATTATATAGGTTATTAAAGTGAATAAAGCATTCAGACATAAGGTTAGGGGATTCTCAAACCTGACACCATTTCCTTGGGGTTTTACATCTTTCACACCAATTTCAGTTCATATATTAATTTAATTATCATTAAATTTCACTTAATTATTCTCCAATTTCCTTTTCTGTCATATAATTGTTTTCTACTTGAGTTTATGACAAACACAATGTTTTCCAAAAGAACTCTTCTTTAAAAAAACACACCTTTTACTTCTCTTGAGATTATTTCCTTTTCAATCAAGAATGATGATTCCTATAACAAGAATATTATTAAATTTTTATTTCCCAAATTTTATTCATTCATGTATTCTTTATGAAATTAAACCCATTCCATTCCATGGAATATTCTATGTTCAATATTGATATATGTTCTATGTGGAATTTATGATAATGTAAATGTCATGATGTGATGGATGCACTTGAAATTATATAGCACAATGTAAATGTTGTGATGTGACGGGTGTTCCAAAAATTATATATCAATAAAATGTATTGGGTAATGTGATGTATCACATGATAAAAAGTGAAATATTCATTAACAGTAATCTATCTTTGTTCAAAACTATGTGTGGTAGTTTATCACTATGACATGATGTTTCATTTTTATGCATTTCCACATTCCATGCCTTTATTTAATGATTCATCTCTTGATATGATTATGATCCTATACTTATGTTGTGATGATGATGATTATGATAACCCATGTTATATTTTTTCAT
The DNA here is from genome assembly GCA_963277665.1 of Viscum album. Classification (NCBI taxonomy): domain Eukaryota; kingdom Viridiplantae; phylum Streptophyta; class Magnoliopsida; order Santalales; family Viscaceae; genus Viscum; species Viscum album. The sequence continues at coordinate 1,908,703,576 of OY728133.1, read as the reverse complement.
GTTCTTATTTATCCTCTTACTAGGCTTTTAGATCACCCCTTTCTTTGATGTATATACTCAGGTGTCTACTTGTACTAATGATAATTTAAGGGACAATAAGAATCTATAGAAGAAATAATTAAAGAATTTTTAAGTTTTATTATGTAATGTTTATACATGGTCCTAATTTTTACAGGAGACTAAAACCTTAAATCTTATTTTTGTAACATTATTATGATATTAACTTTAAAATGATGTAATAGTAATGTAAGAAAAATCAGGTCCCCTATAGTTGGTATTATATAATAATTTCGTTAATTTGGGAATTCAGATTATAGAAATTTAGTGAAAACCATTAGTATGAGAGTAAGTATAAGTAATCAACCATGAATACTTGTTTTATAACAATCTAAACATAGGTATCCCACAATATATTCCTTTATATTTAATTGCACAAAGGATTAAATTATTTATTCATGTGTTTTTGACTTACATTTTGTTATAACCTTTTCTATTTTAGAAAATGGTGGCAACCAAGACAAAGTTGTCCAATAATCCATTTGAGGGGCAATGTGGTGATTTCTCGAATGACATCCCCAATACCTTGGGAAGTGGAGTTCAAATTTTCATGGCAATGCTTACCCATCTATCTTAGGATATGAACAATAACTTGAATAATATGGAATTTTCTTCTTCACCTATAAAGGAGAAACTGGATATTGAGTCCTTTATATGTAAATGACCACCAACATTTAGTGGACCTTTCGATACACTAGTCATAGAACAATGGGTCAAATCAACAGAGAAATTTTTTTTTGTACTTTGCTGTTCTGAGATGGAAAAGGTGACTCTGGTTGCTTATCATCGAGATGGAGAGTCCAAAAAATGGTGGATATTAATTAATAACACCATGCCAAAGGAAGAAATAGAATATATGGAGTGGAAAGACTTTAAGATAATGTCTCTTAAAAAATATTTACCATGAAATCTCCATATAAAGATAAAGAGATAATTCATAGAGTTGAAGCAAAAAGATGAAGAACCTGTCACAGTCTATGAAGAAAATTTCAAAAGTATTTTAAGTTATGCTTTGGGTTTTGTTATAAATAATGATAGAAAAATTGATAAATTCTTTATTGTTTTTAAACCACACCTTGGAAAGGATCTTGTAATTTGAGACTTTGGGAGTTATGAATAAGTTGTTCGATGTGCTCTCAAAGTGGATATGGAGTTGGAGAATAATCCCATGGATATAGTGATATGAAACGAAAGATGTATTTTCTAGATGGAGGATCTAATGAGAAAGTTGGAAAGAAAACTCAACCACCCACATGCCAAAATGTGGGGAGAAGCATCATGAGAACTGCCTCAAATGGATGGGAAAATTCTTCAAGTTTTGGAGATAAGGCCACCAAGATCATGAATATTGAAAAGAAATGAGGAAGCAAGACAATGTGGTGGAGGAAAGGAGAGCACCACCCATAGTATAATGCTTCAACTATAGAGAGAAAGGGTACCATGCAACCCAGTGCACTAAACCTCGAGTCCTTAAGGGTAATCAGCAGCATCAACCATAAAATCCAATTGATAAAGGGAAGGATTATGCCATCACTACTACAAAAGTGGAGTAAGAAAATGACATTGTACAAGGTACACTTACTATTCAATCATGAATGAAAAAAAGTCTTATTTGATTCTAGTTCTATAAATTCCTTTATATCTTAAAGGATTTCATGAAATATTGAATTGAATCCCCAAAACCTTGAAGTATAGATATCCATAAAAACACTTAGTGGTGAAATCATTGCAACCCAAGTGTTGTAATCTTCTTCTGTTTTCATATGTGGGAATATTATTCCATCAAATCTCATGATACTTCCCTTAGGGTAATTCGAATCTATAATGGGAATGGATTGGATCTCATTATATAGAGCACATATAAGCTGTCATGAAAAAGGAAATATATTTTCATATTCCAAATCATCCCAATATCCTCTTAAAATGAAAAGAAGATCATGAATCTCATTTGGAAAATCCTTAAAATACATGGGTATTTATTCCCTGTAAAGAATCATACCTTACTCAAATAGTCAAGTCAAAGGAAGGTATCAACATAGGGGAAATGAAAATCATGAGGGAATACAGTGATGTATTTTAAAAAGAATTCCCTAAACTTCCCCCATGTTGTGAGGTAGAGTTCTCAAAAGAAATCATTCCCTGAGCTACTCTTATCTCAAAGTGTCCATATTGGACATCTTCTATCTAACTAGAGGATTTAATGAAGCAGCTGAAAAATCATTTGGGAAAAGGGTTTATATTCTCTAGTGAATCACCTTGGGGTGTTTTAGTGCTCTTTGTCAAGAATAAGTATGGATCAATGTAGTTGTTTATAAATTATCGAGAACACAGAAAGATCACTATAAAGAACAAGTATCTTCTTCCAAGGATTGATGAATTGTTCGATAAATTATGAGGAACTCAATACTTCTCAAAGGTAGATATTTGTTCTAGATATTATCAGATATAGGTGAAGTGGGAAGATATTAAGAAGACTTATTTCCATACAAGGTATGGGCACTATGAGTTTCTAGTGATTCCATTTGGACTTACTAATTCCCCAAAATTATTCAGGTATTTAATGAATAAAGTATTTGGACATTACCTCGACAAATTTGTGGTAGTGTTTATCAATGACATTATCATATACTTCAATAGTAAGGAGGAACATGAAAAACATCTAAGGATTATTCTAGAAACATTAAGGAAGGATAAATTGTATGCCAAGTTCATAAAGTGTGACTTTTGGATATAGAAAGTCACATTCTTGGGACACATGATCACATGTGAGAGAATTTCTATGGACCCCTAAAAAACAAAGGTGATTGAGGAATGACTGAGACCCTCTAGTGTTATATAAATCCATAGTTTTCATTGATTATCTAGGTACTATCGACGTTTTTTGAGAAATTTATCATGATTTTCAATCACACTAAATAAGTTAAAAAGATAAGGGATAAAGTATGTATGGATGGATGAATATGAGGAAATATTTATAGAGCTAAAGAAGAGGCTGGTCACTACACCTGTTCCCACATTACCAAAAAGTTGAGAAATTATTATGATATATAGTGATTATTAAAACGAAGGCTTGGGTTGAGTACTCATGAAAAATGATAACGTGACATCCTAATCATCACGACAGTTGAATATTCATGAGAAGAATTGCCTTATGTATGATCTAGATGTAGAAGATATGATTTTTTCCTTGAAAATCTGGCAGAACTACCTCTATGGTGAGAAGTGTGAAATATATACTAATCACAAGAGACTAAAATATATATTCACACAAAAGGATATCATCATTAATAAAAGGATATGGTTGGAGATAATCAAGGACCATGATTTCTCAATTCACTATCATCTTGGAAAGATGAACAAGGTAGTTAATGCTCTTAACAAAAAAGAACCTGTTATTCTATCCATGTCGTGGATTGAGAAATACCACATCTTCATGGATATGAAAATTATGTATATGGAAATCATAATAGTAGGGAATAAATCCTACCATGCTCAAATTTTTTCCCAACCATACATCAAAAAGAAGATTAAGGAGGCCCGAAGGGATGATCCAAAGTTACAACAGATGGTGAATGTAGCGAAGGAAGGGAATCTGCAAGAGTTCTATACCGATGATAATGGTATGATTTAATTTAGAACAAGGATTTGTGTGACTTAATCAACTGATATAAATAAGGAGTTATTAGATATTTTACATATCTCAACTTTCTCTATCCATCCTGAGAGTAACAAGATGTACTGTGATCTTCGAGAACACTTCTAGTAGGATAACATGAAAAAATTTCATATTATATCTCAAGGTACTTGATATGTAAATAAGTAACGTATAGAGACATAAGTCTAAATGGATGATGGAACCATTTCCTATACCCATTTAGAAATGGGAGAATGTCACTATGGACTTTGTCACGGGTTTCCTAAAGGAATCCAAAAGAAATAATGTGATATGGGTTGTAGTGTACAGACTCACCAAGAATGACAAATTTATCACTATTTAGGAATATATATTGCTTGAAAAACATGAAAAGATATGTGAAGGAAGTGGCGAGGGTACATGGGTTTCCAATCTTAAGTTTCTCTGATCATGATCCCAGGTTCGTATCTAAATTTTGGAGGATTCTTCAGTATGATTTGAGTAATGAATTAAATATCATCAAGACCTATCATCCCCAAACTAATGTCCAATATTAAAGGACTATTTAGATGCTCAAATATATGCTAAGAGACTAATCATTATAATTCAAATGTAGATGGGATTATCATCTCCCATTGTTTTAGTACTCATACAACAATAGATTCAACTCGAGTATTTACATGGATCTATATGAATCTCTATATTGAAAGTGATGTAGAACTCCAAACTATTGGCATGAAGTTGGAAAAATAAAGATACTTGGACCTGGTCTAGTGTAAGAGATGACATAGAAGGTTTAATCCATCTAGAATCATATCAAAGTGGATAAAAGTCAGAAAAATATCTATGTTGACAACCATTGAAGGGACTTAGAGTTTAATGATGGAGATAAAGTATTCCTTCGAATATCACCATGGAAGAGAGTCATGTGGTTTGGAAATAAAGGGAATTGAAGCCCAAGGTACATTGGCCTCTTTGAGATCTTTGATAAAATATGATTCATGGCCTATCGAATTTCACTTCCACTGAATATGGCTCAAGTTCATGATGTGTTCCACATATCACTCCCGAGGAAGTACATACCATATCCCTTACATATACTGAATTCAGAAGTGGTACAAATCAAAGATGATATATCTTATGAGGAAGAGCCGGTAAATATTTTGTACCGGAGAGATAAGGTTCTATTCAACAAGAAAACCCACCTTGTCAAAGTGTTGTGGAGTAACCATAAGTATGAAAAAGCAACATGGGAACTAGAGAATGTGATGAAGCATAAGTACCCTCACCTATTTATGTAAAATGAAATTTTGAGGGAGAAATTTCAAAAGGGGGGAAGAATGTAACGACCTAAACTTTTATCAATGGAATTTATCCCTTATTATTGTAATTTCATATAGTATAAATCACATAAAATCACATAGAGACCATGATAAAACTTTATAAATTAAGAATTAATGAAATAATAAGTATTTCTATAAGTTAAGGAACCTATACCGATGAAATAGTAACGTGAAATTAAGAATAGTAATATGAAACTTATGAATAGTAAACCAACCAAATGAATAGTAACCTCACCCAGGAATGTATAAATAAATTTTATGCATATTATAAATTAAATTATGATATAATTATATCATAATATAAGTAAATAAATGTTTTAAAAACTATTAATTAACTGTTGGTATTTTTGTTAGTTATAAATATTTAATTACAAATTTATGATTAATTTAATAATTTAAAAGAAGATTTATTTTCATAAAATGTATTCATAAATCAATATTTTTATGTATTATGATTTTAAGATAATCTTATGAGACCTTATGTAATTTTTCAAAGCGTTATAAAAACAGTTATAATTTTGAAATCAGTATTTTCGAGTAAATGGTGATTTTAATTAAAAATTAAATTTCTCATATTCATAAAATTATTTTCATAAAATTGGATTCATTTTTAAATTGTACACATCAAAAAATGTTTAGGATGTATTTTTTTATTTTTCTAAAAAACTTGAATTTTTTGTGAATAGTAAAATATGATAGTTTTCGATAAATGCTAAATACATGGATTTTTTATTCATTGTTGATGTAAGGATGATTTAAGAACATTAATATAGAACATTAATTTATTATTTTAATATATGTATTGATAATTATTAAACTATTCACATTATTGAGCCAAAATAATAAACTAATATTTAAAATACTAAGAAAACACCCCTCTCCTCCACTATAAATACCACCCATCACCACCTCTTCTCCTCACATCTTTAAAGCTTTTATCCTTAACCAAATTCTTCCCACTCATGTTACTAAGACCTTACACTAATTCCAGGATCCATTGGTTTCATTAAAGTATAAAAATATTTTACCTAAAGAGGTTCTCAAAGAGAAGAAATTCAAGAGGTAAATTCCTCGTTCTTTTCTTTTAATTTATTTTCATATTGTTTTATTTTATTATTCTCTACTCAAATCCCTTCATAAATATGGAATTATAAATATAGTACCTTACATATAATATAATTATATAATGTTAATTGAATATCCATTATTAAAATCCTCCCTCTGTATCTTTTATTCTAAAAATGAAATCATCGCCCATGATGTGTCAATTTACTTACATCTTGGGAGATGCACTTCCATATTCATTTAACACCTTCAAAGATGTTAATAAAACCATTATAATGATTTAAAATGATTTGAAAATTTATATTAAAACCCTATTTATGTTCTAGAACTAACATATATATATAATACAAAATGATAAAACAAAACGAGTTCATTGTGATCGAAAAACAGCCAAAATTAACCTAAAACGATCATCATTGCGTTTTATCTAATGATTCATCATCATAACATATAACAAAATTATTTATAATATCCTTGAAAATTATATAATATAATTAATAAAATATAATAATAATTCTGAATATTTATTCATAATTTACATGAACTTATATTCATGTATACAAGTGAACTGATCATGAAAACTAAGAAAATGAACACTCTCAAACAATGAAATTAAACTCTACAACTCATTAAAAAACCCATAAATGAAATTATTAAAACAATAATGAATAAAATTATTGTATAAAAGGTTATGTATTTTTTGATTAATGAATATAAAGTGATTATATAGGATATTAATGTGAGGAAATCATTCAGACATAAGGTAAGAGGATTATCGAAGCCAACTCCATTTCCTTTGGGGTTTTCCTCTTTCACACCAATTTCAGTATGTATATTCATTTAATGATACATGAATTTTATTTAATTATTTTTACATTTACTTTTCTTTTATATACATTTTTTTACTTCAGTTTATGACAAACACAATGTTTTCCAAAAGAACTATTCTTATAAAAACACACCTTTAACTTCCCTTGAGATTGTTTCTTCTTCACTCAAGATTGATGATTCTTATACCAATAATATTATTCAAGTTTTTTATTTCCCAATGTATATTCATGAATGTATGATTTATTAAATTAAACCCATTCTTTTACATGGGTTATTTTATATTCAAGAATGATATAAGTTCTATGTGGCATGCATGATAATGTAAATGTTATGATGTGATGGGTGCACCTGAAATTATATAGCGCAATGTAAATGATATGATATGAAGGGTGAAACCAAAATTATATGGTACTCTTAATTAGTTGGGTAATGTGATGTATCTCATGATAGAAAGTGAAATTTTCATGAATATGGTGCTTGTTTAGTTCAAAACTATGTGTGGCAGTTGACTACTAATACATGATGTTTCATTTTTATACATTGCCACATTACATGCCTCTATCTGACGCTTCCTATCATGATTATGATTTTGATCCTATGATTATTTTTTCATAATGATGATTATAATCACCAATATTATATTTTTTCATGTTCTTATATATCCTCTTACTGGGCTTTTAGCTCACCCCTTTCTTTGATGTATATCCCCATGTGACTACTTGTACTAAGGAGAATGCAAGGGCCAATAAGAAGCTATAGAATAAAGAATTAAATAATTTTTAAGTTTTATTATATAAAGTTTATGTATTGTCCTAATTTTACCAAGAGACTAATCATTTTAATCATATTTTTGTAACACTATTATGTTGTAATCTTTAAAATGATTTAATAGTCATGTAAGAAAAAGTAGGGTAATTATATATAGCCATATCCTTTGTCTCATGTCAAAATCCTTCTATGTGAAAGTATATTTCAAACTATTATGATATTTTTATAACTTGAATACCCCACCATAAAGATAGTGTATATCAACTGAGGACCTGAATTACTAAATCTGATGGTAAAAACATAATATTTACATTTTTGGCTTTGATACAAACAATTATGACAAAATTTAAAATTAAAAAAACATAAAAAATAAAAAGGAAACATTAGATCAATTACATACCCAAGGAACATTTAGGTTTATTTTTTTATATAAATAAGAAAAACTCATTAAAAGTGGACAAAATCAATCAGTATTTATTTTTCACAAAAAATAACTTTTTTTAAAATGAAACATTTTTTATTTTCATTAAAAATATTCATAACTTTAGTATTGAATTTATATTTACTATTTAAAATCCTTTAACCTTGTGAAAAAATATTTAAATATATGGGATGAGCACAAAATTATCTATAAGGTATAAAAATGAAAGAAATCCATTAATCTAGTGAAAATCATTGAAAACCCATAATTTTTTTACCTTTATCAGAATATTATTTATGCTTGTGAAATAAATCATATCAACATGAAAAAAAAACTTTTTGCACAAGATTTCCATTAAAACCCATAACAAGAAAATAAAAAACCGTTTTACGGAAAATTAGTGAAATATATTCAAAACCTATGTTAAATTAATTTCAGAAATAACTGGAGACCAATTAAATCAACATAATAAATATTCTTTCTTAACTCCCTCATTATTCCATTTAACGAAAGGAACATTACTCAATGTATTGGAAATCTATATCGAGATCACTTGTTATATAAGATATTTTGGGATAACCCATCATATAAGTTTTATTGGTCTCACCCATCATATTATATAATTATCAAGTACCATATCATGAATAAAACATTTATTCTTTCACCTTTTCATCATAAACCCTTGAAAACTCTTTTGAACCCATATGAAAAACATTTTGAGATATTGATATATCTCTTTCCATTATAATACAAAATTTAAAACTAAAATTATTTGAACAATGAGAAATAGGGATTTTTTTGGAGAAAAATTTAATCTTATAAAAAAATCCAAAAAATCTAATAAAAGATGCGGTAGTAGGAAAATATATTGATGTTGTATATGTAAATGTATAACATTCCTTTTAACTTTTTAAAAGAAAGTCCAAGCATTCCGTAAAAATATTCCTTTTGAAAACCATTGAATGAAGTTTAAAATAGACCTAAAATTTCATTTTTAATACATTTATGTCCACATAAATACATCCATAAAATAAACTTAAGAATATAGAAATAGATAATTTTTTTTAAAAAATAAATATTTAAATAATTTAAAATGAGGTTTTAATTTAATGTGTCTCTTATCTAGAGTCTAAATCATTAGGTATGTTCATTAACTTCTTAAATAATAGATTATGTTAATTATTTACTTTCTAAATAACCTTTTGGGAATTTATTATTCCTTTTATTTTATTTATTACCATGTTAAATTTAATTACTTAATAAATTAAGTTCACATTAGACGTTTTAATGATATTCGACTCATATATTAAAAATGACCTCGGTGGGATGACTATGTTCAAAGAAAAAATTATTCCATAATATCCGTAATAGTGATTATGACATAATTAAAATTTTTATACATAAATTTACATTTCAAATCAACCATTAGATATGGTTATAAAAAATAAAATATGTTATAATCATGAAGACGGTAGGTTGTGCATACGATTGAGTAATGTTTCGATTTTTCAACGTACATGATGAAAATAAGTTAAGTATTATTTTAAAATTTTAGAATTATGATTATATCATTAATTTAATATCATAAATTTAAATATAGTCATATATAGAATCCATGTGATGTGGTTATGATGAATGAATCACATCGCTTCCTGGAGGTGGTAACCTACACACACACACACAAATGACAATATCATTTTTTAATGGATGTAAAGGTAAGAAAATTGATGATATATTCTATTAACATAAAGACAATTATATCATTAGTATCATATATATATATATATATTAAATACATAATTATATTCATATATGAGAGGCGGTGATGGAAAATGAATTAGATCAGTTCATGAGTTGGTAATCCACTATACTCACGAACAATGGTTTTGCTTCCCATTTGATGGAAGAAGAGATAGATATTGGTTATTAAATTAATATAAAAAATATAAGTATATGTAATAAATAATTTTTATTATTTTTTCATATTTTAAAGTATATAAATTAGATATAATAAAAAATAAAACTAAAACATTCAGTTAAAATCCATACCTCTTATTTGGACACCCTCATTTTATTTACACCTTAATCCAAATAAGGATGGTATTATTCCAAAAATAGTAACTCTAGAATACAGGGAGGGATTTTATAAAGGTATTTGGGTAGGGAATATTAGAACTATAGTTCTCAAAATGTGCGAGGAAGAGAGGATAGGAGGTTCCATTTAATAAGTGGGGGGGGGGGGGGTGGGCTTTTGGAATTACTGAAACTATTAAACTAATATAAATTAATTTTATTAGAGAAATGGACATAATTGATATAATTACAATATATTATTATTATTGGTAAAAAAATATAATAAGATAATTTTTTATCACATTAATATTATATTGTTACCCTTATCTCTTTTTTAACCCCCGTTAACCTTTTTGACAATTACGACGATATCAATGTTTTTAACACTTTTGGGGTTAAAAAATTTACTATAAAAGGAAAAATGAAATATAAATGGAAAAGGGATGATATTTTGAACCATATATAATACATATGGATGAATATATTTTTTTTATTAATTTTAAATCATTTAATAAAATATTTTTTATTATAAAATATAATTAATGTCATTTTTCAAACAATTCCATTAATTTAACTTAAAAAAACATTAAAACAATATAATTATAATATAATACTTAAAAAACTCACTAATATATTATATTTATCTATAAAATTCATGGTACACTATTAATCACCCAAAAAATAATTCTTTTAGAGTTTTTAAAATCATTCACTTAATTTTTCTAATGCTTGCACTAGTACCATGTTGGCATTCCGTAAGCATTAAAGGTAAGTATGACATCAATAAAATTAAAAATAAATTAACATTATAAAAAAAGTCATGTATACTTCAAATAAACATTTATAACAAAAAATAATCTGTTTTTATCACTATCAAACAATATTATAGATATTAAAAGTAAGAGAGTGAAATTTTTGACTCTATATTTTATCAAAATAATTTATAAGTCATTTTCAAATTAATGTTGAAAAAATTGACATAAATTATAATATTATATTTTTATGGTATAAATAAACTCATAAAATAGATTAAATTAACGTTTTAATGTAAATTTTAGTTCTTTTAATATTATTTTTAACCTTAATTACCCTAATTTACCCTTACTGTGGTGATAAATATTTACTATGATTACAATTCATAATTAACAAAAATAAAAAGGGAACTATTTATAAAATTTAAACATATGGTTTAAAAATATATAATACATTTATTAATATTCAATTTATTCAAGTGGAAGAAATTAATAAAAGGTTAAAACACAAAATTCAATGAAAAATAATTTTTAGAAAAATGCGTTTTAAGTCCAAAAACAAACTTATACCAAAATATGGTATAATAACGATTCACATGTAATTAATTATATTTTTTATAATTAAAGGATACTTATGATACTTTAATATAAAATTAAATGAAAAAATATACTTTTTTATAAAAATAAATGATAATTTTATAAAAATTACTAATTTTCTTTATTCACTATAAAATAAACCATTTTAGAATATTCACAAAATTTCACCATAAGATAATTTTAATATGAACATTTAAAAAATGATATAACTTTTATAAAATATAATTTCCAAAATTTATATAAATTAATTATAATATTCTCTAAAAAAAGCAATAAATCCATTTTTGAATATTTTTTTCTGATGAATAAAATGACTTTACTAAAAATTTATTTCTTATTTCCAAATAATTTATCAATAAATTTTTATTGAATTATGGATTTATATATATTTCATAATATGGTTATTATTATTTATACCCTTAAATTTTAAATCTATTTTATAATATTCACATTTTAATAATAATATTTCATGGTTTGTTTAAGATCAGCATTGCGTGTCGTATATGCTATTAAAAAAAGTTTTATTTTAACATCTCATGATATTAAATTATGCCTAATTTAATAAATTTCATCCTAATAATTGGAACTTGGGCTTAGTAATCGAGGGTTTTACATTTTAAAAATACTTTTATTAAAATCCCAAATTATAAAAAGGGTTAATAAAACCTCCCTTTGAAGTGAGGAAAAAGGAAATAAAAAGGTAATTCCGAATAACCCATACTAGTTTCCAAATAAGATAACATTAGTGGAAAGTGAAAATATTTTTATGAAGGTAATAATAATTTCAAAAGAATTATGGGAAGTGATAGAGAACATTGCTTACAATAATGTGAATGATAAAAATAATGTTAATGACAACAAAACCGCAAATCAATGAGGTGTGAAAAGGACCATCAATTCATAAAAAATGAATTTAATAGGAAAATATTTTTGTTTCAATATCCTTTTACTATAATTAAAAAATTTATTTTACCATATAGACTAATAAGTTATGAAAATATACTCACTTGAAAATTATAATTTCATCCTTTAATTAATTTCAACCATAATATCATCATTTTCACTAAACGATAACTATTTAAAATGATTTTTTCATGCCCAAAGCACTAAAATAAAATTCTAATAGATAACTTAATTCTATAAAAGGATAAAAATAAATTCATAAAATCTTTATAGATTCACCAAAAGAAATTTTTTTAGCCCAAGATAATTTCTAAAATGAATAAACCATCATATGAAGAAATAAAAAATTAATATTTAAAGCCTCAAAAATGACACCCAAAGTGCTTCTTAGATCCTTCAATAAATAACTAACCATTAAACTCATCAAAAATATTCTTGAACAATTTAAAACCCCACAAATCTGAATGATTTTATCATATATTATTCAAGGATTAATTTATATTCAATCAATATTAGTCACTCATAAAGTCATATACAAAAAATGTATATTCCCTAATCATATGATCTAAAAAATATGATAATACTATCCATAAATAACATGAATAAATATAATTACACATTAAAATAATATATGCTTAAAAATGTATTTCAACCTTTATTCATCAAATAAAATCCTACCACGTCTAATAATATTATTTCTACCTTAATTATATAACATTACCTGAAAATATAGTGATCTTCTTCAGAATTAATAATAATCACTTAATCACAAAATCACTTTTCAATTCCATGGTTATCTATACTATAAAAAATATGTCCCAAAAACCAATATAATTTTTATATTCAATTTAATTAAGTAAACAAAACAATGTTATACTAAGTATGACATCACATAGGCCAATGATAGATGCTTCCCCCATGTCTCCCTTCAGTTTTGGGTTCATGCCTTATGGCCCTACCAGATGCGACGAGTTGTCACCCGACCTATGAGTTGTCCTTTTAATAAATATATATGAATATAATTCCTACAACATTCCCAAACATATGATAAAAATCCTTAAAAATGTAATTTTATTTTTATAAAATAATTCTTTATGTTAAACCCAAGGGTCACATATCCCTCAAACCAAAAAAAATCCTCCCAAAATTTCATTAATCGCCTCAAAATCCCATCACTTAAAACCTCAAATTAGTGATTATAAGATTGTGAACTTATGATCAACCTTAAAATTATAAACCCATGATGGTATCCAAAACAATTAAGTTATACACACATTAAAACATTATAATCTCCATTTTTTAAACCCTAATTGGATACCATCTATAATAGCTTGGGAATGTCACTCTCGAATAAGATTATAATAATATAATGTTTATATTTATATATTTTATTCCATTAATTGTAACCCAATTTAAACCATCAAAAACTTACATCATCGAATAGAAACATTGGAATAATTACATACCCAAGGTAATTTTAGGTTTAGAGTATTATAGAATTAGGAAAAACTATTTTAAAGTGGACCCAACCACTGAATGTCCATTTTGCTTACAATATAAAGATTTTTAAATAAAAAATGTTATCTTTTTCATAAAAACATTCATTAATTTCAACTTGAAATCCTATTTATTACTATATATTCATAAACTCTGTGAAAAATAATTAAAAAGGCAGTATGAGTACAAAGAATCTCAGTAAGGGATATAAAAGAAAGAAATCCATTAGTAAATATAAAAAAAAGAAAATCCACAAGTATTTTACCTTTATTATAATATTATTTGAGTGTATAAAATAAATCATATCCATATAAAAAATATATTTTTTTCTCAATAAAACCATTTGGACTCATAGAAATCAGATAAAAACCCATTTTATGAATCATTGAGAATTATATTCATAAAACATATTCAAATCATGTCAAAAATAATGGATCCTAGTTAAATACTTATGAGAAAACTTCATGGTTTACTCCCCACTCTTTCCTTTACAAATATTTAACATTACTAAATGTATTGGAGAGATATATCAGGCTCAAAATTTAGATAAGATGTTTCACTCTCACTCATCATATAAGATTTATCACCCACCCAACATATTACGTAATTATCATTTTTCTTATTATGAATAAAACATTTTATTCATTAATATTTTCATCATAAACCCTTGAAAAACTCTTTTTAACCCATATGTATTTTTTTTGGATATTGATATATCCCTTTATGTTAAAATAATTATTTAAAAAAACAACTAGAATAATGGGAATAGTGGTTTTTATTACATGAAAACATAGAGGCTTATATAGGAATCTAAAACATAAAATAATAGATGTGGTTGTGAGAAATTTCATTGATGCCATATATATATTAAAATTGAACATTCCTTTTTCCTATTATGAATAAAATCAAAACATTCTGTAAAAAATTACTATTTTGAATAACATTAAAAGAAAGTAAAAAGAGATATAAAATACATTTTTCATTAATTTATTTTCATATAAATACATATATATAATAATTTTAATAATATTGACATGGAAGAAAAATATTTGTAAAATAAATCTTTAAAACATTTAAAATAAGGTTTTATGTTAAAGTGTTCCTTACCCCAAGTCTGAATCACTATGTACATTATTTATCTTCCTAAATAATAAAATTATTTTAATTATTTAATTTATTTATAAAATTTTTCATTTTTATTATTCCTTTAATTTTATTTATTACCTTGTTATATTTAATTACTTAATCAATTAGTTTCATGCTGGATGTTTTGATGATATTCAACTCATATATCCAAAATGAATTCAGAAGGTTAAATTTTGTTATAGTGGAAATTATTATATAATATGAAGAAAAATAATAATTAAATAATTATAATTTTTATACATCAATTATATATTAAAAAACAACCAATAAATATGTTTACTAAAAATGAACTACATTACAATCATGGATATAGTAGGTCATACGTACGTATGAGTAATGTTTCCATTTTTCAACGAACATGATGCAAAGAAGGTAAGTATTATTTTATCATTATAGAATTATTATTATACCATAAATATCATAATATTACTTTAAATAAACTTATATATTGAATCCATGTGATGTGGTTATGTGAAACGAACACATCACTTCATGGAGGTGGTAATCCATATATATGCATGAATGATGCTATCATTTTTCAATGGATAAAAAAGAAATAAAATAAAAGATAAATTATATTCAAAGAATTATAATTATTTCATGAATATCATATATATTCATTAAATAAATCATTATAACCATATGTGATAGGTGGTGATGGAAAAAAAATTTACCTCAGTTCACGAGGCGGTAATCCGCTGTGCGCACGAAAGACGATTTCATTTCCCATTTGAGAGAATAGGATATGTATATTAGTTATGAAATTAACATAACAAATTTTAATTATTTGTAAGATAATATTTTTATTTTTTTTAGCTTGTTTTAATAATATTTTAAGGAGGTAGAATAAGAAATAAAACTAAAACATTTGGTTAAAATCGATAGGTCCTATTCGAATAATTTCAATTTCCTTACACCTTAATCCCTTTAGTGTTCATATTATGCCGAAAATAAGAATTTTAGAATGTGGAGAGGGATTTTTGGAAGTTATTTGGGAAGTTATTTGAAAATCTAGGGTTCTTTAAAATTGTAAAGAGGATATAAGAGGAGGTTTTCTTTTATAAGCGAGGGGAGGGGCACTTTTGGAAATATATAAAGTATTAAATTAATATAAATTTATTTTAAAGGGAAAATTTCTACAAATTGATATAATTATAAGATATTATGAGTATAGTTTTAAAAAATGTCTCCAATAAAATTTATTCATATTTAGATTATATTTCTAACCTGATTTATTTGTTTTAACCCCTCATTAACCCTTTTGACAATTACAACTATATCATTGTCTTTTCCTCTTTAGGGGTTGAGAAAGTTAGTATAAAAGGGAAAATGACCTATAAATAGACCATAATTGATATTTTAAACCATATACCATTCAATTTTTTTAATATATATATTTTAATAATTTTAAATCATTTAATAAAACATTTTTTATTATAAAATATCATTAATGTAATTTTTGGAACTATTCATTTATTTTAACTTTAAAAACGTCATGAAAATGGAACTTGAATATAATGAATTTAAACCTACCCAATATGATATTTTGATCTATTAAATTTGTGATATATTGTAAATCACCCAAATAATATTAATTTTAGAGTTTTTAAAATCATTTACTCGTATTTTCTACTGCTTGTACACAGACTGTGTTGGCGTTGCGTAAGAATTTAAGGTAAATATTCCATCACTAAAATATAAAAATAAATTACCATGATAAAAAATAATTTATATTTCAAAGAATTATTTATAACTTAACATAATTTTTTTCTATCCCTCTTATAAAATATAATTGATATTTAAAACAAGAGAGTGACATCTTTGACTTTATATTTACTTAGAATAATATATGTCATTTTCAATTTAAAATGGAACTAAATTGCAATAAATAACAGTATTGGATGAAAATATAAGAACCCAAATCATAAAATATATTAAATACGAGTGTTAAGGTTATTTTTAATTCTTTTTATTTTATTTTTAACCTTAATTTCTTGATTTACACTTACCAAGGTGAAAAATATTTATTATGGTAACTATTCATAATGGTAATAAATAAAAGGGAAACATTTTCTGAATTTTAACCAAATGATTAAAAATATAAATTCTAATTTTAAATATTAAATTTATATATTTGGTAGAAATTAATTTAATATTAAAATGAAAAACAAAATTAAAAACAGTTTTGAGAAAAATGTGTTTTTAAACCTAAAAATGAACTTACCCCAAAATAAGGTATAATGACGATTACTATGTAATTAGTTATATTATTTTTAATTAAAGTATAATTATGATTATTTAATATAAAATTAAGATAATAATGATACTTTTTGATAAAAAAATAAGAGTTGTAACACACTAAGATTTTGCGGTACATTTTTTTAAATAATTTATTAGTTTGTGTTGCACGCAACACTGAGTTCGAAGGCACCGTGATCTATTAATAAGTGAATATTATAAGCGAGACATTAAAATAGTTAGAATTAATAGTATTTACCACATTATGAAATTTATATATTTAATATTTATCTATAATATTTTATAGACATAAGATAAGAATGAATTATATTTAATATATTTAATATTTATCTATAATATTTTATGCATTAAGAGATTATATTTTTTATAAAGGCAGTTTTACTGCCTTTTAATAGTGAACACATTTTAAATCTAAATTTTTATCTTTTAGATTTTTATATGAAAAAATTAACTTTTTATTTTAAATCCTAACATCATATTTAATTTGGTTCAATTTCGGGTATTTTTTGGATAACTTTAAGGTTTTTATGAATAGTGAAAAATAGTAAATTTTAATTAAAATTTTTTTTTCATCAAAATAACTTTTAGTGTTAAATTATAATTTTTATTAGTTTTAAATTATAACTATATTACAGTTTTATAATTTAATCCAACACAGGTCATTGGCCTCAATTTTAAATTTAAATTAGATATAAAAACGTTTCAATCTTTTACATGTTTTAAACTTTAATAACATGTTTTTTCACCCCATCAACGAGATTAATTTTAAATTAATTAATAAAACTTATATGTTTTAAATTTTTAAAAATGGATTTCATATTTGGAATCAGTGGGTACAAATTATGTAAATATCTTTCTTTTATTTTTGGGAGTATGAATAATAACTTTAGTAAATTTTTATTTTCCACTACTAAGGATAAATAAGGTAATTAAAAGTAAAAATAATGTTATAAACATTAAAATATTACCCTTAAACATTCCAAAAAACTATTTTATGAATAAAATTAGACCCTTAATACATGATTTTCTGAATTGAATCATTAAATGGACACTTTTCCATGAAAACTCATAAATATTATTTAAATCAAAGAAAGTGACAAAATGTCCCAATCTTATTTATTATAAGTATAATAATTTTATTACAAGGATAAGAAGAAGATATATTAGATCATAAATATTATCTATAAGTATAAAAAAAGTATCTACATAATTGAAATTTATTTATAATTTTTAGGGATAAAATAATTACCTTAAATGTTGACACAACAATGATGCAACAATTAGTTTATTAATTGGAATATAAAATAAAGGATATTAAAAATATTAAAATACATATTATTTTTGATAATTAATGTAATAAAATAATTTTATAGATTACCTAGACATATTAGGGATGTAATAAATTTTTTTTATGTTATCTAATGTGTTGATTTTTTTTAAAAATACAAACCACGAATAGTATAAAAATTGACATAAATGAAACTTTAAAATGAATAATATTTTATTAAATGATATAAAATTAAAAAATAATAAGGTTAAATATTTCGTCAATGATCCATTTGGAGTTATTTTTTCATTTTATTGTAACTATATTTACCCTAAAGAGTAAAAATCCAAGTTGTTATGGTAATGGTTAAAGAGTTTAACAAAGGGTTACCACCAAACAATAAGGTTAATATTGGGAGATAAAAATGACTAAAATTCATTTTATGAGAGTATTTAGACTCATAATCATATTAGATTCTAAATAAATCACTTTTTAGCTATTTTAAATCGAAAATAAATTTATATTAATTTAATATTTTAAAGTATTCCAAGATTGCCCCTCTCATCTCTTATAAAAAGGCACCTCCTACCTCACTTTATCACAGCACTTTGATCCTTCTTTCTTGACCAAAACTGGAAAATTTACCTTATAAAATTCCATATACACATTTTATAGGTTCTTTTATTCTCAAAATACCAAACCTAGTGTGCATAAGAAGAGATACAATGGAGGTTTTCTAAAGAAGAAGTAATCGTCTTTACCGATTCCTTCAAAATTATTTCTTCTTCTACTTTCTCTTCAAGAGTTGTTTCCATTATAAAATAATAACTAAAACATCATACCTATTCTGATATTTTATTTTTATTATGTTATAACATATCCTTACTTTTATCCATCCTATGAAAAACAATATCACTATGCGTGTGTACGTATGACTTACCATCACCACACCACGATGTAATTTGTTTTCCATCACCGATTTATTTAGACAAGTTTAATGATGAATATAATGGATATGAATAATAAATATTACATGATATTTATTCTTTATAATTAATATAACACCCAATTCCTAACCATATTACCATTAAGGTAATGATCCCATCTCTCATGTATAAGTACAACATACCACCCCCAAGATGCGATGAGATCCATTCTCCATGTTAACCATTCAAGAATGACTATAAAAATGTAAATAATAAGTGAATATAATATTTATGAACTTAATATAATTATGTATATGAAGAAAATATATACTATTTATAATAAACAAGACTTACATGATAAAAAAAACATAAAAAAAGTAAGCAGTTTACACCCAAAACAAAGGTAATAATGAAATATTTAAAAAAAATGATATAAGAGGATCATATATGATATCATAAATATGGATATAGTTTTGGTATCACTTAATAAAATGGTTTCGACATTATACAGATGGTTAACGCACCCTCAACTAATGAAAAGTATAAGGTAAGGGTTAATTTCACAATCCCATTATTATCCAGGATTGTGTATACATAAGTATTTACCAGTTAATATTTATCATCAATGCCCATGTTTCTTAAAAGTTTTTTAAAAAATATTTTACTATTATCATAAAAATGTTTGAATATATTTTTACCCATGTTTTAATTTTTATAAAATGTTATGAAAGGAATATTTTTTTCATTTTCCTTACAAGGTACTTTTTTTGACTTTTTTTGATAAAGTACAAGAAGAATGTTTTTTAACTTCTACGGCATGAGCAAAAATTATTTTAAAATATTTGAAGATTATTTTCACTGAATTTTTTTTCTTTTAAAATTTAACTCCCATTTTAAAATAATTTCAATATAAAAAGGGGTATTTCAATCAATAAAATTTTCATGATTTTATTAGATTATTTTCATCTATGTTAACATCCTTTGTTGAATTTTTTGTTTAATCGAGTTTGATTTATTATAATATATTCTAAAATATTTTATTGAAGGGTTTATGATAATTTTGACTATATGTGTGCTACTTTGGCACCATTCTTTGTTTATGGTTTATGTATTCAAATTTTGTGTTCTAGTTGCACAATATGAATGTTTATATTGTTTTTGTTTCACTCTTTTCATACGAGGAAATCATTGGACTTAGTAAGTGATGGAAGAGGCCTAATATAGCTCCTCGATGCATCGGTAGGTCCCATGAGGAAAATTAGATATGGTTTCTACCGATGACTTAACCATTTGTTTTCATATGTATTAGCTAAGGCCTCAACGGTATGTTTTAGATATAGAACATTATGCATTCCCTCATTATGAGAATATTTATTTATATTCCATATGATTATTATACTAGTATAATATCCATGATTATTATTTCTATATCATGTGATTATTTTATATGTAATTATTTATTTTTTCGATATTATGCTCATGATTATGTTTAAAAGGCTTGTGTTTCAATTATACACCTCGCCTTAAGGTTTATGATTATTTATTCATAATAGATTTCAATGTAAACTTACCCTTACTGAGCATCTAAGATCACCCATTTCTTATGTTTTATTTTTCCTAGGATGATAAGATGTGTATTGTGATTGATATGTAGGGTTAATCTAGGAGAAATATGGTGTTCTCAAAGAAGTCTCTAAGTTGTATTTTATGTTTGAAATTGTAATGTAAGGATCATGTATGTAAACTATTTTACTAAACTACTAAAGTGACTAATCCTTTGGGATTCAAAACTTTTATCTATTCTAAAATAATAAATTAAGGCATTGGCTCTATGAAACCGTGGTTGGTTTTTTTACAACAGTTTTTTAGAAATCCGTATTTATCACTATTTATTGAAAAATTATTATGTTTAGAAAAATCCAAAAATTTTACCCTAAGATAATTTTGTTATACTAATTTTAAAATTTATATCATTTTTATAAAATAAAATTTCTGAATTTTAATAAAATTAATTGTAATATACACTCACAAAAATCAATAAAATCCATTTTTGAAGAAAACTAATTTTTTGAAGAATAAAATGACTCTATAGAAAATTGATTGTGTATTTTATAAGAATTTATCAATAATTTTTATTGAGTAGGGAATTTATATATAATTAATAATATATTTATTAATATTCATACCAAAAAATTTAATTTCTAGATTATAATGGTCACATTTAAATAATAATATTTCATGATTCATTTAAGACTTGTATTCCGTGTTGTATACACTATCGAACAAAGTGTTCATTTAAAATATTGGAATGTTACATAGTGAATCCATATAATCAAGGAAAATATTATATTTTACTATTAAAGGCCATGATTTGGATAGTTCTATTGATAGAAATTTAGTTTCTTTAATGAATAGGAAACCACTCTGTCATTTTACATAAGGAACTGAACCAATCCTTTCTTTGATTCATTACAATATATTATAAATCCTTACTTTACTGATCGTAGAGTAAATATTGGTTCATTGAAAAATCTACCATTTTATCCTCAAATATATCCTCATATCCCTTTAAAAATATTAATTTTATCCCTTTACATGTTAACTTGGTTAATGAGTTGGCTAGTTGAGAAATATTTTGAATAAATAATTAAAAGAGACGAGCTCAGCTCAAAAAACTAAGTATCATAGTAATATTATTATATTCTGTATATTCATTTACTACCTTCATCTTTGAAGGATCAACACATATTCCATCCTTGTAGATAACATGTATTTGAAAAAAACATAATTGATAAAAAATATACTCTTATTGAATTTACAATAAAATTATTTTTTCTCTTAATGTCTCAAGAATAATTCTCAAATGATTCTCATTCTCCCCATAACTTTTTGAGTATATAAATACACCATCAATTAATACTAATATTAAATAAAAAATATAATACTATAATACTTTATTCATAATATCCATAAATATAGAGGGTTAATTAGTTAATATAAAGTTAATACAATATACTCATAATGTCTACACCACATTCAAAATGAATTTTTTGGTATATAATCCTCTTTGATACTTAATTAGTGATAATTGAAGTGAAGATCAATCATTGAATTTCTTTTATCTCCATGGAGTTGATCAAATAAGTCATCATTGTACATGATATGATAATTATTCTTTATAGTAATGGTATTTATCTCTTTTTAATTGCTGTATGAACTCATAAACCCATCTACTTTCATAACAAAAATAACTAGGGATCCCCAAGGTGAAACAGTAGGGAGAAATAATCCCTTGTAAAAAAACTCCTATAACTATTTCTTTGGATCAACTAATTCTACTGGGGATATTTTTAGGGAATTTTAGATTTTGGTTTTCCATATAGGATATCTTTAGAAGAAAACTCTACTTCATGATAAAATTTATTTCCTATAAATTCTTCAGGTTACACATCAATGTATTCATGAACAATCAGTTGATCCTAAATTTTTAATTTTTTCTTTCTAAACACAGGTTTAATATTCTTTTATTCTAAATAAATTTCATTATTATTGGATACTGGAGGAGTATCCTAGTATTAATCAAATAATGAGGCATCACATCTTAATTAAAATAACTCCAATCCCACTTCATGTATCCTAATATCCTTTTATTGGAAATAATTTTTTTCATTATACTCTAAAATCAAATCCATACATAGAATTATTCCAAATTAAAACATTCATATGATAATCATGTATGCAAGTATGATGTTTCTATGAATCATAATGGGCACTAAATGATATAACCACATTGTATTAGTATTTCCATTAGGTATATTTATTGACAACTTATTTCAGAAGGTTCTATTAATGTTTTAATATTACCAACAAGTAATTTTGATTTAAAAGAGTGAGAATATCTAAAACTAAATAAATAATTGGATAGATTTGAGTCTATGAACAATGTACCTATTATCACATATTTAAGAAATACAACTTAATATGTGGTAATTTCATAATATTTTCCTTTCCCCACGGACATCTTCTGTTATGGATTCTTTTAAAACTTAGGGAATTAGTTTGAGTAATGTATCATCTCTTTGTAGTTTAAGCACTAGATATTACCAGATTTCTTATTTTACATGCATTCATAATCAAGATAAACCTTATCTACAAACTTACAAAAAAAGTCATGTTCCCTTTAAGAAAGTAAAATTGTGTTTATTTGTACAATTATCACATGTTCAATGTTCCACACTTACCTTCTTATTTATTTCCACATTTCCTTTTCCATGATTTTTAGTATTCCACTTCTTATCTTGCATTCATTTGAAAATATAAAACATAGAGAATTATTTTTTGGTGTTGATGGAACTTCACATTATATCATTTTATGATGAAAATTTTTGATATACTAATTTTAGAGACCCATATTAATCCCATCAAATAAATGGTCACTCCTATTTTCTAGTTTACATTTATATTATGAATCATGTATAAAAAATCTTATAAAATTATCCTCATACTCAACAATATTATACTCTTCCTTATACTTTATATTATGTAATTTCTTTTCCATATCAGCTCATTTCAGTCATGTGAAGTATTTATCAAATAACATCACTTTGAAAGCATTCCATTATATATTTTCTATCTCCACTTCCTCCTTATTATATTGAATTAGTAACAATCATTCATCAACATCTCCCCTTAGATGATGAACCACTATGAGAAATTTTTCACTTTCATTGTTCTTAAATCTTAATAGAATAATATTCATTACATAACAGAATGATCCATTCCAGAATCATTTAGGCCTAGTGCCTTTGGAAACATGGATACACAAACAACTGGTTCATAAGTGAACTATATCATATCCTAATAAGTTATTAATTACTAGCACCCTTCATAGGCATATCACACGTAATACCTATAATCATAACCAAGGGGAAAGAAACATAATAAAGGGGGAGATCATATGGTTAGTAAGGTTAAAAAAGGGAGATATCAATTTAACATGAGCATAAGGGTATGAGAATATAAGAATAACATTTTAAAGATATCACCAATATATCATAGATTGCAAACATGATATATCACATAAATTATGGTAGTTCACAAGATATTAATCATAAATGAATCAAATAACATAAACTGTAATAGGTATAAGACATGGTGTTGTGGCATACATAAAACTGCAGAAAATATTATTTCATGGTTATCTACCAAGGCATTGATAACATATTAGGCTTGGGATTACCACTCATGTACCTGATTTAGGCTTGGGATAACTTCAATTGTACCCTATTTTATGCCTCGGATGACCTCCCATATACCCTATTTTTGTGTTGGGATAACATCCCATGTATCCTTTGAGCTCATATAACATTAATCATTACCCAATGCATTTTTGGGAGATATATGTCCCACCCATTACGTAGTGAAAATAATACATACATGTGTCAAATGATCATAAAAAATTAATAGCATTAGAACCTATTAAAAGAAATAGGTTTCATAAAACATTTCATCCCAATATAAACCATGAAAAATAATATAGTTTCATCAACATATTTTCATCATAAACATTAACCATCCAGGTAATGAATAAGGTTGATATCATTGGATCATATCACCTATGAAGATTATGTAACAACAAATGATGTCATCTTAGATAGAAAATTATTTTTAATGAAAAATCACTTGGAAAATTTATTAAATAAAATAAAAATTCATTAAAAATACTATTTTTAAAACAAATAATTCATAAAATATTATGGAAATACTTATATTTAAAAATACCCTCTAAAAATCATAAGGGGATATTTTCAAAAAAAATTAAAAAATTTCTCAAGGAAAATATCATTTTAATTAAAATTATTATTTTTTGAAACAAAAAAATTTTCAAAATACTTTTTCTTTTAAAATAACCTTTTAAACCTAGATAGAAATCTTTAAAAAATAATTTAAATCATTTTGTGAGGGAAATATACTTTGTTTGAAAATAAAATTTTTAAATCTAAAAAATAATAAAATATTTTAAAAGTCCTTTTATTTGAAAATAAACTTTGATACTTAAAAAGGAATATTTAAAACATTGAGTGGTCATAATGTAGGGAAATGTCATACACGTTAACAAAAATATTCATTTCACATTTTTTATAAAATCTAAACATGCCATGTTGTGAAAATGAAATAAATATTCCTTTTAATAAATTTTATAGATAAATTAAAAAAAGGGTGAAAATTAATTTAAAAAATCCTATAGAAAAATTAAATCATTTTTGGAATCATTTTTATAAAACATTGATATGAAATAAAAAATGGTCTTCAAATGAAGAGAGAAATAAATTTTGTTTTCATTAAAAGAAATATTATTTTGGAATCATGTGTACATTAAAATATGAAAATTGAGTGAAAATATGTATTATAAAGATATAAAAATATGATAAAAAATAAATTAGTTTATTTATATATAGATCATAATATTTTATCATTGAAAGAATAATCATAAATAATATCGATAAACAATGAGATTATAATATCAAACCTTTACCACTTTGATATATTTTGAATCATAGGCCCCAATAAAGAATAACATCGAATGAGACTTTTAAAATTATTAAAATAATAAGATTCATGATAAAAAATTTCAAATGGGTAATATATACACCTCATAGAATAAGATAGGTGCATAACATAACTTATGCCCTAAAGAAGGCAATTTGAGAAAAGAAATCCATTACTGCTTTGGTAAAATTTGGACTATAAAACCCATGAATGAGGGATCCTAAAATGGATATGTAAAACTAAATAATTTTTAAGATAATAATAATAAAATAAATTCTCTTGTATTATATACGCCACATAAAATAAATAAGTGGTAAATATGGATTTTTTGTCACAGAAGTAAAAAGTGAGACGAAAATTCCTTACCTTAAGGCCACTCCCTACAGGCGTGCAGAAGGCAATGGCAGGGGGAATGGAATCTTCATCCCAAGCGTATCTTGCACAAGGAAAGGACTCCCCCCCATCGATCCCTTCCCCCATAGTCTCCTCCCAAAGGTAAAACGCAGCTCCAGGTACCGTTTCTTATAAGGATCTTATCACTTCCCCAGTCGTGGTTTCTGAGTTGCCTCTACCTTCGAAAGAAGAAGAGACGGAGTTCAGTTAGAACATTGTTCCCTATTCTTCTGTAGGTGGGTAGCCTCCTCTAGCAGGCTTTGCTGTCCCTCCCCTGATCTTCTGATTTATCTCAAAGGGGATGAGCATGGAGAATGGATTGCATGGTTTTTCTTACGGGCTGTCAGGTCTTTTGAATATGGCGCCCCTACCTATTTCCTGCTCCCTCCTTGTGATGTTGGGTTGTACCCCTATGAAGGAATGGCCCCTCGTATGTGTAGGTTCTCCTCTAAGATTCCACAGTCTCTCTAATATGCCGAAGGAGCTCATCCAGTGTCCCAGGATCTCTGGGTGCTCTACTCCACCCAATCCTCAAGATCAGGATTCGTCTATCCCCAACACCCTGAGAACTGAACCCCAAATAGGCTCGAAGGTGCCTAAGCATGAGGGTGTTTTCACATGGTCAAAATCAAGATCCATGAGGGAGAGACCATCCTCCCATTTCACGAAGACCTTGAACTATGGAGCCAATTCTAGAGGCTTGGTTTTTCAATGATTCATGTTCTCTTATGGAACGCCCATGGACTTGGTGCCCGAGTTAAGTCGGATTTTATTGCTACAGAAGTCAGAAAACACAAGGCCACCATTTTTCCTTTTGTCGAACATAAGCAGAAGGCAAGAAATATCAAGGACTTTGCTTGGAGGCTCAAAATTCATGGTTCCCTCCATGCAGACCCATCTAACAGGCACATTTAAATCTTTTGGCACCAAAAATATTCCATGGAATTGGCTCAGCCAGGGAATCAATTCATCACCACCAAGGTGACCAAAGGCGACATTGTTTTCCTTTTGACCACTATCTATGAAAGATGTGAACCCCTTCAAATGGAGACCCTATGGAGTGATTTAAATTCCTTCAATCCTAGTAGTTTTCCTTGGGTTTTTGAAGGGGATTTTAACGTAGTGGAAAATCTGGAGGAAAGGAAAGGCCGAGGCCCTTTTCAGTGGAAGGCCAGTAGTGATTTTTCTAAATTTATGGCTGGGTAAGGCTTATGTGATCTAGGCTTCATAGGAGACTGCTTCACATGGTGCAACAACCGAAGGGGTCCCCATCGTTCGTGGAACTGGTAGGATAGATGCCTAGCCAACTCTCATGCTTCCACCGTGTTTTCCAATACTAAGGTTAATCACTTGGTTCATGGCATTTCTGACTACTTTCCCCTGCTAGTTTCAATTTCATCTGGGCAGGAACATTAGGATCAATTTCGCTTTTACCAGTAGTGGGTTCTCTTTTCGGGGTACCATGATGTGGTTCGTGAAATTTGGGAGACCCCAGTGCAAGGGCATACTTGGGTTTCCATGCAATATAAACTAAGCTACCTAAAGGATCTCCTCTAGGCATGGATTAAATAAATCCACTCCAGCTATAGTGACTGAATTGATTCCATGAAGGAGGTGGAGGACCTTGAGCTATGTTTGAAACATGCATTGGACGACCACACGTTTTAGGAACTCTCTCGCAGAAAGGAGGCTGTGGCAGAGCTGCTTTTATCCCAAGAACACATGGCTAGAGAAATGTCGAGAATTAAATGGCTTAAAGAAGGGGATAGGAATTCCGCTTTTTTTCATGCATGAATCAAGGAGAGAAAGAGGCCTATCAGACCAAATTTGCACCTCGAAGTCGAATCTTATACGGATGATAGAGACATCATGGAAAATCGGGCATACGCTTACTTCAAGGATCTTCTGACCGACCCTTACTCCCAAATTATAAATGGGTATACAAGAAGGGACAATGGGATATTAGAGGTTATTTCCAGAAGGTTTTCTAATCAGAACAAAGATAATATGAGTATCATTCCTAAGGAAAAGGAGGTTTATAATGAAATTATGAACCTTAACCCATAAAGTTCCCCGGGACCGAATAGTTTCTCGAGCTCCTTCTATAGGAATTCTTGGGAGATGGTGAATGTAAATATTGTCTTGGCCATTAAAGAATTCTTTAGGGGTGAGTCTCTACCACGAGTTGCATGCTCTAAAACCATGGTGATCCTCCCCAAAACCAGAAATCCCTTCTCTTTGTCGCATTATATACCGGTGAGTCTGTGCAATTTCCCTTATAAAATCCTATCGAGCATCATCAAAATGAGATTGTTTTCTCATCTTAATCACTGGATCTCCATATAGAAACATATTTTTGTAAAGGGTCATTCCATTCAAGGATCCCTGGAACTTGCTCAATAAATGACAAGGGACATCTACCATAAAACACGCGTCTCCAACATTTGTATCAAGATGGACATGACTAAATCATACAACCGAATGGAGTGGGGTTTCATTA
Organism: Viscum album; assembly: GCA_963277665.1. Lineage (NCBI taxonomy): Eukaryota > Viridiplantae > Streptophyta > Magnoliopsida > Santalales > Viscaceae > Viscum > Viscum album. The sequence continues at coordinate 1,908,674,595 of OY728133.1, read as the reverse complement.
AAAAGGTGATGATAGGTATGGTTTTTTCTCCCATAAATATTGACATTGTCTTGAGATGTTTTAGCTCAACGTGGATGGAAATTTTTTTTATGGGAAAATCCTACGGTTTCTTCAAGGAAACTCGTGGTCTGAGGCAAGGCGACCCGGTCTCCCCAAGAATTTTCATTTTATCTCAAGATGTCCTCAGCCAGCTCATCTACATGAGTTTTATATGAGGAGATACATTGTCATTTAGAAGGTGTATGAGAGTGCAATCCATTTCCCACATGATGTACGCTGACGACACCATAATTTTCACAAACGCTGGTAGATCATCACTTAGGAGCTTGATCATGGTGCTGGAGGAGTAATGCCACTGGAGTGGTCAGGTGATCAATAGGGACAAGAACCTCTACTATATTTCAAGAAAATGCACGGATAGGCAGAGCTTGGAAATCGAGAAAGCCCTCTGTATGAAATGAGGCAACTTTCCCATGGAATATCTTGGGGATCCCATCTCTTAGGGCAGAATTATTATTCAGGATTTTGACTCTATTCACAACAAGATTGTAGACCGCATCCATAACTGGAAGAATAGATTCCTTTCATTAGGTGGCCACATTGCCCTCATTAACAGTGTTCTCTTTGCTGCCTCGATTCATTCCCTCTCGGCTGTCAAAGCTCCGAAGGGGGTTATCTCCAAAATTGAAAATCTCTTGGCTGGATTCCTCTGGACTCCCCTTGCGGAGGAAAAAAGTCACTGGTCTTCATGGAGGAAGGTGGATAAGCCTACTGTAGAAGGTGGAATTAACGTGCGATGTCTTGAAGACACCATCAAATACACGCATGAAAATATGGCCTGGGAAGTAGTGGAACAGTGCACTCTTTGGGGTAAAACCATGCATGATAGGTTTGGATTTCAATAGTGGATGGAAGGATGCGGGTCTCTGTTTTGGTTTGACATCTCACAGCTTTTACCCAAAATGTACCAGCTTTCTCAATGGATAATTGGGAAGGGTGATATATACTTCTGGAACCACAACTGGGCAGGGAAGGTGCTTGGGTTTCCTAGATTCCCTACCCCTACCCTCATGTTCAAGGAAGCCATAAAGTATCCGGACTACATACATGCGGTGCTGAATGAGGAGCAATAGGACACATATAATCTCATCGACCTCTCTACGGACACAGATCAATGTATGTTCACCCCCTTTTCTATAGGGTCTTTTAATTCCTGGGACTATCTGTGCTCGTGGGAGGTTCCAGAAATGGTGGATTGATGGAATGATACTTTATGGTCCAAATCCATTCCATCGAAATATAATTTTCTGCTATGGAGAATTAAGAATATGGCCATCTCAATAGACGACAATTTCAAATGTTGTGGGATTCCAGTCGTGTCGCGCTGCTCCTACTGTGAAGCCAGTGCTAAGGAGAATGTTGACCATCTTTTCTTCAGAGGAGACTGAGAAACCGCGGTTTGGAGCTACTTTGGTATTTTTACCGGCTTTCTAGATCACAACATGGAGGACAATCCTTAAATAGTCAAGTGGTTCCACGGATTGGGGGATAGAGGTATAGAGAAGTTAGCCCGCACTCTGATCCAGCATGCATAGTGCTGGTCGATTTGGAAGGATAGGAAAAAACAGAGGTATGAAGGACTGAAATCTTCCAGTTACTCGATCATTCTCAAATCACAAAATCTCCTCATCGACTTAGATCACCTCTCCTACAAATGGCGGGTGACCCCCTCCCTTCATTGGATTAGCAGGCCATCGCAAGCCACTCGGCCAAACAACAATAGTTCAGGTGGCCATTGACTTCGGTGGAATCCTCTATCCTTGGGCCTCAAGCTCAATATAGACGAGTCCTGTAGCAGCGGGGTTCTGCGACATGGTGGCACTGTGCGGGCCCCGCATGGATCGGTGATCCTGACATTTTCTTCTCGTCTTGGCCATGACACATCTCTTCAGGCCGAAGCCAAGGCTATGGTGCAGGGGCTGATTCTGTGCCAATAGATGGACATTGTTATCTCAGAGATGGAAACAGACTCTAAAATTCTGCATGATGTTATGCATGACCTTTTCCCAATTCCGTGGTAAATTTTCTATATCATTAGAAAATGCAGAAAAATGATTAACAATAACATCAAAGTAAGGAACTCCTGGAGAGAGGGAAATCAAGTGGTGGGTTACCTAGCTTCGCTTGAGGTCATTGATCCTGACCTGGTTTGTTTACATAATATGCTCACTTTGAATCCCAAAGGGGTAAATTTGATCAGAGGGGATGCGCTCGGTCTTCATCACTTTATACCACTTTAGACTCTCCCTTTTAGGTGGTCTTGTATTTTTTTTTCTGTATCTGTTTTTGTTTTATGTTTTTGTCCCTTCCTAAATAAAAATTTAAATGATGATGACCATAATTATATATATAATACCATATATTATTTAATTATGACCTTTTATTACCTGTTTATTATGAATTCCTTGTTAAAATTACATTTTGGGTAATAAATGATTTTTGTGTGTGTATTTTTTCAATTTTTTATTTTTAGTACTCTTAATTTTATCATGGTTTAATAATATCTAGAATTTTAAAAAGTATATAAATATCATATATATTCTTTATATTTTTATTTTTATTAATCCATAAAAGTTAGTGATAGAAAATGAAATACACCGTTCATGGAGATGATATGCCATACGTACTCATGAATGTTTTTTCCATTTTATCAATGGATAAAATAAAATAAAGGAAAATAATACATTTGATTAAAATAATAAATTTTATGTAAAAAATATCACATATATTCCTTAAATTTACCCTAATTACCTTACATGCAAAGCGTTTTTGAAAAATAAATAACATCACTTCATGAGGGGGTAGTCTGATATACACACAAATGACGTTATCATATCCCTCATGGAATATAAAGTAAGAATTTATACATTATATAATAATTATATAAGTATAATTATGTAACAAATATCACATATATTCATTTAATTTATCCTTGTTACCATCAAGTAAAATATAAATGAAAAATATATCAAATAAGTTTATGAGGCGGTAGCCCGCCGTACACATGAGCAACATTATTCTTTTCTAATAGGTTGGGAGGTAAGAAGGTATTTTTTTATTATAATTAAATATATATAATAATATAATATATATAATATATAAACATTAAATCCATCATTATATCTAGCTATGAAAGGTGGTGATGGAAACCGAGTAACCTCAATTCGCGAGGTGGTAGCCTGCCGTACACACGATTGACAATCTTGTTTCTCATTTAATAGAAGAGGAGACATATATAAGTTATTAAATTAACATAATAAAATCTAATTATATGGTATATTTGGGTGTTATTATATAATAATATTTTAATAAAATTATAAGGAGTTAGTATAATAAGTAAAACAAAAACTCATATTTAAAAGCTTCACCACTTCTTGAGATAGTCACTTAGGTTTAAGCTAAATCCATCCTTGACTGAATTATGTTATCACAAAGGATTATATTATCTAGATATGTAATTAGTGAAGAAATTTTTTTATTTATTTTTTGAAACAAATGGTTTTTTATGTGTGAAGAGTATATGAGAGTTAGTGGGATTTTATAAGTGGGGGAGAGGATACACTTGAATTTTTTGAAAAGAATAAAGTGTACCCATGTTTTTATCAAGAAAAAAGAATAAAAAATTAGTAAATATAGAAAAATAAAGGTGATAAGGTTGATATATTAGCCTTTAATTATAATTGTAACAATTTATAGGTTATTTTACACCATATCTTTTTAGTTTAAGCCATAGTAAACCTGTTTTAACCTTATCTGCGGTAATTAATTTTTACTATTTTTACTATCCATTTAAAAAAAATTAACTTGAAATTATCATATGATATAAATTATTTTGATTTCAAATATGGAATCCATTTTCACTATTTAAATTATCTAAGTGGAAATAATTTATTTTAAAATTAAACTTGCAGATGAGACGAAAAAACTGTTTTCCAAAGTGAAAATATTCAAAAGATCAAAACGTTTGTATATAAAAATTAAATATTAAATTTATTAAAATGACCTAATTTTTATTAATATTGTAATGGCCCAGACCTCTCCGGCCCATTACTTTGTGGAATTTTGGTGTTGGAGGTGTCCGAGAGGTCAAGGGGACTTATCCCCAACACTTTGCCAATTTTCCAGTTCTGTGAACAGTGTTTCCAGTTTTATGAACAGTAACAGATCAGTCTCACTGATCGGTCTGATAGATCGGTCTCACAGATCAGTTTCACAAATCGATGTGACAGATCGGTTTCACAGATCGGTGTGACAGATCGGTTTCACAGATCGGTCTGACAGATCGGTTTCACAGATCGGTCTGACAGATCGGTTTCACAGATCGGTGTGACAGATCGGTTTCACAGATCGGTCTGACAGATCGGTTTCACAGATCGGTGTGACAGATCTGTTTCACAGATCAGTGTGATAGATTGGTTTCACAGATCGGTCTGACAGATCAGTTTCACAGATCGGTGTGACAGATCAGTGCGACAGATCGGTTTCACAGATCGGTCTGACAGATCGGTTTCACAGATCAGTCTGACAGATCGGTTTCATAGATCGGTGTGACAGATCGGTGTGACAGATCGGTTTCACAGATCAGTCTGACAGATCGGTTTCACAGATTGGTGTGACAGATCGGTTTCAGAGATCGGTCTGACAGATCGGTTTCACAGATCGGTTTCACGTATAGTAACAGTGGGTGAACAGTGTTTCCAGACTCCTATAGTTTTTCCCCTTTTGACGTTTCCTTTGACGTAAAATACATTTAAAGCCTTATTTTAAGGGCTCTTAAGGCCATTTAAAAATCCATAAATCCTATATTAATTATTCCTAAGGCTTGGAATGTTTTACTTGGTCAAACCGCGTGGGTTAATGCGATCCGTTTTTAATGGAGAATTAACCGGATCTTAAACCGTCACCCCATTAAATCTTCAAAAAGGGACGAGATATCATTCTTCCTTGTTCTTTCCCTTTGTTCTCGATTAAGAGGCACTAGAACCTTTCAATCCTTCCCATAGGAGTTGCACGATCAATCTTTACTCCTAGGATTGGTTCTGCTCTGTTTTAGATGCAACCGAATTCTGTCGGTCAATCTTCCCAATAAGTTGTCACAAGAGGAGGATTGTGACCCATTGTGTGGATAAAGGATGTTAAGAAATCTTCCAAGTAGGGGATTCATGGCTTCTCTAATTGTATATGTTCAATCGTAGAATTAACATGATTTATCCCTTTGGATCACAATGAAACTGACCTAATTAAATACTTGAACCGGATTAAAAGAATTGGTTGATCGCATGTTGTTGCTTTATACCGTGATAACGGTTTGCCTCATGTTTTCCTAGATATAGTGATATCTATGTTTTCTTTGATTTGTTGTTCGTTCATGATAGAAATTGATAACGAACGTAAAGCCGGAATTAATTGTTAATTAATTGGCTAAAGATAAAGAGGCATGTAAATTAATCTGGTTATTGCAGTTGTTGTAGTTGTTCTAATTTGAGGATAATCAAATTAGGGAAGTAAGCATGGTTATTTAATTGTGATAGCTTACTGATTAGGTATCCATGATTGGAACCTACAAATAAAAAATTTGTTAATTCAATATGGATTAGAGAACAGATTATGTGGGAATTTCTAAAAGGGTTCTGAGTTACCCTCTTGTTTGTTAAAGGGTCAAGATCCCATGATGTGATGTTTGTTTTCCTGCTTCTTATGCTGTGATGTGAGCCTGGATGGTTGTTGTGATATGTGGAGGCATGAAGGCCTTGTGGTTATGGCAGCAGATGACGCCTAGAGTGGCGAGATGCATCAGTTTATACATGTGGGTGTCGGGGAGGACACTAGGGGTGATGGAATGGGATGGATGTGGTTGCTGGTTGCTTAAGGTTTTCTTGAATGTTAATCTGCTTTGATTTTCCCCACTGCTCAAGGCAGCTGGTCTTGCTACCCTTCTTCCGAAGGAGGCGAAGACGCGCAGGGTATGCCACATGCTTTCCGTGTTTAGCCTCTTGAGGGAGAATGGGTATATGCTCTTTCTATAGGCGGGAAAGACTCGACGGGTAGTATATCTATTCACCATGTTGAGCCTCCTTTGTGTTTAGAAGCATAGGATGTTTTTCTAGAATGCCTGGGAATGTGGAAAAGTAAATCTGTAATGAATGTTTGATTAAATGGTGAAAATCCACGGGGATGGAGATGCTGGAATTTAAAGGTGATGTGAATCTTAAAAAGGACCAGTTGTTTTTGAATGTGATGCCAATTCAGTTTAATGTGGAATTGTTCATTCTTAATTAATGTTTAAAGAATTAATTAACGTACAGTGGAACTGATAAAATGAGAATGGAGTAATCTAATAAATCTCTTCAAATGTTTGTGTGCTTATAGTATACCTAGTCTTAGAAGTATCATCCTGGAGTCTGAGAGACGTTAGCTGCAGTTGTATCTAAGACTAGGTAATTCCCATAGTGTGGATGTGAGTTACTTATATATTCTATACTTTTTGTGTTTCTATACGCTACTCCACCCTGTCGGTAAGGGAAACTGACACCCCGGGGATTTTGAGCCCTGGGGGGGTGTTTTCCCCAACATTCTGATGGGAGGATGAATGGCTGACTACCCCCTTTGGCTCTGCTCTCTTCTCTTGGTAGATACTTGTTCCATGAGGCACAGCGGTTAGTTACCCCATATATGTGTGTAGAGGGCTGTAATGGCTTGTGGTTATTCACACACATATATTCTGGATATAGTATCCTACGGACTACTATAGGTGTAACGTGTATAGGCTATGATGGCTTGAGGATCCTTACTCGGAGTATGGGCTGTAATGGCTTGAGGTATTATACCCGACGTATGATACACGTTATGCGAGCTCTGGTGGCTCCTGGAGACTACCTGGTTACTTTTGGTTGTGAGGACGGTGTGGTGCTTCGCCCAGGTGTCTGCAGGCAAGCCTATGTGGTGCACGGGGTGCATATTGTGGAGCTTCGCCCAGGTGTCTGCGGGAAAGCCTTTGGAGAGAGATGCATAGGACGTATGTTGTTGGGGAAAAGCGGAAAACCAGTGGGGAAGTAGTAGCAGGATACCCTTGATATTCTTTAATATATTCTATATTCTTGTATGCGTTACTTGGTGAGAGTAGCCATGATGAGGTTGGGAACATAGTATACCTGTTTAGGTGACGAGTTAGTTTCACTTGTTGTTCACTGGGCTTTAGCATGCTTTCTTTACTTTTTCATGAGAGGCTTGGGGAGGATCCTACTGAGTATACTGTTATAATAACCCTATGTATATATAAACTGTTTTTCAGGTCACTTGGAGCAGGTTGGAGATCAAGCTGGTTACTACTAGCTTGCGGTTGGAGGAGGAGCTGTTCGGGCTTGTGGTCGCTGTCATTTTACTTTCTTTTGGGTACTTTTAGTTTTCCCCTTCAGTTGTAGTACTTTTGCATGGAATTTCATATATGTACTTGGTTTCCTTTTATATCACAGTTCTAAGATGGAGTTGATTGGAGTCTATTCTATCTCTCTCTTCTGCATGTGTTCTCTTAGAGGGTAATGTCTACCATTTGTATGTTATTATACCCTCGGTTCTAGTCGCCAACCCGGGGCCTACTGGAGGCGGGACTCGGGGGTCATTATCTCCCTTTTCACATTGCCGGCCCAGGAGGGGTACACTTTTTGGGGAGGGGGTCGTGACAGAGTGGTATCAGAGGTCTGGTTGAGGGATAGGATGGAGTTTGGAGTTAGGCACAGGTGAGGATGCATGGGATGGTAGGGCAACGGTGTCATTCATGTTTATCAAGTGGAGTAAACACTGGAGACCGGCATAGACATAGGCGTTCAGGTCCCCCTATGATCTGTTGCACGAACCCTTAAGTTTACGGTGGCTACTAAACAAAGTGATACTGGTTGCAGGGTAGAGACCTAGGAAATGATCATGCATCATTATTCTTTACGCCTGTGTTTGAATGGGTAGACCTTGGGATAGGTAACCTAAAATTAATAAAACAAAACAATTAATTAATTAATGTGAATCTTCCATATTCTAGGCTTAGGAGTTATAACAGTTGTTATTTTACAGGTATGGCTCCAGGTCGACGTCCTCGTCAGGTTTGCGCAGAAGATACCCAGCAGGCTGTTCCAGCAGATCACCGCTGAGTAGAGGTTGACAAAGATGACACTTGGAGGAAGACACTTCGAGAGTTTCAGTGCCAGAGTCTACAGAAGTATGAGGGCTCCGTTTCAGATGCAGTTACAGAAGACTGGTTAGAGGAGGTCGAGATAGGCTTCAATTCGATTCGTGCTCGGAAGGAACACTGGGTGTCCTTGTTTGTGACGATGCTGCGTGGAGCAGCGAGGCAGTGGTTGTTCTTGTTCCTCGGTGATCGTGAGGAGTCAGCAATCTCGTGGGAGGAGTTTCGAGACAGGTTTAGAGTCGAGTTTCTTTCATCGACTGCGAAGGTGTCCAGTCGCCAGGAGCTTATCACCCTTCGACAGGGGAGATCCAGTGTTCGAGAGTTTGGATTCTGTTTCAGGAACCTTCTATGATATGCTTCAGACCTATTACCAGATGATGAGGCCAGGGAGAGGCATTTCGAGGAGGCTTTGCGTCCAGAGATCCAGTGCCAGGTCACCCCATTTATGCTGAAGACATATCTTGAGGTGCTGGCGAGGGCAGAGGTTGTTGAGAGGACTTTGGCTAGGACCGGATCGTCACGAGAGGGGAATCGTCATGATTCCTCACGAAGCAGAGCTGTGGTCCGGGGTTCCCGGTTTTCGGGACAGAAGAGTTTCCGTTCACCTGGGAGTAGGTCCCAGCCCTTCCCATCTCGTTTCTCCGGAGGCATCAACTCTCAGGCCTATGCCAAGGGATCAGGCGCTTGTTTTTCATGTGGTGGTCATGGTCATCAGCAGCGGGAGTGCCCGAATTTTCAGAGCAGTCATCGTGCACCGGGCGCTCCACTCCAGGTTCCTCCATTGAGGCAGTTCCAGCCAAGGCAGTAGCAACAGGTTGCACCAGCTTTATATCACCAGAGGGTAGATGGAGCAGGCAGAGGACAGCCCCATGATGCTCCCCGTCCTCAGAGAGAAGAGCGCGGCCGTGGTGGTGGTCTTCATCAGGGTCAGAGAGGCTGTGGAGGTGGTCGTGGTCAGCTTCATGCTCTAGCTTTGCCAGCTCCAGGCGAGCCAGACGTCGTCCGAGGTACACTTTGTTTGTTTTCTACCTTGGTGTATGCCTTATTTGATTCAGGAGCAACACACTCCTTCATATCACCTACCCTTGTCCATGCTTTGGGACTTGAGGTAGAGAGGCTTCTAGTGCCCTTGGCATTGACTACGCCAGTTGGAGGTCGAGCTGACTTGTTTGAAGTATGTAGAGACTGTGAGCTAGTGTTGGGGCAACACCGCTCTTGGGGAGATTTCCTATGTTTACGAATACAACCATATGATGTCATACTTGGCATGGATTGGTTGTATTCAGTACAGGATATTGTGGATTGCTACAGGAAGAAGGTCATTTTATTTGATGAAGATGGAGAGGAAGTGGTGTTTGTTGGTGAGAGAGATCCTTGAATGAGTCATAGACGAGTTCCTTCCTTATCATCCATGATGGCTGGGATGATGTTATATTCTTCAGAGGTTCAACAGTTGGCGTTTCCTAGGGTCGTAGAGGAGTACCCTAATGTCTTTCCAGGAGAGGTTGTATCCTTACCCCTCGACGAGAGATCGAGCTACAGCCGGGGGCGTCTCCTATCTCTATGTCTCCGTATAGGATTAACCCTTCTGAGTTACGAGAGCTACGTATACAGCTCGATGGTCTGTTGCAGTGTGGTTTTGTTCAGCCAAGTGTGTCACCGTGGGGTGCACCAGTTTTGTTTGTGAAAAAGGCTGACGACAGTTTGCGGTTGTGCGTCGATTATTGTCGATTAAACAAAGTGACAATAAAGAATCACTATCCTCTTCCATGGATTGATGACCTATTCTATCAACTGAAGGGTGCAAGTTGGTTCTCAAAGATCGAATTGCGGTCAGGATATCATCAGATGCATGTAAAGGATGAGGATATCCCGAAAACTGCTTCCGTTGTCATCATGGGAATTATGAGTTTTTTGTAATGCCATTCGGCGTGACGAATGCTCCAGCTGTTTTCATGGGGTTGATGAATGCTGTGTTCCGTGAAATCCTAGACAAGTTTGTTGTGGTTTTCATTGACGACATCCTTGTATACTCCACATTTGAAGTGGAGCATACAGAGCATCTACGAGCCGTTTTGGGAGTTCTTCGCCAACATCAGTTGTTTGGTAAGTTGTCCAAGTGTGAGTTTTGGGCTCGAGAAGTTCGTTTCTTGGGGCATGTTGTGTCCCAAAAGGGAGTAGCTGTGGATTCTTCGAAGATAGAAGCAGTGGTGTCATGGGCATCCCCCAAGACCGTGTCAGAGGTGCGAAGCTTCCTTGGTCTCGCAGGTTATTATAGGAGGTTTATAGACAATTTCTCCCGAGTTGCGACTCCTCTGACAGCTTTGACCAAGAAGGATCAAGCGTTCATATGGACTGATCAGTGTCAGACAACTTTCGAATATATAAAGGAGAAGTTGGTAAGTGCTCCAGTCCTTTGTCTTCCAGCGGAGGGAGTCTAGTTTGATGTTTTCTGTGATGCTTCACATCTGGGGCTAGACTGTGTTCTTATGCAACAAAGGTCAGTTGTTTCTTATGGGTCCCGAAAATTGCGTCCCCATGAATGCAACTATGCCACCCATGATCTTGAGTTGGCAGCCGTGGTGTTTGCGCTGAAGTTGTGGAGACATTACCTCATTGGCGAGCGCTTTGTGGTTTTCACCGATCATAAGAGTTTGAGGTATGTTTTCTATCAGCGGGAATTGAACTTGCGGCAGCATCGGTGGATGGAGTTCTTGCAGGAATACGAATTCGAAATATCGTATACACCTGGGAAGGGAAATGTTGTTGCTGATGCGCTGAGCCGAAAGTCACGTAGTGATGCTGTGCGTGAATCTGGTGATTCTTGGAGAGTAATGGAGGAACTGTCAGCATTACATCTTGATATGGAAGAGGTTGGAGGTAGAGGTTGTCTTTTCCAGATGACGGTGCAGTCATCTCTGATGCAGAAGGTGGAAGAGTCTCAGTTGGGTGATCCAGAGGTGGAAGTTTGGAGAGATAGAGTTGTTTGTGGAGAGGCCCCTGATGGTTGGTTGGAGGATGAACAACACCAAGTGTAGTATCATGGCAGGCTTTTTGTTCCCTTGGAGATGCGCGAGACAGTTCTCCGAGAGTTCCATAGATCGCCCTTAGCAGTACATCCTGGTGTGACAAAGATGTACCGATCCTTGAGGAGTCAGTTTTGGTGGCCTGGGCTGAAGCGTGCAGTGGTAGAGTTTGTGTCTCGATGTTTAGTCTGTCAGAGGGTGAAGGCCGAACACCGTGTTCCTGGTGGTCTTCTCCAGCCATTAAATATTCCTCAGTGGAAGTGGGAGGACATCTCAATGGACTTTGTTACAGGTTTACCTCGAGCTCCGGGAGGACATGATGCTATATGGGTGGTAGTGGATCGTTTAACTAAATCGGCCCACTTCATAGCAATCAAGGAGTCGATCTCAGTGGAGGTTTTATCGAGGTAGTATCTGGAGGAGGTGGTGAGGCTTCACGGAGTTCCAAATACGATCATTTCTGATCGAGATCCTCGTTTTACCTCTAGGGTGTGGAGAGGTCTCCAGCATGCTTTTGGCTCTCAACTGTGCCTTAGCACTGCTTTTCATCCTCAAACAGATGGTCAGACAGAGTGAACCATCCAGACTCTTGAATACATGCTGCGCTCTTGTGTTCTTGACTTTGGAGGTTCATGGGTGAATCACTTACCCTTGGTAGAGTTCGCTTACAATAATAGTTTTCACTCTACCATCGGCATGGCACCGTTTGAAGCCTTGTATGGCCGGCCATGCCATTCTCCGTTGTGCTGGACAGGGGTTAGAGAGTCAGCAATTCTCGGACCAGAACTAGTACAGAATACAACAGAGATGGTACAAGTGATTCGTGAGAGGATGAAGACAGCACAGGACCGTCAGAAATCATATGCTGATCAAAGAAGGAGACCGTTAGAGTTTAATGTTGGGGATCATGTGTTTCTGAAGGTGACTCCCCGTCGTGGGCAGCGATGGTTTGGTCGTGGAAGTAAGCTTTCTCCCCGGTTTGTTGGGCCTTTCGAGGTGTTAGCTCGTGTTGGAGCTGTGGCGTATCGATTAGCACTTCCCCCTCATATGAGTCGGATACATGATGTTTTCCATGTATCACAGCTCCGTCGTTATCTTCATGATGAATCTCATGTTATAGATTGGGGAGAGATCGATATTGATGATGATGCAACCTTCGAGGAGCGACCTGTGGAGATCCAAGACCACAAGGAGAAGGTGTTGCATGGGAGTTCTATCCCCTTAGTTCGTGTCTTTTGGTGACACGGTGGCATGGAGGAGAGTACCTGGGAGCGTGAGTCACAGATACGTGCTCAGTACCCAGAGTTGTTTAATGTTTAACTCCTTTCATGTAATGATGTTTTCTTTGTGGTTGGACCTTTAATGTTTTATTTATGTACCTTTGATGTGATGTTATGAATGAATTGTTTGGGTATGGATTGTTTGTTCCCATACTCCCAGATGTCGTAGTTTTGTTCCAGATTTCGAACAACTCATGGTGGTTTTTCCCCTGAGAGGTATCTTATGGGGTGGTTGTTCGGACCCCTCTTTTCTTCTGGGATGGTTTTAAATTCTCGAGGACGATAATGTTTTGAGAGGTATCTAATGTAATGGCCCAGACCTCTCCGGTCCATTACTTTGTGGAATTTTGGTGTTGGAGGTGTTCTGGGAGGTCAAGGGGACTTATCCCCAACACTTTGCCAATTTTCCAGTTCTGTGAACAGTGTTTCCAGTTTTATGAACAGTAACAGATCGGTCTCACCGATCGGTCTGACAGATCGGTCTCCCAGATCAGTTTCACAGATCGGTGTGATAGATCGGTTTTACAGATCGGTATGAAAGATCGGTTTCACAGATCGGTCTGACAGATCAGTTTCACAGATCGGTGTGACAGATCGGTTTCACAGATCAGTCTGATAGATCGGTTTCACAGATCGGTGTGACAGATCAGTTTCACAGATCGGTGTGACAGATCGGTTTCACAGATCGGTCTGACAAATCAGTTTCACAGATCGGTGTGACAGATCGGTTTCACAGATCGGTGCGACATATCGGTTTCACAGATCGGTCTGACAGATCGGTTTCACAGATCGGTCTGACAGATCGGTTTCACAGATCAGTGTGACAGATCGGTTTCACAGATCGATTTGACAGATCGGTTTCACAGATCGGTGTGACAGATCGGTTTCACAGATCGGTCTGACAGATCGGTTTCACAGATCGGTTTCATGTACAGTAATAGTGGGTGAACAGTGTTTCCAGACTCCTACAGTTTTTCCCCTTTTGACGTTTCCTTTGACGTAAAATACATTTAAAGCCTTATTTTAAGGGCTCTTAAGGCCGTTTAAAAAGCCATAAATCCTATATTAATTATTCCTAAGGCTTGGAATGTTTTACTTGGTCAAACAGCGTGGGTTAATGTGATCCGTTTTTAATGGAGAATTAACCAGATCTTAAACCGTCGCCCCATTAAATCTTCAATAAGGGACGAGATATCATTCTTCCTTGTTATTTCCCTTTGTTCTCGATTAAGAGGCACTAGAACCTTTCAATCCTTCCCATAGGAGTTGCACGATCAATCTTTACTCCTAGGATTGGTTCTGCTCTGTTTTAGATGCAACCGAATTCTGTCGGTCAATCTTCCCAATAAGTTGTCACGAGAGGAGGATTACGACCCGTTGTGTGGATAAAGGATGTCAAGAAATCTTCCAAGTATTGGATTCATGGCTTCTCTAATTGTATATGTGAAATCGTAGAATTAGCATGATTTATCCCTTTGGATCACAATGAAACTGACCTAATTAAATACTTGAACCGGATTAAAAGAATTGGTTGATCACATGTTGTTGCTTTATACCGTGATAACGGTTTGCCTCATGTTTTCCTAGATATAGTGATATCTATGTTTTCTTTGATTTTTTGTTCGTTCATGATAGAAATTGATAACGAACATAAAGCCGGAATTAATTGTTAATTAATTGGATAAAGATAAAGAGGAATGTAAATTAATCTGGTTATTGCAGTTGTTGTAGTTGTTCTAATTTTAGGATAATAAAATTAGGGAAGTAAGCATGGTTATTTAATTGTGATAGCTTACTGATTAGGTATCCATGATTGGAACCTACAAATAACAAATCTGTTAATTCAATATGGATTAGAGAACAGATTATGTGTGAATTTCTAAAAGGGTTCTGAGTTACCCTCTTGTTTGTTAAAGGGTCAAGAGCCCATGATGTGATGTTTGTTTTCCTGCTGCTTGTGCTGTGATGTGAGCCTGGATGGTTGTTGTGATATGTGGAGGCATGGAGGCCTTGTGGTTATGGAAGCAGATGACGCCTAGAGTGGCGAGATGCATCAGTTTATGCATTTGGGTGTCGGGGAGGACACCAGGGGTGATGGAATGGGATGGATGTGGTTGCTGGTTGCTTATGGTTTTCTTGAATGTTAATATGCTTTGCTTTTCCCCACTGCTCAAGGCAGCTGGTCTTGCTACCCTTCTTCCGAAGGAGGCGAAGACGCGGGGGGTATGCCACGTGCTTTCTGTGTTTAGCCTCTCGAGGGAGAATGGGTATATGCTCTTTATATAGGCGGAAAAGACTCGACGGGTAGTATATCTATTCACCGTGTTGAGCCTCCTTTGTGTTTAGAAGCATAGGATGTTTTTCTAGAATTCCTAGGAATGTGGAAAAGTAAATCTGTAATGAATGTTTGATTAAATGGTGAAAATCCATGGGGATGGAGATGCTGGAATTTAAAGGTGATGTGAATCTTAAAAAGGAGCAGTTGTTTTTTGAATGTGATGCCAATTCAGTTTAATGTGGAATTGTTCATTCTTAATTAATGTTTAAAGAATTAATTAACGTAAAGTGGAACTGATAAAATGAGAATGGAGTAATCTAATAAATCTCTTCAAATGTTTGTGTGCTTATAGTATACCTAGTCTTAGAAGTAGAATCCTGGAGTCTGAGAGACGTTAGCTGCAGTTGTATCTAAGACTAGGTAATTCCCATAGTGTGGATGTGAGTTACTTATATATTCTGTACTTTTTGTGTTTCTATACGCTACTCCACCCTGTCGGTAAGGGAAACTGACACCCCGAGGATTCTGAGCCTTGGGGGGGTGTTTTCCTCAACATTCTGATGGGAGGATGAATGGCTGACTACCCCCTTTGGCTCCGCTCTCTTCTCTTGGTAGATACTTGTGCCATGAGGCACAGCGGTTAGTTACCCCATATATGTGTGTAGAGGGATGTAATGGATTGTGGTTATTCACACACATATATTCTAGATATGGTATCCTACGGACTACTATAGGTGTAACGTGTATAGGCTATGATGGCTTGAGGATCCTTACTCAGAGTATGGGCTGTAATGGATTGAGGTATTATACGCGACGTATGATACACGTTATGCGAGATGTGGTGGCTCCCGGAGACTACCTGGTTACTTTTGGTTGTGAGGACGGTGTGGTGCTTCGCCCAGGTGTCTGCGGGCAAGCCTATGTGGTGCACGGGGTGCAGATTGTGGAGCTTCGCCCAGGTGTCTACGGGAAAGCCTTTGGAGAGAGATGCACAAGACATATGTCGTTGGGGCAGAGTGGCAAACCAGTGGGGAAGTAGTAGCGGGGTACCCTTGATATTCTTTACTATATGCTATATTCTTGTATGCGTTACTTGGTGAGAGTAGCCATGGTGAGGTTGGGAACATAGTATACCTGTTTAGGTGACGAGTTAGTTTCACTTGTTGTTCACTGGGCTTTAGCATGCTTTCTTTACTTTTGCACGAGAGGCTTGGGGAGGATCCTACTGAGTATACTGTTATACTCACCCTATGTATATATAAACTATTTTTCAGGTCACTTGGAGCAGGTTGGAGATCAAGCTGGTTACTACTAGCTTGCGGTTGGAGGAGGAGCTGTTCGGGCTTGTGGTCGCTGTCGTTTTACTTTCTTTTGGGTACTTTTAGTTTTCCCCTTCAGTTGTAGTACTTTTGCATGACATTTCATATATGTACTTGGTTTCCTTTTATATCTCAGTTCTAAGTTGGATTTGATTGGAGTCTATTCTATCTCTCTCTTCTGCATGTGTTCTCTTAGAGGGTAATGCCTCCCATTTGTATGTTATTATACCCTCGGTGCTAGTCACCAACCCGGGGCCTACTGGAGGCGGGACTCAGGGGTCATTATCTCCCTTTTCACATTGCCGACCCCAGAGGGGTACACTTTGTGGGGAGGGGGTCGTGACAAATATAAATATAATTTAACTAATTTTACTTTTAAATCAATGTTAAAATTAAATTTAGCTTGTAAATTATTTGAATGAAAAATCAGTTTTTAATAAAAACCAGTACTTTTCACTATTCGCTGAAAATTTTATCTTTTCGAAAAATTATAAACAATTTACTCCAAGATAATTTAAATATTTTTATTTTAAATTTTTTTTTTTCAAAAAAATATTCTAAAATTATCATTAATAAATTTTAAAAATAATTGCACAGATTACGATAAAACTGTTTTTTAGAAAAATAGATTTTTTTAGCATAAAATTGTATTTATTTATATCTAATGCATAGGAAATACATAATATGAATTTTAATACATTATATTGAATATATGATATATAAATTTTATTTAAATAATCCAATAAAAGTGATTGATTTAATTTATTGAGGCAAAACACATTTAAGCAGATAAAAAAAGTTTTTTTAGGAAATGATTTCCTTTATTTTAAATTAGTTTTTATTTTTATTTATAATTAATTGTTAAAAAAATAACTAATTTTATATATAGGTATACACCATTTATTTTCATAGTTTATTTAATCCTATTCATACCCATCTTTCCAATGGTTAGATAATAACTGTCATTTTAAATATTAATTTTTTAATAGTATGTCACATTTTATTCAAACTGGGTATTGTGTGAAATACAAGATAAAAATGGGGTTGAATATAATGAAAGATAAAATAATATATTCTTATAACACAAGATAAACTTGGTACTACATGTATTTCAAGATATCAAAAATAATTACATTAATTTGGGAAAAAATATTTCATAAAATATCACGGTGTTAAATTCTACCCCCTTAAAATGAATTTTACACTCAAAATTCATCACTTTGGTTCCAAAAAATGAGGATAATTATGCCTCATTACTTCCTTAGGTTTCCACATATCTTCCTCAAGTGACTGGTTTTTCAAAAAAATCTTTTATAATGTTATTTTTTATGTTTCATATTACTTTATCCGAATGATCCAGAATCTCCACCGGTTTTTCCTCACAAAAATGATCATGTTACAATGATATAACCTCTGAGTGTAGTAAATGTGATAGATCATATATATAATTCCTTAAGAGAGATACATGGAACATATCATGAACCTGAGATAGGTTTGGTGGAAGTTCAAAATGATATGTTAGTTTCCTGATACTATCATGAATTTTAAAGGTAGCAATATATCTAGGGATCAACTTTCATATATATCATAAGAATAATTTCATCCATTTGTTGTTCTTTGATAAATTTATACTTAATATCTTACTTTAAGAAATTAAGATTAATTTTTCAATTCTAAATCAATAAATTACCTTCTAATTGATCATAAAAATGATAAGTCATTCCTTTATTCACTAGCCGTCATAAAATCAAAAAACGGTTAATGAAATTTTTCCAACATGGATAAATATTCATATTATGAAATAATACATTAATCTATAAAATATAAATGAAATACAACTTCCACAAAAATCCATTCTAAAATTAGAAAATGTTAATGCTCCTTCAAAATATTAAAATGTAAAAAAATTATAAAGAAGGTCCCAAAATTTATAAAGTAAACTTATCATTAATACCCAAAACATCATGAAGTAGCTCTTAATGTAACATATGAAATATGTAAATACCAGGTTCATATATTCTCCTAAAACATGGTAATAACCTAAATTACCATAAAACCTCAATATAAACATACATGGTTCCTCATTAATTAAATAAAACAATAGATTATTAAACATATTCCATAAATATGAAAATTATGTAAACCAACTCAATGATAACATAAAACACCTTTTCATAAAATCATTAATCAGTTCCATGGTAATCCATAATATCAAATTCACATTATCTATATCATTCATCTTTTTATCTTAAAATAACTATCTCCGCATTAGGAACCCATTAAGGGTTATCATTACTTAATTCAAGTGTTTCCCATAAAATATCACCTTCCCATTAAATCAATTTTCTTGTTCATTAGTAACATTCAACATAATCTTGAAAATTATAAATGAAAAATTCATACCGAATAATCCTTTTATATTTCATGATTTATGTAACATAATTTTTGAATTTCAATACATAAACACTCCTTTCACTTCATTCTTAAACCATTAACTAGGCTTCAATATTTTATTCCTAATATATCTTTCCTACAATATAAAATATGAACATGTATTAAGATTCATCAACATCAATTTAATCATGTTTCTAATTTTTAACATAAACTATACTATTCGAATAGCTAATACCTTTCATATGTAATTCATGATCTCTTTATCGTCAGTAGTATAACCACTACTCATACCACCTTAAAGAACCTCTTCATGTGTTTCCCCTTAGGAATTGATTTTCATAATGCCCATACATTCCACATTTAAAACATTAATCCATTTAATATGCCTTATAGAAACCAATATTATCATCCATTTCATGAACTAAACTTTTCATTTTTCCTTTTAAATTATATACTATGTGCCCTTATTTTCCTCACATATTTTTTTTTCTTTTATTTGATAAATTCTCTTGAGTTATTCTTCCCAAATTCTATACCTATATAAAACTAAATATTCTTTTTACTATGGCCTCAACTACCAGATCTCTTAGTGAATTATATCCTTATCTTATTTGGTGAGTTAGATAATTGTTTAGAGTTAAATTTTTTAATAAAATATTATTATAACCTATTGAGAATAATCAAAATATCCATCATTATCATAATCATTCCATTTGGATTCTCATAAAAATATTATCCATTACATTAAATGTTATCCCAATTAATTATGGTTTCAATCATTGACTATAAAAAACCCTAATGTGAGGGAAAATAATCATAGTGGGAAACTAAATAATCATGAATATCTCTTATTATATGTATAAATCATGAAAAATTATTTTCAATATATAAAACCATAGGCTTTACCTAGGTTACTCATGGTAATTATTAAAATACTACATGATTGTTTGTAAAGGGATTTTTTAATTTCCAAAGAATATCCCTGAGGAGTGTCATACCATGTGTGTAGTAAGGACCATTTTCATATACTGGGTAACGCTCGAGTCAAGGCCAACTTTCCTTTTTTCAGAGTTACTACCCATAGCTATGTCAATCCTAGAGCTATGTCCACTTATAGTATCCAGAAAGAGATATAATCATTTAGAAACCAATCACTCTATCCTTCACCATTATTCCCAAATATTTTTCTATACAAATAATTATCCTTATACATGTACTTAACATATCCATATAAATATACTTATACATATCCCTAGATATCACACTAATGTTTTCTCATCCTAGTTTTGAAGGTTAACTAAACTTTGATTTGATACCAGCTACAGAGACAAAAAAAACTCATATATAAATATTACATCTTAATATAAGAATATTAATTATATAATGTATTGATTCATGATAGAATCATTTTGGTCTATTTACTCTATAAACATGGATATATAAACAATTGGTTCATAAGTGAACTACATCATCTCCCACTAAGTTCTTCATAACTAGCACCCTTATCAGAAATATCAAAGGTAATGCCTATCATCATAACCTAGGGAAAAGAAACATAATAATGGGTTAGATCATATGATCAGTGACGGTAAATAAGGAAGGTATCAATATAACATGAGCATAAGTGTACGAGAACATGAGAATACCATTTTAAAACCATACCCTTCATATCATAGATCATAAAAAAAGACATGAAATAAATCATGGTAGACCAAAAGAAATGAATAATAAAGGAATTAGAGAACATAATCCATCATAGGAATAATACATGGAGTTGTGGAATATGCATAAGCGTAGAAAATATTATGTCAAGGAATACAACCAAGACATTCATAACATGTTAGGCCTGGGAAAAACACCCATGTACCAACTTTGAGCTTGGTATAAACTCCCATGTACCATATTTCAGGTTGGGGATGACCTCCCATTTACCCTTTTTCAGGCTTAGTATAACCTCCCAGGTACCCTTTGAACTCATATAACATTAATAACTACCTAATACATTGGAGGGAGATATAGACCCCACCTATCACATAGTGAAAATCATATATACTTGTGCTAAAAGATCATAAAAAATTAATAATATCAGGACCCATGAAAGTAAATGGTTTTGATAAAACTTTTATTTATATCATATCCTATGAAAAATAAATGGGTTTCATAAACATATTATCATTATAAACATAAAACTGCTATAAAATTAATATAAATGGTATAATAAGAACATATCACTAGTGAATATTAAGTAACATCAAAATGATTCTATATTATATGGAAAACATGTTTTTCAATGAAAAATCACTTAGAACATTTATCGAGTAAAATAATTTTTTTTGAAAATATCAGTTTTAAAATTATAAATTCAGAAAATATAGTGAAAATACATTTCTTTAAAAATAACATTGAAAATATAAAAATATTTTAAAAAATTTCATGATGAAAATATACTTTCCACTTTGAAAAAAACTTTAAAAAAACATAAAACACTTTCAAAATCCTATTATTTAAAAATATCCTTTGAAACCTATAAATTAAGATTTAAAAAACATTTAAAACATTTGTTTAGGAAGATAATATATCTTTGAAAATAACTTTTAAAAAATAAAAATTCATAGTTTTTTTAAATCCTTTTCTTAGAAAATAAACTTTTAAAAATTAAAGTAACCATTAAAAAATTGAGTGGTCCTGGTGGTGGAAAATTCCGTATACATTAAACCAAAGATTACTTTCATATTTTTTGTAAAATCCAAATAGGCCTTGTTTAGATAATGACATGAATAATACTTTTAAAATTTTGTATATAATAATTAAAACAAGGGTAAAAATTAATTTGAATAATTCCATAGTAAATTTAAATCTTTTTTTTAAAACATTTTTTTATAAAACAAGGATATGGAAGAAAAAAGGGTTTTCAATCGAAGAAAGAAATAAAGTCAGTTTTTAAAAAAAACATTATTTTGGAATCCTGAGTATATAAAGAGAAGAAAATGAAGGGAAAAAATGTATTATCAATAAATAACCACATTATAATAAAATTAACTAGTTTATTGAGAGATATATCATAATATTTCATCATCAAAATCATAATCATAATCAATCACAATAAACAATGAGATTATAACATGAAACCTTTATCACTTTGGTATCATTTAAATCATAAGCCCCATTAAATAATAATAAATAATTATTATTTTAATATAATTAAAAAAATCATATTAACGATAAAAAATCTCAAATGTTAATCATATACACCTTATAGAATAAGACAGGTTTATAACATAACTTATGTCCCAAAGAAGGCAATTTGAGACAAAAACCCCTTAACGATTTGGTAAATTTTAAAATATAAACCCCATGAAAGAGAGTAAAACAAATGGATATTTAAATCACAATAATTTTCCAGATAATAATCATAAATTAAATTCATGTGTAGTATATTTATCACATAAAATAAATAGGTGGTGAATATGGCATGCGTCTCAGAGAAGTAAAAAGTGAGACGAAAATCCCTACCTTAAGTATCAAATTCCTTCATTCACATTTAAAACTCTATTTGAATAAATAAAGGTTTATTATAAATATATTATAGAATTATAGTTATATATATCATTCCATATATTACTTTATTATAAACTTTTATTACTCTTTTATTAACAATTTCTTGTTAAAATCACATATTCGTTAATAAATTATTTGTTTTTCATGGGTGTTTTGATTTTTTATTGTTAGTAATATTACATTTTCATGGTCAAATACTATTAATAATGTTAAAAATCATATAAATATCATATATATTCAGTATATATTCATCTTTAGTAATCCATAAATGATAGATATAGAAAATAAAATACACAGTTCATGGAGATGGTAGACCGCACATACTCATGAATATTGTTTCCATTTTATCAACGGATAAAATGAAAGAAAGGCTAATAATATATCAAAATTTTATAATAATTTTTATTTCACATATATATAATATATTCATAAAATATATGCTAATTAACTTCTATTCAAAGCATTAGTGAAAAAAAATCACATCGCTTCGTGAGGCGGTAGTTCTATGTGCACAGGAACGATGTTATCATATCTCCCGTGGAATGTAAAGTAAGAAGGTATATGTGATTTATTTAATAAAAAATTATAATTATGTTACAAATAACACAAAAATATATATATATTCATTTAATATATCCTCATTACCATACAAGTGAAACAAAAATGAAAAACACATCACATCGGTTGGTGAGATGGTAGTCCACCGCAGACATAGGCGACATTATTGTTTTCCAATGGGTTGGGTGGTAAGAATATAGATGTTTAATTATAATTAAATATGTATAATATTATAATAATTATAATTTAAAACTTTAAATACATCATTATATCATTCCATGAGAGGTGGTTATAGAAAAATAATAACATCAGTTCGTGAGGCGGTAATCCTCCGTACACACGATCGACGATTTTGTTTTCCATTTTATGGAAGAGGTTATGGGTATAAGTTATGAAATTAACATAATAAAATATAATTATATGGTATATAATGGTGTTATTATATAAATATTTTTAAATAATATTGGAAGGAGTTATAAGAAGAAGTAAAAAAAACACATATTAAAAAACATTACATATTCTTTAGAAAACTTCTTCTGGTTTAACCTAAAGATTTCTAGTTTGTTTTTATGATATAAAAAATTAATCTATAATATGGGGAGGGAATTAAGGAATAAATTTTGTTAGGTATTGGAAAAATCAAATGATTTTGGAAGTTTTAATAGGATATGAGAGGGGGTTTCCTTTTATAAGTGGAGGAGAAGACACATGTGGAATATTTGAAAAGAATAAAGTGTATACACATAATCCAGAGGCCAAAAGGATCTAAAATGTGTAATTATAAAATATTAAATGTTATAAGGTTGAAATATGTCCATATAAGTTTGATTTTAACATGTTTATAGGTCATTTTATACCTTATCTCTTTAGTTTACCCTCGGGTAAACCCATTTTAACATTAACTGCGGTAATTAATTTTTAATATTTTTACTATTCATTTTAAATAAAAAGTAAGTTTATATTAATATATAATATAAATTATATTCAGATTAAAAATATTGAATATATTTATAAAATCTCAATTCTTAGAAGTGAAAAAATTTAATTTAAAATTAAACCTAGATACGCGATGGAAAAACAGTTTTCTAAAGAAGAAATCTTTGAAAGTTTAATTTTTGTTATAAAACTATTTAGTGTAAAATATATTAAAATAAACTAAATTGAATTAATAGATATATAATTGAACTTATTTTATTTTTAAAACCATATTAAAGTATATTTATCTTCTAAATTATTTGAATAAAAATGCAGTTATTTAACAAAAACCAGTATCTTTCACTATTCAATGTATTTTTTTTATTTTCATAAAATTATCAAATTTTAAGCACAATATAATTTATGAATTATGATTTAAAAAGTGAATTTAATTTTTTAAAATACATATTTTAAAAGTTTCAAAAAATAATTTTAAAAATAAGTTCTTAAGATTCAGTAAAACTACTTTATATAAAAATATATTTTTAAGCATAAAATTGGATTTATTCATATCTCATGCATAAAAAACACATAATATGAATTTTAAAACATTTTATTGAATATATAATATATAAAGTTTCTTAAAATAATTCATTAAAAGATATTTTTTAATTTTATTGAGATAAAATACTTTTTTGTGCATAATTTTTTTGAGAAAATGATTTCCTTTATTTTCCGATGATTTTTATTTTCATTAATAATTAGTTGGTCACTGAAGAATTAATTTTATAAATAGGTGTAAAAAATATATTTTCATTATTTATTTAGTCCTATTCAAACCCCCATTCCAGTAACTACTCAATGACCATCATATTAAATAATAATATTTAAATATTATGTCACATTTCGTCTAAACTTAGTGTTGCGTGTAACAAAAGATAAAATCAGTGTTGAATGTAACAAAATATGAACTTAGTGTTTCATGTAATTAATGATAAACATGGTGTTTCATGTAACAAGAAATATAAAAAAATGTAAAAAATTATTTCATAAAATCTCAATGTGTTACATTTATTATTTCTCAAAATGAGAAATATCTTCTCTAGGGACATGATCTATTGTTCATCTATGAATGTATCACTGGTCCCATTGAATGGTGAATTTTGTTTTCATAAGAACAGGTCTAACATTTTCTCACTATGTTTATGAGTAACTGAATTCAATATATGGCCCTGGTTATCAGACACAACTTGAGTCAACTTTCCTAATATGACCATAATCTACTCAGTTCCAATACTAGTCATGTTGAATTTTATTGGATATACCTACATTGATTAAAAATGTCGATATGATTCTCTGCCTCTCATTAGTTCCATCTATAAAAAAT
The DNA here is from genome assembly GCA_963277665.1 of Viscum album. Classification (NCBI taxonomy): domain Eukaryota; kingdom Viridiplantae; phylum Streptophyta; class Magnoliopsida; order Santalales; family Viscaceae; genus Viscum; species Viscum album. Next base: position 1,908,649,641 of record OY728133.1, on the reverse strand, counting down.
TCCATATTCTTAATTATCTTGTAAAATTATAAATATTGAGCTATAAGTAAATCCTGATGCAAGTAAAACTTACCGAGAATCATAATGGTTTATTATAATTTTTTAATAACAATGTTCTTATAAAATCTAGTTCCAATGGTTCTTACTAAACTACCTTTCATAAAAACACTAACCCCATATGTCGAGTAACCTAGAGTCAATGGTTACTTTATTATATTAGTTCAAGATACATGAATTTTCATTATAGAGGTATAAATATTTTAGCAGAATTGGGAGACTTGATACATACATGATTTCGATATTACATTGTAATATTAATATATTTAAAAAAATATATTGAAAAAATATTATTCCTTTATAGATTCAATTTATTTATTTATACTTGAATTCTTGGCACCCTTAGAAAATGGAAACATAAGAAGGGTGAGCTAAAATGATCATTAAGTGTAAAAGTTCAACAAAACCTATCATAACTAACATATGAATTATGAAAATAATCAATAAACATGAAGTATAATTAATATACTAAGCATGAAAAATATAAATGGATAACCTATAAATTAAGACAATAACATGGGTAACAATAACTGAATTCATGGTTATGGAATTCATAATGTCAAACATCTTGATCTTTTCCACTAGGTAATCATCTAAGTCATTATTCTTGTCATTAAGGTAATAACCAAGAAATCATATTTTCTATCAAGGATGCAACCCAAACATCATGATTCAATTTTGTAAGAATAATCCAAATAGATAAACCTTTTGTCTCAAGAGATCAATTGATGCATCAAGGGGCTATATAATACTGAGCCTCACTCAAATTTTTTTCATGTATGATGAATTCACTATATAATATATATCAAAATCATTACAAAGCATAAAAAATAGGAATTATGAATAAATAAACATCCATATTCAGATAAAAACATTTATAATGTTAGTATATTCATAGTCAATAGGTGAACATAAACCATCCAAATAATGAAGGATGATTGTTGAATAATACAAAATCATTATAGAAACTATGGGATATTTTCAATGTAATAGGAAGTACCACTATTAATGAAACAATGATAAGGTAGCAGACAAGGTAATATTCAAAGTGATAAGTTATCAATATAATATAATAATTGAATTCAATAGTTTTCACTTGTAGGTGAAAAAATAATTGGTATGAAAATCTGTCATTATTTTTTTTAAAGTAGAAGTAAGTTATCCAAATCATGTCCCCCAAGAGTGTCTAGCCAGGTGTTTAGTCGTAGGCCTAATCAATGTGAACCATAGTATATATTGATTTATAAAAAACCATATATTTTCAAGGTGATTACCCTTAGTTTTATATGTTCAAAAACCACATACACATGCTAATATCCATAAAAGGATGTAATATCTTGTAAACTACACACAATTTTACATTACCAATACTTTATGATTCCACTATGGATATTTTTTAGTTTTATAATGGTTTTATAAGCCTTAGAGTCAATAGAATATAATATAGTGTTAATTAATTATACTCATAAATCCATTTAAATTAATACAGAATATGATAAAAAGACATCCATGGTAATGTATACACCAAACAAATGAATCAAGTGGTGAATACAAATCTTCTCTCAATGAATCAATATAGAGATGCAAAAACCCTTACTATAATTAATAAATTCCATGAAATTAATTGAATCACCTATAAAATAAAAAAACTATATTAATAACATAATTAATAACCTTATTCCCATCTTTAAACTTTTACACAATTATTTTATAACCATCCATTACAAATACATTACTCAGTTATAGTTTATTTCCATCACTGGATCTTAGTATATTTTGATTGTTTGTGTCATACAAGTACTATAGGGAAATGATGATTCTTAATTTTTAGTTCAAATTTAATCATTAAAATTCCATAAAATGTATTATAATTGATGTTTTATAACTATTTATATTGTTATAATTTTATTCTATGTGTTTTTTGGTTAATACATATAACAATAAAATCAGCGATGGGAAAGTTTCTTGGATTTTAAATGAATAGATATTGGCATATTAATTAAGGTATTTAGTGTTAATTTTACATTTAAAAATAATAATAAAATAATTATTAACTTATTTTTATAATATATTTTCATTATTTAATTTCTAATAGTCCTCAATGATATTATTTTATAGAATTTTTCAAATAGGTGGTTAGACCAACCCAAACATGAACATACCATAATTAATGGATGATTATGATTATAAAAGAAGATTATTTTGGAATATTATAATTATTTTACAATAATAATGATATTATTTAAATTATTTTAAGGTGGTTAAATATATTTTATGATATTTAAATAAAAAAGAAATAATATAGGTAAAAAATGAGACACATAACTCCATGAAGGTGGTAGTTTGTACAATACATGGTTAACATTTTCATTTCTCAATTAATGGGATGGAAATAAGTTGTTTTATAATTTTCATCTTAATAATAATAATTATATTATATCAATCAATTTTATTATTTAATTTAATTTTTATAAACAATGAAGTGTGGTGTTGGTGAAAAATAGAAGCCATTGCTTTAGGGAGGCGGTAGTCCACACAACATACAAATTACCATTTAATTTTTTATAATATAAGAGGGAAAATATTGTTAATAGTTATCCGATAGAATAATAAAATTCATTATAAAAACTATACTTATGTCATTATCTATAATTATAAAATTATATTTTTCAACTTAATAAGTAAAATAAAATAAGTTCATAAAATAAGTTCCCATGTTGAGTACCTGGGCTTTACCTTGGGGAACTCCTTTGAAATGGAGGTCTTAAGATAATATCTTATTAATATAGGCACAATGAAAATTAATATGATTATATGGGAATAATAAATAGTATTTTTTCAAGAGTAAATATAATTTTTAGTGTGGTTTTTAAGGGGTGGTGAGAGGATCCTTTTATAAGTGGCGAGAATAATGTTTTTGTAAATATTTCAACTTAATACAATGGGAGAACAAGTTTTACATGTTAATAAGACTACAAAATGGAAATTAATGGAGTGGTGGATTTTATAAGGTTGATATTATCCAAAACATTCATTTTAACACATGTTTTAAACACGTTTCTAGGTTTATTACTCATACAATTTTCACTTTTACCTTTTTTTGTTATAACATGGTAACTGATATGTACCATTAAAGTAAAAAAATATAATAGTAATTATTAAATAATTTGGAAGTAATAATTTTTTATATGAAAAAAATTTAATTATATTAAATTTATATGTTTAATAAAATAAATTTTAAATTTATCTTATGCAACTCATAACAAAACATTTTTATAAAAAGTGTATTTTTAGATTGAAATTTATCTATATAGTAAAATTGTGAATGTAGTTAATTTTCATGATGTAAATTAGTTTACTAGTAAAAAAATAAATTTTATGTATATTTCAATTTAATTCAAAACAAAATTTTAATAAATTATTATTTTATTGAAAGAAGGATCTAAAAAAGTTATTATTGGAAAACGTTACTTAATTTCCTAAAATGTAAGTAATAGATTTTCAAAATCTATAATAGTAATTTATGATGTATATTTTTACCCCCCAAAATATATATTTTATCATGGATGATGATTTATAAGTATTTATTTTATTCTTACTTCTTGGTACATTGATAAACAATACATTTTTAGTAAAAAATTTATTTTTCACTATTTACCTAAAAATCAATTATTTTAGAAAAATATCAAAATTTACCCTAAGATAATTTTTATATGGTGAATTAAAATAATAATTTCTTTTAATCAAACATAAATTATATGATTTATAAATTTAACTTATAAATATGAATAAAGGCTCTTTCTATAGTGACAATGTGAGAATTATGCATTAATTTTATGGGTTTTGTTCTTACCTTCTCCAATTGGGTCTTGTGTATTATAAATGTGCATGGTGGTGAAATTTAGAGGTTTTTATGTTCATAAAATGTGTTAATTAGTTTTTTATTTGTCAATCTATAACTTCCATTTCATGATTTTGGGTGGCATTGAAGATACATTGGTGGTGGTTGTGCTGAAAAGAACTTTTAGTGTTTTTGGTCCGTGGTGTTTTAGTTTTCTAGAATGCTTCTCAATTCAGTGTTAGGATTATATATTATTTTTCTTCATTAGAATTTAGGAATTCAAAAATTTTCATTTCTAATGTGGCTAATGTATTCCACGTCTAATTTCATCAGTTGTGGTCAGAGGGGCATAAAAATGGTAATGTACATAGGGATAGTGTCATGATTCAACGGTGAATGACCTTTCTATCAACTTTAATAGTGTTTTAAATTAACATGGATCAAGTTTACCTAAATTAGAATGCGATTAACACAAAATGGGATCTTGGAATAAGTATCCTGATGTTGCATTGGTTTTCCCCTATCCATATTGTCTTCTTCATGAATATAGAGCACCATATCACACTATTTGTGGCCTCAATCAGTTAGGTACTTGTTTACCTAACCCATGACTTGGTTTGAAGCATTTTTTGTTTATTTTTTGTATATTTTATCATTTCATAGTTTGATTAGACTAAAATAATCCATTTTTTTCCAAGGATGGTCCACCCAAAAAAGTTTGGGTTCCTATTTAACAATTAAAATTAAACCCTTATTCAAAAAATCATCAAACATGTGATTAAACCGGTGTATACAAATTCATAATATAACTACCACCAGTCATTTTTGGATCTTAAAATACACTTAATTTTTTTTATCAATGGATGAATATATACAAAATAATTTTTTATTTTTTTATTATTGGAGAAATAAAATGTTATTGTTGTGGTTTACTATTAAGAAGGTAAAATATACCAATGGTGGGTTGTGATATGGAAAATGAGGAAAAATAATGATATATACTCAATGTAATAGAAGTGTTTTGTTAATATATTACTCAATAATACTTTCCCTAAACTATAAATTCAAAAAATGGTGTAATAATTCCCAAATATTAAGAAAAATATGGAAGAATCAGTTGGTTCATATAAATAAAAATTCTTGAGAATTTCAATGCATGATGATATTTTTATTATGGATCTGAGATGAAAGATTGAAAATTTAATTAGTGACATTAAAAATATCTAAAAATAACTATCTATAATGGAATTTTATAGTTATTAATAAATTTATATATGTTCTCTTAAAGTGGAAATTTAAATTTGATACTCTCATTATTCTCATAGATATTGTGGTATGAAAAATAAAATAATGCTCGATGGTAACTAAATGGAAAATTACATGGAGTAAAGGGAATTCACTATCCTACATACTAAAAATATGGGATAACAAATCCAAATATTATCCTCAATGGAATGATAATATAAATTCTTTACTATTGATAAGGTCATGAAGCACACAATTTTCAAAGAGACATGAAGCGAGTGATTAAGAAAATGAAGAGAATATGGTTCCACCTAATGAAATATCTAATATTCAATTTTTAACATTTATTGAGTTTGAAAATTATGAAAATCAATTTAGTATTCCATGGGCTAATAAAAAATATCATTGACAACAACCTCTAAAATAGAGGGAGGAAGGAATAATTTCTTCGACCACCACAACTGAAGTGAAACATGATTATGATGAGATAAATGTTACACTTATTATATAATCTTGACCAATTAAAAAATTATTTTATTCTTGATCTTTCTATACCTTCATATTTTATATGTTTTCAATGATTATCGATTCACTAACTCAATGACTGGATATTATGAAATTAGTAAAAACACAAGTTGGTTTGATGAATGTATTATAAGTTTAAATTTCTTCTATGATTGTGATTTTTGGAAGGATAATTATTATAAATCTAGTTATTCATCATTTAGAAAAATCTTATTTAATATTTTTAATGGATTGTATATCTATATAACTATCCAATTTTAATTTTTGTGATGAGAAATATTATTATATTTCAAAAATAATTTCATGATCAAATATTGATGTATGGATGGATATGAACATCCCATGGAAAAGAATTACATAATATGGGTATTGATGCTAAATAATGATGGGAATTTAGCTCAAATTGTTTGGAAGGAAATCATTATTGAAGATTTTCTAATTTTAGATATATATAAATATATATTTCATGAGTAGTACCATGGTATTTGTAAAGACCTTGAAATTACATGTAATTTTTTAAAAATTATTTGGGATTTTTACGTGTCTGTGAAAATTAACGACACATGATTCCAAGGATAGGTGTGCCTAGAATGGAATTTTGAACATTTTTTAAGGTATGTTAAGTAAATGTGTGGGTGACATTTTCTAACTTTTAAACTGATGCTTGTAATTTTAATACAAGGACACCGTTGAATCTACAACATCGAGATTCGCTTAAGGGAAGCTTCAAACCATAGTAGGTCGGGTGAAAAAGTTTGTTTTTGCGGATTTAAAATAATAATAAAATAACATAGATATTGTTATTTTATTTCTTCTTTTTCCTACCACCTGTTGGGTGGTGGTGGAGGGGATAACAGATTTATTCAGACATTTAATATGGGGTATTAAATGCTCGGTTATACTTTAGATGCGTAACCACCCCTCGAGTAATTAATGCGGAACATTAACTATTTCAATTAATGAATCTCTTTAATTCCTCGGTGCATTACTCACCCTTTTCCCCATTTTTTTAAATGGGGCTTGGGGTAAATTTTTTGACACATCTTCATCTAGAGAGGAAGCTCTAGAAAAGTGATGTGACACCTTCCACCGACGGAGATGGAAGCTCGGTCAGCAACGAACCAGGAGCGATGAACGCCGATGGCTTCATCAAGGCATGAATTCTCCTTCCACAACCGCGACACCTTCAACGATTATTGAGGTAGGGTTTTTTTTTAAGTTCATGAGAATTGTTCTTCCCTCATTATTGAAATAAGTAATGAATTTTAGAAGTGCTGGAATCTATTAATGTTGATTAAATTATCTTCTTCTTGTTAAAATCCAAATGTGGAGGGCGTAGGCTAAAATAACAAGGCCCAAACCCTATGACGCTTCATTTCTTGATGCATTATTCGTGGAATGATTTTCAACTTGTCTGAAAGCGGAAACCGGGAGGCACGCAATGACAACGACATCCTGAGGGAGCCATAGGCGGGTCTAAAAGGAAGAACAGACCACTGAAGCTCACCCTACGGCCCGCGGAAGCTCCGCCGGCGTGACACTGATGACCGAAACTGGCTATAGAGATGATGGTCAACGCTCGTGGTCCACGGAGGAGCGTGGGGCCACGGCGGTCGGACTTGCGTCCCACAATGGCCAGCCGCAGAGATGGGAGGCGACACCACATCAGGCGCTGCGGTGAGACAAGCCATGACAAAAATCCACGGTGAAGGCCGGGACCCGTTCCCTACAGTTCCCGTGGGTAACCAAGTGGCTCCACCTGTCACCTCTAATCAAGGATCTGAATGAACCCTTTGAGCCATTCGGAAGGTGGACAACACGACCCCCGCATGGGCTGCGCCAACCAGCAGGCCGAACCCGCCGTGGACCAGCTCAACCGGGGCGGGCCAAGCTAGTTTTTGGCCCAGAGGGCTGAACCTACTGCGACCCAACCCAACCGGGCTAGACTAGGCTGGTTTGGGCTGGGTTGGGTCAGACCCAGACCCCTCTCAGGCCCTTATATGCTCAAAAGACCGTACCTTGTGAAACAGATGTCTGTTTGATGAACAGTCTATAGCGATGGGATCCTTGGAGCGAGATGGTCCTTTTGTAATACTCCATGAGAGTTTTGGGGGGAAAGTTGGAGTATTTCCAGGTTGGATCGACTCTGAATCCAATTGGGATCTCGACACTAAAATGACAATAACTTACAGAACAGTTGTCTGGTTTACTCATCGTCTGTTGCGTTGGAACCCTTATGACATGACAGATAATGGAGTAACATCCTAGTGATACTTCGTGCCAGTTGAAATAAAACCGATTGCTTGAGGAGCGGGTTCTCCTAGAAAATAAGCATACTATGAGTAGAAATCCTTCGACTGGCTGAGACATGACAAATGAAGAGCGATTCTATGTGAATCAACACCCAACGATTCTGTGTAAATCAAAACCCAACAATTATATGTAAATCAACATCCAATGATTCTATGTAAATCAACACGCAATGATTATGTGTGAATAAACACCTATAGAACCTGTGTGGGTCTTGCGGGGGTTAGTACCTATCGATCCTCTGTGGGTCAACAGTAGTTCCTCTTGAAAGAGTAAGATGATCTAGACTTATGGCTAATCATATGTACAATTGTACTCACTTTTACCTGGTTTTAGCTATGTCTATTGCTTTGTGCTTTGTGATTGAGACCATTCTTGTTTTATTCCTCTGTGGAATTCTGAGAGACCTTCGGGGGTCTTGGGGTCTCTACTGAGTATTGTTATACTCACCCATGTACGGGCTTTTCCCATACCTTATTGTGTCTTGTGTAGATGATGAGAAGCCTTGACTGAGACTCAGGGAGCTAGGACCCGACGGTGGATGGCCGTGACAGTTGATGTGGAGAGCTGTGGAGACGTTATGTACCTACCCTTTAGGTAGGATTCCCAGTGGATGATCTCAGGAGCTGTTTTTATATTTTTAGCTGTAATTTTATCTTTTTAGTTGGGCTTGTATTCCACCCCCTTACTTTCAGTAAACACTTTTACTTCATCTATTTTACCACATGGTTTACTTTATTGTATACCTAGCCTGTGTGTTTGTATAGGTTAAAAAGGAAATTCCATCCCATTTTAGGGATACACCTTCCTGGTGCTAGTCGCCAACCCATGGCCTATGGAAGATGGGCTTGGGGTAGTCATGACACGGGCCCTGAGGGAAGGGTCGTGACAAAGTGGTATCAAATGAGTCGTTTCTACTAAAGAACTAGGACTCTAATCATTCTAATGGAGTTATAGTGTTAAGTTTTTTGAGTGTATTTTTCATTTTGGGGCGTCCAATTTTGGAGCAGCGGCTGACGTATACATACACCGGGAACTTGAATTCTGATATCCGACTCGGTGCACGAAAACACTGATTGCGTGTGTTTTGAAAATGTTTTACTTTTAATCACTTTTGAGTCAGCTCACTAGGTATATCTTATTAACCGTGGTGCACCTATTTCTTTTCAGGATGCCACCACGTAGACAGCCAGCCAGGATTCCCGAGAGAGTACACGATGACAGCCCACTGAGTGGCGAGGATTAATTGTAGGGCCCTCTTATTATATTGGCACCTTTGAGTGGTATACTAGAAACACCACCACTCGGAGGGCATCAGTTTCCACTAGCCCCACTAGAGGATGGTGTACCCTGATTGATTGCATTGCATGAGTTCTAGTGGCAGAGTCCTTTAAGGTTTCGAGGTGAGACAGATCCCGAGGTAGTTGAAGACTGGCTGGAGGCTGTGGCTAGAGTGTTTTTCCTAGTTGGGACACCAACAGAGTAGATGGTGATCCTAACTGCTAGTCTTTTTCTGGGAATGAAAGGAAGATAGTGGATCCTTATGATCTAGTTACATGATGAGGCGACCCTCACCTAGATGGAATTTGAGATTATCTTCAGCGTGGAGTTCGTTCCAACGACTCTACGCTCTGTGCATATCCAGGAGATGCTGCACATATGTGAAGGGCCTGTCGGAAAAGGTATATAATGTATATAATTGGAAGGCTATTTGCGATGGGTAAGTTCCTCGTCCTAAAAACTAATTGTGAAGGGCCTATCGGAAAATGTTTTTGGCTATATAATGTATATAATCGGGAGGTTTTTTGTGACTGGTAAAATTCCGGTCGCAACAGATATTTTTTGCGACGGGCCCGACGCAAAAAATATATGTTGACACTCCGTTTTCTTCAATAGGATATTTGCGACGGGGGCCCGTCGCAAATAGACCGTTGCAAAAAATGGGAATTCCAGTAGTGGTTCTTAAATTCTGGATATACTCAATGTTATCTGACCTGTGAAATCCTATGATGGGTAAGTAGATTATAAAATTATAATCAATTTCGACATAAGTGGACTCCGCATGGGAATATAGTTCAATGTTACTCATTTAACTATAGATTATCTATTGAATTTGTTGTAGAGTTATTATGAATTTACTATGAATATTACTTTTAGAAAAAAAGAAGATGAATTTTTATTCCTTTAACTTTCCAATTATTGCCTCTCTTCCCATATCAAAATTTTTTCTAGGATATTGATAGGAAAATTTGTGTTCAGCGTCACATGAATAAGACTGTCTAATTTGGATTTCATCATTTGTTTCCTGGTATACTTTATATTATTAACAATAATTATTGAAGGATATAGGATAATAATGCCATATATCTAGGATAGAAACTCCAATAGTTAAATGATAATGAGAATAATAAATCTATTCATGGTCATTAAAGAAATATTATCTAATAGAAGATTGAGGTAATTAAACTATATAAAGAGTCATAATGGATTAGGTTGTTGTGTTATCATTAGTCACCAATTTTTTTTATGGAATTAGTATAAATGAGGATGGAATATTCCCATTATATTCATTCGACGGTAGATTATTGATGAAGATATTAAGGAAAAGTAACATACACCAATGAATTCAATTTATTAATTTCCTAGAATCATAATAAACGATGAAAGTAATTTCCAGGGATAATTGTTTTTAATGAGGTTGTGCTATATAATTGAGAGATGATTCATATATAGTACTAAGAGTTGGGTAGTTTTTTTTACTATTTCATGAGTTATAATCCATGTTATAATGAATTCATTAAATTGTGTAAAGAGGTTCTATTGTTGAATTATAAGTGAAGAATCATGGTTAAAAATTAAAATTCCTTTAGTAATTTATTAAAATACCTCACGGTGTTTCAAAATTAAAGAGTATTTTTTTTAAAATTAGAGGAATAATAATTTCTTTTGAAATAGTGAAAATTATTAAAAAAATTCATTGAGTTTGTAATTCTTTGTAATTTTATTGATATGATTTTAGTTAATTTTTTATATATGTTTATATTTTTAGTAATTGTAGGGAGAAGTTTTTAATAAATAATATATTTATTTAAACACTATATATATATTCTAAAATTATTAAATATATTAATATATATAAATAATTTCAAGGGAATCTATGTTATAGAATTTTATAAAAAATGGAGGACACCACTAGAATTATAAAATATATATTTTTTATTGAACATTTATGGTTCCATAATTTCTATATCCAATTTATGTGAATTATAATCCTTGGAATTATATTCTTATATAAAAAATAGAAGGATGTACATCTTACTAACATATTTAGGTTTCTACTTGAGTAGATTTTGATAGTATAGAACATCAACTTATTATATGAATAACATAAAGTAATATTTATATTGATTGAATTATAAATTGAATTAATATTCTCAAAATTATTTTATTGATATATAGTTTTTAATTTCTAGAATTTTGGTTTTATGAAAAATAAAGTGATAAATTATATTAACATTATTAATAATTTTTAAACAAAACTAAAATCATGAAAAATAAAAATTAAAAGTGATAAATCATTGTTTATATTATTATGAAATGAACTCAATGATAGAAATAGTTTGACAATCTAATGTTTAAATTGATAATTATTGAAAATATAAATTTTAACTACACTTTATCTTTTGGTATCCTAATATTTTTATATACAGCTCGTAAATCATACTTTTACGATCCTTATTTTGAAGAAAATATTTTGACCCATAGTTTGTGTCTATAGACCCAATAGGTTTTCATGAAATTATATCCTAATATATAAAAGATATGTATTTTACTAAAACTATCAAATAACATTGAAAATATAATTTGATATAGAACTAAATCTTATAAGATATATCATTGAGAGACAAACCATAAAATTTCATAATTTTTTAAAATACATAAAAAATCAATTTTTTACTAATTAAAATATAAATATATATTTATAAAGTAATTGAGTTGTGCATAGATGAATTATTGAGGTTCATCATTCTATATTTATTATAATTTTTTTATCAAGTAATCTAAAAGTGATAAAATTATTTTATTAAAAATTCTTGTAACGAATGTATTATAAATATTAATGTATAAATGTTTTATATTAGAATTAAATACTTTATTTAAAAATTAAAAATATAATTTCCCCTATAGTTACCATTATAAACATTAATCATTTGTTAATAAGATGAATCTAATATTATAAATATTCTAACATTTATTTTTCCAAATAAATTTTTCACTAAAAATATGATAAATGAACCATTTATAACTTTTTGATATTAGACTCAAATCATATATTTTATTACTAATATAATAAATTAAATTATAAACCATGGTGAAGGTCTCATGTCCACTATGCAACCTTTTCCTTACTAGATATACCTGGTTATATAATTTTTACCATGTTTCCATTTTAAAAAAATGAATACTAATTTTTATTCATTTTTTCATATATAACAAAATGAAATATTATTTGTGTGAGTTTGAAAAGGATTTCCAGACCACATTAATAATGTAACTACATAATTATTTGAATTATTATTATTAATAATATAAAATAAATAATAGTTTAACCATGGAGATATTGAATTAATGGAAAGGAAAGAGTTATATATGATGTGGGTTATTTTATAGCATTTATAACTAGGTATAATACTTGAAAAATGTTCATAATATATTTACTTACTTTAATAAAATTTATATTAATTATATATATATTTTTATAAAATTAATATTACATCTATATTAATAAATATTTTGGATATTACAAAATAATATTAAAGGGTTAGAGAATAAAAATGAAGGATTATTTGAGGTAAAATTAACTATATATAAATGTAGAATAATTAATGATATGATTATTTTTATTGTAATAACATTTTAGTGGTTGATGTTACAAATTTAAATAAGGATGAAAAAAATATTATATTATTGATGGATCTTCCATGATATTTTGATGACATTGAAGTATGATATGAATTAAAAATCATCAAACGAGTCGAAGGTGATTAGGTTAAATCCAAGTTAATATACGATTATATTTTATCTTTAAGAATGATATGGTTATTATTATTGGATATAAATGAAATTATCATATGATTTATGATAATAATAAATAATGTATGAGTAGTGTGAGTTAAACACTTTAGTTGAGAGTATTTAATTAATATAAAACTATGAAACTATTATTATTGTTGTGAAGGATGAAAAAAATTGTGGTGAAATTTAGAATATATATTTATATATTTGAGTATTAATTTTTTTTGAAACAAATAAATATAAATACATAGGATTAATCATGGTAATATGGTAATGAATACAAAAGTTTTGAAAAACTAAAGGAAAATGAAATACTGATCTTGTAATGATAAATGTGTATTCTCAAAATAAAAAGAAAAATTGATGGTTCTATGACTAAATATTGAAATTATTATAATTTATAGAAATATAATAAATAAATTTGATATGGAATTTATAAATTATAATGTTTAAATTTTTTGCTAAATATTTATATAATCTATGAAGATAGTTGATAATTTAGTGACACAATTTTGGGACACTTTAGATGATAAAAAATTAAATCTTAATATAGTAATTAATATTTCTCATGTTATAATGTTGAATACTAGATTTTTTAATAACTAATCATTCAAAATTATTTAATTATTAATATTAGTTTCTAGTGAGATGGTAATTCGGGGATCCATTAAGGATGATATTGAAATCCTAGGATATTATGTGTATAATCTCATGTGACAGATAATAGGATATTTTATTTAAATGAAATAAATTAGTTTTTGTCCTCACATAATTTGAGATATTGATATAGTCTAGTGGTAAATATATATTAATGGGGATGGGATACCCTATTGGATTCCTTTAACCCAACAACCAACTAGGGTTATGGTGAGAAGATGATATTACATTTATCATTACTACTCTCAGTAGGGTATATAAAAAACTTATAAATACATCAATTATCAGTCACCCATTATGATGGGTTAGGGGATTTCTAAAGAAACATAAGATTCTATTAGATTATAACTTAACAGTGGGTTTAAAACATTTCTCTCTAATATATCTAAGATTTTGGAGGATGAAAATACACTAGGTATTATCTTATATAATCGTATAATTGGGATTATGATAACTAGAAATATAGTTATAGATCTTATAGAATATATGTAAAGATTTTTATATCCTACAATGTCTCAGTGAAAATTGGAGATGTGTATTTCCCATTGCATCTGATAGATAGTTTGAGTTACGTATTACACACATAATTTGTCTTGGTATATCTATGGTGAATTCTTTTGTGGGGAAAAAGTTATTGGATATAAGAGATTATTGTTAATTTTTATGTTATTTTTATTTTAAAAATTTATGAACCCATTATGTGTTTTATTTTTATATGTTTTCAATGAACAGAGGAAACTTGCATGACATCAATGTGAAATTAGAAAAGGATAGCTTGGGAGGAATGTGTAGAACCCAAGCATGTTGAGAAAAGTGGTGTTTCCAAGAAAGGAAATAATATTTGCAGTGAGTTGTAAATATTACATGATAATTGATGAAGAAAATTTATACTTTTAAGTTTATCAATTTAATAACCTACATCATTATGTGTTGGAAATTCTCAAGGGAATTTTAATTTATCCATTTATTGGGTGGATCTCTTTGGGAATCAAGAGGTGTTCATATGGTCTCTATAATTATACAACACCCACCAACTTGTCAATGGGATGGAAATAACTAAGGGGTTCTTCTTAGGTGCATCACCTAGCCACCATCACCCACTATTTAGTCTGTGGAACCCACTAGATGTCCAATACATTGTTGAGAGGATTTTTAAAAAGGGGAACCCCCTTTATTTCAATTTCAGTTTTCCCCATGCCTTAGGTCTAACCAGGTGTGGGGGAGGCCATTTTTGGTTAGTTATCCTTTTTAATTCCTATCCTTCTTTCTCCCTGTTTTGGGGGTTATTTTGGTAGAATTTCTGAGTGATTTCGAGGTGAGATCCTCTAATTTCACCCCCTTTCTCTTCTTATGCCTTAATAGATGATTTTGGATCATCTGTATGGTTTTTAGAAGTGAATATTTTATATTATAATGGTGAAACTATCTCACTTGTTGGGGATTTCATGTGTGGACAGCAAAGGACATACTGAGAGGTTGAAATCAAGACACCAGTAACTTTTTATTATAATGCATATTTACCGGTGATCTTATGGTGGTTTTATAATGGTTTTGAGTTTAATTATCCTTTAATTTGGGTTTATAAATTGTGGATTTTTCTTAACATGGACTCGATGGTGTTTTGGGAGTGAAAGACACCTGGTTAAACTCATTTCTAATATCATTGGAATTCCCTGTGTATTTTTCATTAGTTATCCCTATTTGTTTCTTAATTAATTAAATAACTATTTTGATTATGTTAATGGTTAATGAATGTTCTTGTGGATTTTTATGGTCTTCAAGAAACTTAAATGGGGTTTTTTTGACTCCCATTTCCTTGGGATTAGAAGTAGAGTTTGGGTGGGCCTAGTCAACTATGAATATACTACAATAATTAAGAGAACAACCTTTGATGAGGTAGATGTCCTTGGACTTATTTTAGAATATTTTTATTTTTGTGATTTTATAATCATGTTCCACATTAATAATAATTTCATGTTTAATTTCATGTCTTGTGTGAGTTATGCCATATGTTTAGGATGGACCTTCATTGACATAATATTCTACATGGAAATTTTTCTTGGTAAACAGTAAGATATAGGATACTTGGATGAAGGATCACTGGTGGAACTATTTTTTATTTTCTTGGATTCATTCATTTTATTTCAATTTTTTTTTCCTTTAAAAATATAAATTTTAAAATTAGTTTTGGGTTCAAATAGAAATCTTATTCGAAAATGGTTGATTTTGGAAATGGTTTTTAAATGGTATTCAAATATAAGAAAAGGATTATATAGATAATGTTTTATGGTTCTTGGGATAGTGTATTGGTGTGAATAATGTTTTAGGTGATGCCTTTTGAAATGTTTTAAATTATTTTTGGATCAATTATTTATAGAGAGACTGACAGGTTTGGTGTGGGTTGGATTTGGAATGTTTGACCATGTGTGGGTGATGTACTACTTTCAAAGAATGAGTTATTTTGTGTGGTCCTGACCATATTACTTCATGTGGATTATTTTGTGATGAAGTGTGATGATACATATTAAATTATTTAACTAATTATTTTTTCTTGTGGAATCAAAGTGGTGAGTTGATCTCGATGGAAGTGAAAAAACCATAGAGGGTGGGAATAGGTATAAGGAACCCAAGAGGATGCTCATGAATTAGACTGGGTCCAGAGTGACTAGAACCCTAATGATGAGTTAGTGAATTGTGAGGGGATATTAATTCCTTTTTTTTCTATTCCCATTATGAGTTAACTTCATTATTTATGTGACCTCTGAAAGTGCACATGGATGGATCAAGGTACTTGATGATGGAATCCAAAGAACCTATGGGGATGGGCTGGTGTGATTGATTATTGGGCCTCCTAAGAACCCTTTGGTTGGTCCACTGTGATTGGTTGACATCCCAAAAACCTATGGGGATGGGACAATGTGCATTATTGAACTCCATAAAGTATTTAAAGATGGGTTGTGGTGACTTTATAGACCTTGTAAACTACATTGGGATAGGATGGGGTACTTGAATGGGCTGTGAATTGTGTGAAAGGTTTAGGTAATATTATTCATATTTAACCGAGCTCATGATAGATGATCAATTCGGTATGGATCCAAATTTGGTATTGTATGGATCATGGTATAAGTATGACATGATTCTAGATACCTGGTATAGGTCTAGAATGCTGTGTAAGTTGAGGATTCTTTAGGATGATATGTGAGTCCAGCTAGAGGAAAGTGTATTTTTATTTTATATTTATTGTCATTATATAGTAGTCAATATTCCTTTTTGTTGTATATGATGTATATTTACTTTTATCATCTACTTCTACTCTTATTATGGTTTATGTATCATATAAATATTACCAATTTTAAATTAAGTACTGTAGGGGCCCATTAGGATACCTGTTTTGTGCCTACAAGTCAGTGGGACATCTATTATAAAGATGTTTCATTCCAAAATTTCAGTAGATTTATGGATGACCATCAAGATTTATTTTCAATGGAATAGTCTCCCCATCATTGTGTTAGGATCTCACAACTATTTATCATCCTCTATCACATGGGTAGGAATGCCTACGATGATCTAGTGAACCCTTCTTGGGAACCATTTGGGTGACCCATGCCAGGGAGCTATAATCTATTCTATGGTTCACATGATAAATAAGAAGAGTTTTCATGTCTAGATTCCTATATGAGTTGAAATATGAATAATTTTTGAGGACTGGAGATACAAATATTAGAGGATTTATGATCTACTATCATATTCATTTGATAATAGATATGCTAACATTTTTTATATGGAAAATAGTTTTTTGGGATGTTATATAATTATACATATATAAAATGGTGACGATGCTCCCAAAAGTTCATATAAAAAATCTATTGAACTTGTTGGGATAATAATCTAATATATATAATTTCCCTAGAAGATTCATATCGATCCATTAAAGTGGAAAGGGTCATTTGAAGTCTAAATGTTCTACTGGTTTGAATTTTACATGTATATCTTGTTCATGAAGATATAATGAAAAGAAGTGTCCCATTATTTTAGGAATATAATTGGATGCATATATATAAAGGATTAAAGGTTTTTGAAAAAACATTTTATGTAATTTGAAGGAAATATGAAAATTAGAAACATTTATTTTCATGGTTGATCCCCTGAGCTAAGATTTTTAAGTGTTCATGTGCTCGATTAACTGATCATAGCCTAACAAGATTGGTTGATCATTATCTCATATTTGATTTGAGTGTTGTTCGTGTGGTCAATGAATTTTAGTCACTTATTAGCTTCACACTTGAATGAGTTTCTAATTTTAATGATTGATGAACTTATCTTTATATTGAATACATATACTAAGAGAAGTATAAGTAATTTCTACAATAGTGGTTTAAATATGAATGTTTCCCATTCTATAAAGAAGCTAGTCAAGACATAAATGTTTCATCCATTTTATCATCATGTTGCCGTTAATGTGAACAGGAATTGAAGATATCATTATATAATGTTTGTAGATGTAAATATATGTTTTGGTGAGGAGTTTTTAGTGTTTATAATCCCCTTGTAAGGATTAGGGTTTCCTCAATTCAAAATTCATGATTCCTTGATATTTTTTATAACATTTTATGTAATAGATCCTAAATTTAAACCTTCAGCATAAATCTTTGAGTGATTGTAAAGATTCATCATGAATATTTATGTTGACCATAACTTTTTTTTCATAAAGATTCATTATAATAAGGCTGAATCACAAGTATTTATGTTCCATCATAATAGGTTAACCCTGAATGTAAGGTGGAAAAAATAAGTGAAATTTTGAAGATCCTTTTGGAAGAAAAGATGAAATTATAGAATTGGTATTTTGAATAAATAAAAGGATAAAAACTCATATGGGTAAAGTGTGATGTTCTTCTAGATAAAACATCATGATCAAACACATAATTATGATCCAATATGAGATCATAAATGATGAACCATATAAACAAGATACCAATTCTAAGGGAGTTACACACCATATAATTAGTAGCTACATCATTACACCTATATAGAAATATCAAGAAAACAGAATGATACTGATTTTATGGAATAATATAATGAATAAGAAGCCTATGATAATTTAAATATCAAAAGAATAAAATAATTTGAGTATTTATCTATATTTTTAGGATGTAAAAAGGAAAATCGATGATTGAATATTCTGAGTTTCAAAGAATAAAGAGTGATGGGAATTAAGGGCATTTTCAAAAAATTTAGGAAAATAATATTAACTAGATATTTGGTGTTAATAAATATTATATTAACCAATGAATTAAAGTGGTTATCTTGACTATATATAACTATAAAAATCTTTAAAATAAAAATAATAATGGAGGATAACTAACTCTATATATGATGAAAATATTACGAGTCAAAGGTTGAATAAGGAATCCTATTATTATTCTTATGAATTGAAGAAAAAAGAATGAAAAAGATAAGTATCTAGAAGAACTGAATACTGATCACATTAACATCAAATAAATTGATAAGGACAATTTATAACCAACACTTTTTTGAGAATCTTGAAGAGGGAAGAGTTCATATATGATACTACTGATTATATTTCATGATGATATGTTTAGATTTCTTGTTGAAAAAAATACTAATATAGTAGTATGAGAAAAATCAAGGCATCCTATATGACTAATAAGAGTGAGGGAATGAGATCAATCATACTTTCTGTGGGGTAATGATATACCACTACAAATATGTCTTCAAGGAAGTACACATACATTCTCCATTTTAAAGGAAAAAACCTCAATTTCTTTATAATAAGTCATTTATAGGATAATAGGTACAGTGTCATAACCTTCCTTAAAACTTTATTGATAATAACGAAGAATCCATGGGTGTAGTATAATGACTATGTGTTATCGGGGATGTAGTTTTTCTTAGATAGGAAAACCTAATTAAAAATTCATGGTGTTTTATTATGTGGATTTCATTTTCTATACCTTTATAGTTATAATTTGATAAACACAAGATATAGATTTGATAACTGAATAAGTGAAGTGTTAAAAGGAATAAATTGTGAAATCATATTAAATTTCATTTCACACTGATTCACTCCCACCCCCTCTCGATGTGGGGATATCCTAATATATCCGAATAATTGGTATCAGAGAAAGGTTACACCACTATTTTGATTCTTTAAATTTATTTTTGTATAATATGTCTTAAACAAGGCTATATGAAGTGAATATTTTAAAACTCATATTAATATTTGATCAAAGAAACCATATAATATATTTCTACTAAACACTAGATAATAAGAAGAAAAGGGACGAAATAAAGTTGAGAAATGCCTTATTCATTAATAGACATAAAAAGTGACTCAATACTAGTTGAATGTAATCAAAGTTGAGTTTATTATTATTTTTTTATATATAAATTTTCCCTTAAAGAATTTAGTATTGTGAATCCATCCCTATTAAGTAAATAGGAAGAAAATTTAGTTTCCCCAAGAAGAAAACCTGATCAAGAGAAAACATTTATAAAAGATAAATATCAGGTGTTAGAATTGACCAAAAAATAATTAGACAATAATCCAGTCTCATGTATTCTATCATCTCTATATAAATAAAGTTTATGAATAATATCTTATAAAATTTGACCTATTGAAGAAACAAGTATATTTTTGGATTTAAATAATTCTAAGGATTGAAAATATGAATCAATTAGTGTTATAAATTATATCTTTTATAATTTACCTAAAGAAAGTTTCTCATATTTTGTGTAATTTTTAGAAGTATATAGGAGGAGATCAACCACCACAAAGATGAGAATAAGATAATGGAGAAGGATTTGACATAAAACAGACCAATATCTATTTTTTCTCTAAACAATTCAAAGTTATAAGTGAAATGAATGGGGATTATAAGGAAAAATACTCTATATTTAAATCATAATATCGAAATACAATAAAATATTGATAAAAATCCATGAAAAATAAAATAAATAATAAATACATGCATCTAAAGAAGTGATTGTTGATAAAAAAGATAAAAATGAGGTTAAGGCCATGAGGAATTAATAACATCAACATATATTGTAATAAATGATATAAATTAATGGAGATATAAGTAATGAGTTAATAAAATTATTTAAAGAAAAAATTATTATAATAGAAGATGAGAAAATAATTCTCAATATGAAAATCCTAGTTCTTGTTATTAAATTCCTAAATTTGTAATTAATTTTATCTAATATCTTCCAAATAAGTTAAAAATAGTTAATTACACACATACTAAAAATTAATAATCGTTTGTTGAAATACCTCCTTTTGGTGGAAAAAGCATTATGAGATCATCTTATGACCCATCTTAAGTGGCCACCAGAGGAAATGTACCATATGTATAAAAAATCATTAGTTATTGTAATTTTATAACAGACACAATGAAATATAAATTTCAATATATATATATATATATTGGTGGATTAATAAAATTTATATTAATACTAAAATTATGTTAAGGATGGATATATTATTTTTCATGAGATTTTGTTGAATAAAAAAGACCAACCAACTAATTTAAATGATAAACAAAAATAAAGCTACGCATTCTAAAAAATATAGGCAGTATGAAGTTAAAGTAAAAAAATGTGAATTATTAGTAATTATTTTTATTATACCATATTTGGGAACAATGAAATGGACAGTTGGTGAAATAAATCAATTTAAAAAAGAAAAAGGAATCTCATTTATAGAGGGATATAGTTTCAGAAGCTAAAATGTCCAAAATCTAATAAAAAATTATTTCAAGCTCTAATAAGTTTTAAATGATTTAAAATATCTATGTAATCTTCAATTTTAGTGGTCAAAATGAAGAATAATGAGAGTATAAATCATTAAAGAAAGAAAATAGATAAAACTATAATAGAATAACATAAAAGTTAAATAATAGAGAAAAACCTACAATGTGAGTGATTCATGATAAAAAAATTGAAATAAATTATCCTAATAAGTCTATAAAGAAGGATGGTGAGTTATCCTTGGTTAAAAATTAGTAGAAAAATAATAAATTTCATAACAGACCTAAGAATCTAAAAATTAAAGCTACATTCACACTCTTGAAACTTAAAAATATATATAAATGTAAGACTTGAAAGGAAAAATCTTGAAAAAAATGAAAGAAAATTTTAAAGAAGCAATTAAAGGACTAAGTTGGTGAATAACACATTCAGTAAATGATGTGGAAAAAACAAATTGTCTAAGAATATTATGGAAATATGTTTAGTATTCTATCCACATGACATAGAGAAATAAATCTAATTGGATGCCTAAGAAAATTAAATAGGTAATGGAAAAGAAAATATTACATATGAAGAAGAAATCTAATTTCATGAGAGGTTTCCCAATCATGATAACTCAAGATCTCATGGAGAGTTTTATTGAAGATTAAAATAGGCTACACCCCACTCAATTGATTATGTAACACTCTTTAAAGCTCAAGATGAGTTTTTAATTTTTTTAGGAAAGAAAAAAGTGATGTATTTTCTTTGATTACTAATGTTTATAGGAATATCCCACACACAAAGAAAAGAAAAAAAACCATGATACCCAATGAAAAATAAAACATGAAGAATAATTGTAGATGTATGAAGAGTTCATAAAGACATGGAGGTAAATTGAATGGGTAAAATTAGTTGAGATGAAATTCATATTTCAAATGCTCACATTAAAGGACAAGAAGGTATATATTATTACCTAAATCATTTATATTGTAATTTTGTGAGAACCATGTCTGTAATTAAAGGTGGTGCTAGTTCTCAAAACTAGAAAATATAAAATGATGTAAGCTATAATAACTATTATTGATTCTAATCTTCCACATTTATGTTTGATCTATTAAATTATATTATAAAGAACATCTATAGAATATACAAACCATGATTAAGATGAATGGGAAATCATAAACTAGACAATAGAAAATTGAAAGTACCTATCTTAGAAGAAATAAAATTCATGATATATTGATGTATATATATAGAAGTGAATCTTTTCTAATGAGGAAATGATATGTTATTATATATTTGAGGTATTTATAAAAATCAAATCAAAATGAAAACATGATAATGATAACAATCTTAATGCTGAGAAGTTAAAATGTATCCCTTAAGGATGAGTTTCTTAATAATAATTCAGTATCATTCAATTCAAACAAATTTATAATTTATGGAAGGTGTTGGAAAAAAGTAATTAAAAAGGTATAAATAATGATTATATAAAATATGATACACAAATAATTGGGTTTGAAATTAAGGTAGATAAATTTATTTTAATCAATGATAATAATATAATGAAACATAATGTAATCCAAGATATTTTGAAATAAAAACCTGATAGTTGTACATGGTTTTTAACCTATTTGTTAAGTAAGTATAAGAAATTTAGTGTGAAAATGTTTAAGAATATTTAAAAATGAAGACATTTTATAAGACTGGATACATGTTAATAGACCTTGGGTATTATAAATGATAAGTGTGATAATATGTTTCATATTATATTGATTATTTGAATCCTTGTTGTCTAAATAAATCCGTTTTGTTTTCCACACTATGAATTTCTCTTATTTACTTAGAGTGGATTGGTTTATGTCACATTTATTAAGAATGAAATGATACATTTATCTAATAATCTTTTCTATTATTTCAAATAAGGTTGAGAGACAAGATAATGGGTCCATATATTGAGATTCCATTTTCTAGAACTTGTATTAGAAAAAAATATAAAATTTGATATTGATGAACCCACTTTGTGTTTGAGTTATATTTTTTTGACAATTAAGGAGGTAATTATCATGATATTAATATTATAGGAAAAAGGAAAGAATTGAATGATTTTTTAGAATCGAATAATTTTCAGAAAATTGGGGTTTCCAAAAAAGAAAATATGTTTTTTTATTAATATGTAAATATTACTTAAGAATTGTAGAAAAAAATTTAAGCTTGGTTGTTGGTTTATACGATGGTTCTCATGGTAAAGAGGAAAATTTCCCAAGTACATATGTTGATACATGTTAAACTATAAAATATGAACGTGGATTAGGGATATAAGGATTTTAGAAATTATGATATTCTAGTATATTCATATAAAATGGAGTTTGTTCCATTCCTTATATGGAAAAGAAGTACTGTTGGTTTTTCTTCCATTATTCAAATGGATAAGGGTGATGCTACTACCTAAGTATCTTATGTGATATCTTTTGATGTATTCTGAGATAATAATCTAATGTAGACACTTCCATTGAAATTTTCTTGAAGATCGATTCACTTAGTAATGATCATTTAGAATCTAAATGTTCTACTATATGGAATTTCACATGTATATCTAGTTCAATAAGATCAATTGAAAAGAATAGTTTCAACCTTAAGAGAACATACATGGGAGGAGGTATGTGAAGTCCAAATCCAATTTTGGGTAGGATTCAATGTTATTTAAGGGAAATATAAATAATGTGAACATTTATTTTCATGGTTAATCCATTGAGAAGAGATGTGGATGTGTTTATGTAGTCGATTCATGGATTATAGCTTATTATAGTTATTTTAGGTTTATCTCACAGTCGATCTAACATTTTTTAGTTTGGTTGAGGCATTATTGTCACTTGTTATCTTTAAAATTGACTATATTTCCAAGTGCACTGATTGATGAACTAATGTTTATGTTAAATACATGTACTATGTTAAGTATATGTATTGTCCACAATAGTTTTTTGAAGATAAAAGTTTCCTAGTATGAAAAGAAGATAAATAAGAAATTAAAGTTCCATCCATTAGATCATTAAGTTTTAGGTACTATGAATAAGATGTGAAGATATGATTGGATGATGTTCTGAGTTGGTCTAAGATGATTTTGAGATGAGTTTTTACTATTTTTAACTCCTTGATAAGGATTGGGGAAACTCTATATCAAAATTCAAGAATTTTGGATATTTTGTACAACATCATACAACTTTAAGAATAAATTCAAAGCTTTAGCCTAAACCATTGACTCATTATAAATATTTATCACAAATATTTAAGATAATAAAAAATATTTGATCATAAATATTCATTGTCGTAAGGCTTCATCAGGTGTTTTTTTGATCCATCATTAGACTTTTAACTCCAATAGTAAGGCATAGAAACTTTGAAAATTTTCAAGGATCCTACTAGGGAAAAAGTTAATGTTTTAGAAATTTTATTCTGAAGAAATTAAAGGATAATAACTCAGATGATTCAAGTGTTCTTTTCTTTATGGATCATGCATCATGATTATAACATCCCACTGGAATTTTTAGAGGATACGTTTTTTATCATTTTTTTTCTTTCCATTTCTTATATCATATTTTCTCAGGTTGGTTTTAGTTTTTTATATGGTTTAGAGGTGTTTCTCGAGGATTACAAGAGTTTTCAAATTGAATTTTTAGCTAATGAAGATACATGTGGTCCACCAGCTAGCTAGTCAGATTGGTAGTGGCTATAACATTCTATTATAGCCACCAGCCAGCCAATGGGCCCTGACCAGCCAATTGGTAGTTTGGAAAGTGGATAATACATTTCAAAATTATCCACTAGCTTACTAGTGGTCCTCCACTATCTTACTGATAGGCTAGGAAAATGTAG
This sequence comes from Viscum album, assembly GCA_963277665.1. Lineage (NCBI taxonomy): Eukaryota > Viridiplantae > Streptophyta > Magnoliopsida > Santalales > Viscaceae > Viscum > Viscum album. The sequence continues at coordinate 1,908,624,302 of OY728133.1, read as the reverse complement.
GTGAATCTATACAGTAGCCACCAGACAACTAGTCGTTCCCATCTTGGCTAAGTAATTAAGTGTATTAATGTACATTTATTCCACCAAAACCCTTATCTAATTTCTTAATCATACCAAATAAAAATAATATCAACCAATGAAAACTTGGAGACTCAATTTTACTTATTTTAATATCCCAACTTAATTCACAGGTTGATCAAAGTACCGATCAATGATATGGACCTCTCTTGGTAAGTTTATATTTTTTTTGATCTCAAATTTCATTATTATTTATAGCCCTCTTTTCCCTCATAATATATTGGCCATGATAATTATGGTATTTTTTAGATCCATGTGTCTAATGTTATTCCATTTAAATCCATCATGGATTTTAGGGTTCTTTTTTGGATCTCCAATCCCCTTGGTGTGTTGTTCAGTAATTATTATTTCCTTTTTCTTTCTTAATTTTAAAAACTTGTAATTTTGAGAGTCTTGACTTGGATTTCATGTATTATGGTACTTCATCTATTTATAATATAATTGGTTCATATTTTATTGTGGATTACATGTGAGTGTTTTTATTCTATGTGTTTCAAGGTAAGTGACATAATGAATTGGCTTTATTTTACGAACCTTGATTTCTTGCTCTTTGAAATTAGTTTCTAAATGGTTGTAAAACACTACTTATGGATTTAACATAAAAAATTTATTTTTAAATTTGTTTAAAGGCATGACATCGTAAATTTGGTGTTTTTATTTATGATTTTAAAAATTGATTTCCTCCATTTGGGGTTGTTAATGAAAATGGTTTTAAATCATGATTTATATGATTCAAAGATGAAATTCTATTTGAATAATTTTTATACGGTAAACCTAACCATGATCAATGATGAGGTTGGGATCCATCCTTAAAGATAAAATCTTTCCAATAGGCCTATTCTCATAGGGTAATGTGTGAACCAAGTTTCATATGTTGCGGTATAGAGCCACTTTTAGGAGTAAACTATTACCCCCTAACCTGTTCTTTTAGGATAATGTGCACACTAGGTGGAATAACCATCACATAAACTGTACAAGGATTCTAATTGACCTAGAATTGATATTAACTTATGTAATATCTAGTATATTTATAGGTTCTTACTTCTTTTAGTTATTAATTAAATGTCTTTCATTGTGTTCACCTGTGTCTTTAAACATTGGTGGTTGAGTTTTGATTAGAGATGGAGATAATATTTTGGGGAAAATTACCTAATGTTTAGAAATGTATGTTGTTTTTAAATTAATTGTGTCCTGTTATAAACATGTTACATGGGATTGAGATGGTTTACCCTGATTTTAAAGGTGAATTTTGTTTTTTTCTATGGAAATAGGGCGTGAAGCTATCTCCATGGAATTTACACAATGTTCACTTGTTACAGAATGTGTAACTACCACTGGAAACATGTAATAAACTGGTTAATGATGTGAAGTGGTTACATGTATTAAACTGAGTACACATCATGTAAATGTTGAGTAGGTTTAATTTTAATTTGAGATGAAGGTTTTTTAGTATAAATCTTAAATAATAAATATGTAATGTAAAATAGGGTTAAATTCCACGTATTTCTCATCCCCATCAATTTTATTTGAGAAATGCACATGATGTATTTAATTCCTTATTTACAGACCTTGTCTCTCAACCCTAAGGCACTCTAGGTGATTTTGGATCCCTTTTCCTCTATCCCAGATGTCCCTTTCAAGTGATCGATCTTTGGTGAGTTATTATGCTTATGTTTTAACTTCTCTTACAATGTTCCTTGTTACGGTGGTGTAATATTTTGACCGTGATGTGTTTTGGGTGTTGATATGGATCTTACCTCACCTAGGTTATTACAATCATCCATGCCTTCATCCTTATTGGAATTTTCTATTGGAAGTGTTGTGTTGATCATTGATAAAAGGTAGGGGGTCTAAAACCTAACACCATGTCATGTATAATTTTTGATCTTGTGAAATATTGTGGTTGAAAAAAAGTATCATTCACACTAATTATTTTAATTACTTATTATTGGTAAAGCATGGATTGAAATATTGGTTAGATCCTTATGAATTTAATTATTTATGAGACTTGGATTATGGATACCCGTTGTGTGATAAATCCATTGAATAATAAGAACATAGATACTAATTTAAAGTTTGATTTACATGACATAGAATTACTGGTGATTTATTGATATAGAATCACTTTGGTAATAACTTATGGGCTAATGACATGGGTGTTGATGAATTGATATATAAGTGAAAGTGTAATTTAAATACGAATTGTAATTTTTATAATTAAACATTGAGAATTATGATGTGATATTGTGATATCCTTTTTATTACGAATTGTTGAGTAGATAATGAAATGATTATATATAGGGATTTTCCTAGAGGTAGAAATGATTATATAGTTTTCCTATCCCTATGAAAGATGAATAAATTATTATATATAGGGATTTCCCAAGAACATAAAATGATTATATAGTAGGATATTACTAGTTATACATACTTAAATGATTATATATAGTTCTTTTTCCAGAGGTTGAAATGCTTATATAGAGGAATATTCCCAGTTTTTCCTAAAATGATTAAATATATGGCTTTACCGAGAGGCTAAAATGGTTATACATAGGGATATGCTTTATTAGTTAATTATTCCATAGTTTATAGTTATGGTTGGAATGGTTGTGCTACATGTTCAAAGTCATTCTAACATGGTGTCAAATAAGGTTGATTTATGTATTGAATTAATTGATTAATTAATACACTTGTTTATTGCTTTATTACATATACTTGTTATTATGCTAATTTTTTATAGACATGGTGGTTTCATCTCATTGAGTTGTACTCACACCCTATTTGTGATTCCATTTATTACTCGAGCATATTACATAGATGCAGGTTTGGATAAGGGAAAGAGACCTTTTTGATGATTTTTGACTGCTAGTTGGGTTGGTTTTTGTAGACTGAACAAACATGGGGTTTGGGAATAGGGTCATTTGATATTATTTGTGTTACATGATTTTTTTATTGTTTTTAGTTTTACATTTATATTCATATCCTCTTTTCAATACATGCCACATCGTTATTGGTTCATTGGTTTCTTCTTTACTTTCCCTTTTTATGATATATTATTTCTTCTATTATTCATTAATTTTATATTTATTATATTGTTTATTTTAAAATATATGTAACTCTATATCAAGGGGTATAGTCTCCCCACTATATCATTACACCCTTAATTCTATTTGGAAACCTTTGGCATATGAGGAGGCATGCTTAAGGACCCATAAGCAACCCAATTTGGCCACGTGGGTGAGTGCTGGTTTGAGGGACATTACAAAATGTTATCAAAGGAGCATATTTTTCTTTTATACTATATTACTATTTGGGAAAGGTAGAAAGGATACTAACATGTGTAAGGACATGGTAATGATCTTGATCATGGGAGTATCTAACCCATGTCTGGTAAAAAATTGAGTTCCCATGGATGGGATTATTGTTTGTGATATTTGCTTGTTATGGCTTGAATTTATTTCATTTCGGGTGATTCACATGTTTTATGATGTTATGGTTTCTTGATATTTATACTCGTGACCCGATATGGAGCAATATGAGTATGAATGAATCCTTATAGGAATATATAGATATATATTAGCATGAAATATTCCTGATAGGGTTATATTTATTGCATGTTTTATATACTTTCCTATATTAACTCGGGAATGAGATATTTATTAGATATAATAAAAGAATTGAAATAAATTGATATGTCATTCTAGTGTAATCCATGTTATAGAGACTAGGAGTAGTTGTTCTATATTTTTTTTCACCTGTTGAGGTTGAACTTGTTGTTATATTTAGTGTTATAAGGAGTGTTTTTATCTTGTAAATAGAATTCCTCATCATCATCTTCAAGTTATGAATTAGGAGGGTTGAAATCAGTACACTCCTAATGCCACTGAACCAGATATTTTTATGGATCCTGAGGATCATATGGATGTCCAGCTTCATGAAAGCTTCTTGACAGTCATGTGATCCATGGAAAAGAAGTCTTTTTTCACTGTACCTTTGATGTATGAGATGATGAGAGAGTTCAATCTGCAGAATCCACCTATGTTCACTAGGGAGGGAGCCCCCCATGAAGAAGAGTTCTTAATTGAATCAGTCCATACAATCTTCAAGAACCTATATACACTCATAGGTAGGAGGATGAATCTTGCTATATATATGATCAGTGGACCTGTCAATCATTGGTTCATTAGAGAGAAAGGTATGTAGTAAGATGAGTTATATTAGATAAAAATCAAGATGATGTTCTTGAGAAAATTCTATCCTGATATATTAAGGGATGATAAGGCTCACGAGTTCATGTATACAACTTAAGAGGGAATGTCAGTGATGGACTACATTGAACGTTTCACCGACCAGAAGTGATTTTCACAATATTTATCTATTGATGAGATCTTTATGGAGAGACATTTTCCAAAATATATTCACTATGATATTAGTTTAGAGGTGAACGTTTTTCATCTGAGTATCTATACAAATGTGATGAATTAGGAACTCATTACCATGTTCCATTACACTTCTATTAGTGTGGAAAGTAGGCCCACAAGTGGCCTCAATATCCATACCTCTCTTTAGAGTTCTATTCTTGTGATAGGAAATGTCATCTTCAAAGGTTTTTTTGGAATGTCTCACAATAGAGTAATGGTAGGGGATCCGGATAGGAACCAGATTATGAAAACTACCCATTTACTCCATAGTAGATAGGTCACTAGAGTTTCAAAATATGTTCAGGTTGAGGCAGGGGATATGGTATCCCATTGAAGGAATGGAAGTAATAGGTAGAGGGAATTTCGTAGGGGATTCAGGCTAGAGCCTAGTGTAAAGGGGTAATTCAATGAAATTTATATAGACTACTCCAATTATTCTGGATGTGGGACCTTCTACCAATAGAGGTATGATCCTTTAATCTTCTACCATTGATTGTGTTTTGTTGGATACATGAGAATAAAATTCCTTTTTATTTTCACTTTTTAAAAATGTGTTGGTCTTGGTTGTGGAAATATTTTATAGTGTTTTGACTATCGATACACCATTGGGAGTGCGGTCAAAGAATATCAAATGTTTCAAGGCATGTTCTCTATAGATCGGTGGTTACCATTTCTTAAGGGAACCATTTCTACTAGAAGTTTCAAGTTTCAATTTTATTGTTGGTATGGATTGGTTATTCCTATACTAGGATCATATTGACTATTACTAGAGGAGTGTTACCTCTATCTATTCATAAGGAGGTAGATATTCTCACAAGGGTGAGTGAGTTCTTTAAGCTAGTCATGTGTGAAAAGTTTAGCATATATTAGATTGTCTCATGGATCAGATAAAAAGACTTGTTATGGATTGTGGTACAATTAATCAAGATTATTTTCATCCCCTAAAAGTTTATTTTTAGTGTCTTTTATGATGAGTTATATAGCTTGCTTCTTGAGCAGGATATCGAGTTTATTATAAAGTTGGTGCTAGGAGAAGAACCAATTTCCATCCCACAGTACATGATAGAATCAAAAGATATCGGTAGTTGAAATTTTAGTTAGAATATCTAGAAGCTAAAGGTTTCATATGGAATAGTACATCTATATGAGGTTCTCCATTTCTTTTCTCTGAGAATTCTGATGGGACTTTGTGCTTATGTTTATATTATCATAGATTGAACTAGATGATGGTAAAAAAACTCATACCCCCTTCCCATGTATCAATGATCTCTTTGATCATTTGAGAGTTGATAAGATATTATCCAAGATTTATTTGAGATATGGTTACCACTAGATAAGGGTGAGACTATCAAAAATACCTTGTACTAATTTTAGGATCATCTATGGCTTGTATGAGTTTTTAGAGATTCTGTTTGGTTTGAAGAAGTATCTGATGGTATTCATGGCCTTGATGAATTATATATTTCATCCTTTTCTAGGATAGTTTTTGGTGGTTTTTTGATGACATCTTGGTGTACAACCAGTTAGGAGAATATCATTACAAACATCTTGACATTGTCTTGAGTATATATAGATAGAATTAAAATTTTTCCAATCTAGCCAAAGGTAGTTTCTGGATTAATAGAGTGAACATATTGGGCCATTCCATCTCATAAGTAAGAGTGTATATTGGCCCATAGAATGTTGCATACAAGGTATATTGGGAACATCCCAATAATTTATTTGAGATCCATATATTTCTTGGTTTAGTAGGTAAATATCATCACTTTATCTAATTCATATCCCGTCTGGAATCATAGATGTTCAATCTGACCAAGAAATGGTTAAATTTTTTTAGTTTGATGCTTGTGAGGGATATTTTTAGGAGTTGAAGTAAAGGAAGACCTCAAAACCTATCCCCAATTTACCTGTTATGGGTAAATCATATATTGTTTACTGTGATTCATCCAAAGTTGGACTTAGAGTAGTTCTAATTTAGGGTGATTGAGTGGTTTCTCAAGGGTTCAAATAGCTAAGACCGCATGAGAGGAATTATCTAACTCATGTTCTAGAGTTATATGTGGTGGTAAAAATCTTGATATGATAAAGAACTATATTTTGGGTGATAGGTTTTTGGTGTACAAAGACCACAAGATCCTTAGGTACATATTTTCTCAATGGGACCTGAACCTTCAGTAGAGGAGGTATGTTATGTATCTGAAGTCTTTTGAATTTGAGTTGGCTTATACACTGGTAAAGGGAAACTTCATTGACAATAGCTTGAATCATAAGGTGATGATGGAGGCAGTGAATATGTTTTACGATAAGTGGTAGACGATGGAACTCTTTGAAGACATAAATCTAGATGGTCAAGAGTCCCAGGGATGAGTAGTTCTGACTTTGATATATTTTATACCCATACTTTGGGACCAGATCCAGAAAGAGAAAATATCGTATCCAAAGGGATTAGTTACAAGAGAAAATATATATGGTGGGGGACACCATCATGATTATCTCTTATAATTGAAAATTCTCCTCTTTTTTGTGTGGTTGAGTATGGGTTCATACATTCTTGCATGGGGAGATGATGAGAGAGTTTTATGCTTGTAGATAGGTGGTACACCCTAGTTTGAAAATGATGTATCATGATATCCATAGATAGTATTGATGTTCAGTAATGAATAAATAGGTAGTGGGATTTGTGGTGAGATGTTTCACCTATCAGTAGGTGAAAACCGAGTATCAGAGACCAATGGGGCTACTACAGCCTTGTCATATTATTGAGTGGATATGGGATGATGTCACTATGGAATTTTTGATAATATTACATAGGTTAACTTGTAACAACAATAAATTATGGGTGATTATGGATCAAATAACGAAGAAACACACTTCTTTTCTATCAGGGTGACCTTTATAGTTGAATATTTGTGTAGTATTTATGTGTACGCGATAGTTGAGTTACATGATGTTATAAGGATTATCATTTATACTAGATATCTTAATTTCATTTTGCAGTTCTGTTAGGTTTTTCAAAAAGATATGGGATCATAGTTTCTTATGAGTACGTCCAATCATCTTTAGACATACAGTTAATGTAAGTGAACTATTTGGGTTCTGGAGGATATGATATGAGACAGTGTTTTGGATTTTAGTAGTTTATGAGAGAAACATATAACACTCCTAGAGTTTTCATATAATTAAATCTTTTAGGAATTGATCCTGATGTCACCTTTCAAGGATTTAATGGTAGGCCATGTCTTTTTCCTCTTTATTGTTTAGAGGTTGGTGAGTTAGCACTTATTAAACCTAGTATCGTGTGAGAGATGCTTGAGAAAGTTTAGATGATCAAGAGGTGTTTGGTATTCATGAACATTAGAAAAAATAATATGATGAAAATTAAATATGACCTTTGGATTTTGAGGTTGGTCATCATGTTTTCCTTCAGGTTTAACCTAGGTTGGGGAAACACCATATCAAGAAACATGGAATGTTGGAACCCAGGTTTGTCAGGACATTTGAGAGAGCAGATAGGATTGGTCTAATGGAATACCAATTAGCCCTTCCAAAATGATAGAGTGACATGAAAAATGTGTTTCATGTGTCATAACTACATAGATATTATCCTGAACTTTATCATGTAGTAGATTTCAAGGACTTCAATATTTGTGCTGATGAGTCATTTTAGGAGAATAAGATAGGATTAGGGACCACAGTGAAAAGCATCAATGGGGTAAGACTATACCTATAGTTCAAGTTTAGTTTCATCATGTGCATGTTCAGGAGGAGTCCTTGGAGAGGGAGACTGATATGTGATCATAGTGGTGTGACCTTTTCATCGAGACCACACGTTGATTCTTAGACTATTTCATGGATGAGATATTATATGGTAAGGAGGTTGTAATATACTTTCATTTTTTAGGTATATATATCTTTTATTTTTTCATTAAATGTACTTTATTGACTTATCCTTTGTCTTTAAACCTTGGTGCTTGAGTTTTGTTTTGAGATGAAGAGACTTTTTTGGGAAAATGACATAAAATTCAGGGTTGCATATTTTTTTTAATTAATGGAGTATGATTATAAACGTGTTAAATCATATTTTGAGGGTTTATCATGATTTTTTAAGGATTCCGTGGTGAATTTGGGCCTTTTTTATGAAAATATGGAGTGAAGATATCTATAGATAATTTACATGCTATGTACTTTTTACAAGATGGGTAAATTCCCCCAATCATATGTCATTAATTGGATCACTACATAAAGTTTTCACACATCATGAACCTAGTTCATACTATTTAAATGTTGATTAGGGTTAATTCTAAGCTTAGGTAATTATTTTTTTGGTGTAACTATTAAGAAAGAAATACATGATGTGAAAGAGTGTTACTCACCGTGTATTTTTCAGTTCTAGTGGTTTTAAGTGGGAAATGAATATGGTGTAATTCATTACTTATGTAATGCCCTTCTCTTTCAACCCTAAGGTACTCTAGAATATTTTGGATCCCATTCCTCTATTCCAAACTTCCTGTTCAAGAATTTGATCCATAGTGAGTGATTTATCTTAGGTTTTACCTTCTATCCCATAATTCCTTATTATGGAGATTTAATCTTTTTTTAGTGGTTTGTTTTGGGTGTTGATATGAATATTGGTTGACCTAGGTTATTCTTGTGACATTTTGTGCCTTCATCCTTATTGTAATTTTTTAATAGTGTTGGGTTGGTCATCAATAAAGGTAGGGGGTCTAAAACCTAACCCCATGGTTTGTTTAATTTTTGATTAGGATCAATATTTCTATTGTGTTTATGTATCTTACACGCTAATTAATTTAATTCATTGGTTAATGATAAATCAGGTATTATAATATTGTTTGGATCCTTATGGATTCAATTATTGATGTGACCTATCTCATGGGTACACGTTTCATGAGTGAACCATTGAATAATAAGAACTTATCAAATGATTTAAATCTAGTTTAGTATGAAATAAGATTTCAGGTGATTGATTGATATAAAATCAATTTGGTAATATATTATTGGATAATGATATGGTTTTTTATAAATTGATATATAAGTGAAAGTGAAATTGAAATACAAATGGTAATTTTATTAATTAACTATTGATACTTATGATATGATATTGTGATATCATTTCTATTATGACTTGTTGAGTTGATTCTAAAGTGATTATATATATGGATTTTTTTAGAGGCTGAAATGCTTATATAGCAGGCTTGGACCAGTGATACATGCCAAAATTATTATACATTGAGATTTTCTCAAAGGTTGAAATGCTTATATAGTATGATATGCCCATTGATACGTACTGAAATAATTATATATAAGAAGTTACTCAGAGGATGAATAATTATATAATGGGATAGTCCCCATTGATACTAAAACAAGTATATATAAGTATTTTATTAGGGGATGAAATGATTATATAGAGGGATATACCTGTTTGTTTGATTATGCAAAGGTTTATGTTTACAGTTGGCATGCTTCAGCAACATGCTTAGAGAGATTCAAACATGGTACCAAAGATAGTTGATTTATGTATTGTATTAATTGATTAATTAATACAGTTATTTATCACTTTATTTAATACACTTATTATCAAATTAGTTTTGTTTATAAATGGTGGTTTTGACTTACTCACTTGTAATCACACTCTATTCTAGTCGTCTTTTGGTACCTGAGTACATTACATAGATGTAGGTTTGGACAAGGGCAAGGGATCTTGTTACTGACTGTTGATTTCTGGTTGGGTTGGTGTTTTGAGATGGGACTGACATGAGGTTCAAGACTGGGGTCTTTTGAGATTACTCATGCCACTTTATTCTTTTATTTTTATTTTTTTAGTTTTATATTTAGATATATATCTACGTGGTCATTACAAGATTTATCATTATTGGTTTATTAGTTTCTCCTTTACTTTCCCATTGTATGGTATATGGATTCTACTATTCTTCCTTACTCTAAATTTTATTATATTTTTTATTTTCATTGATTTGTAACTCTATACCAGGGGGTATAGTTTCCCCACTATATCACTCCACCCCCACTGTTAGTTGGCATCTTATAGAACATGAAGAGGCACACTTGAGGTCCCATAACCACCCGATTTGGCCATGTGAGAGAGTTCCAGATTGGTGGATGTTACCACCTATGGGAAATTTTTACCAATTTCTATCTTTGAAATATATATTTGGAATGTTTATAAAAATGATTTAAAAACATGTTTATTGATATGTTTTTTAAACAGTGAAAATGGCTAAATTTCTAGGTATTATGTTAAACAATGTAAAATTATATCTCTTGCATTGTCTTTATTTTCTTGAGAATAATTGGTTTATTTTGTAGTTTCTACTTATGAAACACTATGTGGGATCCTAATGGGGTTGTTTTTCACACACACTATATACACTTTGGGTTTATGTATATCTTTTTTGGTCTGATTTAGGTAAAGGAAAGGTGTCGTAGGGTGGCGGTGGGTTTTCTCATTAGTATGGTGTGGGAGTTTCGAGGTCACAACATGTCACATGGAGTTTAGGGTACTTTGTAGTACGTTGTGATTTGGTATTCCATTTTGGTTTTTTGGACACCTATTTTTACTTAATATTATATATTTTCAATTGTGGACTTTTATTGGAATACCATCATTTCCTTTATTTATATTCTATCATGGAAAAATCATTCCCGAATCATTTTCTTGATGCTCAAGAAATTATCACCAGCTTGTGGGAATCGAGAATTCTTTTACGCTTTTATTATAGAGTAGACAGGGTTATTTATAGTTAACTAATTTGGGATGGTTCATGAAAAATTGGAATCAAATGGAGGTTTTTATATTTTTATTTTTGGTATTCACTTTGGAATGTCTTGGTAGCTATTATATAAATATGTGAAGAATTAAGGGGTTGGAGGTGAGCATGTGTCAGGACATATATCATCATGATGAGTCCTAAGTTACCGTGTGTGGTTGGAAAATGTGTATTTTATGAATTAATGTTTTTTGATAATAGTATTTATTTTCCATGCCTTTTTACAATTCCCATTGAATTATTTTATTTTATTACCGAGTTGATTCTTAGATCTCATGTCTTGGTATTTATTTGTTTGTTGATGTATAATACCATGCCCCTAGAAGAAATCTAGTTATTAAATGGGTGTGTGTTTCCAATAAACCTTGTTAGGGAAACCCTTAGTATGATCAAAATATCATCAAATAATTTGTTCACATAGTCTAAGCTATGAAAATTTATGTGGAACCAACCCTATTCAAGCTAGATATGTGGGACCTTGAAGTGATGAGGATTTAAATAAATACCAAGAGTTTCTTCATAAAAAACCACCATATTTTAAAGGAATTGATGATCCTAATGAAGCTTAATATTATTTAAGGAATATTGAATGGAACTTTTAATTTTTGAAGAACCCTAATTTCATCAAGGCGAGGTGTTCTGTCTTCAATCTTGAAGGCCTAATTAGAAATTAGTGGGTCTTGGTTATTCTAGAGAAGAATCATGAGGGATTAGAGTGGATGAACTTAATTTCCATCTTTAACAATAAATTATACTAAGAGTCCATGACCATAGAAAAATCTATAGAGTTTCCCAATATAGATAAAGATAACCAGATATTGATGGAGTACACTTACTACATTACTGAGAAAGATCTATTCTCAATTGAGGTTGTTTCTAAAGGTAATATTAAGGATCAGTGGTTTTGTAAGGGTATTTGACCTAATATTTAGAATCAATACTTCATGTTAATGTTGAAAACCTATACTAAAGTGGTGTATCGTGTACTGAGGGAAAATTTTGAGTTATCAGGTAAGACAAGGCTTCCCTATGTTCCTTCTATCTCTAGTGGCATCTTTAGTCGATATTTTAAAGGGAAGTGAGAGTAGAGTGAGTTTCATAGAGTAAAGAATACTGTGGATTCTTAGATGTCTATTCCTACTACACCATCAGGGGTTATTGTCCTTAATTTTTAGTGGTGTAGTTAGATGGGGAACACAAATTACTTTTGTTTCTTTCCTCTAAAGGTATGAAACTCGGTTGGACGCCATTTTTACTTTAAAAGGTTTTTCCTTATTATTTATTCTTTGATATCTGGAATAGGCTCTTGAACTCAAAGGGATCTCTGATGTAGTCATATGATTCATGTATAATATGGATCCAATGATAGGCCTTGAGAATGATGTTGTTACATAGTGGAAGAGTATCCAATGGAAGTGTATGTGGGTCATGTGACTATAATAAGTACTATTTTAGTTTCTTCGACCTTAGTGAATATTTTATTTGATACATGTTCCCCTCAATACTTTTTTTTAAACTCATATGGTAGATATTTTAAATCCTTAAATGTAACTATTGTCATTCATTATGAAATTAGCAATGCCTCTAAGAAAGAATATGGACCATAGTTTCTTATGTCCCTCCTTTTATTTCTTTTTTTGTGATGTTGATATAGTTTGGGATTTTTAGGCTCTCAAAATGGAAGAATTAAATATTATTATTGGGATGGATTGTTTAATTTCTCACATGAATCAAATAGATTGTTATTTTCTTCATTCATCATTTATTATTCTTGATAGGAGATCCCATATATTTCAGGGTGGCTGGGACCTGAGGTCCAGTCATAAGGGAACACTTATTCATGATATTAGTAGATTGGTGTCTTTGTATTTGAAAAAATAGGGATATAAATTATTTAGTGGTGAGATTAAATTGATAGTCAATAAATTTTCTAATGTTTTTACATATAAAATTTTATGTTTTCCTCAAGAGAGGGAAGTGGAGTTCATAATTAACCTAGTCCAAGGTACTCAGCTGATATCAATCCCATCTTACTATATGGATCCAGTTGATTTGAAATAATTAAAAATAAATTTTATGGTTTTATAAACAAGGTATGTATATGTCCAATTATTTCATAATGGGATGATCATTTACTCTTTTACAAGAAATTCTAATGGAACCCTACTCTTATGCATTGAATATCGAAATCTCAGTCGAGTAATAATCATGAATAATTATCCCTTAGCACCACATTGATGATTTTTTTGATCAGTTGAAAGGAGAAAGAAATTTTATAAAATTGATCTTTGGGATTGTTATCACCAATATACAATCAAGGGAGAAAATATTTAAAAGACTACTTTTAGGATAAGGTTTGGTCATTTTGGGCACCTTGTTATTGATTTTGTTTTGACTAATGCTCCTATAGTTTTCATGGAATTGATGAACTGGATTTTACACCAATATCTTGACACATTATTCATGGTGTTTGTGGATAACATCTCGGTGTAATAAAATATATATAAATAACATGTAAATCACTTGAAAAATGTTTTGGGGATCCTGATGGATCAGCAACTATATGAAAAATTATCAAAAACCAATTTTTCACCTAATAAGTTATGTTCATTGGACATGTGATCTAAGATGATGGTATCTTAGTTGATCCAAAAACATTATGATTTTAATGTCATTTTAATAACCAAAAAATATCCTTTAGATTCAAAGATTTATAGGTTTGGAAGGGTATTATCATTGGTTCATAAAGGATTTCTTGAAACATTAATTACCCTTAACCACTCTCATCTATAAGGTGGTGATGTTATTATGGGATTAAAAGTGTTAGAAATACTTTTATGAAATAATGTAGAGTTTTAAAACAAAACAAATTCTGACACTACCAGTTTCGAGACAGGTTTATGTGGTTTATTGTGATTTTTAGGCGAATGTCTGGGTTGTGTCTTTATACAAGGTAATCATGTGGAGTCTTATGGATCATGTCATATTTGAACTCATTAGAGGAATTATACCATCCACTCTTTATAACTTGTCTCTGTTGTAAATTCCATTAAAATTTGGCATCATTATATTATTTGGGAGAAGCTTACAGTTTAATATGAATTTAAATGTTTAGGTTACATATTTTCTCAAAAATATTTGAATATACGGTAAATATGATTGGTGGAATACCTAATTTCCTTAAACTTTAATATTTAATATACTATAGGAATGTGTAGTGTGGTAGTATATGATCTTAACAGGAAGTTTCCTTCTCATTCAGCAAAGGAAAAAAGGATGAATTGAACTTGATAGGAATATTTTCTCATATGAAATTGGGAGTTTGGGATGAGGAGTCTGGTAATGTTTCAGATAGTTTTCATTTTAAATCATCTCTTCATGATATGTTTCTCTAGGATTATAAATAAGATAATGTTTTTTAGAATATCAAAGATTCATTATATGGTGGGGAGACCATCAATGAATGTTTTCTCTCTATTGAAGGAATCATTTCTTTTTGAAATTGTTATGTTTTTTAATGGACAATGATCATTCATTTATCGGGATTTTATCTTAATTTATTATAGTATATCCACCATGGAACCAAAAATATGTTTTATGAAATGAGGCATTGGTTCTGGTGGCCCAAAATGAAACAAGTCTTAATTGACTTTATATCTCAATGTTATACATGCCCAAAGAATAAGTCCAATCAGAAAAATCCTTTTGCTATTCTTAATCCTCTACCTCTTCAAATATGAACATATAATGATATATCAATGGATTTAATTATTGGCCTTCCTAAAACTTTTCATGATTATAACACCCATCAGGTGTGATCAATCAATTGACAAAGTAAGCACATTTTATACTGATTTTTTACCTCACCAAAGTATAATACATGAAAATATTGTTTTTGTAGTATATAATAAGGTTTCATGGAATTTATATAGCTATTGTATCAGGTGGGGACTTTCTCTTTACCTCATGATTTTGGAAGATCCTCCAAGATTCAATGGGAGATCAGGTCAAGAAGAGAATGATATTTCATCCCCAGGTAAATTTGGATATATAAATGGATAATAATTTTTATTATTATTTAGTCTTAGTATTAATAGGTTATTGAGATATCCACTTTGGGTTGGTTGTGTATTCTTATAATAATTATTACTAATCATACATTAATATGTAACCTTTTTAATCTTTGTATGGTCAACCCTAAAACTGTCCTCTTTTGGGCCTAAGATTTGTGAGTATTTCTTGATAAGACTAAGATTCGTTTAGGATAATACAATAAATATCTAGTTGAATTCATAGTGAATGTGGATGTTTCAAATCCGGTACAAGCCTTATAACAATCTTACTCATTTTCCTTTAGTTTTTTTATTCTGTGAGAAAGTGTTCTTGAAAGTACCACCGATGTTGGGTCACTGACAGCTCAATAAGGAGGGGAATCTTACTCCAAGATATGTGGGACAATTTTTTATTATTGAATGTATTGAGAAGTTGGATTATCATTTATATTTACAATGTTAATTGTCTTTGATCAAATTTTTCTTCATGTTTATCAACTCAAAAATTATCATCCCAAACCATATCATGTTCAAAATTGGGAATACAATAACATAAAACCAACATGTCTATAAACAATACACCATTGAGAGTTGTTGATTTTTAAGTAAAGGTTTTAGATGGAAAGTATACATATTTTATTTGAATTCTATGGAATCATGGGTCATAATCATATGTAATATGAGAGTGGAAGTATATGATAAATTAATGGAGACCTTATATCTTTGTGGACTTATTCAACCAAGATTTCTTGGGCTATAAAGAAATTTTTTGTGGATAATTGAAACATACATCTAATGTTGTTAATAACAGCCATTTTCTCTTTTTTATTTCTCCATCCCTTTTCCAATATTATATTTTATTTTCTTATTTTTAATTTTTAATTTTTAATTGGGTTCGTTGGTGTGTGTCAAGATGTATTGGAGGTGTTGACTTGAACCTCTAGAGAACGAAGCTATAGGTGGTCGACCGAATCATTGGTCAAGGCCACTAGCCAGTGGGTGGGAATTTATTATCCAACTGATAGGTTGGACAATGGATACTATATTTTATAGTATCTAACATCCAATAGGTGAGACTCCACTAACTATCTAGTGGATTGGGAAGAGGATAATGCACCTCTACACCAGCAATTAGGTTATTGATGGCCATTATCATCTCATCGATGGTGCTGATCTGGGAAGGGTAATTAGTGGTAGTAACATACTTTTATACCCCAAAAATTCATGTTTAGTTTCTTAATACTAATCCCTCAACTTAATATCTACACATTCATGCTTTTAGACTCTATTAGGAAACCTATTACTCTCTCAACTGAATTGTTTAGCAGATATAAGTGTCGATCGAAACCATTATCCTCTCTTAGAAGGTTTATCTCAATTTTGATCTCATATATCCTTCTTCTTTGAATCAATTTTGTTTCTCTCTATATAATGACCATGATAAAGATGATATTTTCTTGGATCACAGTGTCTAATAGTATTCTTCTTAGATCCATAATAAAATTTAAGGTTCTTACCTGGATCTCTAATCCCCTTAGTGCATTGTTCAAGAATTATAGTAGAAATTAATTACTTTTTTGCTTCATTATGGTAATTTTTAATTTGGATATGTTTGATTGGGATTTCAATTTTAGGGTCCTTCCTCAATTCTTATAGACTACTATTCATGTTTTCTTGTGGATTCTGTGTGAGGGTAGTTATTCGAAGTGTTTCAAGGAAGATGATTTCATTAATTTTTATTATTTTATACACATTCTTTATTTCTCATTAAAATTTGTTTCTATGTGGATGTAAAACATGGTTTGTGGTTTTAGATTGAATATGGAATTTGAAATTGTTTTAAAGGCATGAATTTTCAAATGTTTTGGTTTTTTTGTGGTATTAAAAATTAATTTATTCCCTCTGGTGTTGTTAAAAAAATGGTTTCCAAGAATGTTTTATAAGGTTCTATAAAGAAATTAACTTTTAATGATTTTGATATGGTAATATATACTATGGTCAAGGATGAGACAAGGATAAATCCATATGAAAAACCTTTTACCCCACAGGACACTTCTTATAGGGTAATGTCTGCACCAGTTTTCCTAATTTGTGGAAAGGATCCACTCTTGATAGTGAACACATACCATTAGACCTATACTACTAGGGAAATGTGAATCCCAGGTGGAATACTGATTACATAAAATATATGAGGATCCTATGTGAACTTTAATTAATGTTAACCTAGGGGAAAGTTATACCTGTTGTTTTCTATGAAATGTATATTTGGAAGGTTTATGTAAATTATTAGAAAATTGGGTTATTGTTATGTTTTATAAACTATGAAAATAAATTTATTTAAAATTTTTATATTAAACTATATAGAACTGTATCTCATTCATTTTATTTAATTATTTGATAAGAATAGTGTTATTTTATAGATTGTTCTTATAAATAACTTAGTGGGATCTTAATGTCCTAGTTTTCTCACAACCTATATACAACTTTGGGTGTATGTAGATCTTGTTTGTTTTGATGTAGGTTGTGGAAAGGTACCATAGTGCAACATTAGGTTTTCACATTAATAGGGTGTCAAAGTGTAGAGGTAACTATAAGTTACATGGATACGGGGTTATTTATAGTACATTGTACTTTGGATCTTCATTGTGTTTTTTTGGAAACCTGCTTTATCTTACTCTTGTCTCATTTTTTGTGTGGAGTTGTATTGAAATACATACATTTACATTATTTATGTTATATTGTTTATGTTACATCATCGAAAAATCATTCCCAAAGATAGTTATTAATACCTATAAACTTTTTTCCAGCTCATGAAGATCAGGAATTCCCTTCAGGTCTTATTGCAGACCAACTCGAATTCTAGATAGTTGCTTAATCTAGGTTAGTTCATGACAATTATCAAACATGTGATCATCATTTAATCTAATATCAAAGAGGATTAACCTAATGAATAAGAATTTTATGCTAATAAATATACACACCACATTATGACATTCTAGATAAATAATCCAATGTGGAAAAATCAAATGAACTCGATACTATGGAATTTTTGGAAAGAAATAAATTTAGAAGAAACCATTGATAATTCCAATATCACAAGTAGGAAATAAGGTGATTCCTTAGTTGAATTTTTAAGAAGATAAAAGGAAACTCAAAGAAAAATTATTATGACCATAAATGTGTCAAGAATTTCTGGAATCAATGATATTTTTATAAATTTTAAGGAAATAATATTCACAAAAAATTTAATGTGAATATATATTTTATAAACCACAGAAGAAGCATAGTGCTCTCTTTTTTATGTATGAATGAACAACCATTATTTGGAAAGGAGGGAGAAAAACTGACTTTATCATTCTATATATGTTCTGAGTCAATGTAATAAGAATAAATCCCAATGTTATTTCTATACATTGAGAATGTTACCCTAAAACCATCACTTACAATAAAAGTATTGAAAAGGAAGAGTTAAAATGTGATAATGCTGATTATATTTTATGTTGAATATATGAGAGATCCATCCTACAATATCCCACTATATATGTGTAAAAATACTGAGGCAATCCATCTGAATAATGTGTTCAAGATGTAGAGATCATTTATATAGTCCAATAGGGACTCGTGCTTGAACCAGAGATCATTATTCAAGGAAATAAAAGCCAATTAACATATTAAATAAGAATAAAATATTCAATTCACTACTAAAAAAATGGGCAAGGGAAGCGCTACCCTTTTTTCAGCACTAAAAAAAAGTGCTGATAAAGGCCCCCTTTTATCAGTGCTTCTTTTAGTAGTGCTCATAAAGGGGGATTTATCAGCACTTTTCTCTACCAATGATAAATTTTACATTTCAAAAAAATCATGAATAGTAAAATATTGTTATATAAGTATATTTATATTGATATAAATATAATATATATATTTTAAAAATGTTTTAGATAAGAATAAAGAGACTATTACATTTAATATATAAGAAAATTAGTGAAAATGGCTTTAAAATATTTTAAAAAATATTATTAATTAATAATTTTCTAATTATCATCGATTAATAATCATTTAATAACAATATGAATACACAAAAAATCAATAATAATAATAATAAATGATCTAAAATAAGTTGAAAATGTAACCCAAACTTCAAACGACCATATCTTTTGATACAGGTGTCTCTTTTAGCTCTACAACATATGAAATCGAAGCCTACAATGATCTCTACATGCTAGTGACCCAAGAAAAGATTTTGTCACATTTTTCGAGGCCTAAAAGGCCCAGAAGGCCTCCAAAACTAAGTTTTTAGTCAGGATACCAAATTTTTTTAACATTCAAACACGTATAACTTCTGATCCGGATGTACGTTAGGCCTATAACACATATCATATCAAATATTGTTCCATTTTATTTGGTTTTATTGGTTTTGGAGTTGAAATGGGCTTCTAGATTATAAGTTATTGTCGTTTTAACATTCTATGGCTTTTCAAATACACATATATATGTATTTATTCATAAATATATATGTGTCTATGTGTGTGTGTGTCTCTCTCTGTGTGTGTTGTATATATGTATGTATGTATGTATTTATTTATAAACACACATAAAAAACATATTTCATAAATGTATTTAAAAATAATCTTATAATTATATATTAATATAAAAATAAATATACGGATAAAAAATTATAACTAAATATATATATAGATAAATATAAATATATATTAATATACGAATGAATACATATATATTAATATATGAATAAATATATTTATATTAATTTGAATCTATATTAATATACAAATGAATATAACTATATATATATATATATAAATAAATATATATATCATTAAATAGAGAAACAAATGAAATGGATTAGTGGTAATGGTATAGCCGCGAAAGGGGGGAGGTTGCGGGTTCGAGTTCAGGTGGATGCAAAGGGGTGCGCGTGGGAGAGTGTGAGGGGGCCTAGCGATGTTAAAGGGGTGGTCAAGCCCTGTTAAAAGCTCCCCCGCATTATATATGTATATATTTATATTTTTTTAATTTTTTGACTTTTATCAGCGCTTTTTAAAAGCGCTCATATGGCCACTTTTATCAGCACTAAAAAAAGCGCTGATAAAAGGGGCCTTTATCAGCACTTTTCGGAGCGCTGATAAAAGGGACCCCCTTTATTGGCACCTCGATTAACAACGCTTTTTTTAGCGATGTTAATCGACTTTTCTAGAGCTGATAAAGTCCATATTTTTAGTAGTTATTGTATTATAACTAGTCGGTCCTATGATAATAGTTTCAATTTCATACCCTTTCTAGGCCTTTCTGTAATAATAAAAAGGAATTCATGTGCATGGGATAATTGACACCTATTATCCAGTACATAGTCATCCTTAGGAAGGAAATCCTCATTAACAAATCATGACATTTTATTCTATTTATTTATTATTTCATATCTTATTTTTAATTAAATTAGATACAAATATAGGTAGATTTGACCACTAAATATGTTAATAGGTAGAAGTGATAAAAATAAAAATCATATTAAAATCCAATCAACACTGATTCAACCCCCGCTTAGTGAAGGCATATCTCAAAGAAATCCTAAAACAAATACCCTCCTCATGTGGGGTAGATGAGATCACAAATCAATCATATAATGGAAGTTTATATAGAGAAATATTACCCCCAATATTTTATAACATCATTCTCTTTTAACAAATTTTATTTCTTTGATATTATTCTTTATACGCCACACAGAGTTTAAACGAACCACGATATACTATTAAAGTATTTTTATTTAATGTGATATTTATCAATTATCCATTGGATTAGTATATATTAATTGTATTAGACACATTGTGAAATAAATCGTAAAATATTTTTATTTAATAAAAACATTTTGATTAATTATTAGGAAATAAGTACTCAATTTTTTAGTAAAGTCATTTTATGTTTGAGAAATATGTCTTTTTCTCAAAAATAGTTTTTCATTTTGATAATGGATATTATAACTAATTTCTAAAATTTTTATAAATTTAATTTAATTAAAATTATATCAATTTTTAAAATATCATATTTAAATTAAATTGGGGTGAATTTTTGGGAATCTTCTAAAAAAGTTGACTTTTGGATGTATAGTTTAAATATAAATTTTCAAAGAAAAATTCCATTTATTTTATAAAATTTTAAAAGACCCATTTTTATTTGGATTGTTTCAAAATGTAATTAATTTATTTTTTTAAAAATATAATTCAGTTTATACCTTATGAATCAATATTATACTTTATCATATTATAAAAAACTTTTAAACTTAAAAAGTAATATTTCATTAAATTATTTTTCATTACGTATGATTGGTTAATTTTAAAATAAATTATTAATAATTATATAAATTGAATATTATAAATTGTATTTAATATTTTTAATTAGAATAATTAATATTATATAATAATTAAAACTTTTATTTTGGTCATAATTAATAGTAAAAATTGTAAAACTATGTCACCATGGTAAAAGGTTCAATTGGGTTATATGAGGTTTAAACTAAGTGATAAGGCTACAATTTTTCACCTTAATTATTTTGTAAGATATTTATTTAGATCCTTATCACATTAGTATTGATATTTAATTGCATATGGGACACTCTCCTAGGAAAATAACTTATTAATATTTTAATCCTTCAAAAATTCAAAGAGTGTCCCTCCCCCCACTTATAAATGACACACCTCATCTCTCTTATTTACATCCACCTAGCTCAAGAAAACTCTACAAAATTGTATTCTAGACATACCTATCCATGAATTTGAGGTCTTGTTATTCTTAAATGACCATTCCAAAGGTCCTTAAGTTGGGATATAAAGAATATTTAATAAATAATAGGTAGTCAATTTTTACCTAATCATTCAAATTTTACTTCCTCTAAATATGTTATAAGAATCCTAAAATAATTTATCAAGTGTAATAAATATTATAATATGTTATTATGATTATAGAAAAACCATTTTAATCCTCTTATTAATTACACATATGAAAAAATAATCACTCATGTGTACGTATGACATACCGTATCTATCTAGTGGTTTAATTATCCTTTCATCACAATTTTACCATAATGATAAAAAATATAGAAGTAATGAATCTATAATATATTTATTAAAAATTTATTATCCTTCAAATATAACATATATTTTAAAATTTTACCATTCTACTCATGAAAAAAGGACAATGTTTCCCATTCGTATGTGTGGACTACCACCTCTAAGGAGATATGTGATCCATTTTTCATGTCCACCATTCATGGATAATTATATATATATATATATATATATAATTTAAATATATGATATTTATATCATGATTAAAATTCTACAGATGATGTAATAATATGAAATATTCAAGGATTGAAACCACTAAACTAAAACTTACATGAAAAATATAAGAGTTAACACTCAGAAACAACAATTTAAATAAATAATTATTAATAAAAAGGTGTCGAAATGATATAAGTTGTTAATATATTATATTATAATAATGTATATGGTTTTGTTATAGAATTATAATAAATATAAATATATTATAGAAAAGGTTAAAAGAAATTACGAGGCATGTCAAAATTGACTTAAATGATTTATTTTACAATCTCATTTTATTTCATGATTGTTTATGTTTAGAGTTCCTTTGGGATAATTATATTATCATAATATCTTAAAAAACATATATTTTCTTATAATCTAGTTATGTTTAGGGTTTACATGATTATTTTCCTTTTATTATCTTGTGGGATCATGAGTTGTATCATCGTCAAGTTTTTACAATGTTAAAGGTGTTTCATGTTATTAATTACTCCTTCCTTATCTAATTCATCTATGATATGTGAGTTTAAATGGTTGATTTGTAGTGAAAAGTGTTTTTGAAAAAAATTTGTAAGATTTTTGAAAGGGCTTGAAAGTGAGATTGATTATCGCATATTGACCGTTCAAGGTTCCGGTGCTATGCTAATGTGCATAATAACACTCGGGTTGAATCCTCAGTGATGATACTTTTCAATAGTTGATTGTATTTAGTTGATTATATTTTGATTGGGGGGGTCAGTTTTTAGATATTAAATGAAGTGATTAATGATTGGTGTTTGATTTAAAAATTTGATAAATATTGGGGTAAGTTCATCAGTAAGTAGATAAACTTGTGATATCCTTGAGCCTTGCTTTATATTGCATTAAATTAACACCCATGTCACAAGTTGACGTTGATTGGAACTACCAAGTGTTGAGGCTTTAATCCAAGCCTTAACATAACATAGGGTTCTAATCTTAATTATATCTTGTTTATGGTAGTGTATTTATGGTTCCAATAATCCATGAAAACCACTCTTAAAAAAACAAGTCATTAATCCATGACATGTTAAGTCCAACATACACAATATTAATTCAAAGAATATTCATCAAGAAAAAGTTCTCAATAACTTAACATACCTAAATTATAACTCACTACAACGAGAGATTTAATCAACCATTTAGATTATTAGTAATATGGTTTATTATATTTATGATTATGAGTTATAAAAATAAGGAAAAAAGGGATAAGAAATGTGTTGTGCATCGAACACACACACACGAACGATGATGAGATTTAAAAACAAACATTAGATTGAATGAGAAAGTGAAAAAAGGGAAGGGGTTTCAACTTGATTTCAAATATTTTAAGAGAATTAATATTTAATAATAGAGGGTTTATGATTAAAATAGAATATGTAGAACAAACTTTCCTTAAAATTCAAATGAAATTGAAAACAACTTAATCAATTACAAATGAAAGGAACACAAAATTAAATGAAAACAAAGATAGGATTAAAGGACTATCAAGTGAAAAATTGAGTATATATGGACCTACTAAGCATTTGGAAAATCTTTTTTCATGCCAATGTTTGCTCCTCTATTCTGAAATTCCAACTCCTTGCAAAGAGAGGATGGTGATGTATTTATAGCCCAATGTTGTGGGCTATTTGCATTCCAAAACTACACCTCCACTTGCATCATCAATTTAATATTTCAGATAGCATAATCTGGAGAAATATTATTCTTAAAAGTTTTATATATACATGTTTAATTTACACTCTGAAAATTTAGAGTCCATTAGACTTAAGTAGCCATAGTTATGGTGGTTTGATTAAACAATGTTAATCTATCCATTTCAATCCAAACCTTTCCGTTGGCCTAAATGTAAATGGATTTTTTTATATTAAGATGCGATCAAATCTAAATTATTTTTTCAACAAAGTCTTCCAACTATATCTCCTATTTAAACCTTCAAAATATCAGCTTGAATTGATGTCTCTATCAGGATACATATCATATTTGGTGTGCTAATCTCAATTCTCGGACAGAATTTTGGGTTGGACATTAAAGATTCATTTGGGCCTTTTTTTGTATATTTGGTCCATGAAATTTTTATACATGATTCCTTGAATTGTTACCCAAATGTTGGAGTAGAATAAATGAATTTTTTCTTCTGGATTGAGCATAGTAATTTAATCATCAGCGATGGTCTAGTTTCTTCATAGATTCATTGGGCCTTCTTATGAGTACCATATGAACCTTCAAATGAAATAATTGGCCACTGATTCCTTCTAATGATTTGTTGTAAATTGAATAAGGAATCCTAGAAAACAAATTTTTTTTATCAAAAGGTTTATATTTATTATTAAAACATTAAATAGACTTGACTTTGGATGAATTCAAATTTTGCTCAAAAATTATATTTAATATTTAAACATTAATATTTCACATAAATTATGCACATTTAATATAAAATAAGTAAAGGGAGTATATAATAATTTCTGAATAAGTGAATAACATAAACACCCCCACATGTTGTCTTGTTCATGTCCTCATGTGCAACAAATATAAAAAACATTACAAAATCATTTTCACTCACTAACAAGTATTAAAATTTTGTTACCCCCACTTAGGGGAGGTTTAGACTATTTCACTCATCCATATTGAATTCCACCACAAATTTTTCTAGAAACAATGTTCTGAAAACAACTCTATTTTCAAGATCAAATTTATAAATGGAAAATGTGGTCACTTAAAACTCACTTCTCTCAAGATGATAAATATTTATCTTTGGAGGTTCACTCATTCACCAAAAAAAAGTGAGAATCATAGAGTTTGAAAGAGATATTAGCTTCTATTCAATATTATAAAGTTCATAAGAATCAATTGGTCTTTTTAATGGGTTTTTCAGTGGCTAGGGGATGGCAGGAATATAATATTCAAAAGAGTGGAAAGAGGGGAAAAACACCGACATGGAAAAATAAATGCAAAAAATTTATGAAATAAAACATGGAAGGAAATAGAAACCCATATTTAAAAGGGAATAATTGTGTCAAAAAATACACAAAAATGGAATTAAATTTTAAGGGAATGAGAAGATGGAATATTTACAAAACACAAAACTTCTTCCAATGACATAATTTTTTTTTGCATTTTTCAAAAGTTGAACATGAAACAGATCTCACACTCATATCCCAAACCTTGTTTTATATTCTCATGACACTTATTATTATAGTTATAATAAGATCAATGGTTTAGGAAGAGAGATTTTTGACCCACCATAGACACAAAACATTTTTTTCTTATTTTTTTCGATTTTTTTCATTCATTTTTTTGAACACTTTTCAATAAAATTTACAAAATTACATAAATAAAAGTACATTCACCACAACTCACTAAATTACAACCACTCTCCTATAATAAAATGGATTCTTTCCCTCAAGTATATGATAAAATGTTGAAAATCAATAAAAGGGAACCCAAAAATTAAATCCATCCCCCCAAACTTAAATTTCAATAAATAATGAAATTTAAATCCATGTAGATGTTGGGTGGGATAAGTTATTAAGATTGTAATGTGGCTATCAAAGAAAATATTTTCATATGCTCTAAGGGGATTTCAAAAGGAGGATTAATATATAGGAAATGAGAGGATATTTGGATATTGTGATTCTCATGAGGTTCAGAAAACACCTCTATCATATTAATGTAAACCAATGTAGGAAATTCATATCAAAGGTCAAAAAACTCAAGACTCACAAATGGGGGTAAAACACACATTTTTTAAAAGATGGTCATAGGTGGATGGGGCATAAAATATAATGTTGTTCCTCATGGTTGGGGAAAATCATTTTCTAAATAAAAAATAGAGCATTCAAAATTTGTTGGTTTTGAAACAATATTATTTATCCAAATATATAAAAAAACACAAGATTTTTGAGATGAAATAATGTCTTTTGAATCCCCAAAATGGTTAGACAAAATTTCAAAAGTTTAAGGTGAGTAATTATGAATCTTTCTTTACCATATTTTTAAAGTGATTTTTATTATTGTTTTTTAGTTTTTTATGTTTTTTTAGTTTTTTTATAAATACACACCCACACAAAAGAGTAAATAAAAAATGTGATAATGAAAGTGGTAAAAAAATGAATGATAGAGGAAGAATAAAAAATATGGAGAGAGAGGAAATGATAGAGAGAGAGGAAGAGATAGAGAGATATTTAAAAGGAAAGGGGTGCCCCTAGTTTGGATTTGGTGGGTTGCCATCTCCATCTAGTGGAGGGTCTATTGTGGATCTGATGGAAGTTGATGTTGTTCTCGGATTGTGTGTCCTCTCATAGTGATGCTTTAACCGATTTCTGTTAACTGTGAATGTCCTTTTTGAATATGGGTCTTAGAGTTTCACTACACCATTGGGTAAACATGAGAAACAAGAAAAGGATCTTCCCAACAAGAATTAAGCTTTCCAGGATGAAGAAGAAATCGAGAGTTAAAAATAAATGCCTTTTCAACTACATGAAATACCTTTCACATGACATGTTTGTCATGGAGTGCCTTATATTTTTCTTGGTAGAGATTATAATTCTCATAAGAGTCAAGTCGAAACACCTCCAATTCAGCTAATTTCAACAATCTTTCTTCACCAAATTTTTCAAAATCAAAATTATATGTTTTCACAACCCAAAATGACTTATGTTGGATTTAAACTAGAAAATGACATGCTTTACCAAAATGTATCCTAAAAGGAGACATCCCAATGGGTGTTTTATAAGTAGTTTGATAAGACCAAAGTGCTTCACTAAGTATTTCAGGCCTGTCTTCTATGGTGGATTTTACAATTATTTTAAGTACTCTTTTCACTTATCTATTATAAAGTTCAGCCATGCCATTTCTTTGAGGGTGATATGCAGTTTATTTTTTATGTACAACACCATTATTTTTCAAAAGATATTCCATGGTTCTATTACAAAAATGGGTTCCTAATTTACTTATCATGGCACGTGGTGTGCCAAATAGGTGGAAGATGTGTGTCTTTAAGAACTCACTAGCAGTATGTGAATCATCCTTTATAGTGGGTTTGGCCACGACCCACCTAGAAACATAATCAACCTTAAGAATAATGTATGAGAATACATTGGAAGGGGGGAATGGTCCATTGAAATAGATTCCCCAAACATTAAAGATCTCAGGGAAGATTAATTTTTTTAGGTCATTTCATTTCATTTGAAAATTGTGCCAATATTTTAGAAAGTGGAACATGATTGATAGAACCCATGTGAGTCCTTAAAGAGTGAAGGATAGAAGAATCAAGAGTCTCGGACCTTTTGGGAGGTCCTTTGTGGTCCAGTGTGGCCACCACCAGGAATTGAGTGGTATAATTCTAAGATGGAAGAATGTTCATTTTCCTTAACACGTCTCCTATGTCTGCCCCAATTTTCCAAAGTTTATTATCTTCCCAAAAATAGTGTTTTGAATCACTTTTCAAGTTTATTTTTTGCTCTTTTGAAAAATTTTCATGAAAGACACCAGAAAACGTGTTATTTATAATGGGGGCATACCATGATATTTTTGGATTGAGATATGAAAGGTTATCAGTTGGAAATTCTGGATCAATTATTTCTGAATGATAAGAATTAGAAATTCTACTGAGGTGATCATCCATAGGGTTTTTTCCTGGTCTATCATTGATTTATATATCAAACTCTTGGAGAATTAATATCTGTCTTATTATCCTTGGTTTGGAATCAATTTTCTTAAGTATGAACTTTATAGTAGAATGGTCTGTGAAGATGATGATTTTGGAACCTAATAGATAGGGATAGAATTTATTTAAGGAAAAACCAACTGCTAAATGTTCTTTTTCAATGATAGTGTAGTGATATTGAGTTTCATACAATGTTTTTGAGGTATAATAGACGACACGATGAATTTTTTCTCTTCTTTGACCAATAACAGCCCCAAAGGCTCTATCAGAAGCATCACACATCAATTCAAAGGGTAAGGATCAATATCAGGGTTGGATTATTGGTTTAGATGTAAGATAAATTTTTAGTTCAATGAAGGCTCTCTTGAAAACCACATCAAAGTGGAAAGTGACAACATTTTGGAGCAACTGAGTGACTGTAAGGGAAATCCTACTGAAGTTATGGATGAGTCACTGATAGAAACTGGAATTACCAAGGAATGAATTAATGTATCAAATAGAGGTGGGATTAGGAAGTGATTGGATCACTTTAATTTTGGTAGGATAAACTTCAATAACCTCTTTTGAAACTATGTTCCCAAGAACAATCCCATTTGCAAACATGTAGTGACTTTTTCAAAATTCAACACAAGGTTACACTTGACACACTTTTGAAGGACTAGAGAGAGTAAATGTAAGCACGATTCAAATGACTCACCAAAAATAGTAAAGTCATCCATGAAGATCTCCATGCGATTCTCAATGAATTCAGAAAAGATACTCATCATAGAACATTAGAATGTTATAGGATAATTGCAGAGGAAAAATGAAATTCTACTATATGAATATGTTCTAAAGGGGAAAGTAAATGTTATCTTTTATTAGTTCTAAGGTGCGATTGGGATTTGTAAGTAGTCTGTGTATCCATCAAGAAAGAATTATTGTGAATTTCTAGATAATCATTCTAGCATTTGATCAACGAATGAAAGAGGGTAGAGATCCTTTCCTGTTTCAAAATTTAATTTCTGGTAGTTGATACACACACAAAATTTTATCTTCACTTGAGTTGTGACTACCTCCACATCTTCATTTGTGAAAACTATTATCCCACCCTTCTTAGGTACAACTTTAATTTGACTAACCCATTCACTATCAGATATTGGGTAGATAATACCATCTTGAAGAATCTTGGTGATCTCTTCCCTAAATAACTCATGTATGAGTAGATTTAGTCTTTTTTGTTGTTTCATAATTGGTTAATATGATTCTATAATATGGATGTGATGCATGAAAAGGGAAAGGTTGATTCATGGTAAGTCATATAGGGTCCAAACTAAGGCCTTTTTTTCCTCTAACACCTGAAAAAGTTTTGACTCTTCAGTTTCAGTAAGTGAAGCAGAGATAATGATAGGATATGAGTGATCATATAAATTTAATGCATATTTCAGGTGTTCACGAATAGGTTTTAGATCAGTATAATCTATCATTTGCAGGTTAGATAACTCATGAATGGAGGAAGGTATTTCAATTGATTCAGATTCATTTTCCTTAATACTTTCCAAGGTGGAGTAGTAGAAATCAGAGTTGATGTGGAATTCAAGAGAGATTTCAAGTTCCTCTAGATTAATGAAGTATATGAATGATAGGTCCACATCAACTTCCCCATTTAAGACTTAGTTAATGAGGATGAAAAATTAACAATCTCCATTATCATTATAACAAGAAGAAAACGAAGGATTTTGGTTCAATTGACTCTCAGAAGTGTCCTTAGAAGCATGGATTGAGAATGAAAAGTGATCCTCATATGGGTATCACATGGATTGGAAAATGTTGAACTTGACCAGTTGGTCACAAAATTCCATGGATAAAATGCCTGAATGGACATCAATCTTGGTTCTCGCTATCATGTGAAATGGTATTCCTAGAATTAGAGGATATTGAGAAGAGTTCATCTCACCTTCCATGTCAAGGAAATATAAATTAGTTGGGAAGATAAGATCATTCACATGAACAAGGACATCCTCGATTATACCCTCAGGACTAGCAGTGCTTTGATTGGCCAATTGAATGAAAACATACATTGGATGCAAGGGAACAAGACCAAGGTTGAAGAATATGGATTTGGTCTTGAAATTAATTGAGTCTCATAGGTCTATGAGTGTATCATCAAAGTTAAAACTTATAATTTGTCATAGAACCATAAAGGTCCCATGGTCCTTTCACTTTATATGAATAGAATGCTATGTGGAAACATTTTTTAAAGTCCTATTTTGGCTCTTATGGGTGCACAATTCCTTAAGAAACTTGGTGTACTTAGGGATTTGATTTATGGAATCTAAGAGGGTAATGTTGACTTCAACACATATAAATTTGTAGAGCATTTCAATATTGAGTTGAAGGATTTATTTGGATCAGAAACAACTTATGGAAAAGGAATTGGATTCCTAAGTGGAATGGAAGGAGGTGAGAGAATGGATTTAGGTTCCTTTCAAGTTTCTTTTTCTTTTCATTTTCTAGGTCAACATTAAAAGGGGATATAGAGGACTCATCATGAGAGATAGAAATTTTCTTTCCTTATATAAGTGAAATTGAAATTAAATTACCCTTGGGGTTGGGTAATGGTTGAGTTGGGAGTTGGGAAGAATTTGACTGTTGTTGCTGGCTCAGGTGGAATGCAAGTTGACCAATTTGGGTTTCAGTATTTTTAAGGCTAGAATGGGTAAAATAGGAACGATCTTCCAGGACACTTTCCCATGGTTTCTTAGAAGAAGAGTCTTGTCTCAAATTGGGATTAGCTTGATTTTGGTTCTTGGGAAAGTGATTGTATTGGTTTGGGAATTGTAATGGCTCACTAGGATAGTGGAATCCAGTAGGAGGAAGAGGAAGATTGATCCTTTGAGGTTGAGGAACAAAAGTATAAGGTTGATGGTAGTTACCAACACCTTTACCATATTGGAATTGGTTTGAGTTTTGATGAGGGTATTGAGGGGGATGAGAAATGGGATTACTATACCTCAAGCCTTGGTTGAAGGTTTAATACAAGGGCTCAGGGTGGGGTTGGTTGAAGTTTCTAAAGAACTAACCTGATTGTTGAGTGTTGGGGTTTTGCTAAGGATATGCTGCATTGAGCTCCATTGGTCTGGATGAATCAAATAGATATTCTTGAAGTTGTGGACATGTGTGAGTTGGATGATATGGGGAGCTAAAGATTCCATAGTTCTTGATAGGTCTAGGGAACAGAGATTGTGGGGAAGATGAGGTTGGGGATTTGGACGCAATAGATAGTTGTTTTACAAGACCTGTAAGTTCACTCATCCACTATTTCATCTTTTGTGGCTCTATATATTGATTATATTGAGCTTTTTTTACTTGCACATGTTCTTGGGTATGTAATTATTGTGTGCTTGCATCCATGTTTCTTATGAGATCTCTTGCTACTGCGGGAGTTTTATCAACAAGAGCACCGCCACTTGCGACATCAATGAGGGTTCTCTCTATAGCCAATAACCACTCATATAAGTAATTTATTAATAGTTGGTCAGGGATTTTTTTGTGTGGGTAGGTTACGACAAACTTTTTGAACCTCTTCCAGTACTCATAGAGTGACTCATTTGGGAATTTATTTATACAACTAATTTCCTTTCGGATGGAAGAAGTACGAGAAGCATAAAATAATTTCTCTATAAAAATTCACTTCATGTCAATACATGAGTTTATATAACTAGGAGGGAGGTAGTAGAGCCACGACTTGGTGGTGTCATCTAGGGAGAAAGGGAATTCTTGAAGTTTGATTTGTTCCTCAGAAAACCCTTGAAGATTCATGCTAGAGCACACCACTTAAAACTCTTTAAGGTAGCGATTTGGATCCTCCATAGATAGCCCATAGAAATGAGGTAGAAGATGAATATAAAATTATTTGAGTTCAAATTTATCATCTATGTTTGGATATTGAATACCAAGGTGTTAGTAATTCATATTAGGGGCATCAAGTTCTTTAAGGGTTTGTTCCCTAGGATTAGCCATATCTAATTCAAATGGTTGGACACAGACTGGTTCTTGAATGATTTTATTGTCTCTAATATTCTTCATAAGTTGGAGAATAGTTCTCTCAATTTTAGAATCAAAAAAATATAAGGCATTATTTGGGAGGATACAAGGCATTCAAAGAGATTTTGGAATAAATAGGAAGAAAAGTTTTATTTGTGTTTTTTTTCAATGTTTTTTTGTTTTTTACAATAACTAGAATATAATGACTACTTAATTTCACCATTCCCATAAAAAACCATTATAAAGCACAACTGATTGTTTCATATCAACTGTTCAAGGTTCCGGTTCTCGGCTAATGTGTATAGCAGCACTCGAGTCGAATCCTCGGTGATGATACTTTTCAATAGTCGATTATTTTTAGTTGATTGTATTTTGATTGGGGGTTTGTTTGTAGATCTTAAATGAAGTGATTTGTTATTGGTGTTTTATTTAACATTTTGATAGATATTGGGTTGAGTTCATCATTAGATAGTTAATCTTGTGATATCCTTAAGTCTTTCTTTATATTTTATTAAATTAACACCCATGTCACAGGTTGACGTTATTTGGAATTCCCAAGTGTTAAGGCTTTAATCCAAGCATTAACATAACTTAGGGTTCTAATATTAATCATATATTGTTTATGGTAGTGTATTTATGGTTCCAATAATTAATGGAAACCACTGGTTAAACAAAAAAATCATTAATCCATGACATGCTAAGTCCAACATACCCAATGTTAATTCAAAGAATATTAATCGAGAAAAAGTTCTCTATGACTTAACATACCTAAATTATAACTCACCCCAATGAGATATTTTCTCAGACATTAAGATTATTATTAATATGGTTTATTATATTTATGAATTTGATTATAAAAATAATGTAAATAAAGGGATATAAAAAGAGTTCTGTGTCGAAAACACACACACACACACGAACGATTATGATATTTAAAAAAAATTTAGATTGATTGAGAAAGCGACAGAAGGGAAGGGGTTTCAACTTGATTTCAAATATTTTAATATAATTAATATTTAATAATATATGGTGGATGATTAAAACAGAATACGAAGAAGAAAAATGCATTAAAATTCAAAAAAAATTGAAAATAACTTACACAATTACAAATGAAAGTAACACAAAAGTAAATGAAAACCAAGAAAGGAGGAAAGGTCTCTCAAGTGAAAAATTGAGTATGGAAGGTACTCCCAAGACTTTGTTAAATATTTGGTTGTGCTAATGTATGCTTCTCTCTTCTGATATTCCAACTCCTTTAAAGTAGAGGAGGGGGATATATTTATAGCCCAATGTTGTAGGCTGTTTTTATTACAAAACTACCCCTCCACTTTCATCGCCAATTTGATATTTTATATAGCCAAATATGGGGAAATATTATTTTTAAAAGTTTTATATATACATGTTTAATATATACTCTAAAAAGTTGGCTACTATTGGACTTAAGTAGCCAAAGTTATAGTGGTTTGATTAAATAATGTTAATCTGTCCATTTCAATCCAGACTTTTTTTAGCCTAAATGTGAATGGATTTTTGAATAGGAAGATGCATTAAAATATGAATTATTTTTTCAGAAGATTCGGCTGTATATATCTCTTATTTCACAGTAAAAAATATCAGATCAAATGGATTTCTCTATCATGATACATATCAAATTTGGTGTGCTGATCTCTATTCCCAGACAGAATTGTGGGTTGGACATTAAAGCTTCATTTGGACCCATTTCTTTGCAGATTTGGGCCCTAAAAGTTTTATACATGATTTATTGAATTGTTCCCTGAACGTTGGAGGATAATAAATGAATTTGGACTTCTAGATTTAGCCTAGTAATTCAATCTTCATGGATGGTCCAGTTTCTTCATATATTATTTGGGCCTTCTTGTGAGTACCATATGGCCCTTCAAATAAAATAATTGGCCATTGATTCCTTAGAATGACATGTTGATAATTAAATAATGAATACTATAAAACAAAAAACACAAAATTTGGATTATTAGGGTGTTATTTGTTATTAAAAAATTAAATATACTTTAATCTGAATGAATTCAAATAGTGATAAAAAATTATATTTAATATTTAAACATTAATATTTCACATAAATTATGAACATTTCATATAAAATAAGTAAAGGGAGTATACAATAAGTTCTTAATAAGTTAATAAAATTATGTATCATCCATGGAGTGGATGGAAAATAGCTAGAAGTTAGCCAGTTGAAACCACTGACCAACTAGAGTGGTTTTTTTAAGGTTTCTATATCTTGTAGACCCCACAGGATAGTCAGTGGCTGAGGTAGAATTCATTAAATTCTACTGGGGAGAAATACTAGTCGGTGAGATCCTCTTGGTAGCTGGTGTTCTTAGTTTGTGGGTATAATTAATTTACCCAATTGGATTTTAATCCCACTTGTTTTTTACCAATTAATTGTTCAATTTAGAAAACAATGGTCTTAAATTAAATTTGAAACCTTCCCTCATTAATCATGGAACTCCTATTATTCCACCCTTGCCTCTCCATCATTTGATAGATCTGATACTATGCTAAAATAGTGAGTATTTTCTAGATCCATTTCAAATTATTCATACATAATGAGAAATGAACATGAATCTATGATGGACATTAGTTTTATATCATGATCCAATGATGAATTATCCCTTTCATCATAGATTGGTGACATATCTATTGTATTGGTGACATTTATTGATCAAATGATGTTATACAATTGAAAACATGTGTTATTTGGGTAAATGTTTTAGAATCATATTCCTAAAAATAATCTTGGTATACGATTTATGAATAAATAATAATTCATTAATGATTCATTGATATATTATTGGAGGATTAGACTTTTCAATGATAAATTCACTTCACCGGGGAAACAATTATAAAGAATAATTTAAATTTTAGGGTAAATTTCGTTAGAAATATCATTATGAGACCTTATATTTCTTGAATATAATATTGAATCTATTTTCTATTTATGGAATAATGATGAACAAGGATAATTGGATAAACTTAAGGCTCTATTTATGAATTGGTGTGGGATTCATGATCTATTATTGAATAGAAAATGGATCTGATGAATTGAAGACACCTCCTTTAGTATACCTCAAAATTGGTTCTGATGATAGACTCCTTAAGTTATGTGATTCTAGAATCACCATATTATATTATAATTATCTTTAGTCTCCATTACATAACTCGTTCATGATTACTATGACCCAAGTTATTCATCCTTGATATGTGTGGTTTTTCTCCATGGGTGTACGATGCGGTTCGATATTTATTCATCGAAAAAAATCAAATTTATTCATCAAAATCCTTGATTTAGGATGTTCCTTAACTTTTGGGGATCTTATATACACATTATGAATTGGTATGATTGATGTATTGAAATAGATAGTTATTCTTGAATGATGTGATTTCATGTGGGTGTGTGCATTTCTGTGATACCCATATACAATCCATAAATCCATGAGTAATGATAGAGTAGATTGCAACCATTCTTGATAATTATCACATGTTGTTATTCATTGATAATACTTTTTTATTATGACATGCTATGATTTTCCATGAATTCTTAGCCTATTATGTGTGATAACTTTACCTTTGGGATTTTTCCTTGGTAATGGTGATAAGTGGACCATCAGTTTATGGTTACCTATTAGTTTAGAGGGCACTCGACATACTATGATGATGATGGTTTACCCTGTATAGGGTATGATCATGTTATCCTTTTGAAAAAACCCAGGAATTTATGTCATGTGGATACTAAGAGATAGCCCAGAACTTTATAGATTGTGGATGGTGAGTAATATGTTGACTTGATTCCATAAAAATTTTGAGTAATATATGCACAATCATTGTGTATTGTTTTGGTAACTTCCTACATTTATAAGATTATATTTTCATCATATAGATGAAGCCAGCATGATTGGTGCTCAAGGTGGCTTAGTTAGCACATGGGTTCATGGAACATAATTGTTATAATCTCTTGTGAAATTATTATCATCATGAAATACAAATGTTATACACGCACACATTTTAAGGATTAATTGTTGGTGTCTTATTAGTTTTATTACTCACACCTTACATAGAAATCTTGATGAGTGTGCCAAATTCATGAGTAGGGATCCGAACAAGGGAAAGGGTGATGTGGAAGAGATTGAGTCAAGAATCATGGAGATAATATCAGGATAAGGAATGAATCTAGAGTATTTTGGTATATTGTTTTTATTTACTTTAACTCTTAATATAATGGTTTGAATTACCGCACTAGGATCCATTCTATTTTTCGTATTACATGCATTTCATTTGATATTATTTTCTTCCAAATTTTCTACTTTGAGTTATTATATCTTATCATAATCAATATTATTACTTGTCGATGGATATGATACTAATAATATATTCTCCCAATTAATAGACTTTAACCCGCACTGCTAGTCAACATCTTTTAATATAAGGGGAGGTTCAAATGAGGTCATTCCACTCTACACCTTGGACCTGGTGGTTCAGGTGGGGGCATTAAAAAATGGTATTAGAAGACAATTTTATTCATATCATTTTTGAAAAACCTAGTACATGATATAAATGAGATAATCTATATGTGACTGAGGTGGGGGGAGTTTCCATGATCCTGGATAGTGCACATATAACATAACTATGAGTTAGAATCAACATTATTTCTTTTACTATTGTATGTATTTTTAGGTATGTTCACACATCATGATTAACCATGTACAATCACATGAAATATTTATACAACTTTGGTGTGTTTTATATGAGTTCTATAATTTAGTGCCTTCATTTTTTCTATCTATTTGGGATTAACTTGTATTATTTGACTATGTGATATATCAATTTCTATGATATTATGATATATATGTAGGAATTAATTAGTAGAACCCGATCATTCTCTAATTTTTTGTATTTATATTTAAATAGGACTTACATGTAGGCATGAGAACTATGGTTAGTTCTAGGAGGGATATGACATGGGTTATGGGTAACCTCATAGGATAACCTTGTGTGATCCCATAGACTAATTATGATCTTTCCTAATTAATTTGGTTTTATATAATTGTTTCTTCACATTACATAATATTCCACCCCTATATAGTCTTAAAAGACAAGAGGATGTGGGATTAAATACTCTATCAATGGATTATGTTCCTTATCTTCCACCAAACATATAGAAGAATATAGCTAAGCATGATTCCATACTTACTCTGTGGTTTAGTATGTAGGGACACTTTGGCTAGGATTAATTCACTTAGAGACTATACTAGGAATAAGAGCTCATAAATATGGTCTAATTTAATATGTATTTATACACAAACATTCTCCATCATTTCAGGGCACTAGAGGACCTTAGGATATAAAGTAATGAGTTAAAATTAATTATGTAAATATTTGACCGAGTAGATACTTTTAAGGGACAGTGAGTTAAGATTTCATATTTTATGCAACCAATGATTCCCATTTGTTTATATCTTCACATGTAATTGATATAATTGACTTACTAGCTATGTTTTATTTTGAGTTAATTTCCCTCAGTACACCATTTCTTAGGAAAGTGGACCACCTTTAGTGATTCCCAGAGCGTCTAATAGTTGTTTCTAGTTATTTAAATATATGAGATGTTATGATTCTGGAGTTCATAAAATTTAATGTGTTTCTTATTATGGATTGTTTAAATATCCTTTAAGATCACATTAATTACTATTAAAGACGGGTATTATTAAAATCACTCAAGAGAGAGAAGTGCATGATGAACAGAGAATTGGAACTCAAGATAGGTAGAGTTATTACAAACTTGAGTCAACATGGAAAGATCACTGCACATGTTTTAGGCTTCAAATTTTTAGTAGGATCAGTGTCAGACCCTAATATTTTCCTCAATTTTCAGATCATTATGAAAAATTACATCAATAGAAATTTACACGACTTCCCCTTGATATAGGAGTTGATAGTTAATGATAGAATTCATGCCAAGTGAACAACCCATTTCAGTACTCCCTTATCTTATGGTGCCATCTAAGTTAGAGGGACTCAAGGTAGAGCTTAAGGACTTAGAGAATAATGGGTTTATCAGGATGAGTAATTCACTATGGGGTGGACCTATTTTTTTCCCAAAAAGAGGTATTTCAGTCTCAAACTCTGTGTTTATTAATAGAGTATGAACCAAGTGGCCTTAAGGAATATCTATCCATTTCCTAGGATCATTATTATATTTGATCATTTATTGGGATACCATTGGTTTTATAAGATATATCTTCAATTAGAGAATCACTAGTTAAAATTTAGAGAGGAAGACACCATGAAGATGACATTTTCAACTAGGTACGATCTATACGAGTACTAGATAATGCCATTTGGATTGATGAATAAACCAACAATGTTAATGGATCTCATGGAAAAGAACTTTCTACTATAACTTGAAATGTTCATTATGGTTTTCAATAGAAACATTCTCATCTACTAACTAACCAAGAGAATCATAACAGACATATTGAGATAGTACTGAGTACACTTATAGGAAATCAACTTTATTCAAAGATGTCAAAGTGTAAGTTTTTTATTTTATTGGTTAAATTATTTGGGCATTTAATTTCAGATATTATAATATATATAGGATTGTATAAAGTGTAAGTAGTAATTTTTTTGGACATTTACTCAGAACAAGTTTGAGAATAGGATTTTTTTCTAGGCATAAAAGGATAATACTAATGTTTTATCTAATATTTTCCCCTTTTATCATCAACCATGACTATACTGATGGATAAGGGAGTATATTTCTAGTGGTCATACTAGTGTGAAGAAGAATTCCATTAGATTAAAAGGAGGTTTAATAAAACTCCAGTATCGATCCTTCCTTACCATGGTATTAGATATGATTATACTATAATGTGTTAGGAATTGGTTTGGGAGGAATAATGATACAAAAAGAGTAGGTAGTATCTTATTGGTCATTTTAGCTATGAACACATGAGAAGAACTATCATACTCTTGACTTGATGCTGGAATTCATGGTCTACACATTAGTGTTTTGGGGACCCTATATCATTGGTGAGAGTTTGTTTTTACACCGACCACTAGATAATTAGTTTTTTTCCTCTCACAATGTGACCTAAACATCAGGAAATAGTGATAGAAATAGTTTTAATAGTCATTCAACATTGATATTTACTATTAACCTAGTAATGTTAACATTGTTATAGATTCCCCAAATTGAAAGGAACATGTATCTTTAGATATTGATAAAAAATCTTTAGAAGAATAATAATGCTTGATGAGATTATTAGACAATTAAAAGGTGGATTATTCCAAGGATAAAGGATTGATAAAATATTCTCATTTGATGGCCAAATATTCTTACTATATTGGGTAAATTCTAAATAGGATTTAGAAATAGAGTGTGTTGTGATGTAGCAATAGTTATCTGGAGGTGACCCTATAAATGTGTGGTTGTTTGATAATGAAAATGTGATCCTTGTACATTGGAGAGATGTAGTCCATGGTTATATTAGGTAGGATTAAATTAGGTACTTCTATACCACTAAGTGTGATGTATATCCTAGGGTAAAAAAATATGTATCATGACTGTAGGTGGTTGTTCTGGTGGCTAGGGATGAAGTTGGACATATTAGATTAGTTTTCTGATGCCTTATATGACAGAGGATAAAGGCTGTGCACTATAATCCTGGAGGTTTAATCAAGACACTTTCTGTGCCCTTGTGGTAGTGTGAGTATTCCATTATGGAATTTTTATGGGGTTACCCAGTACACTGAGGTTTCATGATGCTGTTTGGGTGATTCT
Source organism: Viscum album (assembly GCA_963277665.1). NCBI lineage: Eukaryota > Viridiplantae > Streptophyta > Magnoliopsida > Santalales > Viscaceae > Viscum > Viscum album. The sequence goes on along the minus strand of OY728133.1, from coordinate 1,908,584,080 downwards.
TGATCAGATAAAAAAATTTCTATTCTTTTATAAATCAATGATACTCAGTCAGTAGATGATATGAGAATGATTTATGTCCATGAGATAGTACACATTCCTAGAGTTCCATTTATAATTTTATATGATATAGATTCAAATATTATTTCACTATTTTTGTAGGTATTAAATAATTACTTAGGAATGTAGCTGATATTGAGCATAAAATACCATCTTTAGAAAGATAGATAGTCAGATCATATTAATTGGATATCGAATAATATGAATTGATCTTGTGTCCTAGACATTGGTGGAGTGTAGGATGATCACCTAAACATGGCTGAGTTCACATAAAAAAATATTTACAAAGAATTTATTTTGATAGAACCTTATAAGATTCTTTATAGGAGGCAATGTCATTCACCACCTTGTGATCATGTGGCTATTAAAACAACACTTGTGAGGCCTTGTATGATATAACTGAGAGAGTACAGTTTATTTGGAGTAGTTTTATCAAGATGTGATCTATCAAATATCTTATTTTGATCATATAGGGATACCTATAGAGTTTTTATTATTAAAATAGTTTTCTTGATAGTGTCTCCTTGGTCAGGAAACTTAAATTTTCAAAAAAAAAAGAAATCTATCCCTGTGTTTTATTAGAAACTTTGAGATCACCAAGCGAGTTGGGTTAGTGGTGTACCATTTGGATATTCTGTCACATTACCTAGGTTTGAAAAACAAGTTTAATTAGTGTTAAATTAATTGGTACTTGAATGATCTAACACATTTCATCGACTATGAGGATGTTAATATTAAATATGACACTTTATACGGAGTGTGCCTAATGATAATCATCGAACAGAGCAAGAAATTACTTTGAAGGAATACAATACCACTTTTCTAGATATTATAGCATCCTAGATATATTCAGGAGGATACATAAGAGTGATAAGATGAGGTTCAGACTCTATGGCCCTAGCTTTTTGAGTAGAACCTTTTATAATATTTCTCAAGGATGAGAATTCATTAGAGGTGGATAACTGGAACATCCTTACTTTTATTAAAAATGTATATGATAATTAATGTTATTAATTTATACCCCCTATTTTGTTTAATCTCAAACATTAGAGTTTAAAAGGTTGGTATTTTGTGTCAATAGGTTAGCAATCAATGTTGGATGATTTAGGGAAGGAATCAGTCTTCGGGTGGATACAAAACAAGCACCAGCTGGCCGGTGGAACCCATAATTCTTCCCATGGGGTATGAGAAAGTATACTAGATTAAGAATAACCCACTTTTTAGCTATATGAATACCACCAACTATCTGGTTGCTGAGGAAAAATTCTTATCATTTTATAGGAAAATAGGCCAGCCGATGTGGCCCATTGGGTAGCCGGTGCACCCAATTTGAGGGTGAAATTAATTCACCATGTGAGATTTTAGTCATACTCATTTTTAACCCCTTAATTATAAAATTCAAAAATTTATGGCCATAGCTCAAATTATAATCCCACTTTCATTAATTTTGGCACTCCCATTATTCTCCCCTTACCTCTCCAATGTTAAAATGGTCCAAAGATGCTCAAAAAATAATTATTTTCTAGATCCATGTGAAATTATTATCCCTCATGTGAAATGAAATTGATCTATTATGGATATTTATTTTCTATCATTATCCAATGATGAATTATCCCTTTCTTCATATATCAGTGATAAATATAGCATGTTTATAATGTTTCTTGATCGAATTATGATATTCCATCAACAATTATAATTATTTGGGAAGGTGTTTAAGAATAAATTTCCTAAAACTATTCTCCATGGAGTATTAATGATAAAACAATAATCCAATAATGATTTATTAGTATATTGTTGGAGGATTCGATATTTAAACGTTAAAATCCCTTGACTAGAGGTAGAATTATCAATAACGGTCCATGTTTCTAGGTAAGTTTCTTTACATAAATCCTTATAAAACCATATATTTCTTGAATCTCTATTAAATTGATCTAATGATAATGGATTTATGATATTTTTCTAGACATTGGACTATATTCTAGAATTAGGGAGGAATTAATATTCTTGAATCAATAATATATTTAGTGAATTGACTTATCCTACTTCAACATACCTCATAATTGGTTTTACTGAAGGAGTACTTAAGAAATGTTATTCTAGGATCACCATCTTATTTGGAAATTTTCACAAGTCAAAATTTGAAAAACTATTATTGGAAAATAATACTGGAGATAGGAATCCTTGAAATGTGAGTTTTTTTATCTATGGGTGTGAGATATGTTTCAGTATTCAATCCTTGATGAACATTAGTGTTCTTCAACAACAACCTTTAGGTAGGAAGTTCCTCATATTTTGGGGATATCATATACAATCAATGAATTCATATTATTTTTGTGTTTTCATGGATTTTTTTCATGAATAAAGTGATTTCCTTTGGGTGTGTACATTTCTGTGACACACATATATGATCATCATTTCCATAATTAATTCAAAATTATCTTGTTAGCATGATTGATGATGATCAAATGTTGTTATACATTGATGCTAATTTCTCATGATTATATTATATGATTTTCCATGTATAAATACCCTACTACATGTGTTAATTTTCATTTTTTTTGTTTTGACATGGTACACATGATAGGTAGACCATCATGTTATGGTTACCCCTTAGAGGAGGAGTGAACTGAATGTGTAATGTATATGATATTGGATCCTGTATAGGGTAGGAACATGTATTCATTATAGATTGACCCAAAACATGATTCAATGAGGATAATGAGTGATGAAGTAGTAATTTCTACCTTATGGTATTCAGTAACATGTCTACTCAATTCCATAAAGATACTAAATGACATGTTTACAAGACTTGTGGGTTGTTTTGGTCACATAGAATATACAAATGATTATCCTTCCAACATGGATCCAATGAAGTTAGGTATAGTTCTCATGGTGTCTTGGTTATAATATGGGTTCTTTGTATGTGATTTTTATTCTTACTTGAATATTTATTACTATCATGGAATACACATGTTATACATGTTTACATTTTTGAAGAATGCATTATTGGTGTCCTAGAATGTTTTATTACTCATAACCTCCATGAGAATATTGATGATCAAGTAGAATTACTGCAAAGGTATTTGAGAAAAGGAAATGGTACTCTATAATATGGTTGAGTTGAGGAGGATAAATCAAGTTTCGAGACTGTGAAAGAATCCAAAGGATTTCAATTATTTTATTTATTTATTTACGCACACTCTTCTTACACTAGTTTAGATTTACGAAAATGGTGACCATTTATTTATTATATGACATGTGAGCCATTTGATATTATATTCTTCCAAATTGGGTACTATGAGTTATTATATTATTGTTATTATTATTTTTCTAATAGAATAATACTTAGGGTATAGTGATCCCATTAAAAGACTTCAAAACCTCGCTACTAGTTGGTGGACTCATGCATATGAGAAGACGCACATAATGTCATGTGGTGATCTATATCAAACTCATTGGTACCAGTAGAGTTCTTACAAGAGTGAAAAAATAATTTACAATTAAGTTAATTTCTTTTAAAAATATTGTTTTTAATATTTCATAACAATCATTTTTATTCCATGCCTATATTTTCTTTAATTTTTTTTCAATATTGTTTTTACTATTTTTAAAAGATATAATATAGAAATTTTTTCACTTGTTTAACTATCTATATGTTGGTTTAAACTTAATCCACTTTTCATGTTTTGAATGAGGTAAAATTTACCAAAAGTATAAATATAATATTTATTTTAACATACACCACATGAACAACATTTCTCATCATCATGACTAATCTTTGTTTTGAATATTTATAAATTTCCATTGTTATTTTCAATGAAAGCGATCTTCTTTATTTTATGAAAATATTTTATCATTCAAATGAGTGATTTCAAAATGAAAAGGTTATATTCCTGGATAAATATTATAGTGATATTTGTAAGGTATTTTCATCATGAACAATACCCATTGATGTTATTGGTAATTTGATCAAATGGTACAATCATTATTATTTCTCAAGATTATTATGATGATTAAATATCGATGTTCTGTATTGTGATTCAATATTGATAGTTTTTGAATTATATGTTTTTTTAGCATGAATTTTATTGATAAATCAAAATATGATAAATGTATATGGCATGAAAGTGGGAGGTGGGGTCTTGTTATAGTTAGCCCCTCGATGCATCATTTGGTCTCATGAGACAAAACAACAAGCATATCATATTAGATAGTTATTTGGTTTACACCTACCGATTTATTAAGAATTATGTCTTGGATGAGAGTCCATGATAGTAAGATTCATGATAACTTAGTCGAGGGGCATTGATCTTGAATATCCAAAATTATCCCTTTCCTTTATTTAGAATGTAGTTTTCATTATAAATTTGTTTTTATGTTGATATTAACAAATTATGCTTACTAAACACAAATTTTAGATTGAATGAATTTTTTTTGATTATCCACTATTCCATGTTTATTATGCCTTATTTAGTAATGATAGATTCCACTACACGCAACCCTTATCGAGGATCTGAGATTGCACTTTATTTTTTATCCTTTCCCTAGGATTTGGAGAAGGATATTATGAATGATATAATAGATGCAAGAATAGTTTTTTTATATGTTTTTACATTTCCAATATATTATGGGAATCATGTATGTATCTATTTTTCCAAGACTTGTAAACCGATCAATCCATCATGGTGAGATCGCTTGTATCTTATACCAATATAATAAGGGAAACACTAGATCTATTTTACTATAGTTTGGGTTGTTAAAATTGTTATTAGATAATATTTAGTAAAAAACATGGGGATTAGAGTTATAAAAACATATATTAGATAATATAATCCTTTGAAAATATCTAGGGATAAGTCTAAGTATAAGATAATATCATGATATTTAGCTAAAATAGAGATTTTTCATTTTTCATAAAAATAAATCCTATTTTTTTTATTAAAAATGGTTAGGTTTTTGGAAAAGATTAATCAATAAACATGAAAAGAGTTTATTGAGTATATCTAAACTATCATTTTAGTGCGTAGTGGATATGCCCTTAATGTGAAGTTTGTTTGACACTCCCAGGGGATATGCTGGGGTTAATTCACTTTTCCTTTTTAAGAAATTTTAAAGGATTTTAATAGATAACGACTATAAATGTCCAAGGTTAGACATTTGGTTTCATTTATTGAATAAAAATTTCTATTATTTAGACATCCCATGAATTATTTTTCATGATTATATGATTGCTGACTATGATGTTTGATACTCACACTATCATTTTTTTTCAATAACGGAATAAAGATAAAATTAAGAAGATATGGTGGTGATAGGTACACTCAAATATTGAAGTATATTATTTGAGATTACTCAAATGAATTAATTTATATCATGAAAATTCTCTCGGGATTTTCATTAGTATCTTCAATGAATAGATGATGAGTTATCAGTAAAAAATAATAATGGTTCGATTATCACATATCAAGTATATATAATCTCAATGATATATTTTTGTGGAAATGTACTTCCTAAAAATCATGTTATTATTCATCTATTTTAATTTTATTTAATTTTGGGAATGTATTGGGTATCTTAGTGTGGATCTAATATGAAATTTCAATGAAGGGAAGTTACATTCAATATTTTAAAGCAACCTATGACTATCTATCGATGCAAGGATGAACCTAAAATAACAATGTAAATTACTTCCATAATATGGAAATTTATATCAATTCATAAGGGATATTATCTCATATGTTTGGTGAGAGAATCATAATTATTATATTCCTATTATACGATAGATTTTTTTTCCTTTCTAGAATATTTTTCTAGTATTCATCTAAATTGTGAAGTTTATTTTTTATAGAACCATACCTAGTTCTACAACAATATCAAAGTCTATATATTGAATGAACCCAATTGAGTTGTAGGAATTGAAGATGAAAAATTAGGATAATTTAGATATGGGATTGGTTCAAACATTTTCTTAACCATGGGGTGACCCTATTCTTTTTATTAGAAATAAATATGGGTCAAGGAATCTTTTCATTTAATATAAATAACATAATAAGATCACTATTAAGAACAAGTACCCTCTACCCCACATCAATGATAATTTTGATCAATTATGAAAACATCAATATCTTTATAAGATTGATATTTAATATAGATATCATTAGATAAGGGTAAAGAATTAGGATATAACCAAGACAACCTTTTATATGAGGTATGATCATTATGAATTTATATTAGTTCTATTTTACTTAGAAATGATCCTACTATCATCATGGATTTAATGAATAGAGTATTTACATATTACCGTGATCAGTTTTTGGTAGTATTTTTAGATGGTATTATTATATTTTTTAAGAGAATGTAAGACCATGAAGACCTTTTGAGGATTGTGCTGAAGACCCTGGGGAAGGACTATATATTTTCCAACAATTACCAAGAGGTATTTTTTTTTCTTCTAAAAAAGTATCATTATTGGGTCTTATAATTTCATGTGATGGTATATTAGTGGTCCCTTAAAAGACCAAAGTTTTTGAAAAATGACACAAACCAACCACGATGAGCATGACCCAAAGTTTCTTATTTTTTCAAGATATTACCAACATTTTTTGAGAAATTTTCAATGGATATTAAATCTTCTAACTGTTTTTATCCAAAAGGAATACATGTTGTTGGGAACATATGAATATGATGATAATTTAAATGAACTAAATATAAGTTTTGTTAATGTGACTGAACTCACACTACCCTACAATAGAGAAGAGTTTGTAATATATATTGAGGCATAAAAGAAGGTATTGGTATACATCCTCATGAAAAATTATATAGTTATAACTTATGACTCACTAATTTAAAATTCATGATAAAAATTACCTGAATCTTGATGTATAAATAGTTGTTGTAATTATGAATTGATGATATATTGGAATTATCTGTATAGTGAAATGTGTGATATATTTACTAATAATAAACCCATAAAGTATATATTTACTAATAAATAGTTTAATATGAACTAAATAATATGGTTTTAGTTGATCAATGGTTATAAATTCTTAATATATATCCACCATGGGAAGGTGAACAAGATGGATGTTGCTTTGAGTAAGAAAGAACATGCTAATGGTTAAATGATGAGTATTGAAAGAGATATAGTATTTATATATTTTTAGTAGATAGATATTTAAATCACGAGGAAAGAGAATTTATCTTATCTTTCTAATATTAATATTCAACCATCCATATATAAGAATATTAAAAAGAAATAAAAGGAGGATATATAATTATAGTGGAAACAAAGGAATTTTCCTTAGTTAAACTATGATCATGATGGAATCTTAAGGTTTAATGACCGTGTATATGTTCCATCAATAACCAACATGAAGAATGATCTTTTGGGTGAATTTTATAATTAATCATTATCTATTAAAATTGGATTTATGAATATGTTTAATGATCTAAAATAATATTTATATTGGGGTATAATGAAAATATATATTTCATAGTATGTATCATAATTCTTGGTGTGTTAGAATGTTAAGGCTTAGAGAAACAATTCTATGGTGATCTTCCAACTATTACCCATACCAAAATGGAAATGAAAAAATATTACCCTATATTTCATCATTGGTATATCCAAAAAATTTAAATATAATAATGATATTTGTATTATAGTAGATCACATGATGAAATAAGCACATTTTATTGCTGTTACAGAAGATTATATCTTCGCCAGCTTACTCAGTTATACATTAAGGATGTATTGAGATTTCATAGAGTAACACTCTCAATCATATCTCACTGGGAACCATGGTTTAACTCTAAAATCTAGAGAAGTATTTAACTGGTTCTGGACATAGAGTAGATTTTCAGTACCAATTATCATCCTAAAAAAGACGGTCAGTTTAAGAGGACCACTCATACTCTTTAATCCATGTAGATATCTTACACTATGTATTTAAAATGTGGTTGGATCAACACATATATTTTGTGGTATTTTCTTACAAAATTAGTTTTCTGTTGAAAATTCAGATGAATATTTACCAAGGCCTCTCTATTAAGAAGTGTAGAACTCTAATATAAAGGTATAAAGTTAGAGAATGAAATATATTGGTAGATGATATAATTGAAGAAATATCATAGATTGTGAGATATTCCATAAAATTTATGGGAAGCTCAGATTTAATAAAAATTTTTATAGTGATAATCATTAGTGAGATCAAGAGTTTGATGTTAGTGATTTGGTATTTCTCTGAATATATCCTATGTATAAGGTTTTGAGATTTGGAAAGAATGGAAAGATATTTCCTAGATATATTGTTCCCTTTTAAATTATTTATCTTATCATGGTTAAAGATTATTTTTTAGTACTTTCAATGGATCTCTCTCTAGTTCACAATGTATTCCATGTGTCTCTCTATAATAAGTACATACCCGATCCTACAGATGTACCGAAATCATAGGCTATACCAATTGAGGAAGATATATCTTATGGTGAACAACTAGTATAGATTTTGGATCATATCGAAAAATTTATATGAAATAAGAGCAATCATCTGGTCAAAGTTTTGTGGTGAAACCATAAATTTGATGAAGCTACATGGGAACTTGTGGATGTGATATAGCAGAAGTATCCATAGATATTTGTATCAGAGTGAATAAATTTTGAGGGAAAAGTTATTTTAAGGGGGAATAATGTAATAGTTTTATATTTTATCATATATTTCTATTTGAATAATTTTATTTCTTTGATATATTTCTTTATACGCAACACTATGATTTAATGAACCATAATATACTATTGAAATATTAATATTTAATGTTATATTTATTACACAGACCTTGGATTGAAATTTATGATTAAGATTAACCAAATTATGAAAAAATGTATAATGGATTTATTTAATACAAATTTACTGATTAATTCTTAATAAATAAGTACTCAATTTTTAATAAAGTTATCTAATTCTTAAATAAAATGTTTTCCTCAAAAATGGGTTTTGTTTCATTTTTTATATGAATATTATAAATAATTTATTCTAATTTTATAAATTTAATTTTATAAAAAATATATCATTATTGAAATTGATATATTAAAATTATCATAGGGTAAATTTTTGGGAAATTTTTGAATAATTTGAATTTTGGGTAAATAGTGTAAATACTGATTAATAAAGAAACATTTCTGTTCTTTTAAAATATTCTCAATGATCCATTTTTTACTTGGATTGGTTTTAAAATTTAATTAGTTTCTTAAAGTTAAAAATAATTCAATTTATACCTTTTTAATCAATATTATACTTGATATTGGTATAACAATAGTTTTAGACATAAAATTGAATTTTTCAGAAATAGTTTATTACTTGTTTTTTGGGTTTATTTTAAAATGAATTTATGCCAATTATAGAATTTTAATATTTTAAAATAGATTAAATATTTTTAATCAGTATAATTAATACTATTTAATAACTTCTACTTAATTTTTGGTCATAATGAAGAGTAAAAATAGGAAACATTTATCACCACGGTAAAGGGATAAATCAGATTAACCTATGATAAAACTAAGTGATAAGGCCACAATTTTTCATATTAATTAATATTGGATAATGATATTTTGACACATATGAACTTAGTCTCATTATTTAATTGTTTATGAGAAAATTATCCATTATTTATAGGTGTACTTTGGGAAATTTGTATGATTCTAATATCTTAAACACAATAAATTTTATATACCAATGGTTTTATTGTGGGTTTTCATGTTTATTTTCTATTTAATTTATTTTTTGATCAAGGGTGAACAAGTAATTTACATGTAATGAAATTCCATTTATTTTTTTTTAAATATTTCCTTCCAACAATTTTTATTCCATGTTTATATTTTCTTTAAATTTATTTATGAATATTTTTACAATTCTATAATGTTCTACAAAATTCAATTTTTATTATTTTTTACTTACTATAAGATAGTTTAAAAGGAATATTGTTACCATTTTCCAAATGAGGTACTTTTTAGGAAAATCTTGGACAAAATATTTTTGTAGCATACAAAACAAAAAATATTTTACCTCCTTTAGGAATACTCTATAGTTTGAATATTACTTTACAAGTTTCCATGGTTATTTACTTTTTTTTCTTAATATTATGTTAATTTATTAGATTTTAAATAATTGTTTTTAAAATGAACAGTGTATCTTCCAAAGAAAATATTCTAGTTATCTTTTAAAGGTATTTTTATCTAAGATAACACCCACTGATGTTTTTAGGGGTATGATCCATTGATACAATCATTATTCATTATCTAGATGGTTTATGATGATGAAGTATTGATGTTTCATATTCTTGATTCTATATGGATAATTTATGATTAATAATGAATTTTTAAAATTAATTTTATTGATTATTAAAAATATAAGTAATGATTAGGACATTAAAGTATTGGCTTGGAACTGGCTATATATAGATTATTTATTCATTAAAAGGTATCTTGAGAAAAAAATAATACATTCCTTGTTAGATGAGTATTAACTTTACACTCAATGATTTAATAAGAATGATGTATTGTTGGAGAGTTCATGATAGTATGATTCATGAAATCTTGGTTGAGAGTACTTGATATTGAATGTATAGAATTATGTATTTAATTTATTAAAAATTTAGTTTTTAAAATCAATTGGTTTTCTATGTTGATATTATCCACGAATTATTATTGAACTAAACTTTTTTATTGAATGGAACATGTTTCTATTATCCAATATGTAATGTTGATTATGCCTTATTTACTCATCATATATTCTGTTATACATAATCATTACTAAGAATTTATGTTCACCCTTTATTTTTTTTCCTTTCTTTATGATATAAAGAAAGATGTTATGAATGTTATAAAGGATTTAAGAATGTTTCTTTCTCAAAATATTTATATTTCTAATCAAATATGAAAATCATTAATGTATCTAGTATTCCAATACTAAAAAGATGATTGATCTGAAATAGAGAGATCCCTAATTTGTTGTAACAATGTAATAAGGTAAACACATCCTCTATGTTGTTAAGTTTTAGGTTATTATAGGGGTTATATCCAATGTTTATTCTCTTATGATAGAGAAACCAGATTGATCTATGAGATCCTACAGACACTTCAAAATGACATAATATATATGCTCCCTCTTTTATTATTCTATATATAAGTATTGATATATATTTTATAATTAAACATTGATATTTAATGAGTGTGATAAAACTGATATATAGTTAATTTTATTTTTATTAATCATGACTAGTGTTGTGATTGAGGATGATGTTAGGTGGTTTTAGTTTTTCTACCCTCTATTTATTATATATGTATATAGATAGTAGATGTTCTTGGTGTTGAATCACAAACTCATATGAAAAAACTAACCATTATTTCTCTTTCATTTTTTCTCCTAAATCCATAAAAATTGGAATATTAAAATGATGGATGTTAGTAGAGGTCTAAGATGGATTGTGGAATAGGTAGTTAATATCATGTAGTTTCCAATGAGATATACTTTATCATGTTATTATTATCTTGGATTAATTCTTTCTAAGATTTATTAGTTTATCTATAAATTAAATTAACCATGATACATTTAATTATAGATATTTTTTATATACACATATTCTAGTTCATTGTTATTGATTGAATTATATCATGGTGGATGATGTTGCGTGATTGTAGGTGAAAAGTTATATTTTAAATTAGTTCCTCCCATAATTTTTGTAAAAATTTCTACCCATGTAACTAGACACTTACTTAATAGATTTAGACTTATGATGTTTAATTAATTGAATATATGTAAGTAATAAGAACTTGCCAAAAAAAAAAAAATCTCAAATATAATCCTAAGTGGCCATGTGCAATTTTCAATCATAAAATATAGAAATCATTATTTAAAATTATCTTATTACACTATCATAATATCACCTCATATATCGTTTTGATTTTATTTATTCATTAATTATTATCTATATCTATTGATTTGGAACATTTTTACTTGTTTTTAGTTGTTTTTTTGTTTTATTGGTTTTTAGTTTAGTGTAGGTTTTGAAATTTATAGCAGGGATCATTTAGTGATGGGTTATGAGTGAATTTTGAGTTGTACATGATCAAGGACTATATAGTGACCTTGGTGCATCATGATAATATGCATAATTATTTTTTAATGATGGTTTTTCATTGGATTTTAGAAATTTTACATGGTGAGATAATTTCAATGTGTGACCAAGAGAGATAATTTCATGACTATAGAGAATAAGTTTTCCTTGATGTGTAAGGTTTTCCCCGTTTTATGATTACCTAAAAAATAATCCAGTTGTGACTTAATCTATTCACACCATGACTAAACTATCTTCCAAAAATATACTAACACTAAATTATCATGTCATGAAAAGTGTGATTCACATTGTGATAAGGGTGTTACAAGAGAGAACACACTATAAGTATTGGTTGGGGGAAGCACCTCATACTATGAAGAGTAAGGACACACCATGATAGAGTAAGGATCAATATTTTTCATTATTCCTAGAGAAGGATCACCACACTATGACTAGAAGGTTTGCATCATGATGGGTATCTTGAAAGAGGAGTCACACCATGGTGGATAGTTTCATTATTTGTGGTGTTTTTATTATATTTTTTTATTTTTGTGATTTTCCCATTATACCATTAATGATTAAAAAACAATCTGTTCTCCCCCATCACCCAATCAAAAATATCAACCATAATAGGACTGGGATACATGCTCTTATATCCTATATGGGATTACTATCTTATTGTATTATTCCACATGATTTTCTTCAATTTTTTTTACTTCATATTCTATCCTTTATATTACCATCCTCTTATCATGTTCCCATCTATTTATCCTCTCACTATGTGTCTACAATTTCCAAATCCTAGGATGAGGGTTCTACTAAAGATTATGGTTAATGTTGTTGAGTGTGTGAACATTTCTTATTTATTACCCTTTATCACATATCTCTAAGTTTCATAACATCCAAACAATACCTTAGAAGGTGTTTATATATGACATTGATTATTTGACATGATTTGGGTGACTGATTTTTCAAAATCACTATTCAGTTTGATGATCATTGAATTATTCTTGTTTTACTAATGATATAATTCATTTTATTTCTTAATTACTTCTACATATTAAATTAATGGGGTTTTAGTGGTATATTATTAGAAATAATTTCTAATTTACTCTTGGTATTTGTCTAAAATTCTTATAGGAATTTTTCATTTAACAAATATCTTGAATGGATACTTATGTTACTTAATAACTATGCCAACCCATATCTCTAATACAAATAATTCATGATTTAATACATAAAGGTATATTTTATACAATATGAAAATATCATAAAGCCTAGTATATTTGGTAAATTAGGTACATATCACATCAACATGATACATGGATAAAAAACATTATTGAAAATTTACTTAACATGATCTAAAAAAATCCATTACTCTTTTAAAATGGAAAGGGATAACCTGGGGACATATACAAGAAAGGGGTGAAATATAAAGACTAGTAAGGGAATAAAAAAAGAATATCATAAGGTAAAATAGTACATTTTATCCAATATGAATATCAATATAACATAAGAGGGCTGATAATCATAATTTTGAACAATAAACAATGATATAATATGATTGCATAAAGGAAACATGGGAATGTGTTGACAACATTAAACATGATATCATAAATAGAGGTTAAGGTTAATTTTAAATAAATCATAACATTGTGGAAAAATTCCCATAATGGATTATTTTTACTCCATAATCTCATACATACATATAATGGGATAAAAACATTTCCCAATTCATTAGAGTTCTATTTGGGTGCATCCATCATTTTCATATCATGTACATGAATAAGTGCACCACATGAATTATACAACATAAATATTCCATACATAAATTTTAATACCACAATAAATGAGTGTGGTTTATATACATGGAATAAAAAAATCAATAAAGGTTAGATACAACTTGGTGAATAACCTTGAGTGGGAATTGGTATGGGAATTCTCTACATAGATGTTTAGTAAGAAAAATCACAGGACAATTTTGGCAGCATAATAGGGATAGATAAAAGTTCATGGGAGGGATTAATGAGATATAAAAGAGTATCTCATCACGTTTTATAATAATTCCAGTAATAGTGATATTTAAGAACATAATAAAACATGATTTTTTTGAATTAATAGGTATACAACAAGTAAGGTTCTTATATAATGATGAGAAGAAGATGATCCCTTACCTTGAGAGGGTGATTAAAAAATAATTAGAGGAGATTCTTGTGAGCCTGTGAGAACCTTGGGAGGAATATATAGAGGGGAGTTAAGAGTAATTTAATGATACAATGGTTTTGAGTGAAGATAAAAGGTAGGTTGGGTGGGTTAATATAGAAAAGGGGAGCATAGTTCTTTATTATTTTCTAAAACTGGTTTTAGACAATTTTTGATAATGTAATAAAAATAAAAATATTTCTATTATTTTCCACATGTTTTCTACCAAAGTTAAGTGATTTTAATTATTTTAAATTTTTATAAACTGATCCCATTAAAATAATACCCTCAGTGCTGTTGAAGTGAGTCATGATTACAAATAATTGATTTTAAAACATTAAAATATAATATTGGTTTTTGGGGATTCCTTAATGGTTTATAAAATTAATCAAATAACAGGAAAAAATATTCTAAATGATGAAAATATATTTAGTTATGGATACCTTTTATTTCTTATATTATATCACTTTGGGTATATTATTATGTCTTAATACACACCGTATATTTATACTATATTTATTTTGACCCAAAAATTCGATTGTCTCCAAAAATTACAAAAAATGACTATTGGTTAATTTAGATTTTTTTTTCAAAATTATTATTTATTTTATCCAAATAATTATTTATTAAATATAATTTATAAATTTTTAATAAAAAATGAACATTTATATAAAAATACTGGTTTTTTTACAATAATAGTTTTTTCACCCTAATAAAAAAGATTTTTGACTTCCTAAAATTATATTTTAATTTATATTTAATAAAAAATTCTTAATAATAATATTTTATTAACATATAAATTATTTTAAATTTTTTTAAATTTATTAAAATGTAGTCTTAATTGAAATTATATATTTCCCAAAAATATAATATGTGTTTCATCCTATCAAAATATATTTTTATTAAACTCATTATCTGAAAACATTAAAAGTTAATATTAAAATTAATAAATATAATAATTGCTTTGTTAAAATAAAATATTAAATTTATTAATGTTTGGGCCTAGATACATAGACCTTTATTAAACCAGTGAAATCCAGTTGGGAAAGGTCTATGATGGTGATATTTTCTTGGGGTGGTTCGATGCCCAAGGTCTGAGTCGTGATATCAATGCGATTGAACTTCTCTCATAAATATTTTCATTCATCTTGAATAAGGTTAAATCCTAGTGTTGTAATATCCTTTAGAAGCTCCAATAAATTGTATTTTAGGGTACAATCCTACTGGTCGAGACCATCACTTCATTCATCCACATCAATAGGACTTTTTGATAAACCTTAATATAATAATATAATTAATCACTATATAATGACTATATTAATAAAGGTTATGATGAATAATAGTCTTTTTAATTTAATATACCATATAGATATTCTAAATAGACCATGTATTTTAATTTTTTTCTATGACCTCATTACTTAATAAGATATTTATTTAATAAAAAGGGGAATTTCTTTTATAAAAGTTGGTGTTGTCACATTCTTCCCACTTTACAAACTTCACCCTCAAAATTTTTATTTCATACACTAAAACATATGAGGGTGCTTCTATTTCATCATGTAATCTGGTTCCCATGAATATTTTTCAAAATTTTGGTTTTTTCCATAATATATTTACCAGGTGAGTTGTATTGTTTTGTAGAACTTTGTCTCTATGATCTAAGATCTTCACCAGATTCTCCTCATAAAAAAGATCATTTTACAATGGTTCCCCCTTTGGATTTAGTAAATGTGAGGGGTCTAGTATGTACTTTCTTAAAATAGATTCATGGAACACATCAGGTAAATGAGACAGGTTAGGTAGGGGTGCAAGATGATAGGACACCACTCTGATATGATGAAGGATATCAAAGGGGTTGATATATCTAGGACTAAGCCTTGACTTCTTCCCAAAAATCATGACTTTTTTCCTTATAAATATAAGAAGGAACACTTTACATCTGACCTAAAACTCTATATCACATCAATGATTTTCTAAATAACTTTTTTTTCAACATTTTACAGATTTCATATGATATTGTATGGTATAAACCTTCTCTTTAATTTAATAGATAAGATAAATAACAATAATATTTCTCTATCCAAATTCATACTTGAAAGTCAAAGTCCCAAAAATATTCCCATAAATATCCTCAAAAGGTGTAATTTTAATACTATAATGGAAAATTTTCTTATATGATAACTTCATTAGTGGAAGGTTTTGATCCCAACATCATTGGAAATCAATTGAACATGATCTCAACACATCCTCCAAAGTTTTAATGGTCCTTTCAAACTGACCATCTATCTGAGGGTGATAATTAGTTTTGAAGATTAGTTTTATATCCAATGCTTGAAAACGATTCTAAAAAACAATGAGGTA
Source organism: Viscum album (assembly GCA_963277665.1). NCBI lineage: Eukaryota > Viridiplantae > Streptophyta > Magnoliopsida > Santalales > Viscaceae > Viscum > Viscum album. The sequence continues at coordinate 1,908,567,352 of OY728133.1, read as the reverse complement.
CACATCATATCTCAATCATATACAACAGATAGTAGAAATCCAAGCAGTCTTACAACATCCCTTATGTATATATTAGTAAGTTAGTCAAGAGATAAATCTTCCTTGAGAAAAATAGAATGCACTAACTTGGTAAGTTGATTGGATACCACCTTCTTTTAGGTTTTTTAGAGATTCCAATAATGAAATATATGGTTATTATTTCACATTACCATTATAGTATAAAAAACAGTTACGTCAAACCCTTATACTACTATTTATTAGTCTTTAATTATTATCATACTAAGCATCTGGATACACATTTCACAAAATCCATCTTCATGTTATCCCATAAAAAGTTCTTCTTAAAATATCTATACAACTTAGTGATTCCTTAATGAATAGTGGATAATGAGTCATGCACATAATTCATAAGCTCCCTCATTAGATCTGGTTTTATGGGACACATATCTAGGTTCGAAACTTATAACTCTATCATCAGTAAAGTTTAACTCTATAATATTCACTACAACATTATGTAGCAACATATCATCCTTTTGAATCACCTTGAAACTCTCAAGAATGAATGGTTTGGAATTTAATTGAAAAAGTTTGGAAAAATATCCTTTTATTATTCCCATATCCTTTATTTTTATGCACATAATGATTAGATCCTTTGTTGTCTTCGTTGTGGATAGAGTTATACGATCCTTTTTACTTAGAGCACCATCTACTTTGTTTGCTTTCCTAGGATGGGAATGAATTGGAAAATAATAATTCTTGATTATCTCTAATAAAAATCATTGGGGAACATTAAGTTACTTTATTTTTGAATATACACTTGGGGATTTTGTGATCCATATATATTTCACACCATTATCCATAGATGTAATGTTGCAATATCTTCAACTCAATGATCACTTTAGCCAGTTCTAGATCATGATTTGGGTTGTTTTTTCTCAAGGATATTTATTTGGAAGGAGGAATATGCTATCACTTTTTCATAATGAATGAGTACCCAACCCAACACCTTTTTTATTCAGTACTTTAGCTCACAAATCTATCCCCACTAGTGGGTAATGTGAGCACATGTAATGTGATTAGACTTTTCTTAAGATACTTAAACGTTCTTCACATTCATCAATATAGACAAAATTGACTACCTTCAGAGTAATCTTGGTTAGGGGGATTGAAAATCATGAAATGTTTCTCAAAAATAGATTATAGTAACTAGATAATCCATGGAATCTTTATATTTACATAATATATATTTGACTTTTCCATAATTCAATTACCTTAGTTTTTGAGGAATCCAAAAATATCCTTTAGTATACTAAGATTAAATTTTTATTTCCAAAGTCACATTTGAGGGATCTATAAATTTCCCTTCTACAAATCCTTCATTACAGAGTTCAAATTATTGTCATGTTCCTCCTTATTTTTGGAGTATATGATAATATATTTTGTAAATACTACCCAAAATTTATGAAGATAATTTCTAAATAAACTATTCATCAAGTATGAGAACATTTTTACAACATTAGTGAGTCCAAATAGAATCACGATGAACTCACAGTGCCCGTACCTTGTATGAAAATAAGTATCAAGTATATCACCCTTCATCATCTTTACTGATAGTATCCTACTAACAGATCTATTTTAGTGAAATACTAGGCTCCATATATCCAATCAATAAAGTTATAAATTAATGGAAGATGATAGTTTTTCTTTATCTTGATCTTATTCCACTCATGATAATTAATGCAGAGGCGCATTGAACAATAATTCTTCTTGATGAAGAGGATCAGTGCACCCCATATTGAAGCACTTGGGAATATGAACACTTTTTCCTAATTATTCTATAGTTTCTTATTAAACTCTAAAATTTAACCATCTTCCATTTTATTTTGAGTCTTGGATATTTGTAATGCTTTGTGTATAATCTCGATAAAAAATTTAACCACTCGATGAGGAGTAAGACCATGAAATTATTTGGGTAACACATTAGTAGATTCCATTAAAATGAGAATTTAATAAAGGATTATATTTTATTTAGTCTAAATCATTTGAGAAAGACAATCTTACTAGTAAAGTGATAATATCCATTCATGAGAAGTTATAATCAATGTATATTTATTCTCCTCCTTGGGCATGAATATAATTTGAAGATGATTTGCGATATGGATGGTGATTCCCTTCTCATAGAAATTTATGTTGGATATATATAAGAAAATCTAATCTATGTTCATAATAGCATTTAATTCTACTAAATTAAGTATCCCAAGTTTTTTTTGGAATTTACTCCCACAAATACGGATAAAGGAGGAGTTATATACATGGGATGAAATAATTTAACCATTTAGTTTTTCACTAATAGCTCTACTTCTTTCCTTCGGGGTCGTGTTTTAATAGTTATACTAAACTTATGAGATAAGAAAGAATTCTTAGAATCCAAAAAAAGTAATTTCACTATCATTCTATTAATAACTAGTACACCTATTAATATATCTTTTTTGAGATGTACCTCAGTATTTGTGATGGAATAAGCTCTCCCTTATTACCTTAGATATTGTTGGCATTGACTGTCTCCAATAAACCTTAGCTTAGAAAATTCATTTTCATAATGACTATATTCCTTGTAACTGAAACAATATACTGGTAGCTGATGGTTTAATGAAGCATTAATTTCTTCCATCACATTATTTGGGTTTTCCCATTTTTAATCGCTAGAAAGATTTGATTCATTACCACACCTAAATCATTTCTTTATCCCCCTTAGGAAAATTTCAAGATAATTCTTAACAGACTTTTAACAAGTGGAATATTGTGATTTCTTCCCACCATTATATTTCTCCATCATACTTAAAGAATGAAACGCCATTTTCCACTTCGTATGCTCATGAAAACATTGAGATTCTATGATCCCAATTTCAAATTTGAAGGAAAATCAGACAATATCATCATAGCTATCAAATTACCAAATGGATTTATAGGGTCTAATTCATCCCACCAAAGAAGCTGTTAAATTTATTTTTTTGGAAAAGGACAATTCTAGAAGCATATCGTGCAATTCTTGTGATGTTTTCCTCATAAACCTTGATGGATTCATCATACTTTTTCTTTATGACAAGGAATCCCACTCCATTTTTAGTCAGAGAGTGTGATGAATATATATATTGAAAAACATTATTACATAATCCATTACACTCCATCTCTTAAATCTCCCCTCCATTATTTATATTTTTGTCCAATATCCATCATTGATCACCTTCTACCACTCTATTATAAATAACCAATACAACCTTCTCTTTTCTAAGATAATTGGAGGGAAGATAAAATACTTTCAATGGATTTGATCCATTTCTCCACAACTAAGTGATTGGAATATCAATTGAAATATGGAGGCCTTTGTTGAATAATGGTATCAATTGAAACATTCTCTTTCTTAAGGGGATTTGGGAATTCTTCCAGATTTAGGTTTTTCTTCAAATATTGAGTTAATTGGGAAATTATTTCTATAAATTTCCTATCTCTTTCTCCCATCGATTTTGGTATTTTATTTTGGAATTCATTACATTATTTTTCACATTTGTTGTTGGATTGGCTTTTCTTATTACCAGCCATCAAATAGAATAAAGGGAAACAAAGGGATGAAAATTTTTAACTATTAAATACATAGATGTGAAAATATGAACATTTAATGGATAAATCATAATGAAAATATATTTTTTAACTTATATATTTCTTTGTTTCAATCTATGTTATCCATGAAATATTTATAACATAAAATATTATAGTTTTTTTAACTTTATAATGGTTCATAAAGAGCTTGTGAATTCACCAAAGTATGTCTACCATTAGTGTCAAACTAGGTGTTCTTAAAGGCCCATTTTTGTGTACCAGTTAATGATTGAGTTCTTCTCAATGTTCCCTTTTCGTGGTTATTACCCCTATTTACATCTATTTCTAAGCCACATCCACTTTTAGTATCTATATAAGGTTGTATTTTATTGGAAACCATTTACCCTAACCATAAACAATATTTATGGATTCTTTTATATGTTTATCCTTATCCTTAATTCTCTTACAAGAGTTTTGTTATCCTAATCCTAAAAATAACTAAACTTTGACTCGGTACCAACAATGACAACCCATATCTTTAATAGACTTTAATTAATTATGTAATATATAAAGGTACAAACTATTAAGTCCAAAAAGATCATGAATCAGAGGGTATCTTAAAAATTAGGTACATATAACATCTACATGATACATATATAAAACAAAATTGTTGATAAATGCTTTAACATGCTCTAAAAATTCCATTCCCATTTTAAAACGGCATGGGATAATATGAGGATATACCTAAGAAAAGATTGAGATATAAATCTCAGTAAAGGAATGGAAAAAGAAGAAAATTAGGTAATGTGGTACATGTAATCCAAGATTAATATCAAGGTAAATAGGAGGTGTGATTATCATAATATTTAATAATAAGGTATTATATAAAATTCTATCGTAAAGGTAACATGGGAATGTGGTGAAAATATTAAAAATTAAATTATAAACATTGGTCAAGGATAACAACCAAGAAATCAAAACATGATGGAAAAGGTCATGTAATGTATTAGGTTTACTCCCTAATCCCATACCTAACATATCATGAGGCTAATACATTACCCAAGTAATTAGAGTGCTATCTTGGTGTACCCATTATTTTCATATCATATACATGCATATGTTTTCCACATGAATCATACAACATAAAGATTAATTTCATCAATTTTAATTAAAAAATAAATGAGTTTGTCTTATATACATATAATTCCCCAATCAATTTAGTATATCACAACTAGGTGAATACCCATGAGTGGAAATGGATAAGGGTATTCACTATAGAAATATTTGGCATGTAAAATCACACGATACTTTTTACAATATAACGGGGGTACAAAAAGGTTCATAGGAGAGATTAATGATATATAAAGGGATATATAATTAATATGATATTATAAAGGTAGTAATAGGAATATGTAATAACATAATTGATTATTAATAATTTAAAATTAAAAGTAATAAGACAAGGAAGGATCATCAATAAAGAGGAGAAGAAGATGATCCCTTACCTTGAGATAGTGTTTCTAAAAGACTGGGAGGAGATTATTAGGATCTTAGTGGAACCTTAAGATGAATATAGAGAGGTAAGGTTAGAATAATCTCATGCTAAATGTGTTCTTAGTGATGATAAATGGGAGGTTTGGTGGGTTTATATTGAATAAGGGATGATAGTTCTTTATTAATTTCAAAACATAAGTTTTGGACTCTATATAATAAAGTAATCAAAAACACAAACCTTCCCATGGGGTTTTCCTTATTTTATTCCAAAGTGAAGTGATTTTTTTACAAGTTTAAGGACTGATATCATTAAAATTATACCCTTCCTGATATGGAAGTTAATCATGCTTACAAAAAATTTATTTCAAAACCTTAAAATATAATATAGGGTTTAGATGATTCATTAAGGGTTTATTAAATTAATAAAATAACCTTAAAAACATTAATTGAAGAGGTAAAAATATATTTAGTATTGAAAATCTTTTATGTCTTATACTAAATAACTTTTGGGTCATTATAATGTCAAAATACACACTATATATTTATATTGTATTTAATTTTGACCCAAAAATTCAGTTTTCTAAAAAAATAATGAAAAACAAAGTTGACTAATTTCAACATGTTTGTTTCTAAAATAATATTATTTTATTCAAATTATTCTCTAATAATTATAATTTAATTTTTTAAATAAAAATCTACATTTGTTAAAATATACTAGTTTTTAGACAATAAATATTTTACGACCCTTATAAATTTTTGTTGACTTCATAAAATTATATTATAATTTAAATTTAATTAAAATTATATAATAATATAATTTAATTAATATATAATTTATTTAAAAAATTATTGAATTCATTAAAATTATTTCTGTTTATTGAAACTACCCCTTTCCAAAAAATCTATTTTTTTGTTTCATCATATAAAAATATAGTGTTTAAAAAACTCATTATCTAATCATTTAAAAATGTTATATTAAAAAGTAATAAATATAATCATTTTTGTATTAAAATTGATTTCATACTATTAGGGTTTAGATACAAGGACCTTTATAACACCAGTGAAATCACTATAGATAAAGTGTTTGATGGTGATATTTCCATGGGGTGGTTCCAAATACATGATTGGGGCCATGATCTTGATGAGTATGATTTTTTTGTAAATAGTTTTGTTAATTATTTGGTTTTTGAATATTAGCTTGTGCTTGATAAAGGGAAAACCCCAGTGATTCTATCTCCCTTTGAATCTCTGATAAATTTGATTCATAGGGTAAAATACCACCGGTCAAATCCATCAATTATTTTATCTCTATAAATTAGAATTTATCATAACGCATAATATAATAATCTTAATGGTCACTATACAATAAGTATTTTAACAATTTTTATGATTAATAACATAATTTTAAATTTGACAGACCATATAACTATTCAAAAAAGCCAGATTAGTTGAAGTGTTTTCTATAACTTTATTACATTATAAGGAATTTATTTATTCTAAATGTAAATTTCATTTTTAAAATATTGAGTCCTTTGAATAACCATGAAATATGTTATAAAAGTTTGAAACTATGTTTTTTTTCCAACTCTAATGAAGCCATTTGAATGGGATTTATTTTTATTTATTTATTTTGTTTCTTTGGTATCATTTTATGATTCTCATAGAGTGGTTTGATTTTCATTTTTTCCAATGACATCTTAAATGATGTTCAAGTTCCATATAATGTTTGTTAGATTTTTTTATCATGGAAATGAATTTCATTTTAGATTAAAATAATTTTTACTAAGTATTGGTATCAAGTTATTATATTTTTATAAAAAGGGTTCTAGATTTATTCCCCTTAAAATCATATTATGTTTGAGATTTATGATTGTGTTACTGGGTTTATTATAAGTTTTTTTATACATGGATGAAAAATAATGTAGTTCCAGTGAAGGGTCTTTAGAGGTGTCATGATCAATGTTTCTTTTTGAAATTATGTTTTTTTGAAGTTTATTTCATGATTTTTTTTACTCACCCCTAATTGGATACTTGGGTAAACATTAGAAAAAGGTAGGGACTATGGATAAGTGTCTTTTAGGAATTGATATTCTCTCCCTATAATTGGAGTATTTCACTAAACTTTTTATCCATTAATATTATCTTCATAGATTTAGACCATAATGTTATACTCACATGGAATTCATATGAATTCCACAGATTGGCATTATAATTATATAGATTATGAGGATTTATATTATCCCCAATAAGTGAGATTATATTACTAGTATTAATTGAAATTTCCCTCCCTAGTGGCCCGTGCACAGTTTGATATGACTGGTTCTACATGTAAAAAAGTGAGGGGATAATATTATACCTTAACCTAAGTTCCGTATGTTTATACCCATGATTTTAGGATATATAAAATTTATTTTAGAGAATGAAATTTCTATTTACATTTAGTTAATCATTCCATTAAATTAATAGATGTTATTGTTGATTACCTTAAATTTTATACATATGTTATTTTTATATGTTATTTATTTATTTATTATTTCTTGTATTTATTATATGTGTACACTTTATTTTATTGGTCTAAATCCATCAGTTATAATTTTAAAATGATTTTATTAAATATAATTTGAAATTAATTAGTAATGTAAGGATTTAAACTCAATTATTATTCTTCAATGATTTAAATTCATTTCCATACATTATTTAGAAAAGGGTATTAAGATATATATTTTGAAATCATTTATCAACTTATATAATGTGGTTTGGTATTAAAAAGGATACCTGGAGTTTTTATTAGTTTTTGGATTACCTAAAATGATAAAAAGGTATTATTTCAAGAAACTTTATATGAAAATAACATTAATATAATGGACTATAAATGGTATTTCAAATAGTACATTCATAGTGAAAACTTATTGGGATTTTTTTTCAAACACCCTAGTTATACCATCCAGTTTTCATAATCTCAGTCAATTTGGATGGTCTTAGTTAAATTTTAGGATCACTAGAAGCTCATCCTTATAGATAGATTCTCCCATGTTTTATAAAGAGAAGTTCTGCACTATTTTTTTTTCTGATGGTGACCTTGGGTTATGTGGATATCAAACTATTTGGTATTTTGGGTTCCTTTTAGTTTACCATGAAGTTATTTTTTATTCGTATTTTTTTCATTATATATATTTTTATATCCAATTATGGAATTTTTATTATATTTATATGAATTATTGTCTCTATTTTTGAGTCAGATATTTGTATATTTTTATTTTTTCGATCATTTATTTATTTTTATTTAAAACTTTTTGTTATTTTATGCATGAATATCAAATGGTTGGATGTACCATGAATAATTATAAATGTGTTTAAAATGATTATTTATTCATTTATTGAGGGGAGAAATAATTTCCATGTGGTAATATTTGATACCTTATCTCTTTTCACAATCCAATTATGATTATGAACTATCTTTGTTCCGTTCCATGGGTATGTCAAGGTACTTAGATCTGGGGTAGCCCATGTTGGTTCATGAGAAAATGAAATTATATCTCAGCCCACATTTTATTTGGGGAGTAATGGTATATTTAAATTTGAAATATCATAAATTAGAAGGTAGGTGAGAGTAGTGTCTAGAAATATCTTTCACTTTTGGTTTATAGAGTTATATTGTGTAGATAATTCATGAGTCATGAAATTTAAATCAATTTTCATTTATATATGATGAAATTTAATCTAGATTGATAGTGTATTAAATTTATTGATGTTGTATTGGATAATTATATGATTTTAATATTTCATGGTGGAAATGGGAGTCAAATGGTAGGTTCATAGTTTACTTGAACAGTATTTAAAACCATCCATAACCCATGGGAAATGTTCTGAGTAGCTTATTGTGGATGTTTCAGGATTAGTGCACGATACTATAAATAATTATACCAAACCATGCATGACAATAATCTTATTAAATTCATTATTGAAGAATAATTATTTTATAGGTTTATTTGGGTTTTTACATTTTACTATTTAGGTTATTTTTTATGATGTTTTGATGTTACTTGGTTGATTTTTAAATTATTTTTGTTGGAAAACATGATTCTATAAGTAATTGTTATGTCTTAATATTAAAAAATATGTTTTCTATGATGGTTTCAAATGAACCTGATGTGTTGTATTTTCAAAGTTATTTCATTGATGGATTTATGAGGTTATAAATTAATTTTATATGGTCTTTAGGATAATTAATTGAATTTATATAATTATGAACTTTATTTTATAAGAGTTTCAAATAAAGGGGTTTGATTTGTAGTATCATTTAGAGGAGTGTTTCATATATTGTGTATATCCCGTATTATTTTGATTGGTTATGGTTCTATTTTTTATTTCAATTAATCATCCAAATTGTTTTTTGTTGACTTTTGGGATTTACATATCATGGGATGTTCCCTAGAGTAATATCACTTATGATTTGTGTGGATCCAAATATTTTTTTTATCATCCCTCCTATAATGTATTGATTTTTTATATACTTTTAGTGCGGTCATTTTGGGTATTTCAACTGTTATTATTTGAATGTTTTGATAACCTATCAACATAATGGTCAGTTAAGTCATCTTAAAAAATTTATGGAGTTAATGTATTATAGTGTTATTCTATATAGTATTTTGATAGAACCCTTTCATGGTATTTCTATTTTTTTATTTACTATTCTTATTCACCTCCATGTTCCTTTATTTTTTTAGTTTGTTATTTACTAGTATAGTTTTTGAGATATTCATGATTTTTTTCTTTAGATCATTTAATATTTTAATTTATGTGGAATTTGATGTGTCACCTGAGTGATTGTATTATCATAGCTCTTCGGTCTGGTGGAATAGGTCATTCCTTATGGTTATGTTACATTGGATATGTTGGTTTTTATTCTCCAAACATGTTAGCATGAACCATATATTGTAGGGATTCTAAATGTATAACTCATAATTTGGAAAATTTCAGTGTGATTGTAGATTTTTTTTCATATTTAGAGAGGTGTTTTGATGGGATGGTTTACTCAATTTACATATAGATTGGATATTGTATCTTCCAAGGATTTTGTTTCACTTTTGAAATATTTTTGGATCTTTTTCCTTAAAAATTTAATAACTATCTAGGGGAGGAAAGGGATATGTTTGAGAGACTTTTTACACATTGACCTCACCTATCATTATGATTTTAATTGTTATTTGAATTTTAAATTTATTTATTGATTTGGACCATATTGATGTTTTATGGCGTTCTTCCTATTTTTTAGTTTTCAAGTTGGCTGTAAGCCAGGAACATGTCCGTTACACATCACGAAATGATTTATATAATTTAGTTTTTGATATTTTACGTTCCTAATATCATGTTAAGGTGATGGGGAATAACAATATAATGGGTCATTATATTATAGTGTAGTTTTTTCATTTCATTTAGTAAATTTTATGCGATGAGAAAAATTCATGTCATTCTAGAGAACTGTTATTTCATGAACGTATTTACATTTTTTCTTTGATTCATATGAAATTAAAATATGAATTTTTTTCTAAAAACTCTTCATATTGTGATATAGTATAATCACGTTATGACCAAACTACAATCAATAAATATCCCAGAACTAAACTCCCACACCATGATAGGTGTGAGTCATGTATTAATGGTTGTTTCATGGGAGGTTCTATGTCATGAGGCTAGGTTTGGAAAGTGGCTTACAAAATAAAGGAGGGATGATGCACTATTATATCCAAGGGTTCAATTTTTTTGATACTTCCTTGTGAAGGAGTTCCATGTTGTGGACAATAGTTCCATGATAGGATAGGTATTTGGAAAATGAGAGTTACACCATTATGGAGAGTTCTATATAGTTTGAAAAAATTCCTAGTTTTTTAATTTTCCCATTTTAACCTAATTGAATTAAAACAATATTTCCCCTCCCATTCACCCATTCAAACATATTATCCTAGAGGTTATTGGGGAGAATATTCTATATTAAAACACGGAATATTTAAATTTTATTTGATTATGATTGATGTTATTCAATATTATATCATTTTTTCTCAGCTTTCCTTTTATTATCCTCTTCTCCTCTTCCTGTTTCTTCATCATTTTATAGTGAGACCATTATGGATGAACCCAATGATAGTTTTTTTTGACTTTACCGTGTGTCTCTTCATGAGAATATTTTTTTCCTCATCCTTTTATGCCCATGTTTGAAATTTTTAAACCATTGATAAGAAACCAATATAAGTGTCTCTATGGGTCTCTATTTATTTATCATTCCCTGGGTGAATGTGATTTCAAAACCATTAATTCATTTAAATATGTTGTAATTATGATACTTTTATGAATGATATAATTTTTTTCATGTCTTGTTGAATTTCACATATCATATTAATGGGTTCTAAAAAGTATATTAATAAAACTAATTCATAAAGGAATTTAGGGGTTTATTTTAATTCCTCCTGGGACATTTTCGTATAGACTAATGTATTAAAGGGATTTTTATGTTATGTAATGACCCTTATTTTTTTTAAAATTAATAACATAATCATTATATTTTTTTTCCAACTTAAATGGATCCATTTAAAGGGTCTTTGTTATTATATAACTTTTGAGCACTTTTGATGTCATTTTAGGATTCCTAAAAATATGATTGATTTTTTTAATATGTAATGATAAATTAAATGATGATTTTGTTCTATATTATGTGTGTTAAATATTTTTATCACGAAATTTATTTTTATTTTGGATTGAAATTGTTTTTTACTATATATAAACTGATATTTGGTCATAAAAAGTGTTTTTATGTCTTGAAAATTTGGTTAAGTATTTTGGGACCATTCAAAAAAACATTAAAATAATTCCATGATTGAGTTATAAATTAAATATAAAAAGGTATATTTGTAAATATTTTAAAATGGTTATGGATCCCCTTTCAATTATTTTTTTGACCTTGATTTTTATATGAGTGGATTGATTTTATTTGGGCATGCATTATACATGGATAAAAATAGTTATTTTAGTGAATTGTGTTTACAGGTGAAATTAAAGATATTTTTATATGTCATTGAAATTATATGTTTTTTTATTTCATGATTAATATTTTTCAATTATATATTGTTAATCATGGGTGCCTTGGGAACATAGGTGGGGACCAAGGACATATACCTTCTTGGTATTGATCCACTCACCCCATTCTAATTATACACACCTTATGTATTCGGTATCATTCCATTTATTGTCATTATAAAACCTTGTTATGAAATAATTTTGGAATTTAATTACTAATTTAATTATTTAAACTAAATTATTAACATTAAAATGATTAAATTAATTTCTATAATTTCATTAAAAAGATATTTTATGTTAATTTCCTCGAATTTAATCACTTTATTATATAATTTTTTTAATTTTTCAAAATTAGTTTTTAGATTTACAGAATTGGGTTAAATTAGATAAAAGTATAAAAATTTATTATTTTCCTAAAATGTATTTTACACAAACTTAAGGGAATGTATCTTTAAATTTATTTAAAATAATTTTTTATGTTTAGAAACCAAATGTATTTTTTTTCAAAACCTATGTATATTATCCAGTCTTTATAGACTTAGTTTATTTTTCTAGTTTATCTTTTAGTTAATGTTCCTGAGTGGATCCTCCACATGACTTCAAATTGTAGGAAACACATGGATTGAATTTTTTTGATTTTATTTAATGGTTTATATGGGAAAATAGGTTTTATATGGTTATGTTTTTTGAGATCTTTTATTTCACCACAGATTTCTTAAGATTCTACCATTTTAGATTTCAATGTATTTGGGGATCCTAGTTTGGTATTACTATAAATTTCTATGATTTTGGTTAATATTGTTGTATTTTATACTTATATTTAGTTATTATTTTTTAGTTTTTTTATATTCAACGCTATTTATTTAGATATGAATCGATGAAAAATTTATTGAAATTATATTTTTGATTCTTAATGAGTTTATACTACTAATATATTAATTTGTCGAGTGAAAAAATATATCCCATGTGGCCTTACATGGTACTAAAATTCTTTTCTCTATTTGAGATGATCGAGAATGTGTTTTGAGCCATGTATCTTACTAGTTAGGGTATCCAGATATGTGGTTTCCCTTTTTAGTTCTTGACAGATTCCACTCACAATCCCTCATCTAGAAAAAACCATTGAACGAATTTTCAAAAATCAAATATATAACCCAAATTATTATTATCATCAATTATATGTATAAAAAAATGGGTGTGTCGCATGACATTAATAATTCAAAAATCACACTTATTTTCTTACCAAAAAGGCTTTATATTCATAAAAAAAATTTTATAACACATTTATATCCATAAAAAATAGTCCAAACAAGGTAATATAATTAATAATAATGTTTATGACAATAATAAAATTTTATATTCTAATCAAGACCATTATTATCAAAATAATCAATATTATTAAATGTAACAAAAAATTAATTTCATATTTGATGTCTTTTGTAAAATTAAATAATTAATGTAAAGGATAATATTAAAATAAAAACCATCAATGTACATTAACAACTTAAATGATGTTTAAATGGTCTAAACAGATAACTAAAATCCTAGAATATGTATTCAAAAAAATTAAATATAAATTTAAATACATTAAACAACTGTAATGTGTAAAAATGGTCAAAAATCAATAATCAACACCACAAAATAAAACAATGTTAACTAATAAGAAAAATAACATTTAATATAATAATTTATATATAATATAATCAGATTATATTAGTACTAGAGTATCTAAAAAATCTCTTGTCAATCAAAATATTATTTAATGTTCTCAAATGAAGTATATGGGGTTATCTATGGGATACTCTACCTTCCCATAGAAACAACCCTATATGAATTTGGGAGTGTCACCACTCTATGGTTTAATAGAAAAAATAAAATCCATGATTAAAAAAAATACCCCACTAGATGGAGATGATAGTAGTACAAGAATGAAAAAAATGATGGAGAATTATAGGTTATGGTAAAGATAATTTTTACCTTTCTCTGGATTTAACCTTTTATGGTGATCTATGAAAGAATTAGGAGGATCAAAAGATGATAGGAAGATATATATCAAAACCATTAGTCATCAACAACCTTAGTAAGAGAAAAAAGTAAAATTTAATTCATATATACGAAATTCACATAATAATAATAATAATAATAATAATAATAATAATAATAACAACAACAACAACAATAATAATAATTATAAAATATTTTCGAAGTAAAATGTTCCCTTTACCTAGAAAATATAGAGTAAGATATAAAATATGGGTTATAGAAATTTTTATTTGTCTTCATGCTTGATAATAATTATTTCCATAGAAATACCATTTTTAAAAGGTAGACTAACAAATAAATCCAATATTATTAACAAACGTTTATAGATAACATTCTTAACAATAAATTTCTATTTTGAAAATGTGATTAGATGATGGATTCCTAAAAAACATTACCCAATATAGATGAATCTTCTATTAAAGGTAAGTTTTTTTAATATCTTGGATAATTCATTTTGAATCACATTCAATCCAAAAGTTTTTTATCTTCATTATTTAATAATTTCAATCATAGTGATTATTCATTACATATCATATTCAACTGAATTTATAATTCTATAAGACTCATTAAACCCCCATGAAATCTATATTCATGAGTTTAAAAAATAGCTCCAAAACCAACTCGTCTTATATTCTCATTAATATATTCTTTAATGTTAATATTTATCCAAACTAAATGTGGAGGATAGAATAAAATTTTTAGGGAAATATTTTTTATCATGAAAATTCCATTAATATAAATTCATTCAAAAACTGACCAATAGATAATTAAATTACCTTCATATGATTTTTATAAACTAATGGAAACCTGAATGGAAAAAATATTCAAGGGTGTCTCTATCATGTAAAATTTATTTCCATTTTAAAATTTATTATTCTTGAAGTTTCATTTTTATAAAAATACCACAGTATTATAATGATGAATAAATATCTTCAACTTGGTAGAGTTATTTAATTAAAAATATTCAATCGTATATCCTTTACACAATATAACTATATCTAGTGTATTACATATAGTTAAAGAAACAACATCAAAATGGTTTATGAAAATAAAAAATACAAAAAAGAAAACCCTACTCAATAATATTTGATTTATATAATTCATAAGATAATGTAGTTATAACATTGAAATATTGAAGCCATGAATTTTTAATGATCTAATTATGAATGATTCTACAAATGAAAAATGTTATAAAAGTCTAGGATCAGTGATTTTTAATATTCAAAAACAACTTTAGAAATGTGTTTGGTTTATTTTTATTAAATATATAAAAAATACTTTCTATGAAGAATTCCATTTTTCATCGATTCACACATAAGGATGTATTCATTGGAAAAAAATTGAAACTACCAATAGTTCACCTAACAGTGGTTTAATGGTCATCAAGGGGAACATCTATGTAATACATAAAGAATATTTTTGGGTCATGGATAGACATTACCCCTAATTAATAAGGTAAAAACTAGATGAATTATCATTTTATGATTGGAAATAATAATTTTTGGTAACCACCCACCTTCAATAAAGCATGATATTAATATAGGAATACCTTTGTGATAAATAATTGAGTGAATCATAATTGATAAAATTTATATCCTTCAGAATCTTAAAAAACAACTATATAAGAATAAAATATTTATAAAATTATCATTGAAAATTTTATATATAAAATATTGTTACAAATCATCATTGAATTAATTTATATTTTTAATACTCGAACATACTACTTTGATAGTTTTAAAAAATTATTTCCATTGATGTATAAGAATATTATTCTCTATAATTCACCCTCTCCAAATAAATTTTTATCAAAGTATATAATATTTTAATTACATTTTATAAAAATATATATTTCATAAAGGATTTTATAAACTAATCCATAAGGTATATTAGAAATTTAAATAATTTATATCCTATATAATATTTTTCCTTTCCAAGTTGCATCCTTATCTACGATCTGATAATGAATTTTTGAATAAATGTTGACTTTGGGAATTACCTTGAAAATGAGCACACTATAATATATAAATGGAATAGATTCACCTATAATTTCTAAAATATATGAAATAAACACATTTCGAGAATGACTAAATTTCTTACAAATGTTGAAAAAAGACTTATCCCATTGAATTCATTACATTGATTTCTATTCATATGATTGCAATGTTCGTTAAATAATTTGATTATAAATTTAGTTTATTGAAAAGAATAAAATTATATCATCATTATAAATTTTTTTGAGGGAGCTTAAAGACCCTATAATCTTGAATTCGTTTTATCTTTCCAACATTTACTAATTTTATGAAATATATAGAAATTTAGTCCTCTTAAATGTTTAATATAATCACAAAATATGGATCTACCTGTGAAAATTAATTAGAATAAGTGAAATATTAAATTATTGAACCATTGATTGGAATACATATATAAAAATGATATAATGTATAGCACTTTGGAACACTGTGCTCAACGTTTTTGAGCTGGATCCTCCTAATACATCATCGACTGTACAGTTCATTTACAAACTGCTTGGAGCTCAACAATCAAAACAGACCACAACATTGCTGTATGTGGCTTGTGATGTACTGCTTCATATGGTCTGGCAGGCCCGCAACTACTCTATACATCGACATGCAATATTTAATGAAGCCACTGCTACTCACGGAATCCTCATGGAAATACAAAATGCCAGCTCACTGATTCATGAACACTGTGATGCCTCGGTTAGGGAGTTCATGGTTCTCATAAGACTAAAAGTTACAGGCCACTATCCCAAACCAAGGGGCATGATGGAAGTGATTTGGACTGCCCCCTTCAATGGGTGGCTAAAATGCAACACAGATGGAGCCTCCAAAGGGAACCCCATACCTTCAGGCTATGGGGTAATCTTCAGGAATCATCACGGGGAGGTAGTGGAATGCAATTATGGTCTGTGCGGGAACATGACAGCTTTGGAGGCTGAAATGATGTCTCTCATCAGCGCGGTGGATATCGTTTTCCAATGGCATTGGAACAACATTTGGTTTGAAGGAGACTCGACCACAATGGTGCATGCAATTAGAATGGGTTAGACAAGGTTGGCTTGGAAGCTAGCAGGTAAATGGATGAATTGTCTTGATAAAATCTCCTCCCTAAACTACTTCATCATGCATTCCTTCCAGGAGGCGAATCACATTAAATATGGACTTACAAACAAAGTGGTGTCAGAAGGGAGGAGCATCTACATCAAAAACATTCCTAATGACATGGTCCCTCTTCTTAATAGGCACAAATGTAAAATTCCTTATTTTCATCTCTTGTAATGTTTCAACTTTATCAATTTAAGAGCCTCTGTGCTCATCTTTCTAAAAACAAATATATAATGTATACTCATCCACAATAAAAAAATTCATAGAATAATAAATGTTTAATAACATTGAAAACAATATCCCAATTCATGGAATCAAATTATTTATTTCAATCATTTTTCATTGAAATATTCCCAGCTCGATTATTTACCCTAATAAAATTGATATATTTTGATATTTTTGTAATGTAATCCTATATGTTTTCCCCTTAATTGAAGTGAAATTATTATATGAACCCAATAAAGCCTATAATATATGATTTTAATTTTTTTTTTATAAAGTGAGTTTATAAGAAAAATATATCTTAAATAAGGAAATCATTTTGCATTATCCCCCTTATTTATAAGTTTATGGGATTGATAATTAATTCATCAAGTGAAATATCTAATTAATAAAAACCAATTAATATATTTTTTTAAACATTAAGATAATTAATATTTGATAATAAATGAAATAAAAATTAAGTAAATGAATAGGTCTTTGTGGATCTATAACATTTTATACAAAATAAAGCCTCCTTAATCACCAAACTCATAGATGTCTGTGATAGAAAATTATTATTTATATTATTAATTAGATTAAAATTTATTCTATTGTTAATATAAAAATTCATAATACCATTTTAATTAAATATATTATGATAAAAATTAATATTATGATCTGGATGATCTCAAATATCAAAGAATATATTTTCTATAACTATGATTTGAGTCAGAGACTTATAATCATGTGGGGTCACTACAGTGAACTAAAAATAAAGGAATTAGAACTCCTTTAGTAAGGAACACGACTCTAAATATCGATTTTTGAATATCATCATTCACCTTCAAGAGGGAATTGATTCTATTAAAAATATCCACATCCTTTTAATGTTTCATGTTATAGAATAATTTGGGTGTACTATCTTTCCAACTATTTAAAAGGGTTTCTTATAGAGAATTAATTTATTTATCAAGGATAACAAATCATTCCATACTCCAAGACCCAAATATTTTTTTATTAGATGAATATTTAAATCACATGGAATGTTGTCATTTCTACCTTGATATTTTTTAGACCTCTTCCATAATAACCTGACAATTTATATACTTCTACGATGAACTATTAAATGAAAAATAAATCTATCACAAATCCATTTATTGTTAAAGAATAAACAATATTATATGGTATTATCAATTTTACATTGTTTGAGTGATATTAGTAAAAGAATAATATAGTTATTTGGAAGAAGCATTGGGTAACAATAAAACTAATTTTATAGAATCCATTCCATCCACATACTTTATATCCCAAATATATTTTCCACTATAATGATTAAATTTGAGAAGGTAATTTCTATCAATACACTCCGCCAACTCCATACTTAAAAAATGATGTGAGTTGAGTGAATTATTTAAAACCTAAACATAAATATTTTCATGACCCCCTCCCACCAGATATTCCCTTCCTGATATGGAAATGGAGAAAGAGAGATAATGACCCTCAAGTCCTGCCTTCAGTTGTCCCTTAGGTGTGACCAGGACCAAGGGTATACAAATGTCACCAAATGGGATGAATTACCCTTTTTGTTGTAATAAAGACCAGGTGATAAGATGTATCAACCTCAAAACAACTCGAAGAATTATATAAATGAAAAAACAAAATCTATCCCATATGCATCTTAATGTAAAACTACTAAATACATAATGAAAAGCATCAAAGTAAATATCCAAAATTAATACTAAGCAGCGACACAACAACTAGCCCAAAGTTTAGGATAGTAATTCACAACATGGTCTCCATAGTCCTACTGGAAACTTGAATGTAGTTTTATAAAATAGGGTGTGTAACTCCCCGACCCCAGTTACCCAGAGTCGGTGCATTATTACATAACATTGGCATGATCACAAGAAAGATCAAATCTCGAAAGACCGATTGGTTTAGTAGCCTTGGAAACACTAGATATATTCATAAAGTTTTACATTACATTATAAAGTGAAAAACTACTACAACAACATAATGTATCCATAGTCCACACTATTATCCCCTCATAATATCCCTGCAGGTCATTCATAACTTACTTCTTCACATCCTGGGAAAAATAAAACATAGAAAAGGGGGTGAGCTAAAATTCACAGTAAGGATAACAATATAGCGGAAACTTTCAAAAATAAGCATAAACATTTAAGGAAATGTATAACTAAAACAAAATCCATTTAAACTTGAACTTCAACATAGTATGGGAAAAGTAAAATAAAATAATGCCATTTACTTATTCACATGGATATTCTAGTAAACGAATAATCACATGCAATATCAATAACCACTTTCATAATGATGGAATGCATTATGCCAGACTATCATTACCACATAGCCAAGGCCTCGTGCCAAGACTACAAATAAGATTTTGCCAAGGCCTTGTGCCAAGACACTAGTTTGTCTCATGAGACCTACCGATGCATCGAGGAGCTATAGCGGGATCCACCCGTCACATATTAAGTCCAATGCATTCCCATATGAAAATGTTTAAACATAACATAAACATTCGTATTAAAACTAGCATACGAAATGTCAATACTTTCACCATAAACTATGAATGGTATAAAAGTAGCACATCCACAGTCAAACATATCACAAAACCTTCAATACAATATAGAATTTTTGTGCCATAATAAATAAACTTCAAATAAGCGTAAAATCCATCGAAGTATGTTGACATAGATGAAATCAAAACTATTTGAGAGAAATATCTCTTTTCTCGAAATCATTGAAAAGTCACACATTTATAAAGGAAGTAATTTAAAATAGATTTTTGAATCAAAGTGTCCCATACCACTTTGAAACTTTTGAAAAGAAATATCATTTCAAAACCTTCATGTCCATATAAATAAATCCTTAAAATCATCTTGAAAACATGGACATTAATTAAAAATATTTAGAAAGATAAATCTTTAAAACATTTAAAATTATGATCTTGATAAAGAGTACCTTTCAAAAATTCTTAAAATATTTATTTTGAAATAATTTAAAAGTAAAATATTTATAAAATAAAACATTTAATTTGAAAATATTCTTATAATCTTATAAGGGAAGCTTTGACGATTTTATAACGGCGGTAAATAGCCGCACCCGCCGTATAAGTTAAAAAAAAACATTCTTACCTTAAATTTGTCGAAAGGTTAAATGTGACTTGTTTGGAAAACGACAGAAATATTCCTTTAAAAACACATAAGGGTATAAATGACTTTAACCCATATTATTTTTAAATAGTAAAAATGTTTTGAAATACATTTCAAAGAAACATGGATGTGGATGATAAAGAAATCCCAGTAGATTATTACGTATAAACAACCTCAGATAATGAAGAGATTGCAAAATAAACCCTTACCTTGTACTTTTCCTTGGTTGAGGGTAGGTTAACCTCCTTTATAATGGTGAAATAATTGTTATTAAATTATACAATAATCATATACATTCATATGATATCATATATGATCTTTTAACATTGCTTTGTTAATAATATCTTAGTATTATCGTCATTTCGGGTGTTAACTTACTCGTTTTCTTTTATATGTTTTGTTACGTAAGCCATGTTTGTAATGGATAGGTTGTATATTATTCATATCCATAATTATATCAATTACTTAAACATTATTTTTAAA
Organism: Viscum album; assembly: GCA_963277665.1. Taxonomy (NCBI): domain Eukaryota; kingdom Viridiplantae; phylum Streptophyta; class Magnoliopsida; order Santalales; family Viscaceae; genus Viscum; species Viscum album. The sequence continues at coordinate 1,908,546,159 of OY728133.1, read as the reverse complement.
TCATCAAATGATAATTATACTTGAATGGATACGATGGATAATGAATCTCATCGCGTTCGTGGAGACGGTAGTCCGTATGTACGCACGAGCGACAATATCATTCTTTTGATATTAAAATAATATATAAATGGATGGTATATCATATATACAGAATAATTAACATGTTATATTTATTATTTACATGAGATACACCTCATTATTATACCCATCCAAATAATAATATATTGAATAACAATTACACCACGACGTGGAGACGGTAAGCCGTACGTACGCACATATGGTGACATGTTATTCAAAGGGTGGATAGAATACTGAATATGGTTGTACCATATTTATAATAACATCACAGTATATATATTATACTGGATTTATTATTTTAGAATGGTAAAAACAAAGGAAGAAGAAGTGGAAGAAGAAAGGAACTTGGAAAAGGGTGGTGAAATCATTACCTCTTCTTCGGGTTCTTCCTTTTGATTTGATCAAAAGGGCTCCTTATGTTGGATTTCTGATCAAAATAAGGCCTCTAGGTTGTAGTGAGGGAATTTGGGAGAGTAATTGGGCAGAGTTTTGCCGAACCAAAAGTCTTTGATGGTGTGAAGAAATGAGAAGGAGTGCCCTTTTATAAGAGGGGTGAGGGGCACCTTTGGAAAAGCTAGAAATATTAATTTATAATAAATTCATTTTAGGTTTCTAATGGCTCCAAAGTGGATTATTTAAATTTTAAGGTGGGTATGGGTCTAAAACCACTCAAACAATAGAATTTAGACAGGTTTGGGTACTTATATTAACCTTATATTTAAGTATTAACTCCAAGTTAATTAGTTTCACTTTTACAATGTCTCTTTGTATTTTTATATTATATGGTTAATAAACTTACTATATACATCCAAGAGACCCCCAAACTGGTCAATTAATGATAAAAATATCACAATATAAGTATCTTGGCTGAACCTTAGATTTTTAGGAATTTAATATCAATTAATAATATAATATTTGTTTTAAAAAAGCTTTTATGTCAATTTTGACACTATTCAATAGTTGATTTTTTTGAAACTTATAACAGAATTATTACTTCCCAAAAAGTTAATTGAATCAATACTAATATGTCATATTATCCTATAAAATTATTTTAATTCATTAAAAGTCTCAAATTATATTTATTTGGGTATTTATAATATCAATTATGTTAAATTTTTACTATTATGGTAATTACTGCATCATCATTGTGTCATAAATAAATTAAATTATGTAATCTCTAAAAATTATAAATAAAATATTATTATGTAGGAAATCTTTTTATCTTTATAATGAATATTTATAGTCTAAAATCCAACATATATAACCCTATGTAAAAATTGTTTTTCTAAAATATATATGCTTGTGTCATTTTTGTATTCATTTTAACTTAATTAAAATAAAGTGTCCCTATCACCTACAAGTGGCTCCATGGGGTCCCAAAATCGACCCAAAGATGCCTATGGTCGAACATGTATCAACCAATAAGGTTAGGACACGTTTTAGGGTAATTTAGTATTATTATAATATTATTTTTTAACCCTTATTTACCGGATTTATCCTTCACCATGGTAAATAAAATATTTACCGCAATAATTATTCAAAATGTCTAAAATTAAAAGTTACCTATTCACACAATATGAAAATCCTGATTCCAAATATGGAATCCATTTTTCCAAATTCAAAACATAGAAGTGGCAGAAATTAATTTAAAAATAATTCCCGCTGTTAAAACAAAAAACGTGTTTTTAAGATATAATAACTATCAAAAGACTGATACTTGTTTATGTTCGGTTTAATTGTGAAATTATATCCAATGACCAACATTTTATTAAATGGTAAAAATATATTCTAAATATATTTTAAAACCACTTAAATTCATAATTTATCACTATTAATTATTTTGATTAAAAAGTTGTTTTTAATTAAAATTTAGTAATTTTCACTATTCATCAAAATATTAAAGTTATCCGAAAAGTACCAAAATTTCACCTTAGGCTAAATTCGATATTCCGAATCCAAAAATGAAGTCCATTTTGAAATATAAAATATATATAATTTCAAAACGTAGGTATTACTATTCATAACGGCTAGTTTGATCGGTTGTGGTGTGTGTTAAAACACGAAGTTGCGTACAACACACGGTACTGTATTATTCAAAGGAAAGCGTACCGTGGAAGCTTGGGATGTTTCAATTTAAATTTTTGATGACCCCATTTAGTCAAAAAGTTTAAAATATTTTATTTAAAAAGGGTTCACTATTAAAAGTTGATAAAAGTGCAATACTGAAAATGAATTTGTTCTTGCATTATGTCTAAGAAACTCATAATATGGATTCTAAAATTATAAGGATTATATAAAGTTTAAAATTTAGTTAATACTATTCATAACCTCTTTTGAATGGCTTTTTTGGTAAGTCATGGTGCGATTGAACTTGGTGTTGCGTGTAGTGAAAGTTATTGAATTATTTTGAAGAAATAACACACTATGAAATCTTGGGGTGTTACATTCTCCCCTCCTTCAATAAATTGCGTCCTCGCAATTTGAAATTGTTCTTAGAAAATAAAAAGTTGAAAATAGAAAATATATTTGTGGGAAAACCAACATCGGAAATTGGGATACTAAAATTTAGTCTTAATATGAGGAAAAGAGAAATGAAAGGGTCACCACCAAATTATGATCTCGATTAGGAGAACATTGGTGGAAATTAGAGACATATAATTGGAGGAAAAACGTAAATATTTATAGGTAGTGATTGAGGTCATCAATCACAAACAAGTGTAAAATTGAGGTCCTTAAATTCATTAATCTATGATGATTTGAAACACCATCGGTTCAACAAAACATAGGGTATTAGGATAACACATTTTTGGTTTTAGGATTCCTTAAATAAAGTATAAGAATTAATTTCTTCATAGAATAAGAGAAGAAGAAAAATATATTCTTGACAAGTATAGTTCCATCCTTTAACTAATTTCTACCACAAACTCATCTTTCACTCTAAAAGATAATAGAAAGTAAAAAATATATATATTCTATTTATCTTATTCGTATAGGGTTCCAAAAAAAACAAATTTATAATTCATCTACCAGATCTTTTAAAAAAAACTACATTATTTAATCCTAGACATCACGTGGGTCAGTGGTCGATGATACACCCTTGTCGCTCTTCGGTTGTGTGTTCAAGTCTCGCGGCCTTTCCGGATGCGACGGGTTGCCGGCTGACCTCCGGGTTGTCCTTTTATGGCAATCCAAAATAATCCAAACTAGAACTATCCAAAATACTTCAGTCCAAAATTTATAAGGAATGTAAACACAATGAAGGTCCTTTTTTTTCCACGTAATAACATGTGATCACCTTCATCATGTATTCTTTTAAAACATTGCAACATCCTGAATTATCATAAAACCTTATTGATTACATTCATGATCCCTTATTACTTATAGAATAATAGATATACTCCTTCAATCCAAAAATGTTGTAAACCCCAACAATGATGGAATATACAAATCATTAATCAGTTTCAAGGTAGTCAAGAATATCCAATATAATTTATCCAAAACAATCATGTATTATTCTAAAATCACTACCTCAGTATCAGAACCATATTATGGTTTATCTTCCTCTCAACCATGTATTTTCCAAAAAATTAACCTGCTATTGAGTCACTTTTCTTTGTTCCACACAATCTCAAGTCCATAATGAAATAGTACTGCAGTACAATCCTTATATACTCCATAATTATTATAACAAGTACATTGTTGATACAACACTCAAATGACATAATCAACATAAGAACTCTAATCATTCCTCTTCATCTATGGTAGTATCATAACTTTATTATTATCCAATAGAATCATTTGCGGCATAGTCTGATAACTGAGACATAGGTTCGCGTAGTGTCCAAACTCCTTGCAAATGAAGCATTGTACATTTGAAACCATTTTCTTACCCTTTCAGTCACGTACTTTGTGCCCTTTTCCTCCACACTTATAACAAACTCCCATTCCTTTTAGGCAAGTTTCAGGGTGTTTCTTCCCACAGTTATCACATATGAGAAAATTCTTCTTTTCCCTCTTCCCTTTATTCACATTTTTCTCTTCCATCCTTTTCTTCTCTTGCTTCCCTTCAAAGCCATAGGACTTAGTAAACTCTCTACTTATCTTATCAACACATGATATTATTTCTTCATATGATGATAATTCATGGGAGACTATTTCTCTTATAAATTCTAGCTTAAGACCATGAAAGATATGATCCTTCTTTCTCTTTGGATCATGTGCATTGCTGGAGTTCTCATTCCTTCTATTGGGCACCATTTCTAAACAATGGCATAAACTAGATTAGTTTATGAATAACAATACCTAATACCAAACTTATAAAACACATAACATAAATTAAATAGTTTATGGATATAATCCATAATCATAAAAATGTTTTCTTTGAGAAAGTATATACTCATAAACCCTTAATAATGATTTGTAAAGAAAATGAGAGTTATCCTAAGCATATCCCCCGGGAGTGTCGTAACAAAGAGTGCAGCAAGACCCGTTGTCGTGCACCAGTTCCCGTTCAAGTCTAGCTCAAAGCAGTGTTTTCGGGTTTTACCTCTATGTACATCTGTGCGAGAGCCGTCTCTACCTGCTCGTATCCAGATAGGGATGTATTGTGCGGAAAACTCACAAAATCTCTAAAATACCAAAATTCTAGGAAGTTATTATATACTAATCCTCAAAGTTCATCTTAGGTCTACGTGCTCTAATCAGAGTTTATCTAAATCTAGCTTCCAAGGTTTGTACTAAACTTCCTCTGATACCAACTGTAACGCCCCGACCCTAGTTACCCAGAGTCAGTGCATTATTACATAACATTGGCATGATCACAAGAAAGATCAAATCTCGAAAGACCTATTGGTTTAGTAGCCTTGGAAACTCTAGATATATTAATAAAGTTTTACATTACATCATAAAGTGAAAAACTACTACAACAACATAATGTATCCATAGTCCACACTATTATCCTCTCATAATATCCCTGCAGGTCATTCATAACTTACTTCTTCACATCCTGGAAAAAATAAAACATAGAAAAGGGGGTGAGCTAAAATTCCCAGTAAGGATAACAATATAGCTGAAACTTTCAAAAATAAGCATAAACATTTAAGGCAATGTATAACTAAAACAAAAGCCCTTTAAACTTGAACTTCAACATAGTATGGGAAAAGTAAAATAAAATAATGCCATTTACTTATTCACATGGATATTCTAGTAATCGAATAATCACATGCAATATCAATAACCACTTTCATAATGATGGAATGCATAATGCCAGACTATCATAACCACATAGCCAAGGCCTCGTGCCAAGACTACAAATAAGATTTTGCCAAGGCCTTGTGCCAAGACACTAGTTTGTCTTATGAGACCTACCGATGCATCGAGGAGCTATAGCGGGCTCCACCCATCACATATTAAGTCCAATGCATTCCCATATGAAAAGGTTTAAACATAACATAAACATTCGTATTAAAACTAGCATACGAAATGTCAATACTTTCACCATAAACTATGAATGGTATAAAAATAGCACATACACAGTCAAACATATCACAAAACCTTCAATACAATATAGAAGTTTTGTACCATAATAAATCAACTTCAAATAAACGTAAAATCCATCGAAGGGTGTTGAAATAGATGAAATCAAAACTATTTGAGAGAAATATCTCTTTTCTCGAAATCATTGAAAAGGCACACATTTATAAAGGAAGTAATTTAAAAGAGATTTTTGAATCAAAGTGTCCCATACCACTTTGAAACTTTTGAAAAGAAATATCATTTCAAAACCTTCATGTCCATATAAATAAATCCTTAAATTCATTTTGAAAACATGGACATTAATTCAAAATATTTAGAAGATAAATCTTTAAAACATTTAAAATTATGATCTTGATAAAGAGTACCTTTCAAAAATTCTTAAAATATTTATTTTGAAATCATTTAAAAGTCACATATTTATAAAATAAAACATTTACTTTGAAAATATTCTCATAATCTTATAAGGGAAGCTTTGACGATTTTATAACGGCGGTAAATAGCCGCACCCGCCGTGTAATTTAAAAAAAACATTCTTACCTTAAATTTGTCGAAAGGTTAAATGTGCCTTGTTTAGAAAACGACAGAAATATTCCTTTTAAAAACACATAAGGGTATAAATGACTTTAACCCATATTATTTTTAAATAGTAAAAATGTTTTGAAATACATTTCGAAGAAACATGGATGTGGATGATAAATAAATCCCAGCAGATTATTACGTATAAACAACCTCTGATAATGAAGAGATTGCGAAATAAACCCTTACCTTGTACTTTTCCTTGGTTGAGGGTAGGTTAACCTCCTGTATAATGGTGAAATAATTGTTATTAAATTATACAAGAATCATATACATTCATATGATATCATATATGATCTTTTAACATTGCTTTGTTAATAATATCTTAGTATTATCGTCGTTTCGGGTGTTAACTTACTCGTTTTCTTTTATATGTTTTGTTACGTAAGCCATGTTTGTAATGGATAGGTTGTATATTATTCATATCTATAATTATATCAATTACTTAAACATTATTTTTAAATCATCAAATGATAATTATACTTGAATGGATACGATGGATAATGAATCTCATCGCGTTCGTGGAGACGGTAGTCCGTACGTACGCACGAGCGACAATATCATTCTTTTGATATTAAAATAATATATAAATGGATGGTATATCATATATACAGAATAATTAACATGTTATATTTATTATTTAAATGAGATACACATAATTATTATACCCATCCAAATAATAATATATTGAATAACAATTACACCACGACGTGGAGACGGTAATCCGTACGTACGCACGTATGGTGACATGTTATTCAAAGGGTGGATAGAATACCGAATATGGTTGTACCATATTTATAATAACATCACAGTATATATATTATACTGTATTTATTATTTTATAATGGTAAAAACAAAGGAAGAAGAAGTGGAAGAAGAAAGGAACTTGGAAAAGGGTGGTGAAATCATTACCTCTTCTTCGGGTTCTTCCTTTTGATTTGATCAAAAGGGCTCCTTATGTTGGCTTTATGATCAAAATAAGGCCTCTAGGTTGTATTTACGGAAGTTGGGAGAGTAATTGGGAGGAGTGTTTCCGAACCAAAAGGCTTTGATGGTGTGAAGAAATGAGAAGGAGTGCCCTTTTATAAGAGGGGTGAGGGGCACCTTTGGAAAAGCTAGAAATATTGATTTATAATAAATTAATTTTCAGTTTCTAATGGCTCAAAAGTGGATTATTTAAATTTTAAGGTGGGGATGGGTCTAAAACCACTCAACCAATAGAATTTAGATAGGTTTGGGTACTTATATTAACCTTATCTTTAAGTATTAACTCCAATTTAATTAGTTTCACTTTTACAATGTCTCTTTGTATTTTTATATTATATGGTTAATAAAATTACTATATACATCCAAGAGACCCCCAAGTGGTCAATTAATGATAAAACTATCACGATATAAGTCTCTTGGCCGAACCTTAGATTTTTAGGAATTTAATATCAATTAATAATATAATATTTTTTTTAAAAACTCTTTTATGTCAATTTTGACTCTATTCAATAGTTGATTTTTGTGAAACTTATAACAGAATGATTACTTCGAAAAAATTTAATTAAATCAATAATAATATGTCATATTATCCTATAAAATTATTTTAATTCATTAAAAGTCTCAAATTATATTTATTTGGGTATTTATAATATCAATTATGTTAAATTTTTACTATTATGGTAATTACTGCATCATCATTGTGTCATAAATAAATTAAATTATGTAATATCTAAAAATTATAAATAAAATATTATTATGTAGGAAATCTTTTTATCTTTATAATGAATATTTATAGTCGAAAAGCAAACATATATAACCCTATGTAAAAATTGTTTTTTCTAAAAGATACATGCTTGTGTCATTTTTGTATTCATTTTAACTTAATTAAAATAAAGTGTCCCTATCACCTACAAGTGGCTCCATGGGGTCCCAAAATCGACCCAAAGATGCCTATGGTCGAACATGTATCAACCAATAAGGTTAGGACACGTTTTAGGGTAATTTAATATTATTATAATGTTATTTGTTAACCCTTATTTACCGGATTTACCCTTAACCATGGTAAATAAAATATTTACCGCAATAATTATTCAAAATGTCTAAAATTAAAAGATAACTATTCACACAATATGAACATCCTGATTCCAAATATGGAATCCATTTTTCCAAATTCAAAACATAGAAGTGGCAGAAATTAATTTAAAAATAATTCCCGCTGTTAAAACAAAAAACGTGTTTTTAAGATATAATTACTATCAAAAGACTGATACTTGTTTATGTTCGGTTTAATTGTGAAATTATATCCAATGACCAAAATTTTATTAAATGGTAAAAATATATTCTAAATATAATTTAAAACCACTAAAATTCATAATTTATCACTATTAATTATTTTGGTTAAAAAGTTGTTTTTAATTAAAATTTAGTAATTTTCACTATTCATCAAAATATTAAAGTTATCCGAAAAGTACCAAAATTTCACCTTAGGCTAAATTCGATATTCCAAATCCAAAAATGAAGTCCATTTTGAAATATAAAATATATATAATTTCAAAAAGTAGGTATTACTATTCATAACGGCTAGTTTGATCGGTTGTGGTGTGTGTTAAAACACAAAGTTGCGTACAACACACGCTAATGTATTATTCAAAGGAAAGCGTACCGTGGAAGCTTGGGATGTTTCAATTTAAATTTTTGATGACCCCATTTAGTCAAAAAGTTTAAAATATTGTATTTAAAAAGGGTTCACTATTAAAAGTTGATAAAAGTGCAATACTGAAAATGAATTTGTTCTTGCATTATGTCTAAGAAACTCATAATATGGATTCTAAAATTATAAGGATTATATAAAGTTTAAAATTTAGTTAATACTATTCATAACCTCTTTTGAATGGATTTTTTGTTAAGTCATGGTGCGATTGAACTCGGTGTTGCGTGTACTGAAAGTTATTGAATTATTTCGAAGAAATAACACACTATGAAATCTTGGGGTGTTACAGGGTGAGCACACAAGTATACTTATTAGGAAAACTGAAGTCTCTCATGAACAAGTGGGAGAAGAATATTATTGATCCCATGAGAAAATATAATAATAAATAGAACCTACCATGGTATCCTTGCCATCCACACCTCACTAAGGCATGATCACCAAGTAACGTAAATCAAGTAATGTAATATATTAATAAAATAGATGATAGGTTACCCAAAACAAATTTCCCACTAATTAGATTCCCTCACACCCTAATGGAAAACCTCATGGTGATCCCACCTCTTCCTAAAGTACCTTGCCACAACATTCCCACCCACACTTAGGTCTCACAACTAGTCCTGCAACCTGGGAAAACAAAGCTCATCACATCTCACCTGCACACACCTATGCCTCATAACCATTACTTCTTGTAGAAACTTGGGCCACATATCATGTAACATCTCGAAAACATCAGGGATAACACAACACATCACATCGTTGAGACACTTGGGAAAACAAAACCTTCCTGAAAAAACTTGGGCCTCACAAACTACTACCTTGCGGAATAATCTTGGAATATAACCACCTAGAAGAGGGAGAAGGGAAGAGAGGGTGGCCAACTATCCCACCTCCCACCAGGATGTTTGGGAAATACACCCTCCCTCATAACAATTGGGGTGTTCATCACATAGTGATCAACTAGGGTGGAGTGTTTATAGGAATCACAAGGGAAAAAATATAGGTATGTATATATTGTATCAAACACTCCAGCCCAACCTTCGTATTCTAAATCAAACCCACAATCACCCTATGATATTGAAAACTTTGATGCTACCTCTAAATTCATTTATTAACACCAGAAACATCCACTTTGGAAGTTGATAAATGTAATCCATTCACAACAAGACGCAACTCAAAACATACCACCAGCCAATTCTATTAACAATTTATCATTATTTATTAAAAAATTCATTTATTCATTCCATACCTACTAGAGAAGGTACCAACCGAAGCATTCAACAAGCCACATAGTATCAATAAAACATAGGAAAAAGAACTCCAGTAAACTAACCCACTAACATAATTATTTTCCAAAGTCATTATGACCAATATATCCTCTCAATAATCAAACTCACAACTCACAGTCATAATAAACAACACATCTCATCACAAAAAAAACACAAAATCCCCACTGTATAAAAACATAACACCCATCACACCTAATAACATAAACACAGAACAACCTGAACCTAAAACCCCACTGCTCAAACACTGCCCATCTATTCCAAAATCAATCAATATATCAACCCGATATTCCATTACACCACCTGTACCAACCCACCATACAACCATACTCTCAACACCAGCACTACACAACCAAAAAAGTCACAAGACAGAACAAAATCACACACATCTCATAGACACACCAAACAAGGTAGGGTGTATTCAGATTTAGAAAAAAATCGTTCTTTAATTACACTTTGATAATTTATGGGTATTTACAGAGCAAGTTAGATCCTAAGGAATACATTTATTTAACTGGGTATACATGTTTAATCAATTTCATATATAAAACAATTCAACACATGATCAACAACAAGACATCACATGTCATCCAGAGTGCACAAACAAAGACCACCAACAACCTTGATTTTAAGTTGGCGTACAACCCATTCAACTAAAAATATCAATAAATAATAAAACAGAAGCACATATCAAATTTTTATATCCTCTATTTATTGAATTAATACTTTTTTGATTATCTTTTTTAAACATTTATTCAACATTATTTTCAAGGAGGAATGAGTACACCCACCTTGCATGATATCTAATTAAAAAAGAGATGAATTTATCCCTTCTTCAAGAAACAAATAATCGAAACCACTTCCTTGTTCCAAACTGGGGGTGCACATGGTTCCAAGGAAATAAGATCCAAGGGTTTAACATAGACGCATGAATCCTTGGGGAAGAAAGGTTATGGTATGCATGGGTATCATGAGAAAAGTGAAAGAAAGAATTATGGAAATGCGTTCACCTTTAAAGGACTTGATCTGAGACTCAAGGGATAGGAGACTATTTTGAAATCCCCATTAAAATTCAATCATGACCATATGTTTTTGACTAAATTAAAGACTCTTAAGAATTAGGAAATTAAATATATATTTTAAATCCTTTAAAATGGATTAAAAAACACTTAAATAGGGTTTTAAACCCAATTTTCGTCAAAAAAAAATGTTAAAGGGGTGAATAGTGAAAAATAGGAAATTTTAAAAAACTGTCGAAATGACTCACCATTGGGTGAGTCACCGATGTGAGCTACCAGTGGGTGAGATACCAATGGTGATTCACCATAAGATGAGTCACCGTTCAGTGAGTCACTATTGGGTGAGTCACTATCGTAACTTTCCATTGTGATGAACAACTGTCGCTAGTCATCGGTGGATGAGTCATCGTTCAGTGACACAATGTTGTAAGAGTCACCATTGGATGATCCCCTGATGCGACTCAACGATGTGACTCACCATCAGTGATTCATCGTAGCGAGTCACCAACACGACTCACCACTGAGATGACCCACCATCGCCACCTACCAGTGTATTACTAACCATTGGTCGAGTCAGTAGTCCTTTCTCACCATCAGGTAACTACCATTTCTAAATCACCATTGGAAAACTATAAAATGTGAAAACTCTTCAAATGAGTCACCTTTTCCTCATAGAACACCTCAACACTATATTTTTGAAAAGTAATGGACCGGGGATGTTTAGGCCATTACATTAGATTCCTCTCAAACTATTATCACCCTCAATAATTCAAAACCAACCCAAAAGAAAGAGGGGTCCAAAAAACCACCCCATAAGTTACCTCTCAAGGATCTTTCTATACATGGAACACCGCTACTGACATCAAATCTCAATGATAAACCACCCCGTGTTGTTCAAAAGTAGGAGCGAAACCTCAACATCAGTGAACAACTCCTCTAACAACTTCTACCCCAAATGACCACCTAAAACACCACAAAGGAACCAAAATCCACATTTTAGGGATATATGAATCAGGGATTTCCTTCCTCTATATCAAGATACTATCAGTTCTGGGAATCACTGACTCTTGCTCATATGAGTTTAATCTCATATCAAGTAATGCATCTTGATTAGGAATCAATTCCCCCCCTTTTCTTGCTTTATGACCTTATCACACATCACATAATAAAGAAACAACTCATCTCATAATAAACAAGGTTGAAGCATTACAGTATAAAGGGAAACACAACAAGGAAAAACTCATAACAAATCTAGGTATTTGGTATGCATCTATGTATCACATTCCCAAGTACTCTCCTTCAAGCGATAAAGCCTCCACTACCCATGAACCAAAAGAATGGTCTATTCACACAACACCTTTTCATGATGATTTTGGATCTTTATTAGATATTCCATGAATGTGGTCCCATCCTCAAAATCAAAATCTCCCTATTAAATGACATGGGAGTCATCGTGAAGATACCAACGAAGCTAAGAGACCTGAAAGACATCATGGACCTTCTCCAATAGTGGTGGTAGCACCAAATGGTATTCCACCATTCCAACTCTCTCTAATACCTCAAAGGGTCTGATGAACCTAGGGGAAAGATTTCTCTCTCTACTGAACCTACACTAACCAATTCGAGGGGAAACATTCTATAACAAGTGGTCACCAAACTCTATCTTCAAGTGCCTCCTCCTATGATCAACATACAACTTCTTCTAGTCCCGTGCTACATTCATCCCCTCACAGACAAGATGAACCTTCTCTTTTGTTCTCTACATAACCTTGAGACGAAGAGTAGCTACCTCCCCAACTTCTATCCATCATAAGGGTAAATGGTATGGTCTTACATAAAATATTCAAATGGATCCATTCTAATGAAAGAGTGATATATATTATTACAGAAAAAATCTAGGAAGGGAATGTGTCGCACCCAAGATCCCAAAAAGTCAAAGAAGCATGCCCATAACATATCCTCCAATGCAGCCGCACCACCTCATCCATCTGAGGGTGGGAAGCAGTGCCGAGGCATAACTGAGCGCCAAAAGCATGATTCAATTCCCTTTAGACATGTGAGGTGAAATATGTATCCCGATCCAAAACATTGGATCTCGGAATTCCATGCAACCACACCACCTCATCCACACACCTCTTGGAAAAGGTATCCACTATGCCCGACCCATTGATCACTAATAAATGAAATGATTTCATCAACCAATCCACTACTACCCATATTTCATCATTGAAAACTTGATATCTAGGTAATCCTACGATGAAATCCATCGAGATGTCATCGCATTTACCCTCGGGGACATCTAAGGGCTACAAAAAACCAGTGGGTTCATGGTGCTCAACCTTCACTTGCTGGAACACTATGAACTTCTCCACAAACTCCTCCACTACTTGCTTCATCCTGATCAACCAAAACTACTCTCTCAAGATGTGGTAAATCTTAGAAAGTTTTTGGTGTACCGCCAAGGGTGAGCTATAAAACTCACGGAGGAATCCCTCGCGTATCACCACTGTAAAAAACAACCTTCCATGGAATATCTTTAGTTTATGATGATTCTATGAACATACTTATGCATCATCACTATGGTTAACATGATCACACATCACCTCTACATCAGAGTATCCCCACTAAGACTCCTACAACTAATGTATCATAGAAGACTACACTATCATCTAAAATGGAAAACATCTACCACCATTTAGCCCTGCATCTAAGTGCAAGGTGACTAACTCCTTCATCACCTTCTAAGTATCCTAAATTTCCCAAACTACCTCTTTCTAAGACTTCTTGATCAAAGAATCTTCAATGAAATTTCCATTTCATGAGGTGTAAGAGATCTCAAAATCACAAACCTAGAGAAATTCCATCCACCTCCACTATCTCAAGTTAAGATATCACCGAGAAAAGATATACCTCAAGCTCTTATGATCTGTGAAGACCATAAAGCTCTCCCTAATGAGGTAATTCCACCAAAAATTCAGTGAAAAGATGAACAATACTAGATCCAGATCACGGGTGGAATAGTTACATTCATGGGGACGTAACTATCTAGAAAAATATAAGATCAATCCCTGATGTTTCATCAGTACAGATCCCAAACCCAGATAGGAAGCATCACAAAACACGTCGAACATCACCCCTTCCTCTGGAAACCGGAGCACTAAATCACTAATAAAATTAATCTTAAGGTAGCTCAATACCACTCGACATTTCTCACTCCACACAAATGAATGTTCATTCTTGATCAGAGAAATCAATGAGGCTACAAATTGAGGGAAATTGGCTACAAACCTCTGGTAATAGCCTTCCAGATTGAGATAACTACAAACCTATTCCACATTCTTGAGTGATTCCCAAGAAAAAACTATACCGACCTTTTAAAAGTCAACTAAAACACCCTACTATGTCACCACATGTCTAAGGAAATGCGCCTCTCATGTCAAAAAATTTCACTTGGACAAATATTTGTAGAGGTGGTGGTATCAAAGAACTGCATAGACAGTCCTAATATGATTGGTATGATACTCCTCTAACTTTGAGTAGATCAGGATCTTTTCAATGAATATATTAATGAACCGATCTAGGTATTTAAAAAATACGGAGTTCATAAGTCCCATGGACACGACTGGTGCATTTCTAACACCGAACGAAATAACCACAAAATCAAAGTTCCCATACCTGCACCAAAAACACTCTCAATTGGTGATATCCAAACCGCAGACTGATCTTAGAGAACCAAATTTCAGCTCTCATCTGGTCGAAAAGATCATCTATCCTCCGGAGAGGGTAACCGTTTTTGACAGTTAGCCGATTAAACCACAAGTATTCAACACACAACCTCAAACCAACGTCCGCCTTCTTTTCCAACATGACTAGAGAACTCTAAGATGATACACTGGGATAGATAAAACCCATATTTCTCCAGTCATCAATCTAAATCATGACCTCCTACAACTTAAAAGGTTCCATCCGTTAAAGAGCCATCAAAACTAGAGAAGCATTAGGCTGCAAGTCTATCCCAAAATCAATATCATGTCGAGGGGGTGGAGTTACAACCACCATGGGATAAACATACAATAACTCTCCAATAACTATGGGACCCTCAACCCTCTTAACATCCACTTATTCCACTAACAACTTGGCTAAAAAGGAAAGAAGAGGCTCCACATGATGACTGCCCATATTATAGCTCCACTAACCAACAAAAACCATACACTGGCCTTCTACGTTTGAAAACACATCTCTTATTAAGAAGTATTAATTAATGGAATGCACAGAGTACATCAAGTACATTCCAAGGATGACATCATACGGTTACATCTGTAAAAGGAAAAGACCCCCCCTATGATTGATGTGGTCCCATCATCAGCCTACATCCCTGACACATGTAAAAAAATATTCTATAACCTATGACTGGAATACTCAACACAAGGAGAATGAGAAAAATCTTTACATTTAGTCCCAAAAAATGGGCTATACCAGGTGAAACAAAGGATTCAAAGTCTCTTGAATCAAACAAGACGTAACCAAGAGTACTGAACAAACTGATCGTACCTTGAAAGATCTCTAACCTTTCTAGAATTGCTGCCTCTATGGTGTACAACTGACCGTTCCATTTCATTTTACCATCTGCTGATGACGGGCTCCTTGCCCATTCCTAAGATAAGGTGCCTAAGGAACACCCTGAGGCTATCCTATACTTCCTTCATCTCCCCTTGGTGGAGAATGAGGCTGTTGTCTCTACTATTTGAACTACCCTGCCTACAACTGCTACTAAGGTGGGCACTGGACCTGCCCACCTCCACCATACTGGGATCAAATAGGTACTAGGATCTAACTCTATATATTATAATATACTCAATAGATAAACACACCTCCCCCAAGCTCACAGGGTAGGCACGAGAACCAGAAGGTCGAAACAGAAACTACTGAGGTCGCCTTCCCACCAATCGAAACCTTTAAAGCCCTGGTGCTTGATTCCTGTAGCTAATAACCTTTACCTTTGAAGAACTAGGCTTACTAACCACTCATGGTATACATCCTCTTGAGTGAATACTCTCAACTACCTCCAAATTTTTCTGGAACTCCAAGAATGTCAGCAAGGTAATGGGAGTAACCACATACTAGGGATAAGGAAAAAGTGCCTCCTCTATGAATATTGCCTGAGACTCCTCATCCAGAATAAGATATAGAGAAAAATGAAGGAGATACTTGAATTTGATCCCCATATCCCATACCAACATACTCCTCTACAGATAGAGAGAGTAACTTCTACCTATTCTCAAACCTCATGGTGGATGAAATGGATTAGTCATCCCACAAAACATCAACCTATTTCCTCTATCCTAGGTACAATATCCACCACTGACATGCGACTCCATGCATCTGGCTCACTACCAGTGGAACCCAGTACTCCGTTGAAGCCCAAATCAAGCTAAAGGTGATCACAAGCTTCTTGATCCGTCTCTCCATATCCATGTCCATAATGCTGCACTCATACTTTCCCAGAGTCTTCCAATGGAAAGAACATAGCATCTTCTTCCACTGATCATCCTATTATACTTGGTAAACCCTCTATTGATTGACTAGGTCAGCCTGCCAAGCCTCTACTTCCTACACTACACGCGGACTACAACCGAGTTCCATGGATAAAAATGTAAACAAAGAACTCCTAAGACTGAGAATTATGGAATGGTTTATTTAAATTCATTTAACTCATTTCTTTATCCATTTAATATTTCCCAAAATTTCCAAATTTAAATCGGAACACAAGTCATAATGATGAATGAACATTTCCTAGGGCCTATACCCAAAAAAAGTGTAGCCTCACTTGGTTGTTCAGTAAGCTCAGAGTCCTTATATCGAATCACAGGGGGGGGGGGGTCTAAAATCCCGATTCCTATCTAGTCTTACCTAGATTATGTCATACACCCATATCACCTGAAACTGTTTCCCTACTAACCCATGAAATCCTCACTATTTCTAACTTTGAACTCCATCCTATCTCTCAACATTATCCTCTGATACCATTCTATCACAACCCCATTCCACCAAATATTCCCCACATAATCTCAATTGGATAAAGAATGATAACGACCCCTGACTCCCACCTCCAGTAGGCCACAGGGTGGAGATCAACACTAAGGGTATACAAATCTCACAAAATGGGAGACATTACCCTTTTTTTTGTAACCAAGATCTGTAACGCCCCGACCCCAGCTACCCAGAGCCGGTGCATTACTTCGTAACATTGGCATGATCCCAAAAGATCAAGTCTCGAAAGACCGATTAGTTTAGTAGCCTTGGAAACACTAGATACATTCATAAGTCTTTCATTACATCAAAATTAAACAAACTACAAAAAAACATGGTCTTCATAGTCCACACTCATATCTTCACTGATTATTCTTGCAAGTCAGTCATAAAATACTTCTTCACAACCTGGAAAATTTTTAAACATTGAAAGGGGTGAGCTCAAATGCTCAGTAAGGATAACAATAATGCGGAAGCTTTCATAAATAAACATTAACATTTAAGGCAATGTATAACTAAAACAAAAGCCTCTTAAACATGAACTTCAACATAATATGGCAAAAGTAAAATGAGATAATGCCATTTACTTCTTCACATGGATATTCTACTGGTCGAATAATCACATGTAATATCAATAACCACTTTCATAATGAGGGAATGTATAATGCCAGACATTCTGAAACACTTTGTCAAGGCCTCGGCCAAGACGTCTAAAATGATTAAGGCCTCGGCCAAAACCATAAATCAAATTGGGAAAGGGCCTCGGCCAATTCCACGTCTAGTTGTCTCATGAGACCTACCGATGCATCGAGGAGCTATAGCGGGCTCCACCCGTCACTTATTAAGTCCAATACATTCCTCATATGAATAGGTTTAAACATATCATAAACCATAACATAATTGTATCACATTAAACATACTTAAAGGAAACATAACATTTCCACATTTCAATCACAAGATATCAATACAACACATTGATATAATAAAAACGCTTTCAAAACCATTTTCAATAAAAGAAAAGTAAAACATGGTATTTATTTTTCTTTTAAAAAGAAGGTATGGCTTGTAGAGGAAGCCAAAACTCAAATAATGGTCACGGCGGCGGAGAAGTCGTTGTCGCCGCATAAGTACGGAAAGAAAAACATTCCCTTTTGTCGTTTAGTAAAACGCTTCGTATAAAAAGATTCCTTTTGAATAAACTTAAAAGTCAAAGGGTTTTATACACCGTATAAAAGAAAGTTGTGTATAAAACCAAATATGACTCAATGAAAGGAGATTGAGACGAAGTCCTTAAAAAGATAATTTTTAAAATAAAATAGATCTATTATGTGTATTCACTATAGGTACACATAAAGAAAGTAAAAATACAAAATAATACATAATAATATCATGACATAATTGGAAATTCGGAGATTAACCCAAAGAATGGAAGTTGGGTTAAGAAGTTCCCTTACAAATATCATTTAAATAAAATATATCTATTATGTGTATTCACTATAATTACACATAAAGAAAGTACAAATACAAGATATGACATAACAATATCATGACATAATTTGAAAGTAGGAGATTAACCCAAAGAATAGAAATTGGGTTAAGAAGTTCCCTTACCTCGTGTCTGACTTGACTCAACCGTTCTTTAACCTCCTGAATAATAAACTAGAGTTAATATATACCTTATTAAGAACCATTTTCAACTTCATTATCCTTATTATATCACTTATTACAATGATATGAACATTATGTAATTATTTAAGTTAATAATGTTCATTTTGTCGGTATTTGGTTCTTAAGTCAAAAATAGGCTTCTTACACTTACATGTTGTTAATTTGGTCAAAGGTTCATTATATCCAGAATGGTATTCATGATGTAGATATCATATATGTCATATATATCCAGTACATACATTCATTTATAATATTACATCACATTTAGAGGTAAGAAATGAAATGCACCGTTCATGGAGACGGTAAGCCGTACGTACGCATGAACGCTACTTCCATTTCTATTTCATATTTTCTGGAATGGAATAATAATGATATGAGAGTATATTATAATTCCAGTATAATAACATATATAATATCATTAACTTTATCCTTCACACATCCCACATATGGTATTAACGAATCAAATCACTTTCAGGGGGCGGTAGTCCGCGCTTCCTAAAATGAAGATATCGTGTTTTACCCATAATGGAAACCATAAAGGTATGCCCAAAATGAAAAAAACAGAAGCTTAAGGAAAACATAAACATATTATATATCATATATAAAAATAGTGACATCATAATGGCCACCTTTGAAGGTGTTAAATGAGTGTTGAACAATCATCGTTTCGGGAGGCAGAATTTCGCCATCCACGGAAACCTTATGTTCTTTAACCATTTGATGTAGTTGTGTGGAAGTGTAGCTCAAATAAGTCTTATAACAACATCCTAGTATATTTAAGATACTGGTGTTGTTACAAAAGAAGTAAATAAAAAGAGTTTAGGGGGTTGGAGAAGCAAAATAAAACAAAAGAACATGAGAGAATGAATTACCTTAAAAAGTGTAACTCCTTTTGAGTTGAGCCTAAAGGCTTCCTTTGAAAGGATTCTGCCCAAAGGGAATCCTCTAGGATGAGGATAGGGATGTGGAGAGAGCAAATGGGCAGGGGTTGGCCGAGCCAATGGCTTGAAGAGTGTGTGAAATGAGGTAGAGGTGGGGGCCTTTTATAAGAGGAGAGGAGGGGCACTTTTGGAAAGTAAAGGAACATTACATTATTTGAAAATGTGTTTCGGTTTTAAAAGGTCCCACATTGATAGAATTCGTGGATAAGGTGATAAGGCATCGAAATCCACTCATCCAATTGGTTTTGGCCATGTGTAGTTCATAGATTTTATATTATCTTTCCATTTTATTTAAATCGTCAAATAATGATGTCATCGCTGCATCATTATTATGTCATAAATAATTAAATTTATTTAATGTCTAAAAATTATAAAAAAAATACTATGATATAGGAAATCTTTTTATCTTTCCAATGACTATTTATAATCAAAATTTGGACTTGTGTAACCCTACTTAAAAATTGTTTTAGTAAAACACTTTATGTTAGTGTCATTTTCACTTTAACATTAAATAAAAAGTAATTTATGTTATTTCCCAACAAAAGTGGATCCATGGGGTCCCCAAGTTAGGCCATGGCTTGTCTTGGTCGGCCATGACACAACCAATGAGGTTGGGACATGTGTCTAGGTCATTTAATATTATTAAAGTATTATTTATACCTTAAACTACCCTAATTACCACTAATCGCGATTAAAACTTAATAAGTTACTATTCACCAAAAAATTATTTTTATCCCATTGAACCACATTTTACTTCTTAATGACAACCATGTATGTCGGATTTTTGAAAATCAAATCACAGAAGTGGTAATATTTCATTTAAACGAAAAATCAGTTATTTAACTACCACTTAGTGGTTTCACTATTCATCAAAAATTGAAGTTTTTCAGAACAATGCCAAAATTTCACCCTAAGCTATAATTGATATTCCGAATTCAAAAATGATGTCTATTTTACAAAATTCCAAACATATAAGTTGCATTAATTAATTTTATAATTAATTCCCGCTGTTACGACAAATAGCGTGTTTTCAGGAAACAATTTATATCAAAAGATTGGCAATTGTTTATGTCCAATTTCAATGTTAAATTAATTCTAATGACCACCATTGGATAAAATGGTAAAAATATATTCTAATTATACCTTAAAACCACTAAATAGTATAATTTATCACAATAAATTATTTTGATTAAAAAAGTTGTTTTAAAGTATTTTTCACTATTCATAAGAATTAGAAGTTCTCAGAAAAATACCAAAAATTCAACATAGGCTAATTTCGATATTAGGAATACAAAAATGAATTCCAATATAAAATTTCTATAATTTTAAAAAGTGGTTATTACTATTCCTAACGGCTACTTTGATTTGTCGCGGTGTTTTAGAACTCGAAGTTGCGTACAATGCAAGCTATTGCATTATTGAATGAGAAGCGTATCGTGGAAGCTCGGGGTGTTACATTCTCCCCTCCTTCAATAAATTGCGTCCTCGCAATTTGAAATTTTTCTTTGAAAATAAAAGGTTGAAAAGAGAAAATACCTTTGAGGAAAACCCACATCGGAAATAAGGTTAATAAATATATAACATTAAAAGAAAGCAAGATAAGTACAGAGGTCACCCGATATAGCCCATTCTAGGATTATATGAAAATATGGATATGGAGGAGAAACAAACCATCAAGGTCTGATGGGGAGTTATAGAAAACAGGATTAGGAGAAAGTTTAACCACAAGAAAATCACAAACTTGTGATTGGTTAAACAGTCATTGAATCCCTAGTTGGAAAAGTTAACCGACAACATTTTTGTTTTAAGTTACCTTTTATAATGTTGAGGATTTTATTTAGGAGATTTACTAAGAACGTAATGGAATATACAGACTTGTTATGTATACTTTCATTCGTTAACAAATTTTTACCACAAACCCATCTTTTACTCCAAATGGTAACAGAACTCAAAAATATTCTATTTATCCTAATTGTATAAGGTACCAAAGGTTAACACATACCATTTAGATTAGTAAAATTATTTTGTAATAACCAGGGACTTCCTGTAGGCTAGTGGTAGGAAATAAAGGCCTGTCGCACTTTGATTGTGGGTTCGATTCCTACAGCTTTGTCCGACGCGACGGTTTATGCCCCACCCTGCAGGTTGTCCTTTTCCTAAAACTATAGTATTATAATACTCCAAAAACAATCTTCATAAATTTTTTAACCTTAAACCATACTATCCAAAGATCAACTTAATCCACTCCAACCATTATAGTTATCCAAAATAACTCTGTCCAGACTTTCTCTAAAATGTCTCTTAATTCCAAAATCAATTGTAGCATCAGATTCCCCATACAAAGAAAAGTTTCTCTTATTGTCACATACTAAAAATATAATTACCTTCATCATATTAAAACCTTACTGAAACCAACAAGTACTGCAGTACAATCCTTATATAGATCACATTATTCTAATAACCAGAATATAATCCATGAGTCCAAAAGCACCAATACATTAGTTATTCTGCTTCAACTGTAGTAATAGCATAAGATTTTCCTTGATCCCTTGGCCTTTTCTGAGGTAAGTTTCCTTGACGCTTAGGACATTCATTTGCATAATGACCCATTTCTCTACAATTGTAGCATTCAACTTTGACAGCCTCTTTCTTTCCCTTGCAATCACGTGCCTGGTGACCTTTTTCTCCACATTTATAACAGACTACCATTCCTTTTAGGCAAGTACCAGGGTGATTCTTCCCACAATTATCACATAATGGAAAATCCTTCTTTCCCTTTTTCCCTTTATCTGTCTCTGGTTCCACCGTTCTCTTCTTCTCTTGCTTTACTTTGTTGTCATAAGACTTAGAGAATTCCTTTTCTGTCTTGATAGCACATGAGACTATATCTTCGTATGATGAGAAGGATTGTGATACTAAAGCTCGACGGAGAAATGGTTTTAACCCATCAAAGAAACGATCAATCTTACTCCTTGGGTTACGTATATAATCAGCAGCATGCCTCGCTAACCTTGTAAAGTTAGCCTCATACTTTGTGACATTCTCATCCTCCTTCTGCCTCAGACTCAGAAATTGCCTTTCCATATCTGCTCGATGGTCATGAGGAAAGTATTTTTCTAAGAAAAGCTCTTTGAACTCCCTCCATTCCATATTCGATACGTCATCATCTTCCTTTGTGTTTTGAATCAGTGACCACCACTGATCGGCATCTCCAGTGAGGCGGTAAACTGCCATGACAACCTTCTCCCTTTCACTACTCCCCAAGGCATGGAATATTTTCTCTAAGGAATTTATCCATTGCTCAGCTACTGTAGGATTTGTACTCCCATTGAAGGTTGGCGGTTGTTGCCTCATGAAACGGTCTAGCATTGATCCTCCACGTTGCGAATCAGGGTGCTCCATACGAGTAAGGTTGTTATTCATAACCTGCGTGAGTTGTCCCAGTATGGTAATAAGTTGATCAGCACCAGTTGTATCTCCAGGTCCACAATAATTATCTTGAGCAGGAGGGCAATCCCTACACGGAGTTCGTGCATTGATACAGTTTCCATTCCTTCTACTAGGCGCCATTTCTAAACAATGGCATAAACCAGATTAGTTTATGAATCAAAATACATAATTCCATACTTGTATAATACTTAACATAAATTGAACTATTTATGGATATAATCCATAATCATAAAAAGAAATGTTTTCTTTGAGGAAGTATGTACTCATAAACCTTACATAATGGTTTGTAAAGAAAATGAGAATTATCCTAAGCATATCCCCCGGGAGTGTCGTAACCAAGAGTGCAGCAAGGCCCGTTGTTGTGCACCAGTTCCCGTTCGAGTCTAGCTCAAAGCGGTGTTTTCGGGTTTTACCCCTAGGTACATCTGTGCCAGAGCCGCCTCTACCTGCTCGTATCCAGACAGGGATGTATTGCTCGGAAAACTCACAAAATCTCTACAATACCAATATTCTAAGATGTTCTTTTATACTAATCCTCAAAGTCTATCTTCAGGCTATGTGCTCTAATCAGAGTTTATCTAAATCTAGCTTCCAAGGTTAGTACTAAACTGCCTCTGATACCAACTGTAACGCCCCGACCCCAGCTACCCAGAGCCGGTGCATTACTTCGTAACATTGGCATGATCCCAAAAGATCAAGTCTCGAAAGACCGATTAGTTTAGTAGCCTTGGAAACACTAGATACATTCATAAGTCTTTCATTACATCAAAATTAAACAAACTACAAAAAAACATGGTCTTCATAGTCCACACTCATATCTTCACTGATTATTCTTGCAAGTCAGTCATAAAATACTTCTTCACAACCTGGAAAATTTTTAAACATTGAAAGGGGTGAGCTCAAATGCTCAGTAAGGATAACAATAATGCGGAAGCTTTCATAAATAAACATTAACATTTAAGGCAATGTATAACTAAAACAAAAGCCTCTTAAACATGAACTTCAACATAATATGGCAAAAGTAAAATGAGATAATGCCATTTACTTCTTCACATGGATATTCTACTGGTCGAATAATCACATGTAATATCAATAACCACTTTCATAATGAGGGAATGTATAATGCCAGACATTCTGAAACACTTTGTCAAGGCCTCGGCCAAGACGTCTAAAATGATTAAGGCCTCGGCCAAAACCATAAATCAAATTGGGAAAGGGCCTCGGCCAATTCCACGTCTAGTTGTCTCATGAGACCTACCGATGCATCGAGGAGCTATAGCGGGCTCCACCCGTCACTTATTAAGTCCAATACATTCCTCATATGAATAGGTTTAAACATATCATAAACCATAACATAATTGTATCACATTAAACATACTTAAAGGAAACATAACATTTCCACATTTCAATCACAAGATATCAATACAACACATTGATATAATAAAAACGCTTTCAAAACCATTTTCAATAAAAGAAAAGTAAAACATGGTATTTATTTTTCTTTTAAAAAGAAGGTATGGCTTGTAGAGGAAGCCTAAACTCAAATAATGGTCACGGCGGCGGAGAAGTCGTTGTCGCCGCATAAGTACGGAAAGAAAAACATTCCCTTTTGTCGTTTAGTAAAACGCTTCGTATAAAAAGATTCCTTTTGAATAAACTTAAAAGTCAAAGGGTTTTATACACCGTATAAAAGAAAGTTGTGTATAAAACCAAATATGACTCAATGAAAGGAGATTGAGACGAAGTCCTTAAAAAGATAATTTTTAAAATAAAATAGATCTATTATGTGTATTCACTATAGGTACACATAAAGAAAGTAAAAATACAAAATAATACATAATAATATCATGACATAATTGGAAATTCGGAGATTAACCCAAAGAATGGAAGTTGGGTTAAGAAGTTCCCTTACAAATATCATTTAAATAAAATATATCTATTATGTGTATTCACTATAATTACACATAAAGAAAGTACAAATACAAGATATGACATAACAATATCATGACATAATTTGAAAGTAGGAGATTAACCCAAAGAATAGAAATTGGGTTAAGAAGTTCCCTTACCTCGTGTCTGACTTGACTCAACCGTTCTTTAACCTCCTGAATAATAAACTAGAGTTAATATATACCTTATTAAGAACCATTTTCAACTTCATTATCCTTATTATATCACTTATTACAATGATATGAACATTATGTAATTATTTAAGTTAATAATGTTCATTTTGTCGGTATTTGGTTCTTAAGTCAAAAATAGGCTTCTTACACTTACATGTTGTTAATTTGGTCAAAGGTTCATTATATCCAGAATGGTATTCATGATGTAGATATCATATATGTCATATATATCCAGTACATACATTCATTTATAATATTACATCACATTTAGAGGTAAGAAATGAAATGCACCGTTCATGGAGACGGTAAGCCGTACGTACGCATGAACGCTACTTCCATTTCTATTTCATATTTTCTGGAATGGAATAATAATGATATGAGAGTATATTATAATTCCAGTATAATAACATATATAATATCATTAACTTTATCCTTCACACATCCCACATATGGTATTAACGAATCAAATCACTTTCAGGGGGCGGTAGTCCGCGCTTCCTAAAATGAAGATATCGTGTTTTACCCATAATGGAAACCATAAAGGTATGCCCAAAATGAAAAAAACAGAAGCTTAAGGAAAACATAAACATATTATATATCATATATAAAAATAGTGACATCATAATGGCCACCTTTGAAGGTGTTAAATGAGTGTTGAACAATCATCGTTTCGGGAGGCAGAATTTCGCCATCCACGGAAACCTTATGTTCT
The DNA here is from genome assembly GCA_963277665.1 of Viscum album. NCBI lineage: Eukaryota > Viridiplantae > Streptophyta > Magnoliopsida > Santalales > Viscaceae > Viscum > Viscum album. The sequence continues at coordinate 1,908,520,046 of OY728133.1, read as the reverse complement.
TTAACCATTTGATGTAGTTGTGTGGAAGTGTAGCTCAAATAAGTCTTATAACAACATCCTAGTATATTTAAGATACTGGTGTTGTTACAAAAGAAGTAAATAAAAAGAGTTTAGGGGGTTGGAGAAGCAAAATAAAACAAAAGAACATGAGAGAATGAATTACCTTAAAAAGTGTAACTCCTTTTGAGTTGAGCCTAAAGGCTTCCTTTGAAAGGATTCTGCCCAAAGGGAATCCTCTAGGATGAGGATAGGGATGTGGAGAGAGCAAATGGGCAGGGGTTGGCCGAGCCAATGGCTTGAAGAGTGTGTGAAATGAGGTAGAGGTGGGGGCCTTTTATAAGAGGAGAGGAGGGGCACTTTTGGAAAGTAAAGGAACATTACATTATTTGAAAATGTGTTTCGGTTTTAAAAGGTCCCACATTGATAGAATTCGTGGATAAGGTGATAAGGCATCGAAATCCACTCATCCAATTGGTTTTGGCCATGTGTAGTTCATAGATTTTATATTATCTTTCCATTTTATTTAAATCGTCAAATAATGATGTCATCGCTGCATCATTATTATGTCATAAATAATTAAATTTATTTAATGTCTAAAAATTATAAAAAAAATACTATGATATAGGAAATCTTTTTATCTTTCCAATGACTATTTATAATCAAAATTTGGACTTGTGTAACCCTACTTAAAAATTGTTTTAGTAAAACACTTTATGTTAGTGTCATTTTCACTTTAACATTAAATAAAAAGTAATTTATGTTATTTCCCAACAAAAGTGGATCCATGGGGTCCCCAAGTTAGGCCATGGCTTGTCTTGGTCGGCCATGACACAACCAATGAGGTTGGGACATGTGTCTAGGTCATTTAATATTATTAAAGTATTATTTATACCTTAAACTACCCTAATTACCACTAATCGCGATTAAAACTTAATAAGTTACTATTCACCAAAAAATTATTTTTATCCCATTGAACCACATTTTACTTCTTAATGACAACCATGTATGTCGGATTTTTGAAAATCAAATCACAGAAGTGGTAATATTTCATTTAAACGAAAAATCAGTTATTTAACTACCACTTAGTGGTTTCACTATTCATCAAAAATTGAAGTTTTTCAGAACAATGCCAAAATTTCACCCTAAGCTATAATTGATATTCCGAATTCAAAAATGATGTCTATTTTACAAAATTCCAAACATATAAGTTGCATTAATTAATTTTATAATTAATTCCCGCTGTTACGACAAATAGCGTGTTTTCAGGAAACAATTTATATCAAAAGATTGGCAATTGTTTATGTCCAATTTCAATGTTAAATTAATTCTAATGACCACCATTGGATAAAATGGTAAAAATATATTCTAATTATACCTTAAAACCACTAAATAGTATAATTTATCACAATAAATTATTTTGATTAAAAAAGTTGTTTTAAAGTATTTTTCACTATTCATAAGAATTAGAAGTTCTCAGAAAAATACCAAAAATTCAACATAGGCTAATTTCGATATTAGGAATACAAAAATGAATTCCAATATAAAATTTCTATAATTTTAAAAAGTGGTTATTACTATTCCTAACGGCTACTTTGATTTGTCGCGGTGTTTTAGAACTCGAAGTTGCGTACAATGCAAGCTATTGCATTATTGAATGAGAAGCGTATCGTGGAAGCTCGGGGTGTTACAAGATCCGGAGATAATATGTATAAACCTAAAAAAATAAAAGACTTATATAAAAGAAAAAAATACATACCATATGCTTGTTAAAATAAATGTACTAAAAACACAATGAAAAGATCCAAAGTAAATACCCAAAAGTAAATCTATGAAAAGATGCAGCAACTATACCAATGTCTAAGCTAGTAATTCCCAGAATGGTTCTAATAGTCCTCCTGGAAAACTGAAAGTGATATTATAACTTAGGGTGAGAAAAAAAGTATACTGAGTAAGAAAATTAAAGTCTCTCATTCACCAGTGGGAGAAGAATACTAATGATACCATGAGAAAATAGAAGAACCAACATCACCCAACAAGGTATCCTAGCCATCCCCACATCACCAAGGAACTCTCACTATGTAACACAAGTCAAGTAAATTAATATAATAAGAACATAGATCATAGGGTACCCCAAACCAATTTCCCACTGATTATCCATTCTCAAACCCTAACATCATACCTCCAGGCGATTCCACCTCTTTGGAATGTACAACATAAAAACCCGCCTACACACACTCGAGGCTAATAGCTAGTCCCACAACCTGGGAAAACGAAGCTCATCACATCTCACCCGAACACACATGGGACTCACAACCACATCCTAACCACAAACACCTAGTCTGTATACCACTTCACATTACGAAACCACATGGAAAATCACAACACATCTCATCCTGAAGGCACATGGGAAAACAAAACCCTCCAACACACTCATGAGCCTCACAAAACACTACCTACCAGAAGAATCTTGGGATATCACCACCTGGAAGAGAGAGCATGGAAGAGTGTAGGACCATCCATCCATCATCCCACTTGGGTGTTTTGGAAAGAACCCCCCCATGATAATGGGGGTGTTCGACACATTGTCCACAACTAGGGTGGGGTGCATATAGAAATCACAAGAAAAAAATTTAGGTATGTATGTATAGTATCTAACACTGAAGCCCAACCAATGTTTTCTCAATAAAAAAACAACCACACTATGACACTTAAAACATTTTCGCTACCTCAAAATGTATTTTTTAACACCAACAACAATCACTTTAGAATGTGATAAATGAAATCCATTCATAAGAAGCCACAACTTAAAACGTACCCCAACCAATTATTTTAACTATTCATCATTATTTGTTAAAATATTAATTTATTCATTCCTTTTATACCTAGGAAGTTACCAACTGAAGCATGAAAAGACTCACACATTATTAACCACATAGAGGAAAAAGAACCTCAGTAAACTAAACCACTGCCATCATCATTCTTCAAATTCATTCCACCCAATACTTCCTCTCAACAAGAAAACATCCAAGTCACATGAAAACTCAAAAACACATCTCATAATTACCAAACCCAAACCCCTATGTATAAAAACACCACACCCATAACACCCAATAACATAAACACAGAACAACCCAAACATGAAGCCCCGTTTCTCAAACACTGCCCATCTATTCTATAATAAATCAATCTCTCAACTTGAGGTTCAATTACATTACCCATACCACACCAACTTATATATATGATCTAGACCCTATAACCTCATAACCACATAAGGAATTAGATAGAAAAAAACCACACACAACACATAACCACACCAAATAAGAAATGGTGTATTCTGATTTAGAAAACACTCATTCTTTAATTCAACTTTGATAATTCAGGTGTTATCACCACGAAAGTTCAATCCAGAGGAATCTATTTATTTAACTTGGTATACGTGTTTAATAAATTTTATATATGCATCCATTAAACATAGGATCAACAAAAATAAATTATACGTCATCCAATGCGCATAAATAAATACCACCAATGACCGTGATTTTCAGAAGGAATACAACCCATACAAATCACAATACCAATAAATAATACAATAAAATCATGTGTCACTTTTTCCCAGACACTATTTATTGATTTAAAGATGATTCAATTATCTTTATTAAAATTGGATTCCATAATATTCAAAATAATACATTAGTACATCCACCCTTCATGATACACAATTAAAAGATAGATGAAGGGATCCCAAAATCAAGAAAATGATGAGCAGAACCTCCTCTTCGCGCCAAACAAGAAGTATAAAAGGTTCTTGGAAAACATGATACAAATGTGAAACATAGAAATATGGATCCTCAGGGAAGAATGGTTCTGGGATTCCTATGTATCATGAGAAAATATAAAGAAACAATTAAGGAATGGTTTTTGGATTTGAAGGACTATATCTGAGCCTCAAGAGATTTGTACCCATTAAAATTGGATATTAACCATAAATTTTGGACTAAATTAAAACCTCATAAGATTTATGAAATTAAAAATATATTTTACATCCTTTTAAAGATATTAAAAAACACTTAAACAATGGCTTAAACCCATTTTTTTTGAAATAAAATATTAACACGGTGAATATGGAAAAACATGAAATTTCAAAAAACTGACAAAATGAATCACCATTGGGTGAGTCACTGGTGTGAGATATTGGCGATTGAGCTATTGATGGTGAGTTAGTATTGGTGAGTGATCGTTCATCGAATCACCATTCGGAGAGTCACTGTTCGGTGAGTCACAGTTCGGTGAGTCACTGTTTGGAGAGTCACCATTCGATGAGTCACTATTGGGTGAGTGACCATTGCGACTCACCATTAGGATGATGTACTGTTGCCAGTCACCGGTGGATGAGTCACCTTTGGGTGACTCACCATTAGACGAGTTACTATTGGACAATCCATATATGTGACTCACCTTTACCGAGTCACCGATGCGAGTCACTGATGCGACTCACCGTCAGTGAGTCTCTATTATGAGTCACCAATGTGACTCCCCACAGGGATGAACTACCATCGCCACTGACTGGTGGATGAATTACCATTGGTCAAGTCACTTGTCCTGATTTACCATCAGTGAACTATCATTCATGACTCATCGTTGGAAAAATGAAAAAACTAGAAAACTCTTGAAATGAGTCACCGGTTCCTCCCAGAACACCTCAACACTAGATTTTCAATACATAATGGATTGGGGAGGTTTGAAACATTAAAAAGTATTAAAATTAATTATAATAATCTTCAAATAAAAAATATCGAAATTTATCTTGTGGATAAACTTTCAAATATTTCTTCTTTCATGATAGTTAATAATATCACAAAAAAAGATATATATTCAAAATGACCCTCAAATATCAAAGCTACATGTTACCATATAATTATTGACTTTTCATAATGAATAATTCCCCAAATACATTTAGGAAAAAGTCCTCAAGGATTTTATTTATATACATAGACCATTAAATATGATAATCCTATATCATATCTTATTTAAACCATCATAATGTCATTTATAAAAATCATACATAGACCTAAAAATTCTAGTAATACATATAATATGATTTAAAATATTCTTTTTATAAGATATATCAGTATCATAGATTTCAATTCCAGGATATTTTCAAAAAGGGACATTCATTTTTATTTATACTTTCATTTTTCTCTTCAAACATCAATCTTTGTACTTCTTAGAAAAATATTTATACCTTGCTATATTTGTTACAGATTGTTTTGTATATTTTTGTATAGATTATTCATAAATATATCTCCTATTTGATCTTAATTCATATCCTTCAAATTCATGTATTTTATTATGGGTAATCACTTTAACCATAAATATCTCATTGAAATCAAAATTATTGTTAAAATTATAAATAATTTTCTTTGATATTGGAATCACCCCATGTTGGTACAAAAAAATAATATTTACTAATTATTTACCAGTAGTATATTCATAAAAATACCACTAATTATGAATTTTGATATTTTTGGTATATAATGACTTTTAGTTTCAATTAACTAATTCTATATAAAAACTCATAAGTACCTATGAATTATTTAAAAATCAATAGTAAATTGAAATATAAGTGGTAGTTATTATAAAAAAACCACTACTGAAATCCCACGATTATTAGTGAAATTCACTACTTCATTATCCTACAAAATTCAGTATCTTATTTGAATCCAATATTGGTCCTCCTAATATTTTATGAAACATTATCTTCTTTATTAACATGTTTTTATCTCTTGTCATTGTTTTTTGATCTTTGGCCAACTTTGGTCCCTCACTAGCACCTTATTACAAGACATTTATACACGACTATTAAAATATTATGATCTTCATAGATGGATATGATATACATGAACACCTAATATAGTATATAGTTATACTATCAAATTTATTATTCATTTGATTCAATAAAAAAATGATATTGTTTTTCTATATTGATTATATATTTTTTAAGGTAAATGTTTATGTTCTAGTTTTATATTTCTGTTTTTTGTTTTCATGCATTAATGATACTTGTTATCATTTACATGATTTTTAATAAATTAATAAATAATATTTTTTTAATATTTAACATGTATTTTTCAATTTTGTTATTGTTTGGGTTATGTATTTTTATTTTAGATTATATATAATAACGTTCATAATTATTTACTATTTTTATTTATTTAATGTCTATTTATATAATTAAAACTATGTTTTTTATCAACGATTCAATATTATTTTTTCATAATTTCTCTTAAATTTAATATTTTATGTCACCAGACGTTATTGTATTTTATTATCTTTAAATAATTAATCTATATATGTATATTTCACAATATTTGGACAAGAATGTATTTAAATAAATTACCATTGTTATGATATTAGTGTTGCATGGTTTTAAAATTTTTATCATTGTTATACTTATATATAAATATTTTCACCAATACAATACATATACATATATATACTTATATATAAATGTTGAATTAATTTAACATATAATACACCTCATTAAGATGAGGTTTTAAGGACATATTCTTTATTTCTTAATTATAAAAAAATCCATAGACAGTTAAATACAAGTTTTAATCTTGGATTGAAATTTCAGATGATGGTTTTGAATGGATAAATTTTATGAACACATAATACTAAAAAAATTATTATTTGATGTATGAGATTTATTTTTCATTGGAAGTAGAATAATTTATAATATTTTTGATGTAACCATTATTATAATAACAACCCCTTTCCCCTAATAAAGAGTTTTAAGAAGGATGTATTAAATATAAAAAATTATTCTCTCTATTAAAGATAAACCATATCAAGTGCTCATGTATAATTATAGATAAACAAATGTTACTGGAATTAGAGTTTTTGGATGAACCATTTGACAAATCAAGGATACCAAAAATGATATTAGTAGGTAATGATATTTTCTAACAATATTGATCCTTATTATCTAATGATATATGCATCCCCCAATGATTATTTCTAATTTTGTGGATAAGATTATGATAATAAAAAGTAAACGATATGTAATAATTACAGATCTAAATTAGTGAAACATGATGAATTTTTAAATGAACATCCTATAAAGAATTTGAAGATAAGTAAAATTGTATTTAATGTTTTATGTTAAATTCTACTGAAAACATGATTTAAATGGCCATTCATATCATTTAAAAATTGAAATTTAATTGATTTGGAAATATATAGAATAAATTAGTGACAAGTTTATATATAAAGATTTATAAATAATGATTAAATATTAATAAAATTTGAATAAATGTTTAAAAATCCTAAAACCAAATAAAATATTTCCATTAAAACCAATGTCAAATAAAATTGGAAATGGAGAATGAGTACTACAAACTGAAAGAAAAAGTTATCATTTCTTATGTCCATTGGTTGATGAATTACACATTTGAACCACCAAAATGATATTAAATTTTTGGTATATCAATATGTTACACTAAATCACTTGAATGGTTTGAGAAGGAATTTACAAAACTCCATGGTATGCTAGTATCTCTTGGTGAATTAGAGGATGAAAGAAATGATCTTAGGGAGGGGGATAGTTTTGACCAGAGTCTTATTAGAGGATCACTCACCTATATAGAAATTTTAGAATGAAATAATTTATATAGACTTATTAATAATAAAATTAAATAATAAGTATTTATTTAATCCAAAATAATCATTCTATATGATTCATAATACTATGGTTGATCAATGTCATACAATATGATATACCCATGCAGATTGCATACGTCATCTCCATGTCCTAAATTATTACATACTCAAAAACCGAAATAAAAGTCTTAATATATTCATATGTCATAATCTATGAAATACCATATCACACCATATCATATTACATTGTTCAAGGGAATATTCCCTTCAATATATCACTTTCACTAATGCTTAAATGGATAGTGTACCATTGCACCTTTTATCATATCACATACAATAGCTTATGAAACTTTTTCCAAAACATGTTTTATATATTCAAAAATAATTTAGTAAACCTATTATAAATTTAATAATATAACATATATAATGTAATACCTTATGAATAACCATCTAGAAATCCTTTTTAGATAATCACTAATTTTTTTAGAGAAACTATTTATGTTTTTTAAAATTCAATCCACATTCCATAAACTAGAAAGTGTGACCTCCTGGACCTTTGTAGTATGGAAAATAAATATGAATCACTACATTAATAAACATAAGAAAAGATTTTACTCTATCCTAGAATTAATAACAAGGAATCTATAGTGGGATCTGGCATGATATCCATCAAAAACCTATATCTCTATACATGTGTCAAAAGCTGCGTCATTTGAAATCATGCATGATCGAATGATCCATTCATCCAAGAAATCAAGTGATCATGTGATAAAGGGTATATCAATAATATATATCCTCAAAATAAATTATCATTTCTTAGAGTAAACAATGGCCATGTTAACAAGTACATATCATGTCATTCATCTATTATATTAGCACATCACATATCGGTCTTTATATCACCATGATATTTTAGTATCAATTTCCTTTTAGGTGAATAATATTTTGAATTTATTGTATCACATGCAACACAAAAATAAAAAAATCCACTAATCATTTTATTGAGATAAAACATTTCAATGAAAAATAAACATTCATATATTACTATTATTCAATAATGAAAATAATAATAATAATAATGATAAATTGAGATATTTTATTATAATATATATATTTATGTGTGACATATTATTAAAATATTATGTATTTATAAAATTAAATTAATTATTTAAATATCAATGCATTAGTAAAACTATATTTTTATAACATAAATATTTAATTTTAACTGTATTTGGTGAATATTATATAATATAAATGTAATAAATGTTAAAGAATATTTTTTTAAAGTGTATGAATTTTTAAGTACTCATAAATAACGAATGGTTTTAATGAAATTTATTCATAATATTTATACGAAAATAATCTAACATCCATAAAATAGTTATTACTTGTTAGGTAAAAAACATAAATTTACTTTATTCTTAAACATGTACTTCACTAAGGAATGCCTATTTTTGAAAAATTCATTTTGATTTCAAGGAAAAAATATATTATAGTTAAATGATGATAATATATATTGTTAATGTGAAAAATATTTTAATAACTAATTTAATTCATAATTTATATGAAATAGGAACAAGAAAAACTAATATTTTAAAGAGTCGATTTACTATAATAATAACTGTTCATTATATTTTACGCTTGAATTTATAAGTTAAAATCCTTAAAATTCATAATTTGAAACCTAAAAGATGAAGGTAATTTTTGGAATTATAAATAAAATATTATAGTTGGATGACATTTTTGGATTATGGAGAAAGTTAATTTTTAGGTGAATAGAATGAATTTATTTTTTTACAAACCCCGTAATGTTTTTGACATGAACATGATATAAATATTGCTTAATTTTTTTGATTCCTATTTATTGACCAAATATTTATTTAATGATATAAAATTTATTTCAGGAATAAATTTTTGACATTTTTGAACCAAAGTTATATTTTTAGCTAATTATGTTATGTGATATGAACTTATTATTTTAGAATAATTTTTTATTAATTTTAAACATTTAATATTATAAAATGGATTTATTATTTTAAATCAGTGTATAAAAATTACATAATAATGTAAATTTTATTTTTATTAATATAAATATGTCACTTCATTTATAAAAATAAGTTGCGGAGGCAAAATTAAAATATGGTAAATGGTTAAATTAAGGTGAAAGAGTTTAAAATATCTAATTTTTTTTCACTTATTTGGGTGGATGTGAGGTGGATCAACCTATAATCATCCCCTCTCCATTATTTTCCTCTTTTGGTTCCACATTCCATGGGATGTATCATTCCATTAATATAATGTCTTGTTTATTTACAAAATATTCACCCCTCCCAATTATAAAAGGATTCATTCACTTCCCCATATCTCCGCACACCAAAATCCATTTATCTCGATGAAAAAATTAAAAAATAACTCCCAAATCACCTTTACCAGTTTTTAGAAGATATTTTCTCACAGAATACCAGTCTATGATGGCTCCAAGTGTTGTCTAGAGAAGTATGTTAAAAACTCCAAAACAATCTTCTTTCATTTATATTCCTCTATTTATTCTTCTACCTTCACAAAATATATTACAAAAATTATAAAATATATACATATTTTTTATAAATATAATAAAATATTATTATTTTTATGAAATAACAATTTTATATCTTCTTAAAAATATTTAAAATAATAAAAATTCAACTCTGGTTACGTGTGGACTACCACCTCCATGAATGATGTATTTTATTTTCCATCATAGCCTTAAATGGATGGTATTAAAATATGAATGATAAATATAAATGATATTAAGGAGTAATATATATCACTAACATGCTAATGGTTATATTTTTATCAATAATTGAGTTCGATGTACCCTTATGAAACATGTGAAAATAATAAAAATTACAAACATTCAATAATGAAAATAAACATTAATATCTTTTGAATGTATAATTAATGATTATCAGAAAATAATATAAAATAATATATATATATATATATGAATAAGGATTTAAAATAACTTCTTATTAATATCATTTTTATTATAAAATATGTTAAAATGATTTTATGGTTGTAAATATTAAAGACAAGGGTGTCTCTTAACCCAATAACCTTTTTTTGAGTAATAATGTTTCTTTTTGAAATGAATTATTAAAACATTTATACATCTTTAACTATCATTTTAATATGATTAATTTTCAATTTTTTTTCTACAAATTTAAATTTCTACCACATAAACACCTTTTAGAATGTTTCATACATTATTAATTAAAATTTATTTAAACATTTTCTCATCTCAATTTCCTTTTATGAGACATATTCCATCTCCCCCACTTTTATTAAACAATATTATGTATATACTTCTCTATGGATGTATTTTAACATTATATTAGTGAAAATAAAGTGTTTTAAAAATATATTTTATTTACCCCTTCAATGAATTAATTCAAAATTTCCCAAAACAATAATAGTGTGTTTTAACTAAATACCCTTTAGTTGTGTCACATGTGTTATACTTGAACTTATTCATTTTTCAGTGTTTTATGCCCAGTTTTTAATCATATATCAATTTATATTTATCTATGTGTAACACCCCAACCCCAGTATCTTAGAGCTGGTGAATTATTTTATTAAATTACCAAGATTACAAGGAATAAAATCCCAAAGGACGAAATAGTTTATAAGTCTTAGAAGACCAGATCACATTAACTATACCCATAATACATTGGGAAAATAAAATATAACATTATGCTATATAAAATAAAATAAATTTCATCTTTCAAATCTTATACAATGATTTATTCTTTATAACTTGGGGAAAATTAACATAAAAATGGGGTGAGATCAGATGCTCAGTAAGGGTAAGTAGTACATCGGAAGATATCATAAACATAAACACTAGGAATAGTTAATTAATAAAAGTACACATGCCATTAAAAATAAACTTGAACACAATTTTATAGGAATATGATTTGAATAAATAATTCCATAATAAAGCATAATCTTGGCTATTCTTCTAGTCAAATAAACACATGAACTATAAATTATTAGATTCATAATGTGGGAATTCATAATTTCAGACATCATAAACATAACAGTAAGGCCTCGTTCCAAGACTATAAATAACCATACTGTCAAGCGCTCATGCTAAGACTCTAGTTTGTCTGAGGAGACCTACTAATGCCTTGAGGGGCTATAATAGGCCCAACCATCACTTAATAAGTCTTATTAATTAATCATATAAATGGGGTGAACATAATCAGCAGATAAATTCATATTGAAACTAGCATATTAAATGTAAATAACTTTCCCCAATCATTAAACATAAACACGAACTATTCAGAGTAATGTGGTGAATGGTATCTGGATAGCACATCCATAGTAAAACTAATAAAAAAACATTAATTTTTTTTATATGATATCATAATAGATAAAAATTCATTTAATTAATATATTAAAAAAATGATGTTGACATAGAAATAGATACTTTTAAATTATACCATTGAAAATTTCTTGAGGAAATAATCCTTAAACATTCCAAAGTTTCCCATACCAACTTGAAACATTCAAATCATAATACCTTATAATATGATAAGAATAAGGATACTATTGATATTATATACCAAAGGGTAGTAAATAAACTACACTAATGGAATAAGTGGTGAAAAAGGCATATATCTCATAAAAGTTAACGTGAGATGAGAAAAATTCTTTTTTTACTTGGGAAAGAATATTTCTTTTAGAAAATCATTTGTATTTGTCCTGAAATAAGTTTGTAAACATGTATATCTTATAAAATAATAGGTAATAACATTGAAATTATATTTTATGCATAAATGTTTTCCCAGAAAAGTTAACTCACATAAAAATATTATTTAAATAAGTTTTATAAATAAAACATTTTAGTGTGGTTTAAAAAAATATTAAAGAGTTTTTAAAGTGGAAAGGCATGGTTGTTTTCATAAAAACCAAAATTATACAAGATATTTTTTAATGATAAAGTGTTTTGTTTTATTAAAATATTTATTTCTTAAAACATATTATAGTGTACCCTTTAATATAGGTAAATATTCGAGAATTGCTCTTGAATTGGGCTTGTATTTGAGGAAGAATTTTTGAATGATTCTTTACAAACATGTTAATACCAATAAAATAAAGAACGATTATATTTATAACACATAAATAGAACATTAAATTAAAATAAATTAGTATTAAATAAGAATAATTATGAATTTTAGTGAGGTATATAGAGAATAAGAGTAACCCGAAAGAAAATAGAGGTTGAGGTAGAAAATCAATACCACTTTTTAATCAATCGAATCATATGCCCCAAAATTAATAATCATAAAATTATACATTGAATACCATGAAAATAAATATATTAATGATATTATACATTAATGGAAAATAAACATACATCATACTCAACTAATAGTAGTGAATAAGGAATATATCACAAAAATGGAAGTGAGATGAGGAAACCCCTTCCTTATGTCTGAATGTATTCTGCACTTGATCTTCATGTCCTGAATAATAAAATTAGAATAATTAATTAATATTACCAATAACTTATATACATGTAATTTATTTATAATATCTTTATTAAGTTAATTTATAGCCTTTTATATGGGTTAAGATATTCAATTTTATCAATTTGGAGTTCATGTTTTCTTAGTTTTCATGATTAGTTCACTTGTATACGAGTATGAAAGTTCATTTAAAATGGAAATTGAAATACAGAATTGAATTTATGAGTTATTATTGATCATCCATAATGTTAAATTATAATATAAATCCTTTTTCTATTTTGGAAGAGGATGAATCATTAGATAAAATTTTAATGATAAACGCTTGGATTAATTTGGTGGTTTTTCGATCACCACAAACTCATTTGGTTTTGAATTTTAATACCATGTGTATAAACTAATTCCTTAACATTAAATAGGATATATAAAATATATTATGATCTTTTGTAATCATAAAAATGGTTTTATTATCTTAATTTAATATGGAAATTGAAATTGGAAACCCATCTTCCTTCAGTGTGATACATTAACAAATCTCGGACTATGTTTTCATTTTTAGGATAAGAGAAGGGGGATAGAGAAATGATGATGAAATATTATGTTAGAAATTATAATTCTAGTATATTTAAGTTATGGTAATTATCATATAATTTTTTTAGGGTAGGTGAAGAGAGAGAAATAATAGAATGAAACATGTAAAAGAAATTGAAAGAAAAAGGAAGGGTGGTTTATCTATTGACTACTCCTCCTTGAGAACCACCTTAAGGCCTTTGGTTTTGGCCTTTTGGTGAGAAATTAAGGTATTTTATGTGAGTAAGTGGATTGGTAGGAGTATTGGAATAACTTATGAAAGGATCAAATATATTTTGGTGTGAGAGGAAGAGGGGGTGAGGGGTAGTTTTCATAGAGAAGGAAGGGAGGGTTTTTCCATTATTTTATTCATTATTTAATTATTTTGGATCATGACAATGAATAATCTTGATTATTGTGACAAAAAATAGTATTAATTTCATGTTATTTCTATTTTTTTTGGTTACATCAGTCTTACATCACATATGACACAATAAATCATGTATTTAGCATTTGTAGTAAATTAACGTATTTTCACTATTCCCAAAAATTCAAGTATTTTAGTAAAATACCAAAACATCACACTAATTTTTTTTAGATGTGTTGAATAAAAAAATGATCACCATTTTATGAAAAATAATTTTATAAATATGATAAATTTAATTATTAATTAGAATAACAATTTATTGGAAAACCACATTTTTTAAAATTATAACTGTTTTTATAATAGGCTGAAAAAATAATTAAGGTCTTATTAAATTATCCAAAAATAATAGGAAAAAGAAATATTGATTTATTAATAAATTTGATGAAAAATTAATTATCTTTTAAATTAATTTATTAATTATAAAATTATAATTTAATATTTATTGCTCAAAAAATACCAACACTTAATTATTAACATTTAAAATATCTACATTCATTAATTAGGTGCCTAAATTTTATTTACACTTACATGGGTGATGTTACTATTCATAAGAGGAACTTATTATTCATATGGATCATTTTATTATTCATAAGGGTACATTACCATTCATAAGGGTCAAGTTACTATTCACCGAAAATTAAGTTGATTCTATAAGACTCTAAATATCTAAGTGAACATCAAAACAAAGAATTGAAAAAATTAATCTTAACATCTAGGTTATAAATATAAAAAAGTGTTGTTTTTAAGTGACTCAGTGTTGTGTGTATATAAGGAATATAATGAATTAAAATTATTTATGAAGAAACATACCATAAAATCTTGGGTTGGAATAATAATTGTGAATATATTAATAAAATAATTTAGTATTTATAAAAATAATTATAATTGTTTATTGATAAAAATAAATTTTGTAATAATGAAATAAAAATATTCATATTAATATACTATTTTATAGACGATAATACTATGAAATAGTATTTGTTTTTAAAATTAATCTGAAAGCTATAAATTTAAAATATAAGTATTATTAATTAAAACACTTAGTTTTAAATTATTTTTTTCATAGCTTAATGTATTTGAAATTATAAAAGAAATTACTATGGTGTTACAATAAAGGTAAATTTAAAATTTTAGTATATAATTATTAATTGATTTATTTATTTCAAAAAAAGTATAATATCGTTTTGGATAATTCTCATTTACTTGGAACACTATTTTTATTCTAGATGAAAATTCATTTATCCAATACATTTTTTCAATTATTATTTTAAAATAAAAATACGTAACATCTCTTATTGTATTATTTTTATTTACCAATTATGAAAAACAATATTTATTACTAATTTTACAATAAGGGTTTCATTTATGGTATTTTCAAATATTAATGGTTATTCCTCCCATAATTATATATTTTATGATATAATATAACTTTTCTATAGAAAATATTTATTTCCATTTAATGTCTACATTGTTGATATTTCATTCCAAATAATGTTCAAAAATGTTTTACATCCAAACTTCTCAAAGGAATATTTTGAAATTGACCAGTAACATATTTTTATCGGTAATGGTAAAAATGTTTTATGATTTTTAGGATTTCACTTATGTTTTACCAATTATATCTAAAATATAAATCTAATTGGGATAAATGTTTCATGAATCAAAAAATATTTTTTCATGTGAAATAATAATTTAGGGTCATTTAATTTTTAGTATCAACCAATCTAATTCTTGAAGTCATTTTAATTGGTTCCATATTGAAATTTTACGAAGCCAATTTCCATTGCTTGGGGGTTTTCATGATATGATATATAAATGATTTCATATGGAACACATATGTATATATATTCATGGGTGGGGTCATATATCTCCCTCTAATATATATATTATGGTTTCATATCTTATGTGGTAAAAAAGACAGTGAGTTGTAATTCTTGATTTACTGATTGGACATGATTCATTAGGCTCAAGTAACTAATGGGTCACAAAATGTGTTACATGATCTACCATATAATGGGTCTTATTATTTTGATTCTTATGGAAATATATGTGGTTTTTTCATTTTATTTTATTTTTCCAAATTTTTATGTTACATACCTATGATTATTATTCATGTCTTCAGTTTATTATTAGAATTTATGCACTCATGTTCCAAGGAATATTCTTGATATTGAGATTATGTGTCATTTATCTTATATTTTTGGAAAACTCCAATTCTTCCATGATCTTATAACCAAAATTTTTCTCTCTTACTCATGTTTTCTCACATTCTTATTCCGTAAATAATTATGACTTATGGATAATTTTTTCCACTAATGATAATTTGAAGAATCCCCTTTATTATGTTTTCAATTAACTAGTTTATGAATATTATTATAAAAAGAGTTTACTAGTAGGGGATCATGTATAGTGAAATTATGTATACATTCTCACAAAAAAATATTATATAGCTGTTATCTTGAGACACTAAACATCAATATAAAGGGATTTTATTATAATTTATGGATTTAAAGTTTAATTATTGGGAAATTATGTAAGTGTTATGTGAGGACCTGGACCCAGATGCCACTTAATGGGTTCCCCAATCCCAGTGGGCCACATAACATCAAGCACATCTTTTCGAATTCCAGAGGATGCTGATTAGTATCGAGGGCATAGATTGTTTCCATGGAAAGAATACAACTTCATTAGCAGAGTGTAGCACAGAAGAAAAAAATTAATGGAATAGTAAACAACAAAAGAAATATAAATAAAAATGGAATCAAACTGAGGCAGTAGATAAATGAGAACTGACATAATTTTACCAACTAAACAATAAGGATGAAATTTCATGTCACTAGAAAACTGCAAAGATGGACAAAAGACAATAGACATAAAATGTTCCACAAAGTAAAGGAAAAAATACTACTCCAAGAATCTTGAGATCTAACTCGATCATCTGCTATGAAGATCCATCCTATCAGTACACAATCAAGTGTTGGAAGCTGTATGATTCCCTTTTTCAACACCTACAGTTATATAATCTAATCCGGGTACCAAATGTCACCTAGAGAGGGTGTTAGATAAATATCATTGGTTCACCACCTTTGACATCTATAATACCCAACCCATGTAATGGAATATAACAGTGTGAAGTCATGAATATATAAGTAAATCAAGTTGTAAAAAATAACTAAATAAAAATTACATTCTTCATCCCTCAGTAGGTGTTTGAACATTTAAAAATTTCATCAATTAGGTAATTACCATTTAATTTTAATAGTCCACATGAGGCATAGCCACCACTTACATCACCTCGTGATAGTATAAGTAATGAGGGTCCCAAGATGTAACAAGAAAACCTAAAATTGATATCCAGTGAGGGAGTTCCAGGGTAATAACCAAGGTAACATAAATCTCACATAAATCTAACTCTATAGTGTCTATGTCTAGATAAAATTTTGAGCATGTAATCCAAGAAGCGTAATACAAGGCATTCCACAATAAGGCGCCTAACAAGTTCAAGGAGTGAATCTATGGTAAAATGGGGCTAATAAAGGACTCAGTCAAAGGGGTGTATCCAAGGAACCTACCTGTCAATTCTAGATCTAAGGAGTTTATATGAGGTGCCATGGAATAATGAATGTGGACCCTCTGGTAATCTACCGGGCATCCAAGGAATAGACAAGAAGCAGAATCTAGGTGGGTATCAACATAAGAAAACTATATCCTTGAATTGGAAAGGGGTTCTTGAGACCCAGGGTATTCTCCTCTCAGAATCCAAGGAAAGATCGAGTCAGTGAATTCATATTTGATAATATAATAGTGAGATAATTCATTTGGTTCAAGTCCTTCCTTCTATTAGTGTGGATATGTCAAGTATAGTTGAAACCATTTATTTATTAGTCCAAGCCTGGTCTTCAATTAGTGTGGATTGGCCAAGTAGTATTGAAAACATTTAATCAATTCTTAGTTAACCATTATGACATATTAAATTATTGAGATTCACTATACTACCTTCAATCAACATGGTAGGGGTGCTGCAGACATGTAACCTTTATTCAATATCTTTTAATAAGGCCATGATATATACTTAGTATACATGGAATTCAATATTTAACATTTAATAATCATTTGAAATACTTACCTTAGGTGGGTTATGTGGTGAGAATACAAAGTAAATTCTATTATCCAATTCTCATTTAACAAAAATCCATTTATTATATAAAGGTTCACCTTTAGGAAGGCCAAGCAAGGGAACACTCGAACGGTGGTTCAAATGTATAAAAACACTAAAAACCCAATTATGGAATAACCTTTGACATGAGGCATATTGAGTTATGTGTGTAAGCACTAACAACTAATCACATATTTGGAAAGAGCATAACTATATGATTATAACAAGTATAAGCATGGAATGAAAATTTAAGAGGCGGTTTTCGATAGGATCAGCGGGCCCTACATGCACATTCCAAAATGAATAAACTTTAGGGATGAGTTATAGTCCACCCACCTTATAGTTGTACGATCCTCATCCTTCAGTATCAGATCTTGATTTGACTTGGATCAGAGTAGATCTGAGAAAAGGTGAACAATGATCACACAGAGATACCTAGGTCGAGAGAGAAAGAGAATAATGACAACTAAAGAGGACTCGAGTACTTTCAATTGTGCATCCAATGTGATGAACAAAAGCTCGATCAGACATTAGATTATGAAGATATCTTGATAACATATTTTTATCTTAAAAAGTCCCCAAATTGAGAGAGAAATAGGTCAATCCCACATAAACCCAGACTAATGAGTAAGGGGTGACTTAATTTGCCCATTAAGGTTAAAATAGGAAAATTAATGAGAGAAAAATTCTACACATAGTTTGTCCACATAGTTTGACAAACCGTGTGCCAATCGTGCGAGATAGTTCTTCCCAAAAATTCAACCCTTGTACATTTTCATCATACTGTGCACTAACCATGCATGGGTGCACAAACTATGTGAGGTGGCTCTGTCTGAAAAAACAACATACACACAGTTTTCTCTAAACCATGTTTTAGGTCTATTTCTTCCAAAAAGATGGGTTCTGAGCTCCAAAAAATCCCCAAACACCCTCAAAACCATTACTAACTCATTAGGCTTCCATATTAAGTCCAAATTATAGATTTAGACTGAAACATTTAAGAATCCATACATGAGTGAGAAGCTGGGTTCTTAGAGTATCCCCCCCTTAAAGAACTCACCCCCTGAGTTCTCTTTCCAATGGTAAATAAACAATGTTTGATAAAAACTCTAGACACTGAGTATATACATTGGATTCTGTCTCCCAAGTCTCATTCTATACTTGAATGTGCTGCCATAACACTCGTACGAGAGGGACAAACTTGCCTTAGAGAACTATTGTGCTTTGGTCAATGATGCGTACTGGATACTCCTCAATAGTAGCATCAAAATATATGTCAACTTCATTGGGATCAAAGGTATGAGATAGGTCAGCATGATATTGGAGAAGATGTGAGACCTAAAATACATCGTGCATGTAACAATACTTATGAGGTAGTAACAACTGATAAGCTACCAGCCTGACTCTCTCTAGAATCTCAAATGGCCTAATGTAATGAGGCGATAACTTTATCTGCTTTATTAACATTATATACCCTAGCCTAGGTGATACCCTAAAGAAAAACATGATCCCGAACCATGAACTCAAGAGGTCATTGATGGAAATAAACATAAGATTTATGTTTAGACTGAGTAGTAGTCATACACATTCTAATCAGCTGAACATGTTCTAAAGTCTCCTGAATGAGACAAGGACCTATTAGGGCTACCTCAACTACCTCTGTCCATAACAAGGATGAACGGAATAGAATACCACATAAGGCCTAAAAAGGATCCATCTGGATAATTTCTGAAAAAAAAATATTATAAGCAAACTCGACGAGAGGAATATGTTTCTCCCAAGAACCACCTAAATCAAGGACACATTCTCGGAGCATATCCTCTAGAACCTATATCATCTGTTTTGATTGTCCATCGATATTAGGGTGAAAATTTGTGCTTAAAATAACCTGAGTCACCATATATTTATGCAAACCCTACCAGAACCGTGAAGTGAAATGAGCATCCCTATCTGAAATGATAGTATGTGAAACACCGTGTAGTCATATGATCTCACAGACATAAAATCTTCCCAATTCATCAACAGAGAAAGTATCTCGAATAAAAATGAAGTGGGATTATTTCTTTAGTCGATCAATGACTACACATATAGCATTATTACCCCTCAATGACCTATGTAATCCAACTACAAAATTTATAGAAACATCTTCTTATTTCCATTCTGGGGATGGAAGGTGCTATAAAAATCCTGCAGGTCTCTGGTGATCCACCTTCACCTACTGACAGGTGGAGCACCTAGTGATGAATCCTAAATCTAACATTTTATTATAGGCCAGCAATACTGGCATCACATATCTTTACATATCGTCGACATACCTGGATGAACAACCTACTAAGAAGCATGGGAATCTTTCATCAATTTCTCTATAATATCTACATAAACCCAGATAAGTCCACATAGACATAGGACATAATCTCTATCCATATACCATTCCAGAGTTGGGTTATCTCATGATATACTCTCACAAAGAACCAAACCTTCAGAATTTGAAAATTTCATTCTCTTCAAATTTTCAAGGAGGGAAGAGGTAACTGTTAAGGTTGAGAGGTAAGACTTCTTGTGACTTTCATGAAACTCCAGATGATGTTCAGAAAAGAGGGCCATTAACTTCCATTCTTCATTGGATTCCTACACAACCTATGATTTAGTTTTCTAATTTAGAGAATCAGAGACCACATTGACCTTTCCAGGAATATAGGAATCCTAAAAACCAAAGTATTGTAGATATTTGACCCATATCCATAGTATAAGGTTCATTTCATGCTGAGAAAAGATATACTTGAGGATTTGGTGATCTGTATACACCACAAAATTCTCACCCAATAGATAATATCTCTAGAAATGCAAGGCATGGACAACTACTGGTAGCTCGTGGTCGTGCGTTAGGTAATTTATCTCATGAGGCCTCAACTGCCGAGATTCGTATTCTAGGGATCTGTATTCCTATATCAACACTACTCCTAAGACAATCCCGGATGCATCGCAGATGACCATATAAACTTTACCAGGTTCTAGGAGAATCAGAATCAGTGCCGTGATAAGACACCATTTCAACTCCTAAAAGGATTTCTCGCAAGCTTCTGACCAAAGAAACTTAACAACCTTATTTGTAAGTTCTGTAAGAGGTGAATCAAGACATGATATGTCCTATATGAAATTCTTGTAATATCCATCCAACCCCAAGAAACTCCAGATATCTAACACATTATTGGGATTATCCTAAGAAACTACAACACTAACCTTTTCAAGGTCAACAGATTCTCCTAATTATGAAATCATATGACACAAGAAGTGGAATTTGTTGATCCATAAGTAAAATTTTGAAATCTTGGAAAAAAAATATAATTCTCTCTCAGTGTACACATAATGATCTCAAGATATTTGGCGTGGTCTTTAAAAGTGCAAGAATACAATAAGATGTCATCCACAAAGACCATGACAAAAGAGTCTAAATAGGGGTGAAAAAACCTATTCATCAGTGCCATGAAAATGGTAGGATCATTCATAAGACCGAATGGAATATCAAGGTACTCAAACAAACCATACCTGTTGTGGAAAGTTGTACGAGGTATGTCTGAGGGTCTGACTTTCACATAATGATAACCTGATCTCATGCCGATCTTAGAGAACACCTTTTCTCCTCAGAGTTAGTCAAAGATATCATCTATTTGAGGAAGTGGACACTAGATCTAGACCATACGCTAGTTAAAACATCTATAATACATGCATATACTAATAATTACATCTTTCTTCTTAAAAAAAAATCACAGGTGAACACCAAAATGATGTACTAGGATGTATAAATCCTCTAGACTCTAGGTCCTCTATCTAACGCTTGAGCTCCATAAGCTTAATAGGTTCCATCTTGTATGGAGGAATGGACCCTGGAGATTCTCCCTGAACAAGATCTATTTTAAACTCTACCTCTTTATTAGGAGGTAAGAAAGAAAAGTCATTAGGAAAGACTTCCTTGAAACAATCAACTACTAGAGGGAGATTAGTTTAAAGAGAACCCCTATTCTCCCTGAAAAGATTTACAATCTGATCAGTCACTTCACCTAGCCCATGATGCTTCGGTCCAAGTATCCTAGAATGTAAATCCCACTCACCATTAAAAAGATAACTATTGACTTCAAGAGATGTAACAAAAACCTTATGGCGATAAAAGTCTAAAAGACATGATAATGGACTAAATAGTAAATCCTAGGATGGAAATTGATGCTCATCATCTCAAGAACAATGATATTACACAAGAAAGGGTAACTGCCTACCTCAAGGGGATAGTCCTGAACTGGAATATGCCCTCCGTCTATATTCCCAACGGTGTATCGAGGGGCATTAAAACATAGTGATACTCTATCTATAGTCTGAGACTTTCAACAATAGAAAAATAAATGAAATAGTTTGAAGTACATGTATCAAACAAAGAAGAGACAATAGTATAGGCTGCTATAATAGTACCTTGTACTGTAGATGGTCCTGTAGCCTGATCCTCAGGTATCGACTGTAAGTAATGAAACTAAATTGATCCACGACCCTATACAACAAATGGATCAACAAGATCATGGATGCTCTTCTAGCGCTACTAGTGATTATGGATCAGACTACCATGACTATGACCTCCTCCTTGGCCATACCTAATAGTGTTATTCCTTCTCCATACCTGACGCAACATAAAATAACTTGCTCATGAAGATGGATCTGGCACAAACCCGTTTCCACTCGAAGCTGGTGGAAAGGTCCTATAGAAACACTGAAGATGACCCTTATGGATGCAATCTCGGCACTCTATGGGGTATCTATCACATTGGGGATTCTTATACCCTTGTTTTCAACACTAATGACACACCCTAGAGTTGAAAAACGGGAAACTCTATCTACCACTTCCCTAAAGAAAAACTTTGGGGGAATGTTTCCTGCCACTGGAAGAACTACTGGACTAATGCGACACTGAGCCTTTGAATCTGGTACTTGCTCCATATCTCAGGTTACACATAGTGATAAGGTACTAATAAAGTATTTAAAAAAGGTAGGAAGGTGAAATACTTTCACCTTAATTTGGATGGGGTAGAAGGGACCATCTTCAAAATGTTTAGCACATGAAAACTCATCACCGAATAGAAGCGGTGGAAAGAACTGTAAATCAGTGGAAAGTGGTGAATATTCCATAACTGACATAGGTCCCTACTCGATATGAATGATCTCTTTAGATATATCATCTCTCGGTGCACGAGGAAAGAACTGATCATAGAAGGTAGTCCAGAAATAAACCCATAACTTTCTATGATAACGACTGGCCTGGGTAACCACATCCCACCAAATCTTGGCCGAATCCCGAAACATGTATGTAGAAAGCTTGAATCTCAAATATATAGGTGTTTATAGATGATAAAAGATAGAAAACATGGTCTCTATCCCGTACTCAGCAGCCTAAGAACTACCATCCCTTGAAAAAGTAAGAGGATGCTGCTGCTGAAACTCACGAGTCAGATCATCCATTGCAGGTGAAACCCATGGATCACCTTTCATGGACTGAATCAGATGCAAGAAACTATCATGGAATTGGGAATTAGTGCCTTTATCACCTATAGTAGGTGGTGCCTCCAGTGGAACTCTGGGAAGAAATACTGGTGGCTCTGGGCTTACCATGTCTGGAGCATGGACGTCACCACACTCCTGGAAAACGACACGAGGATGAAACAATGGAATTGGTCTATAAATTCCAAGAACACATCTTAGAACAAGCTTATGAGTATAATATAACATCACTAGAGGATGCTAAATGTAATAAAAATTCACTACCCAAGGCATACTACCCAAATTACCCACTTAGACGACCAGACATCGATAAGTGCTCAAGTATATGTTTCATGCCATTTTGCAGTTAATTTCCAAGTTCACTCTGTTACCTAATAATTACAAGGCCATATAAGGATTTGAGACCAAATTATTTTAGATTTTATGATTCAATTCATAACGGATATCTATTTCTGAGGAATCAGTGCCCATACCCCAATCACCTTAACTAACACCCATTTATTTATAGTATAATGGATCGACTTGGTAAATTACTCATTCCAACCCATGAGGGCCCATACACCTCAGGAATTGAGATAAAAAACCACTCAATCATAGTCAAAGTAATATATGTAAAATCAAACTATCACAATATCACTCAATAATCACAGGCTTATGTAGCAATGAAAAGAGGTGAGATGCACCTATATAGCTTGAAAATATGCATGACATGTGAATTATAGGTGCCTATAATGATTTATGTAGCAATGATACTTTCCCTAATATCATTGGGCTAAGGATGAAATAAATTATCAATAGATTAATAATCAAAAACACCAGATAGCAGATTTTTCATCCAACGGTGAAATAATATTAACTATAATAGGAAAAATAGAACAAAAATTGTATTATGTGTAATTTGGATTTTACTTCGAACATGTGTTCGCGATGCCCAAGGACGACCTATAACCATGTATTGAGCATTACTATTATCCAATCTATTATCTCCAAATAATTAATAAAGAAAAGAAACCACCTATGATACCACTTTGTGATGAACCAAACCCGGATTCCAATTAATGGGTGCCTCGAGACCAGTGGGCCACATGGCCTCAAGTCCATCTTCCCAAATTCTAGAGGCAGACAACTTGCAGTGAGGGAATATGGTATGTTCATGGAAATACTATTCCCTAATTATTAGAGTGTAGTAAAATGAAAGGAATATAAAAGAATAATAAACTGTGGATGAAATATAAATAAACAATAGAATAAAACTAATGCAATAGATAAATGATAACAAACATAATTGTACCAAATAAAAAATGTTGATGAAATTTTATGTCACTAGAAAATTAGGAAGAATGGATACATGATAATAGAAATAACATGTCCAAAAAAGAAAAGGAAAACAAATATGACTCCAAGAATCCTGAGAACCAACTCGGTCATCTGCTATCTATCTCTATCCTATCAGCACACAATCAAGTGTTGGAAGATTTAAGCTTCCCTTTGTCAACAAATGGAGTTATATAATCTAATCTGGGTACCAAACGACACCCAGAGAGGGTGTGAGATAAATATTAGTGGTTCATCACCAATAGTGTCTATAATATCCAGCCTTTTTAAAGGAATATAGCTGTGTGCAGGCATGCATATATTAGTAAAGTCAAAAATATGAAATAACTGAATACCAAAGTACCTAATTCATCCCTTG
Organism: Viscum album; assembly: GCA_963277665.1. Taxonomy (NCBI): domain Eukaryota; kingdom Viridiplantae; phylum Streptophyta; class Magnoliopsida; order Santalales; family Viscaceae; genus Viscum; species Viscum album. The sequence goes on along the minus strand of OY728133.1, from coordinate 1,908,494,490 downwards.
GCCAGTGTTTGAACATGTAACCAGTTCATTGATTATGTAATTACCATTTTATGTTAATAGGTCACGTGAGGCATATCCATCACTTACATCACCTCGTGATAATATTAGTAGTGAGGGTCCCGAGATGTAACCTAGCAACCTGAAAATGATATCCAGTGAGGGAGTTCTAGGGTAATATCCAAGGTAACATAAATCTCATAGAAAGCTAAATGAGTAGTATCGAAGTCTATTTAAGGGGGTAAGAGTGTAAACCAAGGAGCATAATACAATTCATTCCACAATAAGGTGCCTACTGATTCATAGGAGTTCATCCAAGGTAAAATAGGGTTAAGTAAGGACTCGGTCCTAGGAGTGTATCCAAGGAATCTACTTATTAATTTTGGATCCAAGGAGTGTATCTAAGGTATCCTATAATAATTAAATGGGACCCTATGGTAATTTACCAGGTATCCAATGAATAGACAAGAACACGAATCTAGGTCGGTACCAACCTATGTAAACAACATCCTTGAATCGGAATAGGGTCCCCAGACCGAAGGTATTATGCAATCAGAATCTAAGGCAAGCTTGAGTCAGTCCATTCCTATTTGATATTGTAATCATGAGATAATTCATTTGGGTCAAGTCTTTGCTTCATTAGTATAGATAGGTCATGTAGAGTTGAAACCATTTATTTATTGGTCCAATCCTTGTATTTCATTAGTGTAGATATTCCAAGTTGCATTGAAACTATTTAATTAAGTATTCGTTAACCATTAAGGAATATTCAATTATTGAGGTTAACTTTGATACTTTAGATCAATATGGAAGTGGTGATACAGACATGTAACCTTTATTAAATCTCTTTTAATAAGGACAAGTTATATACTTAGTATACTTGGCATTCCACATTTCACATTTAATAATCATTTGAAGCACTTACCTTAGGCGGGTCAAGTGGTGAGCATACACGGTACATACCATTATGAAATTATAATTTAAAAACAAACCATTAATTATAAGAAGGATCTACTTTAGGAATTTCAAGCAAGTGGACCCCCGCACGATGGCTCAAACATGTCAAAATACATGAAACCCATTTATGGCAAAACCTTATACATTAGGTGGATTGAGTTTTCGATGTAAACACTAACAAATAATCACATATTTTGAAATAGAATAACCATATGATTCTAATAAGTATAAGAATGACATGTAAATTTAAGAGATAGTCCCTGGTGGGATCCGAGGGCCCCACACAAACATTCCAAAATCAATGAACTTTGGGGATGAGTTATAGTCCGCCTACCTTATGGTTGTACGATCCTCATCCTCCGATTTCATCGCTTGATTTGACTTAGATCAGAATAGATCTAAGAAAAGGTGATAAAACTAAAATGGAGATACCTACGTCAAGGGAGAAAGAGGAGAATAATGACTAAAGAGGACTTGAGTACTTACCGTTTCATATCCAAAGTGAAGAACGGATGCTCGATCAGATGTTGGATGATGGAGATATCTTGATTCCCTATTTTTATCTTAAAAAATCCATAAATTGAGAGATAATTAGGTCAATACTATATAAACTTGGATTAGGGATGAATGGGTGACTTAATTAGATCATTAAGGGAAATACTGAAAAATTACCCAGAGAAAAAGTCTGCACACAGTTTTTTTGAACGGTTTGTCAAACCGTGCGCAAACCGTGAGAGGAGGCTCTTCCAAAAAAGTCATCCCTTTCATATTTTGATCAAACTATGCACTATAAATGTACATTTACTTGGAAAAAAGGGGTGCTCGAATGGTTAGAATGCATGGGAGTGCACCAACCATGCGAGGTGGCTCTGTCCAAAAAAAAACAACATCCGTACAGTTTTCTCTAAACCGTGCATCAGGTATGTTCTCTACAAAAAGATGGGTTCCAGGCTCCGAACAAGACCTAAAATCCTCAAGAACCTTTACTAACTCTTTAGGAATCCATATTAGGTCCAAATTATATATTTCAACTGAAAAATTAAAGGATCCATACCTGAGTGAGAAACTGGGTTCTTACATGTTATTAGGTTTACTTGGTTTGTATCAAATCTTGTGTTTAAAGATTTTTTTTCCTGCAGAAGATCCTGGGATGTAAGTATGGGGTGTCTTAGTTAGTATTAGAGTATGGTTATATTATATTTTTGGGCTAGATTAGTTATTTTTGGGGATTATGTTGATAATAAATTAGTGAAATCCTTATGAATAGGTCTAAATATAAAAAAATCTTAATTTTTTTTCTAATATATAGAGTGTAAGGATTCCTACTAACATATTCATTTTCTATATATAGAGAATATAATACATGATTTTATAAAGATTCAACTAGGGGAAATAATAATGAAAAAGGATGGCTGAGTATCAACTCAATCTTTACTCAGTGCACAACATGTGGCATTGCTATGCTACTGATTTGACACTACTGAGGGATATTATTTGGCAATTAATATTCATTTTATAAAACTCTATATAGGATTTAAATGGAATTTTATGGTATAATAATGGAATAGTTAGGTTATATAAATTAATTAAAATATAACCATGAAAAACAGATATCAAAACTTAATGGTGTGCAAGTTAGTTTTGAAGATCATTTATGAGTTAATTCATTTCAGATTATTTTATCTCATTTTATATTTATTAATTTTTGTATTCAGATATATAAAATTTACATTATTTATATAATTGATTGAGTATGTGAAATTTGAGTTAAAAAGTGATATAATGGTAAATTCAGTTATTTCCCTAAAGACAAACCAAATGGGATGGAAGCTGGTGTCACAAATATTTTAGTTTTTCTCACCAAGCTATCATGAGTTACGATTAACAACATAAACCTTAACAAAATCTTAGAATCAACAAATAATATAAGGATAGATTTTCATTAACATTTAGGTTAACATTATCATAGTGGTATTAATATTCAACTTCCTTTGTTTATTTTTTAATACCTCAATATTTTATAAAAAGAATAAGTTTGATAGCATATATGACATGTAACACCATGCTTAAAAGAACCACAACATAATAATGTATTAAATATTAAAACTATGACCTATCTATTAAATTAGTGGGTATTAATATGAGTTAAAAAATTAGGATATATATGTATAATGGTATTACAAAACACACTTGAAGTGATTAATACATTGGAAATAAACACTCATATTTAGTGAAGTCGTATTATGCTTCAAAAATATTTATTATTCAAAAATGGGATTTATTATTTTTTAATAAAATTTATTATAATAAATTTCTAACACTTATAAAAATTATATTTTATAAAAAATATATATGTTTCAAAATCATAATATAAAAATTTCATGAAGGTGAAATTTTGTGATTTTTATAAAAATAGTAATTTTCCAGTGGATAGTGAAAAACACCAATAGTATAGAAAAATATCTTTTCCACTCAAGTATGTTCAAATTACCATTTTATTTTTAATTTATTTTAAAATTTAATTATTTTAAATTGATTTAAAATAAACTAATTAATATAATTTTAATGAACATTATTCTTAATTTTTGTATAAAACATTTTTATACTTAAAAATGCATTTATTTAGAAAAACAATTTTCACACCTTTTTGTGAGTTTATACTATAATTATATTTTACCAATTATATAAATTAAAAATTATAAAATTGAATCCATATTTTGATTAAAAATTTATACATTTTATAATGATTCAACTTTTATCTTTGGTAATAATGAATAGTAACTTCGCTGAAAAATAAGTTACCATGCTAACAATTAAAATAGGTTAAAAATGTTAAAAATAAAATGATAAGTGTTAAAGTGACCATTTTTTTCTAAACCCTATTTTATGGTCATATTTAGATCTTATATCACCTGCTCTTATATAATGATTAATTTTGGAGACATTTTACTTTAGTGAGACATTAATATGTTTAATTATACTGATAATTCTAACTGTGTCATATTTGTCACTTATAAAGGAAACCACAACTCCTATGTTCTCTATAGTTAAAGAGACCCTAAAATAATAAATGTCTTGAATAAATACTTTAATAAAATACTAAAAGATTCCTTACAGGCCATTTTTTGATCATAATACCATCCAAATAAGGATTTAGGTAGAAACCTAAAGAGTTTTTCTGAAAAAAGAGGTAATGTTATTAATATCATGTTTTATTTTTAATTTATTCTTTCACATCATTAAATAATATACTAACAATTTTGAAAAAATAAAGTTATTTTATACCATTTAGAAAATTTTAATTTTTTATATTTTATAACCCTTTTCATATACTTATCCATACAATGGAAAATGAAATCATTTTTCATGTTTATGTGCAGACTGCCACATCACAAAGATAACGTATTTCATTTTTCATCACATCTATTATGGTGGGTCATAATGACTGATCCAAATGAAATAATATTACAAATAATATATAAATTTCATTATTTTATGGGAAATAAATATTTTAATTATTTATTTACAATCTAATGAAATATAATAACATCGCTCGTGTGTACATAAAACCTATCGACCCTACCTAGATGTGTAATTCTATTTACATCACCAATGAAATTGGATGGTTATAACTATGTAATTTATGAATATATATTTTACTTATTACATAATTATGATTTTGGAATTATAATATATCATTTACCTTTATACCTTTATTCATTTTAAATAAAGGCTATCATTTCTCGTGAGTATGTGTGAACTATTACTTCCACAAAGTGATGTGATTCATTTTTGATGTATATATTTCTTGAATTTTTATATGTATATAATGAATATATATTAAATTTATATCATGATTAAAATTATAGAGATGATTGAACCACATTTAAGAAGTATGGACTAAAAAAAATTAAAATTTACATGAAAAATGAAATAGCTAACACTCAAAAATGGTAATTTTAACAAATAATTATTAATAAAGAGTATTTTAAATGTAATAAGTGGATAATATATTATATTATAAGTATGTATATTCTTCTAATATATAATTATATTAAATTTAAATTTATTATACATGCGGTTAAATGAAATTATGAGGCTAATCAAACGTGTGGGATGAGATTTCTCATCTGAATTTATTTTCGTTGAGACTTATGCCATATTCACCACATATTTTATTTTGTGCATTTTATTAGCTGAATTATGGACATATTTTAACAATAATTTACTTAAAATAATTTTTTTTATAAATACATTTCAATTTATATACTTAAACATCCATAAATTTTCAATGTTATGAGATCCATAAGGGATTTATTTTACAATTTCATTTTATTTTATTATTATTTATATACATATTTCTATTATGGACATAGTATGATCCAAAAATATTAAACCACATATATATTCATAAAATTAAATTATTATTTAGTATTACATGTTTATAATACATTTATACTATTATTGGATCAAGAATCAATAAGTAAGTATATGTAAGGGACTTTCTTTTTAATATATTATTTTGTTGTTTTCTTTTCCACTCATTGTATTCCATGTTCTTATTTTCTTTCAAAAAAATTAATTAATTATATTAATATTATCTACATAATTATTAATTTTATTTTTTCTCATGTTTTAGTTGCTATAAAATGGGGTAAATTGAATCTTCTTCTCATTTTATGAATAAGGTACATTTTACCAATGGTTTGAACAGAATATTTGTTTTAACGTAAATTACAAAAAAAAAACTATCATACCATCCATACTAATATATTATCTAAATATTACTTTATATTATTATATTTTTATTCTAAAATAAATAAATTTTTTCAATATATATGTAATTTTTATTTAGAATTATATCAAAAGAGAAATATATTTTTCTTATGTTTTAAAAAAAATACTCAAATATTATTTCAAATTAATTTTAATATATATCGATATCCTTTGATTATTTTTATGATTTATTTGGGATATTATAAAATGATACCAATCACCTTATTTCTTAGTATTTTTTATGATCATTTTTTAAATTTAATTGAATGAGGAAATATTTGTTTTCTTTATTCAATATGGACAATTTTTTATTTATAAGGATTTTTTTATAATTTTATTGAACATTAAATATATAATTTATAGGACATGAAAATTATGGGAGGGGGGGATTATATATATCACCTAGATATATATACTGGTCTCACAAGGAAAAAAAGTAGTCATACTATATTTTATGGGTATTTGTTTTCATGTACCTATTTATTAAGAATATTGTATTCGTTAAGAGGCCTTGATAGTAAGATTCATGATATCTTAATTGAGTGGTATTGATCATAAATATCCAAAATTATTTATTTACTTTATTCAAAATTCAATTTATATTATACATGAAATTTATTTGTTCATATCATACATGGATGTTCATTGAACTAGAGTTGTTGATGTAATGGAATGTGTTTTGATTTTACACTCTTCCATTTAGTTTTTCCTTATTTATTTATGATGTATTATGATGTATGTAAACCAAATTGATCACATGATCTCAATTTTTATTTGTTTTTTTATTTCTCCATGATATTAAAAAGGAATATTTGAATGAGTTTCAAGGATGAAAGAATGTTTTTCATTCTATGTTTTTAATTTCATATGAAAAATGGATGTCAGGTATATATCTGGTTTCCAAGAATAATAAACTAATTAAACATGGGTTGTTTGATAACTTGTTCCTTTTACCAATGTAATAAGAAAGCACAAAATCTGGGTTAGTAGATATAGGTTTTTATAGTTGGTATTAGAGGAAGTCTATTTAGATATATGGAAACTAGATTTTAGATCAATATAACTTACTTCATTATTATGATAACCCTTTACAATATATGAGATCTTTTTTGGTTTTTTATTCCATGGGTCAATATTCATGATGAATTTTAGATAACATTATGAGTTACTATTTTTAGAGATGAAATATAGATTATATAATTCAATCAACAACCATGGAGAATATAATGACTACCCTAATAATGTTTTTGTTTTATTTATTGATTATATCATAAAAAACCTATAGATTATAAAGAGAATGAGAATCAATTGAGAATAATTATTTAATAGTTTTAGTAAAGTAAATTAATTTTAAATTTTGGAATGTGATAATTTAGATTTCAAATTTTTTTCTCTCCTAGGAATGTTTTATACATGGATGTAAAATATATTGAGATTTCTAAAGGAAATGAAAATTAAATAATGAACACCATTGAATAATGTAACATTTAATATTTTTATCTAATAATGACTAATTTAGAGAATATGTGATTAAACATTATTGGTATTCGTTAATGATTTTTTGTTATGGGAATTTATATAAAACATTGAGATATTATTATATAAATATTCAGATGTTTGTGAAATTTATAAAATGTCAATTTTGTAAACATATGTTGAATTGTATTAATCACCATAAAATCGATTTTAATGAAAATGTGAAATTTTTAGATATATTTATTGAATAATTTTTAGATTACCTTTATGGTTATTATTTAGTATTAAAAGGTAATCCTTTATGATGTTTAATACATTTTTTCATAGTTTATATGGGAATATTTTTTTAGGGAATATAGATATTTGAGTGACAATGTTTTCGTGGGTATAAAAAAGAGTTTAATTTTGAATAATTACTGATCTAACCTATCTTATTTATGGATTAAAATTTAATCAATCATATTTTATGAGTTTTATATTAATCTTTGGTTAGTTTTAAGATTTAATAGATTAATTTATATCATGGTTTACTCATATTTATTATTATTTTAGATATTACAAAAAATTTAGTTTTAAACAAGATGAATAAATTTTCATCATTTTTTAGATATTATAGTTGATTGATAGTTTATTTTAGTGAGTTAGGCACGAAACATTAATCATGATCATGACGATTCACTTTAAAGGATGAAAGAATTATTATTTAATGGTTATAAATAAAGTAAATAAATTCTATCATATTTTTTTTATCCCATTAGAAAAGGAATTTCTCAAACTAAAGTAAAAAAGAGAAATATATTGGGTACTATGTGAAAATTTACACTATTATATGGGGATATGTTTTCGAGAACTAATTTTCAATTATATGTCTTATAGAGGTACATGAATAATATATTTCTTTCTTATAACCATGAAATTGATGTTCATGATAATATATATATATTATTACCCTGTTATAATTATTTTAGAAATTAATAATAAAATTTAAAATGATATAATTTATATATTGATTGTTGAAGGTAATACCACATGATTTTAAAATAAAAATATGTACTGTCACACATACGACACATAACACCAAGTATTAACAAACAATGAAATAAAGTTAATTTAAATATGAAAATTATAATTAAGCTTTTGAATTGGTGGATATAAATATGAGTACTAAAATTATGTAATATAAGTATAATAGACATACTCAATATAAATATATTCATTAATAAATTGAAAATAAGAAAATATTTTTTAGTTATGTCATTCTCTACTTCAAAAATATGTTTTATTCAAAAATTCAATTCGTAACTTTTGTGGGAAAATAATATAATTAATTTCATAAAATTTTGGTTATTTTATTTTATAAAAATGATATCATCTTTTAAATCATTTTATAAAAATTATCTTAATTATATTTTTTTGGATTTGTCTATAAAAAATATTTTTTCAGTAAATAGGAAAAAAATATTAATTTTATAAAAAATTTCCATTTACATTAAAATATTTACAAAGTCCCATTTTTTCAAATTTATTTTGAAATTTTATAATTTACTTTTTATAAAACATAATTAAATTAAATTTTTTTAATAATCATTACTCTTAATTTTGTTATAAAACTTTTTTATGTGTAAAAATGAATTTTTCAGGAAAAACGTTTCTCTTCGCGTTTTGCAGGTTTATTTTTACATAAATTTTATTAAATTATAGAAATTAAATTTGATAAAATGGATTCCATTTTTTTAATATTGTTCAATTTTTTAATGAGTTCACATTCATTTTTGGTCATTATAAATCGAAACATTGGTAAAAATCTATTTTCCACAGTATGAGATAAAATAAGTAAAAATGGTTATGAATTCAATATTAATGGAAAAATTTCTTAAAAGCATTCCTAATCCTATTTTATATCATTATTCCAACCCTATATCATCTAATATTATTATGTATGTCATTTTGGATCCATTTGACAAGAATAATACATTAATATATTATAATCTTTTGAAAAATTTCAATAGTGTCCTCTCTCTCGATTATAAAAGGACCCCACCTATCTTATTTTATCCATATTTAAAGAGCCCCACATATAATAAATTAAAATAAAAGTACTTCTTAACTTCCCTTACCATGTCACAATGATATTTTTCTATTATAATACCATCCTTTTAATTCTTTATGTATAAACCTAAGGAGGTTGTCTGAAGAAGAGGTGTAATACATAAACCTGAGTTTTCATTTTTAATTGTTTTAAATAATTAAAAACCACACTAATAATTATGATATAATAACACCTGTATCTACCATATACTAAAATTTTATTATATACATGTTATTAAACTTTTTTTTCTACCCGTTTATTTAATAGAAAATGAAAACAACTTTCATGCATACTTTTGGACTACAGCCGCATGAAGATGATGTATTTCATTTTTCCTCACCACACATTATGGTTTATCATAATGATGGATAAAAATAAAATATTATGAAATGTTTGTTGTAAATTTAATTTATAATGGAAAATAAATATTCTATTTTTTTTACTATCCAATGAAAAATTAAAACATCAGTTATGCGTACGTATGACATACCATCTCCACGTAGAAATGAAATATTTTTTCATCATCACTAAAATTATATAGTTATAAAAATGGAAATATTAAATATATAATATATTTATGGAATAATTATGGTTTTAAATATATATTATATCATTTACCTTCATTCTTTTAAAGTTTCTAAAAAAAGATAATGTCCATCATGCATACGTGGGTAGAACAACCACCATAAAGCGATGTTATTATTTTTCATTTAGTACTTTTAATAACTAATATACATATGTATATAATGAATATATATTATATTTATATCATGAATATAATTATGGATTTTATGTAACCATGAGTTTGATGTAAGGAATAAAACTATTAAAATGAAACTTACATGAAAAGAAATATTTAACACTAGAAAATGATGATTTTAAAATGTAATTTCTATTAAATTGGTTTTGAAAGGTTGAAATTAGTTCATATTTGATATTAAAAGTATTTATATTTTTCTAATGTATATTTTTTAAAAAAATTAACATTTTATACAAGAGGTTAAAATTACTTATGTGGAAAATCAAGCTTTAAGAAAGGGATTTATCATCCCAATTTCAATTTATTTATTCTTATTCTATTTTAACATACATGGTTTACATTTTGTAGATATTAAAAACCTCATGGATTCATTAAATAATTAATCTAATAAATCAAATATTTCATAAATCCATTTCAAGTTCCCTTATTCAATATTACTTGGATTAAAAAGTTATAAAATCCATAAGGGACTTTTTTTTCAATCTCATTTTTTTTCATTAATTTTTAGTTACAAAATTTTTTTAGGGAAGTTATATGCTAGTATTATCCTAAATAAAATATATATTTTTATACTCTATTGTTTTAGTTTTTTAGATGTTAATGTTCTGTTTATTTTCTTGTTTTATTGAGAAACATCAAGTTAGTTACATAAAAGGAAATTTCTCTTACATATTTTGTTTGATGTTTTCCATCCAACTCTTTTTATTCCTTGTCTATATTTTCTTTAAAAAGTTTTCAAGATTTTTTTTACTGTTATATAATAATTTAATGAAGTTATTTTTACCCTTGATTTACTTTCTATAAAAATGTTTAAAATGAATATTTTTTCTATTTTATAAATAAGGTAGTTTTTACCATAGGTGTGAACAAAATATTTATTTTAACATGCACCACATAAATGGATTTCACATAATCATGAATACTATTTGATTTGAAGATTTATTTAAAGGTTTATTCATATATTTTTTAAGAAGATAATTTTTTAAATATTTAATAAATTTTTATTTAGTGTGTTATAGAAAGAAAAGAACACTTGTATCAGGTTTTTAAATATATCATCAAGTTTTATTTTAAAAGTATTTAAATCTATGCCACCATGATTTGTTGATTCTTATAAAATATTTTTGATATAAAATAAGTATACCATCCACCTTATTTTTAGGGATGAATTATTATTATGTTATTTTATTTTATTGGATGGGGAAATATTTCATATTATAGATTCGATAAATATAATTGTTTATTTAAAAGGAATTGTTTGAATGAATTGTATTGATTATTAAATATATAATTAATGAATAATAAATTAAAGTGAAGGGTGTGTCCTAGTTATATAAAGTCCCTTGATGCATTGAAAAGTCTCATGATAAAAAAAACTATCATGACATATTAAATGAGCTTTATCTGATTTTTTTACTTTGAAGATATTTTTAAAAGGTGAAGTGGTAACCCTCACAAAAACTACTTATTTACACCTACCTATTTATTAAGAATGATGTCATGGTTAAGAGGCTTTCATGGTAAGATTAATGATATTTGGATTAAGAGTCCACAATCATGGATGTCTGAAATTATTCATTTCCCTTTTTAAGAATATAGTTTCCGGTACTCATATTATCCCTAAATATTCACTAAACTAATTTTATTGATTATATAACATGCGTTTTTATTATCTACTCCACCTTATGGAATATGAATTTTTTATTCTTGATATCTTCCAATGTATGTATCCCTTAATGAAATCTAAGACCACACATTATTTTTTCCCTTTCCCTAAGATATGAATAAGGAATCTCTAAATGATGTTCAAGGATGAAAGAATTATTTTTCATTTTATAATTTTAATTTAAAATTTAATATAGAAGTCATATAGGTATATAGTTTTCAAAGACCAATGAAGTGATCTATTTTTGTGGTGTTATTTTTTGTATCTTTTACCAATGTAATATGTATGAACTGAATATGGGTTACTGGATTCAGGGTGTTAAATATATTTAAGTAAGAAGTACCCAAAGTAATGTATCAAAATAATTTCTAAATTTTTCAGGTGTGGGGGTATTTTTCATTGATAATATGGTTATCAAATTTATATTAAGTGTTTTTCCATTAAAATGGAAGGTTTAGAGATCCCAACTATTTCTACACCCACACATCAATGCTTAAAATGCAAAATGTTTTGGAATTATGAAAATTGATTTGGTAATCTATGGGATAATGAGGATAATCGGAATGAGAAACCTCTAATACCAAGAGAATGAAGAAGAACAACTAGGATTACTATTGTTGAAGTAGATAATGTTAATTATGGAATTCTTATCCTTGAATTCAGATTTGTGGATTTCTAATCTGAAAATTGTTCTAAACACTCTATTATTTCAAGATTTTTTACTAAGGGAATAAATCCCCACCCCAATGATTTCATATTAACCTACATGAGAAAAATTGTTATTGTATGATTATGTTTTTCAATAAAAATTTTATTATTATTCCTTTAGAATAATTTTAGGAGATTTTGGTAATCGATTAGAAATATTTACATAGAGTCTATATCAATTAATAAAATAAAAAATCAAATATCACATTTAAAAACAATTTATGATATTTTATTAGTGTGATGATGTCTATAAACTATCTTAGAAAATTAATTCTATTATATTAGTTTTAATAACCAATCATGATGGGTATTTAGTACAAATGATTGGAGAGAAACACAATGTTTTGTATATGCCTGTAATGAGGTAAAAGATTTATTTCCTAAATTTACCCGAGATTATAAGGTAAGTATCTCATTATAAATTAAATCCTTATTCATGACTATATTTTAGATACACCTTTTTTATATTTGTTACTAAAATAAAGTTTAAATTTAAAGAATATATGTTATTTATGGGGGGGGGGTGGGAATGTATCATCAAGATATTTTCATATAAATTTCCAAAAAAATAAATACTTTATTTAATAGATTTATTGACACACAACACTAAAATAAAACAAATATCGATAAATTTTAATGAGATAAAATATAATAATGCAAGATAAAAAATATTACATTATGTTAATGCAATAATGCAACCAAAACATAATATATTATTGAGATATTTTATTTCATATATATATTTATTTATATATCAAATATTATTATTTTATGTTGTATATATAAAAATAAAATAAGGATTTTAATATAAATTCATCTATAAAAATAATTTTTTAGAATATAAAAAATGATTTTTAATTGTATTTGGTGAATATTATTTAATAAAATTTTATTATTTTTCAAAAGCAATTTTTTTGGAAAGTGTTATCTATTTTTAATTAATCCTAAATATATAATGATTTTAATTAAATATATTTATAATATTTACATGAAAATAAATTAACATATTCCTAATAATTATTTCATGAAATGTAATATGAGCGATCTCAGTTTATTCATTAAAATATATTTTATTAATAATTTCCTTTTCAATCACTATGAATTATTATTTCAAGAAACTAAATTTACTACTATTAAATGATGATAGTGTATATTGTTAATATTAATAATATTTTAACAATAATTTATTTTTTAATTGATAGGAAATATTAACAATAACAATTGATATTTTAAAGTAATTTTCCTATAAAAACTGTTCTTCATTATATTTTATGTTTAAATTTAAATGACAAAACACTAAAATTTACAATTTTTTTTAAAAATTGATCTTCATTTTTAGACTCAGGAAGACTATATTATATATGGATAAAATTTTATTATTTTTCTAAAATGAACGATGTTTAGGTGAATAGTACACCACATTGTTTCCATAAATACAACAATTTTTCTGACATCACAATGATATAAAATCATCATAAAAACTTATGAAATATTTTTCTATAAAAAATAAATATTTAATAATAAAAATTATACATTTAATAATATTACATTTGATTTAGGAACAATTTTTTTAAATTTCAGAACAGAAGTTATATTTTTAACTAAAACTGTATTTATGCCATATACATTTATTCTTTTAGAATCATTTTTTATCAATTTTAGAAATTTAATGTCATAAAATGTTTTCAATTTGTTAAATCATTATATAAATATTATCTAATAAGGGTAATATTACTTTATTTCATACTAACATGTTATCAAGGTAAAAAATATATATCCATGATAAAAGAATTATAGTAAAAAAGTTATATTAAGGTGAAAGGGAATAAAGTATCTCAAAAAATATCCATTATTATTATATATGAGAGTTTTATTGACCAATAAGCATGTACTATTCCTTGTTTTAAGCTCTTTTAGTCACATTACTTTTAATTCTACAAGAATTAAATATAATGTGACAAATATTTACAAAAGTGACACCCCTTTAATTTATAAAAATATCCCTCCAACACACCACTAATCATCACACCAAAAGCAAATTATCTCAACCAAAATCATCCCAAATATATCAAACATACTCATTATATTTTCCTAGAAGGGTTTTCTCACCCAAATACTATTTTATAAAGGCTCAAAGAGTTTTTTTTCAGTGTAATAAAAAATCTTTTAATCACATTATTTTTATTTTAATTCAGTTATTTATTCTACATCCTCCTAAAAATATATTCCACACATGGTAAACTAATTACATAAGTAAAATATATATAATAAAATGTTATTATATTTATTTAATTACCATTTTATGCATTCCTTTAAACTATTCAAAAAAATAAATTCCATCCTTGTTATGCGTGGACTAAAACCTGCATTAATGACATTTTTTATATTTCTAATCGCCACATTACATGGATAGAGATAAAAAATATTTGATGAATATTTATGATATTATGGATTAATATATTTTCTTATTATGTGTATTAATATATGACACAATAATCATATATCACTATAATGCAATTCATTGATATAAGTAAATTACACCAAAAATGATCTTAATGGATCTCATTGTCACAAACCATTCCTGTAGTTTCTATAAAATCAACACTGGGATGAATACATCATAAAAATAGTTTTAAATAAATTTTATAAACAATTAATGGTGATATTTTTATCAAATAATTGGATTCTACATCTCCATTATAAAAAATCTGTGAAGTAATTGAAATGAAAAACATCTAAAGATTAAAGTAGCCATTAACTATCTAATGGGTTTATAATAAAATATTATAATTTAGGAATAGAAAAATGTAATATAAATGAATAGTTTTTATAATAAAATTTTAAGATAGGTATATTAATTATATTTTTAGAAGAATCTCTTTTTTGTAAATCAAAAGTAAAGGTAAGGGTTTTTTATAACTTAATCTCCAATTATTGATGATTGTAAGTATTTTATCATTTCAATTTCCTTTATTCATGGAATCTTCCATTTTTCACATGTTTTCTTTTATATGGTGTATATAATACCATTAATATTTCATTAATCATAAATTTCTTGAAATTAAAGTGTTTTATAAATCTATTTCATGTTCACTTCTTCAAAGGCATTTTATCCAAAATTTTCCAATGTCATAATTATTTGTCTGCTAAACACCCTTTAGTTGAGTTATATGATTTATTATTGAACTTGTTTCTTAAATTTTTAGTGTATTCCACTGAATGATTTTATTTTATTTCATTTTTTATTTCTCTAATTGGAAATTTATTTTTTTCAAAACTTATTACCCGATGAATGTATTTTAGATAAGAGTATTACATTATTAGGAATAATTCCCTTCCATATAAAAGAATATTATTATTAAAAATATATAATCATTCCTTCATGTAAATTTTTTATTTCCTTATTTGAAATAAAAATATTTAATACCTCTCAGGATATTAATATTTTTTTACCAGTTTTCCTAAAGATTATTTTTACTCTTTTTATAATGTGAGTTTAAATTAAGGAACATTAAAATATTATACATTTCATACCATGATCATATGTTATATCTTCCACTCAAAATTTCCTCTAGAAAAAATTTATGACTTTTCAAATCCACCAATATTGAGATTTTTTTCCAAATAATACTTGAATTTTTTTTCATATCAACTACTAAAAAAATTGTTCAGAAATAGTCCAATAACATCATTTTTTTTGATAAGTTAAAAATGTTTTATAAAAATCATTCATTGATTTCCTTTATATTTACTCGTGACCATCAAATTATCTACCTATTATTTAGTAATTTTTCATGAATCAACCTCTAAATTACCTTGTAAAACACTCTATTTGGGTGATTAATTTTTCACAACTAGAAAAATAGGAAACTTCCATAGAACTATAACCACTGTTTTAAAACTGTGGCTATAGGTGGATACGACCATGGTTTTATGGCCTATAGCCATGGTTTTAAAACTAGGGATATCAGACATTTTTTCAAGGGATATATCCATGGTTTCCAAAATTGTGTCTATATGCCATTTTTTCATTGGATATAGCCATGGTTTTCAAAATTTGGGCTATAACCCATAATTATAACCATAATTATGCAGCCTATAGCCACAGTTTTGAAAACCATGGATATCTGCCATTTTTTTCAAAAGGCTATAGCCACAATTTTGAAAACTATGGCTCTAGGTATCCGGCCCTTGGTAGGAGAAAATATTTCCTGCCAAAAAATAGGGAGAAGAATTATTGCCACAGTTTTGAGGATATTACCACACGTTTTAACAATATATATGACATATTATATTTATACAAAAAAGACTTGGTAGTTTAGTAGTTAGGGTGATAAAATGTGAAGTGAAGGTTCATGAATAGATTCTAGATAGGCTCACATTATTATTAGGATATTGTCATAGTTTTCTAGGGATATAACCACAGTTAAAAGCATGGACATGGGTCAACTGCCATGGTTGACAACAGAGACACATATTGCCCTGATTTTCAAAATCATGGTAATAGGCCAACCATTTCCGTCATTAAAATTGTGGCCATTGGTCATACTATACTGCCACTACGATATCGCCCCTGGTTAGGAAAAATTGTGGCCATAGCCTATGGACATATTTTTGGGCCCTATTTCCATAGTTTTGAACTGTGGAAATAACCCATTTTTGTTGTTGTGTTTTGGTATCTAAAAATCTAAATCCTGAAATAATTTTATGTACTACCATTTTAAAATGTTATGAGACACATTTTCATTCTGTGGGGTTTTTTGGATATGTTATATGATTTATTTCAAATGGAACACATAGGTATATAAATTTATTGGTGGTGACCTATATCACCCTCTACAGTATAGGTAATGGTTCTATATCTTATTAGATAAAATAGGTAGTGAGTTGTGATGATCGAGTCACTAATGGATTGTGAGTTATGATTATGAACTCACTAATGTTTAACATAAAGTTATCCCCAATACACCATATAATGGGTCACAATATTTTATTTCTAAAGAAATATGTAATTCATTTCGAATGATTATGTCTATGATATAATTTCTTGTTATGTTTTTCCAAATTTTTCTATTACATTCTAATTATTAAGCTCCATTGATCATGTTTATTGTCTGGAATTTATATAGTATTATTCCATGATATATGCATTATATTGATAATTCATTTAATTTAATATGGTATTTGGGAAACTATTATTATTTCATGATCTTATAAAAATATTATTCTCCTATAATATTGTTTTCTTAAATTACATGATCTAACACTTTGTCACTAAAATCCTTTTTTTATTTTCAAGACCAAACCAATTTTTGGGGGAGTGGTAACTATACATAAAATGATCAAGAAAATAGGAAACAAATAAAAATATACCACCCAAAGACAAGGAGAGCAGAGAAAACCAGAACAGGAAAGAATAAACATGCACAACCTATGATCCCTTGCACAACAAAGAACAAAGTTGTCCACTAGACCATAGATATTTACATGCCAGATCATGTGTAATAAGATCCTTCTTCATTTGATTAGATAAGTGTGGGGGTAAGGAGAAGAGGAATATATATAGTAGTTTAGGGGTCACATGATCATATTCATTAGCCTAAAGAAGGACCTTTGAAGAATCCATTTAGAGGGTATTTGGGTCTTGTCTTTTGTTCTTTATCTCTTGTGCCTTTGAACCTAATTGCACAAGAAAAGGATAAGGAACAGGGGAAGACATCCCCTCGAGACACTTTGAGATTAGAGAAAATAAAGGCTCAATCTTCTGATTGTAATCTGTGTTGGCCTGAAAACCCACAACCTCTTAACTAGGTGGAGAAACATGTTCATATTGCAAAGAAGATAGATCTTCTTCTATTATACTTTTCGCAAATGTCTTCATGAAATTGAGAGATTTATTTTGTAAGAGAGATCCTTTACAATAATATATGGGAGATTGTGGTTTGGGTAAATTAGAATAGTCTTTATGAGGATGTGACCTCCTCACATGCATGGTGATGCCCTCTTATTCCATGATGGTCTTATTTCCCTTCCTGGAAGAGGACCGAATGTAAAATTCCTATTGTTTCACTTCTTTACTCCCAATTGACCATGTAGAAGTGTCAGGATCCAACTCAGCTTCAAATCCATCCTTGTTCCCTCCCTAATAAATAACCCCTTAATGTCCTATATCCTCATAATTTCCTCCTTTAAGTGGAATTAAGTCACCATCAACCTATAGTGAAAACCTATTCAAGTTACATCTAGTTCCCTTGAGCTTCTTTTTGGATTAGCCCATGTACATATTCAAACTAGAATTACCCTCATTTTCCCTATCCTTACCATCATAAAAACTAAATCCAACCACATATATAAATTCCGTCAACCTTACTGGCCTGGTCTCAGTCAAATTGTCTCTTAGTATCATAGCTGAGGGGAGAGATTGAATCACAACTTCCACATAAGAAAGAGTATTGACATCACATTGTTCATTTCTCACTAGAATCACCATCCACTTTCCACTGGCATCCTATTTTGGATTATTGAAATCATTATTCAGAAGATTCAATTCAAGCATAGCTACTCCCCCGTGATGACATCATAGTGCTGAATGTCCTTGGAGGATGCATGAGGGACAATAGTGAGTCCACAACTCATACATAATCGGATGTTTTTATCTGTACTCTCCCTAAATATCAATCTAAATGAATTCCAAAAGAGGGTTTTATATATCAACCTCAACACTTATTCGAGGTTCAATGGGATGGAATATTACTTGGGTTTTTCTATTCGCAATCAGGAAGTGGCCTACAAGATTTATTATCATCTAAAAAATTGTAGGATTTCGGAAAGTGAGAGGCAGAACTAGAAGGATGATCCAAATTTCAGAGGTCTCTCGATCATGATTCATGTGCAGAGAAAAGTAACATATAAGGAGGATAAAACAAAATTGGTTAATGGAGTGAGATCCATTATACCAAGCAAGAGCCATGTCTTTTTCAGAAGAGAAACAAATCATCATTTTTCGAGAATCGAGCAAGCCAACCACCGCTCGTAGACAAAGACCCCACAGAGTGTGGACGAGCTGGTGAATGACATCAATAGAAGGCCTCGGGTGACGACAACGATCAACCAAGGTGAGATTGTGCAAGGATGAAGCTTCTGAGAATTCTATAGGGGAAATTGGGAGTGACATACCTCTATTAGGGAAACCAGGAACCCTTGGGGAAAACACGATACTTGGGAAGGGGGGAGAGACTCCATGTTGATAAAAGAAAAAATATGATGGAAAGGTCAATTGGAGAGTGGTGAAAAAGATGATCCCTCCTCCCCCTTGGTAGGGGAAGGAATCACGGGGCCGACTAGCACCAGTGGGAACCATGGAGACGCCCGAAGCGGAGAGCCATCAGATCTATCTTTAAGAGTAATATGTGTTTGTTATGAAAAAATTTTTTCACTCATTTCTAGGTTATTCCATTAATGATAATTTTAGCACACATATTTCTATGTTTTCCAATTCCCTTGGTTATTAAGATGAGTATACACTTGGATATGGCTAAAATATTATCTATTATGTTGCAATTATAGAGAAATGATCATCATAAAAATTTTCATATAAATACTCTACAAATACACTAAACCTATTTGTTCATGGATTTTGAGATTATTTTGATATATAGTGTTATATTTACATGAAATTATATAAGTGTTATTGGTTCCTCTAAGTTTATATAAAATCCATTGTTTAAATAATCAGTTTTTTGAACTGGATCTAGGAGTACATGTATGTAAAGCCTCATCCATTTAAATAGATTACCACATCACATAATCCATCTATTTATTGACTTTAATTTCCAATGTCTGCCTAAATTCAGTTAATAATATTATAATAATTATCTTAATAAAAATAAAATAATGGTTTATCTCAATCAAATTCCATGATCAACGACATACCCAACTAACCCATGAGTAGCAAAACCACAAGGATAACATCAGAATGGAATCAATGTATGATGAGTATCATGACTGGTATCCCACAAATTCATGTAGTGGGGTGTCAAAAATATAAAACAGTCACCCCCAGTATACTAAATACATAGTGTATGACACTCCATATGGAATACATTGTGGGTCGTCCAGTGTTTGAAACTCATTGTCTGCCTCATAAAAAGATTTTTTATCATGATACAAGAATAAAACTCATGATGACCTTAACATTTAGTGACAATATATAATAATCTAAGATGAAAATTAGTTATGGATAACTCAAATTATTACTTTCCAAGGTTAATTGTCCTAAAACTTCAAGAAATTTAAATAAATATATATATACACACACACATAAACAAAACCAACATGAAATAATTCCAAGTGGGTATTGTATTTTTTATTTCAATTAACTTTTAGACAAAAAATATTTATAATTATTTCAAAAAAACCATATATAGGAACAATTTTATCATATCATATATGAGATAATGTGAAATCAACTATATAGTAACAATGCATTTAGAGTTATTATTAAATTTGTTAAATATCTATATAATTCTTTACAAATATTTATCTAACCATATTATCAAAAACATCCACTAATATCATGAGAGAGTAACATCTATTATGTAACATTATACAATAATTGTTATATTTAGGAATTATTATTCTAATGACAGACTCCTTGAAAATATTTATCTTACTTAATAAGAAAACATCCAATGTTATCATGTTAATACTACATGTTATCTACTAAAAACTATTTCTCTATAAATCATTATCATCATCCCTTAAAACTAATACCCATAATTTTATCCTTTAAATATTTTTGTAACTCTTTTCAAATATTTCTCAAATTAATTTAGGACAGGTTTATATTTAAATTTTAATGATATCTCAATATAAATCATTACATTTATATTTTTCATCATACCCTAAAATATTTTAGGATATTAAGTGAAATTGACATTTAATATTGAATTGAATAATATTTTATTTATTAAACTTTGATCTTATGTAAAATTAAACATACACCCATTGGACTCTTAGAGAATATATTCTTCTTAGAATATCAATCAAGGGTCCAAAAACGCTTTTTATGTTATGAAATAACACTAATTATATTAATAATATTTTTTTAAAAATAAATTATTCTATCCATATCTGATGTGGAGTTCTATGTGTTTGCATAATTTTAATTAAATGAATAATATTCTATAAAATATACCATTGAGGGTTGTGAAAATTGAATTTATTATATTTGAACAACCATATAGGGAAATTTTTTATGCTATATATTTTTTTATTCTTTTTTTTGAAAACATGTTTTAGAACATGATGAATAATATACCATTTTTATAGAATCCCCCATATATTATTTTTTTATAAATAACCTTTTTTATAGAAAAAATTATCTTATCATATATGATAAATGAGATAAACATACACATTATTTACATAGATCCATATGGTCAGGATAAATTTCATTATATTGAAATCATCAATGTGAAAACTCTTTTCTCCATCACCTGAATGCTGGGTAGAGGCAGGACCAGTATTGGTTTGGGATTTTTTGCTGTTTTTGGCCTTTTGATGGAATTAGGGTTTCTCACTTCCCCTTAAAAGTTATTTTATAATAAAATAAAAAATAATTTTCAGTCATCACATGAATGCTGAATAAAACCTCATGAAGGAACCCAATTTTTCATTCAGGTATGGATTCTTTAAATTTTAGTATAATTCATATTTTTTGACTTAATATGGATTCCTAATGAGTTTGAAAAGGTCTCAAGGGTGTGTATGTCTTGTTCAAATACCATAACTCAACTTTTTGGGAGAAATAAGACTAGAACATAGTTTTTAGAAAACCATGTTGGGGACTGCATAGTTAGAGAAAACCATGTGGGTGGAATTCTTTTCAAATAGATCCTTACCACATAGTTAGTGCATGGTTTCCTTAACCCTATGGCCTAACAATGTGTGTTCCCCTCTTCTCTAGGTACCAGTGTAGGATTTTCACATGTTTTGGAAAATCATGCGGCCAAACCATGAACAGGATAAATTTTGATTAATTATACATTTTTTACCCTTAATGATCTAATTATACCCCTCTTTATTTCGGAATCTTATTTCTAGTGGGGTAAACCTCATATTCTCTTATTTTTTAGATTTTTGAAGGCCTAACCTAGGGATAAAGAGATCTACTTCATTTGATATCCATTCGAGATTTCATTCCTCATGTTGGATACACAACTATAAGTACTCGAGTCGTTTTTATCTATTCTTCATCTCTCTTTCTCTCGACCTAGTTATCAAGGTGTGAGTATTTTTACCCTTTTCTCAAATCTACTCCATTCGAAGACAAATTAGAGGCTAATACTAGAAAATTAGAGTCATACAACCCTAATGTGGGTGGCCTATAACTTATCTCTCAAGTTCATTGATTTTGAAATTTTATTTAGGGCCCGCTAATTTCATCGTGTTCTGTTTATTGAATTTATATTTCATGATTATAATAATTAGAAGGGTATGATTAAGATCTTTCAAAATATGTGATTAGTTGTTAGTGGTTATTCCCAAAAATATATTCATCCCATGTAGTATGTTTTTCCATAGTTATCATTTTAGTGTTTTGACTTGTATGATCCGCCATTCGGGTGTCCCTTCGATTGACCATTATATGGGTAAAATTTTCTATATTAAATGTCTTGATTTAAATTGTGAATTTTATAATGGAAAATACCTTATATTATTATCAATTGACCTACCTAAGGTAAATTATTCAATTTTATAATTAAATGTGAACTGGAAATTGGAAAGTATTCTAAGTGTACGACTTGGCATTATTCAATGTAATTGAATAATTGGTCACATGTCCATAACACCCCTTACCATGTTAATTTAAGGTAGGAGATTGAACATTGATTATTGAAACTTCCTTAAATGGATTAAATGAATGGTTGCAAGATACTTAGACGTATTACACTAATGAAAGGAAAGTATTGAAGCAAATTTAATTATTGATTAATTATGAATTGATTAAAGGGATGCATCCTACTTGGACATGTCACAATAATGAAAGGAAAGGATTGAACCAAATGAAATATTATTTGACTTCATTATCAACTAGGAGTGTCCTGACTCCATCTTACCTTAGTTTTTCTAGGGAATGCCTTTAACACTCTAGAACCCCATTTCGATTAAAGGATGCTGCTTACATTGGTTGAGAACCACCTGAAACCCGATTCTTGTCTATTCTTGGATGCCCGAAATTCCACCATATGTCCCTTTCAATAATATTATAGGATGCCTTGAATACAATCCTTGTATCCACCATTGAAAACCAGGTTCTATGGTTAAATCCCATTGGGCCAAGTCATTGCTTAGCCTCGGTTTACCTTGGATGAACTTCTTGGACTTGGTAGCCGTCTCATTGTGGAATTCCTTGGACTATACTCCTTGGATTACACTCTTACCCTTATCCAGACTATAGTCATTACTGATTTAGAGACCCTTGAAGTCTACATTTCCTAGGTTATAACCTTGGAACTTCATTATTAAATATCATTTTAGGTTTCCTTGTTATATCTTGGAACCTTCTCTATTGTTAACATGTGACTTTTTTATAAACTGGTAACAATAAAATAATGAACTGGTTACATGTTCAGACACCAGATGAGGGTTGAAGTAGGTACTTGGGTATTTAGTTACATTTTACTACTTTACATTACATATGCATTCTTTTAAAATGTTACATTTATATTATATGGTCCAGATGTTATAGACACCCTTGGTGGTGTCCTATAATGATTTATCTCACACCCTCTTTGGGTTCCATTTGTTCCCCGAGGAAGATTACATCTATACGAGTATAGATAAAGAAAATCATATTGATTCAGACACTTGATTGATTAATTTTCTAGGATAGATCTGGTATCATATGATCAAGTTGTAGCTTGGGATTATTGGGATATTTGATGTATTTCCATTTTTTCTACACTGAGTTTTTAATGTATTCTTGATACTTTTTATCCATGTTTACAAACTTACTAGATACATGAAATACCATCATCCATTGTTGTTTGATATTAAATTTATTTATTTATTGGAATCTATTTCTATTTCCATTGTTCCTTACGTTTATATACACTACATATTCTATTTACCTATGTTTATATTTTTTCGCTATAATACACTCTGGTAATGAGGGCACAATCTACCCATGGACACACCCTATGCCCTCACTGCTAGTCGGTAGCCTCTATAAATTTAGGGAGATGTGCTTGAGGATATGCAACCCACATATCTTAGGGAACCTATTAATTGGCATCCATTTCTATGAGTTCACAAGTTGTATTATAAGAGTTATTTTTTTACGTTACTATTTGGATAAAATAGATTGGGATTTGGAACGCTTGGAAATTGGTCATAAGATGTGATTGGGAATCACAAACCTATGTTCGGTGTAAAAGTAAAGTTTCCTGAAATTCAATTATTGGTCTATTTTTTCCTATTACAGTTGATATCATTTCACTGCTAGGTGACACACATGAGGTATGGCGTTATTGATTATTCTTTTGATTGAGATTTTATTTTATCCTTAGACCGATGATATGAGGTCAAAAAGCATTGTTACATGCATCATAGTAGGCACCTATAATTTACATGTCATGCGTATTACCATGACATATATGTGAATTTCAAAGATTTATATTGCTTTCTATTCCTGTGATTGATGATTGAGTCTTGCCTTGTTTATATATTTCTTGTTCTGCTACGGGACATGATTGAGTGGTTTTTTATTTCAATTCTTGAGGTGTAATGGGCTCTTGTTGGTTGGAATTAGTAATTTACCAAATCAAGCCTTTAATTAGAAATTAAAATGGGTTCCATTTTTTGTGATAAGGAGAATGTTCCCTAAATCAATAGTGAGGAAAATCTATTTTAAAGGAACCTTGATACAAGTTATAAAAAAATGAAAACATTAAAGTGGAATGGTTTCACATTTTCATATCACCTATTAATGATTATCAAAGGTATAGGAGTGAACCTGGTAATTAAATGTTAAATGAAATAAAACGGTTTCCAATAAATGATTAGGTAAGGTAATATTGACCCGTCATCTACTAGAACCCCTAAAACTAAGAACTGAGAACTTATAGATACCAAGCCTTCTAAGCAGGTGGTTGGGATAGTATGCCATGGTAGTGAACATTTTATTACATTTAGATTCTATAAGTTTCACTGTATGTCTTCTAATAAAGTTTTTTTAAGGTGTGTGCTTGGAATTTTTAGATCAATTCCACCACAACGTCCTTGTGTTGCATGCTAGGAAGGCTGTGACAATATTTCTCCAGACGTGGTGGGCCTTGAATTGCCAATCTTACCGATATGAGTTCCACTTGAGAAACAACCTGATGTAACTGATACGGGAACTAATACTAAAGTCTGTGATATTTTCCATGTTTGATGTAGTCCTTGCATGGTTATATAAGTGTTTCACCTATGATGGATAATCTAACTCACGAGTTCCATCAGCAACATCCTCCTACTTTTTTGGCGGATAGCGATCTGTAGGATGCTAAGTCTTGGATAGAGGCCACCCTATCTATCTTTGAGGATCTAGTAATGCCTCCAGAGAGGAGGGTCAATCTTGTCACCTACATGCTGAATGATTCGGCCATGTATTGGTGGGATGTGATTACTAAGGATGGTTATTATCAGAAGATGTTATGGGTTGATTTTTATATTTCCTTCTATGGTAAGTTATTTCCTTTGAAATTGTGAGATAACAATGCCGGAGAGTTCACACATCTTGAGCTGGGTTCTATTTTAGTTATAGAGTATTCATCAAGTTTCATATAGTTTCATCACTTTTCATCACTTCTAGCCGAGGATGGCCTTTCACTTGCTATACACATTAAAGATGGACATCTGTATGCCAACCGTACATATTTTAATGCATTTATACTATCTAATTTTATAAAATAGTCAATCAGGATCTTATAACTGAAAGAAATATGAGGTAATGTAATAACACCATCCATAGGGATCTATGACACAACATTCGAGTAGTTATCCAAGTGGTAGGAAACATTCCCTGGAAGTTTCTCGTTAGGTAAGTATAAACAAGAGTACTTGTTTTGATAATTCCATGGAATATCATTAGTGTGGATGCTAGGGGTACCTGAGGAATCATTGTGATAGATACCCAATGAAGTATTGGGATTGCACCAATATGGGGTATCCTCAGATACTATACATGACCCTTCCACCATCTTTGATTGGAAAAGGATTAGAACCATCTCAACATTTAGGAGTGGGTTCTTTTGCACCACATCAAGAGAGGATTTGGAATAGAACCAGTAGTACTGGATGATGATGAGTTTGTATCCATGGTTTCTAGACACCATATCACTAGTAACACTAAAAAATCAGTCATTATTATGGTAGTCTAGCTATTGCACATGACCATGGATCAGGACAGATGCATGCTTTACAACCGATGCTCTAGGATCAGGCTGCAAGTCCATCTATAGTACGAGGTACTATTCTAGTGGAATATACTATATTATCTGATTTATTCGATGCAAGTGTTTTGAACTATTTTATATATGTATATATCATGTAAAGCCTCAGACTAGTTATACAATATTTCTATAGTGTAACGACCCTAGATACATTGTTAAGAGTGTGTTTAAAGGGCATATGCGAGTGTATAGACTGTCCCCTTGAGATTTGAAGTCACCATTTATTATAGAACATCTTAATTATTGGGATAAAGGCTTCGATTTCATTCTTAGGATGAATTAGTTGGTTCAGTATCATGATTTTTTATACTAATGTTTCCACAAGTTATCGTTTACATCACCAGAGGACAAAAATTATCTACATAAGGGTGAGTGGGATGCCCAACATGGTAGAGCAAGACCTGATCATCATGGGATAGGTTGGGTGTTCGCCCAGATTGGAAATTACTTTATAGAGGATCAAGGCATAGTCCATGAATAATTTCCTCTAGTAGTAGATCATTTTAGGTATGTTTTCCCAATGAATTTTCTTGCTTACCTCCAGAGAGGGAGTTAGAGTTTATGATTGAGTTTGTTCTAGGAGTATCTCTAGTGTCCCTTCCTCTATACAGGATGAAACCTATAGATCATCAAGAGATCAAGTAGAAGTTAGGGGATTTAGAGGACAATGGTTTTATATGTCCTAGTATATACTATTGGGGTTCTCCCATGCTTTTGGTAAAGAAGGCAAATGGAACCTTATGTCTATGCATGGATTATAGTCGGTTGAACCATCTTACATTGAATTAATGATATCAAGTGCCACAAATAGATGGCCTCTTCAACCAATAATGAGGATCTAGGGTCTTCTATAAGATAGACCTGAGGCCGGGATATCACCAAGTGTGAGTAAGGCCATCATACATACCACGTAGAACATTCAATGTCAATTATGGTCTGTATGAGTACCTTGTTATGTCATTTGGTATTACGAACGCATATGCCATTTTTATGGCTCTAATGAATAGGTTTTTCCATCCCAATTAGGAATATTTTGTCATAGTATTTTTGGATGAAATGTTGTTGCATTCTTACACTATTAGACACCATTCCATGAACCTTAAGATCATTCTAATTAGACTGAGAGAGAATAATATTTACACTAATATTGTTATGTTCCACTTCTCGATTGAAAAATTTCACTTCCTCGGTTATGTCAAATCTGAATTAGGAGTAATTTTTGACCCAAAAAAGGTTAGGGATGTATTTTCCTAGGAGTATCCTAAGAATGATTTTAATATATGTATTTTCTTGGGGATGGATAGATATTAAAATTGTTTCATATAGAAATTATCATGCCTTTCTTCACCTCTTATGAGCCTTACGAAGAAGGTTGTTAAGTTAATGTGGTCAGAATAGTGTGATAAATCCTTTCAGGAGATGAAATAGAGGCTTATATCGACAATTATTCTAACTTTAATAGAACTAGGAAGAGGTTATACCATCTTCTGTGATTCATTAGGCATCATATTAGGAGTTGTGCTAATGCATGAGGTCAAATTAATTGCATATGGATATAGGAAGTTGAGGGCTTATGAGAGAAACTACCTGACACATGACCTTATGCTCGAAACAGTTGTCTATGCCTCTTGTTTATGGAGATACTATTTGTTGGGTGTGTTCTTTATGGGGTACATGAACCAAAATAGACACAAATATATCTTTTCACAATGTGACTTAAACCTAATACAGCAAATATGGGTCGAATATCTTCATTTCTCATATTTTGATCTTGCCAATACGCTCTGAAAATGGAATGTAGTCGCTGATTCATAAAACTACGATACATTTCATATGAGATGTTAGTGATAAATGAAAATTAATGTACCTCTTCTATGATATTCATCTATAATTTCATGATATTGATGATATGTTTTACTTATAATCCTTGATAGTTACCTCTTCCCTCCTTAAGGAGATAAAGGATAGAATATTTTCAGATCCTAAGGGAGTGGTTCTTCATGAGAGTATATCAAGAGATAACCCTCCTCTGGATTGGTGTATTGAGAGAGATGATATCCTGCATATTCATGGGCATGTAGGGGTTCCTATAGATATAATAGAAGATTTGATTAAAGTGTCCCACACTTCTAAGTGGGTAGTTCATCCTTGAATCTCCAAAATATATCAAGATATGACACACCAATATTTGTGGTTTGGGGTGAAATGTTAGATAGAAGGATTTATCACTAGGTATTCTACCTTTTAGTAGGTGGAGGTGGAGCTCGAATGACCTGGAGGCTTGTTACAGCTACTTCCAGTCCTAGAATGGAAATGTTAGGCTGTTTCCATAGACCTTCTAGTCGGGTCAACGAGGTCACCGAGGGGTAGTAACGCTGTATGGGTAGTTGTTGATCGACTAACAAATGTAACCCACTTCATTCTTATTTATGATTATTTCTTAATTGATGAGATGATAAGACTGTTTGTCCTTGAGTTCATACGATTTCACAAAGTTTCTCGTATCATCATTTCGGATAGGGACGCACGTTTCACGTCACGGTTCTGGTAGGGTTTGTAGAAATATACGGGTACGCTGGTTTATCTAAGCACATCTTTTCACCCTAAGACCAATAGGCAATCAAAAAATACAATACATGTTATAGAAGAAATTATATGGGTATATTTCATTGATTTTGGTTGTTCTTCGAATAAGAATATCCATCTCATCGAGTTCTGTTGTAATAATTGATTTCTAGAGACAATTCAGATGGACCCTTTTGAGAAATTATATGGAAGGTCTTTCTATTATCCCCTATGATAGACAGAGGTAGGTGAGGCATCCTTACTAGGTGATCTTCTCATAAAGGACACTTCAGAACAAGTTCATATGATTAGGAAGTGTGTGTCTACTGCTCAGTCTACATAGAAATCATAAGTCGATTGCCACCAATTACATCTAGAGTTTGAGGTAGGGGATTTTGTTTCCATTGGGTATCACCTAGGATAGGGAATAGGTAGTTATAGAATAAAAAGAATATTTCACCTAGTTATATTGGGTTGTCTGATATTCTAGAAGGAGTTGGTCCGATATCCTATCAGTTTCCAATACCTCATGGGTACTCTCCAATGAATGACATATTTCATATTTTGAAGAATAAATATTATCAGGTTGACTCATCTCATACCATTAATCCTATGTAATTTGAGTTAGATTCGGATGCTACCTTTGAGGATTATCTAGTATGCATCATGGAATGGAGAACAAAGTCTCTTTGAGGCTGGACTATCTCTCTTGTATGAGTTCTATAGCAGCAAAACCATGTACATGATGAGACATGGGATCAGGAGGCCATTGTACATTCCCAGTGGCCAGAGGTGTTCTAATATAGTGTTTCCCCACCCTCTTAAGTTTAACTTAGGGATGAGTTCTTTTAAGGGAGGAAGACTATTAGAACCTAGCTTATCACTCAAGTATGGATCCTTTAAATTTTTGTCTAATTATTTATTTTGGATCTATTATAGATTCTAAATGAGTTAAAAAAATTCTCTAGGGTGTCAAGGGATTTTTCAAAGATCATAGCACATGTTTTTTTGGAGAACTAGGCCTAACACACAGTTTTTAGTAAATAATGTGGGAATGCCGCATGATTAGATAAAACTGTGTAGGTGGAATGATTTTCGGATAGAACCTTACCACACAGTTGGCACATTGTTTCACTAATAATGCATTCTAACCATGATAGCACCCGTATTCTCTAGGTACCCATGCATGGTTTTCCAATGGTTTGGAAAACCATGCTGACAAACCATGCACAAGATAAATTTTGTGTAATTTACATTTTTACCCTTGATGATATGATTTATACCCTTTAATCCAATTTCTAATGGGAAAAACCTCATATTGTCAAATTTTGGTGGTTTTTGAAGGCCTAACCTAGTGATCATGATATATCCATCAACTGAGATTCGTTCGAGCTTCCGTCTATCACATTGGATACACAATGGTAAGTACTCGTGTCTTTTTTAACCATTATTTATCTCTCTTATTGCTGACTTAGTTTTCAAGGTGTGATAATTTTTACCTTTTTTAGATATACTCTATTGCATGCTAATTAATTTGTAATAATGGACTATGATGTCATAAAATCCTATGGTGGGCGTTCTATAATGTATCTCTCAAGTTATTTTATTTTCAAAATTTCGTGTGGCGACCGTCGATTTCATCAGTTTCAATTTATTAAATTTATATTCCATGCTTATTCTCATTATAACCATATGATTAAGGTCTTCCTAAATATGTGATTAGTTTTTAGTGGTTGCACCCACAAATCCATCCATCCCATGTAGGATGTTTTTCCATAGTTTTCTTTTTAGTGTTTCGACACATATGAGCCGATGTTCAGGTGTTCCTTGGATTGGCCTTTATAAGGGTAATATTTTCTATATTAAATGACTTGATTTAAAATTTTAATTTAATAATGGAAAGTACCATGTATTATCAATACTTGAACTTCTTAAGGTATGTGATTTAATTTGATAATTCAATGAAAAATGGAAATTGGAATGTATACTAAGTATATGACTTGGCCTTACTAAATGTAACCAAATAATATTTTTCATGTCCGTATCTCCCTTACCATATTAATGGAAGGTAGCAAGGCGAACCTTGTTTTTGGAAAATACCTTAAATATTTTAATTGACCGGTTTCAATCAACTTGTCATTTTCACACTAATGAAAGGAAAGGCTTGAACCAAATGGACTTATTTTTTAATTATGAATTGATTAAAGGGTTTCATTCTATTCAGCCTTGTGACAGAAATGAAATAAAAGGATTAAAAAAATAGAATATTAAATTACTTCATTATAAACTAAGAGTGGTCTAACTATATTGTGAATTGTATTTTATAGGGAATTCCTTGAGCACCCAGGAATCCCATTCTGATTTGAGGATGAATATTGCTTTGGTTGAGGCCAACCTGTAACATGATCCTTGTTTATTCTTGGATGTCTAGTATGACACCGTAGGATACATTAAATAATATTATAGGATCCCTTGGATACACTCATTGGATCCAACATTGATAATTAGGTTCCATGGTTAAAGACCGCTAGGCCTAGTCATTTCTTACCCGCAATTTTCCATGGATGAACTCCTTGGACTCAGTAAGTGTCTCATTGTGGAATGCATTGGACTATAATATTTTGATTAAACTCTTACCCTTAGCTAGTATATAATTTTTACTGAGTTGGGGAGCCTTGAGTTCAACGTTGACTTGGTTATTACATTGGAACTTCATTATTAAATATAATTTCAGGATTCCTTGTTACATCTTGGAGCATTATATATTGTTAACATGTGAATTATTTATAAACTAGTAATAATAAAATAATGAACTGGTTACATGTTCAGACACTAGCTGAGAGGTGAAGTAGGTACATGGGTATTTAGTTTCATTGTACTTATTTTCTTTATATATGCATTGTTTCACACTATTACATTTCCATTACATGGGAAAAATGTTATAGACACTATTTGTGGTGACCCATTGAGATTTATCTCACACCCTCTTTAGGTGCCGTTTGGTACCCATGGTAGATTACCTGTATGTGGGTGTTGATAAAGGGAATCTTAATTCTTTAGACACTTTATTTCTTACTATACTAGGTTGGATCTGGAATCACATGGCAGAGAAGTTTCTCAGGATGCTTTGGATATTTTATGTATTTCCTTTTTTCTATATTGGGTTTTTATGTATTATTTCTACATTCTATCCATGTTTTCTATCTCAATAAACACACAAAATATCTTTATCATTTGTTGTATGTTATTATATTCATTCAGTTATTGTTATCCGTGTCTATTTTCGCTGTGCCTTATATTTACTTATATTGATCCCACTATTTACATCTATTTATATTTATGTATTTTCCTACACTTTGGTAATGAGTGAATAGTCTCCCTATAGACACTCCCTAGGCCCTCAATGCTAGTCAACATCCTCTGGCATTTGGGGAGATGTGATTGAGCCCATGCGGCACACATGGATCGGTGCACCTATTAAGAGGTATTTGGGTTCAGTACATCGCACCTCTATCAATTCATTCCTTGATTATGAACTCTTATACACTTATAAAATTATTAATGGATACATTTGGTAATAATTACACTTTAAAATTGATGAATTAATATCTATAATATTTATACCTTACATGATAATTCCATGCAATTTCAAAAACCCTTTCATGTATCCTATGAAATTCAATATTATAGTAATAATCCTTCCTCTATTACAACAATTTTAGGTTTCAATGATCATTATGGACTAATCAATGAAATATAATTAGAATTCAAAAATAACTTTTCTAATTTTGGTTTTAACCTTCTCCCATTTATACTTTTCTATATAGCACTAACTCCAAGACATTGAATGGCTAAGTGTCTCACCTCTATATATTGAGATAATTATGCAAACATTTATCTATGTAATTCACATGGACAATTTTTTTTGATAATTTAATACAGAATGAAATTATTAACCTTAACCAGCCTTATAAGACATCTATAGTCTAACAAAGTTATAAACAAACACTATTTTATTGAATTTATGAGTAGAGAATAAATTTCCTTATATTAATTGTTATATAATACATTTTAAAACTCATTTTAATAATTTTATTGGTCTAATAAAAATATATATTAGTTTTTTTGACTACTTAAACACTATGTTACTCTAGAATGGTTCAATAAATCACATACAATCACTATTATATTAGAATGCTTCATAATTTACAAGTCTTAGGAGTTATTAACTTAATGAAACATCTTTTCAAGGTTTAGCCCCAATTTTATGTTTCAGGATGATAATTATATTCATTTATAATAAAATCTCTTATTATATGAGTATCATTCCTTACATTCAGTTAATATGGACATTTATTAATTTTTATCTTATTAAAATATTGACCCCATTTAAATTTACCATAATCATTATTAGAAAGAGATCCAAATATAACTATGAATTACTCTAGGTATCATGTAAAAAATCTATGAATATATCTAATAGACAATAATTACCTATACTTTCATATATGACTATTTTATTATTGAGTGTATAACTCTTTATCCAAATCAATCTTATAGATTAAATCGACTATATTCTTTTGGTATCATAGTTGTTTGGGTTTTCTAGAAAATTTTATCCAAAAGAATATTTCTGGATCAAGTCACCTAATAGTTTTGGTCACCTTATTACTTTCTTTGTTTACCCAAGATAATCCATGGGTGCTTAATGGTTTGGTTCACCCATACGAAGGGATTGAGGTCTTTATGAGTTCTAATTTTGAATGAATATTAAAAAATATTATTATGAAAGCGGTTTAATATCCCCATTTTATCTCTTGTTATTACCTTTAGGTATGAATTATTGTAGATGATTTACTTTTTCATGTTATTACTTCTTCAAAATAAATATGTTCAAACAATATATATGAGGAACTCTTTAAATAACTCACAAATTTTGTTACTAAATGAAATCAAAATCCTATTATATTCAAAAATATCCAAATGAATTCTATGCATAAGGTGAACAATGCACATTGATAAAAAATATTATAATTATATGAAATCAATAATCCATATTTGAGTAAACTTAGATCCACAAA
The DNA here is from genome assembly GCA_963277665.1 of Viscum album. NCBI lineage: Eukaryota > Viridiplantae > Streptophyta > Magnoliopsida > Santalales > Viscaceae > Viscum > Viscum album. The sequence continues at coordinate 1,908,459,917 of OY728133.1, read as the reverse complement.
TAGTCTACCACCTTTTTCCAGAATAAGGTGTAAGACATCATTCTAGTTGAATGTACTATAAAAATTCCTTCTACCCATAGATAATTTACTCAAGGGAGTTCTCAAATCCATCATATTTGTAACACCTTACATGTATTAATCACAGTTAACTACATAATTCTTTCTCATTACTCAATAGTATAAAAATTCATGGTAGAAGAATTAAAAAATTAATTATCATACCAATCATGTAACTCCTTATATGTATTTGTAACAAATTATTAAATAATATTAACATTTAAACTAAACTATGCATAAAAATTCAAAATATAATAATTATGTTAATGAATTTATTAGAAAATAACGAATAAATGAAAAATTATATAATTTAATCCTAAGATAAACATTTACGAGGAACTTATTAACAAGCAATTATGAACTCTTTATAATTTATTATAGAAATTACAAACTTCAATATATATATAAATTTTTTATTAGACAATAAAAAATCCTTCATATTATTAATTACATGAAATTAATTATAAATATATTAATTTTCATGAAATATAAAAATTAAATATTTTGATTTCTATTATTAAAACATTTTTTATAATCCAAATATCACATATATAATATCATTTAGAAATTTGTTCAAATAATTTTGAAAAATTCATTTTGATATGCTTTAAATATTTCCCTTTAAAAGGCCTTTTTAATGTCACATTTAAAATTAATAATTATTTATAATTCATAATTATACATGTAATTTTTTTTATATTTCTCCTTATTTTTTTAATATATTAACCCTTTACATATTAAAATTAAAAATTTCCATGTAAATGTTTTGTAAAAAAATTATTAATCAAGCCATAAATTTTTGGAATGTTTTTTCAATAGTAACATTATATATATTTGGATATTTATTTCCTAAACGTTTTAAAAACATATAACTAACTCAATATAAATTATTTGTAATTAAATTATTTCTAAAATAATTTAAAAATTAAATTCATATCCAAAAATAAATTTTACTATGATTTATAAAAATTTTATAAAAAATATATATCAATTCATTCAGGAAATTTATTTTTTTTATATACACCATCTCTGAAGATAAAGCCTTATCTTAGTCTATGATAGTTAAGGCCTACAAAACTAAAACTATTCAATTATATAATTTAGATTTTAAAAATAATTACCCTATAACCACTAATGGTAAGAACCATAGATAAGTTTATTTCCCCCCCAAGAAAAATTCAATAATATTATATATTAGGGGGAAAATTATAATGAATCAATTGTATTTCACGAAATTCATTGATATTGGTAAGGTAATATTATTATTACTTTTTCCTCACATGATGTAGTTCTATAATTGAATATGATATCCTAAAATAAAATGCTACGAATTATATAAAACAAACAGATCTTTACTATGTTTATAGAAAATATATTACATATTGAAATATTTAACACAATTTGGAAAAACCTTATGAACAGTATATCACTATATAGTGTACGACCATAATTTTTATTTAAAATAAATTTATATTTAATATTTTTTCAAAAATAAAAAAATATGATAAGGATCTAAGAGAATTGAGAAGTTGTGGAAACACCTTTACTTATATGAACACATCCAATGTGAAATTCATATAAACCTATAAAATTAATCAATTACCCAAAAACCTAGGCTATGAAACCAATTTTTTATAATAATGATTCCCATGAGTGGATAATAATGCTTTATCACTACTTATTTATGAGAGTTATTAGGAATTGATTGGATATTTTATCATTATATTGATACCGTCGAAATGAATCTATAAAATAATTAATTTTTTGTAAAAGTATTAATAACTTATAGATTCTATAAAAAACCAGAATGAAATGCCTTTTGAAACTGAAATCAATTGAAAATGAAAATATTTAGAATTTACCTTATATAAAAATTAATATTTCAATTCCTATATTAAGTTCTTTATAGATTTCACCATGGAAAAATAGAAAGGTTCTTAACTATGAGGTGTATCCATGAGATATGATAAATCCCCCAAATGGTTTATAAAGGATCATTTGAACCTTAATTATATTTTATAATATAATAGTGAAATGAATTATGAAATAAAAGATATTTAAAAGGAATAAACTATTCACCAGATGCTTGTTATAGGATCACTCACCCACCTCAGACTTAAAGACTATATTTTTTACAGGCCATAAAGACTCTCTTAGATCCCATTCATTTAATCATTCATTTTTGGAATGCATGAGTAAATGCATTTAGTTATATATCATGTAACCCTTGTCCAAAAAATATCCCATCCATATTAATGATAGTTAAATTGAAAGAGATTTTAAAATAAATCCCTTTACATTCAATAATCTTAGGTGATCCATATCTTTCTCATATAATAAGAAAAACCCAAGTATTATCTATATGAAATATATATTTTGTTTAATAATATATACAAAACACCTAAATATAGTCCTTTTTCTATACACACATCATATACTATGGCGTACCATATCATACTATATGATGTCACATGACTTTAGGGTATACTCTTTTTACAATGATTGCATAAGGGTTTCAAAGGCATTGAAATTCTTAGATTCATTATATATTATTTTCAATTTAGATCCTAGGAATGTTCATTAGGGATTCTCTAGTGATGTATTTATACCATTCAAAACACAAAGTGATGCATATGGTATATGCCTATTTATTTTAATCTCTTAAAATGTATCACCATGGATTTGTATAAAACAAACCAATTCCATTATTTAAAGGATAATATTATAAAACTAAATGCCTATAAATAACCTAGGTATATAATTTCTAAATATTATAGAAGAGTTAAGATATTTATGGACAAATGTATTTGATATATACAATTCATTGTTGGAATAAATTTCCAAAATTAAATTATTCCGTAATATAGACTATTATAGATTTTCGTAAACTAAGAAAATTTTCATCTGGAAAATACACACTATCCAAGAATGATTGGTTTTCAACATTATATTCATGTATAAAAGAATATTTTATAGGAAAAATAATTGTTTCCAATTTCATCATAAATTCATTTATTCTTTAATAGATTTTGATTTGAAAAGTGATGAATCTATGGTTTAAATAATTGGGGAATACACCCAAAATTGTTATCATGTATAGAAATTATTTATAAATAATCGACTATTGATATAAATTTATAAAATTATTATAGACATGACATTGGTTGGAAAATAGTTTTAACCTCATTAGACACATTTTCAAAAAAAATCAAAGAATCAATTTATAATTTTCAAAAATTAATATTATGAATTTCAATTGTTAAGTCATAATATTGATGTTATCAATATATTAAATAATTAATTTCAAAACATGGTTTTTATAGTATTTAATGAGAATGGGAAAATAGAAGATAATATTATTTTATAAAAGTACATTGAATAAATTTATATAAATTTTCATCTATTATAAAATGATAATGAAGAGTGTCACATTATAGTTTAGGCCTTGAAAAATATAGAAAATATTAACTTAAATTGATTACTAAAAACTATGAATGTTTTTTATGGATATTCAAATAAAATTCTAATATATAATAAAGAAAAACATCAGATGTAACATGCAATTAAGTTTAATTAATCATTATAACAACCAAAGTTTTAGTAAATTATTCCTCTATAAATTAAAATGATATTCTATATCATTCTCCACACATAGTACCAAAAACTAAAAAATATATACAATTATATGGTTTTCATAGAATTTTAAGTTATAGAAAACAGTAAAAAATAATGAAATATATATAAATATAAAATAATCTAACAAAACAAAATAATTTTTTCCATAAATAGAATCTCAATAAGTGTGTCTAAGAAACATATAAATTCCTTTTAAAAAATATAATTCTATATAGAATATATGTTCGTGTTAATGGAGTATTAAAACTAGTTTCATTAGTAATCAATAGGAAATGTGAAGAATCATAAATAATATAGAAAAATCTATTTTCTTATGTGAAATAGTTTTTACTATATTTTATGTTTTTAATTAAAAAATATAAGAAATTATAGGATGTGAAATTTAAAAAATTAACTTCATTTTTGGATTCATAATATAAATATTATGTTATTTTTAATTTTTTATATTTTTGTAATAAGTTAATTTTTATGTGAATAATATAATATCATGTTTTTACAAATATTACGCCTTTTATGGAAATATTAGTTTATAATAACGATTTTGAATTTTATAAAAATATATTCTAGAAAAATAATTAATTTTATGTGTTATGTTATAAATTAAAAAAATATTTATTCTTATATACAAGCATATATTTTAGGTTTTAGAACACAAGGATCATTTTTTGGAAGAAATTGTTTTTAATAAATTATATATTTATTATTTTAAAAATAATAGTTACCACTTTTATAAATTGAATTCAATTAAATTGATTTTAAATTTAGAATAAATTGGTTTAAAATATGTAATGATGAAATTTTTTATTTTGTAACAAAAAAGGATTGGACACTTATGTAAAAAATAGTTGCTCCTGTAAAAGTTAAAATGGTTAAAGTAAATAATTTAATAGTAAATGACCACATTCTTTTAAACTGATGGCTGAGGTATTTCTCATCCTCATCACTTATACACTCTTTTATTTCTTAATTTTAGAGCAACATGAACTGAGAGTGTCTTCCCATTATTAAAAAGTTATATGTATTTAAAAAATATTACCCCTTTTAACTTCTTAAATAGTATCTTCTATCCTCACATCCCCTCACAACATAACCCTTATGTTCATGTAATGAAATATTTTGTTATGAGTTATGAAATATTAAAGAAATTCATCTTCTCTTTTTGTGGATGGATATTTTATAGAACCAATGTGTCGAATTGAGATGTTGTATATTTGAACATCCTTAAGAGATGTTTTTAGACTAGATTAATATATCCAAGATCAAATCAAATCTTAGGTTATTGTTAGAGGAGTAAAGGATAATATAGTTATACTTATATAGAAACTTTCTAGCTAGTGTCTCGCACATGCTAGTTGGAGGGGTGGCCAGAATGCCTGCCACCCAATAGGGATAACTGGCTAGGCACTGAGCCTGCACTGGGTTGCTAGTGGACCACCATTTGGAAGATAGAACATGATCCTTATACTAGTGGGTCACACCAGGTATGTATTTACTAAGGTCCTTTTATTTCATTTCACAAATGAGGCCCACTCGGGTTTTATATACTATACAAATTTTTTGAATTATATTCAATAGTGCTCTCTTTTATTCTTCCCTATCTAAGATCCCCTTTATCCAAAGTGGATCTAGTTAAGAGCTACTAGTGAATCTAGGAAACATTATTCATTATTCAATTATATTGACCTAATTCTTTCTCATGTGGGCGTGGATCATCATTCCATTCATCATGGACAATCCTCTTGGTAAGTCTCATCCCTTAAAATCCATAGATGCATCTATTCTCCTCTAATTATATTTTCCTTTTTATCTCGATCATCGATCCATAATTATCAATATTTTTACTAATGTAAAAGATTACAATTCCATCATATCTAGATATAATTGTTATAGAATTGATGGGATTTGGATTGGGATAGTTGGATATTGCACCCAATCAATGAATATGTTATGTTTTTACACATTTCATTGATGGTATTTTATATGGTGATCTCTTGTATGGTTTTCAATCAAATTGAGATAAATCAGAAATTTTATCATGGAATTGATTTGGGGTTTTTCACTCCTTATAATTGAGAGTGTTCTAGGGGTGGTCAAAATATATTGGACAATATTGTGGTGAAGGAATATCACCTGGTTAAATTTATTATTAGGGTTCTAGTTTAGTTATATTAAATTAGACTTTGTTTCATTACATCATGATATAGATTTTTCCTTGAATTATTCCAGAAGTGTGTTATGAAAATTAAATAGATTGTTGGTCATGGTTCCAGACAAGTGGTAAAACATGGTAAGTCTTTTATAAAGTGTAAATTTCTGACTTGGTTATATGTTAACTGGTAATAATTTAATTAATTATAAAATTTCTATAATTTATTATTTTATAATTATTGGTCATGAGTTTGAACCTCATTGAAATTGATGGTGGATTAGTGTATTTGGTAGACTCATAAAAATTAATTAGTCTTTTTTTGGATGGGAGTTGTCTCTGTTTGATTTAGGTGGCCCATATAATCTACCATAATGAATTATTCATAGTTTATTAGAATGTGATATAAAGTTCATCACCCTGGGTGAATGACCATTAATTCATAAATGAGTTATCAATAACATGTAAGGATTAAATATTAATGTTCCCCAAGTATTAATAATTTAACAAAACCATGTTTAATGTAACTTAATAGAATTACAAGGTTTATGATAGGACCTTGTGCACTAGACTGATTTTATCCATCGATGGATGAGGATTGGAAAACAATTATTTATTTATATTACATTGACCCCCTTGTGATTTTTATCAAGCTACATGAGACATAAAAAATATGATAACATGTATGATGTACTGATCAAAAGTGTGTATATGTGTATCCAATAAAACTATTTTTGATGTTTTGATTACATGTGTGTGCGTATCCCATGAGACCTGGTTTGATATATTGATCACACACATGTGTTCATATCCTACGAGAAGACGTTTGATGTTTTAATCTTATGTTGGTGTGTTTGTTTCTAATAAGACCTTATATTATGTTTTATTAAATGAGTAAACTTATGTATATTGTTATACCTTGTTTGACGATGATAAAATACATTTTTATGTTCCCAAAATTTTTTAATAATGATATACCGTGTTATTCCTATATATGTTATTCCATATTTTTATTACCTTTCCTTTGGTGGTGTTTCTCTACATATGACATGTGAAACGTCATGATATGGTTATCCCTTGGGGGGGGGTGAACTCTGCTTGCAATGGAATTGATGATGGACTAGATCATATGGTAGGGGAATAAGGGTATTGAGTCCAGATCGATTATAGGGAAATTGGGGTACAAGTACATTATAGACTTCAAATGAAATGTTCATTCACTGCCTTATGGATGACACGTTAAATATTATCACATTTACTTGAGGATACTGAGTGACATGTTGACTCAAATCCTTGCGGATGATGAGTGACATGTCATATTGATTTTTTATGGGTGTTGAGTGAAATATTTTCTTCATGACTTATGAATGATGAGTGTAATTTCAATTATCTTGGTTCGAAATTCTTGATTATTACTAATCCAATAAAATTATTCTTTTATCATGAAGATAAATTAGGTATGATCGGGGATATTGGAGGACTGGTAAGAAAACTAACTTGTGACACATATGTGTTATGTTAATTTCTTTTGATTTTGATAATTTTATGCTCCATTTTTTATATACTATTTCCCTTTTACCTTACATCAAGAATATAATAGGAATATACATTTTATTTGTCGGTTTGGTATTTTAAAACATTGGCGGTGTCTAACTGAGTTATACTCACACCTGAATTGGGAAACCAAGTAACTTTGGTACCCGACCATCCATCACTTGTTGCATGTATTAGTTGAGTTGAGTCTAAGGATTGATTTTTTATTGGGATATGTCATTATGATTTTAGAGAATATAGTTATTTGAGTATTAGAGTTGCATAGCCTCTCATAAGTTTATTTATTTCCTTCCATACATTTGTGATTGACCCGGTGGGTGATCTATGTCCTCATTTTCAATTATGACTATTGAGTATCTTGTTTCCACATTCATTAAAAAGAGAATATATGTTTATTAGTATCAAAATAGTCTTATTTATTATTTTACATGTTTATATATTTATTTTTTTATCATGAAATTTTAAGGAGGGAATAATATCCTTACAATCCTCATAGACCCTCGCTACAAGGTGCAGCCTATGATGAACGGGGAGGTAATCTTGAGGTCTTCTGGAACTCTGGATCAAACCCATTTTTTGGGGTTAGGATGTTAATGAATGGTATTATAAGTATATTTTTTACTTAATTCTGGGTAGTTTGTAACATGAAACATAAGAATGCATTAGATCTTGTGATGATACTCGGTCTGATGCATCGTAGACACCATTCTCGAGTGAAGTCTAGGTTACCAGGGCATGGGATAGATGTTATTGATTTTTAATGTAATGGTTATATTTTTTATACTCACGTGATAGATATTGTTTTGTGGTTTATAATTGATTATGGATTTGAATGTTAGCCATTTCACAAGAGGCATCACATGCATCATATTTGTAAAGTAGTTTTTACACGAGATAATTACTACTTGTGTGTGATTGTACTGAAGATGAAGGACTCAAAAAAATAGTGTTTAAAACATGTATTATTTTTTTCATGTATGATTTACTGATTAAATATTATTCGGCAGAACTCTATGCACATGTACTTATGATAACAGGTCATGTGAGACTACGGTGTGGTGTACCTTTGTGATGTTGATAATAAAAATAATGATGAGGATGCTGATGGTTTCCCTATATTTATATATGGTTAATTATACCTTGTTATGTTATTTTTTAGTGTTAATTGGATAAGTGAAGAGTTTCTATGAGTGAATATTAGATAATTTTGATCAATTAAGGTTTTAATTATATATAGTGTCAATTTATCCATATAACACCTATTGGCATTCTTCTTAATAAAAATATGTGTCTATAGCCCCTCAATGTGGATAGTATAATCACAAATACATTATAGAATTCCTATAGAGATGTCCATATATGATGTTTCATGGATTAATACCTTTTTTGAAACCTTATTGTAATATATGTGAAATGCCCTGGGGACTTTTAAATGCAACTATGGTTACTAGTGGCTGTTGTCCCATGTTGTGTAAAGGTAACATGATAGAGGATATTACTAATGAAGGGATAGTCAATATTAATTCCTTAAGGTATTTTCTAATTGATGAAAATTAATTGTTCATTTGAGTAACCTTTTTATAGATTATATGATGTTTTTTTATGTTTCCATGTAGACCAAAAGTATATATAACTTCGAGTTATAATACTCATAATATAAGGTTGGGTTTTAAAGTACTTAGATGATTGTGGAATTTAGGTAAATATCAGGGGTTACCTCGACTATTATGTTGGAATGAAACTCTCACAAAACATTGAGTGAAGATAAAAGGTGTGAATAAATAGGAGCTTTAGAAATGGGTGTTTGATCATCTATATGAATTAACACCCATGATAATGGTGGGGTGTGGAAAATCCCAACAAAAATGAGATACCAATCCTAAAGTACAATGATGATATTGCTTGGTTTTGGTGGTGCTATATTACCTGGTTGTGTGGTTTTTTAATGTATAATGTGAGTATATGATTGAATATTAATGAATCATGGGAAAATAACACTTTTTTGGAGTAAAAAGGGTTGATACCTTTCCTTCTATGGAAATTCTTAATGTGTGATCATTGAGGGATGTGGTTACGTGTGGAGTTGGTTGAATAATTGGAAAGGTGTGGTGAGGGGGAAACATGGGATTCCCTACATCCATTTATGAAATTAGAAGAGCTTATAGTGGTAGTTTATCAATATTTTTGTTTTAGATGCATTCATATGGTTAATAATCAGGATGTTTTTTGTAAAGACGATAGTGCTAGGTAGTCCATAAGGTTATGAGTGTAGACATGTATCTACAGTGAAATAAAAAACTAACAATGGATTAGTGAACTATCATGTAGAAAACCCAATTTTTTAATTTCTTTAGGTTTCATAGTTTAGAGTATTGGTTTGTTTTAGGTGAAAAGACCCATTAGTAGATCGACAAAAGCCCTTTTCACATATTTTTAATTGATTTTAACATAAATATTTATTAATTAATACCCATAAATAATGAGTCCCAGTGTATTTGAAAGACTAGGTTAAAAATAAATCAAATTGAGGAAAAAATATATATTTTTTATTTTATTCTGTATAATAAGATCATAAATCATTTCAAGCTCTTAAAATAGTATGGGATAACCTAGAAAATACATAGAAAAAATGGGTGAGCTAAAATGCCCAGTTAGGGAATAAACATGTCAAAGAAACCTAATATGTAAGTTAATTGAAAAACCATGATATCATAAAATTGAAGGCTCATGGGAAATCACATGAGGACATAACATAAAGGAAATGTTGTCATAATATCATGGAATCATAGGAAATGTTGTAAAATCATATAACATGACATAAACTAGAGTCAAGACTAACTTCCTAGATAATATTACATTGTGGAAAAATTATGATAATGTATTAGGTTTAATCCTTATTACAATACAAGATGTATCATAATACTAAAATAATTACCCAATTCATTATAGTGTTATATAAGGATACTTTTTTTACCATTTTAAAAGTTTATGATAGTTTTTTTCTTATATTTTTACTATTCATTATGAACGAAGTTAAGTTGAACCGATTATGTAATATATATAATTATGATTCCAAATATTTAATAGATTTTTTCAATTTAAATTCATAGAAGTGGTAGAATTTAATTTAAAATAGAACCCAAAATTGAAACAAAATGTTGTTTTTTGGAAAATGAATTTGTTAAGAAAAAAGTGATCTAATATTAATTACATGAATAAAAAGAATAATTATATGAATTTAAATTAAAAAATATAGATATATAATCTATAAATATAATTTAAATAATTACACATTAGGTTTTATTTTAAATAATTTAAATAGTGTAACATTATTAACATTAATATAGTATTTTGAAAAAACATATTTTATGCCTAAGAATCAACTTATACTACAATCTAGTATAAAGATGATTTAAAGGTAATTAATTTCATATCTGTAGACGCCGAAAAAAGTCCGCAACTCCTAGAGGAAGTTTCGAAATGGAAAAGCGAAGTCATATTTGGAATCAGAGGCCCGGTCTGGAGGCCCGGGAAGAGGTGCGTGAAATAAAGGAGGAATTGCGCGAAATATTGTTGTGCATGCAAAGCATCCCCGAGATTCACGTTATCAAGCCACCGGTGCGCGTAATTTTGCGCGCCCCGGTTCCGTGCTGTGAGGCTTTGCGCGCCGACGGTTCCCGCAGCGGAAACTTCCGCACGCCGCCTGGATTCCGCGCTGGCTGGGGCCTATAAATAGAAGGCGACCCCAGACGGTTTGGGAGTTGAGGAATTCGAATCGGCTCTCGAGCGTGCAATTCGACTCCCCCCGCGTGCAATATGACTTCCAGGTAATCCCCCTTTTCACACAACTTTGCCCCGAGGTTCGCCTTTGCGCGCAACTCCACCGCCTTTGGGGAATTTGCCTCCTCCTCCTGTTGCTTCCTTTGCGCATGATCATTGTCCTTTGCGTGCAATCCTCTTCTACACGCGCAATACCTTGCACGCAATTCCCTATCCGCGCCATACTTTGGCCCGATTGCGCGCCATCCTGGTGTTTTGTGTGAAAGCCTTCCTTTTGCGTGAAACACCCAGGACCCCTTTACCTTGATGCCCCTTGGCTTCCCTTCCGCATCGGCACGTGATGTCTTCCCTACCGGGCATGCGTGCCATGCGTTGTTTTCCCGTACGGCCTTCCAGGCTCGTATGAAGTAACCTCAAGGTCCCTTGGGCAGTGTTTCCCATTGCGTTGCTTTGCCTTATGCTTCTCCGCATAGGCACGGTAACGACTATTGCTTCTTCGCATAGCCTCGCTAACGTGGACCCCCCAGTGGTTCGCCCTGCGCCCCCCCTTTACCACGGACTTGCCGATGCCTTCCCTCCCACAAGGGGTAGAGGGAATTGGGCATGTAAGCCCTAGGGGTGTGGAGCGAACCCACCTCGTCCAAGCTATAGGATGTTAAACTGCTAAGCACCTCGACCTTAACACATGATGTTAAACTGTTGTCCGACCCCGTGATTCGCACACAGGGTCCCCCTAGGTTGGACATTTTTTACACCTCTCGTATCCACGACAATGGACTCTTCCTCGCATGGAATGATATCCTCCTTGTCGGAGTGGCGTTTGTCGACGGGGGAAGGGCTGCCTCAGAGCGTAAGTCCCATATCCACCAGGGGCCGCCTTAGAGTGTAAGCCCCATATCCACCATGGGCCGCCTCAGAGCATAAGCCCCATATCCACCATGGGTCACCTCAAAGCGTAAGCCCCATATCCACCATTGGCCATCTTAGAGCGTAAGCCCCATATCCACCATGGGTCACCTCAGAGCATAAGCCCTATATCCACCATGGGACGCCTTAGAGCGTAAGACCCATTCCAGCGAACTACGTGGACTTTGATCAGTGATAACGCACGGTACGTAGGAAGCCTCCACGAGGTTCAAGCCCACCACCCGGTCATTCCAACCTCTCCACGTCGGTTCCCTGACCACCATGGGCCGCCTCAGAGCATATACCCCATATCCACCATGGTCCGCCTCAGAGTGTAAGCCCCATTCTAGCGAACTATGTGGACTTTGATCCGTGCTAACGCATAGTACGTAAAAAGCCTCCACAAGGTTCAATCCCACCACCCGGTCATTCCGACCTCTCCACGTCGGTTCCCCGACCACCATGGGCCGCCTCAGAGCGTAAGCCCCATATCCACCATGGGCCGCCTCAGAGCGTAAGCCCCATATCCACCATGGGCCACCTCAGAGCGTAAGCCCCATATCCACCATGGGCTGCCTCAGAGCGTAAGCCCCATATCCACCATGGGCCGCCTCAGAGCGTAAGCCCCATATCCACCATGGGCCGCCTGAGAGTGTAAGCCCCATATCCACCATGGGCCGTCTCAGAGCATAAGCCCCATATCGATCATGGGCCGCCTCAGAGCGTAAGCCCCATATCCACCATGGGCCGCCTCAGAGCGTAAGCCCCATATCCCCCATGGGCCGCCTCAGAGCTTAAGCCCCATATCCACCATGGGCCGACTCAGAGCGTAATCCCCATATCCAGCATGGGCCGCCTCAGAGCGTAAGCCCCATATCCACCATGGGTCGCCTCAGAGCATAAGACCCATATCCCTCATCCCGAATGACGTTAAACTGTACGTTCTCGTCCCGCATGATGTTAAATTGTATTCCCCCTCTTGGGCCACCTCAGAGCATAAGCCCCATGCCTCACTCCATCATCTATCCTGATCCTTACCCGGGCCGCCACATCTCGGTGAGATCATGACACTCCACCCCACTCCACAGTATCCGATAAGCCGCCCAGATGCTGGCCCCAACATCGGTGTTCCCCCTAGGGGGTCCTTCAATCTAATCCACTCTCAGTGTTTCGATCAGTCCGGTTCGTCTCCGCAAGACGTTAAACTCGCGGCATACCCCATGTTGAACATGGGAAGCTGAGGAAAACCTCAGATGGTACAAATTCCTTGCGCTCGATGTGGGATACCTCGGGCTTCCGCGCCCTTGAGAAGCCCCGTGATAAGGGTCAGAAGACAGACATGCCAATCCCCAGCATCAAGACCTGCCAACGACACCCCAACATGACCTTTATCCTCACCGAAGGTTGTTGCCCCGATGAGACCCCTTGGAGCGTCTTGACAGAAGCAACGTAATTAACTGGCGTCCATGAAGATATGGAACTGGGAATGAGCTTCAGAAACCCGTCTTAAATCTATGAGGGAGACCCGGATTAGGTGATGAGCTCCGAGGAGGAATCCACGGAAGGAAGAACCAACATCCCATCATCCCGGTTTCGATCAAGGAGTAGACGTCCCTAAATAAGGAACGGATGCCGCCCGCCTTTGGAAAGGGGGAATGCGGGGCTGCGAGCCACGCGCCCTCCCATGGGTGACGGACACGCGCGCGTTCCCTGGTGTAAAAGCATTGGAAACAGAAAACGGTGAACCTGAAGTGAAGCTCTTCTCCTCAATATGGGGACAGGTAGCATTCAGGATTTCGGAAGATCAGCATGTCACCGGGTCCAGGTACCTATCACTGAGACGTGAAACCCACCAGGGGTTGAGGCGGTCAGGATGTTGTGCACTCCGTTCCACGATGTCGTCAGCATGAATCCCTCTCACCGACCATGAAAGACGGAATGACGTTGGGATATTGGTTGTAGATTTATTTTCTTGTTAGTACTAATGGGTTCATCTTCCTGCTTCCAGGAATCAGATCACTGCATCCGGAGCTCGATCGCCACCTGCCCACCGGCGTAGGGGCAGGGGAAGTACTGACGCGGCTACCTCGCGTGGTCCCTTCTTTTCCACAGTCTCTCCAGCTCCGATTTCCACGACTATCGGGCGCTCACGCCCCCTCTCCTCGTCAGAAATCATCTAGCGAAGGGGGATCCACGACTTGGTTCGTAGGTATGACGAGGAAGGGATCATCCCCACCAGGGGCCTGGCCCATTTGGATCTAGAGGCGGTTGATCCCCCTATCGTCGCCGCCCCCAAGGGCCGCGCAGGGAGCCGCTGCTCCCCACTCCGACGTTCAACCGCTTCGGGAGCCTATCCCCAGAGTGCCTTGACACATCCGTCCCCTACACCAATGAGGTGGGGGATGTCCAGGTCCGCCCGATCGGAGACACGTCCCAGGGGTTAATGGCAAGAACCCCCGCCAGGCTGCTTCGCCGTCATCGCCCGACTCCCCGGGATGAGGACCATGCAATCTTTATGCCCCCACCACCAGCTCCAACCAATCTGACCCTATGCCAGTTTCGGGCGCGATTGGAAGAGAATGCCCATCATGGGGCACCAACCTCAGCAGCCACTGTGTCCCGAGCCACTACTGACGCCTACTACCAGATCCCTGCACACGTTGAGCAGGGGTAGTCACATGCCCGACTAGGGTCGAGGCCCCGACCGCCCCACTGAAAGGTTGGGTCGACTCTCCCGGTCACGGGCACAGGAAATGGCCACCGCGGACCAATCCGCGGTAGTGCCACCCATCCTGAAGGCTCATTCCGTGTCACTGGTCTGGAAAGCCGAAGGCTCCTTCGTGATAGCTACGCTCCGGGTATGACTCCTTCCAGTGCCCACTGCACTGGGTATGAGGTCACTCCTCCAGCCCCTGGACATGGTCAGCCTCCAAGAGCCCCCTTCCCAGACAGAAGGAATTGAACTTACTCGTTTGATGAGGACCAGGTCCCCGACTATTTCCGTAGCACCTTGGAGAAGAGGATCGTGCGGCTGCCTGAGTGCCGGAAACCAGAAGTGGTACGTCTCACCGATCACCCTAACTACTGCCCTTATGAACGGATCCTGGGGCACACCATCCAGTGATGCTATGTGTTCAAGGACTGGCTCCAAGACCAGATTGACAACAACATAGTCTGGTTGGGCCCAGTACCGAAACAAGTGGCAGGTGTCTTCGCGATATCATATGGCAGCAACAGTAACGAGGATGAGTGCCAGTAGGTTTCCGACCGTGGGTCCTGGAAGTATAATGACTGGATGGCCCGTAGGACGGTTGCCCGTGCACATGGCATCATCCGTACCCGCCTAAGTCAGCCAGAGCCCTCAGAATCTGCGAGTGACACTTTGGCATCGTCGGCCCAGCCTACCTCTTCCCAGAAGAGCAAGTGGCGGTGCAAGAAAAAAGAACACGCCCTGCCATTGCCGTCATCTTCTTGCACGCCTGACGATTTCATGCCCCCAGAAATGGGGATCCCTATGAGGCCCCATCCAGTAGTGGATAACTCCTCGAGTGAAATCCCGAGGTACGCTTCGGTTAACACTGTAGAGTTGGTAAATCCCTTTTTGGCTCCCGACGATGAGGAACGCCAGGTGGACTTCCCCAATGTCCCCAGCCATCGCCAATGTCAGCGGAGCCGTGGCTACGTGAATCGCCGGGGCACGGTAGTCGTCACCTCCAGCCATGCCGTGCATGCTACTGAGACCAGGCATAAGCCCCGATACAGAGATCAGCACACATGGTCCCCTCACCCGGTGTCGACAGGTCTGCCTCCACCACCGTTTGTGTTGCTGGATCAGGCGGGACCACCTCGTCCGTGTCGCAGCCAGCCCTGCCCTGCCGCTAGTCGGCTACATCCTTCCGGTCCTAACGCGGTAGCCACCTCCTGGGCTTCCACTAGTGAACAATGAGATTTGCCCAGTACCAGTCAGTCACCGGTCCCGCCGGCAGGGCCCGTCATGCCTCCAATCGCAGAGCGGCCTCCTGTAAGCAGAAGCTCGCGTTTGGCTCGAAAGTATGATGTTCTGAAGGACCTGGCCAGAATTCCAGCAAGGATTTCTATCCTTGAGGACCTTCGACTGTCGTCGAAAATGCGCGAGGTGCTCGCAGAGGCTCTAAGGATCCCCCTCTAGTTTGAGACGAAGATGGCAGATGTAGAATCCTTCCACACTGAGGTGATTGAGGACGCCGAATGTCAGGCGGCCATCTCGTTTTCTGGTGAGGATGAAGACCCTCCCATACAGAGGAACATTCGACCACTGTACATCATCATCCTGTTCAATGGTGTGGAAGTTCACTGCTATCTTGTTGACACGAGTTTCAGGATTAACCTCATCCCAACTCGGACGCTGCGGAAACTGGGGTTGTCTGAGGACAATTTAACTGCCTCCGACCTCAGTATCCAGGCGTATGACAGGACCAAGAAAACTCCACTTAGCAAGATTTGTCTGAAGACCCAGTTCGGCGGCCTGATTGCCAATACCGAATTCATGGTTGTCTCTCAAGACACTGCCTAAAACGTATTGATGGGAAGGCCGTGGCTCCACCTTCACGCAGCGGTCCCCTCCTCATATCACCAGTGCCTCAAATAATCCCTTAAGGGTCGAGTGGGCATGCTACAGGGAGATGCGTCTCCTTTTGCCTCTTGTGAAGCCCGTTATCTGGACGCTGGATACTACAAGAGCAAGGATAAGCAGATCCTGGTAGGTGATGTCAATCCTGCCATTGTCGCGAGTGGTCCCTGGGCAAGATTGGATGACACATATGTCCTCCTAATCCATCGGTTGGAGGCTATGACCCCTGACATGGGACAATGATTTGTTGTTTTGGGTACCAGAGGAAGGCATATTTCCGATTCCAAGTGACAGTGGGAAATCACCTCGTACTCTTACACTATCCAGGCTCAGGTGATCCCCGAGCCTCCTACCCCTGTACGATATCGAGATGTTGGGCTCATGGAAACAACAGTATGTCATACGTGTCTGTTTTTCTGGGCCGGAATCGCTCCGTTCAAGCCAACACGCCACCACTTCTTTGATGTCATAATGTGTGGCCCCTTGGTTCGAAGTCCATATGGGATTGGATCAACCGCCTTTGTCGCCATGGTCTCCGTAGTGCATGGGTCCCCTGACGTGGCAACCTCTGCCGCCCAAGCCGTCACCAGCTTCCCATCTGAGTCTGGCAGCCCTGAAATGGCTACCCCCATGGATGACCCTTCCACAAGCGGAGATGAGGACATGGAAGATGCTCCTCCTGCCTTCGAGGAGGGCGTCCCTGCCATAGTCGACGAGTTAGTGCAGGTGAACCTCAGTAGCCAGGCGGACCCGAGACCCACACTGGTCAGTCCCGCTATGACCCCCAAGGAACGACAACAATACATGGAATTCCTCATATGACACCATGATGTGTTCGCCTGACATTATGACGAGATGCCAGGACTAGATCCCCAGGTAGCTGGCCACCGCCTAGGCCTTCCAGCAAACCATCGTGGGTTCAAGTAGCCTCCCAGAAAGATGCACCCCTCTCACGGTGCCATGGTTGTGGCTGAAGTTGATAAGCTCATCAAGGAAAACTTCATAAAAGAGGTCCAGTACCCCAGGTGGCTAGCCAACATTGTGCCGGTCAGGAAGAAGAATGGGCAGATCAGGGTCTGTATCGACTTCCGCGATCTCAATCGCCACTGTCCGAAGGATGACTTTCCCCTTCCCGTGGCAGATCTGTTGATCGATGCCATGACCAGGTTCCAAGACCTTTCCTTCATGGATGGGTACTCCAAGTACAACCAGATCCGGATGGACCCCGAGGATGAAGAGTTCACTACCTTTAGGGCCCCACAGGGTACTTTCTGCTACCAGGTTATGCCTTCGGCCTAAAGAATGCAGGTGCCACCTATCAACGGGCCATTCACCGCATATTCAAGCCGATTCTCGGGACGCTGGTGGAGTGTTACGTGGATTATCTGGTGGTTAAATCTCTTCAGTTCCAGGACCATCTCAAATACCTTGAGAAAGTGTTCTTCTTCCTCCGTTCTCGCCACTTGAAGATGAACCCGTTGAAGTGTGCCTTCGGGGTCACCTCTGGAAAGTTTCTTGGCTTCATTGTTATGTATCAAGGCATCGAGATCGACCCAGACAAGATCAAGGCCATCAGTCGGATGCCTCCCCCGAGTAATATTCAGGAGCTGAGAGGCCTTCAAGGACACTTAGCCTATATACGCCTTTTCATCGCAAATCTGGCCGGCAAGTGTAATCCCTTTTCCCGACTCATGAAGAAGGGTGCTGCCTACGAATGGGATGAAGGGTGTCAGATCTCTTTTGAGGAAATCAAGAAGTATCTGCTTCACCCTACGGTCTTGATGCCACCCATTTCTGGAAAGCCTCTAGTCCTTTACGTGACCACCCTGGAGCGATCCCTCAGTGAACTTTTCGCCTAGAAGAACAACGAGGGAACAGAGAAAAGCCTCTACTAACTCATCTTCATGCTCCTCGACGCGGAAATTAAATATTCCCCCATTGAGAAGAGTTACCCGACACTCGTATTTTCCATGAAGAAATTGCGGCACTACTTGCAGCACCACAAGGTACAACTGGTATCTCGGGTAGACCCGTTGAAATACATATTGAACCGACCTATGTTGACCGGCTGATTGGCGCGCTGGGTGGTGATCCTCCAGCAGTTCGACATCAGGTTCGTACCTCAGAAGGCTGCCAAAGGGTAGGCGTTGGAAGACTTCTTAGCTGCCCACCCCACCTCCGTGGACCAACCACTGGATCTGGGCTTTCCTGATGAGGCAATCCTCTCAGTCGATCACACCATCCCAGGCTGGAAGATGCACTTTGACGGTGCCTCCCGGAGCCCAATCGGTAGAAGGCTCAATGATCCTAGGCTCAACAGTGTGGGCCTGGGTATCGTCTTCATCACCCCAGAGCAAGCCATTCTGCTGTATTCATTTCGGTTGTCAGAAGGCTGCACCGACAATGAGGCAAAGTATCATGCCCTCATTACTGGCCTCGAGTTGGTTCTCGAGATTGACGTACCCCATCTCTATGTAAAGGGGGACTCTGAGCTAGTCATCAAGCAGGTCAATGGTGGCTATGCTGTGAGGAAGCCAGAACTCGTGCCATTGCTGGAGTGCACCCTCCGTCTAATGGATAAGTTCCCATCCCGGCCAGAGGTCGTTCACATTCCCCGGTCGTAGAACAGTCGAGCAAATGCTTTGTCCGTCCTGGCCGCATCACTTGCGGAGCCCGAACAGGATGACCTAATCGTCCACATGGTGCACCGTAGAGTCATTGTTCCTGTTATCTCAGAGGGCGATCGTGGCCCGCGAGTGAACCATCTCACCACTGGTGCACCTATGTCAGGGTCCCCGGGGGCTTCAGGCGTGGTAATCAGGATAGTTCCTGACTAGAGGACGCCCTTGGTTGAGTATCTCAAGCACGAAAATCTTTCGCCAGACCGAGCCGAGCGGGAACGAATCCGACGCTGCGCGCTGTAGTTCACCCTTCAGAGT
Source organism: Viscum album (assembly GCA_963277665.1). Classification (NCBI taxonomy): domain Eukaryota; kingdom Viridiplantae; phylum Streptophyta; class Magnoliopsida; order Santalales; family Viscaceae; genus Viscum; species Viscum album. Next base: position 1,908,440,290 of record OY728133.1, on the reverse strand, counting down.
GGTCCCAGCCTTGAGCAGCTCCTTTACAGGCACGAATTTGATGGTGTTCTCCTTCATTTTCTTCATGGAGTCAAGATCCCACAGGTCATGCAAGAAGTGCACGCTGATTCCTGTGGCGCCCACCAGGCCGGGTCGAAGTTGTCCCACCAGATTCGGAGGCTGGGATACTTCTGGCCCTCCATGATCCACGACTGCATTGAGTATGCCAAGAGGTGTCATGCGTTCCATGTTCATGCTAACTATGTGCATCAGCCACCGGAGCCTCTCCATACTACCAAGTATTCTTGGCCCTTTGCAGTCTGGGGGTTGGATGTCATGGGGCCTTACCCGCCGGCGACGACCCTCCAGTGCCGGTTCATCTAAACCACTATGGATTTCTTCTCGAAGTGGGCAGAGGAAATCCCACTCAGGGAAGTCAAGGCGTGTTCTATTGCTGACTTTGTGAGCTCCAATATCATCTATCGGTTTGGAGTTCCTCACGCTATCCTCACGGATAACAGAACTAACTTCTGAGCAGCTGAGCTGAAGAAATTGTATGCCAAGTACAACATTCGCTCTAATCACACCTCCCACTATAATGCGCAGGCGAATGGACAGATCGAGGCGTTTAACAAAACCCTCTCTAACATTTTGCAAAAGGTGGTTAGTCAGAATAAGAAAAGTTGTCCGGACAAGCTCCCCAACGCCCTCTGGGCTTATAGGACGATGACTCGTAACTCCACCCAGGTGAATCCGTATTCCCTGGTGTACGGAGCTGAGGCCGTCCAACCCATCGAGATCTAGTTGACCTCATTACGCAAGGCGGTCTACGACCAGCAAGTGCTGGACAGAGTTACTGAAATTTGTCTCGCCGAATTGGAAGCGCTGGGCGAAAGTAGGCTTCGCGCTTTACATAACTTGGAATGGCATCAGAGCAGGATGGCTCGAGCTTTCAATAAGAAGGTTCGCCTCTGCTCCTTCCTGCAAGGTGGCCTGGTACTGGCTCTCAAAGCACCAATGATCCCTGATAGGAAACCACCCAAGTTGGAGCCTAAATGGTAGGGGCCTTTTATTGTCCATAAGGTCTATCCCAATGGTCCATATTCCCTGGAGACTATGGATGGTGAGCGCATAACTCCTCACACCAACGCCAGGTTCCTCAAGCAGTACTTTGCCTAGGGTTTTTTGAGGTCCAGCATGAACTTAAACTGTATGGTCCAGCATGACCTTAAACTGTATGGTCCAGCACGACCCTAAAATGCACCCTGGTCCGAGTTCTAAGACCTAAAACTAAGATCCGTATTTCGTCCAGCATGACGTTAAAATGCCTTTCAAGAACTACTTGTGGCTTGATTCTCATCCTAATGAGATACATAGGAACGCCCAGACATTTCGTCTTGGGTCCAGCCCTAGGGTTTTTCCTGGTCCAGCATGACCATAAACTGTATGGTCCAGTATGAACTTAAACTGTATGGTCCAGCAGAACCCTAAACTGCACCCTGGTCCGAGTTATAAGACCTAAAACTAAGATCCGTATTTTGTCCAGCATGACGTTAAACTGCCTTTCAAGAACTACATGTGGCTTGATTCTGATCCTAATGAGATACATAGGAACGCCTGGACATTTCATCTTGGGTCTAGCCCCAGGGTTTTTCTAGGTCCATCATGACCTTAAACTATATGGTCCAGCATGACCTTAAACTGTATAGTCCAGCACGACCCTAAACTGCACCCTGGTCCGACTTCTAAGACCTAAAACTAATATCCGTATTTCTTCCAGCATGACGTTAAACTGCCTGTCAAGAACTACGTGTGCCTTGATTCTCATCCTAATGAGATACGTAGGAACTCCCAGACATTTCATCCCGGGTCCAGCCCCAAAAGCGCCCAGGAGCCCCCAAAAGCGCCCAGGATCCCCAAAAGTGTCCAGGAGCGCCCAAAAACGCCCAAAAGCGCCCAGGAGCGCCCAAAAGCGCCCAGGAGCGCCCAAAAGCACCCAGAAGTGGCCAACTGCGCCCAGGAGCGTCCAGGAGCGCCCAGGAGCGCCCAGGAGGGCCTAGGAGCACCCAAGAGATCCCAAGATCCCCCGGTTGCCTCGGTCTCTTGGCCTGCCTTTCCTTTGGGAACCTGCCATCTTTTGGCCGCTCTCAAATTGAGCCCTTAGACCCTTTCCAATGGTCTGCTAATGTGGGCAGAGTACTCTGGTCTAGGACCTGGAGTGTCAGACTTGACTTAGACAAGTTTTCGTCCACTTTCCATGTTTCATGTTCCCCTTCATTCAGGCCCCACCATCCTTCACACCCGGAGGGACCCCCAAGAACGGCCTGGATACAACGCCTAAGGGCTCTCCTAACGTCACGGGCCAACGCCCCTTAGGGTTTCGGGGCGGAAAATTGATAGAAATACCATGTTGAGAATATGGTCAGTGGTTGATACTCATTTGTTTTCCCCTACTTCTAGGCTAACGCGACAGGATGCTATGTTGCGAACATGGTCAGCAGTAATCCTTGGTCGTCACGACGGTTTACTTGGGCCTTGAATGTTGCTTGCATAGTTCACACTGTGTTCCACCCCCACCGTGTCAAGGTGGAATCTCAACACTCCTTGTACTAACCCTCAGTAGACCCCCGCACATCAGACAGACCGAGCTGCGTAACGATGTCTCTCGGGGCTCCCGCGATCTGAGTGCTAGAGTATGTGCTTGTGTTTTTTCTCTATAGGTTGCATGTAGCCTGACCCTCATCCCCACAGGGAATGAGGGGTCACCCAGACATTGCGTTTCGGGACCAACATTGCTGGGAGCTAGCATCTCCTACCCCTCCCTGATTGTTGAACCCTCGTAGGCCCCTTTGGCCTGAGGCTCCTCTCTTGGAACCGCACACAGTGATGGTATGGGATTACGCACTCACCCGTATCTGGTATGCTATATCACATCATGCGTGTTCCTAACGGTCCAAACCTTATGACATTAAACTGTGTTGTTGGTCCAAACCATATGACCTTAAACTGTGTTGTTGGTCCAAACCATATGACCTTAAACTGTGTTGTTGGTCCAAACCATATGACCTTAAACTGTGTTGTTGGTCCAAACCATATGACCTTAAACTGTGTTGTTAGTCCAAACCATATGACCTTAAACTGTGTTGTTGGTCCAAACCATATGACCTTAAACTATGTTGTAGGTCCAAACCTTACGACCTTAAACTGTGCTGCCATTCAAAACCTTACGACCATAAACTGTACTAATGGTCCAAACCTTACGACCTTAAACTGTGCTGGCGGTCAAAACCATATGACCTTAAACTGTGTTTTTGGTCCAAACCATACGACCTTAAACTATGTTTCTATTCCAAACTATACGACCATAAACTATGATGATATCGTCCTGGCTGCACGACGAAAAATGGCACCGCCGCCCGCTATGGCTTGATTACTATGGAGACACCAGGAACTTCTACCCTAGGTCAGTCTCCCCACAAAATAAAAACCATTTACCTTCAAGGAAAAACAAGATATATCAAATTCCACTTCTTTTAGTGCGAGATCTAGACCCACACGACTCCTTCGTCCATTGTGCAGGCGCCATATTGCGCCATGCTGCCTTTCAAGAACTACATATGGCTTGATTATCATCCTTATGAGATACGTAGGAGCGCCTGGGAACTTGCCCACAGGCCCAGCCTAACCTTTTCTGGTCCGATTTCTAAGACCTAAAACTAAGATCCTTTGCCCGTCTTTCTCCGAATCGGTCTCTCTTGTGGGATTGTACGGTGTGGTGCGGGATTATGTCCTCATTCACGTCGGGTTACTCGCCGTGCTGTGACTGTCCCCAAATGAGATGTGTCCTCCGTCCGACACGATGTTAAACTATATTTCGTCCATCATGACGTTAAACTGCCTTTGAAGAACTACGTGTGGCTTGATCCTCCTCCTAATGAGATATGTAGGAACGCCCAGACATTTCGTCTTGGGTCCAGCCCCAGGGATTACCAAACCCCATCCCTCCTTATTGTTGGCCCCTCACCCTGACTTCGTGGGAAGTGGTGTAATCTTGAAATCCACCACGAATAAGTTCGGGATGCCCCATAGTAGTAATGGGAAGCGACAAGTTCTCTCGCCAGAGAGGACCTGCCTGAAAATTGGGAAAACCCATGACTAGGTTGGGACGTCCGCCTAATGCTCCTCTGCCACAGTGGCGCAATTTCTGGAGTGTTGGACTCTGTTCGAAAAAACCATAACTCCACCTTCCATGCTTTGCATGCCCCTTTATTTGGATCCTCATTCTCATTTATGTTTGACGGGACCCCCTAACAGTATGGATGACAGACCTACGGTTCGCCTACTGTCCTAGGCCAACGTTCCAGAGGACTGGTCATTTTTGACGGGACACCCTAACAGTATGGGTGACAGAATTTGGTCTACCTGCTGCCACAATATGGATGATAGACCTTTTTTCCACCTATTATAGCAACATAGATGATAGACCTATAGTCCGCCTGCTGTCCTCGACCAACGTTTCGGGAAACTGACCGACGATATTTGAGTTAGGCCCCATGTTGCGAACATGGTCAGCGGTCAGCCCTCATTTACTATCCCCACTCCAGGCCAACAAGATATGTATATTGTGTTTCCGTCATGGTTAACAGTTATCCTCCATCGTCGCATCCCATAGTGTTTCAAATTCGGGTAGCGTGATTCACATTTTCTTTCCATCTCACTATATTCGGATGGATTTTAATGCCCCCGACATTTCCTAGCTCATGTGTTAGAGCACATTGGGAAGGTGATGTATCAATCAATCTGAGGTCTTCTCCTCAGAAATCCAGGCCCAATTTCGGATGCCTGAGGCTTGGTCAATGCCCCGTAGTTGGGCGAGATGATGACCCAAGTATCCTTTGCTTCTCGCATTGGGTGCGACCCACAAGAGCTTAGTGATGGGTTGTTAGTAATTTTGGAATTGTGGTTGAGCATATTAAACCAAGATAAATTGATTTGGCCATGTATTGGATTGAGATGGTGAGCAGTACAAGAAAGCGGTTCATGAGATGGCCAAAACAAGGCCCTTAATGATCGGTGCGCTAAATCGACCTTTCCATCACTGCTACCCTTTGGCTGGTAGCCTCCATGACCACTTCTCACTCCTCGAAGAATCTATCCTCGTCAATCGCCGTAGAGCGCAGCTCGCCAATCGAAGCTTGTGCCTGCGCCCGCTCGGTTTAATGTCCGGTCATCTGGTGACTCGCCTCCATCAGTTGTTCCTGCATGTCAGCTAGCTGGGCCGTCAGTTGGTCCACCAGCTCATAGCATGTTGCGATTAAGGAATCCTTATCTGCCGTCTGCCCTTCGAGGTGCCAGACCTCCTGTTCCGCCCTCAGCAATGCTCAGGCACTCACCGATCTTTCCCGACATTGGGAAACATCGGCGCGCCGGCTGCTCTCGCGTATCTTCTCGGCCATGTAATCACGAACCATCAGATGAAGGCGCTGAGCGTCAGCCCCTCCGGCGCACAGGAAGCGTAGCCAGGCCTGGAGTGATCCCATCTGCCTCAGCCAATCCAACTGGGGTTGTCTGAGAAAGCGTCGGATACACTCCCAACCTTTGTGCCATGTCATCCGGCTCTCCTCGGATGCCTCTGAGTCCGAGTCATCTACCTCCTCAGGGTTAGCGGGTCGGTATGTAGGAAAGGCAGCCACCAGATCCGTAACAGGATCTGCCCCAGGGATGTCTTCATGAGGAATAAGATCCTCAACGTCCGGGAGACCTTCCTCTCTCGCCCCAACAGTGACGGTTCCCCCAACAGATTCCAGCCCCGCCTCAGGAACATCACCACTGACGTCCACTGCCCCCTGCTCACCAGTTTCCAGGGTTGACCCAGTGTAGGGAGCTTGTTCTGAATGAGGTGGTATGTACGCCACTGGTCCGCTCACGGATGGCCCGGGCTCCACAGACTGACGAGCCTCCAATGTTGATATCACTGTGCAAGGCGTACACTGATTAGTGGGGATCTTTTTATAACAAGTGCCAGTAGTGAAGCGTGAGACTTACAGGAGTCCAGAGCATCGGTCTCCAGCGTTCTGGCCGCTGCAGGAGCTGCCATGATGGGAGACCCCTCTGCGCTTGTTAGTTCAATGATGGGTGTCGGATCCCCATCATGTCCCACCGGTTCCTCTCCTCCCTCCTCTGGTGGGGATGCCAGTCCAACACTCATCCTCTCCTATGTAAGGGAAAGAGACGGTTTAGAAATTGGAAAGAAGAATGGATGAAGAAGGAAAGTGAATGAAGAGACAAACCTCGAGTATCTCGGTTATGTCGAGATCAAAGCCGACAATCTCTCCGATCTCTTGGAGACTCCCCTGGTAGGTCGCCCCTTGCGACCCCTCATCATCGGGTTCTCCTTATTCTTCTTCTTCTCCTTTTCCGTCGTCTTCTCCGGTCTCCTCCCCCTCCGACTCCTCATCGCTGTCGCCTTCTCCCGACGGAATCACTTCTGGATCGTGCTCCTGGCCAAGAATCACTTTCACTAGGAAAGGTGGCTCCGCACGCCGACCCCTTTGGCGTGCGTATGTGTCCATGGCCATCAGGTAAGAATGCCGCCAATGGAAATTTACCCGGTCGGTACTCGAACAAGCCCGACCTCTGGCACCTGGATCCCATTTTGAAAGATCTTCTGCCATCGACTTCGACGCTCAACAATTGCCGCAGGGTCATCCAGGCCGACCACAGTGCCGGGAAAATTGTATCTTGGGAAGGTTCGAGTTGGTATCTTATCTGCTTCTCGGGCAGTTCCCTGGCCGCCTCATGTTCCCCCCTATGGGCAACGAGGTCACGGCGGCGCTGCGTGATGTTCCTACTGCTAAAGTCCCGGCCTGCGCAGGCCTCGCTGCCTGACGCACCCCTGGTTCCCCTCTTCCAGCATCCCTTTGCCTTCTCCCCCATTGCCCGGTTTCCGTGCGAGTAACCTCAAGTTGGCGGACTCACTTGCGTAAAAGCCCCTCAGGGTACGCATTTGTCCAGTGTTCGACATACTCGGTTGGTAAGTCAGCATCAACCCCGTTGGGAGGAAGAGAAATGGCTTCGCCAGAGCCAAAAGTGGTAAAAATCAACCACATATGGCATAGAACGTAGGGATTCTTCTCCTTCCAGACAGCCGTGAATACCTTCTTCGGCATTTGTTGAAGGCACCCGAACTGCCTGGCGAATCGGGATGGCACGTAGGGCTCGCAGATCACCTTCCTGTCGATCCGAGTCATGAGAACCCCTCCTCGAATGCTCTAGAAATATTCCTGTTGTTCCAGAGAGTCTCGCCCATTGTACACCATCTGGAGGAACGAGGTGGGGAACGGGATAAAGTGGAAGTTGGTATGGTGACCGATGCGGATCCTCACGCCCTCCTCATTGAGCGTCATCGGCGCCACCCCTGCGATGTTCAGCAAGGACGGTCGCAGGCCATTGCCCGGAGGACGGATGGCATTTGGGAAATTGTACCCACTGAGGTGAGCCACCACCCACCCTTGGAAGATCTGGAAGGGGCCATATACTCTCCGAGGCGACCCCCCTCATGAGATGTGCCCCAAGATGGCATACAGCTTAGCCAGTACGGGGACACCCAAGTTGAACCGTTTGTTGGCGGCCATGGTGCCCGCCATGACTAGTGTTGCTGGAGGGACACCCATCCTCATGTCCCACACTGGTAGGAGCCACCCGCTCAGGAAGGTGGCAAGGAACCCAGCATACTGAAAATTTGGGTCCTGGGCCTCAATGACGCGATAGCCCCATGATTGGTATTGCCCCGCCTCCAGGGTCCTCCAGTATGACCCATCCCTGCTCCTCTGATCCGCGGTTGGGCACCGTTTACCCCAAACCAACATCTTGACGGCCGAATCCTTCTCAAGGAACAGGCTGAACCAGCCCTTGTAGGTGATGTCCTTCAGGAATTCCTTGACCCCTAGCCTCTCTTTGTCCATCTCCAGAAAGTGCCACGTCAGCATAGGCGTCCGTGACCTGTCTTCCTAGGTGTTCTTTGGTGGAACGAACTCGTCATATTGGTAGCCCTACAGTCGTATACCCCCGATGCAGTGAAAGTCCCAGAGGCTGATGCTGACTTCCCCATGATGAAGGTGGAATGTATTGGTATCAGGAGACCACCAGGTGAAGAGCTCCGGCCCGAGCTCAGGTTGACGGTGGAAGTGGAACTGCGACATCCATACCGCCTCGAACAAGACAATATACCACAGTTCATCCTCGAACTGGTTGCAGTTATGGTGAACCTAGAACAGCCAGGCCCATTCACTGGTAAAGTTTCCCCCGGACCGAAGGTCCCAATCCTTCAGCCAGCCCTTCGCGTCATCCGTGACGCTCTCATGGAACATGCTCGCGTAGAGGGCCGGAAAATTCTCTGCGATAGGCTCATCCCTAGTAATGGTCCTGGTCCTCGGGTTTAGAACATATACGTCCATATTTTTGGTTTTCCTGGCAGGACAACCATTGTTGGTGATGTTGTAGCGAGGAAGCTCGTCCTCCCGGGTCACCCATGACCGCGGTGTGTCCACCTCGAAGTCCGGCAGGGGCAATTCCTCTAGAATGCAAAAATTCCAGAGCGGGAGGTTGTCAGACAGCGGATACATCTTCTGTGCTAGGGTCAACAGATTGAACAAGGTCAGATTGTTGGAAACGATCACCTTGGCGCCATAAACCTCCTCATTCGTCGCCATTTCGGTTTTGCGAGCGGTGACTTCCCCCTCATCAAATCGGTTTGCGGCCATCTCGAATATTTCGGGAGTTGCACAAAATCAGGATGTAGTGAACGGAATCAAAGAGTGATGCGCGAAATCCTAGAGTGGAGCACGCAATTGGCGGGCTAATCATGGAAGATCCCAAGTAGGCGTGCAAGGACGGCCAAAATTCGGAAGGAATTCCATGCTGCCAAAGCATTTTTACGCGCAGCCGCGAGAGCGATTTCACGCACGAGAGCTATAAGCCTATCGCGCGGAAAAGATGTGGTATGGATCTGGGACCCATCTCCCCTTTTTATAGGTGAGGCCAGGGTTTCGCACCGCGCGGAAAGTAAATTCTGCACCGATCCGGTGTTTTGCGCGCTGTGTGGGTTTGCGCGCAAAGCGCCTTGGACTAGCTCTACTTCGGCGTTTCAGCATTTCCCTCGGAATTTGATCGTTGCGACCTCTCGCCGATCCAATTCCAAGGGGGGCATTTTTAGACGCCGAAAAAAGTCCGCAACTCCCAGAGGAAGTTTCGAAATGGCAAAGAGAAGTCATATTCGGAATTAGAGGCCCGGTCTGGAGGCCCGGGAAGAGGTGCGCTAAATAAAGGAGGACTTGCGTGAAAAATTGTTGTGCGCGTGAAGCATCCCCAGGATTCACGTAATCAAGCCGCTGCTGCGCGCAATTTTGTGCGCCCCAGTTCCGCGCGATGAGGCTTTGCGCACTGACAGTTCCCGCTGTGGAAACTTCCTTGCGCCGCCTGGATTCCGCGCCGGCTGGGGCCTATAAATAAAAGGCGACCCAGACGGTTTGGGGGTTGAGGAATTCGGATCGGCTCTCGGGCGCACAATTCGACTCCCCCCGCACGCAATATGACTTCTAGGTAATCCCCCTTTTCGCGCAACTTTACCCCGGGGTTCCCCTTTGCACGCAAATCCACCAGCTTCGGTGAATTTGCTTCCTCCTCCCATTGCTTCCCTTGCACGCGATCATTGTCCCTTGCACACAATCCTCTTCTACGCGCGCAATACCTTGCGTGCAATTCCCTATCCGCACCATACATTGGCCCGATTGCGCGCCATCCCGCTGTTTTGTGCGCAAGCCTTCCTTTTGCGCGCAACACCCAGGACCCCATTACCTTGACGCACATTGGCTGCCCTTCCACGCCGTTACGTGATGTCTTCCCTACCGGGCATGCGCGCCATGCATTGTTTTCCCGTACGACCATCCAGGCTCGTACGAAGTAACCTCAAGGTCCCTTGGGCGGTGTTTCCCGTTGTGTTGCTTTTCCTTATGCTTCTCTGCATAGGCATGCTAACGACTATTGCTTCTTCGCATAGCCACGCTAACGTGGACCCCACCATGGTTCACCCTGCAGCCCCCCTTCATCAGGGCCTTTCCGATGCCTTCCCTCCCACAAGGGGTAGAGGGCATTGGGCATGTAAGCCCTAGGGGTGTGGAGAGAACCCACCTCGTCCAAGCTGTAGGATGTTAAACTGCTAAGCACATCGTCCTTAACACATGACGTTAAAATGTGGTCCGACCCCGTGCTTCGCACGAAGGGTCCCCCCAGCTCGGACATTTTTTACGCCTCTCGTCTCCACGGGAATGGACTCTTCCTCGCATGGAATGCGATCCTCCTTTTTGGAGTGGAGTTTGTCCACGGGGGAAGGGCTGCCTCAGAGCGTAAGCCCCTAACGCCTCTTATGGAAGATTTCACCCATGCATTTCCATACTCCCCCCCTGCCAAGGCCATTGGAGTCCCTTTCCCACTGTGCTTTGTCGCACCACGGGCCTCCACCCTAGAGTAAGCCCCGGCACCCATGGCCGCTAACCACACATAAGCCCCTGTTTCCTCCCAGGGACGCTAACCTCACATAAGCCCCTGTTTCCTCTTCAGGCCGCTAACCATGCATAAGACCCTGTTTCCTCTTTGGGCCACTCAACGCGTAAGCCCCATTCCGCTTCTCACGGATGCACCCTTCGCGACGTAATCGTCTGGTCTTTTGATGCCTCTTGTTTCCCACACCGAGCATGACTCACATGGGCTTAGAGTGCGCATCCACCATGACATCCTCCTATGGGCCGCCTCAGAGTGTAAGCCCCATTCTAGCGAACTACGTGGACTTTGATCTGTGCTAACGCACGGTACGTAAGAAGCCTCCATGAGGTTCAAGCCCACCACCCGGTCATTCTGAGTTCTCCATGTTAGTTCCCCGACCACCATGGTCTGCCTCAGAGCATAAGCCCCATATCCACCATGGGCCGCCTCAGAGCGTAAGCCCCGTATCCACCATGGTCCGCCTTAGAGCGTAAGCCCCATATCCACCATGGGCCGCCTCAGAGCGTAAGCCCCATACCCACCATGGGCCGCCTCAGAGCATAAGCCCCATATCCACCATGGGCTGCCTTAGAGAGTAAGACCCATATCCACCATGGGCTGCCTCAGAGCGTAAGCCCCATGACAGCGAACTACGTGGACTTTGATCCATGCTAACGCACGGTACGTAGGAAGCCTCCACGAGGTTCAAGCCCACCACCCGGTCGTTCCGACCTCTCCACTTCGGTTCCCCGACCACCATGGGCCACCTCAGAGAGTAAGCCCCATATCCACCTTGGGCCACCTCAGAGCGTATGCCCCATATCCATCATGGGCCGCCTCAGAGCGTAAGCCCCATCCACCATTGCCTCTCCCTAGCGGAACCTGGGAAGCACCCTGGCGTAAGCCCTAATCCATCCCGAACTACGTGGACTTTGATTCCCGGCCACGGGGATACGTCGGAAGCCTCCACGAGGTTCAAGCCCACCACCCAGTTGTTCCGACCTCTTCACGTCAGTTCACTAACCACTATGGGCCGCCTCAGAGCGTAAGCCCCATATCCACCATGGGCCGCCTAAGAACGTAAGCCCCATATCCACCATGGGCCGCCTCAGAGCGTAAGACCCATATCCACCATGGGTCGCCTCAGAGCAGAGGCCCCATATCCACAATGAGCTACCTCAGAGCGCAAGCCCCATATCCACCATGGGCCACCTTAGAGCATAATCCCCATATCCCTCATCCCGCATGACGTTAAACTGTACTCCCTAGTCCCCCATGACTTTAAACTGTATTCCCCCTTCTGGGCCGCCTCAGAGCATAAGCCCCATGCCTCACTCCATCATCCATCCTGATCCTTACCTGGGCCGCCACATCCCGGTGAGATCATGCCACTCCACCCCACTCTACAGTATCCAGGAAGCCGCCCATGTGCTGGCCCCAACATCGGTGTTCCCCCTAGGGGGTCCTTCAATCTGATCCACTCTCAGTGTTTCAATCAGTCCGGTCCATCTCCACAAGACGTTAAACTCGTGGAATACCCCGTGTTGAACATGGGAAGCTGATGAAAACCTCAGATGCTACACATTCCCCGCGTTCGATGTGATATGCCTCGGGCTTCCGCGGCCTCGAGAAGCCCCGTGATAAGGGTCAGAAGATAGACATGCCAATCCCCAGCATCAAGACATTCCAACGACACCCCAACATGACCTTTCTCTTCACCGAAGGTTGCTTCCCCGACGAGACCCCTTGGAGTGTCTTGACGGAAGCAGCGTAATTAACTGGTTTCCATGCAGATATGGCACCGGGAATGAGCTTCATGAACCTGTCTTAAATCTATGAGGGAGACCCGGATTAGGTGACGAGCTCCGAGGAGGAATCCACGAAAGGAAGAACCAATATGTCATGATGGTTGTATACAAAACAATCCAAAGGACTCCAGCTACACCTACTCTATTTTTGATTATTACACAATGTGAATATTTCCCCGGAGTATCCCATGTCAAGGAGGACTTTTACTTACAGGAAATTAACAAAACTCTTAGTGGCCATGCATTGGAATTCTCCCCTACATTTCTTCTTCTATATATCTGTGCTGATGATGAATTCCTCACTGACGATCTAGGGGGAATCCATATGATCAAATCTATTAAACTACTACCACAATGCTTCCCTACTTTGCAAATTTTATCTTACATAAATAAAAGATAGAAATAGGAAATCCATGACATTATCCACCTTTAACATAATATATTGATTACTAGTGTTCAGCATATCCATAGAAATTTCCTTCTTCCAGAAGATCAAGAAATTCTGATTGGAAGGGGTTGCATGAAAGGCAGCATGCATACCAACATTTCTAGTGTACTCATCTATTTTGATAGGATTCTATTTGGGTTACTGAAAAGTAGAAATGAAGGCCTTCTGTTTCTTAATTTCAATAACTATGAAGTTTTTCTTCACCTGAGTTCCAATTCCTTAGGTGTTATAGATGAGGATCAGATTCAATGAAACATGTATGGCCTAGTTTGGACCCCTAGAAAATTGGTCTCATGAATGTGGGAGGATACAATCTCTTGAATAAATCATGATATTACTTTGTAAAAACTCCAGTTGACATTGAAACAACAGTGGAAACTATAGAAGACGAGATCCGATGAGTCCATAGGTATTTCTCTTTCACCTTGCATAGAGGGGATTGTGTGCATCACTTTTAGCCATCTAGAATAACTAGACCACCACTCATTTCATCCCCAATAATAGAGATGGATGTTGTATAGGGAGAAAATAATATTAAAGAACCATAGATACAGGTCGAAAACAGGTCCAAGATAGACCTGAGGGATTTTGAGGGATAATTTTCTTCACTATACACAACCAAAGATTCATCCACATGGGAATAGGGGATAGGTGAAGGGGACATAAAAGGTATATACCTAGACAATTATATCATGTTCTATTAATTCCCCACCCAAGAAAACTTGAGGGCCTCGTGGGGGATGAAACCACCTCCAAATAAGGCCAACATTAGAAGGAAAGGGAATTTCAAGGCACCCATCACCAAGTTTAGGTAGGAGGCGGAAGATATAGGAACACCTAGAGAGTGAGGAGGGTTTTCATTAATGGTCGTAAGGTTGGTCTTATGCGGTTCATGATCAGATACCGACTTAGGATGATCAACCTTAGATACCACCCGATTAGAAGGGGCATGATACTGATTAGGTTCTAGGAAAATAGTTTGATATAGAGGCTGGGACACCTCCCTATTGGAATTTGATCGAGATGGAAGGGGAGCCTGAAAATGGCCACCCCGCCTCTCATTCTTATAGACCTACACAGAGTGAACCTTTGGGGAGAAGAATTAGAAAAACCTTGGGATCACTATGTTAACAAATAATGGCTCTGGTTGATCTTCTCCTTCACCGTTAGGGATATCAATTTCGGGAGGTGTAGGTAAATATCCATCTCCATAAATATACAAGAAACTGAAGAATCCATGTTTCACCATGTACTATCATCCACACATAGGAAACGTCCTAGAGATTCCCCTGGAACCATTATGAAAAGGCAAGGGTAGACCAAACAAGATTATCCATATAGAAGTATGAGGGATTTACCTCTCATTTTGTGCCTCTAGTGACCACTTGGCCAGACTAAACCACCACCACCCTATAAGCCGAGGGGCTCTGCACCATACATGGAAGAAGTCCTCCCCAGACATGAGAATCAGAAAAAAGGAGATCTGATGCACCGCTGAAACATAAGATGGAAGAGAGAGCCCCCAGGAGTCGAACAATTTCTTGAAATCTAGTTGGGTAGGTTTTTCAGATCCCAAACGATCTACAAGAGTCCATTTGAGTTATCCTATTGCATCCACATAAGAGTCTGCCGAGATCTCCACCATTAGATGATGACCATCCCTTATAATGGACAAGGCAACCTACCACACCTTAATGAAGTAGGGGAGACAATAACTATGAGAAGGGCCTCACATGGCATCTTGGAAGGATAGAACACCCCAATGATCAATAGGAAAATGGTAAATTGAAACCTGAAGTAGGGGAGAAGCACGTCGAGGGACTGAATGACCTAGATCGAAAAACAACACCTCTTGAACCCTCATCTGGTTCGGGGAAGAAGGGATAGTAATGGTCGGTAAGATTTGAAATCCCTTTGGTGCGTGAGGTGAATTATCCTCTATGACTTCCATTTTGTTCATAAATAGTTTTATGAATTTCCAATGTATAACCCTAGGAAGTTTCAAAACAGGTGTACAATAAAGAAAATTATAATACACAATGGGATGATTTATTCTGTCTAAATCAACCATTTTATGAGTTATTATCCTACGGTACAACTATTGGAGAGCCACATCCAATTGTAGTGTCCATAAAATGATGTAATTCCTTATAAACCACTCTCTATATACTTCACTAAAATTATTTTATTTTTCTAAAATTTGTATCCTTATATATATACATATCTTTATATTTATCAATAAATTATTTTTTTCCTAATTAAATAATAAAAATAATAATAATTACTAGGTTTGATAACAATTATATTGACCCAACCCTTGTATTCATATTATTAAATGGTTCTCAATACAAACATCTATTAATTACAACCCAAAGATCACAAGGACATGTCTATTTGGAAGACAAGGTTTATAATGCATAAGAGGGAGGATAAAATAAAAACCCTTTATTTTATTCTCTATAATGATATCCTAAATCTTTTATAGATCATAAAAATTCATGGGATAATATAGGGAACCCATAGATAAAAAGGGTTGAGCTAAAAAGACCAGTAGGGAAATAAACATGACAATGAAACATAACTTGCGAGCCTAGTGTAAAACAAGATATCATAAGAGAGATGGATCAAGTGTAATTACATGGGGGAATAACATAAAGAAAATGACATCATAAGATCATGGAATCATCTAAAATATGGATGAAACATATAACATGACATAAAAATGAGTAAAAGGAAACAACATTGACAATATCACATAGTGGGAAAATCCCCATATTGTATTTGGTTTACTCCCTAATCATATACATGATGTCTCATGGGATGAAAAAATTACCTAATGAATTTGTGTGATATATAACAATGAACAGCATAACATGTTCATGATTATGTGTTGCACAAAAATTAAATAAATTATAATTCATAATTTCAACAATTACCCATAGAAAGAAGTTGTTTGAATAATCTAGAATCATATCATAATTAAAAAAAATTTCATTATGAATTCATTTGAGAGATTAACATGGGATTGGGTTAAACCCATAAATGTAAGGTAGAATAATATTGGAATATAAGTGAGATAAATATATACATAATTTATTATAAATCTATGACAAAAAATGCTATCATTATTAATAAAAATTCAATTTGAAGATTACATGGAATATTTCTTGAGAAAAATACCATTTTCACTTTGAAATCACTTATTCAAAATATAAAAACTTCCAATATATTATTAAGAAAATTTTATTTGAAAAAAATAAAATAAAAAAATAATATATTATTCAAAGATTTGAGTGGTCATAACTATGTTTAATTCCATGCATGTGGTATATGTTGAAAGAAAAATTCCTTTCACACTATTATAAAATGTTAAAAAAAATTAATCGTTCAGAAATCCACAAGAAGATTCCTTTCAAACCATTTTGTAAAAATTTATACATTTTAAAAAATTTAATTAATGAATATTTATGGGAATGTTAAAAATATTCATGAAAATATTTTTACAAAATAGGGATGTAGATAAAAAAGGACATTTGACCAATGAGAGAAATGAAGTTAGCCTTTCTTAAAAACATTTTGTCTATAATTATAAGAAATAATAAAATAAAAATGATAATATTTTTTGAAAATTTCATGAATAACAAGAGGATAATAAGTTTTATTTTTTTATTATAAAAATATCAACTGATTTACTATAATATAAATTCATGCATAAGCAATCTCGATTAAAAAGTGATTAAAATATAAATTCTTAACACATTGATAGCTTTTGAATCCTAACTTACAATGAATTAAGTAGATGAACTGTAAATTAAAAAATAATTATATATGAATTATTCATGGTATAATATGTAAAGGGGTAGTATATAAACAATTTAAAATAAATTAGGTCCGTAAAAGGGCAAGAGTTTTAGAGAAGGATGTTTTTTTATGAAACCCTTACCTCGAGTCCAGGATTTATCATATATATCATTAATTTCATTTATTAAACATATATCAATTATTTATTTTATTAATAACCATTTCAATGTGCAATCCCATATATTTAAACTAATCACTTCATTTAATTTAATGATATATTTTATTACATAATCAGTTTTTTCCACATCAGGTGTTTTTAGGATGCTTAATTCATAATTTCAGAACAACATTAGTGTTTTGAATATGGTCAAAAGGATACTTATTAGATCATATCCTTAATATTAATAATTCAATATTAATAATTTTTTATAAATAAATTTTACTTTTAAAAATAATTTTTGTTTATGGATATGAAAAATGATATAGATTACAATCATGGAGATGATAGGCTATACATACCCACAAGTAACATTTCCATTTCCCGATAGTCAAGATGGAAAGAAGGTAACTATTAATTTATATATTTAGAATGATTGAAATATCTTAAATATCTTATTTTTCTTTATATAAACTTATATATACCAGCCACATGATGTAATAATTAAAAAACTAATCACATTATTTTGCAAGATGGCAGTCCACCGTACACACAAACGACCTTATCATTATTCCACGGATTGTAAGGTAAGAAAGTATATGATATATTAATTTTATAAAATAATAAATATTTCAGGAATATAATATATAGTATGTAATTTCATCATTATTAATAGTTATGAGAGGCGGTGATGGATAATAAATTACATCGATTCGTGAGGTGGTAGTTCGCCATTCATACGAATGATGGTTTCATTTCTTATTTGATGTAAGAAGAGATAGATAAATATAATTTCATAAAAATAACAACATATAATTATATATTAGATAATTGTTTTAATTTATTATAATTTTTAGGATATAATTTATGTCAAGGAAAGAAGAATTAAAATGAAACTGCTCGGTGAAGAGAGTTACCTTCTCTTAGAAGAACTTCCTTTGGATTTCTTTTTCAGGACCCAATAGTTGGTATTTTGGGAAGAGAAAAAGTTATAGAATATGGATAAGTCTGTTGAGTAGAGATTTTTTAAGGGTTTGTTCCACCCAAATTTCTTTAGATATGTGAATAAGCTATGGGAGTGAGTGAACTTTTATAATTGAGAGGATTTTTATTTGTGTAAATACCAAAAACTATTCAATAATGAGAAGAATCTCTTAATTTAAGTGCCTCTAAAATTAAAATAATTTTTCATTGTATGATTTATAAGGATTAAAAACAACTCTACCAAAAAATATGTTTTAAACTTGTTATCCTCATTACCAGTAAGGTTAGAATGTTTTACCATTTTAAGTTTTTAATATGGTAACTCTTTTTATTGTTTCTACTATTCATTATGACAAGAAGTTAAGTTGTATTTATTAAATAATATAAATTATTCATATTAAAAACATTTAATCCATTTTATCAAATTAAATTTATATAATTGGCATAATATTTTTTAAAATAAAACCTGTAAGGGTGATGTAAATATATTTTCTGAAAAATTCACTTTTTTCAAGGAAAAGATGAACTTATATTAACAATATGTATAAAAGTCTTCATTAAGTTAATTTAAATTCACAATATAATTTATATAATATATAAATTTTCATTAAATCATTCTTTTTAGGGGTTATTTTAATTAATTTAAATGGACAGACATTTTTCACCTTAAAAATGTTTTCAGAAAAAATACATTTTATGTTTCAGAATAAAAATATATAAAAATATAGAATAAATATGATTTAAATGTCAATAATTTAATTACATTTAAATAAAACATAATTATGTTAATTTTAAATAAAATTAATATAATATTGTCTTTTTTAAATAACATAATTAATTAAAAGAATGAAAGTTTTAAAAAAGTTGGCATTTTCCACTACTCACTGAAAAATCAATATTTTGGAAAAATTCTAAAATATCACACTAAGTCAATTTTGATATGATTATTTTAAAAATTATGTTTATTTATAATTTTATTTAAATTAATTATAATATTTTCCCACAAAAAATAAAAAAAAACTTTTTTGAACAAAACACTTTTTAAAAAAAATATTGTGTGAGTATTTCATAAGTATTTATAAATAAATTCATATTGATAATATACTTTATATCTATTTACTAATTTATTTAATCCTATTTAAAATTTAAAATTTAATTAATAGGTTATAATTTTTATAATTATATAATAATCTTTTAATAATATTTCACAGTTTATTTAATCTCATTGTTGTGCTTAGTATCCACTATTGAACACAATGTTCTTTCAAAACATTGATTTTTTAAAGTCAGGGTCAAAGGTTATGATACATGAATAGAAATTTTTAGTATCTATTGAATATTTCAATTAACGTAGTGAAATGTATTCTAGGTATCATGGTGTGTTTAGTGGTCTTTGATTTCATGACAATTTGGTAAGAATGGATGGTCACTCTTACTTATCATGTTCAGTGATGGAGTAGTCATATTATTGGATTATTGATAAAGAAACTATGTGGTTATTATACAGATACTCTTATGGTGGTGATAATTTTCTTGGTTATGAGTTCATGAACCTCTCAATGGATATTTTTTGTTTCTATGTAAGAGTGACCAATTAACAACCATGAAGACTCTAGGAGGATGATACTTGGCTAACCAGAAAGTATCTATTTCCATGATAAATTATGGACGTATGATATATATATTACACTCCATGGAAACCATATTTGGTATTTTTACTTGTTAAAAATTGGTATTAACCGAGGGTGATTCAGATCATTGGTGTGTTGATTCATGACTGAGAGACTTGTGGATAGTGCACGTGGTTGGTGGTTCAACATGGTAAATTCATTCATAGTCTATTTAGAATTTAGTAAGTATAATATATGAATTGTAAATTCATCCATGTATTAACGAATCATGATCACTGAGTTCATGGTTTTTGAGTTATTCTTGGTATGGTACCATTATAAGAAGTTGGCTTGAGGTGTACCAACTGGTGTTTTAGTATGATGTATAATATAGTGGTTTGGAACAAAATAGAGTTCATCATATCATGTATGGTAGAGGTGATAAAAATGGGACATGTACTTTATCAATGTTCCATGTTTTTAGGTTTAATTGGTTGGTTGAGAATCATTTGTTTGGCTAAGAACCAAGAATGAAGTTTGGGTATCGACTCTTAACTCAAGCTTTGAAATGGATTGAGAAAGATAGAAATTAACTACACCAGGTGTCTCATTGGATTGTAGGAATCTAGTTTTGTATGGAAATTCCTTTCTTGGGGAGAACCTTTAGGTTTTAATTTATTTGGACTTGACACAATAGTGTTTCAATTTCAATGATTTCAGTGATCGCAATCTCGATGATTCGATAACAATTTTCTTTTTTTTTCCAAAAATATAGTTTTCTTACCTGGAGTTATGTAGTAGGAGTCTAATCAACAATATGGAATGATTATAGACTTAAGGTGGTGATATATAATTAATATAAGGGGGGAATATATCCCATTGTGGATGATGATTGAGGTAGATCAAAAGGCATGATTCACATGCTACCATATTTCTCAAGGATGAGAAGCACTTTGGTGGGGATATTTTAATGGCCCACATCATTATGAGTTATGAAATTTATAGGACAATTGTACTTTTATATTGTTTATGGATCATTTGAAGAAACACGTATCAAAACGATATGTGGCCTATTTGAACATCCTTTAGATTTATTATTGGAATTTAATGAAATACTTGAGGTCAAATTGAAGAAAAAAATTTTAGTGGGAGAGGCCTATAGGTTTTAGGGATACATTTTTAGCCACCAACTAGTGGGTGTAAAGATAATAAAAAAAATTTCTGAGAAAGACTCATAAAACAGTCAGTGAGTATAAACTAAGTGGACAATGGTTTAGGAAGATCCTCTTATACTCAGTAGGACTCACCAGCCAACTGATGAGCCTGTAGTGCATGGTTGGAAGTCCACTAGCTAGCTAGTGGACATTGGATGACTAGTCAATGGTGTGCACTAGGAAGTTTTTTAAAATGGTTCTTTTTGTTCGTTTTAGTACCAAGGCCAACTTAATTTTTACATATCGTTCTCAAATTTAGAGGGGAACCCATCCATGTTATCCAATCTTCTTCCCACAATGAGATACCATTTATCCATGTTGATCTAGGTGAGATATTTTTTAAAATATAAAAAAGATTCTTCATTCATCATAGATCTTGATCTCTTTATTCTGCATGTGGTGCAGGATTATTGGTTGATTTTTTGTGGATGATTCTATTGGAATATATTTTTACTTTTTATCATGTATCTTTGAATTATCATTGAATCATTTTATATATAGTTATCTTGATCATTGATTGATCAGTGGATATATTCTGATTAAATAAATATATGAAAATTCCATCAAATATTGATGGAATTGTCTGAGAAGAGTGGGTCTTTAGATAAACATGGATAGACAATGTACCATGATTATGAACCCATGATATTATTGGGTATTTCATTGATGGTATGTACCTTTGTGATCTCTTATTGAGTTTTAATAAAATTGTGTTGAATCAGTCATTGTATCATGTAATTGATTTAGTTTTTTTCATTCTTTAGAATAGGATGTGTTCAAGGAGTGATCAGACTCCATTAGATGAAATTGCGGTAATGCTACATCATTTAGTTGAATTTATACTAAATCTTACAATTTAATTATATTTAATTATTCCTTTTTTCATTGTTGCATGAGATGAATTTTTCCCAAAATAATTTTGAAAGTATGTTATAGACCTTCCTTGGATGGTTGGTCATGGTTCAAACTAGGAGGTGAAACTAGGAACATATTTTAAAAAAACATCCTTTCAACCTTTGTTATATATTTTATTATAATATTATGAGTAATTATAATTTATTTATAATTAATTAATTTTTAATTTTTGGGCATGATTTATATCCTTGTGGTGATTGATGGAGGCCAAGTAAATGTGGAAGACAAAGAAAAATAACCTAGAATTTTCTTTGATGGGAGTTGGCTCCATTTAAGGTTGGTGGTCTGACTTACTCTACCCTATTTTATTATTTATATATTATTATCAGGTGATATGAGGTTATATAATTTTTTTAAAAGAACCGTAATTATAAAGATTCCATGAATAACATAAAATTTTTAATTAGTTAATGATCCTCAAGATTCATCTAATTAAATGAATGATGCCTAATGTAACTATGTAATGAGTGAAGGGACATGGTGGAACCTATTGAAATAGCATGATGGCAGCCAAAAATGGACATGGCTTGATCACTAATTAGTGAACTGTATTATATGAACCCCCTTAAAAATTTGGTTATGCTATATGATTCCTAGTGCCCATGAGACCATGTTTTATTCATTGATAACATTTGTGTGTGTTTTTATAGATTATGAGACCATATTTGATGAATTGTTAATATATAGATGTGTATATTTCTTGTAAGACCCATATATGATGCTTGGTTTCTTTACTTTACAAATTTATCTTATTATACCATTTTTTATAAATATCACCTCCATATTTATATTTCTACTAAATTATCTTGTTGAAATTCCATTATTTATGTTAATATGATCTTCCCTATTATGTGTGATTACCTTAACTTTAGGGGTATTTAATTCATACATGGAATAAGTAGACCTGCATTATATTGATATCCCTTTTATTGGGAGTAAACACGACTTGTGATGAAGATGATGATAGACAAGAGCCAAGGGTAGGGGATATATGGCCTTGATTCCATACCCTTGGTAGCAACATTGGTGGTACGATAACCTTATAGATTCCAAATTACATGATCAACTGATGACTTATGGATTTAGAGTGACATTTTTTGGATTCCTTGAGGATACTAAGTGACATGTTTTCTCGATGCATTGTTGATTTTGGGTGACATGTTGGCTCGATGCCTCATGGATACTGAGTGACATGTCATCTCGATGAATTTTGGATTCCAAGTGACATTTAAATAAGCCTTGTGGTTAGATATTTATTACTACCAATATTCGATATAATTATCCTTCCAACATGGATCTAAAGTGGGTATAAATGGGTCTTGTGAGGGCATAACAAGTGCATGACCACTCAATATATATGTGTTTTATTACTTTCTTGTAATTTTGGTGATTATATGCTATTTCTATATAGTTATGTTTCCTATTTACCTTCTAATGATATTATAACATGGAAAAATAGTTCCCTTAATAGTTGGGTATTAAACTACACTGGTGGTGTCCTACTGAGTTTTACTCGCACCCTGCTTGGGAGGTCATGAAACTTGGGTACCAGAATAACCCTCACTTTTTTCATATACAGGTTGGGATAAGTCTTGGTAATGTTCATTGAGAAGGATAGTTATATAAATATAATGATACTAGGAGTAGGTGAATCATGGAGTTGTAGAGACTCTCATACTTTTATTGTTTACAACATTATGTACATGTGTATCTCAGTGCATGATCAATGTCATTATTTTCAATTATGACTTTTCAGTCCATTGGATCGATATTCACTTATTACAATTGATATGTTTATTGGTATATAAATAATCTATTTTTTTTATTTAACTTTTATGGTGAACTCTTATGAATGTATAGATACACATGATTTTCATAGACCCTCACTACTAGTCGGTAGCCACTCGTGTATAAGGAGTTGTCACTGAGGTAATGTGGAACTCTAGATTAGACCTGATGATATGGGTTGGGATGTTATAGTTTGATAAAAATCCTTCCAAATACACTCCATACAGAGAAAAAAAATATTATTATTCAATTATAGTTCATATTTTTAGATGAATATTAAATACATTACACATACACACTCCCGAGGACCCTAATAGTTCAGTGTATCTGGAGGCATGGTATATACTCTTCTAATATGATGAAATATCTCCAAAAATCCCATAAATTTATTCCACTTTAATACTCTTCATAAGGATAACCTACTAAAAAAATATTTTCATAGCCTAGGGAAAGAAAACAAAATATAGGGTGATATCATATGCTTAGTAAGGGTAAACAAAGGAGATTCAGAAGAACAACATGAATATAAGGGTATGTGAACAAGAGCATTAAATTTTAAAAGCATAACCTTCATATTAAGTATCATAATCTTGTGTCATGGTATAAATATTAAATGTTCATAAGTCTTGAATTATTAGATAATTAAGAAACATGATCCATATTAGAAAAACATTGGAAAAAGACATAGATTTTTGGCATACACATAATCATAGAAGATAATTTCCATTTTAGTCAAGGATCACTACTGATGTTATCATAGTGGAATGAGTTCACTCCCCACCTCATCATAGTAGTCATGGTTTACACCCATGACCATCATAATTGAAAAATAAATTTATTGTAATAACTTCACTCCCCGTTTTAATACTATATATCTCATGGGATATAAATCAATACCTTATATATTGGAGGGAGATATATGTCCCACCCATCACATAAAAAAATCATATAAATGTGCGACATAAAAGTATAAAAAACTCATCATATCATAACCCATTAAATGTAATGGGATTCATAAACATCATGTCCTAACCTATGTAAAAGAGACTTGTTTCGTAATCATATCATAATTTCAATATATCATAACCTATTGAATATAAATAAGTTTAATAAGAATTTTATAATGTTGAAACCCATGGATGTGAAATAGGGTTCATATAAATATTTTCAATATAATAATAATCCATTCATATACTAAATAAGAATTTAATACTTGGATAATTTTCTGATTAAGTAAAAAACAACATCAAATTATGTCATCTCAGATGACGAATTATTTTGAAAATATACTTGGAATATTTCATTAAGGAAATGAAGTTATCATTGATACCGTTTTTTTAAACTAAAAATAAATATGATTTTTTTTCAAATAAATTAATTTTAAAATAAATATTGAAACTTATACTAAAGTCCATAAAAATAATTTACAACATTTGTTTTGATGAGAATATAATATCCACTTTGAAAAAATCATTTTAAAACTCAATATAATATAAAAATATTTTTCACTTCAAAAATATTTATTTAAAATATAATTTTTTTCGAAATATTTAGTAAAAAATGTTCTCTAAAAGGATATTTAAAAACATATATGGGAAGATTGATATTATTTAGAGGTCATGACATTGAGAAATATGTTTCATGCCATGCATGTTATAAAATTATGATTCTTTTAACATTTTTAATAAAAAACGAATGGGTAGTTTTTGGAAAACGACATAAATATTCATGTATTTTTTTTTATAAAAATAGAAAAATGGGTAAAGAAGTCTAATAAATAATTTGAATAATGTTAAAATGAATTTTTCTTTTCTTTATAATTTTTTTGGAAGTAAAAGGGTTTTCAACAGAAATATTGATCTTTCTTTAAAATAGTCCTTCGAATTCTTGAGTATATAAATTGAAAAAATTAAAGGAAAAAATGTATCGTCTATAAATAACCATAATATAAGATAATTATTTATTTTATTTTGAGGTAGATTATAATATTTCATCATTGGAAGCATAATCATTTGAAATCCCGATAAGCAGGGATATTGTAACATAAAAGTATTACGAATTTGGTAACATTATGTTATAATAACCATGAAATAATAACATTAAATTAAACATATAATATCATGAAAATAATTATATTCATGATATAACATATAAAATGGTTAGTATATACACCACATAAAATAAATAGTTTCATAACATAACTTATGTCTTACAGAAGTCAATTTGAGAGAAAAAAACCCTCATCGCTTTGGTAAATTTTAAACTATAAAAACCATGAAATAAATATACTAAAATGGATATTTATATCCCAAAAAATTTAAGGATAACCATAATAAAATACATTTATGTTTAGTATATAAAACACATAAAATAAACACATGGTGAAATTGCATGTCTTCCAAAAATAAAAGAGAGGATATGAATCCCTTACCTTATGTCTCAACTACCTTTGTACAAGTTTGAACCTACTATATAATAAATATAAGTTTATTATAAATATATTATGGAACCATAATTATATATATCATACTATATTTTATTTATTTATGACAATTTATGAATTATTTTTTAATAATTCATCATTAAATTGACATTTTGAGTAATAACGGCTTTGTGTTTCATATATGTTTTGATTTTTTTAGTCCTCTTACATTGATAATAATTCCTACACATTCAAAATAAAAATAATGAAATAATTATATTATTTATATATAAATTATAATTTTAATACCAATCATATAATATGAATTTGGTAAATGAAGTACATTATGATCATGGAGTTAGTAGGTGGTACATACGCATGAGTAAAGTTTCCATTTTTCAATAATCATTATGGAAAATAAATAAGTAATATTTTATATTTCCAGAATGATAATAAAATAATAAGTAAAATATTATTCCTTAAATATACATATAAATTTTATACATGTGGTCTGGTTATAAAAATATATAGTCACATTGTATTGTTAAGGTGATAATAGACACATTCACGAACGATGTTTTCATCATCCAATGAGTGAAAAGGATTGAAATAAAATAAAATATTATATTTTTACAATGATAAATTTATTATTATTATCCTAATTATTTAATTTATATCACAAATATTCATTAAATTTATACTTATTATCTTTTATGTAAAGTGTTAGTGAAAACAAATGACTTTGCTTCGGGAGGAGGTAGTCCGCCGTACACACAAGTGACGTTATTATGTCCATTACAGAAAGTAAAGTAAAAGGGTATATATAATTTAATTACTATATATATATAATTATTTTATAAATATCATAAATATACTTTTTATACATCATCATACCCATCAATGAGATGAGGTAATGGAAAATTTAATGATATAAGTTCACGAGATGGTAGTCCTTCATACACATGAATGATGATTTCATAACCCATTAGATAGAATAGATTATAGTTTTAAGTTATAAAATTAACCTAAAAAATATATTAATATGAAATATAATGAATTTATTATATAATAATGGTTTAATAATGATTGATGTATGTGTATAGGGAATTAGAATAAAAATGCTCATTGAATAATGATACCTCTTCTTCGAGTAACTTCCATCGATTTGAAGTAAAATCCTTTATTGGATAGATTAATGATAAAAATAAATACTTTAGGATTATAATATGGAATTCATGAATTTATTTGGTATGTCAATTTGTCACACCTAGACTTCGCACCGAGGTATGTTTATTTATTATTTATTATTTTTATTTTTATTACATGAGTTTAGTTGCCTTTTTAAATTTTTTTTTTGTTGGAAAGCGGGATGAGCACGAAACTAGTGTGCACATCTACATTGATAAATGACCGCTACCTTGACAATTCCCGATGAGCGGGCAGGGCACGGGCAAAGCTGTGCGGCCTGCCTGGTGTGCGGGTGGACCTTTTTATCATTAACTTTTTTAAACGTGTATTTTTATTCATTAACACCGTTATTATTATTATTATTATTATTAGTTTAGATTATATTTTCTTTTTAGGTTTTAATTAATTAATTAATTTTTTCCCCATCCCCTTATTCTTATTTTATTTTATCCCTCCTCTACTTCTCTTCTTATTCCCTTATCTTCTTTTATTTTTATTTATCTTTTTTATTTTATTTTATCCTTTCTTTTATTTTTTTCCTCCCAATTTTTCTCTCTATCTCCCGCGGGTTGCTGATCATCCACCACCAAACTTGTGTTGCATCGAACCCTAGCCGCCTCACAATTCTCCTCTTTTAGACCGACTGTATCTCCCTTCCTCGGCCGGAGTCCCGCATGGTGGTAGCCACCTCCTCGTCGGACCACTCTCCTGCCGCACTCCAACCTGCCTTGCACCAGCCACTCCCCCTGCTGCCTGCTACCTACCGCACATCCCAGCCCAGCCGAACCTGTCTGGTGCTGCGCCCTTCTACCTCCCGTCCGTCTTTCCCAGCCAGAGCCGCACCTCCATCCTTCCTCCTCCGCCGCGCCAGGCCGCATCTCTCTATTGTCCTCCTGCTCAACTGGTCGCCCATCCATCTCCTGCTACCTTAAGACGATAGCCACTCCACCCCTCCTCTTCCGGACAGCCACGCCACTCCACCTCTCACTATCGAACAACCTTTCGGGAACCCAAATTCCATTTTCCCAGCCTTTCAAAACCATTGTTGTAGGTTGAGAACACTTCATCTGTTTTTTTTTCTACTGCTTTGGTGTTGTTGCGAATGGGTTTTAGTTTGTGTTTGATTCATTTTTGATGCGTTCATGTTGTGATTTGTTTTTAGGGTGTGTTTTGATCTTGTTTGAGGTGCGGCGGTTTTTACGCATCAATTGTACCAAGCTTGTGACACATCGGTAGGTGGTTCCGCACACGAGTATTAATTTACAATCATTTTCTTGCTTATTTAATTAATTTAATGCTTTTATCTATTTGTTTACATGATGTGTAATTGTCTTTTACTGAGAGTTATTGTGCGTTTATTTAGTTAGAGCTATGTTCAAGTGATTCTGGTTGATTTTATTGTGAAAACTCACTTTGGACCATTTATTATTGTTTTCAAACTGTGTAGCGGGTGTGTTAAGGAAATGTGGTTGGTGTAGTTATGTTTTGGCGTAGTATTAAAAATGTGGTTTTCTTGGAATATATTTTGAGTGAATTTTTCCCTTTGAATATTTTGCAACATGTTTCGAAACTGCTTAATTATTTTAATGGTTTTCCTGGTTATAAAAAGTGTTTTTTATAAAACTATATAGCTAGTTTAATTTAATGTGCTGCGGCGCAGGCTAAGTTTTAAAACGTTTTGGTGTGTGTGTGGTTTTCAAAAAGGATATCAATTTGTGAGTGACATGTTATGTGAACTTTTAATTTAGGTGAGTACAAGGAGGGAAGCTGGGGTATTAGGTGGGGGGACTAAGACTAGTGAGCTAGTGTTCCGGAGATGACTCGACCTGGTTTCACTGGCAGGATTGACGATTGCAAAACTGACTAAACGTATAATATCTGAGGGTCGTGGCCTTCTAAGCCACGTGTTCTGAGGGTCGTGGCCTTATAATCCATGCTATCTGAGGGTCATGGCCATCTAAGCCACGTTTCACCGAGACGCGACATTCTAGGGTCCCACCTGTTTCTAGTACCCATAGGGCCTCTCCCATCCTTTGGTGCTACCGAGTACTTTGCACGCACAATGATACGTGATATGTCACTTGAGTTACTGCCCAAAAATGCATTTACCTTAAACTGTTTTTCTTTAAATTAATTATATAAAAAACCATTTTTTTACTAACATTGTTAGTCACTTCTTTATTTCTTTTATTTATCATTGCAAATGTGTTGTATTTTGATATTTGTGCATGGAATCTTTTCATGGTGATATCCTGCTGGGCGATTACTCACACCCTACTTACACCCTTGGGGTTAAGTAGATTCATTTACATCTGATACAGGTAAGGGTCCAACATTTGGGAGCAGTGGTTCAGGTTGTTAGCAGGCCTCTCTACATGATGTTTTGGTGGTGGCTTGAGGGTGGCGTCCTCACGCCGGGCGACAGTTCTGAGGTTGGTTTTTGGTCATCTTGTTTTTAGTATTATTTGGGTTTTGGATACATGTGACTCAAAAACCTGTTTTTGGTTAAAGACATGTTTGGCTGCAACTATTACTTTTGTTGGTTTATTTTTATTGGCTGTTTTTTTTGTTTACTCAGGTAAATCGTTCCCAAAGTTTATTTTGATACCCGGGCACTTGTGGAAGCCCGTGGGGATCAGGAACGCCCTTCGGGCATTGCCACGGGCCGGGTTGGGCGTCAGTTCGGATGGCTACCCGACTTGGTTCGTGAAAAAATGGTATCAGAAGCAGGTTTTCTTTTGACAGCTGAGTTATTTTATTTTGGATGAGTCTCGTTAGACAAGAGTTAGGATTGTCGGTGCTCATAATTCTGGTTACGAGTAGGGTTCCTGGCCAGCACACCTCATGACAGACCCTGAGTCGCCATGGGATGTTGGGATGCTTGTTTAAATAATCTTCCAGGTGGGACATGCAGGCTGCAAACTGTGCATGGACATCAGGTGGGGAAGAAGAGTTTGGTCATGATGTTATTTTTGAATATTTGGTTTACTAAAGATTAGTTATTTTGCTGAAGATTTGACTTTTCTTTGGATATGATGTATTGATGAAGTTCTTTTATGACTGTTGCTCCTTGCAGCAAGATGCCTCCCCGTAGAGCTTATACGCACCCGCGAGAGGAAGCTGGGGAGAGTTCTCCCTCGCCGCTTGATCGTAGATTGGTGGAAGCCATGGTCCGAGCTATCCAGAATTTAGGGCAGGGGGTGACTCGTGCCCTTACTCCTATTCTAGCTATAGGGGAAGAATCTGGCCCCAAGAAGGATAGAGATCAGGAGTTTCTGAAGAACAAACCGCCTTCATTTCAAGGTCGTTCAGAACCTCAGGAGGCAGAGGAGTGGATTGAAAAGATAGAACACATGTTCGAGTTCCTTGACACGCCAGAGGAAGTTAGGGTAAAGTGTGGCTCTTTCCAGCTAGAGGGCTCCAGTCGCAAGTGGTTGGAATCCGTGATTTAGGTTGGGAAACATGAGCATATGAGTTGGAAAGATTTCAAAGCTATCTTCAATGAGAAATACTGTCCAGAGTTCCTTACCTATGCTAGATCCCGGGAGTTCATGGATCTTTCCCAAGGAGATCGGAAAATGATGGAATATGCGAACCGCTTTGCTGAGTTTGTGTGGTATGAACCTAAAATTGTTTCAAGTGACTATTTGAAAGCTCGGAAGTTCGAGAAGGGCATTCGACCAGAAATCCACTCTCAGGTTTTCTTGTTCAAGTTGGGAACTTTTTTCGAGGTGGTCGATCATGCTTTCATGGTCGAGATTGACCAGAGAGGGAAGTCAGGGTTTTCTGGATCAGTACCTGGACTTGGTAGTGGCGGTTCATCCGAGAATAAGAGGAAGCGTTATGAGCAATGGAAGAAGAGTGGTGGAATCTCAGGTCATCCCCCCAGGTAGAATTCATCTGGGGATTCTGGTGCAGGGTCTTTAGTGTGCCATCAAAGTGGAAGGGTAGGGAACATCCGACCTACTTTTCCATACCCTCCTAGACCATGCCATGGGTGTGGAGTTGTGGGACATCTACAACGCTTCTGCAGGACAACACGCCCTTACCAGAGTGGGGCTAGATCTATGGATTCCAGAGGGGTATCGGTTCAGTCAGAGCCGACCAGAACGACATGATCTGGATTCGGTGGCCGTGGTGGTAGGACCGAATCGTCTTCAGGGCAGAGCCAGATCAGGGTAGAGCCTCAGGTGAGCGGTCGTTCTCATGCAGGGACCAAACATTTTCTTGCTCTGGATCAGGCACCAGGAGGATCTAATGCAGGATCTTCGACTGTTTGAGGTACCATTTTTATTGCATCTTCTATAGCTGCAGTTTTATTTGATACTGGTGCTTTAGTTTCATTTATATCTTCCCATCTTGTGAACTTATTAAGCCTTCCAACCGAGCTCTTATCTGTTTCAATGGAGTTAGTAACACCGTTGGGTAAGAAAAAGGAGAAGGGTTTTCGGTGCCCGTCATGCGCACTCTCTGTGTCAGGAGTCGAGATGGAGTGGGATTTCTTGGTCCTTGATATGGACCTCTTTGATGTGATCCTCAGCATGGACTGGCTGGTGTGCTTCCAAGCACATATTGACTTCTATCGGCCCCGAGTCAGCTTTATGGCACCTGATGGGAGTCCTCAGTTATTTCACAGAGAATGAGATCCTCGGTCGGGACGCATGGGACCTCCACTCCCTGAGTTGGGGAATCTTTCTTATCAGTTTTCATCACTCACACTGGAGGACGATGGTGGTATTTATCAGGGTGGGTTACCTCATGTAGTGGACAAGTTTCCAGAGGTCTTCCCAGATGATTTTACAAGCTTACCTCCAGATCGGGACATGGAGTTCTCCATTGATTTGGCGCTGGGAACACAACCTATATCTCTTCCCTCATATCGCATGGCCCCAACCGAATTGAGGGAATTAAAGATACAGTTGGACGATTTGGAATCCAAAGGATTCATTTTCCCAAGCGTCTCTCCTTGGGCCGCCCAAGTTTTATTCACGAAGAAGGCCGATGGAACCCTCCGGTTGTGCATCGATTACCAGAAATTGAATAAGGTGGCCATCAAGAATAAATACCCTTTGACCCGAATTGATGATTGTTTTGACCAACTGAAGGGGGCAAAGTGGTTCTCCAAGATCGATTTGTGTTAATGATACCATCAGCTCAGGGTGAGAGAAGAAGATATCCCAAAGACGGATTTCTGAAGCAGGTATGGTCACTTCGAGTACTTGGTCATGCCTTTTGGATTGATGAATGCTCCTGTATTTTTTATGGCACTCATCAATAGGGTGTTCCACCAATATCTCAACTCCTTTGTCATGGTATTCGTGGACGACATCTTGGTTTATTATGGATCTGAGGAGGAGCATGAGCATCACCTGCAGATTGTTTTGGGCACATTGACGAACCACCGCCTATTATGGAAAACTCTCGAAGTGCATGTTCTAGTTCAGGGAAGTGAACTTTCTGGGGCATGTCGTCTCAGAAAAAAGAGTTTCAGTGGATCCTGAGAAGATCAGGGCAGTTATGTCATGGGAGCAGCCGAGAAATGTGTTTGAGATCAGGAGTTTTCTGGGCTTGGCTGGTTATTACAGGCACTTTGTCCGGGACATCTCGCGGCTTGCCTCCCCCATGACCGCACTCACCTGGAAAGGGGTGAAGTTTGAGTGGATCCCTCATTGT
Source organism: Viscum album (assembly GCA_963277665.1). Taxonomy (NCBI): domain Eukaryota; kingdom Viridiplantae; phylum Streptophyta; class Magnoliopsida; order Santalales; family Viscaceae; genus Viscum; species Viscum album. Next base: position 1,908,407,764 of record OY728133.1, on the reverse strand, counting down.
CCGGAATCCTTTGAGGAGTTGAAGTGGCGGTTGACCACCGCCCCTGTGCTGACCTTACCAATGTTGGGAAAGGGCTATGTGGTTTTCTATGATGCTTCAGGTACGGGCCTTGAGTGTGTGATCATGCAGGATGACCATATTGTGGCTTATGGTTCTCGCCAGCTCCGGACGCATGAGAAGAATTATCCAACTCACAAATTAGAGTTGGAAGTGGTGATGCATGCTTTGAAGACATGGCATCACTAGCTCTTTGGGGAGAAGTTTGTGGTCTATTCTGACCATAAGAGCCTGGCCTACATTTTCTCTCAGAAGGATCTCAATTTGAGGCAGCGCCGCTCAGTCGAGTACCTGTAGGGTTTTGATTTTGATATTGTATATACCCCTGGAAAGGGTATTGTGGTAGCTGACGCTTTGAGCAGAAAAGTACCAGTGCAGGCATTGAGGATGTCCAGCAATCAGTGGACTTTGATGGTGATCTTCACGCAGATGCACTTGGAGAGCAGGGAGCATAGTGGAGGTACTTTCTTGGCTAGCATTCAGTTGAATCCTGCTCTTCTGGAGCTGATTCACTGGGAGCAGCCTGGTGATGAGCTTTGTCAGCGATCTATGCAGTTTTTTCATGGTGGGGAGACTCCTTCTGATTGGACTTTGTCATCCCAGAGGGTCTTGTGCTTCAAGGGTCATGCTGTGGTGCCGTTGTCTCTACTGAAGGTGGTGATGTAGGATAGCCACCAGTCTCAGTGGGCCATCCATCCTGGTTCCGCAAAGATGTATTACGATGTTCGTCGTCAGTTCTGGTGGCCAGGTATGAGATGGGACATAGATGACTTTGTGTCGAGGTGCTACACTTGTCAGCAGATTAAATCAGAACATCAGAGGCCATCTGGATTGCTTCAGCCGCTACCCATTCCTACATGGAAGTGGGAATATGTCGCCATGGACTTCATCATTAGATTGACTCATACACCTAGAGGGAGGAATGCTATCTGGGTAGTGATTGACCGCTTGGCAAAGTTAGCTCACTTTATCGCGATCAGAGATATAGTGAAGGTAGATCAGCTAGGCCGCTTGTATGTTCAGGAGGTGGTCAGACTTCATGGTGTGCCGTCGACAGTTGTTTCATGACATTCATTAACCTGACTATTCTTATTTTTCAAAGCCATATGTAGTAATGTTTTAGACCTGCTGAAGTTGATCATCTTGAATAAGAAGATTGAAGTCATATTATGTGAATTAGAGAAGTTCTTCCCACCATAATTATTTGATATAATGATCCACCAAATGGTTTAATTGGTCATATAGGTTCAACTATGTGGTCATCTCCATTACATATGGGTTTACCCTATTGAATAGTATTTAAATATTTTGAAAGGGTATGTCAAGAATAAAATTCATCCAAAATGTTGTATTGTAGAATGATATATTGTTGATGAATATATTGAATTCTGTACCAACTTCCTATCATATGTTGAAAGCAACAGTATACCAAAGTCTCCACATAGTGAATACCATATAGAAGTTGAGATTTATAGAAGAGCTGTTGTTACAATTAACTTGACAGTGAAGGAAAAAGAACATCATTACATATTACATAATAACAATGATGTTGATCCATACATTGAATCCCACAATTAAATTATTAATGATTTTAATCCATTAAGGAATAATGGATGGATATCAAATACACATAATCAAAAGATTATTGGATGGTTCAGTGATCAAATATATAAGGATTTATATGAAAATATGAATTCAATTGCTAAACAACATTAATGGATATCTAGAGGAACAAATACAAATTTTATATATTACACTGGTCTTGTAATCAATTGTTACAAATTCTATAAAAAAGAACTCAATGACATCAGTATGATAAAAAATAGTGGTATTACGCTTCTGTCATAAGCGATGCACATATATTTTTCCAAGGGTATAAATCTGATTTATGCAACTATGTCATATTTTTTCATTATCAAAAAGATATATGAGTTGGATTATATAACATATAAAGTCCCACTTTTTTATTACAAATGGGTTGAAAATATCAATGGGATGAGAGTTGATGAAATGGGAATTTTCAAGATGAATTTGAATATGAAAGGGAAAACATTCATGTTGTTCATAATGACATTACAAGAGGTGTATGTATTTTATGTCTCTGAACCAAAAAACAATAATTGGTTTACTGTCCAACTGGTGACTGAAACAAATGTTTATTCAGATGAAAATTCAATCTAGGATGAAGCTTTCATTGGGACATCACAATTATTTCATGTTGGTCCCAACGTATACAATGTTTTATAAATTAGAGGGGACCATAAAGAGAAAATTTGGATACTCGATCGGAGAACCAAATGAATGAATCCTTTAAAAAAATAAAGTGGGTTAAATGAGAAGGTAAAAGTATTTTTTTAATATATATGGGTTTTCCTCATAATATTATATATTCTCTAACACATTAATATAATCTAAATGAAATGTTAGAATACTCTTATAGACAATGTATTCTACACATGATGGGAGAATAAATTATAATAATGAAAAACCTTTATAAACCAGTAAAGGTAATGTTATGATATACTTTCTTTGTTTTACCAAAAAACTTTATAATGAAACATTGATTTTATTTTCATTATTCCTTATAGAGTTTATTTATTTTAGAATATTTATATCAATGTGTCATGACTTTCCAGGAAGAGAGATGACCTGATCTCTACTCAATTACAGAGGTAATCTTGTTGTTGATACAGTAAAATAATTGTCCATATAATTAATGTATTATTTCATATTTATGTTTAATTTATTTCTTTTTAGTATTACTCGCATAATAGTTGTTTTCTAATATAGGTGGATTCTTTGGTTTGAATTAGGATGCCCTTACTAAATTTCATCCTTCTTCTACCTTAGAACCTCTTCACACCTACAGTGGTGCATTTATCACTTTCTTTCAAGTCACCTCCACTACCTTTGAAAGAATAGAAACGATGCTGCCTCTACTCAATTATAGAGGTAATTGTGATGTTTTCACAGTAAAATCATTTTCCATAGAATTAATTTTTTTTTCATAATTATCTTTAATTTGTTTATTTTTAGTATGACTCACTTAAAAATTACTTTCACTAACAGGTGTATTATTTTGTTTGAGTTGGGGTGACCTATCTAAATTTCATGCTTTGTCTCTTATAAAACCTTTTCACCCATGCATTGGTGCATTTTTCACTATCTTTAAAGTTACCACCGCTACCTTTAGATGAAGAGTAACAACTCTGTATTAGCTCAATTACAAAGGTAATCATTATTTTTGAAATTAAAATAATTGTATATAGAATTAATTTATTTTTTCATATTTATGTTTACTTTATTTACTTTTTAGTATTACTCACATAATAATTTTTTTCTTATATAGGTGGATTCTTCTATTGGAGTTGGGATGGTCTATCCAACTTTCATGCTTCATTGCCTCAAAACCATTGCACCCCTACAGTTTCATTTATCACTTTATTTCATGTTCTCTCTACTACCATTACATGAAGATAAACGAAGCTTACTATGATAAATTAGAGAAGTAATATTAATATTTTCATAGTAAAATTATTTTAAATTGAATTAATGTATTGTTTCATATTTAGGTTTAATTTTGTTATTTTTAGTATTACTCACATATTAATTATTTTCTTATATAGGTGTATTATTTTGTTCGAGTTGTGTTAATTTGTCCATGTTTCATCCCTTTACGCACCAAAAAATCCACATACTTCTTTACCCTCAAAACCTTTCACCCCTATAGTGTTGACATTTATCACTTTCGTTAAAGTTCCCTCTAATTCTCAATCATAGAGGTAATATTGATATTTTCATTGTGAAATCATTGTCCATTATTTTAATGTATTATTTCATATTTATGTTTAATTTATTTCATTTCAGTTTTACTCATAATAAATTTTTTCTTATATAGGTGGATTATTTTTTTCGAGTAGATGTTGTTTGTGCGAAGATGATCATGCAGTGTTGGCAGTTTGTCAAAGAAAGTGAATGAATAATTTGGTAACATTTACAGTTAGGATTGTTTTGAGAGTTTTGGATGTGTATGAATTTTCGGTACCTCAATTTGACACATGATGTGACTAGTATGAATCAAATTACTTCCTTATATTTTAAATTGACATTAATTTTAGTAAAAAATACAACTAAATTAATGTGACTATTATCAGTTTAAAATTGACATTTTACTTTAAAAATTTTAACTCATTGAAAACCGAGTATACAACCTAAAATTTTCTTGATAATTTATGGTATCGATTCCTAAAACATTAATGATATGTAATAATTGGACTCATGTCAAACTGATATACTATGTGATCCATATGATTCAACGAGCATGTTTTATGTTTAAAATGAAATTTTAGTAAAAAAGACAAGTAATGTAAAAAAAATGAGAAAACATGTTTACATTGTTTTGATACATTAGAATAAAATCCTTATGTGATTTGGAACATGTAGGAATATGCAAGAACTTAATATAATGCATGGCGTGACTTGTATGACTCTAAGTGAATCTTTATTTAAAATTGAAATCAATTTCAGTAAAAAAACAAAATGACCTTTTCAAAACCAAACAAACACATTTAAATTGTTTTGAAACCTTATAAAAACATTACATATGTGATTTGAGATGTTCATTAATTAGCCACAGCTCAATTCGATACACAATGTGTCCGGTATAACTCCAAGTGTGTGTTTTTCTTTAAAATTCACATAAATTTTAATAAAATGGCCAACTATCTAGTCAAAACAGATTCAACACATTCCAATTGTTAAAATACTTTAGGAAAATGATCCATAAGTCCTTTGTGATGTTTAGGAGTCAACCACACCGTAATCTGATGCACGATGTAACTGGTATGACTCCAAGTGCATCTTTTTATTCAAATTTGACATCAATTTTAGTTACAAAATCAATTTATGGTAATTTATTTCATTATATTATTACTAATATAATAGTTTCATTCTTATACAAGTGTGTTATTTTACATGAGAAGCGGTGGTTTGTTTAGTAATGAAATGAGTTTGGTCAGGATTAAAAGATAAGGGAACATTGATGTTTTTGAATACATGTTATAATTTGTACATATATAAATGTATGAACCAATGTTTGAAGTGTCTATAATATAGTGTTTTTTATCATGTTTGTGTTGTAAATTTAATTTCATTTAAATCCTGTATTGGGACATGTTATTTTTGATTTCTATTTTGTTTTTGGTGCTGCAGTGTGTTGTAGAAGTACACTGTAGTGGTGCTAAAATTTTCTGTTACATCACACTACAGTATGGCCCTTTATCAGTGCTTTTAAAAGTGCTTATAAAGGCCACTTTTGTTAGTGCTTTTTAAAAAGCATTGATAATTAAACATTTATGAGTTCTTTTAAATGGGATGATAAATGTCTAGTTTATCAGTTCTTTTAGAATCACTAATAAAATACAAGTGCTTTTGACCTTGCTAATGTATTGAGTGATTTTTTAGCACTAATAAAGTCCATTTCTAGGAGTGTTAATGTCTAGTTTTGTAGTAGTGATACTAGAAATCCCTTATCAAAAGTATTCACATTAGTCATAAGGGTTCAAAACTCTTAAAAAATAAATATATGTTTATTATAAATATATTATATAACCAAAATTATATATATCATTCCATATATGATTTACTTAGGACCATTTATTACTTGTTTATTAACAATTCTGTTTTCAAATTATGTTTCGTGTAATAACCGCTATGCTTTTTGTATATGTTTTGAATTTTTATTTTCAGTAATATTACGTTGATCATGGTTTCAAAATCTCTAGAATAATAACCCTTAACTAATTATATTATTTATTCCTCAGTTATAATTTTAATACTAACCTTTAAATATTATTTAGATAAACGAATTACCTTACGGTCATTGAGAAGGTATGTCGTATGTATAGATGATTAACATTTCATGTTTTCAAATATCATTATGGAAAGAGGTATGTAATAGATTATATTAATAGAATTATAATAATATCATAAATACAATATTATTTCATTAAATATGGTTAGAGAAATCATCCATGCGGTGTAGTTATGATAAGATAGAGTCACATCGCTTTGCGAAGACAGTGGTCCACACGTGCTTGAATGATGTTAACATATTTTTTTAGTGAAAAACATAAGAGAGAAAATGATATATTAACTTTTTAATAATGAAAAATATTTCATTAATATAATTAATATGTAATTTATATCACATATATATATATATATTTATTGTATCTTTACTATCTTTTATGTAACATGTTAGTGAAAATGAATCACTTATCTCCACGAGGCGGTAGTCCTCCATACACAAAAGAGACGTTATCGTATCCCCTAGAGAATGAATTTTAAAAATTTATATATAATATAATTAATAAATAGTAATAATTATTTTATAAATATCATATATATACTTTATATCCATCATTATACCAACCATGAAGTGGTAATAGAAAAAAAAACGACAATGGTTTGCGAGGCGATAGTCCACCGTACACATGAATGAGGATTTAATAAACTAGTAGATGGAATAGAATATGATTGTAGGTAATGAAATAGACATAAAAATATTTATAATTATTATACTTTGGTTTTTTTATAAGTTTGGTTTAATAATAATTTAATGATGTGAAGGAATAAGTAAAAAAAATTCTCATTGAAGAACATTACCTATTCTTCAGGTAACCTCCATAGGTTTGAAAACAAATTCTTCCAAGGTTGAATATCATTCGAAAATAAATATTATAGTATTATATGAGGTATTTATGGACCTTGTTTGCATAGTCCTTGGCCAAAAGGGGTTTTATGGTATGGAGAAGAGATGAGAAGGGGTGACATTTTACATGTTAAGTGACTGACACACTTGTGATGTTTTAAAAAAAGGTGTAACCTTGTCATTATAATTCAAAAATGATCCAAAATAATGTTTCATAGATAAATAAAAATTCTAGTGTCTAAATATTTCCTTGAAACAGATTTTGGAAAAGTTGTTTTGTAATTTCAGCCCTTATTATTTTAGCTTAACCCCTGTAAACCTAATGTTACCTTAACAGTTGTAAATATTTCTTTACTATTTTTAGTATTAATTATAGTCATTAATTTAGTTACCAATATTATAAAATTAATTTTTTTTATTCCAAATACGCAATCCATTGTTAAAAATTAAATTCACATAATTTGAAAAATTTAATTTAATATTAATCTAGGCAACACAATAAGAAAGATGGATTTCAAATAGAAAAATGTTCAAAAGTTTACAAAGTTTTTATATCAAATTTCAATATTAACTTGATTATAATTACCTAAATTAGAATAATAAATATATAATTGAACATATTTCACTTTAAATTAAAATTTTAATATAATTTAAATCTATAAATAATTTAAATAAAAATATGTTTTGGAATTAAAATTCAGTATATTTTACTATTCAACAAAAAATTACTGTTTTTATTAAATTCTAAAAAAATAACCTAAAATATTTTTAAAATTATAATTTTAAAAATGAATATTATTTTTCAATTTTTTTTTCAAAAATTTTAAAAAAAATAAATTTTAAAAAAATCCTTTAGATGTAATGAAAAATAGGATTTTCAAGAAGTGTATTTTTCAAGAAGAAGATGATTTTATACTAACTAAATATATAATGATAATAATTATATGAATATGAATATAAAATTATTAATATATAATATATAAAATACATAAAAAAATACTCATTGTAGATTATTTTAATATTTATTGTCAATAATCATTATGAACTTTAAACTAGTTTTCATAAAAGACCATTTTTTAAGAACCAATAATAAAATTAGACTAAAATTTAATATAAAGATAATTAAAAATTAATTATGTGTATTAAATAAAAGAAAATAAAACTTATATGACATTAAAACATTATTGGTTATTTAAATTAATCAATTTATTGAGAAAATGGTATTTTTATAGTAATTGGTATTTTCACTACTAACTGAAAAATCTATATTTTCTGGAAAACACCAAAAAATTTCACCATAAGTTTATTTCAATATGACGACTTTAAAAATAAATTTATATTCGTTATTTTTTTATTATATATATATATAAATTATTTCTACTATTTTATGATAAGAACCAGTTAAAATAATTTTTTCAAAAAATATATTTTCGATGAATATATTTACTGTACTAAAAATTTCTTAATTATTTACTAATAATGTATAAATAAATTAATATTGAGCCATTAATTTATATTTATATATAATAATGTATATAATTATATTATTAATTTTTTATTTAATGGATAGGTTATAATGATCTTATATAAAATAATATTATTTCATGGTTTGCTGATGTTCGGTACCGCGTGTCATGCACACTATCGAAAAAACATGTTGTTGCATGTAACTTAAGCTCAACCCGGTGCTCCATAAAATGAAATATGTGTAAAAAAATTTAAATTAATTTGAAAATATAATTCAAAAAATATCAGGAAGTTTTAATCCCCAAAAATATTAACTACATTAAATAGGTTCGGGCGTTCAAGAAAGTCCATCACTCCTTTGTTTAACCCCTTATTAAAAGAGATAATCAAATAATATAGGAATAAATTTATAACCACTCATTTCACTTTTAGATTTCATTTTGTAAAATTCATATTTCTAAAATTCAAATACAACATATTAAAATAATTACATCACTATCTCTATTATATCGATATGTTTTTAAAAATGTGGTATATGTGTTAACCACATTTTTATTTTTCCATTAAGAAAAAAATGTAAACTTTAATCGTGCGTATGTGTGGGATACCTCCTCCACGAATATAAATGTTTAATTTTCCTTCAATAAATAAAATTTATGGTATAAAGATAAAATTTAATTATTATGTATGGTATATGTGAAAATTTTAATAGCATTAAATTAATAACCATATTTCACCTTTCTTCTCTTCCTTGAAAAATAAAATTATTATCTATGTGTACATGTTTACTACTGTCTCCAAAGATTGATGCACACTATTTTTCTATTACACATTTACAGAAGGTTTTATTTTATAGAATATGAATATATATGATATATATGTATATTATATATATCATTTATGTGAATATTTAGAGAAAAAATATTAATAAATGATTATTATAAGGCAATCCATCAATACCGATAAATAACCCGAATCTAGTTTTTCACCGAATTTTATTTCAACAATGGAAAAAAAATCTCATATAAGGGAATTATAATATTATAAGACATTATAGAATATAAATTATAATACCTTTAATGCGTTTTTACTATTGAACTTTAGAAAAATAATACAATCTGACACTACTATTATAAAATTAGTACAAATGTTCAACACCAATTTATAAAAATTTAATACAAGAATTGAATTATTACAAGTTAGGAGTATAAATGGAAATGTGTATGAAAAAGGTTCTTAAATATGTCATTAATATGTTTTTAATTATTATAAATAAGGTTGAATAACTTGGTAATCATGAGTAAAGGTTAGTAACTTTGGTAACTCAAATCTCTTTCTTTGAGTTATACTATATATTTTGACCTTTATCCGTCAATATTCACTGTACATATGATTTAAAATGTTATATCTCTATAGAAAATGAGATCTTAATTAAAATCCCTATCAATTAATGGTATTCATTTTCATAAAATTATATCATGTTTTGATAACTTCCCATCCTATTAGGTTTTTATTTCTCATATATTTGTATTTCATTCATGTCTATGATTTTTAATTTCTATATATGTTATCATTTCTTATTTTGAAATCATAATATATATCAATTAATTTTATCTTCAAAAATTATTTTTAATGATAATATTTGTATCCCTATTTTACAATTTTTCTTCAATTTTCCACTCTATATCAATAGGGATATATTTTTCATTATTTTATATTTTATAAAAAACCACTAAATGATTTTATGATGTTCCTAATTTGGGTGGATGAATTATCTTACAATTGATGTGGTTTACCTGTAAATTTATGTGTTATATATTGAGATGAAATTTGAGAAAACTTCTTATTCCAAGGTTTTTATGATGTGATAATTATATTTTTCTATTAGGAACATGTAACACATTGAGTTTTTATTAATTTTTTTTGAATAAATTAATTTTTAATGATGAAATAAATTTCACTAAGTAAAACATTCCTTTCACATGGCACTAACTTGTATCTCTCTACATGCAAAAATGACTTGGAGTACGTAACACATAACACTAAGTTTATACAAAATATAATTTGTTAATAGAATTATTTAAACTAGATAGTTATCAACTAAACATTATACATAATAATATTAATAGTAATAATTCCTTTTCAAATATTCTATTTAACTTTTTTATATAGATATAACATATTAATAATGAAAAATGTAGTTTTTTATAAAGTCCTTATATGTTTAAAAAACTATATTCTAAAATAAACTAATTTTCATTTCCTTTTATAAAAAATAAAGTAAAATTCGTTTTAGACACACTTATAAATTTAATTCGATAAAATAAAATCCATTTTTGAATTTATAATTCTAAAATTATATTAGGTTGTTTTTTTCTAAGAAATTTCATCATTGGATAAATAGAGGAAAAAATAATAGATTTTAATTAAAAACAATTTTTTTCGTCTAATTTATTTATAAGGTTAAATTATATTTTAATTTTGTTTATAAGTTTAATTAGATAATTTTTTTTAGTTAATAAAACTTGAGTCATTGGAACCAATTTCACTTTTAAAATAGATATAAAAACCTAGCAAAATTTTGATTAGTTTCTACTTTAAAAACCCGGAGTGTCGTCCCATTAGCCGAATTAAATTTAAATTAATCTCTTCCACTTATATGTTTGGAATTTAAAAAAATTATTCAATATTTTTTGTCATCATAATTTATAATTTTTAATAATTTCATATTAGTTTTTGGCCAAAAATATTAGTGAAAGTAATTAAAATTAATTACAAGTATTAAGGTAAAATTTAGAATAACAAGGGAATAAAGATTAAAATGAAGGTCTTAAATGACTTATACAATTTCACAACACCAATTTTCTAGACATTATTCTGAAATTAACCTTCAATTATTGAATTGTGTTGGTTTTGGATGCTGTTTTAGGTAAAAATGTCAGTACACCTAACTTTTTTTCAAAAATATCAAGTGAGTCCTTTTCCTTCCCTATAAAAGGACAGAACCTATCCCCCTTAATAAAACATATCAAACCACTTAGGTTAGACCAATATATACAAAATAAAATTAAAATATACCTCCCTTCCTCATTAAATACTCAATTTGGGATGAAAGAAATCAATGGATGCCTTTTGGACCAAACCAGTAGGAGTTAACCGATTAAGAGGTAACATCTTTTCTTAGGATCCTTTCTTTTATTTTTTATCCAAACCCTACACTATACTTGTTATATTATTATAAAAAAACCCATTAAAATAAATATAAACAGTTTTTTTATTCTAAGGGTTCTACCTACATTTTATCACACCTTCATCTAATGGCTAACAAACATACTATTTATGTGTACAACGAACTACCATCTTAGAAAACCATGATTGTTAATTCTTCGTTTACCACATTTCATGGTGGTAATTATGAAGAAAAATATGTTTATATCTAATATATATAAAATTTATCATATATTTAGGCTTATTTAATTCTTTTACAATGCACATCTATATTTCTTCTAGTTTGTGTAAAAATAAAAATTTTGTTTGAGGAAGTGTGACTACTACCCCCTCAAAGTGATGTCATTCATTCACACACTACAAAGAATTTATTAATGATGGGTTTAGTGAAATTATAATATATATATAAAATTATAATTATAATTTAATTATATTATAGACATATATACATATTTTTCAGTTTCTTTCTTTTCCTTCAATAAGATAATAAAAATGGAAACAACGTTCATGTGTATGTACGACTTTCTATCTCCCTGAATGGGGTATTGTATTTCATAAATATATATTCTATATATTATTATAGTAGAAATATATTGACTATAAATGATATTTATATAATTATTTAAGTTTTTTAATGGTTATATAACTATAAGTATCGAAGATAAAACAAATTAAAACAGATGTGAAGAACAAAGCCAACATTACCCAAAGTGAAACAGTAACATAACAATTTTTTTACAAGATAGTAATATAAGGTCATAATAAAACCATTTATCATATTATATATAAATATATTATTCAGTAAAAAATATATAATAAACTTACATTTATATATAGGAATCTTTTACAAGTACGAAGAGAGTCAAGACATAAGGTAAGAGGATTTTATCTCAGTTTTTATTTCTATGAGATACATGCTTTATTCACCACCTATTCCTTTTTTGTGGTGTGTTTAATCACCATTTATGTATTAAATGATTATTATAATTATATTTATGGGTATTTACAAATCCATTATATTCTCTTTACTTCATGGTGTTAGTCTTTTGAAGGCTATCAAATTGGTAAGACATTTTTGTTACAATTTTTCTTCTTTGAGACACATTTTTTGTTATGAACCACCTATTACTTTTTTGAGTCTATTTATTTTAAAGAAATTATATAGTTAATGTAAATTCATCTTATTAAATGGAGTTTATGATCCCTGGTTACCAATTAATATGATTTTATTGAAACAATATCTTTACTTTTAGATATTGTTTATGTTTATGCTTCCTTTGATGAAGTATTACAATCCACCTCTCAAGAAAACTCATGAGTTTACTTATAATATATTTATTTAATATATATTCATGTATTTGTATCACTTTTCAACTCTTTGGTACTTAATATAATTACAAAAAATGTTTTTGTAGAAAAAATGACTATATTTTTTTCATTGGTAAGAAATCTGTTTTATTTTAAAAAACATGTTTTAAAAAAGGTTTTCAAATGATATTTGTAGATAAATTTCATGGAAAAAATATTTTAAATATTTTTTATGGTTTTTAAAATTTCATTTAAAAAATTTCATTTTTATTTTAAAATAAAAGTTTTTAGAAACGTTTTATTTTTTAAAAATCAGTTTTCAAATAGGAAAATATATTTTTATTAATGAAATGTTTTTAAAATATATTTAAAAATTATTTTCCATCTAACATAACATCCATTTGTTTTACTAATTAATTTCTAGAGAAATTATTCGATGTTTACATTTATATTATTTCTATGAATGAATTATTTTTTGATGGAATGATGTTTATGAAACCCATTTCTCTTTCACAGATTATATTCTTTTTAAACCCACTTCTTTTCATGGGTCATGTTTATGATGAAATTATAACAAAACCTATAATTTCCACAATTTGTGATATGATAACATGTTTATAATACCCATTAACTTTCATGGGTTATTATATGATTATTTATGTTCTTTTGGTACATGTATGTATGATTTTATTATGAGATGGGTGATACCTATATATCCCTAAAATGCATTGGGTAAATATTTATATATCATGAAATAGATATGGATGGAATGAGAAATGAACTTAGTTCATTATTACAGGGCTAGGATGAAGAGTGAAGTCCAGCTAGAACTAAATGGAAAGAACAGGGTGTGAACCCTATCCAGTAATGGACTTTTTCTACTAAGATGGCCTTAGAATTGATTTGTAGGATACTAGGTAAATCATTATATATGATTATGGATCTTCAAAAATTCCATGATTTATTCCTATGTTATTATTTCATGGATTATGGTATTTTTTTTTATGATTCATGTCTCATGAATTCCAAGATTTATTCCATGATTCATTTTTATGATCTTTGATATACAAGGTATGATCTTTTACTTTTATGATCATGTTATCATACAATTGTTATATTAATTATTATTAAATATATCTATAGTTTACCCTTACTGAGCAACTAAGTTCACCCTTTTTATGTTTCCTCCCCCCAGGTTATTAAGATATTTATTATATTTGATGTGTCTAAGAAGATTTCTCGTCAACAAGAACCTAATGGGAGATGATGTGGCTAATTTATGTACGATCCATCCAATGGCCCGAAGGCCTTTATTTTTTTTATTTAAAGCAAGACCCCCCTTTTAGGGGAATAAGGATAGAAAACCCAAACTGACATCATCGACTTAGGACAAATCACAACCCGAAGGTTTAACGAGACAAACCAAACTGAAAACATAGAGATACCCCTCCCCAGTAATTGATTGTGAAAAATCACTCCACCAGTCTAGAGTTGAACGACAAGAAAGTGTCCTATGTCAAAGCACATACCCTATTCGATGACAAACGTCATACCCTCTCAACATCCAAATCTATAAAGCTCTACAATGAAGAACAGAAATCTATGAATCCTCCTATGGGGTCTGATCCGCGTGGTCGAGTCTGGGTGCATCACCGTACCAACAAACCTCATAAACCCTTTCACCATTTTGAGAAATAAACACTAGAAAAACCTCCAACAATCGATCATCCCTAGACCAACCTCATCAACCTCCATCCAGCCATCGCAACCACAATGCTTGGAAGACAATCCAAAGAACACGTGATCAATCCATCATCACCTACAACTGGATGGCCAAATCCCGCGCCAGGGAACCACCACCAATGAGGGAAACTGGGTCTTCTTGAAACAAAAACACCTCTATAGGCATGGATCTGCTCCGATCAGAACCTCGAATGCACCATAATCAGGTTCCAACACAACCCTCACAATCACAAATGAAAAAGATAAGCGTCGTCGAACCAGAACAACCAAAACCATAACCAGAGAAAAAATTCACAACTAGAACCAAATTGAATGCCTGAAAAAACTCACAGCATCTGAGACCGAATCCCTCCCCCCTCCGAAGAAAGCATCCGAGACCGAAGGCCTCCAACCCTCGAAGCACTGAGATCAATCCCTGAGTTGAATTTGAATATGGATGGAAGCTTGGATCCAACCGAGAAAGTAGACCACTCCATCACCTGGCAAGCCGGACAGGCCGAGAAACCTGAAGGCAATATACTAGTATGGTCTTTGGGCATATGTTTTTATATTATTTTAAGTATTCTTCCAAATTTTTTTTAATGTCAATATATGATAAGAGACGTTATCTATATATGTTATCATAGAAAAAGTTTAGTTTACCTTTTGAATATTGGATGAGATAAAATTAGTGAGAACTACATGGTCTTGTTTGAGGATTAATCTAAGAATAAGGAAATGTATAAGAAAATGTCCCTGAATTTTGGTAAAGGATAGAGTCAGTGGTTTCATAGAAATACATCTCTGTCTGGATACTAAATGTGGATGTGGCTTTGGCAGAGATGTACCTAGGGGTAACAACTCCAACATGATGTTCCAATCCAAACTCAGGGTAATCTGGTACATGACAACAAGACTTGAAGCAAACTAGATTTGGCACTCCAAAAGGGTATGCTTTGGGAATTACAAAACACATCACAAGATATCATGTAATATATAAATATAATTTTTTATGAAAAACCTATAATATACCTAGGGTTTTGTAGATTAAGGATGGTTTAATAATTTAGACCTCTTAAAAGGGATTTTCCATGATTATGTGGTTCTTCATTATGATAATTGTTTCTTACTTTATGGTTTTTGTTTTAGTTAATGGATGGAACCCAAAAGAACCATGTTAATGATTATTATGATAAAAAATGAAATGATTTTCCTTATAATAAACCAAATTCTAAATAGATAGAATGAAAACCTCATCGCTATGATCACATAGTTTTTTTAAGCAATGAATCATGGTGGGTTTACAAATGAGTAAAGAAGAGAACAAAATTTTATTAAGTCTTTCATGAGGTAATGTACATATTCTTTCAAAGGGTCTACTAATCCACTTATTTATGACTAATGGATTAGTAATATTAAAAAGATATTCTCTATTCTTTAGTGTTCAGAGTAGAAGAAAGTCATTCTAGCTATTTATTAATTAGAAGGTGAAACTAACTAGTGGTGGACTTTAATAAAAAATTTTAGGAAACAATATGATATTGAATCCATGTATTGGTATGAGTTTAAGAAGTTCTTTTTTGTAATTAATTTCCAAATATTCTTTATTCCAGGATGGAGAAATATTTCATTGAGGTAAAGAAAAGGGATGATGAATCTATTAGAATCAATGAGGATAATTTCACAAGGCATGAGATGTATGCTTCATGAATTATCACCCAAGGTTAAAGTTAAGTTGATAGTTTCTTCAGTTTCTTATCACAAAGTCTCAAAATAGTACCGGCCATAAAATACTTTAGTTTTTATGAAGAGATTTTATTCTGTGAAATAAAGGATTAAATGGAGGTTGGGATCACAAATCAACCTTATTGTTTTGACAAGAAAATGAAGATGGAGTTCAAATAAAACCTTAAATGAAATGGAGAAAATAAGACGAGTTTTCATTTATGTTCTAAATGTGGGAAAAATATTGGAGGAATTTGTATTAAAGGTTCTAGTAAATTTTAGAAGTGTGTAAAGTAAGGTCACCATGAAATTTATTATGAAAATTATAGAAAAAATTATCTCAAAATGCTAATGTAGAGAAAGTTACACAGAATTCACCTCTCCAACTTCAGTTCTACAAGTGTAAAGACATTGTGAATTATGCTATGAAGTTCCCAAACCTAAGGGATGGTGATGATGATCGAATTCAGAAACCTCTTATTTTTGGGTACAATGGTAAATCTATTAAAATTGATATTTCTTAATGAGGGGTGCGATAATGATGTTATGAAAGGTATACTTACCATCCACTCTTGAATTGATAATATTATATTTGATTTTAGATCTACCCACTCTTTAATATCAAAATAATTTGATAAGTGTGTTAAGAATCCACAAAAAAATTAGATGTGGAATTAGTAGTTCCAACCCCTAATGGTATGATTATTTCATCCTATGTATATGATTCCTCTCTGTTTAATGTTTGTGGGAATGTGTTTTTTAAAAATCTATTTATTCTTAAATTGGTTGATTTTGATTTCATCATAGGAATAGATTTTATTTATCTACATAATTACCACATCAATTTTCAAGAATGGGAAGTTATGTTTGATATTTCAAACCCTCCTATGATCACCCATTAATTGGACAATAAGCATAAAATTCTTAAGGATATTACATCCAGTGTATGGGTCTTAAATACCATTCAAAAGGGTTTTTTATTATCTCAAATGGTTTTGGAGAAAATTGACATCAATGATGTGCATATTGTTTGAGATTTTGTAGATTTATTTCTAGAATACTTTCTTAGACTTACCCTAAAACTTGAACTTTATTTATCAATATAAATCATACCTGGTTCAACAACAATTTCAACGACACCCTATAGAATGGGACCAATTTAGTTTCAAGAATTAAATAAGTGACTCCAAGAAAATATTGACAAGGTATTATTTTGGAAAATTGTTTAACCTTGGGGTGTACCTATTTTTTTTTTTGGAAAAATAAATATTGGTCAATGAGAATCTACATTGATTACCACGATTTGAACAAGATCACAATAAAGAAAAAGTATCCTCTTCCCCATATTTATGACTTGTTTTATCAAGTTTTCAGAGATCAATACATTTCCAATTCTGAACATCATTATGGATATCATAAATTGACAGTCCAAAGGATGATATAACCAAGATGACATTCCATACAAGGTATGCACACTATAATTTAATGTAATTACTAATGGTCTTTCAAATTCCCCTCTTATATTCATGGATTTAATGAATAGAGTCTTTAGAGATTACCTTGATCAGTTTTTGGTAATCTTTATAGATGATATTATTGTTTATTCAAACATAAATAAAGATAATGAATATAAATTGAGAATTATAATAAAGACCCTAATTAAAGAGAAAATATAATAAAAATTTACAAAGTTTTAATTTTGGATGAAAAAGGTTTCATTTTTAGGTCCCATAATTTAAAGAGATGGTATAGAAGTAGACCCATTAAAGACAGAGGCTATTGAATACTGGCATAAACCAGACAAGATTAGTGAGATCCATATATTTCATGGTTTAGCTGGATATTATCAATGGTTTGCAGAGAATTTCCAATGGATATCTAATCATCTGACCAAGTAAACTCATAACAGATACATGTTCCTCTAGACAGATGAATATGAGTAAAACTTTAGGGAACTAAAAATAGGGTTATTTAGTATACCTATGATTATATTAACCTTTAATGGAGATGGATTTGATATATATAGTGATGCATACAAGAAGATATTGGGATGTGTTATATTTCATAATAACATGGTTATTTTATATTCCTCACAATAGTTTAAGATTCATGAAAAAAATCATCCAAATCATGATTTGAAATTAGCAGTTGTAATTTTTGAAGTAAATATATGGAGTAATTATATTTATGGAAAAAGGTGTGATATTTAAAGAAATAATAGATGTTTTTAAATATATATTCACATATAAGGAGTTGAACATGCACTATAAAAGATGGATAGAGTTGATAAAGGATTATGATTTCTCAATACATTACCACCCTAGGAAAGAAAAAAAGGTGGCCAATGCTTTGAGTCGAAATGATCATGCTATCTTATCAATGATGAGGATTACAAAATATCCCATATTTATGGATTTGAAAAGTATGGATCTATAAATATTGATGGAATGGGAAAAATATTATAATTATAAAATGATTTTTCAACCCTCTATCCAAGTGAAGATTAAAGAGGCACAAAAGGAAGATGTAGAGCTTCAACAGAAAGCTATAAATTTTTCTATGTGTATTATTGATTAGGATGGAATGATAAGAATCAAGAACCATGTATGTGTTCCTTACATACCATATTTGAAGTAAGATATCCAAGATAAATTTCATAATTCTTCATTATCTATTCATCCGGGAAGTATGAAGATGTATATGGACATGAAACAATACTTCTTGTGGAATGACATGAAGAGAGATACCGTAGAGTTATAAACTCTATGATTCACATGCTAACTAGTAAAGGCTAAAAGACAGTAGTTAGAAGGGATGTTTCAGCCGTTACCCATACCAAAATCGAAATGAAAGAACACCACTATATATTTTTTCTTTAGACTACCCAAAACCCTTAAAGGGTTTAATGATATTTGTTTGGTATCAGATTGCCTTACTATGTCAGCACACCACTACGGAAAAAGGCATATATACATGGTTCAAACCATGGTTATATCCATATAGACACTATTTGAAACCATGGAAGAACCTTAAGACACATAGGGACTATAACCAGGGTTTAAAACCGTGGATATAGTCCTTTATCTATGATTTCAAACCCTAGGAATTGGTGTATGGACACAGTTTAAAAACGTGGATATTTGGCTTACAATTTTATAAAAAATCAGTCCCATAGCCCCATAACCCTCACTCCCTCTATAGCCCCTCCCTTACCCCTTGATAACACCCCCCAGTACACCCTCCCCCTTGCACACCCCACTCTCCCCTTGGACAGACCCCCTTGCACCCCCTGAGCTCCCCTCCCCCCAGACACCCCATGGACACCCCCTTGGACACCCCATCCCCCTAGATTCCCCCTCGACACCCCCTTGGAAACCCCCTCCCCCTAGAAACCCCCTGAAACCCCCTGGACAGCCCCCACTGGACACCCCCTAGAAACCCTATTGGAGACCCCTTGGACACCCCCACTAGACACCCCCTAGGCACCCCCACAGGACACCCTGGACACCCCCTAGACACCATCTTGACACCACTGGACACCCCCATGGACACCCCCTTTAGACACCCACTAGACACCCCACTGGACACCCCCTAAACACCCCCTCTAGAAACCCCTCTAGGACCCCTCCTAGACCCCTTGGATACCCCCTAAACACCCCCTAGACACCCCCACTAGACCCCCTAGACACCCCCAAGAAACCCTACACTAGACCCCCTGGACCACCCACCCCCCTTGGGCACCCCCCTGGACACCCCCTAGACACCCCCTAGACACCCCCTGGACAACCTTCACTGGACCCCCTGGACCCCCCTGGACACCCCCTAGACACCCCCTGGTCACCCCCATGGACACCCCCTCCCCCTAGAAACCCCTTGATACCCCCACCACCTTGGACACCCCCAACCCCAGGACACCCCTAAAAGCCCTCATGGACACCCCATGCATGAGTATACATGACAAAAATGCATATTATAAAAATAAAAGAGGAAAAAGGAAAAAAGAAAATTGTAAAATGAGAGAATGTATATTTTTTTATTCTAAAAAAATATAATGCTGGAGGATTAAAATGTGCATACTTGGGGATCAACTATCCAACCATGATATAGAGAAATGTCCAGAAGATTGAATATTTCACACTCATGAGTAAACTAGAAATAATCAGTTCATCATGCATGGTGTATGCCAAGTCAATTTGATTAAAAACACAACAAATGGTTACTAATGACTTCCAAAAAATGGTATAAAATAACCACTACCTCCTGAATTTTATTTTCACGTCAATCCCAGTTGAAAGTCATGGAATCAAATAAATTTCATTGGCAATGTTTTGTTTCAAGTTTTCTTCATAGAATGAATCCTTATCCTGTATACCAATACAATTCATAAAAATCAACAAATGATCGAAATGTAAAATCCATAAAGGAGCCAACAACTGGAATCCAAATTCTCTTTTGAGCTCTTTCACCTACATATATTTTTGGAAAAAACCCCTCCCCCTACACCCCCACACCCCATTCCATCTCCCCTCTCTCCTCCCCCTATACCCCCACACCGCCTGCACACTTCCCCCCAACCCCCTTCACCCCCTTGAACACCCATCATAGACTTACCATCCCCCTGCGCCCTGCATACTGCCCCCAACCCTTTTAACCCCCATGACACATCTCTTGGACACCCCTCCCCCTCCCTGCCCCATGCCCCTCCCTCTGTACCCCACACCCCCTGAACACTTCCACCCATCCCCCTTCACCCCCTAGACTCCCCCACTTGAAAATCCCCCCATGCACACTTCCCCAAACCCCTTAACTCCCACTCTAGGACACCCCTCCCCCTTCCTTCCCCACTCCCCCTATACCCCCACACCCAATCACACTGCCCCCTGCCCCCTTCACCCCCCTACACCTCTCACCCCTACCCCATGTACAATACCCCCACTGTCCCCTTAAAGAGATGATCTTTCCTGAGACACCATTAAAAATGATTATTGCATGGGTGAAGGAGTCGTCTATTCTTGTAATGATATTTGAGAATCATATGCACCTGTGTAAAGTGGATTCTGATATTTGATGATATGATTAATGATTTCGGTATTTTTGACACCTATGTCGATATGGAGGTGTTCAACTACTCTTTTTTTTGTGTTGGAGGGGATCTTTTGAAGGTGTTTCCAGGAGGATTAGTATCCTTTGCTATTGTTTCTAGATCATTTCACTGTGATCACTAGGTTCATAAGGAAAAGGCTCATATTGATTTTGAGTGAGACTATTAATTTTAAACTACATCATGGAGAATGACTTATTCTACATAATAATATACACATGAGGATTATGGGAACTAATTTGTTGAAGCTAGTAAATCTGAATCCATTGAGCATGCCTTACTGAGAGAAAAGTGGTTTAGATGATGAGAAATTTAATGGATTTTTATATGGATAGAATTTATATTTATTATTGAGATTTCATTGGAGGTTTTTAGATAGGGAATTTAATGTAGCATGAGTTATAATAGAGTTTGTGGAGAATTTATTCTAGTGTTAGGAAGTAACATAAAACCGGAAAAATAATTTATATAATTTGAGGGTCACCAAAGGAGGAGGTCTTTTTTTGGTGATATTCAAGGAGAATAAAAAGGGTGGCACTAATTTCATTCATGATATTCCGAATTAATTCTAGGTAGAGTTCCATATGAGATAGTATATATAACACAATTTTATAACACCAGAGAAGACTCACAGAGATCAGAGTTGAGAGTTATTTTGGTGAAATCGAAGAAGATATGATACTAAGCATGGAGATAAATATTGAACACCATTCACATTTCAAAGACATGATTGGGTAATTTTTTAGTGTATGATCCTTATATTTTCTTTCAGTGATTTCATTCCATCATTTTATAATCTTCTATAAAATTATAATTTTCTTTGGATTGAAAATTGTTATATATATGTGATTGTTGTTTAATAAATATTCATCCATATTTTTATTTTATTTTATTTTCTATTAATTGACCGATACATTGGAAATAAATGTGTATTTTTTATGTGGGGTGGACTATTATTTTAGTCTAGTTAGGAGTTTTTTTGATTATTGTTACTAAAGATTGAAAATTCAGGATTGGGAATTGTGAGAACAACGCTTAGACTATATCAAAGTGTTTAGAAATCGTTGAATACATTGATTGGATATTAATGAATGATGGTTAAAACTAAGATCTTGGTAGATTACCTTGACTTGTAAAACATAATTAAACATTCAGTTTAAATATTTTGGACCATGTGTTGAGATAATCTATGGATTTAATTCATTCAAAAAATGAAGAATGAACGAACCAATTATGTCACTTGGAAAGACCACCGACATTATCTAACTTATATTTAGTTTTGATTCAATGTTTTATTTTATATATTGTTTAATATTTTAATGTCTTCTAATAGTTTAATAAATTTGGCTTTTTTAATTTATTATCATAGAAAACCTTTAAGATATTTAGTTTAGTAAAAATTATAAGAAATAAGAAACATGAAAAAGAATCTCGGTAAATATAGTCTCACTCGGAGAAACGTTATTTGTTTCCATATTACATTAGTTAAAAGATAAAAATATTGAAGAGGATTAAAAATGACTTAAAATACCTCTATTATTAATACATATACCATTATTTTTCTCTTATTTTTGTGTATATTGGATCTTTATATTTTCAATATGTTTAATACTTGAGGTGGAATTTTTTTTAGTTTTTTAGACTAATATTAACCCCTTGTAATGTGAATAAAATCATTATTTTGAGATAACATTTGGTATCGAAGTAGGTCTCTATGTTTGAGACCAATCTAGATATAAAAATTCAAAATATAAATTACTTATATCATATTTTTGATCATATCATATTCCTTGAACTTACCTATACTGGTGAATGTATTTTCCTTTTTTTATAGTGGAAGAATTCCATGTCAAATATATTGAAAACCTTAATAATAAAAGAACTCCCATAGTTGATGGAAATGATTTTGAGTACTGAAAAGATTTGATGGAAATATTAATTATTTTTATTGGGAGTGAAGTCCCAAGAAGCTCTCAAAATGATAAGGAAATTGCAGTTATGTTGTAAATCATTGATAATCACATGACTTATAATGTCATATGAAAATTTTGTGCATAATCCAATCCATTTATAAGATCAAAGGGGGGTCAATTTGTGGTGAATTCTTAATTACACCACTTGCACACAAAGGAAATTCCATATTCAAAGTCTAACAACACTTAAAGGGTGTTTTGGTTCAAATAGTAGTTTTAATAAAATGAAAAAAACCCCATACATGGATATAAAAAGGGTCAAGTATGATGTGTGTCACGAACCAAATCTGGTCACCACTGAAACCAGTGCCAAACCTGGCCTGTGACAAGTCCTGAAGGGCGTTCCCGATCCCCACGGGCTGGCACAAGTGCCCGGGTATCATAACATGAAAATTGGGAATGATTTACCCGAGTTTATAAACTTAAAACAACAAAAGAATCCAATAAAATGAATCTGGATTTTTCAAACCAAACAATATTTTAAAAAAATTCAGAACTGAATTACATAGCTTAAAACAACTAAAAAGGTCTATACCAAAGGTAAAAAACCAAATAAGGACAAGCCAGTAACCCTCATGGAAAGGGGCACCACCCTCAAGCCTCCTCCACAAGACTTCACCACCAAGGACCTGCTAGAAACCCGAACCACTGGAACAAAAAAACTGTATCCAACCTGCGACAAAAAAAAAACCAAGTCTACTTACACCCAAGGGTGTAAGTATGGTGTGAGATAATGCCCAGATGGATACCACCACTAAGAGAGTCAATGTGATAAACATTTAAAGACAAAAAGCATGCATGTTTTCAAAAAAATGAAAAGCTAGTTACAATTTCTAAAAGATGAAACGTTGAATAAAAAAAAATTTCAAGTGGGATATAATTAATAATCAACACTTTTAAAAATAATGTACATCACTAGTGAATTTTCCAGCCAACCATACCATATGCTGACGGTAAGTACAAAGTAAATAATGAGCACAAGAAATAGGAAATAACCCCTACGCACTAGCTAGCTGTGGGTCCCACGTACCTCGTATCTCGGTGAGAGTAACCATCACAAATATCCATTCTCGTGCAAGATACACTAGTAGGGAACATACCCATAACCTAGTGGTCCCCAATAATCATCATCATAGTTTAGTTAGAGTTGTAAGCGTCAATCTTGCTAAGTGAAGCTCAGGCCAAACCCTACGGATTCACTAGCATATTAGTACACGCCCACCCACCTAGATACCCAGGTTTTCCCTTTGTGCTCAAACAAGTTCAACAAGTCAATGAATATAATATTCACAAGAAAATAATATTTCCATATCATAAATTCACCAAACATCCCATATGTATACAACACAAGTCAGAAAAGTCCACTTTTCATTCAAATTGATTTTGAAATCCGACTCACACCAAAATAGCCCACAACACTTTTCACTTTTCTTTAACACTTCCAAAAACTCATTAAATTTTTTTATAAAACCATTACAATATATTAAAACTCTAATAACAGCCCACTCACTTGTTACATAACACCCCTTTTACCTTCAAAATTATTTTATCATTAAACATACACGAAAGAGCCCACAAACATGTTTCGCTCCAACATCACAATTTACTAAAACATTACAGAAATTTACAAAACATTCTAAAAATATTTGAAATCATAAAACATCACATCAAATTTCAAAACACTATAATACGTGAACACATATACCAAACATTACATATTCAGCCTTTTCCCACTTTTTTTAACCAACCAAAACATTTACAATTTTCATAAAAAGAACCAAAGTGGTGCAAATATGTCTTGCACAAAAAACTCATTTCAAAAACCTATTATTAAGCCAAAATCACACCAATCTCTTACCAAAACAGAATTGGCATCCCAATCAACATGTAATAATTCACTTTCAAATGTTATATAATCACCTTGAACAATATCGCAAAAGATACCCATGAGAACACACAAATCCATAAAACACTTTCAAGGAGTATAACAAGGTCACACACATAAAACCCATTAAAAGACCCTCATTTTTAGGCCCACATGACACTATATTATTACCCAACCAAAATTGGCAGCCCCGTTCAACAACTAATAAATCACTTCCACGTTTTAAAAAACTACTACAAGAGATAACTCAAGAAATACATTTGAAAAATACATACTTCAAACAAAAATGTAACTTTAATACCAAATGCTTTACTATTGCTACGAAAAATGGTTTTCTCATAATGAAAATAATATAAGGAATATGGAAAATTATTTAATCAAGAAAACTAACTCAACATTAAATGGTTACCCACGGAATCACCTACCGAATGTGTCGAAACCCTCAAATATTGGGGCGAAACATCAACCGCACGACCACCGCACCTCAAGGAAGTTAAAAGAAACCTAAAACCTCAATATTTACCCCAAAATACAGTAATTTATAACCTAGGCACTAACCCTAACTTTTGGAATTTTTATTATTCACGAATTAGGGAAGAAACACTAAGCAATTTGAAAGAGGAAAGAAATAGACTCACCTACTTGAAGTATCCTGAATTAATCACTCCAAAAACAATATTTTATGAAATTGAAAACATCCAAAATTCATGGATTGTTTGAAAAAGATTTAGGAAGTAATTTAGGAACTTGAATGGAGGGAAAAGAGTAAAAATTGAGAGATTTAAGAAGGGATGAAGTTACCTCTTCAATGCTAGTCGATTTGAGACACCCTATAAAGCTTAACCCTAATTCGCGATTTCTAAGAGCTCCAAGGAGGGGGGAAAGGTAATGGGAGCACGCCGAGGTTTCTTAGGGTCGAGGGGGAGGTGGAATAACCGAAAAAACAGAAATAGTGATGGAGATATAAAAAAATTAATATTTATTTTTAATGCAGGAAATGGGCCTTTGGGAAGGCCCAATATATTAAATAAAAACCCATATCCACCATGATTATGGATTTATAAAGGATCCAAATTTATGTTTTGGTGTTAAAAGGTCATAGGAGACCATTTAGGAATTAGAATGTGGGAAAAATATTAAAAAATGAAAAAGTTATAAAGGAAACAAAATTTATTTTTAAATCTGGAATTGGGCTCACAGTTTGGCCCAATTCAAGAAAACTCATCTATTTCTCCATAAAACCTTTGGAAACCATCCAAAACAAAGAATGAATGGAAAATAAATGCAATTTTCCTTCAAAATATGTCATGTATGTGAAAATTCTCCCCACCATGAAAACTTTCCGTCCCCGGAAAGGTACAGAAAGTCCAGATACAAATGCCAAACCCAACTGATAAACCAAGATGTACTCCCTTTATAGGTTTCGCCCCCAAAGCCCAAAACACCACCATTGATCAATTAAGGAAGGAATACTTCACAAAAAAATCAAACACCACTTTCCTGAAACAATCAATCACATTCAGGCATTATCCCAAAGGAAAAATCCTCAAACACTATCCGAACAAGACTCAAGCAATTCACTCAAACGAACAACAACATCGAACAAGGTTACACATACCTTGCTATAACTAAACCATTGGGAACTCTCCAATCTAAATGGTTACCCAAGGAAGATTTAGGTATCTTGATAGATCCAAATGATAATACCTAACACCAATACTTGACCATTGATAAGTCTAAGTTATTGGTCAGGGGGGAAAAATAGGCCCCCACCATAAGAACCAACAATCATAATCGACCAGCATGGGCCGATACAGAAAGAACCCAAAATATAAAGTGTTGGGACACCCACATGGTTTGTCTTCACGGTTTGGGAAACCATGAAATAACAGTGGAGATTCTTCTATCTACATGGTTTTTTGGGGCATGGTCACTACCAACCAAGTGCAAACCGTGTGGTCAACCTATCTAGCCAAACTTCATACCTTTCTCTAAAGACTCAATGGAAACCAAAGGGGGAGGGAATAACATTGGGCGATGACATGGGTACAAGGCCCAACACATATTTCCACCGAACATGATCAGTAGAAGAAATATGATGACACCATAGGTTTAAACTCTTCTTATCTTTCATATTGAGGATATGACTTTGCACAAGGGTTTAAATGACACTCGGGTTTCCCCTGACTATGTGCCAGCTTCTCTCCGGGACCTATGTCTGGAGCTCAAAATATTGTAGCATCTTCTGCCTAGCAGTTAGGCTTTGGAAACCACCTGAATGAGAATTCTTCTTTCGTTAAAAACAACAACTACACCGCAATCCCCGATATGTTTTTCCAAGACATAACACATTCCAAACTCACTTTACCCTAACTCAATATTTCACTAAAACCAGGGATTAGAAGATGTACACACATCACACCTTGATTGTTCAGGTTAGAAACAATAGAAGTAAATAACACTTATACTCACCTTCCTCTAAAATGGAATATTTTTTTATTTTTTTTTTCAAGGGAGACATTCTCCCAACATAATAGAGACTCTCAGATGATTTCCCAACTTTCACCTTTACAGTCAATCGAGCACATGACATCACAAGGAATCACCGAACATGACCATTGCGACTGATATAAACAATGAATAGAGAGGGAAATTGTACAAAATCCCCAAATAACACACAATTCTAGAAAGTGGCCATAATATCCTCTGATGACCAGATTTCCTACACTAGTAGTTTAACATGAACTCCTTCTTCGAAGAGACTATGAAGGAACGAGAGTTCCTCTTAGACACTATCCAAATACTCATCCATGCTAACAACCCTAGAACACTTCCACCTTCGAAAAATTAGGAAACTTAAGAGGCTAAGGCCACTTTCAACCATCCATAATCAATCTCCCACTACAAGAGGATACACAAAACCAATAATGGGAAGGGTGTATACTCAATGTAAAAATCTCAAGAAATATATTCCTTATATTGATCAACTGGAGGATTTTCCAATGGAGAAACAATCTGGGTTGCGCTTCAGTTATGAATTAACCTTTAATGGGGGCATACCTTTCCAATGAGAGAACCCAAGGACCCAACCAATCTGGTCCATTGGTAAAAACAAGCCATAAACCCGCTCCAAACACATGAAGGGAACCACCGTAAAGGCGTCCCAAAACATTTTTCAAAAGAGACCACTAACTGTCCCTACAACACAGCTTACCGACCAAACACAAACCCAAAACACAGTTCAAACAGAAGGGGTTCTTGGAATAAAAACATCCCACAACATCAATATTTTCAAAAACCCATAATACAAACCATACAAAAATATTCATCAAGACATCATGTTTTTCTTTAAAAGTAATTCTCTAAGAACAAATAGTTTAGCAGTAAGCGTATCCACCAATGGTACCCCATGCGCCTCACACATGCATGTTTTTGTGCCACACCAGACACCCTCCTCATATCCGTCCCGATACTCATCCAGTCGTGCCATCAACCATCCATCATCCCATATAACCCCATGCATGAGGTCGCTAATGTAAATACCAAAGGTTAAAACAAAAATTCTTTCCACGTTTCAAAACCAAAATGGTCAACCAACAAATCATTTTTTCTCATAACCGCTAACCACGAGATCAAAATCCCAACTCACATCTTACAAAAATTTTCAGAAAGTCACAACCATTTAGAAAATAACTCACCTTCAAGATATTCACATAAATTTCAAAACATCTCATCCCATTAAAACACACTCTGATTGTTTAGAAAACTCTATTGGAAACACTTTTCAAAACCAACTTCAATAAAGTTTCAGCTTTCAAAGAGGTGTAAGCCCACCATTTTACATTTCAAAAAAATTCTGAAAATTCATTTCCGCCATTTAATAAACCAAACCATTCCCTCTTTATTTGAAAATCATTTCACAAAAAATATACACTTCTCAAAACCAAGTCACTTTAAAACCAATGTTCCAATATTTCAAAACTAAAAAACACAAGACAATGTGAGAGGAAACTAGTTTCAGTGGATGACTTGGACATATGGTTAGCGGCCATATTCCAATCAATTCACTGTCAAAGAGAGTGTTCTTGGGAATATCCTCAGCTCCACATGGCTTTTCAGGCCCTGTGAGGTTACTGAGACCATTAACCCAACTCTCTTTTCATTTCCCCTAATCATCATTAAACCAAGAAAACCAAAGGAATTTGAAAGGTCCCGACTTTCCCTGGAGACATGAATCCCATCACGAGGTGTGGTGATTAGACACACTACTCATAAATGAAATTCAAAGTCCCAGAAATCCTAACTCCATATTATCCTGATTTTTCCCCAAATAACATGACCCAAAGAGAGAGAACCACCCTTTGATACCATTTTGTCACGTACCAAATCTGGTCACCACTGATACCAGTGCCAAACCTAGGCCGTGACAAGGCCTGAAGGGCGTTCCCGATCCCCACGGGCTGACACAAGTGCCCAGGTATCATAAAATGAAAATTTGGAACAATTTACCCGAGTTTATAAACTTAAAACAACAAAAGAATCCAATAAAACGAATCTGGATTTTTCAAACCAAGAAATCTTTTAAAAAATTTCAGAACTGAATTACAAAGATTAAAAAAAATAAAAAGGTCTATACCAAAGTTAAAAAACCAAATAAGGATAGGCCAAGAACCCTCATGGCAAGGGGCACCGCCCTCAAGCCACCTCCACAAGACTTCACCACCAAGGACCAGCTAGAAACCCAAACCACTGGAACAAAAAAACTGTACCCAACCTGCGACAACAAAAATAACCAAGTCTACTTACACCTAAGGGTGTAAGTAGGATGTGAGACAATGACCAGTAGGATACCACCACTAAGAGATTCCATGTGATAAACATTTAAAGACGAAAGGCATGCATGTTTTCAAAAACATGAAAAGCTAGTTACAATTTCTAAAAGATGCAACTTTGAATAAAAACAATTTTCAAGTGGGCTATCATTAAGAATAAACACTTTTAAAAATAATGTCCATTACTAGTGAATTTTCCAGCCAACCATACCGTATACCGACGATAAGTACAAAGTAAATAATGAGTACAAGAAATAGGAAATAACCCCTAGGCACTAGCTAGCTGTGGGTCCCAGGTACCTCGTATATCGATGAGAGTAACCATCACAAATATCCATTCTCGTGAATGAGCCACTAGTAGGGAACATACCCATAACCAAGTGGTCCCCAATCATCATCATCATATTTTAGTTAGAGTTGTAAGAGTAAATCTTGCTATGTTAAACTGAGGCCAAACCCCATGGATTCACTAGCATACTAGTACATGTCCAGCCACCTAGATACCCGGGTTTTCCCTTTGTGCTCAAACAAGTTCAAGAAGTCAATGAATATAATATTCACAAGAAAATAATATTTCTATATCATATATTCACCAAAAATCCCACATGTATACAACACAAGTCACAAAATTCCACTTTTCATTCAAATTGATTTTGAAATCCGACACACACCAAAATAGCCCACAACACTTTTCACATTTCTTTAACACTTCCAAAAATTCAGTAAATTTTTTTATAAAACCAATCCAATATATTAAAACTGTCATAAAAGTCCACTGACTTGTTACATAACACCCCTTTTACCTTCAAAATTATTTTATCATTAAACATACACGAAAGAGCCCACAAACATGTTTCGCTCCAACATCACAATTTACTAAAACATTATAGAAATTTACAAAACATTCTAAAAATATTTGAAATCTTAAAACATCACTTCACCTTTAAAAAAACTATAATACGCGAACACATATACCAAACAGTACATATTGACCCTTTTCCCACTTTGTTTAACCAACTAAAACATTTACAATTTTCATAAAAAGAACCCAAGTGGTGCAAATATGTCTTGCACAAAAAACTCATTTAAAAAACCTATTATTAAGCCAAAATCACACCAATCTCTTACCAAAACAGAATTGGAATCCCAATCAACATGTAATAATCCACTTTTAAATGTTATATAATCACCTTGAACAATATCGCAAAAGATACCCATGAGAACACACAAATCCATAAAACACTTTCAAAAAGTATAACAAGGTTACACACATAAAACCCATTAAAAGACCCTCATTTTTTGGCCCACATGACACTATATTATTACCCAACCAAAATTGGCAGCCCTGTTCAAAAACTAATAAATCACTTCCACATTTTACAAAACTACTACAAGAGATAACTCAAGAAATACATTTGAAAAATACATACTTCAAACAAAAATGTAACATTAATACCAAATTATTTACTCTTGCTACCAAAAATGGTTTTCACATAATAAAAAAAATATAAGGAATATGAAAAATTATTTAATCAAGCAAACTAACTCATCATTAAATGGTTACACACAGAATCACCTACCGAATGTGTCGAAACCCTCAAATATTGGGGCGAAACATTAACCGCACGACCGCCGCACCTCAAGGAAGTTAAAATAAACCTAAAACCTCAATATTTCACCCAAAATAAAGTAATTTAGAACCTAGGCACGAACCCTAAATTCTGTAATTTTTATAATTCAAGAATTAGGGAAGAAACCCTAAGCAATTTGAAAGAGGAAAGAAATAGACTCACCTACTTGAAGTATCCTGAATTAATCACTCCAAAAAAAATAGTTTCTGAAATTGAAAACATCCAAAATTTAGGGATTGTTCGAACAAGTTTTAGGAAGTAGTTTAGGAACTTGAATGGAGGTAAAAGAGTAAGAATTTAGAGATTTAAAAAGGGATGAAGTTACCTCATCAATTCTGGCCTATTTGAGACACCCTATGAAGATCATCCCTAATTCGTGATTTCAAAGAGCTCCAAGGAGGCGGGGAAAGGAAATGGGAGCGCGCCTGAGTTTCTTAGGGTCGAGGGGGAGGTGGAATCACCGAAAAAAATTCAAATAGTGAAGGAGATATATAAAAAACTAAAAATTATTTTTTATGCAGGAAATGGGCCTTCGGGCAGGCCCAATATCTTAAATAAAAACCCGTATCAACCATGATTATGGATTTATAAAGGCTCCAAATTTATATTTTGTTGTTAATAGGTCGGAGGAGACAATTTAGGAATTAGAATGAGGGAAAAATATTAAAAAATGAAAATGTTATAAAGGAAACAAAATTTATTTTTAAATCTGGAATTGGGCTCACAGTTTGGCCCAATTCATGAAAACTCATCTATTTCTCCATAAAACCTTTGGAAACCATCCAAAAAAAAAGAATTAAAGGAAAATAAATGAAATTTACCTTCAAAATAAGTCATGTATGTGACAATGTTTGATTTATGACTAAAAATTACATCAAGTATAAGGAAAAAATCAATGAAATTATGTCAAGAAAGGTATACGACTTAAAGTTTTTGCAGACAGTGCCCCTCCGTTGGAGGGGATTTATTACAAAACCATGAATTGTTTATTAGATGAAACTATTATCTTAACTAAAACTTGTTCAAGAATATAAATTTAATATAAAAATAATTAAAAAGGCACAAAAATGAAATTTAAAACATTCTAGAATTAAAGAGGCTTGGAAAGGGACCCTACCTCAATGAAGACAAGCCACACTCATTGCTTGACACTTTTATTAGTGAAAACTCTATGTTGATTCATCCATACTCCAAGAATATGAAACTTTCCATATAAATATGGATGCACTAAACCCTATGTATATTTCCGCATGTCCTTGAACACACACAAGAGGATCCTTATATATATATTCTCACAAGTATAATCCCGTTATCACATACACACATATGCATTTTCATTATATATACATAATAACACATAGACCCTTATATGTAATCACACTTTCATGGGAAGATATACATATAATGAGATAACATACTATATATATGCTTACTTATTTATACACGGTGAGTGGTTTTTAACTCTGGTTGCCGAAAAACACAAGAATAGGTCCCGGGAGACATCAATAAAAATGTTAGTGATATGATGAATCATCATTAGTTGAACCTAAAAATTGAAGTGGGAGGAACATGATTAGTGAGAAAAGAAATAAGATAATAGAAAATGATGATAACAAAATCAACACTTGAAGTGACAATTTCTTCTATAATAAGGAGAAAACATATCATGCAATTTAAATTCATGCAATAGGGATGTGAAACATCCAATTTAACATCATACATCAATGAAATTAAACATGAAACTTAAATTTTCCATAATTATAACATACAAATATGTAATACATGTAAAACACATTACGGTATGAAAGATGGTAAAAAAGAATTAAAAACACCATAACATAGTTTATAGAACATCATTCTTTTCAAGATACGTTTGAGATAGGTGATTACACTTTTATGTTATGTGGGATGAGCATTTTATTGGTTTTCTAATACCTATCAAAAAAGTCTCTGAATATTGTATGGGTGGCAACTAGAGCGTATTAATAAAATTCTAGGTAATAGACCATGTATAGTATTATTCATAGAAAATACATACCCAGTACAACATCTCTTAAATATAAACTTCTAACATGTAACTAACACTATAGATGAAGACAATAAATTAGAAAAGGAAGATGAATGGGGGAAACTTCCAACTCAAAGTAAGACAGACAAATAACATGAAACTGAACTAAAAGAAAAAGAGATTCATACCTTAGTTGGTAAGCTCTATGACAGCAGTTACTATATCCCCATATCAATCTTTCAGAGCCATCATGACCTTGGCATTATAGACTCCATCCTGTGTCACCACTAAATCGGTGTCCTTTGTTTGTAAGATCTATGCTCAGGATTACATTAAAAAAATTAAAAATGAATATAAATTATAAATATAGTTATGATATTTGATAATACCTCCACTCCTCACCCCCTTCCCCCTTTCCCCTCCCTTGCACACCCCCTTCCCCCTCCACTGTACTCCCCATACCCCATTCCACCAGCACACCACCCTACCATTGTACACCCCCTACACCCCCTACACACCCACACCCCCTTCCCCATTCACACCACCTGCAAACCCCATGCCCCCCACCCCATGCACACCCCCACACTACCCCTGCCCCACCCCTCCCCCTCCCCCTACCACACCCCTACCACCTGCCCCTCCGTTGCACACCCCCTACCCCTCCCCTGTACTCCCACTACCCCTGCCAACAACACACCACCCTGCCCCAACCCCCCTGCACACCCCCTACACACCTACACCCCCTATACACCAACACCAACTTTCCCCATTCACTCCCTCAGGACACCCCTTCCCCTTACACCCTGCACACCCCCACACAGCCCTTACCCTACCCCTGACCCCTCCCCTACATACTCCTACCCTGACCCCTTATACACCCCTCCCCCTGCCCCTACCCCCAGAACACCCACACCCCCTACCCCCTACACACCCCTACCCCTTCCCCTGCATAACCCCCTTCCCCCGACACACCCCCTACCCACGACACACCACCTTCCCCCTAACCCATGCACACCAAAACCCCTTACCCTTCCCACAACCCCTTGTCCCCTTCCCCATACACACCCCCTCTTCCCCTACTCCCCCTGCCCCTTCCCCTATGCCTGTGCCCCCCTGCACACCTGCACACCCCTTGAACCATAAAACAATATACACCACAACATAGACCAAACACAAAAAATATTATATGGTATAATTCAATGTATAAACCAAGAATAAAATTTAAATCTAAAATGTAACTCAATATCAGTATCAGAAAAACCATCACGACCCTTATTATCACCTTTAGAAATACCAACATCATTATCTCCTCCTCCCAGAACACCCCCATCTTCAACATTCGCATTGGGAATATGCACCTAAATCAATGGAAGGAGTAGAAGAATATTCATAAACCGAACACATGTAAATGAGAACACATTTAATAAATAAAAACATAATATTTTTATCACTAAAATAAAAAAATCAATCTAGACTTATTTTACTAATAGAAAATCATACAAAATGAGAAAATATAGAAATTACAAGGATTTGAATAGAATTTGAGGGAAGAAAACAATGAATTACATATAAAAATTTATGAAATTTATAGTTCGATCACTCCCCCACAATTAGTTTATTGAAAACAAAGGTAATGATTTTTCCATTGGACTTACTAAAAATGAGAAACACCTCATGAATATGAAGTTCACATCCCTATTAGATCATCCAACAAAAAAGTTTAAGATAGATAAAATTATATAAACCTACACTGTCATTTGGCTATAACAATTCCTTTTAATATATAGATTACAGTCAGCTACTCTCATAAACCTAAAAAAAAATTGAACATTTCTAGAAAAGATCTCCAAGCTACGTGTACTTGTTTTAAGACAAAAAAACCGTTCTTAAAAATGCACAATTTATTTTCACCTTCATTTATTTGAAAAACACATAGTTGACCAATTTATACTTCATTAAAAAAACTTAAATGGGAAAAGAATACTATTTATTATATACATTAGATATACCTTTCTATTTAATATATAACTATGATAAGAAACAATTTTATAACCTCAATACAATGAATTGGAAAAAATATCTTACGTAAACATCCATATCAATCAATGAATATCCTTTTCATAAAATTCTGACAATGAATTTTATAACTTCTCTATTTTTATTTAGCATATCTCTGAATACTAGTTTAGTGAAAATGATATTTTCATCTATTGTTTGTGGAAAAATTTCTATGTGTCATTATTTTATATCTAATTTTACTCCCCATTCATATATATAATCCAATTTTAATAAATGGATGCTTAATCAAATATTTTTTAATCAAATAAACACAAGAGGGAAATGTTTTTAATTCTATACATCCACATTGTTTATACAACAAAATATTTTTCTCCCAAAATTTTATCTTCATAAATATGTTCAGTTATAGTAAATCTTTTAGGTGTAACTGGAATCCATATGTCTTTTTCTTCCTCATATTCATCAAAAAATTCTATGATGGAGTCCTCACTACCCCTAAGATACTCTCTAGTCCCTTGTAAAGATTCACTTTTCTCTACATTATCTTCAATGCTCCTATCATAGATTCCTTCTTTCCTATCCATTATTACATATTTTATTTCCAAAAATTTGATGATAATATTATTAAAAAATATTTAAACCTTTATTCTAAAGGAATATATATGAAATATAACTTCATCATGTTATTTATATACTTTCCTTGATTCCCTTCCATATTAAGAATATAGAACTTACTACCAAAGACTCATAAATACTTCAATATTGGTTTCCTTTTTTGCCTTATTTTAGAAGGAATGATTTTTACCTAGGTAGAGGAGAACTTCAGTATATATATATATATATATATTTCATTTTGAACCACCTCTTTCTAGAGGTACCTTGTAATACCACTAGAGATAACTATAATTTGTGTTATATTATTGATAGTTCTACTTAACCTCTCAACCACCCCATTATATTAAGGTGTCTACATTATAGTATCTTGTTGAGGAATATAATAATTCTCTAGATACTTATTAACTAAATAATAAGTGAATTTAATTCCATTATTATATCTTGTCACTTTGATATTCATTCCAAGATAGATTTCCACTATCCTTTTATACCTCTAATGATAATCAAGTACTTAAATTTTTTTATACATAGGAATAATATAGCCTAAATATTTTAATCTATAAAAAAATAAAAGTTATTACAATCATCATTTTATTCTATTCTTTTTCACTGGTCCACATGCCACCAATGGCCCAAAGGCCTTCATTTTTTATTGATTTTGATAATCCACCTTTCAAGGGGTGAGGTGGAACCCTAGTCCACATGAATCAATATAAATTATTTATAATACATGGATATGTCTTATTTTATTAGGTTTATAATATTTAATTTTGATATTTCCATTTTTGAATACTTGAAAAGTATTTTCTCTATCACTTTTTAGTTATGGAATATTAAAATCATTTTTAGTGAACTAGTTTCTCAATGATTCCATGATTGAGACCACTAAATATTTTAATCCCCATAAATTTATAGATGTTTCTATACTAAAATGATTAACTATGATTGTGGCCTTGATATTTTATTCACCCCCATTACTAAACATAACTTTTTCATTCACTTTATAATTTATAATTATCAACATATTAATGTTTTCATTTATATGCGAGGAAAATAAATTATGAAATATATGTGTTACCTCACTAGTTTTAGTCCAAACAATTGTTTTAATAAAAATAGGTCAACCTCCTAATGGGATATAAAAAGGTTCAAGTACTATGTGTGATTCAATACTAACAACGATATCAAGTATACAGAAAACAATAATGCAATAATGTTAAGAAAGGTATACCACCACGAGTTTTTATAGAAAATGCACCTATTTTGGAGAGGTTTTATTAAAAAACCATGACTTGTTTATCAAAAGAAACAATTATATTAACTAAAACTCATTCAAGACATTCAATTTAATATAAAAATTCAGAATTAAGAAGGAAACTATATTCAATTTAAAACATTCTTGAATTAAAGAGGCCAAGAGAAGAAACCTACCTCAACCTCAAGGCGTGTTTGATTTTGGAGAAGACCACTCGAATATTCCTTTTTTCCACTTGCATGCATATGAGAATTCACATATATATAAGAACAAATATCCCCTATGTGAATATTTTCATGGCCAAATATGCACAAGGGGGTCATTAGATATATGTTAATACTTGAATATACCCCTTTAAACTTACACATGTATATATATTTCACACACACACACACACACACATATATATATATATAAGCACACCAATCACCAATATATATATTTACACTACCATGAGTGAATATATATAAAGCAGGAAATTATATATATGTATGCCTACCCATGAAGACACTTGTAATCCTTAGTCAATGAAGACATGAATCCATCTTAACAAAATCCACTAAAAACAACATTAATCAATTTCCCCTTTTATTATACTTTCATTTAATTTAGAAAACAATGGATAATAAATAACATAACCATGGAATATTTCCATATTAAAGGTTTATTTCCCAATTTAGGTGATTCATGAAATATGTTAGGTGAATCAAATACTTCCACAACAATAAAAATTTTCTATATGTTAGATATTTCCATCAAAATCATCAACATATATCAATAACCTGAATTCATGTTCTTCTCATATGATTCACCAATTTTAAATTAATTTACTTTGGTTTAATTAGTTATTTTGATTATGTTATTCCATACGATCTTATTAATAATGAAAATGTATTAATAATTACATAATTTAAAATAATTATAATGGATATGTTTTTAATCCATTACATCAAATGATGCTTTAAAAAATCACAGCATGAGAGCAAGGAATGAAGAATGAGAACACTGCCAAAACATGAAGATCCTTATAATATGTACATAAAATAAGATTCTTGACTAAAAAACCTAAACACACTAAATGATAAGGAATATAAATACAATATAATCCATAAAAAGATAAAATAATAAGGAATGAAGAATATAAGTAGGTGGAATCACCTTAGATCTCAATGAGATCGATCACTTGATGATGAAAAATAAAGAAGAGGGCCACAGATCAAGGGAGTATGGAAAAGAAGAGAACCACCTTGAGAGCAGGGTCACAGATCAGGAGGGGAGGAGGAGGAGGATTAGGGTGCAACTATGAGATAATGTTTGTGGATCTAGAGGAGGGTTTCCGTGAGAGGAGGGTTTCTATAAGAGGAGGGTCGCTGTGAGGAGGGTCGTTGTGCGGTGGGCGTCATCATGAGTAGAGGGTTTCAGAACGAGATAAGGGTCACTGTGAGGAGGATTTCTATTGGGGACAGACGTATGAGGAGCCTGACACATATAGAGGGTCTATTAGTGGAGGATGGAGGAGAATCCAGATGCGGGTGGAGGGTCAACGTGGGGGAGGTTGGAGGGGGAGCCCAAGGGAGCCCGACAGGTTTTGTAAACAAAACCGAGGGAAAATTTTATCTAAGGGTTTTAATTAAACCATGTATAAAAATATGTTATATCCAAATAGATATAAAACCATGTCTATAGTTCCATGGCTATATCCAAAATTTCTAGTAGTGTATATACATTAAAAAGTCATATGGTTGCATGGAGTACCACCATTTATTGTATCAGATCAGTATCCAAGTTATAACTAAAAGTTATGGTAAAGTATTCAGAGTGAACTTGATAAATAATTTAGTTTCAACACTATTTATCATCCTCATATATATGGTCACTTTGAAATAATAATTAAAACCTTATAGGATATGTTGATATCGTATTCTCTGGATTTCAAATGTGTTTCGGATAAAAAACTTCCTCGGGTTTATTTTTCTTATAACAATATCATTCACTCAATAATTTATATTAAACCTTATGAATCCCTCCATGGGATGAAATATAGATCTCCAACATGTTGAGATGAGGTTGGATAAGGAAACACATTGGGACTTGAGAACACTGATGAAATGGTTGATAAGATTAGAAGCATTCAACTGCATATCAAGGAAACTCAAAATTGGTAGCAAATTTATTCTAATAATTGATAGTGTAATCTATTATTTGAATTTAGTGAAAGCGTGTTTCTATGAATATCACCCTAGAAGAAAGTTATGAGAATCAGGAAGAAATGGAAACTAATCCCTAGGTATATTAGTCCCTTTGAAATTATTGATCATATTGGGACAATAACTTATCACATGGAACTTACTCCATATTTCTCTCAATTCAATGATGTGTTCCATGTATCTCTTCAATGAAAATAATTACCTGACCCCTCACATATACCAAACTCATAGATCATACAACAATAAAAGGATATTCTTTATGAGGAAAAACAATTTGATATTCTAGATGGTACAAAGAAATTTCTAGGAAATAAGACCACTTGCCTCATTAAGGTTTTGTGGAGAAATCACCATTTATTGGAATCTATATGGCAACTTAAGTATATGATAAAGTAAAGTATCCTTATTTATTTTTACACAAATGATGAATTTTTGGGGACAAATTAATTTTAAAGGGGGTAAAACGTAACAACATGAGTTTTTATTTACCATTTTTTCATATAAATAAAATTTTATTGGTGTATTTAATTTAACTAATTAAAACAATCCTTTTATATTTAATTAACTTGAATTTCACTACATGCAACACCTACATGGCATATATTACATGAAACGCTTAGTTTCAAGGAAAAATAATTTATTAATACGATTATTTAAACCAGAAAATTATAATATAGAAATTAAAAATTGTAATAATAATATTAATAACTATTTTTTTAAATATTTATTACAATGTTTTTCTATAGATAAAATATATTTATAAATAATTTATTTTTGGGAATGTCCATTTATGTTTAAAAATACTATTTCCTCAAATGAACTAATCTTTATGTAATTATGTAAAAAAATGTAAAATATATTTTATTCACACATAGAAATATAATTTTATAAAATAAAAATCATTTTTTACTTTATAATTTCAAAGTATATTATGGTTATTTTTTTTGGATTTTTTTAAGAAACCGCATTTTTTAGAAGAATAGTGAAAAATGAAGGATTTTAATTCAAAAATTCTTTTTCATAAATTTTAATCATAGTGATAAATTTAATTTTAATTGAAATTAAATTTTTTATTATATAATTGTTTAATCAATTTATATTATTTAATTAATTAGAAACAATTTCATATGTAAATTACATAAAAAATAGCAGCCTTTTGATAAATTTACTTTAAAAACCCGCTCTGTTTTCCTGACATTAGGATTAAATTTAAATTAATTTATTCCACTTATATGTTTTTCAATATTAAAAAATGGATTCAATATTTTCAATCATCATAATTTATAATTTCTCATAAGGTCAACTTAGTTTTTTACAAAAAATGTTAGTGAAATTAATTAAAATTAATTAAAACTATGAAGGTAAAATTAAGCTTTACAAGAGAATACATATTAAACATAAGGGCCCCATAAGATCTATACACTTTCCAAAAAATGACTATCTTTCCATTATTCGGCCATTAACCTTCCATTTTTGATTTTGGTTTAATTTTTAAGACAATATTTTGGTAAAAACTTGTGTACACCTAGTTTTTTTTTTAAAAATACCACTTGAGTTATTTTTCCTTCCCTAGAAAAGGCCATCACATCAAAATATACTCTCCCATCTCAAACCACTTAGGTTTAAAAAATATTTTCCCAAAACTTCCCAAAATCCCTATCTTCCTTCTTGATGTCCCCCTTTGGGAAGAAAGAAATCAAAGGATGCCTTTTGGCAGAAACCAAAAGGAGTTATCTGATTAAAAGACAACATCTTATCTCAAGATCCTTTTTTTATTTTATTTATCCATAACCAAAACTAAATATATTCCATTATTATAAAAAAA
Source organism: Viscum album (assembly GCA_963277665.1). Lineage (NCBI taxonomy): Eukaryota > Viridiplantae > Streptophyta > Magnoliopsida > Santalales > Viscaceae > Viscum > Viscum album. Next base: position 1,908,366,194 of record OY728133.1, on the reverse strand, counting down.
ATTACCTTAAGAGTACTGATATGTTTTTAGGATATTTTTTCTACCTACAATTACTCACACCTCCATCTATCAGGCATCAAACATACTATTTATGTGTACGATGAACTACCACCTCACATAACGACGATTGTTCGTTATTTCATTGCTGGATATCATGGTGATAGTTATGAACAAAAATATATTTATATAAAATATATATGATATTCATAATATCTTTACTCATATGTAATTATTTTACAATTCACATCTTTGTACCTTCTACTTTGTGTAAATACGATAATTTTGTTTGAGGATGTGTGGACTATTACCCCCTCAAAGCGATGTGATTCATTCACACACTAATTTAAATGTATGAAATATTTTTTTAGTGAAATTATATGATATATATAAAATTATAATTCCACATTAATTATTTTATATACATATATACATATTGGTCATTTTATTGCTTTCTTTCAATTTGACAACAAAAAATGGAAACAACATTCATGCATATGTATGATTTAACGTCTCGATGAATAGTGTATTATATTTCATAAATAAATATCCTTTAGGTTATTATAATATATAAATATTGAGTATAAATTATAATTATGTCATGGTTTAAATTCTTGAATCATGAATTATGTATAAGTACCAAATTTATAAAAAATTAATACACACGCGAAGAAAAATATAGATATTACCCAAACTGAAACTGTAAAATAGGATTTTTGACAAGAGGGTAATATAAGGTTATAATAAAACCATATATAGTATTATATATAGGAATATTATTATGAAAAAATTATAATAAGATTAAATTTATTATATAGTAATCTTTTATGAGTATGAAGAGATTCAAGATAGAAGGTAAGGGGATTTCGTCTCACATTTTATTTTTGCGAGATACATGCTTTATTCCCCACAAATTCCTTTTTTTTGGTGTGTATAATTCCAATTAATTTATTCAATTATTATTATAATTAAATTTATGGGTATTTACATATCAATTTTATGATCTTACTCTATGGGTTAAATGTATCATAAGATACAAAATCAGTATGACAGTTTTGTCTCAATTTTCCTTCTTTGAGACACTTGTTTTGTTATGAACCAAAATTCTTTTTTGAGGGGTATATACTTAAATTTGAAAATCTATGTCATGAATATAATTCTTTTCATGAAATTTTATGCTTTATTTAGTATCATTTTATTACATTTATTGTATGATCCCAAGTTACTAAGTGATAAGACTTTATTGAAACAATCTCTTCACTTCTCAAGATTGTTTATATTTATGCATTAGTTGATGAACAATTATCATCTATATCTCAAGAAAACTTATGAGTTTACTTATAATCAGTTTATTAATGACATATCAATGTGTTGGTACCATTTTACTACCCTTATTTACCTAATATAATTAAGAAAATGTTTTTAATAAAAACATGACTTTATTCCCCTCTTCGGTCAAAAATATGTTCCATCTAAGATAACATCCATTGGTGTTACTCATTAATTTATAGGTAAATTATTCAATTTTTATATTCATATTATTTCTCTAAATGGATTATGTTTTGACGGATTGATGTTTATGAAAGTTGTTTCTCTTCCAAAGATTATATGATTATGAAAACTACTTCTTTTAACAGTTTATGATTATGATGAAATGATTACGAAACATGTATTTTTCCATAGGTTATGATATTATTACATGTTTATAATACCCATTTCATTTCATAGGTGATGGTATGATTATATATGTTCTTGTGGAACATGTATGTATTAATTAATTATGTGATGGGTGAGACCGATATCTCCCACCAATGCATTGGTTAAAGATTTATATCTCACGAGATAGAAATATTTGGAATGGGAAATGAAATATATTCAGTATTACAGGTCTAGAATGAGGATTAAACATGGTTAAGTAATACAGTGCCAGAATGGGGTGTGAACCCGGTTCAGTAAAGGACTTTGTCCACTAAGATGACTTCAGTAGAAATTCCTTCACTACTGTGGAAATAATTATAAATTCTTATGTGTCTTCCACAGTTAAATGTTTTATTCTTATGTTATGATTTCATGTATTATGTTTTTTATTTGTTGATGATTCATGCCTTATGAAATGAAAATCATTATTCCATGATTTATATTTATGATATTTGATATGTTGGGAAGGATCTTTTTATTTCATGACTATGTTCTCATTCCCAAATACTCATGATTATAATTAATTATCTCCCTTTTTTACCCTTAATGATCATAAGAGATCAATTCTTTTTATTTTTCCTTCCCCCTGTTTATAGAGATTTGTATTATATTTAACGTTTCTATGAAGGATGATACTAAAGAAGAACCTAGTGGGAGATACTGTAGCTCATTTATATTATAGTATTTACGTTTCCATGTTTCTAAAGAAATTAGACTAGTATGGTCTTAGAGAATCTATTTTTATTTTTTTTATGTATTCCAATAAAGTCAAAAATTTAAATATATGAAAATAGAGGGTCATATTAGAGCACATGTGTATTTATATTATTTATGTTATGTATAGGTTCTTTGTAGCCTTATAATGGATTTAAAAAAGAATTATATCTCATGGGGTAATGATGAAAGTAGTAGTGATTTTTTATCCTTTATAGGAAATTGGTAGTGACTTCTAATAATATATTGGAAACTGGATGTGATCCATAACCTTATATTGGAAACATTTAGTGATACCATATCTACATTGTTGTATTTACACATGTCTTTTTGTTATACACTCATTTTATATGAGACATTATATGATCCCTAGATCATAATTTATGTATAATGTTTTCATTGTCTCTATGACATGTTATACATTTGATCATATAGAATTACATGTTCTCCTTTCATGCCCAATGAATCATTTTTTTGATTCCATGTTTGTAGTCATATATTTCACTCCGAATTATATTGTCTCATATTGTAATGGTATAACTATGGGTGATAAGTTTATTTACCTCATAATGGATATTTAATCTCACCTATATTTTATGTTTTAATTTACCTGGGAATGCAGGTGATTTTAACATTAGATATTTTTAGAAGAAGAATCAATACGACAAAATTATGAGGAAATATTAAAAAAAATTTAAATTAAGTTTTTTATATAACTAAAATCCAAATACACTAAACTTATTAATTTTTGGTATGTTGAGTTTGTTACATAATATAATATTTTAATTCTAAAAATGATTTATAATAAAGGATTGTTTAGTTTTTGTGGACTTAATTGGCATCAAAGGAAGATTTTATTTATTTTTGGATATTCATTAGTCACCTTTGGTATTTGATTTATAGAACCCTTGTAAAAACCTGATATATAAGTACAAGTGTATGATAGAATCCCAAAATATTGTTAAAGTCATAAATGGTTGTTTTTCTAGTAATAATTCACTTTATGAGTAATAGAATGTGGATATGGATATAGGGAAAATTAACCTTGGGGTAATCACCCAAAACAGGGTTGGTTAATCATTAACCCAATCATTGCTCTGATTAATGATGAGTGGGACTATGGCTATATAACTAGTTATACACTCCAAATTTATATGTTTTTTTCAATCATATTCTCTTTATAAACCACTATTAAGGATTTATTTCCAAATTACATTAAAGGATTGTGTAAATTATAATATGATAACCCAAAAAAAAGTATCACAGGTTAAACAAATATTTATATAGTTTGAAATAAATGAATAACATACTAATTTTATGATGTAAATTGTTAAAATATTTTAATGATAAATCCCTTTATTTTATAAATTTTAGTAATCCCCTATGATGTTAAATACTCAACACTCTTGTTAACTCTTTTTAGTTATAGTGAAGGATAGAAATAGATGGAACCAAAATTAAAATGGTTTTGGGGGACAATGAAATAAATTCCACAATGAAAAGGACTAGGGGATGGAGTAAAAAACCTCAGGTTAATTATTCCCCAACACTAAAAAGAAATGAATAATAATGTTAGTTGAGTTGAACATATAAATACACCATGATGGAAAAAACATACTATTGAGTCTTTAATGCAGTAATGTACACCCTCTTAGAGTGGATCAAAAAATCCACTTCTATTCAAGTAATAGAAGAATGTGATGGAAATTATATTTTACATTATCTAGTTCATTAAAAATGAGATGTATTTTATAGTTTTCTATCTATTGGGAAGCTAAGTCGACTAATGGAAGACTATATTTAAGAATACAAAATGTGAATAAGTAGAACCTATGGAATAAGAATAGTTTAATTATGTTCCATTCACTAATTATTTTAATTGAAATATTCACATAGTGATATAGATAGAATACATGAGTAGAAAATAAGGACGATAAATCCAATAAAAATTACAAGGAAAAATTCAAACAATGGGAGTGTTTTGGATCTATTTTTGTGAAAAATACAAAGAATATGATCTAGTGATTATTTATACAATTTAAAAAAATTATTTTAAAGTAAAAGTATATAAGAGACAATTATTTCTATGAAGATATTATCCAATGTGGACTTATTTTAGAGATGAAATTTTGATATTCTCATTACTCTAGAAACATGAAATGGAACATAGAGTTTTAGGGAAATAAGATGAAAAATATATTGATTGAAATACGATTCAACTATATACACTTCAAAAATGTGAGATAAAACCATCTAGAAATTTTCTAATAGGGTCATATTTAGGTTTTAAATTTGGTAGATAAATACATCAATGTCACAAAAGGTAAAATCAAGAAAATGAAAAATATAAAAAAACAAATTCCCCGATATCCTCCATCCACTATCTAATGATTCAAATTAATAGTGTATGAGGATTATATGAAAAAATTCCCAAACCTAGAAGATAATTAAGGGAAATGGATCCAAAAACTACCAAACCTTAGGAATAAAGGAGTGAATATTCAATAACCATTTCTGAGATGGATTATGATATGATGTTATTTGAGGTACACTTTATATATATTCTAGAAATATGAACTCCTTACTTGATTCAGGTTCTTATCATTAAAATGTATGGAAAATGTTTTCTAATAATAATATTCAATAAAATAAAGGATTGAATATTTATATATCTATGAAAAACATGGTGCAACGATGATCATATCAAAGATATATAAATCCTCTATGAATGAAATTTCTATGAATATAATTTTTACAGATATATTTTTCTCCATTTTCTTTAATTTGAAATAATATTATGTATCAATTGGATCTTCCTAGAAAGAATCCAAATAAATTATTTGGATAAAAATATATCCTTACATATCCTAGATCATCCTATACTCAATTATCAACAATATGATGATCTCCACATTGAATAAAATTCTCTAATATCGGTTCTAATGCAAAAAATTGAAGGATTTATTAATTAAATGGTAATATAGTAATATAGTATTTACGATATGATGATTATTCTAGAATATAATAATGCATTCCAAGATACATTTTCTGGTATTACCCTAGAGCATATGTTTGTGTTCTTGATTGAATTAAAAAATGATTTAGTTCTATATTAATGAGTCCCCTTATAAAGGATTTTATTGGAACATAAAAACTAAAGATAAATCTAAAGGATAACTTGAAAAAGGGTTTTATCTGCCCGAGTGTTTTACCATAAGGATCACCATTCCTCTTTGTTAAGAATAATGATGGATTAAATAATCATTTCATTTACTATAGTGAGCTTAAAAATATCACAATTAAGAATAAATATCCGTCACCCGGTATTGAATCTTTATTCGGTCAACTCAGTGAAATGGAGTTCTTTGGAAAGACTAAACATTGATTGGGATATCATTAGTATAATGTCAAAATAGAGGATATTTCCAAACATTCTTTACATATAAAAAATTGAAACTATGAATTTATAGTGATGCCATTCAAAAAGAATAAAGCTACCATGATCAATATAAATCTAATAGATATTCTATTTAAAGACTACCATGATTAATTATTTTTGGTTTTATTGAATATATTTTTATATAATGAAATAGAAAGGATGAGTATGGAGATCATTTTTAGATTGTTTTAAAGACCTTGAGAAAGGATAAACAGTATGAAAAATTTTGAAAAGGAAAATTATAGATGGAAAACATGCTATTTCAGGGTCATGTAATAATAATAAGGGTTATATCAATAGATCCCTAAATTATGTATGTTATAGATCAATGCCCTAGACTGACCTTAATAACTAAGAATCATTGTATTCATGGGTTACCAGAGTATTATTGATTCTTTGAGAAAAAATTCACACTAATATAAAATCTATTAACCTTGTTAACACTAAAGGGAGTAACATGGAGAAGAAATTTTCAAGGAACAAAAAAAAGATAGTATTCATAGATGGAATTATTTTTTGAGTATAATACATGGGATCATAATGATACTATGAGAGAAAATTACCTAATTTGGTTTTTTTCTAGGTTATAAAATTACATGGATGGAAATGTTTTTAAGGGGGAAGAATTGAATGACCCGAGTTTTATTTAAATATTCCTTATTAAATAAATACTAATATCAATTGTTTGTACTACACATAACATAAAAAAACAAATATTGACCATTTTATGATATACATATAATTGGATTCAATAATTATTGGTAAAACAAATATGAAATATATATAAATATATAAAAAAGAGAAAAAAGTTCACATTAAATATCAACTCAAGTATCAGAACAAGGAAAAAGGAATATTTTTTTAAAAAATATACATTTCTAGAATAATATATTTTATTATGAACGTAGATTAACACTATTTTAATTAGTAAATTATTGGAAATGGGGAGAAGAATATAAAATAAACAAAAATTAATTTTTCCATAAAAATAGTTTTCACTATATTTTAGTTTTCAAGTTTAAAAAATTATAAATTTTAGTAATTTAATTTGATAAATGTGACTTCATTATTGGATTTATCATATAAAAAATTAAATAATATTAATTATTGACATTTTTCTTGAAAAACTAATTTTAGGAGAATAGTGCAATATACTATTTTTATGAATAACATGAATTTTCTAAAATTATATGTTTATTAGTATAATTTTAAAATTTATAAAATAATTTGATATAAAAAACAATTATTTTATAAGTTATATTATAAAATTAAAAATTATTATTATAGTTTAAAAAACTATATATAATGTTTTAGAACTTAATTAATATTTTTCTCAGGAAAATGTTTTTAATACAGTATTTACTTACTATTTAAAAAATTTAATAAAATTAAATATATTTAGTATTTTGTTTTAGTACATAAAAATAATATGATAAGCTCCAATTTATTTTTTAAGTATAGGGGATATTTTATTTTTTATAAACTTGTTACAATGGTAAAATCTAAAATCGTAAAATTAAAAAATCAAAGGGTTAATGTCATCAAAAAATTAATAAAAATGGAAGTAAATGTGTGGTTAATGAGTTTTTTTGAACATAAAAATTCTCCTCTTCATTATATCTCAATTTTTATCCTTTTCCTTGCGAGTGAATTCCAATTATTAAAAAGGTACGGGTATTTACATATATGCCACCCCTTTTCACTTATAAAATGGGTCCTCATATCCTTAGTGACCCTCACACCAAAACCCAATAATATAATTGAATAATCGACCCAGATATCTACTTAAAAGTCATATATTCCTTAAATAAGTTTTTTATCTTCCCAAATATCCACACAAAAAGGTTTAACCGCCATTCCAAAAGGGGATAATCTAGGTAGTGAGGTATATCTAATTACCACTTTATATTCTCTATTTTTTCTGGTGTAATTATTCATCATCAAATTAAATTACACTACATAAAAATTATAAAATAAGAGGAACTTGTATGAATATTTTATTATAAATATTTTACAACCATTAAAAACCTTTTCCCATTTCAATTAATAAAAAAAATAATTATGCACACGTTTGGACTACAACCTAATAAAAATAAATATTTTTTGTTTTAATTAAATACCTATAATGGATGGTATAAAAGGATAATTAAAAAAATATGTATGATATATATTTAATTTTTAAGAGTCCTAAATAGAAACATAATAATGATCTATTGTCCTGTTATTCAAAAACTGAAATCATCATCCATGGATACATGCGAGCTACCGCCTCCATGGAACAATGCACTCTATTTTTCTCCACCACCTTCATAGATTGTTTAAGTTTAAAATTAATTAATATATAAGATATATATATTATTAATATATAAATATATAATTCATTTTATTATTTATGGAAAATTAAATTAAATAATGATATTTATTAGGAAATTATTCAATATCGATAAATTTCTCGAAACATGTTCATCACCATATTCACATTCACAAAAAAACTATAATGTAAGAAAATTTAACATTATAATTAATTATATAAAATTAATTATATCCAATTTAATGGTCTATTAATGATGAAATTTTATTGAAGAGGAAAATTTGAAACTATTATTACAAAATTAGTATAAAAACTATCACACATTTATAAAAATCTAATAAACAAAGATAATTATTAAAAATTAAGTATATAAATATAAAAATATAATTACAAGGTTATTAAATAGGTAATTTATTTCTTTTTTAAATTTTTTATATAAGAGGTTAAATAAATTCCTTGTGAATTCAGAGTTTAGGTAAGTGTCTTGTGTAACTCAAATATCTTTCTTTGAGATATGTAGTTTCTTTTAAACTCCATCCTTAAATGTTTCCCATACATATTATGTACAAATTTATAAATGTGGGGAAAATTATTTCATAATTTAAATTATCTTCCATAAATGATTTTACTTTTCTTAAAAGCATAATATGTGTTCAATAATTCCAATCCTCTGAAGTGTTGATTTCAGTTAAATGTATCTTTATTTCAAGTTCATGTTTTCACATACTACTAATTACATTATTTATCATTTTCAATAAAAAATATGTATCAAATCATGAAATATTTATACATTAATTTATAATGGTAATATTTCTTATACCCTTTTTGATTTCTATTCTATACTTTATTTATATCCAAATTATGATATTTTTCATGATGTTATGATTTATAATCACCCTCAAAATAAAATTATGAAAATAATATTATGGGTGATTTAATTTAGTGTCAATTATACTTTTTTATACAATTTAACCATATATGTATCATTAAACACATTCATATTATTAGGTTTTAATATTGTGATGATAATATTTGTTTTATCCAAAAAATGCGTATGTTTAATATTTACATGATGTGTGGGTTCTATGTATCCCTATACTTAATTTGTAACATATTTTTAACTCATGAGATAAATTTTATATTTTTAGTGATGCTCAATTTAAAAATTGAATGGGTTGAAATACTTGATTAAGTATGTGAAATGGGTTTTGATTCCAAATTGACTATGGGATATAGGTTGTGATTCCTGATATACTATGAAAAATAGTTGGTGATGATTGATCTAGAGTGTCACATTTCTTGTGTTTTTTGGTTCTTTAATCCTCCGATATATGAATATGATATGAACCTAAGATCATGTTTTAATAATAATTTTTTACCATTCATTAAACCATGTTACTATTCAAATAATATGTATCATTTTTGTTATTCCATGTTATTTTAATCTAATATTTATCTTATGATTATATATAATCATAATCATTTTATTTCACCCTAAGTAACATGTTTACATGTTTATTACTCCATTATTGGGTGTTTGAGGTCAACCCATTATTATGTTTTCATTTCCCAGGGGTTGAATTTGAGTTTATCTTGGGAGATGCTTAAAAAAAGAAATAGTATGATGAAATTATGGGAAAAGCTTACAAGAATTATAATATATGTTACGTTGGTATATTTTATCTAAATAAAAAACCTATATGTTCTCAATATATTTAGTTTAATAAATAATGTTATTTTATAATTATAAAAATATATAGAATAAAGATTTTCTAGCATGAGTTACCTTCCTTAAATATTTTAATTGATAAATTTAAATATTTTTTGTCTCAAAAATTAAAACTTAATAAAATAAAAATATTTTTAAACAATTCTTTTCACATCATTAAAATAAAATTTTGAGAAAAAATTTAAACCCAATCTTCTAGAAAAAAATTAGGAAATAATTATAATGATAATTTTTTCATGTGGATATGATATTTCCCTATTGTTTTTTTCTATGACAGATTATATGACTATGAATTTTATTGAGGAAGTTAATTATATTTAGTCCATACATTATCAATGGACCTACCCTACAAGGACGTATTTTTACCTTAAATTTATAGCATTACTAAATGTAATTAATAAAAAAATATATATACGGTTAATTAATCGATTTTTTATTATTTAATTAAGTGTCTATGTTTTTTGAGTATTATATGAGAAAAAAATATAAAAAAATAGAAATATTGTTAAATTATAAAAGGATAAAAATTGATTATCCCTTTTTTCATTTTATTTTGTAGGGTTTTATTCAAGATTTAATAGATTTTTAGGTGTTGATGGTAATAAAATTCAATCACAGTCTGATAGAAAATAAAAAAATATTACAACATGAGGTCATCATTCTTGGAAAACACCATCAATTATATTTAAACAAATAATATTTAGATAAGTATATAGGCATTTTCCACTAAACAATTATATTTTTAACCTTTCATTGGAGAACGAAATATGTAAACAAATAAATGAATTTGGAGTCAAACTAATATTGATAAATACATAAAAACACTATGAAAAAGATACTATTGATTAGTTATAAAGTTTATTAAGATATTAATAAACTTTATAACAATAATATATTTAAATAGTTATCATAATTTACTAATAATGTTATTTATTATTCATGTAGGCCATGAATCTCAATAATTAAGATAAAGTTCCATATAATTTAAAATATCAGTATCAAGAAATTTTGAACCAGGAAAAATGATTTTTTGTTTATGATATTAATGGAATCATGTTTCATATAGATTAGAATGTTGATGGTTTCCAAAAAATAACAGAGGAATATTCAACAAAATTAAAAAAATATAATACTATGTAATATTGATTGACATTATGAAAATATATTACTATAGGAAATGGTAAATATTTATAAATAAATAAAAATGATTTGTTATAATTTACCTATACTAATGTATCTCAGTTGTGAAAAACTGGTGAACATAAAGAACACAACCTATCTATTTTTTATTCTCATGATAGAATTATATATTATGTATATGATGGATTTGATGATGGGTCATGTGTTATTATCTTCGTGTAGTTCAGTTGATTGTATGAAATATGTGATGAACTTTAAGAATTGATTTTTGTATTTTACCCCATAAATAAAAAGTTATTTTTATATCGTTTCATGATGATATTTTCAATTTTGGACTTATATGGGAGTGTGAATGTGAATAAATCATGTTATTGGTGGAAGAGGACAATAATATACCTAATTTTAAATTAATTTATTATATATTGAATCATTATCTAAAATATTTTCTAATAAATATTAATTAATTTTAAATAATAAATTATTTCATAAAATCTATCTTCATATCATTTAAAATAGTTTATAGATTTATCTTATATAAAAAAATATTAATTATTTGATAATATTTATCAATTTAACAATTCTAAAATTGAAATAATTTAATTATATGTTTTACTTTTCCATGTAATTTATATACTCAGGAAACCTATCTAATATGATCCCAAATGAAATATGTATATCACTACTATAAATATATATATTTCTCTTTAATGATACAGTATGATATTCTTCCATATTCTTTATGTTTTATCCCAACCTCCAAGATCACCCATTTACTTTAGTGGAACCATTAGATATAGATAGAATGATATCAAATTGGATATTCAATCACCAAGAATATTCCGATCATATGGTACTATGAATAAAAAAACAAGAGTATTTTTTTGGGATTATTATTAGTAAATACTTTTCAGTGAGAATAAATAATTTCTTATATGTTTATAAAAGGGTTTGAATGATTTGGGATGAATAAAATTTCAAATGTGATTCCAATTTATAATTTTTCCATCTAAACATGATGAAGTCAATTAAAATATTTTAATAGGATAATAACACATTATCTATGAACAAATAATTAAATAAAATAAATTATAGAATATTTTATTCATGATTTTATTTTTACACATTGTTTAAATTGTAGACCAAATCTATTATCTTGTTAATTTTTTCATTACTTCAACGATCCAAAATTAAAATTCATTAATTTAAATGACCCAAGAATCTTATAATTAGATATTAAATATTTTTTAGATTTATATTAACTATTTTTTACAATCACACACCCTAGGACCATAATAGTTTAGTGAATTTAAAAACATAGAGAATAATATTCATAATTTGTGAGAGATATTCAATGTCTCCCACAATGAACTTATCCTTTAGTACTCCTACTAAAAACCTTTCTTCATAAAGTTTGGAAAGGAAATATTATAAGGGTGAACTAATTTTATTAGTTCCGGTAAAAATAATCATTAACAATTGAATTCCATTAATGGTAATAAGAACTTCATAAAGGTGTGAAGGAAAAACCCAAGTGTGTGAGAAAATCATAAAAGAACTCATACCCATCACAACCTAGATAATCAAATATAAAAACATGGAAAAATAAAGATTCATCAGAATTAACAATCATAAGACATGTGATATAAATACTAATAAAAAAAGATAACCATAATAAGAAATTTAAAACATTTTTGGTAACATAAAGAATCATATTCATTAATCCTTTCAAATACCATTTAATTAGAATTACTATACCTATCACTTATAATATAATCATTATCCAATTCATTATATAACTATCTATATACAACCACCATATAATATGTAATAGGCTCACCCACTGTTATCTGGATACCCCATGTATAAGATGTAATGGGCTCACCCGACGTTGTCTTGGGTAACCCATTTAAAATCTGCACTGAGCTCACCTAGAGATATCTAGGCCACCCCATGTATAATGTGTAATGTGGTCAACTAGGGAAATATTATCCACCCCATGTATAAGTAGTAATAAGATCAACCAGTGCTATTCGAGAAACCAAATGTATGTAATATCCAAGATCCACAACCTAAATAAAGTAAAAATATATTTCATCATAAAACTCATAGAAACAATCATTACTCATTTTATAACACAATTAACCCATGTAAAATAAATGGGTTTCATTTCACTATCTTCAAAACATGTTTTTCCCATGGAAAAAAATGTTTTTAATAATAATCTCTTTGAAACATGGTTATCCCGTGTAAAATAATTTAGTTCCATAATAGACTCATTGAAAGAATATTAGTCCATCTAGAGAAAGAATGAGAATGATATCATTACAAAATGCCCTCATTAGAGAATAAGTAACAATGAGGGTTGATTATTTTTTCAATGGAAATACCATTCAAATATCTTTATTTTTTTATAGGATAATACCCTTTTCCTTTTGAAAATAACATTTTAAATCATAAAACATTATGAAAACAATCTTACCTAAGAATAACCTTGAAAACATATAAAAGAATATTTTCAAATGATTTGAAAAACATTTAAAAACAAAAGACTTTTTTTAAAATCATTTTCCCTTAAAACAAGATGAATATATCAGTTTAAAACATTTTGTAAACATGGTTAGAAAACATTGTTTTGAAAGAACATAAATTTTTAATTAAAGAGAGAAATAAAGTCATATTTACTTAAATACACTTTCTCGCATATTTTAATTACCAAATAGTGGGAAAGTGGTATAATTACTTGAAAATATATTGAATAAACACAGGATAATACGTTTATGGAAATTATTGGATTTCAACATTAGATACTAAACCATACACAATCCTGATAAATGATGAGATTGTAACAAAATACTCTTACCACTATTATAAATTTGAATTGAAATTACAGGGAAATATAAGTCTTTAATTTGATATGTAAATCACCATAAATTTATGTATAATAATAATACCTTAAATACATGGGAATAATATACACTACACAACAAAAAATAGTGAATATTCCATATATCTCATAGAAATAAATATGAGATGAGAAAAAAATCCCTTGCCTAAAGTCTTGAATTCCATCGTAATAAATTAAAACAACCTTTATAATAAATATATGTTTATTATAAATCTATTAGAGAATCATATTTATAAATATCATATAATATAAGAATTTTTATGACCTTTAATTAACCATTTTTTAACAATTCAAATTTAAAGTCACTTTTACGGTAACAACCGCTTTGTTTTTCATATATTATTTGATTTTTTTCTCGGTATACTTTATTAAATAATTATTTAACCATATATAAATTTAAACCATGATATAAATATAATATATATTTACAATATATGTATTTAGAGTAATCCATAAAACTTAGTGATAGGAAATGAAATACACAATTCTTGGAGACTGTATGACGTTTCTACAAATGAATATCGTTTTCATTTTATTTTCATATTTAGAGAATGAAAAATAAATGAAAAATATATTATCATTACTTTATAATTACATTGTAATATATATCACATATTTTTATTAAATCCATTAATAATACATTCTATGTAATGTGTGAACGAATCACATCTCTTCGCGAGGCGGTAGTCCACCACACACACAAACGACGTTATCGTATTCCCACAAAGTGGAAATAATGAAGGTAAGTGTTATATAATAATTAAAGAATAATAATAAACTAATAAATATAATATATATCATACATAAATAGTCTGTTCATCATTATTCCAATCATTTAATGTTGGTAATGCAAAAATGAATGACATCAGTTTGCGAGGAGGTAGTCTGATGTACACATGACTGATGATTATGTAACCCATTTGATGAAAGTGTAAATGGATTTTGCTCCTAAAATTGACATAATAACATATCACCATATTTAGGATAATTATTTTATTATATAATAAATATATTATAATAATATAAAGCAGTGGAGAAAGAAATAAAACAAAATAGTTGTTGATGAACGTAACATTTTTTCGAGCATCTCCTTTTGGTTTTCACCAATGGACATAAAAGTTTGGATTTATTCCTAGAGTAAGGATTATAGGATTATATGAGGTAATTTTAGATATCATTCCTGTTGGGACCACTTTATGTATAAGTTTGTATTTTTTGTCAATAGTTGTCAATGAAGATCAAAATGAATGAGATCAAGAAGTACTCTAATGATAAGGAGGAATGGAAATTCAGATGATTGTTGTACTGATCATAAATTGACAGAACTTGTGTAAAAGGTGACACATTTTTTACAACAGTGGAGAATGGAGAGGTATAATCCATATATGGTTGATTGAAGAAGAATGAGAATTTTATGAGAACCCTGCCAGAGCCTACTCGAAGAATTGAATCATATGTTTTGCATGAAGTAGAGAATGACGGTTGAAGAAGAAGACAATGTGTAAGGGATTATAATTCTTAGATAGTCATGCACTTCGCCCTGTATCAAAATATGATGATACTAAAGCTGATCTACCAAAGGACATATATCATAATAGTGGAGTTTGTGATGAAAGAAGAAGAGCTGCTGAAGAAGGCAAATCACTGAAAAGAAGCATGAAGGTTATGGCCGAAGCAGATAAAAGTATTAAAGGTGGAACGGTTTTCTAGAGTTTTCCAAATTTTTGGACATCAAAATTGAGAAAAAGGGAAAATAGTGTTCTTTGTAAAAGGACTTTCATGCCTGATATGTGTCGCGCAAGTGACTTGCGCTCCGGTGCCTAGGATGTTTGGAAAGTTGCGCGCCATTTTTTTCTCAAGATCAGAACATCAAAATATGGAAAAGGGAAAATGTTCGCGCAAGCATTGGGTTTGGTCGCACAAGGGACTATCACGACAGAGACTAGGGTGGCTGGACTAGGGCAGAGATACTTGCGTGCCGAGGGTATAATTATGCGCCGTCGCGCAGCTTGTCCAAATGCCTATAAATACAGGCTGACCCTCCTTATTCGGCACGAGATCAACACATGGAGAAAATAAGAGCTCTCATCGTGTAGGTGTGGTGTTCACACAAGTGGTGTGTTGTCGCACAAGTAGAGGTTGCATGATAGGTGATAGTTTCACGCCCAATGAGGTTTGGGTGAGGAAATAAGAGAGTCGCCCATATTTTGAGTTAAAGAAGGAAGTGTCGTGCAAGTGGTTTGGTGACACTTTCACACCATGTTTTGAAGAAGCGCGACAGTTCATAGTTGTGTTCCAAAAATGATTTGGGCATAAAAGGATGTGAGTCACGCAAGTTTGAAGTTGAATAAGTGAGTGTCGCGCAAGTGGTTGAGGTGAACTTGCGCACCGGTTTGGAATTGTGCTCCGAAACTTGTGCGCCGTGTTGAAACTTGCGTGCTGGGCTTGGAGAAGCGCGCCAGGTGTAGTTGAAGCACGTCGGTCTTTTTGGATCTACACAAAAGCCGGAAGATTGCTAGATACCATTGGTGAAATGTGAGACTAAAGAGGAAATCTAAATGACACATGCATGATCTCATGCATACATGGAGAACTGATTCTGATAATGACAAGTAAGCTGAGCTTCATTTATTGAACAATCACATAAGTGGTTTTGATTTAAGAAAACAAAGACAGGAGGATCTACTGCATTCAGTCATTGAACCAATGAAGAAGGATTGAACTGAAAAGAGAATCAAATTTGAACCCTGATGCAAGGAAAGTCTCATGCTGAACAGGAGACAATGAACTTCATGTATATCTGTTGAATATACCTTCATGTCTATAAACTGAGTGGGACTTCAACAAAGGTAGTGAACCAGGGGGAGTCAACGGGAGTGATCCGAGGGATGCAATGATCTTTCCCTGAACTTTTATAAAGGCAGTGAGCCTTGGACATAGTGAATGTGACCGAACCTTTGTAATCCACATCTAGTGACAAATAGTGGAATTTGGTACGACTATAAACTTGTCGGCGTATGCTTCTTGGACGTAGACCTTAGCGATGAACCAAGTAAAAATTGATGTTTCATCTCTTTGTGTGTGAATGTTTGATTTTTGATCATATCCATCATACAGGTTTAACTAGTTCCTACCAACGTGGGAAGAAGATCCTTATTTTTAAAAGAAAAGGTTGTCACCCTGATTCACCCCTCCCCTCTCAGGGTGTCCTGGGGTCCCACAAGTGGTATCAGAGGTAGGTTCATGTATGTTGGATACTCCACAATAATTCTATTCAGAAGAGGATTTTAGATTATTTCCTAATGTCAATAATTAAGTGCAATCTTGATGAAGATTCAGTCATTTCTGAGCAGAAGCCTACATCCAGTAAGACAATGAAAAATAGGAAAAAGAAAGAGAAAAATCAGTTAAAGAAGCCCCTCATGTCTAAAGAAGATTCAATGTCTTGTTCTCTATGCCCTTTCAATAATGAATAAATACCAGTCTTGGACAGTATCGAGCGGGTGGCCCAGGTTCCTACCATAGGGTAGGAAGACACTTCAATCTCAAGTGATTTGGAGAATTTAATAATTTATTTTCCTGATATTCTGGAAGAAAGAGTTGCTGCTGTTTTTAGAATATTTCAATGCATGCAGGTTAAGATCAATTGATTGGAAAGAGAAGCTGATAATTTAGAAAAGGTATTGGAAGGAAAAATTCTTGAATGCATAAATCTCACCAAATAGATTAAAGTATTTGAAGAAAAAGAGGGAGTCAATAAGACTCTAAAATAAAATTCCATGCACTTGAAGTTGAGCTGAAGAAGAGCACTAAAGTCAAGAGTTTTTGTTTGGAAGAAACTTCCAAGAGATTAAGAGAACTTGGCTCTTTGTTACAAACCAAAGTTAAGATTCATGAAGATGAGGTTGAAATATTGAAGAAGACTTGTGAAGAGAAGATGATCATGATTGATGATTGGAATATCATCTCCAATATTGAAAGTCAAAAAGAGGAATCCCAATTGAAAAATCTTAATAAGACAAATATTGATACTTCACAAAAGAATGAAATAGAAGATTCTAGTACTCAATGTTCATTGGAGGTTACTAAAGCTAAAATACCTCCAACATGTGACAAGAAGATTATGACATCTCTTGATTATCTATCTCAAGAAACAATATATGTTGCTATTCAATGCACACTGGAGGATTTTAAAGCCAAAAGACCTTCAACATGTGATAAGAATATCATGACTTCACTCATTGATCTATCAAAAGCAACTGAGAAAGTGAAGGTACCATCCAAACCATCTTGTACTCTTGTTTCTAAATACGGTCCCACAATTAGTGCAGGCTGGAAGAAAAATTATAAACAAGTATGGATGATGAAAGGAGAGGGGAAGAAACCTACCACCATGGCTAGGGTGGATATGAAGAAAAATTGGATGATGGTTCCCCAGATAGAGTAAAACACATTAGGAAGAAGGTCCGACTACATTATACAGAATATATAAAGAAGAAAAGGTTTTTGGGTCAATGTTGGTGCTGCTATAGATTTGGGAACTGTGTACTGGATTGTCGGTACAATCCCTTACATGGAAAATCACAGAGAAAGCCTATATCAATGGGACAAAATCTAGGGAAGAATAAGCAAGATTTGTAGGTCTAGAAGCATCTATTTACCACAAACAGATTTGAAATTCTTGATAAAATCTGCGATTTATTCAACGGTAGTGGTCACATGGTAGGTACATTCCCATATAAACATGCATTCTATGTTGATAATAAAATAAGACCTCCAATACCGACTAAGTATAAAGAAGCTACCATGGGAAGAAATCAGAAGAATATTGTGAACACACATTTCCCCAAGAAGATCTCAAGTAGGGGAGCTGAGAAGACCCAAGATTTTAGATCCATGAAATTGAATGGTCATTCATCCAAAAGAAAACCTATGTGGGGTGAAACTCAGATGAACCCGTGTGGATGATCCAAACCAGCTGCAACAATTTCAAATGACATATTGGTCATCTGGCCAGAATATTTGAAAATAATGAAGAAACTTGAAGATGAAAAGGACATGGCTGGTGACAAAGGAAAAGGAAAAATTTCACGTGATAAAGACAAAAAGGATGAGAGAGTGAACAAAAAAACAAAAACATGCGTTAATAATGTTTTGTGTGAGAGATGTATGAGATCTGGTTATATTGCAAAAGGTTGACTATCCTTAATAGTAGAGAAAGAAGCAGTCCTTAAGAGGAGAAATAATGTATCATATATTATGGCTATTAAGTAGAAAAATTCTCCACAAAAAGAAAAATAGAATGTGAAGAGAGCCATGCCACTTCAACACATACCTGAACATATTTTCAAATGTGCAGGCATGAATACTGGAGTGAATAGAGGAACTTTGTTGGGAAAATAACCTCAACCATGCAGCTCATATTGATGAATCAAGGAGGAACCACCTTATTACCTTAATCATTTGTGTATTTTATTTGTGCTGGTAATGTAGGGAATGGAAGGTGAAGCATGCTCTCAGGGGGAGAACCTGAGAAGTAGTGAATGCTGTCAACTCTTCATAGCTAAGCTGAAGAAGATTTCATCCTTTGAATATTCTTCAATTGATATTCAAAGATTAAGATGATGAAGGATCACTCTTGATGAAGATGATGATTTTTGTTTCCCTTGAGGGGTAGAAAAATGAAGAATCTGCCAATTGCACATGAATGATTTTGATCTGTTTGCTGATGTTTATGCATAATTTTTCGGATGATTATTCCCTATCACATTAGATTTCATTAACCTGAAATGAAAGTGGAAAACCCTTGAGACAAAGTAGATGATTTCTCATCTCATGGGGCATCATTACCATTGAATAATGGAAAACCTTTTTGTCTAAATAAACTCTTCTTATTTTCTACACCGAGAATTTATTAAGTATACTTAGAGTGAAATGATTGATGACACATTTCTTAAGTATAGATTGATACCCTCTCTACCACGAACTTTATATTTCTTGTCAATAAGGGGGAGAGAAAGTGAAATGAATGTTTGAAACGAAAATGTTATTGGAGAGAATATTCTTATTTTTGACATTGACGAATTCATTTTAGAAGATATGCAAGGTATTGACCAAAAAATACAAAGGAGTATATTTTTGGGGCCACTTTGTGTATAAAGTTGTATTTGTTGTCAATTGTTTTCAATGACGATCAAAATGAAGGAGATCAAGTAGTATTCCAATTAAATGGAAGAATGGAAATTCATACGATTGTTGTGCTGATCATAAATTGAAAGAACTTGTGTCAAAGGTGACACATTGTTTACAACAGTGGAGAATGGTGAGGTATAATCCATCTATGGTTTATTGAAGAAGAATGAGAATTTGATGAGAACCATGCCAGATCCTACTTGAAGAATTGAATCATATGTTTTGAATGAAGTGGAGAATGATGGTTGAAGAAGAAGACAATGTGCAAGGGATTGGAATTATGAGATGACCATGAACTTCGCATTGTATCAAAATACGATGATGCTAAAGATAATATATCAAATGATATATATCACGATAGTGGAGTTTGTGATAAAATAATAAGAGTTGCAGAAGAAGGAAAATCACAGAAAAAAAGCACGAATGTTATGGCCGAAGCAGATAACAGTATTAAAGGCGGCACCGTTTTACAGTGTTTGCCAAATTTCTAGACCTCAAAATTGAGAAAAGGGGAAAATAGTGTATTTGGGAAAAGGACTTGCGCACCTGATATGTGTCACGCAAGAGACTTGCGGGCCGGTGCCTAGGAGGTTTGGAATGTTGGGAGCCTTTTGTTTTTCAAGATCAGAACATCAAAATTTGGCAAAGGGATAAGGGTCACACAAGTTTTGGGTTTGCTCGTGCAAGTGACTAGCGCGACAGAGACAAGGGCGGCAGGACTAGGGCGGCGAGACCTGCGCGCCGAGGGGATACTTGCACATCGTCACACAGGTTGTCCAAATGCCTATAAATACTGGTCGAAACCTCCTCATTCATCATGATCTCAACAATTGGAGAAAATCAGAGCTCCCGTCACATAGGTGTGGTGGTTACACAAGTGGTGTGTGGTCACGCAAGTAGAGGTTGTGCGACAGGTGATGGTTGCGCGCCCAAGGTGGTTGGGCCGAGGAAGGAAGAGAGTCACCCAATTTCTGAGTTAAAGAAAGAAGTGTCACAGAAGTGGTTTGGTGACACTTTCACACCAAGTTTTGAAGAAGCCTGACAGCTCATATTTGCATGCCAAAATCGATTTGGGCATAAAAGGATGTGAGTTTCTCATGTTTGAAGTTGAACAAGTGAGTGTCCCACAAGTGGTTGAGGTGAACTTGCGCAACGGTTTGGACTTGCGCGCCAAAACTTGCGCACCGTCTTGAAGCTTGAGCGTCAGTCTTGGAGAAGCGTTCCAGGTGTAGTTGAATCACGTCAGTCTTTTTGGAGCTGCACAAAAGCCGGAAGATTTCCTGATACCTTCGGTGCAAAGTGAGATTAAAGAGGAAATATAAATGATACATGCATGTTCTCATGCATACATGGGGAACTGATTCTGACAATGCCATGTAAGCTGAGATTCATTTATTGAGCAATCACATAATTGGTTGTGATTCAGGCATTCAAAGGCAAGAGGATCTAGTGCATTCAGCCATTTCACCAAATAAGAAGGATTGAACTGAAAAGGGAATCAACTCTGAACCCTGATGCAAGCAAAGTCTCATGCTAAACAGGAGGAAAAGAACTTTATGTCTATCTGTTGAAGATACCTTCACGTCTATAAACTAAGTGGGACTTCACCAAAGGCAGTGAGAGGGTGTCCCAGGGTCCTATAATTCCTCTATGTATTTTCCAAGATAACGTGATTGAGAGGTGGGAAGAGAGGAGGAGAGGGAAGGTTGTTTACAAGTGGGGTGAGTGAGAAAATAGTAGATTTTAAAAGGTAAATTGATCCCACATTTTTCCCATGCCAAGTTGATCCAATAAAAAAAACTCAATATTATAGGGAATATATTTTATATTTGGTTATAAAATTTTTTATTGACAAGATTATGGGTCATTTTATCCATTATGTTTATTGTTTAGTCACTTGGTAAAATCATTTTACAATAATTGTTGTTATTAATTTTAATTGTTTTCACTAATAACTTTGGTAAAAAGTTATGTTTAACATATTATTAATTATAAATTATTTTAATTTAGAATATGGAATAAATTTTTCCAAATTAAATTTATATTGTTCTTAAGATTTTTTCATTAAGACTGAATTCACGACGAGACAATTAGTTTCTAGGAATATTGTTTTTTAAAAAAGGATGATTCTACATTAACTCAATGACTAATAATAATAATTGTATGAAAATAAATTAATATTTAATGATATATATTCTATAAATTTCATATATATAATTCCACTTTAGGGATAATTTTGATTTAGTAAAATAGAAAAACATTATGCATTTTAAAATATTTTTTAGAAAAACACATTTTTAAACCCAAATAGAAACTTATATTAAAAAAATATATAAAGGTCATTAAAAAAAATTAATAAGATTAACTATAAATAAATAACATGTAGGTTACTTGAAAAAATATTCAAAAAATATTTTGACTTGTAAATTACTTAATTTAATAAAATAAATGACTTTTTTTCCCAAATTGGTATTTTCACTATTCACTAAAAATAAATATTTTCAAAAAAATATTAATATTTTACTCTAATTAAATTTTGATATCTTAATTATTTAAATTATGTTTAATTTAAAAAATAAATTTTATAAAACGTTCAATAATTAGTTTTAAAATATGTTCTCTATAAAAAGGTCACAGAACATCTTTTTAAAAAATATAGTTTATGTGTGAAATCATATTTATTTTTATCTGATGTATAGAAAATACAATGATGAACTTTAAAAATTATATTAAAATATATAATGTATAAATTTCATTAATATAATATAATAATAGTGGTTTGATTAATTTATTGGTATAAAGCACACTTGTGCTACTTAAAATATTTTTGAGAAAATGAATCCATTTTATTTCAAAAAAGTGTTTTATTTTCATTTATAAATAATTAGTAACAAAAGAATATATATAAAAAATATTTTAATAATTTAGTCAATTCCATTCATACCTACGATTTTAACACCTAGGGTATAAAGGAAATATCTATCTTGGGTTGTTTAAGTTCCGTGTTGCGTGTTGAATACAATGTCATGCATAAAAATATTGGGGTTGATTATAATAAATGATAAACTGAGTATAGTTTGTAATGAAATAAATCATAGTGGGTCATTTATGTTATTCAATAAAATATAATTCTCTTATTTTATAATTTTAATGGGGTTATAATGTATGCCCCTTAAAATGAATTTCCCCCAATAAATTCACCACTTTGGTACCAAAAACTAAGGATACCTCACATTATAACATCAGCTTCCCACATAGATTTATTAAGATTGGGGTTTCACCACAGAACATTGAGCAAGTGGGTCATATCAAATTTTAGTAATTTCTCTATTCGATCCATAATTTCTACCGATTGTTTCTTAAAAGAAATATCATGTTCCAGTGGATCAACATCTTAGTTCAGTACATGTGATAGATCCGGTATGTAATTACTCAGGAGTAATATAATGAAGAAATCATGAACTTGAGAAAGGTTTTGTGGGAGCGCCAAATGGTAAGATACTATCACGATATGATAATGTATTTAAATGGGACCAATATACCTCGAGATTATGTTTCCATTCTTTATTCCAGGAATAAATTCATAAGAAGTACTTTTTTACCAAATTCAAATTATAAATCATACTGAAAAATATCAACATACTATTTCATTTACCATTATTCCATTATTATTTTTTTATTCAGGAATTTAACCTTCTATGCTATCTTTTAAGATTTCTCAAGTATGATTAGTTTTCTTTATAAAACAACATTACTTTATATTGGAGTTATATATTTCATTCCATAAAGGGATTCATATGGAGCCATATTATTACTTGAGTGAAAGATACTATTGCATGAAAAATAAACTTGAGGATGTTGTTGATACAAACCACATTTGTAACCCAAAGAAAAAGGTGTTGGAATATCCCCCTAGATGTTGATACTTTCTCTCAGATTCATCATCTTCATAAGGATGATAAGAAATTCAAAAACTCAACATGGCGCCAAGATATTGATGTAGGATTTTCCAAATCATTAAGCAACACTTTGGATCCTGATCAGGTAAAATTTAATGTGTTCAACATAAAACCTTACCACTTCCATAGTTTATATTCTAGAATGTATATCCAAACAGTAACATTACTTGATAGTGATGAAGCTTATTGGCATTTTAAGGTGATTCCAAACAACCCTTAATTAACAAAATACAAATATAACTTAAACTATAATTTTTACTAGTTCCTTTAATCTTATCTCCTGAAAGTGGAAAGGAATTCTTCCATAAATTACTTTATCACAAAAACATAGTCAAAACCAAAGGGTTGTATAACTATAAATGTCTATAAAAATATCATTAATATAAATAAAATCCCATCATATGAAACATAAAGATGGGTGTTAATTAATTTAAACTTATGATCAATATTAAACTCCTATAAATGTGATTGAATCAATCAATCTTAAGTTATTCTTATTTTGAGACATATATGCTTTTAAAAAGAGAGCAATTCTATGATTTTTCATGATTCATTAAAAAAATACTATTGTCAATATACTTTAAAAAATCTATACCTAAATCCAAATGCACAAATACTTCAATAGTTACACTTCAATTATTCATAATGAATACATACTTCTTTGGTGTAGAAGTTAAATATTATGTTAGAGAACTGAGTTAGATAACTCTTATATTCCAAAAAAAATAAGATACTGAACTCAATGAAATTGTTTCACTCTATGACCTTCATTCTCACATAGATATCGTTTTACATTTATTTTAGATATTTCACTAGGTTATTTTATCCCACCATTTTGAAATGTAGGAAGCTGAATACTCTTTTCATGATGTTCATTCCCACATGAAAATTCATAAAATCCCATGTTCCTATTTATTTATGTGTTAGAAATATCCTCAATGTTCAAATTTTAAATCCAATTTCATGATATAAAATTTTTAACAACCTTAATATATTTTACTTTAGTCATCGCACAATTTTCTTACTCAAAGTCACTGAATTTTCAATTAGATTATGTGTTAACATGATTTATTATAGTTATATCAATTTATTAAAACTAAAAATCATAGTGTGAGGAACACAAATTTTAGTAAAAAATGACATAATCTTGAAATGTCACTTATTTGATGTCTAAATCATGACACCTTAGGTTCATCCTAGGTCATTTGTATTCATATTCTATTTAAATACATCATGATTCTTCATAATGAGTTCATGAATTTTGAAAGAACATCCAATAAGAGTGTCAAACCAGGTGTTCCATAATTCATATTTTCATAAACCAATTCTGGATTGAGTATATCTTAATACGACATTTTCAGTGTTGTTACCCCAAGGTATATCAATGCCAGAGCCACATCCACTTGTATTATCTAGACATTGATGTATTTCTAGGAAACCAGTTTCTATATTATTTAAAAAAATTCTAGGACATTTTACCTATATATTAACTCATCCTAAGATTTTTTTTAGATGCACCCCTTGATATATCCTTAGATATTACCCCAGGGATGTCACTAAAGTTTACTTGTCATCGTTTCCAATGTTTAACTAAGCACTTACTTTGATACCATTTATAGAAACCCATGAATCTAAAAAATGGATATTACATGTTTGTAGATGTATATTCATTATAACATACAATCACATGCCTAAGGACCATATTAGTTTAGTTCTTTTAAAACCACCCTGTAAAATATTCATAATTCTTGAAATATATTCAATATCTCCCATAAAGATCTTCCCCTTATGTTCTCCTACTAAAAATATTTATTTATAACATGGGGAATAATATTACAAAAATGTTGAGCTCAAATTCTTAGTAATGGTAAACGTAATAATTAACAATTTAATGTCATAAATGAGAATAATAAGTGAATAATGGTATGATGAAAAAATCACAGTGCATGATAGAATCATAAAAGAACTCCTACCCATCAATACCTAGATCATAAAATATGAAAACCTGTAAAAGGAAAGATTCATTAGAATAAATGAACATAATCCATGTGAGATACATATTTATTAAATGAATCATCTTAAACACATAAAACGAAATTAACACCATTTTTGGTAATTGGGAGCATCATATTCATAAAAACCATTAAAAACCCAATTAATTGGAATAAACATGTGGAAAACATCTAATATAATCAATACCCTATGCATTGATAGATATATAGACACACCCATAATATAAGTTGTAGTAGAATCACTCGATCCTATATAGGAAACCCCATGTATTAAATGTAACAAGATCACCCGACTCTATTTAGGATATCCCATATAAAAGCTAAAGTGGGCTCTTATTGAACAATATAGACCACCCCATGTATAACATGGAATTAAATCACACAATGTTATATGGTTAACCCCATGTAAAAGATGTAACGGGATCACCTAGTTCTATCAGGCCCAACCCATGTATATAATGTCCAAGATCCACAACATGAATAATGTACATAGATTGTTCGTCATAAAACTCATAAAAATAATCATTATTCATTTATAACTTGATTAAACCATGGATATTAAATGGGTATCATGTCATTGTTTTTGAAACATGATTAATGTTTATAAATGAACAACCTTCCATAACAATCTCTTTGAAATATGGTTATCTTATAGAAAAAATGGGTTTTATAAAGATCTAGTTGAAAAAATAATAATATATCCAAATAAAGAATGAATATGGAATCATTAAAAAATTCCCCCATTAGAAAATAACTAATAATTATAGTTTTTGAATTTAATGAATGAAAATTCCATTCAAATATCATTATAAATATTTCTAGGAAAATAAATTTTTTCATTTGAAAATCACTTTTTGAAATCATAAAACATTTTAGAAAACATTTTCCTTGAATATAACCATAAAAACTTATAAAAGAAGATTTAAAATCATTTAAATAAATTTTTTTATATTTTTTTAAATCCTTTCCATGAAATTGATCTTAAAATATCATTATTTTTTTTTTGAAAACTTTGTCTGAAAACATTATTTAGAAAGAAAACAGATTTCTGAGTGAAGATAGAAATGAAGTCAATTTATTGAGAAACACTTTCCCAAACATTTTAAGTATCAAAGTGTTGAAAATGGTACAACTAATTGATTTTTTAATAAAAAAAATAGAAGATAATTCATGAGAATTATAATATTTCAACATCAGTGACTTAATCATACACAATCCTAATAAAAGACCAGATTATAACTATATAATATTACCAATTTTATAACTTTGAATCACAATCATCATGAAATATAAACCATAAAGTGGTTATGTAAATTCCAATATATTTAAGTATAATAATAAAAAATTCCATCCACGGTTAGTATATATAATACAGAAAAAAATTATTAGTGAATATGGTATATGTCTCATAGAAATAAAAGTATGAGGGGAAAAACAAATACCTTATGTCTTTAATTTCGTTGTACTTGTTTAAACCTACTATATAAAAAATATAATTTTATTATATATCTATTAAATTAAAATATTTATATATATCATTCTATATATGATTTTATTATGACCATTTATTAACTATTAATTAACAATTCCATGTTAAAGTCACATTTTGGGTAATAATCACTTAATTTTATGTATGTGTTTCGAATTGTTATTTTTGGCCCACAAACTTCAATATTTGTTTCAGAATCTAAATTTTTTTAAACATGATATAAATATCATGTACATTTGGTATAAATTTGTTTATAGTAATCCATAATATTTAGTGATAAGAAATTAAATACATGTTTATGGAGATGGTTGGTCGTGCATATAGATGAATACTATTTTACTATTCTTATCTAATTTAAGGGGAAAAAATAAATGATATATATTATCATTATGGAGAATTTTTTAGGACCTTTCTCAAAGGGTCTCGTGCTGCCACTCCCCATGCCCTCCTCTAATATTCTATGGGGTCATGACTAGTGTCGAGTATGCATATCAATATCATGGGAGGCCTTATTCTGTGTAACTCTACACACACACAGATATCCAAGCCTAGAAATTGAGGAAATGTAAATATAACTGAACAACCATGAATTCATACATCAAAATCCCCCAACAAAAGTATGAGTGGATGTAAAATAAATTAAATAGAACCAAATAAAATCCCATCACATAGAGTCCTAAAACAAGTTCAAATTGAAATTAATGATAGGGAATGCTGTCAAGATACTGAAAGAACACAACTTGGTCTCTTTAATTTCACTAAACACCATCAAATCCCAGTATAACTAAATTTTTTTCTAATGGTTGATCATATGCATAGGACATGGCACGTGTATGAAAATATCGTGAAAAGGCGAGTACAAAATTTCCATGTAGGACAACCCCAAACCACAAATCATACAACAAAAGTACAATAGTCAAGTCTACACAAGTATATTCCTACAATACATATAACCATAATTTCAAGATATACTCAACAAAGACACAAAGTATAAAGTTATTTCACAACTATAATGCTATCTTAGGATTCTATATAAAAGGTTCCACAAATAACTCATTCTGGAGAATGTGATCCACATGTCTAATATCATCGATGAAGTCCCTCCAAGAGGTAGTTCTCATTAGGTGTCTTCATATATGTATATGCTGAAGTCTGAAGAGATATGATACACAAATGAGGATCACTATAAAGGCCATGGGGTATAATGACAACTCAATCTAGATTACCTTGATAAGTAGTGAATTGACACCCGTGTAGTGTTGGTCATGATCATACAAAGAAATCCCATAGGGAACATAGATGAATATAAAATCTCACTTCAGACATCACAGATGTATTCTATCAAATCTATCCAATAAGTCATGTTGACGTGATCATTCTCCTATGCATCCTAGGTGATTATGTAATAACTCTTAGGGAAAGGATATAGAGAACACACCCTAACAAAACATGTCCAAGATACAGAAGAAAATAGATCCAAGACAACTTTAAGGAAGTACACAACTTGTAGTAGGGGTAAAAACCATGTCCCTTTGACCCTGGGTCCTGATCTTGTAAACATACTCTGTCCGTGTAACAAAACACGATGTTTGGATACCCATGAACTTCTTCCCATGTACCAGTACATAAGTATTCTAGTGTACACTAGGATAATCCATGTCCATGTGGCAGTATACGACATGCTCTATCCCATGTACTCTAGAACATGTCCATGTATTATATGATGTTCACTATGATCTCACAAAAGGGTACCACATGCCTTGTGACAAGGTCACATGCCGTGTGATACTGATCTCCCTTATGAAACCTTAGATATATATATGAATACCCCACAAGTCATGTAATACTAAATTACACACTATGTGAATTGGGTTTTTCTAGAATACTTGGTTCCTTCTTCCGCGCATGCTCACACCATCTCTTCCTCTAAACATCGGTTCAAACTCACTTGAAAACAAAGATATATTCATGTAGAGACTTTGTATGGCCATTTTTTAGAATCCAGAAATTTAATCCTTCTAGAAAATGTACTTTGTTCACCCCATCATAGTTTTCATGCCCTTCTCAAATCGGGGGTTTTTTCATTCCGTCCCAATCCACTCACCACTACAACCATAATACCTCTATCACATCATGTCATGCATGAATCTACAGTACTAAATCATTTATCCAATAAACAGTTTCATAATGATCGATTCCATGGTGGATTTTTAATCATGATCCAATAAATAATGCCTATGATGAATGAAGAAAAAATCGATAAATTCACAACCACAAACATGAGGAATGAACGTAATCCAATTTTTGTGTTGGGCTCGATCCTCCACCATTAGAATGACTATGAAGAATCAAATAATCAAAAATAAATTGTCCCAATAAAGCCACCCAATAAACCCATCCCATAATACACACTATATGTAGATTAATATGTTGGAATATTTATTTGTGTTCATCATAAATTTGAAAAAGGGAAAAAATGTAATCAAAGAAACATCTTACCTTGAGATGGATTGATCAATGATGAAGGAAAAGCTTCCATCATCATTATTGGAATGATCTATGAATTTTGTGGCACACTGATCACCGATCATTGAGTTGGTTGTCATTCACCTGATAGGGATCCTATAATACTAAATCAAAGGTCTATACAACATCTCTAGGGTTATTAAACTAAGCCCATAATTACATGATAATAGTCTACTCAAAGACCCATTAGTCACTGTGTCAATGAATTAAAAAATAAAATAATTATTTTAATTATTTTAATCATTTAAAACCTATTATGAATCTTACACAAAAACCACAAGCCAATAAAGGTCAGGTTTAACCTAGGGGAAATCAATGTTTTGAACTCAATGGTTCCCTTGTATTAATGATCAATGTCCATATTTGGATGTTATTCCACTTTTTCTAAAAAACTACGCATGGGTACTATTTAATATATTTTAAACTTTTATTCCACAGATAATGGTCCTCATAATTGCACGATGTCTTAGCACATGGTCTCAAAAAAAATCTATTTAATAGAGAAAAATTATATATCTAAAATACAGTTAATTAATTTATCCCCATAGGGATTTACACCCTAAAAAATCCAAAATAAGTCGTTATAGGAAGTGATTTGGGTACTGAACATCTATTTTAGCCTCCCTCTCTCAAGTGATCTCTTAACGATTTGTGTGATCCTACCAGATGCACACTAAAGAAATCACTCACCCATAAAGGATCATGTCATGCCAATCCTATATATCTATAAGGTACTCAGAAAAGGTATCTCCATCCTCAATATCCAGCTCACCCTAGTTTATAATCCACGATGGGTTATGAACATATATCCGCAATTGAAGCATGTGGAAGACATTTTTTATAACTACAACCGTATATCTAAGTGGTATGCCACCTCTCCAACTCCATAGAGTATCTGGAAATGACCAATGAATCTCATAGATATCTTTCTTCCCCATCAAAATATCCATAATCTATTTCGAGGTGAAACATGTAGGAACACATTATCTTCCTCATAGAACTCCAAAGTCATCCATTTAATATTAGTATAATACTTTTTATTGATAAATATAGTCCTCATCTGGTAATGGATGATCTGAACCTTTTCTGTAGTTTCTCACACCAACTTCGGGCCCATAAATGTTGACTCTCCTGAGTGATTCTAGCAAATTGGTGACCTGGAGGGTCACCCATACAAAGCCTAGAATGGTTACATACCAATGGTGAAATGGTATCTTTTATTATATGTAAAATACTCTAGTGGTAGATGATATTCCCAGTTATAGACAATGTCTAAAATTAATGTTCCAACGTGTATTCCAGAACATGAATCGTTCTCTCAATCTAGTCATCAATCAAGGGGTGAAATGTTGTGCTCATGCATAACTGAGTCCGAAACACCTTATGAAATCCATTACTTAACTAGGATGTGATATGAGGATCATATTGAAAAACAATAATTGATGGGAATCCATATATTCATATTATCTCCTTCACATAGAGTTATCTCATGCTCTCTATTGAACTCTGCTCCCAAATATTTATGATGTTGGCTGACATGGTGAGTCGGTTTACGATCACCAAGATGGAATCATACCCCATAGAAATATTTGTTAATACCACCATAAAGTTCATGGAAATACTATACCAATTAAATTATATAACTTTTAGGGGTTTATCTAAATACACTATAACTTGGTGTTCAACCTTCATTTTCTGAAAAGAAGGTCATCGAGTGAAAAACTATGCAACTCCCTTCTCCATATCCGGCCACCAAAACCAACATATGTGGTTTATGTATATCTTTTCCATGTATGAATATACTACCCAAGAAGATATATAAAACTCTATTAGGACCTCATCCTGCAATGTTTCTTGTACCATGAATCATATTCTAAATACAATGACATGATACCCTCCTTACTAAAATCCATAATGATCATGTTAATTGGATATCAGAGTACATAGGGTATCACAGTAAGAAATCCAATGATGTTCCTCTATGAACCACTAAAAAATATGTGGGGTAAAAACAATCAATTATAGGTAAGATTATCTATATCTATCATTAAAGGATGACTAAAATGAAGATAACTGCTGCAACATCTTGTTCAACAACTGCAAACAAGACCTCCTTCTAAGAGAATCTTTCACCACATTCCACTTATTAAGAGTATAGAAAATTTCTCTGTAAAAATACTATAAGAACTCTAGAAACGACCTTTGTCTCAGGTTAATATGCTTCTAATAAAAGATATACTTGATACTCTTGTGATCATAATATATGATAAACCTATCACCCATCAGGTAATATCACCACATCTTTAATGTGATGACTTCTATTGATAACTAAAGATCATGGGTCATGTAGTTATTCTAATGTAGAATCAATTGAATTAATTTCTTAGAAATAATCACATTCCTATGCATCAGAACAAAACTAAGCCCAATTCTTAATGAATTATAGAGCTTTACATACTTAACACCCTCATCTAGAAATCTCAAGATAGGAGAGCTTGTCAATATCTACGTCAATTGCTGATAATCATAATAAAACCTATCGGTCCACATGATAGGATTCCCATTTTGGGTCAAAGATATCATTAACACTAATATCAAGGATAAATTAGGTATGAATCTCTAGTAATAGCCTACCAAATCAAGGAAGCTACAAACTTCTGTCACACTCTTGGGTGGCTACCAGGCTAAAACTGCCTAAACTTTGTCCTAGTCCACTATCACACAATCAACAAAGATAACATTACCTAATAAGTGGATCAACTATATACATAATTGAAGTATTGAGAGATTTCTATAATGATGGTTCTCTCTGAGTACATCCTTAACCATTCTCATTTGTCTCGCATGTCCTCCTTAGATGTTGAGTGCTGAAGGATATCATCAATGAAGTCTACCAAGAAATGGTTTAAGAAGGGATGAAAGGTATAGTTCATGATTATCAAAAACACTTATAGGGAATAATTCACACCAAAAGGCATCTGAAATTACTCATAATGATCATACCGACATCTGTATTCCATATTCAGTATATCCTTATTCCATACTTGCAACTGGTGATAGCATGAACTAAGGAAAACCTTCTAGAACCACAGTTCCCCTATAAATTGATCAAAAGTAATTGATCCTCTTATTGTATAACTGTTCTTCAGGGTCAGATTTTTAATGTTTTTTTATTTCTCACATAACCTCAAGCTCCAGTAGGGATTATTAGTGAACAAAACTGGGGCAAACTAGGGTGAAACCCTGGGTCTAACAAATCACTTCCTTTGAAAGTCCTCAAACTGCACCATCAACACCAGAAGAAATATTAGTGCCGACCAATATGATGGTATATATATTGGTGTCATACAAGGATGTATATCAACTTAGAAGTCTATCTCTTGGTGGGGAGGAAAGCTTGTAATAACTTTAGTGAATATGTCCTTATACTTGGCCACCAATTTAGAGAACTAATAAATCATAACATCCATTGCACAAATAGTCACACTAGCTAAATCATGTGTAATTGGAGGCACCATCCAATGATTGAGTCCATTATGCACTTCATTGGGTTACTTTTTACCCACAAAAAAAAACCCAATCCCATCGCTATAGACACACCTCATCCTTCTCTAGACATAGTCAATCTGGGTGAGATTTGTAGATAGAAATCCCCAACCTAAGATGATTTATAAGGCATCATCATTTCTACAAATTTAAACTGATATACACCATCCCCTACAAGAGTCTCGTGACACTATTTTTATAAGTTTCTGATCACTTAGTCATATAGTTTAGAAGTCTCCAAGAACATGGTTCGATCCAAAGGCTCAACTAGAATCTATATGTGTCAAAAAAGATATGAATCTAGAAATAAATGACTAGAAAATGTGTCCATAAATACATAATATATGGCCTAAAATAAAAATATCAGACCTTTAATCATTCTCAGAACCTCTGGGTCATATGATTCGACAGCCAACATCTATCCCCTCCCCTACACTCCAGCTTCCTATGCCTAGTCTGGGCCACATGGGGTTAGTGACTATAATAAGTCAAAGCTTATTCCACCTCAAGATGATATTCCTTCTTCAAATACAAATATTCGACCTTGGGAAAATATATTCTACTTACACTACCTCTTCATCAATAGCCCATCCATGGTTTCTCTATCAGATGTATGGAGGGTCAAACATTATAAGGTAAGATGTCTCCTACCATCAATTGAGTAGTAACACCTCTCTAGGGGTAGAATATACCCATTATATAACCCCTAAATCATAGAAACTATATCCTACTACCTCTTATTGAAACATATCACATGTAAAAGTCCCTAATACGAAAGTTTGCCCATGCTACTGAATTCTTTACTCTTGATTTATCACTACCAGAAACCATTTTATGTGTTTTCTTATCCAAGAGACTTTCAAATATTATATCTCTCTCTAGAAACCCTAAATTGGTAAGAATTAATAATGAGATAAAAATATAATGGATTAATTTTCAAAGTCCTCACTCAAGGGTCCGGTTCTAAAAGAGCTAATACCGAACCATATCCATCGAGTACCTGGAGAGTTTGGTAAACCTCAATGAATACTCAGATACTATTATGATGACCTGCTAGATCCGTAGAAGTTCCTAGATTACTAAAACCTTAATTTTAGTTGGAGAGAACTCATATATAAAAAGGAGATAAAAATTTGACCACGCTAGAGTCACATAATCATAAAACTAGGTCTCTAAACATCACCATCATCCTGCTGATCCATGAAGAAGAATTGCCACAAGGAACACCATTAGATCTACTAGTATCTTAACTAGATAAAAAAATTGGGTCACCAAATCAAAATAGTGTCTAGAAGCCTATTGGTTAGTCTCACCATGACACCTTAGGGGTCTCTGTCCTTGAAATGTTTGATGTGAACACAGTCTGTACACCTCATCTGTTGGTTCTGATGGTACCATCTTCTACTCTACATGAGGTGGTATATTTTCTACACTACCCGGAGGTAGAATCCCTTGAAATGGTCCATGTATCGATGCCTCATCAATGAGGGGATCATTCTCCTGATCATGACTCTGAATATCAGATGGAATACATTGTAGAGGCGTCATGAAAGTAAATAAGATGTACCATGATCAATGAGTTTATCATGAGGGTTTATAGAAGAAGGACATGGAAACCAAAACCAATTTCCATGTGATGCATGTAACATTTTTTTCCTAAAATAAATATCCTCATGTATTGTGTTTAAAGCTAGGTAATTACTGTTATGTGGTATGGATGCAAATCCCCCAACACCAAAACTAGTATCCCTCGCATTGAATCCATGATCAAAACACATAACACTATTTTACCAAAACAATCTCATAGACCTCAGTCCTAAGGCAATACTGACTAACTCACATACCCATCTATCATGACCCATCCCAATGGGGTCCATGCTGTGACTCCCCTGCCTACCTCCAATAGG
This sequence comes from Viscum album, assembly GCA_963277665.1. NCBI lineage: Eukaryota > Viridiplantae > Streptophyta > Magnoliopsida > Santalales > Viscaceae > Viscum > Viscum album. The sequence goes on along the minus strand of OY728133.1, from coordinate 1,908,330,630 downwards.
ACACGAGCTAGCGACTAGTTCCGAGTAGGAATATCACTAGCATGGGAGGCCATACCCTAAGTACTTGTACATTAAAAAACATATCCAAGCCCATACAAAGATAAAAAGTAAAAACCAATGAAAAAAAATAAATATAAACATCTAAATAACACAACCAGAGTATGATAAGAATTTAAGGAAAGTAAAAAGGTTCAAAGAAATTCCCACCACAATGATTCTGAAAACAAATGCAACTTGAAAGTAATGATAGAGACTATAGTCAAGATACCTAAGGAACACACATCATTTTGTATGCTCTCACTAAGACCCATGTGGTCTTACTACCTTTATAATTTTTCAAAAGTTCAATCATCTGCAAAATAAATGAATCATTCATGAAAATACCATGCATGGGTGAGTATAAATATACCCAGTAGGACACCACAAAAACACAACACAAACAAAAAAATTATAACATCTTGATATACATATGTATATTTCCATGATGTATATAATAATAAAATATAGATATACTCAACAAATAAACAGATTCTAAAAGTATGTCATGACCATAATGTAAGCCTATGATTCCAGATTAAAGGTTCCATGAAGAACTCATTTGGGAGAACACAATCCATGAGTTTGAAAGCACTAATGACATCCATCTGAGAGGTAGTGCTCATTAGGTCTCAACATTGAAGTATATACTAATGTTTGAAGACATACGATACAGATATAAGGATAACTACTAATTCCATATGACGTACCTTAAACGAAATCTTGATTAACCTTCTTAGTAGAAGATCAAATCCCATGTAGTGTTTTCCACGATGATACCAAGAACTCCACTTAGGGCATGATGATGATTATAGGATCACACTATGGACCGTACAGATGGGTTCCAACAACTATATCCAAGAAGTCCTATTGAAGGGATTATTTTACTATGTGTATAAGGTGATTCCATACTAACCCTTAGGTAAAAGATATGGGGAACACACCCTGATGAAAAAAAAATCAAGATACGGAGTAAAAGGATTCCAAGAAGACTTTAATGGATTATATGACATGTAGTAGGGGTACACACCGTGTCCCTATTACCTTGGATCATTCCTATGTAAATAAAATGTGTTCGTGTAATAGTAAATATTGTACGTCTTCCCATGTACTTCTTCCCATGTACTAGTACATGGGTATGCCCATGTAAACATGGACAAGCTATGTCCATTTGGGAGTACACGGCATGCTCTAGCCTGTGTACTCTAGCCTCCTAGGAACACGCCGAGCTCACCAATGGAGACCACACACCATGTGAAAATGTCACAGAAAGTGACATAATTATATCCCTCTTGAAACCATATCCACAATTAGAAGGGACCCACACGCTATATAATCCTGGACTACACACTGTGTCAATCAGGATTTTTTAAAAAACACTAGTTACTTATATTGCACATGATCACACCACCACCACCTTGAAATCTAGGCTCAATCCCTCTAAAACCAAAGATATAATATGACTTAACCTTGACTTTTCCATTCATCGGAATCTATAAATTTAATTCATCCATAAAATAGATTCGATTCATCCCATTACTCTTCACACGACTTTCTCAAATTGAGGGTTTCTAATACTTTTACATATGCTCGCCACTACCATTGTATAATATTTGTAATGTTTTTTATGGTATAGATATAGAGTATCGAATCGTCAGACCAAGAAATGAGTGAAAAAATATGATTTACTTGATGGATTCAAATCCATGGGACAATGAAGAACACCCATGATGAATGAAGAAAAAGGGAAGGAATGAACAAAAAACACAATGACTGAACTTTGGAAAATGTTTGTGTTGGACTTCATATATCTCTGTTAGAATTATAATGAGGGAAAAGATAATATTAAATACATTATCTCAATAAATACATGATATAATCCCACCCCACAATAGGCACGATCCGTGGATCAATCTATTAGTTGATTGATCTGTATTCATTGTCGAATCCGAAAATGGAGAAAGAGTCAAATTTAATAAACTACCTACCTTGATATTGATCCATTATTGATGATAAATGTTCCAAATTAATTTTCATTGGACATATCTATAAATTCTATTTCACACCAATCACTGAACATCAATTTAGTTGATATTCACCAGAGAGAGATCCTCTAATGCTCGTTCAAAGGGTTCTCCAATGGCTATAAGTTTATACAGAAAACTCTATAATTCCATAACAACAGTATAATTAAAGACAAATCAGTCACCACACCATCAAAATAAATAAATAGTATAATTTATGTAATTATTTTATTCATTTAACACCCATGATTAATTTTCCAAAAACACCCTGCATTGATAAAGGTCATATCATGCCCAGGGAAAATCCCATATTCTAAACTCAATGGTGCCCTAAAATTTTTGATCCAAGATCCAATTTGGATTTAATTCCACTTTTCCTTGGAAAACTATGCACACGTGATATTAAATATATTTAATATAATTTTAACATTTATTCCAGGCACACCTTCCCGTGAAATTTCCCGCCGTCTCAGTGCTTTATCATGAAAATAATCTATAAAATACCAAAAAATAATACATGGAAAATCTACATAATAAAAAAATTATTATGTGATATTTATAAACTATTTATATTAAACTCATATTTAATAAATTCAATGAAAATCATTACTGAATCCCATAACTTTATTAGTTGATAGTTCACATTACACACGAACATCATTATTTTATTCAAAAAATGGAAATCATGAAAGTATGTGATTTATAATAATTTAATAATCTAAATAAAATCATTAATATCATAGATATAATATATAAATAGTATGTAATTAATTCTTCCCAAAATTGAAATGTGGTGATGGAGAAATATAAAATATCATTTTCCAAGGCAGTAGTTTATCATAGACACAAATAATGATTTCATAACCCATTATATGGAAGTATTTATGGTTATAGTTCATACTATTAACTAAAAAAACACATTATATTTGGGATAATTTTTTTATTATATAATAATGATATGATAATAATTAAAATGGTGGGGGATAAAGAAATAATATATAATTCTCATTGATTAACACTACCTATTATTTGGGTATTGTCACGACCCGCCTTCACCAAAAGGAGGGAAGGGTTAGTAGATTGCCAAGCACTTCCTTCTTTAAGATGAAGGAGAGATAATGACCCTTGAAACCCACCTTCAATAGGTCCCAGAGTGGTGACCAACACCAAGGGTATAGATTCTCACACAAAATTTAAGGCATTACCCTTTTTATTTTTTTCATAGGATCGAGAGATAAGACAACAACCCCAACAATACCGAAGTTGAAAGTAAAGGTAAATCCAAAAGTAAACCATTCCCATATGCATGTTCAAAAGTAAAATATAAAGGCCAAAAAACTCCAAAGTTAAGGTACCAATAAAAAGGAAAATGACAACAGAAACTGCCCCAAAGTCTGCCCTCGTACGGTCCCGCGTGATCCCTGATGTCCTCCTGGAAACCTAAAAACAATTTTATATATGTAGGGTGAGCATACAAGTACACTCAGTAGGGAAAAACAAAGACTCTCTTGCACAAGTGAGGAGAAATTATAATGCCCCATGGAAAAAGAGATAACCAAACACCCAACAAGGAAAATATATCCACCCAAACCTCAATACGGCACGCTCCCCAAAAAACTCAAGTCATGTAACATATAGTAATAGCACATCGATATTTGGGTACCCCGAGCCACTTTACCAATAGTTATTGAAGATATCCTATGAATCGAACCAATCCCGCCATTCTTACCGTAGTCCCACTACCACACCCCACCAGCACACACTGGGGCCATAACCACACATCCCACACACAAACACCTAGGCCACAACCGCTGTCCTGCCCGCAGGCACCTGGGCCATAAAAACCACACGTAACTACACCCGCAAACACCAGGGTCAGAACAATTACTACCACGCCCGAAGACACCTGAGACTCATCTCGAAGACACTTCTGAAACAAACTGCTAGAAAACACATGGGCCAACCACCAAAACTACCCTGCCCGAAGATTCTTGGGCTAATAATGGACCTCAGGCCATCACAGCCTGCCCGAAGAGTCTTGGAATATTCGGGAAAGGGAGCAGAAAAGGAGCTAATTACCTGCCACTCATAGGAGTGTTGAAAAAAAAATCCTCCCCATGAAATGGGGTGTTTGGCACTAAGTGCACAACTTATGGGAGTGGGGCTGTAAAAGAAACAGAGAGGACACGGTGCCACTATCACGGTTCCATCGTGACCGGTGCCACTATCACGGTTCCACCGCCATGGTGCCACCATCACCGGTGCCACCGTCATGGTGCCATCTTGACCAATGACACTGTCAAGGAGCCACCGTGACTGGTGCCACTATGATGGTGCCACCATGACCGGTGCAACAACCATGGTGCCACTACCATGGTGCCACCATAACCAGTGCTACCGTCACGGTGCCACTGTTTTGGTGGAGCCTCACTTTTGGAAAAGTAATGGGTCAGGAGGGTCTGGGCCATTACATTAGATACCTCTAAAACTATTATCACCCTCGAGAATCAAAACAAACCAGAAGAGAAGAGAGGGTCCGAACAACCTCCTTGAATGATACCTATCATGAGTGAACCTCATCGTTATCTAGAAACACCTCCCTCTCATGAACTAAGAAACATACCAGGGTCAAACTACCCCATCATATGGGTTGGGGAGTCTCTTCCCCCATTTCAAGATACTATCCGCTTTGGGATCACTGACTTGCCCGCACGGGTTTAATCGCATCCACCTTAATGCGTCTTGATTAGGGATCGGGTCCACCCCTACCCATAGCTAGGGATTTTCAAACACAGTAAGAGAAAAGGAAAATGACAAACTCCATAGTTAACAAGGTAAAGCATTCCATCACAACAATATAAAAAAATAACAGCATAAAACTCAAAAAAACTCTGGGTACTGGGCGTGCATTTGTGCTTCCCATTCCAAGGTACTCTCCTCAAGACCACCATGCTTCCACAACACTTGAACTAAAGGAATGGTTCACCCATGAAGAACCTTCTCTCCACGATCCTCGATCCTCACTGGTCTTTCAACAAAGGTCACGTCATCCTTGATATCTAGTTCTCCCCAGTCAAGGACGTGTGAATCGTTGTGTAGATACCAACAGAGCTGGGACACATAGAAAACATCATGTATTCTCAGTAGAAGTGTTGGTAGCGCTAGTTGATAAGACACTTCGCCGACCCGCCACAACACTTCAAAGGGTCTTATGAATCTGGGAGAAAGCTTACTACCTCTACCAAACCTCCATTGTCCATGCCGAGGGGAGACCTTCAAGAACACGTGGTCCCTGACCTCGAACTACAAGGTCCTTCTGCTATAATCCACATACGACTTCTGCCGGTCCTGATCCACCTTTATCCTCTCTCGTATTAGATGCATCTTCTCCGTTGTGCTCTGCACCACCTCCGGGCCAAGGACACTTGTTTTCCCAACCTCATTCCATCACACGGGCGAGCGAAATGGCCTCCCGTGCAAGGCTTTGAATGAATCCATGCAAATGGTAGAGTGGTGGCTGTTATTGTAGGCAAACTCGACCAGAGGAAAGTGTCTCTCCCACAATCCCCCAAAGTCCAGAATACATGCCCGCTGCATGTCCTCCAACGTCTGGATGGTGCGCTTTTTTTGCCCATCTGTCTGGGGGTGGAAAGTAGTGTTAAGACGTAGCTAGGTGTAAAAATCATGCTACAATCCTTTCCAGATTTGTAACGTAAATAGTGAATCCCTATATGAAACTATGGATCTTGGAACTCCATGCAACCACACCACCTCATCCATATACCTTCGTGCTAAATCATCTGCTACACTTGACTCCTTGATCATCGGAAAGTGATCCGACTTCATCAACCAGTCCACCACTACCCAGATAGCGTCGCATCCCCCTTGATACTTGGTTAGTACGACGACTAAATCCACCGAGATTTCATCCCACATCCACTCGGGGACATCTAAAGGTTGCAAGAACCCACCCGGAAAATAATGTTCAGCCTTTACCTGCTGACACACTAGGCACTTGGCCACAAACTCTGCCACTGCTCTCTTTCCTCCGGGCCACCAAAACTGTCTCCTCAGACCCTTGTACATATTGGAAACTCCCGGGTGCACTGCTAGGGGTGAGTTGTGGAACTCACTAAGAACCTTGCCATGCATCACCTCTAGAACAAACAGCTTCCCTCGGAAAAGCATCTGGTTTTGACCATCCTCCATCCACCCTTCCGGATCATCGCACTGGTCAACTCAGTCATGCATCACTTCGAACTCTGGGTCTCCCCATCGAGACACCTCCACTTGCTGCAACAGAGAAGACTACACTGTCATCTGATATAGGCAATCTCTACCACCTTCCATCCTAGCATCTAGGTGCAGGGAAACCAACTCCCCCATAGCCTTCCAAGTATCTACTGACTGTTGAACTACATCCCTCTATGAATTCCTGCTCAGGGCATCAGCCACAAAATTTCCTTTTTCTGAGGTGTAGGAAATATCGAAGTCGTAGTCCTAAAGGAACTCCATCTACCTTCGATGCCACAAGTTTAGGTCTCGCTGAGAGAAGACATACTTCATGCTCTTGTGATCGGTGAAGACCACGAAGTGCTCCCCGACAAGGTAGTCCCACCACAACTTTAGTGCGAACATAAATACTGCAAGCTCTAGATCATGGGTGGCATAGTTACACTCATGGGGAAATAATTTCCTAGATCCATAGAAGATCACCCCTTGCCGCTGCATGAACACATATCTGAGGCCCTGCCCTGAAGCATCACATAATACTTCATATGCTGCCCCTTCTTCTGGAAACCTCAGCACTGGGGCACTAACCAACTTATCCTTCAGATTGATGAAGGCTTCCTTGCACTGATTGTCCCATATGAAAGCCTGATTCTTCTTGGTCAAGGCTGTCAAGGGTGATGCAACTCAGGAAAAGTTGGGCACGAACCTCCGATAGTAACCTGCCAGCCCGAGGAAACTACGAACCTCCACCACATTGTTGGGTGTTTCCTACGAAACAACCACCTCAACCTTTGATGGGTCCACCACTATCCTCTTCTCGGACACCACGTGCTCAAGTAAATTCACTTCTCACATCCAGAACTTGCACTTGGACAACCTCTTATAGAGATGGTGCTGTCAGAAGACCTCTAAAACCGTTTTCAAGTGCTCAGCATGATCCTCCTCTGATCTTGAGTAGATCAAGATGTCCTCAATAAATATTACTATGAACCGATCCAGGTACTCCTGGAAGACGGAGTTCATGAGCCCCATGAACACAGCGGTATCATTTGTGAAACAAAACGACATGACCACAAACTCGAAGTGCCCGTATCTACACCTGAATGCCATCTTCAGGATGTCTCCTCCTTCACCCTCAACTGGTGATATCCAGATCATAGATCGATCTTATATAACCATCATGCCACCTTCAACTAGTCAAAGAGATAATCTATCCTTGGAAGAGGGTAGCGATTCCTGACCGTCACCTGATTCAGTCTCTTGTAGTTTATGCACAACCTGAGACCACCATCTGCCTTCTCTGTGATCAAGACTAGAGCACCCCACGGTGACCCACTCAGTCGAACAAAACCCTTCTTCATAATATCGTCAATCTGAATCTGCAACTCCCGTAGCTCCGAAGGTGCCATCCGGTAGGGAGACATTGAAATCAAAAGAGCACCATGCTGTAAGTATATCCCAAAATTGACATCATGTCGAGGGGGTAGAGTCGTCACCTCCTCAGGGAAGACGTACATAAACTCACTGACTATCCCGGGTACCGCCACCATCTCTAAATCCGCTGACTCCACTGATAGCTCAGCTAACAAGGAGAGAAGGGGTCACTCTCGCCTGCTGCCCTTCTAGCCACCCACTCGCCGGTGAAAGTAACACGTCGACCACCTAATTCTAAAAACACGACCCTTCCTTGGAAGTAGTCGATGACGGAACATATAGAAAAGGAACATTCAATGCCTAGGATGACATCGTATGGCTATATCTGCAACAGAAGAAGATACCTGACTAACTGATGTGGCCCTATCATCAGTCTTCATCCTCGACAAACATACGACAAGTTAGTTTGACTTCTGACTGGTGTGCTTAGCACTAGGGGCACTGGATGTCTCTCAGCGTCTAAACCCAGAGCGTGGGCTAGACTGGGTGTAACAAAGGAGTGAAAAGATCCTATATTGAACAAGGCTTATACAAGGGTACTAAACAAGCTGATCGTACCTCGAACGAACTTTAGAATTGCTGGAACTACTGCCTCCGCGGAGTGAAACTGCCCACGCCCAGCTCCTCTGCCTCTCGGCTGTCGACCGCCTCCCTGACCACGCCCTGGTCGAGGTCCCTGAGGAGCGCCCTGAGGTCGACCTCCTTCTGCAACATTGTCCCTCGGTAGAGTGGGAGCTCACTGCCCCTGCTGCTACTGCTGAAAGGGCCTAGTTGGAAGCTGTTGCTGCTGAGGTGGGTGTTGGGCTTGCCCACTGCCGCCGTACTACACTCTATCCGGGCACTGGTTCCAAAAGTGCCTATGGCTCCCAAAGACGAATCATCTTAGACCTAGGCCCGAAGGGAAAGGGCGAGGTCTAGGGGATCAGAACTGGAACTGATGAGGCCTTCTCCTTGTTGGTCGGAACCTATAGGGTCCTGATGTTGGAGTTCTAGTACTGACAAGATTTCCCTTCAATGGGCCTAGCTGAATCCCCTCTCGTGATACACCTCCCAGTGTGTGCATCCTATCCACCACTCCAGCCTTATTCTAGACCTCCAGTTATGTCGGTATGGAAAAGGGAACAGCAACATACTAAAGAGGATGTCGGAGTGCCTCCTCTAGACATTTCGCCTGAGACTTCTCATCTAGAAAGAGGTCCAGATCAAAGCAAAGGAGATACTTGAACTTGATCCCCAACTCCCTCACTAACATAATCCCCTGCTGGAGGGAGAGTAGCTACTGTCTCTTCTTAGCCTTCATCATGGAAGAGAGGAATTCTGCCCGGAACCCCTTCTTGAAGTCAGCCCATACAACCTCAGTCTCCCTCCTCTCTCCAAGATAAAGCCTCCACCAATGACGTGCTGCTCCCCACATCTGGCTGACAGCCATAGGAACCCAATATTCCGTCAGAGCCCGAATCAAGCCGAAAGCTATCACTAGCTCCTCGAGCCAGCTCTCCATCTCCACGACTGAGATGCTGCCCTCATACTTCCCGAGGGTCTGTCACTGAAAAGATCGAAGCATCTTCTACCACTGGTTATCCTCCTCCTCTCGGTCGATCCTCTGTCGATCGGCCAATTCAACCTTTTGGGCCTCGATCATCTGTACTACTCATGGTCGCCTCCCAGGTTCCATAGGTGCAAGGTAAACAAGGAATGCCTATGCCCGAGTATTGTAGAATATTGTTCTTAAATTTTCATAGACTTATTCATTTATTTTGAATCTCATAGACACCTATGAAACATGAGAACACAAGTCATTATGATTCATGTACTATTCCTAGGGTCTCTACCCTGCAATCAGCATGGCCTACCGTCGCATGCAATCCCCATTGTGCCTAACTCCAGACCCCATCCTATCTCTCAACCTCCCCTCTGATACAATTTTGTCACGACCCGCCTTCACCAAAAAGAGGGAAGGGTCAGTAGATTGCCAATCCCTTCCTTCATTAAGTTGAAAGAGAGATAATGACCCCTAAAACCCATCTTCAATAGGTCCTAGATTGGCGACCGGTGCCAAGGGTATATAATGTCACAGAAAAAGGAAGGCATTACCCTTTTTATTTTTTTTATAGGATCGAGAGATAAGACAAAAACCCCAACAATACCGAAGCTTAAAGTAAAGGTAAAGCCAAAAGTAAACCATTCTCATATGCATGTTCAAAAATAAAAGATAAAAGCTAGAAAACTCCAAAGGTAAGGTACCGAGATAAAGGAAAACGATAACATCAACTACCCTAATGTCCGCTCTAGTACGAACCCGCGCGATCCCTGAAGTCCTCTTAAAAACCTGAAAACGGTTTTATATACATAGGGTGAGCATACAAGTACACTCAGTATGGAAAACCAAATACTCTCGTACACAAGTGAGGAGACATTCTAATGCCATGTGGAAAAAGAGATAACCAAACACCCAACAAGGAAAAGCTATCCACCCAAACCTCACCAAGGAATGCTCCCCAATTATGCAAGTCAAGTAACATATAGAAATAGCACATCGATATTTGGGCAGCACGCGTCACTTTCCCACTGGTTATTGAAGACATCCTATGCATCGAACCATTACCGCCATTCTTACCGCAGTCCCACTGCCACACCCCGCCCGCACACACCTGGGCCACAACAACACATCCCTCTCGCAAACACCTAGGCCACAACTGCTATCCCTCCCGCAGACACCTGGTCCACAACCACCACGGGTAACCACACCCGCAAGCGCCTGGGTCGGAACTACTACTGACACTCTTGAAGACACCTGGGCCTCATCTCGAAGTCACTTAGGAAACAAACTGCCCGCAAACACCTGGGCCAACCATCAAAACTACCCTGCCCAAAGATTCTTGGGCTAATAATGGATGCCATGCCATCAAAGACTACACAAAGAGTCTTGGGCTATTCAAGAAAGGGAGCAGAAAAGGAGCTAATAACTAGCCACTCATAGGAGTGTTGAAAAAAACACCCTCCCAATGAAATGGGGTGTTCGGTACTAAGTGCTAAACTTGGATGGGGTGCGAATAAGAAACATAAAAACTAAAAATATAGTTATAGGTAACAATAACTCGTCCCAAACTAGGGGTTCAAAAACCTAAGAACAAACGCCCTTGTTACTAATTATTCATGAAAGAATAGTAAGACACTCACTACCAAGACACAACTCATTCCCAAATCCAATTCCCATTTAAACTGTTCCTGTTTTCATGTTTAAGTATCCCCGTTTAGGTGAATTCTACACTATCGGGCAACTAACAGGCATAAAAACAAGCCAAAAGGAAAGAAACATCCAACAAAAATTTAATCATTCACACCGAGTTCTCTTGAAAGTCACAACAATAAAGGGATAAGTGAGATCCCTCGAAGTACTGGAACCAAAGAAAACCCCAAGATATAGCCCCATGTTCCCCAAATCCAGGAGCCAATGGTTTCTCAACAACAGATGATTCCACCCCAATTCATGATATAATCAGAGTAAGCACACAACCTCAAATTCATAACCAGCGAAAGTACAACAACAGGGGATCCTATCCCCCCTGTATCACCCCAGCAATCGGCCCGTGAAAGAAACAACCAAACCGCTACCACCAACACAAGGCATTCCCAAGCAAGTATTTTCAGATTTAAAAGATTAAACACACTGCATTGTTTCAATTCCACTGTGCTTTAACCAGGGTTATCACAGAAAAGGGTTGATCCTGGTGCTTTCAATTTATTTAACCGAGTGTACGTAATTAACCAATTCCCTGTTATGGTTATTTAAACATCCATGAGAACCGAGGATCATTAGTGCATAGAGAAAGACCACCAACAACCCTGATTTTCTGTGAGCATAGGCCCATATGATTCACAACACATATCAACAAAAAAGAGAACATCAAAACATTGATCACACCCCCTTTCATTCTTGAAAGGTCCGTTCATTATCTTTGCTAAGTTCGGTTTCATCAATTTCCATATGGGCAAAATAATTCCCACCTCGCCTGATACACAGAAAGGAGAGAAGAAGGAGAAAATCCCTACCTGATTGATCAAGAATCGACATTTTTCTCCCCGCGCCAAGAACAGGGGATGCACTATTTGCAGGGGAGGGGTGTCAGGATCTCCAAGGATGAGAAGACGACTCGATCATAGGCGTACCACAAGTCTCGAAAGGGGGGGGAAACTTCCAGGTGCACTAGGAAGAAGGCGAGGAGTCGGCCAAAAGGAAGAAGAGAAGAAGAACTTCCTCGGCAATATATAGATAAAATCCTGTTGTTACGGGATATGGGGATTTTGAACACCTGGAAAGTTGGAATATGGTTTCCCATGCAGTTTGGCAGTTACACACGATGGCATTAAGTTTTTATTAAATATCCCCCATCGGGGAGGTTTCTCAAGATTATTAGGAATTAATTATGGGCTTTAAATGGACTTGAATGGGAAAAAGAATTAATTCACGTCAAAAAAAGACGTTGTGGGAGCGGGGCTAGAAAAGAAATGGAGAGGACATGGTGCCACTGTCACGGTGTCACCCTCACGGTGCCACCGTCACGATGTCACCCTCATGGTGCCACCGTCACGGTGTCACCCTCATGGTGCCACCGTCACGGTTCCACCATGACCGGTGCCATGGTCCTGGTGCCACCGTGACCGGTGCCACAGCTCCGGTGCCACCATGACCGGTGCCACCGCCACAATGCCACCATGACCTGTGCTACCGTCATCGTGCCACTTTTTTGGTGGATCCTCACTTTTGGAAAAGTAATGGGCCAGGAGGGTCTGGCCCATTACAGGTATCTCCTTTCTGTTTTCCCAAATGGAATTCATCAGTTAGATTTATGCACAAATTAAGGATTATATTATGAGTGGAGGTAATTTTAGAATTTATTGGGAAGGGTTTTTCCATGAAAAAGGACATTAGAGGAGTGAGGATAGGAGTTTAGGGGGAGGACATTTAGAAGTGGAGAGAGTGGAAAACTTATGAATTTTTTGAAGAGTGAATTCCACCAAGGTTTTTACCTTGTCATGTTTCTCCAATAATGTAAAAAACTCAATAATTGAAGAAATAAGGAATAAATATGGAAAAAATGGGTTCTAGGTAATTTTATAGTTTATGACCCCCCTCAATTTTAAATTTTAGCACCTGGTAAACTCATTTTTACCTTAATTACTGTGATTAATTTTAATTGTTTCAGTAATCAGTTTTGGAAAGAAATTAAGTTTACCTTATTATACAATATAATTTTTTATTATTCAAAATATGGAATAAATTTTTCAAAATTAAATTCACATAATTTAAAAAAAAATTAATTTAATATTAATCCTCCAGTCATAGAAAGACATCAGGTTTTTAAAAATAGTATATTTTTAGAAAAATATGAATCTACTTTAAATATATGACTAATAAAAATAATTTTATGAAAATAAAATAGTATTTAATAATATAGATTATATATATTTAACTTAATAATTTCAAAATTGGTTATTATTTTAATTTTTTAAAATGATAAACATTATTCATTTTATAATAGTTTTAATAATACCCCATTTTAAATTGAAAAACAAAATTAAATGATAAACTGATATAATTTTCATTCAAAACTAATTAAGTAGACTAAATGTAAATAAAAATATTTATTTTATGCCAATAAATATGAAAAAAATATTTATATCTCTAAAGTTATTAATTGACCCAAATTAATGTGTCATTTACAAAAATAAGTATTTTCACTATTCACTGTAAAATGATGATTTTCTGAAAAATACCAAAATTCTAGAGAAATTAAATTTTGATACACCACTTCAAAAAATTTCATTTTTTTCATTTAAAATTTATTAATTTATCAAAAATTATTTTTAAAATAAGCGCGCTATAAAAAGGGGGCCAATCAACCTTTTTATAAAACATATAGTTTTAAGCATAAAATTTGAATTATTTTTTTTATCATGTTTAAAAACACAAAGAATGAAAATTAATCAATATATTGAAATATATAATTTCAAGATCACAACCTTTTCTAATTTCATCTCGGGCCCTTTTTCAAGTACTTTTTAAGGTCTTTAAGTACATTTATTTTGGAGTTATTGCATGGGGTACACTTGGGTGAGTTTTTAAGAAAACTTAATGTATAGAGGGATGTGCATGGTTTGAAAATCTAATTTTACACTCATCATTCAAAAATAATTCATTCATGAATACATCTACCAATTAACTTATATTCAATATGAGTGTATTTTATGGAACTTATGTTCTGGTTATCTTGAATACTAAATTTATTCAACATATCTATGAATATATTACAGGTTATCTCAACATTTACTACTCATATTATATAAGTGTGATATTTAGATAATATATCCCCAAAAAAATTTAACTCACATATTCCATTTATAAAATTTTGGAAAATAACAGTTCATCTTTTAGACAAATAACTTCTAGAAATCTATGACCTTTTTTTAATTTTATATAACACTCCCAACATCATTAGAGAGTAATTATTTTATCGATATCTGTTTTCATACCTCATTTACATAAGGATGGTTGTAACACCCCATGATTTCATAGTGTGTTATTTTTTCAAAATAATTCAATAACTTGCACTAAACGCAACACTGAGTTCAAGCGCACCATGACTTACCAAAAAAGCCGTTCAATAGAGGTTATGAATAGTATTAACTAAATTTTAAACTTTATATAATCCTTATAATTTTAGAATCCATATTATGACTTTCTTATACTTAATGTAAGAACAAATTCATTTTCAGTATTGCACTTTTACAAACTTTTAATAGTGAACCCTTTTTAAATGCAATATTTTAAACTTTTATATATTCAATTTGATTAAATAAATTTACTTTTTAGAATGGGGAAATCAATTTTTTTAATGAAAAATCCCAAGCTTCCACGATACGTTTCACTTTGAATAATGCAATGGCGTGCATTGTACGCAACTTCGAGATTCTAACACACCACAACCAATCAAACTAGCTGTTATGAATAGTAATACCTACTTTTTAAAATTTGATAAATTTTATCATTTTAAATGGACTTAATTTTTGGATTTGTAATATCAAAATTAGATTAGGGTGAAATTTTGGTACTTTTCGGATAACTTTCATTTTTTGATGAATAGTGAAACCACTAAGTGGTAGTTAAAAAAACTAATTTTTTCATAAAACTTAATTTTACCACTTCTGTGAGTGAAATTTCGAAAATATGAGAGACACAATTAATATAGAGGAGTAAAATTTGGTTCATTGAGATGAAAATAATTTTTGGTGAATAGTTACTTTTTACTTTTATTTACCACGGTTAGTAGTAAATAGGGCAATTAAGGGTAAAAATGATATTAATATTACCCTAAAACATGTCCTAATTCTATTGGAAAAGGGTATAGCGACTAAAAATAATCTTAGGAGTAAAATATTATCTTTTAGGTCCACTTGTATTAGATTAGGACATTTATTATTATTTAATTCAATGAAGAGTTAAAAGAGTTAAAATCAACGTTTATTTACTAAAACATTTTTAATATAGGGTTATACATAAGATAAATTCAATTGTAAATATTAATTAGAAAGACAAAAAGATTTCCTACATAATGGTATTTTATTTATAATTTTTAGACATTAAATAATTTAATTTATTTATGACACAATGGTGATGCAGTAATTACCTAATTAATGAAAAATTAGAATAATTGATATTATAAATTCCCAAATAAATGTAATTTGAGACTTTTTATAAATACCAATAATTTTATAGGTTAATATGACATGTTAGTATTGATATAATTAAAATTTGTCAAATTAATCATTCTCTTATGATTTTTACAAAAATAAATTATTTAATTGTGTCAAAATTGACATAAAATAGTTTTTAAAACAAATATTATATTATTAATTGATATTAAATTCCTAAAAATCTAAGGTTCGGCCAAGAGACTTATATAACTATAGGTGTATCATTAAATGACCACTTAGGGGTCCCTTGGATGTATATAGTAAGTTAACCAAATAATATAAAAATACAAAGAGACATTTTAGAAGTGAAACTAATAAACTAAGAGTTAATACATAAAGATATGGTTAATATAATAACCCAAACCTATCTAAATTATATTAGTTTAGTGGTTTTCGACCAATCCCCACCTTAAAAATTAAATAATACACTTTGGAGCTATTATAAACCGAATATGAATTTATTATAAAATAATATTTTTAGCTTTTCCAAAGGTGCCCCTCACCCCTCTTATAAAAGGGCACTCCCCCTTCTCACTAATTCACACATTCAAAGCCTTTTGGCTCAGCCAAACCCTACCCAAATACTATCTCAACTTCCCTATCTACAACCTAGAGGCCTTATTTTGATTATAAAGGAAACTTAAGGAGACCTTTTGATCAAATTAAAATGAAGAACCCGAAGAAGAGGTAACGTTTTCACCACACTCTTTCAAGTTCCTTTCTTCTTCAACTTTTTCTTTCTTTGTTATTACCATTCTAAAATTATGAATACAACATCTCCTATATACTATAAAATTATTATAAATATGGTACAATAATATTCAGTATTCTATCCATCCTTTGAATGACATGTCACCATACGAGCGTACGTACGACTTACCGTCTCCACGTCGTGGTGTAATTGTTATTCAATATATTATTATTTGGATGGGTGTAATAATGATTTTTAATTCATGTAAATAATAAATATAACATTATAATGATTCTGTATATATGATATAACCTCCATTTATATATTATTTTAATATCAAAAGAATGATATTGTCGCTCGTGCGTACGTACGGACTACCGTCTCCACGAACGCGATGAGATTCATTCTCCATTGTATCCATTCAAGTATAATTATCATTAGATGATTTAAAAATAATTTTTAAGGACTTAATATAATTCTGGATATGAATAAGATACAACCTATCCATGAAAAACATTGCTTACATAACAAAACATATAAAAAAACTAGTAAGTTAACACCCAAAATGACAATAATACTAAGATATTATTAAAAAAAGCAATGTTAAAAGATCATATTTGATAACATAATAATGTATATGATTCTTGTATAATTTAATAACAATTATTTTACCATTATACAGGAGGTTAACCTACCCCAACCAAGGAAAAGTACAAGGTAAGGGTTCTTTCACAATCTCTTCATTATCTGAGATTGTTTATACGTAATTATCTACTGGTACCTCTTTATCATCCACATCCATGTTTCTTGAAAGTTTATTTAAAAACATTCTTACGATTTTAAAGAATATGGGTTAAAGTCATTTATAGCCTTGTTTTACTTTTTATAAGAAGTTTATAAATGAATCTTTCCTTCGTTTTCCAAACAAGGTCCTTTTTAACCTTTTCGACAGAATTAAGGTAAGAATGTTTTTTTAACTTATACGGAGGGTGCGGCTATTTTCCACCATTATAAAATTTTCAAAGCTTCCCTTACAAGATTATAAAGATATTTTCAAGGTAAATTTTTTATTTTATAATTTTGTGATTTTTAAATGATTTCAAAATGAATATTTTAAGAATTTCTGAAAGGTACTCTTTATCAAAATCAGAATTTTAAATGTTTTAAAGATTTATCTTTCTAAATCTTTTTAATTAATGTCCATGTTTTCAAAATGATTTTAAGGATTTATTTATATGGAAATTAATGTTTTGAAATTATATTTCTTTTCAAAATCTTCGAAGTGGTATGGGACACTTTGATTCAAAAATCTCTTATAAATTACTTCCTTAATAAATGTGCGACTTTTAAATGATTTAAAAAAAAAGAGATATTTCTCTCAAATAGTTTTCATTTCATCTATGTCAATATCCATTGATGTATTTTAAGTTTATTTTATGTTGGTTTATTATTATACAAAACTTCCATATTGTTTTGATGTTTTTGTGATGTGTTTGACTATGGATGTGTTATTCTTATACCATTCGTGGTTTATGGATGAAGTATTCACATTTCGTATACTAGTTTTAATACGAATGTTTATGTTATATTTGAAACATTTCATATGGGAATGAATTGGACTTAATATGTTATGGGTGGAGCCCGCTATAGCTCCTCGATGCATCGGTAGGTCTCATGAGACAAACTAGTGTCTTGGAACAAGGCCTTGGAAAAATCTTACTTGTAGTTTTGGCACGAGGCCTTGGCTATGTGGTTATGATAGTCTGGCATTATGCATTCCATAATTATGAAAGGGGTTATTGATATTGCATGTTATTATTCAATTAGTAGAATATCCATGTGAATAAGTAAATGAAATTATTTCATTTTATTTTTTCCATACTATGTTGAAGTTCAAGTTTAAAAGGCTTTTGTTTTAGTTATACATTGACTTAAATGTTTATTCTTATTTATGAAAGTTCTTGCTAAATTGTTATCCTTACTGGGCATTTGAGCTCACCCTTTTCTATGTTTTATTTTTCCAGGATGTGAAGAAGAAATTTATGAATGACCTGCAGGGATAGTATGAAGGGATAAGAGTGTGGACTATGGAGACTATATTGTTGTAGTTTTCATTTTATGATGTAATGTAAAACTTTATGAATATATCTAGTGTTTCCAAGGCTAATAAACTAATCGGTATTTCGAGACTTGATCTTTTGTGATCATGCCAATGTTATGTAATATTGCACTGGCTCTGGGTAACTGGGGTCGGGGCGTTACAGTTGGTATCAGATGAAGTTTAGTACAAACCTTGGAAGCTAGATTTAGATAAACTCTGATTATAGAATGTAGACCTAAGATGAACTTTGAGGATTATTATAGAATAACTTCCTAGAATTTTGGTATTGTAGAGATTTTGTGAGTTTTTTGAGCAATACATCCCTGTCTAGATACGAGCAGGTAGAGGCGACTCGGGAACAACTGTACCTAGGGGTAAAACCTAAAAACACCGTTTTGAGATAGACTCAAACGATAACTAGTGCACGACAACAGGCCTTGCTGCACTCTTGGTTACGACACTCCCAGGGGATATGCTTAGAATAATTCTCATTTTCTTTAAAAACCATTATGAAGGGTTTACGAGTATATACTTCCTCGAAGCAGACATTTTTATGATTATGGATTATATCCATACACTATTTAATTTATGTTATGTGTTTTAAAAGTTTGGGATTAGGTATTGTTATTCATAAACTAATCTAGTGTATTCCATTGTTTAGAAATGGTGCCCAATAGAAGGAATGAGAACTCCAGCAATGCATATGATCCAAAGAGAAAGAAGGATCATATCTTTCATGGTCTTAAGCCAGAATTTATAAGAGAAATAGTCTCCCATGCATTATCATCATACAAAGAAATAATATCATGTGTTGATAATATACGTAAAGTGTTTACTGAGTCCTATGGATTTGTTGGGAAGAAAGAGAAGAAAATTATGGAAGAGAGAAATATGCATAAAGGGAAGAGGGAAAAGAAGAATTTTCCCATATGTGATTACTGTGGGAAGAAACACCCTGGAACTTCTCTGAAAGGAATGGGAGTTTGTTATAAGTGTGGAGGAAAAGGATACAAAGTACGTGACTGAAAGGGTAAGAAAATGGTTTCAAATGTACAATGATTCATTTTCAAGGAGTTTGGACACTACGCAAACCTATGTACCAGTCATCAGACTATGCCGTAAATGATGCTATTGGATAATAATCAAGTTATGATACTACCACAGATGAATAGGAATGATTAGAGTTCTTATGTTGATTATGTCATTTGGGTGTTGTATAAACAATGTACTTGTTATTATGGAGTATATAAGGATTGTACTGCAGTACTATTTCATTAAGGACTTCAGATTGTGTGGAACAAAGAAAAGTGACTCAATAGCAGGTTAAATTATTGGAAAATATATGGTTGAGAGAATGATAAAGCATAATATGGTTCTGATACCGAGGTAGTGATTTTAGAATAATACATGATTGATTTGGATAAATTATATTGGATATTCTTTACTACCTAGAAACTGATTAATGATTTGTATATTCCATCATTGTTGGGGTTTACAACATTTTTGGATTGAAGGAGTATATCTATTATTCATTAATGAATAAGGGATCATGAATGTAATAAATAAGGTTTTATGGTAATTCAGGATGTTGTAGTGTTTTAAGAGAATACATGATGAAGGTGTTAACATGTTATTACGCGGAAAAAAGGATATTTATGGTGTTTACCTTCCTTATAAATTTTGGACTGAAGTATTTTTCATAGTTCTAGTTTAGATTATTTTGGATTGCCATAAAAGGACAACCCGGAGGTTGGGCGGCCACCCATCACGTCCGGCAAGGTTGTGAGCCTTGAACCCCAAACCAAAGTGTGACAAGGGTGTATCACCTACCACTGACCCACGTGATGTTATGGATTGAATAATATCATTTTTAATGGTTCTACAAGATGAATTATAAATTCATTTTTTAACCCTATATGAATAGGATAAATAGAATATTATTTTTAAGTTCTATTATCTTTTAGAGTGAAAGATAAGTTTGTGGTAGAACTTAGTTAAGGGATGAGACTCTACTTGTCAAGTATATATTTTTCATCCTCTCTTATTCAATGAAGAAATTAATTCTTATACTTTAGTGAAGGGATCTTAAAACAAAATAAAATGTGTTATCTGAATACCATATGTTTTGCTGAACCGATGGTATTTTAAATCATCATAGATTGATGAATTTAAGGCCCTCAATTTTACACTTGTTTGGGATTGGTGACCTCAATCACTACCTATAAATATTTACGTTTCACCTCCAATTATTTGTCTCTAATTTCCACCAATGTTCTCCGAATAGAGATCATAATTTGGTGGTGACCCTTTTATTTATCTTTTCCTCTTATTAAGACTAAATTTTATCAGCCCAATTTCCGATGTGGGTTTTCCCACAAATATATTTTCTATATTCAACCTTTTATTTTAGAAGAACAATTTCAAATTGAGAGAACGAAATTTATTGAATGATGGGAGAATGTAACACCCCATGATTTCATAGTGTGTTATTTTCTCAAAATAAATAAATAACTTGCACTAAACTCAACATCGAGTTCAAGCGCACCATGACTTACCAAACAAGCCATTCAAAAGAGGTTATGAATATTATTAACTAAATTTTAAACTTTATATAATCCTTATAATTTTAGAATCCATATTATGAGTTTCTTAGACATAATGTAAGAACAAATTCATTTTCAGTATTCCACTTTTACAAACTTTTAATAGTAAACCCTTTTTAAATCCAATATTTTAAACTTTTATATATTAAATTTGACTAAATAAATTTACTTTTTAGAATGGGGAAATCAAAAAAAAATTAATGAAGCATCTCGTTCTTCCACAGTACGTTTCCCTTTGAATAATGCAATGGCGTGCATTGTACGAAACTTCGAGATTCTAACACACCACAACCAATCAAACTAGCCGTTATGAATAGTAATACATAATTTTTGAAATTTTATAAATTTTATCTTTCAAAATCGACTTCATTTTTGGATTTGTAATATCGAAATTAGATTAGGGTGAAATTTTGGTACTTTTCGGATAACTTTCATTTTTTGATGAAAAGTGAAACCACTAAGTGGTAGTTAAAAAAACTGAATTTTTCATAAAACATAATTTTACAACTTCTGTGAGTGGAATTTCAAATATCTGAGAGACATGGTTAATATCAAGGAGTTAAATTTGGTTCAATGAGATGAAATATTTTTTGGTGAATAGTATCTTTTTTAGTTTTATTTACCACAGTTAAAAGTAAATAGGGTAATTAAGGGTAAAAATGATATTAATATTACCCTAACACATGTCCTAATTATATTTGACAAGGGTATCTCGACCAAAAACAATATTAGGAGTAAAATATTATCTTTTAGATCCACTTGTATTAGATTAGGACATTTATTATAATTTAATTCAAAGAAGAGTTAAAAGAGTTAAAATCAAAGTTTATTTACTAAAACATTTTTAATATAGGGTTATAGATAATATAAATTAAATTGTAAATATTAATTAGAAATCTAAAAAGATTTCCTACATAATTGTTTTTTATTTATAATTTTTAGACACTAAATAATTTAATTTATTTATGACACAATGGTGATGCAGTAATTAAATAATTAATGAAAAATTAGAATAATTGATATTACAAATACCCACATAAATGTAATTTTAGACTTTTTATAAATACCAATAATTTTCTTGGTTAATATGACATGTTAGGATTGATTTAATTAACTTTTTTTGAAGTAATAACTCTTTTATGAGTTTTACAAAAATCAATTATTGAATAGTGTCAAAATTGACATAAAATAGTTTTTAAAACGAATATGATATTATTAATTGATATTAAATTCCTAAAAATATAAGGTTAGGCCAAGAGACTAATATCATGATAGGTGTATCATTAATGGACCACTTAGTTGTATCTTGGTTTTATATAGTAAGCTTATTAACCATATAATATAAAAATACAAAGAGACATTGTAAAAGTGAAACTAATTAACTAAGAGTTAATACTTAAAGATAAGGTTAATATAATGACCAAAACCTGTCTAAATTATATTGGATGAGTTGTTTTCGACCCATACCCACCATAAACATTAAATAATACACTTTGGATCCATTAGAAACCGAATATGAATTTATTATTAAATAATATTTTTAGCTTTTCTAATGGTGCCCCTCACCCCTCTTATAAAAGGGCACTCCCCCTTCTCACTAATTCACACATTAAAAGCCTTTTAGCTCGGCCAAACCCTGCCCAAATACTCTATAAACTTCTCTCAATACAACCTAGAGGCCTTATTTTGACCATAAAGCCAACCTAAGGATCCCTTTTGATCAAATCAAAATGAAGAACCCGAAGAAGAGGTAATGTTTTCACCACCCTCTTTCAAGTTTCTTTCTTTTTCAACTTCTTCTTTATTTGTTATTCCCATTATAAAATAATTAATCCAGTATCTCCTATATACTGTAATATTATTATAAATATGGTACAACCATATTTAGTATTCTATCCATCCTTTGAATGACATGTCACCATACGTGCGTATGTACGAGTTACCGTCTCCACGTCGTGGTGTAATTATTATTCAATATATTATTATTTAGATGGGTATACTAATGATTTGTAATTGATTTAAATAATAAATATAACATGATAATGATTCTGTATATATGATATAACATCCAATTATATATTATTTTAATATCAAAAGAATGATATTGTCGCTCGTGCGTACGTATAGACTACCGTCTCCACGAACGCGATGAGATTCATTCTCCATCGTATCCATTCAAGTACAATTATCATTTGATGATTTAAAAATATTGTTTAAGGACATAATATCATTCTATATATGAATAAGATACAACCTATCCATGAAAAACATGGCTTACGTAACAAAACATATAAAAAAAAATGAGTAGGTTAACACCTGAAACGACGATAATACTAAGATATTATAAACAATGAAATGTTAAAAGATCATATTTGATAACAAAATAATGTATATTATTCTTGTATAATTTAATAACAATTATTTTACCATTATACAGGAGGTTAACCTACCTCAACCAAGGAAAAGTACAAGGTAAGGGTTATTTCACAATCTCTTCATTATCCAAGATTGTTTATACGTAATTATCTATTGGGACCTCTTTATCATCCACATCCATGTTTCTCGAAAGTGTATTTCAAAAAATTCTTACTATTTTACAGAATATGGGTTAAAGTCATTTATAACCTTGTTTGACTTTTTATAATTTGTTTATAAAGGAATCTTTCCATCGTTTTCCAAACAAGGTCCTTTTTAACCTTTTCGACAGAATTAAGGTAAGAATGATTTTTTTAACATATACGACGAGTGCGGCTATTTTCTGTCGTTAAACAATTTTCAAATCTTCCCTTACAAGATTATAAACTTATTTTCAAGCTAAATGTTTTATTTTATAATTATGTGACTTTTAAATGATTTCATAATGAATATTTTAATAATTTATGAAAGGTACTCTTTATCAAAATCAGAATTTTAAATGTTTTAAAGATTTATATTTCTAAATATTTTTAATTAATATCCATGTTTTCAAAATGATTTTAAGGATTTATTTATATGGACATTAATGTTTTGAAATTATATTTCTTTTCAAACTCTTCGAAGTGGTATGGGACACTTTGATTCAAAAATCTCTTTTAAATTACTTCCTTAATAAATGTGTGACTTTTAAATGATTTCAAAAAAAGATATATTTCTCTCAAATAGTTTTGATTTCATCTATGTCAATATCCTTTGATGGATTTTAAGTTTATTTGATGTTGATTTATTATTATACAAAACTTCCATATTGTTTTGATGTTTTTGTAATGTGTTTGACTGTGGATGTGTTATTCTTATACCATTAGTGGTTTATGGATGAAGTATTAACATTTTTTATGCTAGTTTTAATACGAATGTTTATGTTATGTTTCAACCTTTTCATATGGGAATGCATTGGACTTAATATGTGATGGGTGGATCCCGCTATATCTCCTCGATGAATTGGTTGGTCTCATGAGACAAACTAGTGTCTTGGCAGAATGCCTTCGAAAAATATTATTTGTAGTCTTGGCATGAGGCCTTGGCTATGTGGTTATGATAGTCTGGCATTATGCATTCCATCATTATGAAAGGGGTTATTGATATTTCATGTGATTATTCAATTAGTAGAATCTTCATGTGAATAAGTAAATGGTATTATTTCATTTTATTTTTTCCATACTATGTTGAAGTTCATGTTTAAAAGGCTTTTGTTTTAGTTATACATTGCCTTAAATGTTTATTCTTATTTTTAAAAGTTCCCGCTATATTGTTATCCTTACTGGGCATTTGAGCTCACCCCTTTTATATGTTTTATTTTTCCAAGATGTGAAGAAGTAATTTATAAATGACCTACAGGGATAGTATGAAGGGATAAGAGTGTGGACTATGGAGACTATATAGTTGTAGTTTTCATTTTTTGATTTAATGTAAAAATTTATGAATATATCTAGTGCTTCCAAGGCTACTAAACTAATCTGTCTTTCGAGACTTGATCTTTTGTGATCATGCCAATGTTATGTAATAATGCACTGGCTCTGGTTAACTGGGGTCAGGGCGTTATAATGGTTTATCACATACAAAAATGAAAACATGTTGTTGATAGTGCTTTCAACAACCTCCAACACTTTCCATAGATCATACCCTATATCTGCTCAAATATCAACATATACATGCTCCAATTCATTAATTATATAATATAATTATTCTACATTTTAGGAATGTTATCTATATACCATCAATGTATATATTCTAGAAGTAGTCTGGAAATCATCGAAATCCAATGAGTTAATTCCCAATACACATGTTTTGAAACAAGTATCATTAAAATCACTATATATATGTTCAACTCAACTTGTTTTTTACCCATGTGAGACAACCATTTCCTATATTTTTCATTATGATATGGATATCAAGTATGATCTTTATCATGTAGTTGGATGTTCCTCCATCACAAGACATCCCCATATATTCCACATTCTTTTTCACCAAATTATTAAATTATTAATATGAAATAAAAAAATATTCTTAAAAAAATTCAAACATCACTCTTAAGATTCGCTCCGTAATAATTTTATGTTCTGTAAACTGTACTAGATCATGAAAAATCACTACTATAATTTGGTTAAATTGTACACACTATCTGTATATATCTTCTTATTATTGGTATGAAATTACCTAATTTTTTTGACTTAACTCCAAAAAACACATATTTAAGGCTACTTATCTTCCAAATTATTATATGTATGTTCAAATCATATTATTTTATTCATTAAATTGAGACATTCATTGTCTGCATGTTACTTCATGCCAATAATCATATGATTGGATTGGTTTATGAATTTGGATATCAATCCATCTCCCATAATTAGAATATCAATGACTTTTTTTTCATCTACATATTGAATTATTGTAATAAATACCATAGACATATTCCACATATATTTAGTTTCATAAATATAAAACACTGAATTGGTTTTCAAATCCAATTTAAATTTTAGATTAAATTATATAATAACCCATATTTTCTGTAAATAAAATTATGTAAAGTTAAGGGAATGTTATTATAAAATATTTATTTCACAACTTATATATTTTTCTTCTCCCATTTATTCCCCCCTTATTTATAGAAACATAAATTTTCACCTGAGATAAGGGAAACAACACATTTATCTTATGTTTGAGGAATTCATTAATCAAATATAAAACAAAAAGAGAAAGATCTATAAAGAAAACAAGAAATATAAACACATGCTTAATAGTTTTCAATAAACTGTAAATAATATCATACCAACTATGGAATATTATTTCAAGGGAAAGTAAAAATGCTTTAAAAATAAAGACATCTAAATTTCAATAATAAATTTATTAAAAAATTTTATGAACAAGAATATATTGATCTTTTCTTATTAACCAACTACCCCCATCATGTTACATATTTGATTTTATAAAAATAGGATGGGAAAATGATTATCATAACATAGATTTAACTTTTTTTAGAAACTTTACATTCACATTCAATTATTCCTTTAGGAAGGTGATATCTTAAGGTCCCACTCATGAGATTCCGTTTAATAAAATTATTTATGGATGATACAAAATAATGAATTGTGATAATTATACATGATTATATTAGATATAATTTAGTACAAGATGGAAATATTTTTTCAAATTACCCAACAATCACATTATTCATATTTTCATTTCTTCATAGGAATATTTTCATCACCTTCAATTACATATATAAAATAAAAAATTTAAAATATACCTAGTAACATGGGGGTTTCAAATTAATGACTTAGTTAGGTAAAAATAGAAGAGACTTTCATGTTAACCTAGAGGATTTTTTATTTCCATCTCTTAAATAGTGAGAATGATTCTCAATAGATTTTTTCCTAATTTCCAAAAAATGACCAATATTTGGAACCACCATGTTAATTTTATATTCCTATTTATTCGAAGAAGGAGTAGTCTTCTTCAAATTTGTAATGAAATGTCATTCCTTCTGTTATGTTTTATTCAAATTTATAGAATATTTTATGTGTTCTTAACTAATTAATATATATTACTTAGAAAAATTTTCAATGTTATTATTCTATGTGGAATCCTTTTTAGAATCACCATTTTTTATTCTTATAGTTAGTAATGATTTTTATTTCTTTTTTAATAACTCTTATTATTCAGTAAGAAAAGTTATGTGTTCGTTTTCTATTTTCCATGATATATACCTCCTTTCAAATAGATAAAGACAAGATACCATATTACCCTTATTTTGAAACATTTATAATACATCTATTGAAATTTAAACTAGTAAACCCATTAATTTATTTCCTTTTGGTTTTGATTCTACCTATGAGTCCCAATAAACTAGTGTAAACACTTAAGGGTGTGGTAGTGAATAAGGTGGGGTTAAATTATTTTAACCAACTTCAATTTTTCTTTCATGATTTATCCCCCTTTTTTGTTTGAAACCCTATTGCTAATTAATTTATGAATGGACCAATTTTCTTCAATGAAACTGATAATACCATCTCCATTATAGAATACAACGAGAGATCACAAGATGACATTTTATACATAGTTCAGCTCACAGGAAACTCACTACTAATTTTTCATGGTATTTGAATGTCATAAATTATCTATTATAATATTATAATCAATATAATTTAAGATTTAAAGTGATTATCATGAACCCATGTTCTTACCCAACACTTCAAAGAGAGACATGTATCATCCTAAATCCATTTCCATATACAACATCCGAATAGAATTATAACATCAAACTATGCATTAGTCTCCAAAATAGTATTGGAAATTCCTCCTTTTGAAGTTAATATTATTTTATCTTAGGATTCTATAGAATCAACATATTCAGATCTTCATCCTCGAATCATATAATTAAAGGGACTTTTAAATATTCAATAATAAAGAATGAATAACAATATCTATATAACAACACATTTTCTAGGCCATATTTAAAAGTTTTTTTATGGGAACTATGAACCCAAGATCCTATAATCATGAAATATTCATGAGATTAAAAAAATCATCATGTGATTTGGCAAAAAAATGATGAAAAACAAAAATAATGTCAACCTTTCTCTCTTATACATCTTCTCAGTACACAAAATTCTATAATACATTATATAAAATGTTCTTAATCCACATTTTTAGATTTATATCACTTGATATAAATTAAAATTGATGGTAACATCATCCACTTCACCTTTTTAATTGATACACAATTGGTTTCTCTTCAAATAATAATATTTGGTTCTTCATTTTAATTAAGATTACTACTTTATTTTGTCTTAGAACTCTCGGTTTTACCCTTCAACCCGAACATTTATCTCTTTATTTCTATCTTAAATAATGTATCTCTTTATATTTATCTCTATTTGTTTGAAATATGGTCCACCATTATAAATATTTTTAATATTTCATTAATAATAACAATCTCTAGTTACATTAATTTTCATGATCAAATTTTATTTTCCTCAATGATATGTATGTCATATTTTACCCATGACATATATTTCTATTGTCATGCATATCTCTACTGGTGTGTCCCAATGTTTTAACACTTTATTTTCACCTAAAATGGTTTCCTCTTATTAAATTTTTAGAGTACCCCTATATTTTATTTTCAATTTTTTTTCTTTGCCTCAACTGAATGTGGATTATAAAAATTCCATCATTTTGATTGTATTTATCCCAACATATCTCATAAATTCAAAAAAATAAACCATTATTCGATATATGTATGAAAATATAGTGACAATATTTTATGAAGTGAATCTTATCATTGTGGCTTGAAAACATCTACAATACCTTTATGCTTTCACATGTAACTAAATCACAAAATACATAGCTACCAAATTTCCTCACTTTTTCATATTTGAATCAAAAAATGGTTTGTGATATTTTAATAAATTAAGTACAATAAAATCATGTTTTAATTTTAATTTAAGAAATCTATAATTACCTAAATTAATGACTAATAATCTTCTCTAAAATTAAATATACATCAATCTATTCAATACTAAAAAACTAAATTTAATCACATCATTTTTGTTATATTATAAACACTAATGATTATTATTAGAATCAATATATATTATTAATCCAAATTTATTAATATATTTTCTATTGATATATTCTCACTAGAAAATCCTGAAATAATAGAAATAATGATTTCCATCTCTTATAAATTCATTTTCTTTATCCCAAAGCATATTTCATGGATTTACATAGCTTCACGATGTTATTATCTTCAATGTTTATTATAAATATCACCCCATTCAAATTTACACATCATATTATACTTATAGAATGTAAATTTTTCTATTCTATAGAATTTATTAATTTTCAGAAAGTATGAAGTCATATGTTTTTAGCATATTATTGATTTCTAAATAAATTTATATAAGACTTATAAATATTTTAGAGTGCGTAAAATATATAGGTTGAGTGGTTTTTATTTTTTTTATTTTGATATTATAACAGTCTTAAAAACTCACAAACTATTTTCTATAAAAAATATAAGTCATATGAAATCATGTAACTACTTACGCACCTTAGTATAAGTATTTCAATTCTCAAAAAACGTATGTTTTATCTTAAATTTCTTAAAAATTTCTTGTAATATATTATTGGATCATCAGTAGGTAGAATTTGGTTAACTCAAAATTATTACACTGCATAAAAAGAACTATGATGATACTTAAATTTATACAAACATCATATTAAATCTATGTAAAGTGTTTAATGTGCTATGTAAAGTCTTTTATACGTTAGTTAATTTATTTTGATCTCCTTGGAGAGTCATACAATGTCACAGTAAGTCTTATATAATACAAGCATGGTAATGTTTCTTACCCATGAGAAAAACTATTTTAAAACTCACATTGTATAATGAGATTGTAGATTCTTAAGAAAGATTCAATACATAGAGAATATATATATATATATATATATATATATCTAAAATTATATAATTATTCCATTCATCACAAAACTTATTTTAACATCATTTTTTAACTCAGAAAGAGATCAATATACTTTGGGGAATATAAAAAACCTTTAAAACATCTTAAAAGTTGCTATAATATAATGTTATAACATATTTACTCCTCTTTGAGAACTTCAATGTATCTCACTACACACCTAAATTTATCATTTAAATTATACTTAAAAAACCATAATCTATGGTGTAAAAAACACTTTTTTCAACATCCTTCAAGATAAAAAATCCATATATGGTTCCCCAAAATGATGTAAATTAATATCTCTACTCAAATAAAAATACACATTTTTAATAATAGATCTTAATGATATTTACGTGGTAATATCTCAAACCATTTATAAATTTTTTTAATAGAGAAATTTACAAAATTTCAGTTCATACCTTTGACATGAAGACTTGCTCAAAATTTTTTTGACATAAAGGATACATTCTAAGTAGCATTTAATTTTCTATTTATTATATTAGTAACATTATTATCAATAAATGTATGTGAATCCTATATTTTAACATCATTATATAAATCCTACCCCCACCAACCAAAAAAATGAAACTCCATAGTAAAATTAAAATGATAATCACAATTAAAATGAATCATATTTTAAAAATATAACATCAACCAATAGGGAACATCATTATTTCCCTTTTTATTTGATTTTATTGCAAAATTAAATTACAAACACTTCTTATGTCATGTCCAATTTTCTAAACCTAACAGAAAATATGAAATGGAGGTGGGTTATTATCCCCATTATTTACACAATAGAAATGCTGAAAAATTTACCTTCTCTTTATTATCAATTAAAATAATTATAATGGAAATCCATCTTTTATTTTGAAAAATCATCTCATGACCTTCTGTTCTCCCTCTTTCAAACTTCTCTAAATTAATATATTATTTCAGTTCCAGAGGGAAGTGTGGAACAAAATATTTCTTATCAATAAAACATAAACTAATAAGATATAAGTATATATGGGCGAGCATGAAATTCAAAAAATATGTGAAAAATTTAGAGTAAATTTTTTAAATAAAAACCACAATGGGATACCACATTAGAATTTTAAATATTTGAGTCTTTTAAAATTGACATTCATGATGATTTAAGAACCTATACTATAAAACAATATACACATAAAAACATATCACATACCAGTATATTTCCCCAAATTTTCATCCTAAGAGTCACGTAAATTTGGAACTAGATTTAATATTTGTAGTACTAATCTGGGTAAAGTTATCATCATAACATAAGTTTTAGTTTTTTCATTTTTTAGGATCTAAATATTAAGTAAAAAAAATAAATTTATCTCTACATCACTTCTTCACTATAACCTTTTAAAGTGATGCCTACTATACCTCACCATGTTTTTTTTCAAAGCATGTATTATAGTATTTGAAGCCTGATAACAGCAGAAGTTAGATAAATCTCTGATGGGTGACTCTATTATGGGTTTGAGGTTATAATATTAACTATTTATCCTCTATCATTCTTCACCTTAAATTACATATTAAAATATGAAATAATAAAAAGATATTTGAATAACAAGATTCTCAATTAGCTATTAAATTTGAGAAAATGGGTTGAGACTTGTTTATTAACCTAGATATTCCTTTATTTATATATCTGATGGGTCTAGTTATCTTTAAGGTTATTTGACCCATGATTTCCCAAATCTATTGACCATTAGGAAGCATGTGATTCCATTTACTTTTATATTTATTTATATTTTGAATGACCTAATTTACTATATAAAATCAAGGTACAATAATTATTTTTTGCATCCCCTATATTCTTGGCCATTTTTACAAGGATTTCCATAGGGTTAGTAATTCCTTTTTCACATGATCAAACATATTATTGTTTTTGTATTCTATTCTAGTAGCTATATATTTATCACCAGAAGTCACAATTTCATTAGATTTAGTGTTTAACTATTCTTCTTGTTGTGGCATCCATGACATACATATAACGGCTTTATTTCATGACATTTTCACCTCCCAAAATTTTTTTTTTATCATTCTAGTCACCCTTATTTTACAAACACTCAAACTATATATCAATAGTACCTATCACTAATCAAATATGACTATCTCTTATTTAGATTTATTCTCTTTTATATTTCATATTTATCCATTTTATTTTATATTAATGAACATCTTGAAGAGGTCTATGATTTTTCTTCTTTTACCATAGTGGAAAACACATTTTTCTCTAGCATGAAATAATTTAAATCCTTAATCAATGATTTATTAGGTGATATTTGATCAATGGTACTATTAATTAGTTTCTTTCCCAAATAAAACATTCATTATTTTATTTGGTTCCTCTATTGTTGTGGCCACGTTTTAACATTAGCATAAGAGTTTGGTTGGATTGGTAGATATCACCACTCTTTAATGAAGTAACCTAATTTTTTTACCACTCAAGGTAATTTTTTAGATATTCATATATATTTTATCATGATATATTAACTTTTTCATGAATAATCCTTTTTTCACTCTAGGTGTTCATAGAATTGAATACTTTTTCCCATGTTTTAGATATTCTATAACTTCCATATTCTAACATATTATTCCAAAACACTATATCCTTGTGTCCAAACTTCTAGTAGTACCCTTAACATCTAAAAAACCACTGTATTTTTCTTTTGGTTCTAGACTATCTAAATTTGTACCCATGATTATTCAATGTGGTTTCAACACTTTTTTGGGATTTCATTGGTGTATGACTATTATAAAAATTCTAAAATTAAACATTTAAACATTATTGGGTTTACTATTATATTTACACATTCATATTTTCCAAATTTTTTATATTAGTGATGTTCTAATAGATAAAAATATTTTTTAAAATCCTTTATCAAGGATGTGTGATACCTTCTCCAATGATTTTATAGTAGATGGATACCTAGTGGATATCAAGATTTTTTTGGAGCCAGTTTATTTATTCCAATATTCAAAACACCTATAAATAATATTGACGGAAAAATCCTTTCCTCAATTGATTATAAAAAATAAATAGGGGTTACATTAAAATTTTTCAACTTAACATTCAACTATATTCATTTCATATTAATAATATAGATTTGGTATTTAAGTAGTTTAAACCTCTCTTAGAAATATTTCATTATCTTACTAATCTAATACTCATGAATTAGGGTATAATAAACTACATAAATCTTAAGATCTATTATTTTATATCCTTTCACTTGCAATCGAGCATCCTTAGCATTCATGGAGGACATAAGTAATTTCTCCAATGTATGGGTCACTTCCATAATAAATTTTTCAAACAAATATTTCTCATAATAAAAACATTAAAATTATTTAGAAATAAAATAAAATACTTCATTGAATAGTGAGATAGATTCTTCTTTATTTTTCATAATCTTTGTGGGGGTGTATTAAATTTTTAACTATTCATCTGTTGTATCATTCAATGTATCATCATCCAGATCTAGCTAATATATTTTTTATCTTGTGTTCCTTTAATTTGATAAAAAATATATCTGGAGGATTAAATAGGGATATTATTTAAATAGATCTTGATTTTAAAAAAAATCATAGAGTGATTCATTAAACTCTTCTTCTTCACTGATTAATCATTATTTATCCCATGTGGAATCATATGAAATTGATTCAGCCAAATTCATACAACTATAACTACATATAGCTAATGTATTATCAAATTTTATTTTTTCTTCTTTCATTGATTATTATAAATTTTATTATTCATTTTTTTCAATATTATTTTCCAATAAATATGATTATATCTTAATAGGAACATAATTTTATTTTGCGATAGTAATAACTTCTAAGAACTAATAAATTGTACAGCTTATATATTTTCAATATAATGTTGTGTATTAAAAATTGATCTAACCATAGGGATAATTTTATCTTTAATAAAACTTGTGAGCCTTAGTGTAATATTGTATAAAAATGATATAGGGGTGAACCAGGTGTTTTTAAATTCTTTTACAAAATTCCAATTTTTTAGTTTTAAGAATTACCCCCTTTGGTCTTTGAACCCCTATTACTATTTATGATTGGAATTGATCTTTTTTGGTCAAGACAAACCATAATATCACACACAATAAAGAATATAAATATATCTACACGAATTATTTTCTAAAAGGTTTATCCTCTCCAAGTAATCCTATACCTTATTATACTCATGATTCCCAATGAACATATTCTCCAATATAACATCATTTCCAATAAAAGTTTAATTTGGACAGAATTATCCAAAACAAATTTTTTTACCCTATTCTATAGAGGGATCCATGTATAATTATTAAACCATTTAAATTAATAAAATAACACTATCTTCTATAATCCCATTGCACTATAGTATCCTGGGTCAATTTGAAACATCCATATTCTAATGTAGATATTTATTAATTCCTAGATGTCACGATATAGTCTTATTTAGATCTCATTTATAATCTATGATACTTCAAATTATTGATAAATATTTAAAGAAAATTCATGTATCTTGACCTATGCAAAATGAAACAAATTTTAGATCTTTATTACAATGTATTTGTTTGAAACTCTCAAAAAGAGATCTTAAGATATTAAAATATATAATATATCCTCAATAATTTTAATGTACTTTGGCACAAAAAAGTTGAATAAGAGTAGTGGTTTCATCCATTCCCACCTAAACTTCTTTCTCAAACTCAAATGTTTGTAATATTTTTTTATTTCTAGTTTATTATTCCGATTCATTCGGTTTGATATCATTTTACCTATACACAGATTGATAGGAGAATTATTCATACTTCTCACATTCCTTTATACACAGAAAGTTTCCATCATTATTGATATATTACTTATTATCAATATGCATTATTTTTAAAAATATACTTAATGTAATTGTATAAAAGGGAGTTTATGTGTTGATTAATAGAGGAGAATAAATCCAATGAAATTAATATGAAGGATTCCCATACATTAATAGGTAATGAAGTAACACAAATAATATGTGGAAAATGAAATATTTATTAGAATTAATCATTTACATAAGATGATTTTTAAGACATTATTTAAGTCAAAAGAATGTATTAATGTTGTGTAACATGACATAAAAACTATTTTAATGGGTTTTATTTATAAATATGTATAAAAATAGATATTTATTGCTAATAATGTATAAATTTGGATTAATTTATATAGTTAAGTATTTTTCTATGGGAAATATATCCATGAAATATTTATATTGATGGTTTCTGAATATTGTGTTTATAATACATTTTTGATGGTTTATGATGAATTATTTAAATGGATAAGATATATATGAAATGATTTAAATTTAATAAGGAGTAAATATGTTACAAGAGTCTTTTGGTGTGGTGTGGAAGAAGTTTTTATTGTTTTTTATATTCCAAAATGACATTTGAGTTCTTGTAAAGTGTCTGGATAAGATTATATGAACTTATCAACTAAATAGGTTAATAAAATAATAATATTGATAATACTGAAAATCAGTTATGTATGAATTATTTCTTAATACATTTATGTATCATAAGAACTTATATATTTTGGTTAGAATTTGTCTCTTAATATATAATAATGAAAAAGTCTAGATTTCTTAAGACATCTAGTGACTTCATAATACATTAAAAGATGTTTATAAGACTTTACCTAACGCGTGAAAGAAATTTTTTTATGGCGTAAGAATCTTGAAATGTATATAATTATAATTTTTTAAGAAATCACGGAATATATTATGATTTTTTTTCTATAACAAAACATTTGAGATGTGTATATTTTGGAAAATTTTTAGGTAGTATGAATTGAAATGGAATAAATTAGACTTTGAAGTAGTTTTTTAAGACATATTATAATTGTAAAACATGTATTAGGAATCATAAGGAATTATTGTTTATATATATATTTGTATTTATTTTTAAAAATAGTCATGTAGATTTTAAAATAGTAGAGTTATCCAAATTTATCATATGAATAAAACCAAACCCATTCATGTAAGAATCTATATGAATCTTATATGGCTTATAATAATATCTTATGAAATTGAGAATTCACAAAAAATGTAAGACATTACACATATTGAATATTTTGAAATCCAACATAATTATACACATGAATTTCTAGAATTATATTTTGATGTGTAAAATTAACTCGAATAATGAGTTTATTTATCAATAAGGATCTAAAGATTTGAGGGTGTTTGGATACTTAACTCATGAATTTAGATGATGAAAATTAATTTACATAAGGAAAAAAACCACTATTTATATTATTTTTACATTTTCAAGTGATTATATTTGAAAATCTATTATGGTGATAAACGTAAAAGAATAATATATTTTAATGCATGTAATAATCGAAATTATTTAGAACATAATTTTTTTTTTGGATATTTTAGTTATTAATGAAATAAGAGATCATGATTGGCTAAATTTAATAGAATATTAATAAACATAAAATAAATAAATACTATATTAAATAAATATAGAAAAATATTTGATGATTCTTGTTATGTGATCAATAGATTAAAATTTCATAAAACCTTTTGTTATTAAAATATTATATAAATGAGGTGTTAGATAAGTGATGTATTCAATGATTTAAATAAATGTTAAAAAAATAGGTACTAAAAATGTTGTCACAACACAATGAGAAGTTTCATTATATATTAATTTAATTTATAATTTTTGTACAATAATACAATAATGTCTTTTTAAAAGATGTTTATAGGATATACTGAGATAAAGACTCTTGGGGATGATGGAATTACCATACGGCTTAATTTGGAAAAAAATAGAAAATATATGAGATATAAGAAGACATTGGTACTTTGCTAATTTAACTATAGACAACCATTTGAGGGGAAATTAATATATGATATCATAGGGACACACCCACATGAAAATTCATGAGAATAGAAATGAATATTATGGGGTAAAATAACATAAAAAATCCATTAATGATAAAAAAATGCGAACATGGAACTTACTGTGATTAGTGATTTGATGTTATAAGAAATTAAAAATCTATATAATAGAACCCCCTGCATAAAAGTATATGAGATCAGTGGGAATACGTATTCTGAAACACGGGGGATCGTTAGGGCCTTACAAAAAAGGAAGACAAGATCTAAAAAAGAATAAGAATCATATATTTTTTTTTGAAGAATTATCTCTTGTGTATAGATATAAATACAAAAAAAGGAAATTAAATAATACATATTAGTTCATATTGAGTGAGATTCTACTGAATGAAGAGAAAGAAAAACCAATGATACATAATATTTTAGAATCTTTAGTTTCTCAGTGATAAATATCCCCATTGATGTTATTCATAATTTTTTTTAAG
The DNA here is from genome assembly GCA_963277665.1 of Viscum album. NCBI lineage: Eukaryota > Viridiplantae > Streptophyta > Magnoliopsida > Santalales > Viscaceae > Viscum > Viscum album. The sequence continues at coordinate 1,908,293,431 of OY728133.1, read as the reverse complement.
AACATGAAGATTATTGAGGATAATCTAGATATTATAATATCACATGATCTTGAGTTGTGAGTTCCAAGAAAAAACATTAAAAAGAATATCTAAATGTTTCTTAGTTTAATAGAAAACATTTTAAATGATTTTTTAATATTTAAATGTAAATTGAAGACACTATGATCCAGATAGAGATAGAATATGTTTATTCCATGAAATTATTAGGTGAAATAATGTATACCTCAATGAGTTAATGATGAAAGATAGGTTGAAATAATTAATTTCGGTGGGATCTTGCAATTCCAGTGCCATGTTGGACGTGAAAATGTTTTCAAGATGATATATTACCCTCTTTAAAGTGTATAATGGAACTTTGGGTTTTGGATAATCCATGTAAAAATCCACTTGTTTTTAATAAAAAATTATATTAGAAAACCATTTACTCAGTCCTAATGAGAATTTCAAATATTATGCTTCTCATGTGGTCGAGAACTTATATAAAAAATATATCTTTTATACTATTCTCATACCAGATCATACGACCCCCCAATCATGATAGTTTTTTCGTTAACGTACCACCTAAATTGATTTAAAAGGAACGATGATAGTTGAAATTTCCCGTATAACATATATGTTTGATGTGTAACTTTTCTCACATAATTTGGGAAGTGGGAAGTAGTTCCACAATGTTTCCTTCATAAGGATAAAATGTGACACGTAATGGTAGAATACAGTTTGTTAAGGCCATGTCATGAAATCCTAAGGGAACAATGGAAAACCTTAGGTCTAATAATCTCTCCCAGCTCTACCTAATGGGTTTTAATCATTATCCATGAAATCTGGTTCTATGTATATAACCGTCCAACCCAGTCACAATACTATGGACTTTGGGGTTTAACCTACACGCCTTTAAAAGAACCGATGATAGTAAAAGGTTTCCCAATGAAATATATTCTCGATGTGAAATCCCCTCTCCCCATATGGTATTTGGATGTAGAACCATATCATGGATTTATTCTGGAGGACATGTGATGCCTAATGGTATTAAGAATCCATTTAAAGTCATGTAGTAAAAGAATGGGGGTGGTGGGTGTTAGAAAACCTTAAGTTTAACAATTCATTTTATTCAATAATACTCACTTTTATATTAGTATTCATTGATATTTTTAAATGATCCATGATATGGATATTTATACCTAATGGGATGTATTTACATACAGTTTTTTACTATCCATTTTAGATTATATCTTATAAGGAAACGTGTAAAAATTAATATTATAATATAACTCTAAGTTACAGTTTTCTATTTTTTTTCCAATTTCTACTATGGTATTATTTTATTAATAGTAGGTTGTGGTATGTTCTTGTTTGATTATAGAAATAATTATACATCAATTTGAACACTTTGATTAAAACATTACTTTAGTCTCTTAGTACAATATATTATATTCTTTATAAAAATATATCTTCTTTTATTATTACTTATATTTTATAGAGGATAATTTATTTTTTCTATAAATATTATCTTCCATGATATATGACTTCATTATATTTAAATGATTAGAAAATTATTGTAGAATATAGTGGTTTGATTTCAAAATACCCCAAAACACCAGTTGTGGAGAATTTTTTTTATTCGTTCAAAATCATTCTATTTAGCTTTCATACATTACAACCTTTCTACAAAGAAATTTTTATTTTGAGTTATTATTTGGGAAGAAAAATTTCATCTCATTCATATATCCACATTTTATGAAATTTTTTGTTTTCTAAATATCCTTCTCAACAAATTTATTTATTGAATTTGATTTATAACATGTATAGAGAGATAATGTAGAATTATTATAAATATATTTCTCTAGAAAAATGTTTTTCTTTTTTATGATTTTTTAAGTGTAATTATCATTAGATAATTATATTCTCTTCTTGAGTCTAGAGAGAGACTATTTTGAGATACGATTTTTATAGAATTTTTTTTTTCAGTATTTCAATACTCATTTTTTTTGATGATTTTATTATTCTAATATTTACATTTACTAGACCCAACAAAAGTTCAAGACATTTAATATTTAAAGAGTTATTTTGGACTTCATATAAAGTTACCCTATATTCTCATTATCTTCTCAAGTTTTGTAGTATATATTCTTGTATTTGGAAAAATTCATATAAAATATAATCTTGGTCTATAAATATAACACCCTGATATTTAATAAAAAAACTTATTCAATAGCATATACGACAAGCAACACTTATCCAAAATGAACTATGAAATATTATTATTTAAACATGACTGTTATGAAATTTTCCTAAATTTTTATAAACCATGCATTAATCATTATATAATATTTATTTCTAAATAAATAATTTATTATATTACATTTGAGAGTCCTTTCAATTTTATTATTTTGGAAAAATAGTTCATTACACAAACATAACAAAACTATATTTTACGAACTGTACACTTTTGATTAGTATCCATTTTTCCAATAATGTAATTTTTTTTAAATTTATGTACTTTTATTTTTATAATTAATGTTAATTAAATTAATGTTTAATTATTTATATCCTTACCCATACCTAAAACCTTTGGAGAAAATTTAAAAAAAAATAAGATTAAAAAAATCCAACTAAGTTACATAAAAAGAAAAAAGAAACTCGTTTGTCCATTTTAAAACCATGAGATCAAGAAGAGAGTTTTACTTCAACACAATAAACCTTAAGCTCAAATGATAAATTTCATACACATGAAAACATACTTTATTTAAAAATTTATTTATAAAATTCTTTTTAAGAAAACATAATGGAGAAATTATAATCATGAGGGTTGGTTATAAAACATGAGGTCCCATAAATTTTTTTTTAAAAAAACATACCTTTTTACCCAAAAGGTTCATAATAATTGATTAACATTTAAAATTATATGATTTACATGAATAATCCTAAGAAATAACAGAATGTTCATGATGTTTTATTATGAAACGATCTTCATAGAACCCATATAAATCCCTTATAGAACACTTACAAATTGGAATAACATTACAGATGACATCCAATATAATTACTCAACGCATTGTAGTATTGTCTAAGTGCACCAATATTATATAATATATTTGGATCACTAGTAATCATGGAATATGTTAGACTCACCCATTATCATAAACAAAGTAGTTGGACCATATAATGAATAATTTTTTTTAATATTCCTAATTTGTATCATTAAACCCTTGAAAACTCTTGTAAATCCCAATCTAAAACAATTATGGATATCAAAATACAATTTCATTATATTTTTTTCCAAAAAAATACCAATAATAAGGGAAGGTGAGTTTTTTCATTAAAGAAATTATTAAATATTTTAAAGGAATCCAAAAATCATATAATGGTTATGGTGACATGAAAATTCATTATCGTTATATATACTATAATTGAACATTATATTTGTCTCTTATAAAAAAATCCAATACATTCTTTAAAATGACCCCATATAAAAACCAATCAAAAAAATTAAAAATATACATATAATATAGTTTCTAATTCTATCATGTAAATATAAATACTTCCATAATATTTTTTTAATAATAAGGACATATAAGTGACGGTGTTTCAAGGGTGATATTAAGAATAACGTTATTTAAAATAAATCTATTAATATGATTCTGACTCATCACATATGTTATTTATGTTCTTGAATAATATATATTTTTTAATTATATATGTTATCTAAAACAATTTTTATTTTTTTTTACTTTTTATCATGGTATAATAAATTACTTAATTAATTAATTTCATGTTATACATTTTGATGATATTTGGATCATATGTCCAAAATTGATTTGGTAGGTTTACTACGGTAAACAATATCCTTATTCGATAATCTCCAAAACAATATTCATTATATTTTTATAATATTTTACATGAATTATACTTTTAAAACTATTCCAGAGTGATGTTTATGAAAAATAAACTACATTACAGGCATGAAGTTGGTATGTTGTATATACACATGAGTTACATTTCCATTTTTTAATAATAAAAGAAGGTAATTATTATTTAATAGTATTAGAATGAAAATATATCATAAAAATTATATTATTTCTTTAATTAAAATTAAATACATATATATATATATCAACCATTTTATGTGGCGATGAAAAATGGATCACACTGATTCCTGGAGGCGATATTCCATATATAAAAATTAATGAAAATATATTTTTCCAATGAATAAATAGTGAAAAAATAGATAATATATTGCATAACTATAACGATAAATATTTAATTAATAACATACATATACATTAAATCCATCAAAATAAATTACCTTTAGAGGTGATGATGGAAAATATTTTACATCGGTTCACGAGGCAGTAGTATGACATACACATGAATGATGGTTTCATTTTACATTTCATGGGAGAGGATATAGTAGTAGGTTATTACATTAACATAATAATATCTGATTTTATGATAGTTATATATTTTATATATAAAAATTGTTGAATATGATTTGACAGAGGTGGAAGAATAAATAATATAAAAACACTTGATTTAGAAAGAAACCTTTTTTTGGGAAAAAATCTTAAGGATTATGAAACAATAAAACCTAGGATAGTTTTATAATCATAGATAGATATATATTATGTGGGTAGGAATGTAATTAAGTGATTTATATTGGGATTTTATGAAAAAAATGGATTTAAAACTAGGAATGAAATAGGAAATTGGGTTCTCCTTTATAATTGAGGGGTGGTTTACTCTCAGAATTACTTAAATTATTTAAATAATATTATTTAATTATCATATTCAATTTTATATTAAAATTATTATTTTAAAGATAAGATGATTTTGGGTGGAAGTCATATCATCCAATTAAATTTTGATAAGTTTAGGTGATGTTTTCACACTATATTTTTTTGTTTAACCCCATTAACATTTATGACTATTAATATGAAATAATGGTTTTCACTCTTTAGGGGATAATATATTAAATATAAAAGGGTAAAAATATAAAATCTATGATTTCCTCAACCATATAACATTCAATTTTCCAAATATTATATAGTTAATAATTTTAAATCATTTAATAAAATATTATTTATTATAAAATATCATTATTTTATATTTTGAAACAATTTCTTTAATAGTACTTTCAAAACCACATGAAAATAATTGAATTAATATATATTGAACTCAAAACTCACTAATATTTCATGTTTATCTTTAAAAATCATGGAACACACTGATTTTGTAGAACCCTCAGTTTCTGTCACATTACCCTTTATTATGTAATTTAAGCTTATATAAGATTAAGATTTTGTTTGGGTTGTTTTTAGTTGGTTTTCGAATTTCCTTTGTAGGTTCATTGTTTGGGAATGGTTAGTAATTTTTTTGAAGTATCTCAAAAAAAAATGTGAAACCTTTTTTGGTAGTCATGGGGAAAGTGCACTATTAGCGCATGGGTTGGCCAAACCATGTGAGTACCTAGGGGTAACCATGAAAAGAGAAATAGTGGGAAAATAATAGTTGGTGTACAGAATATCTAACCACGTGAGCCAACCATGTGTGAGGATGACTTGATGAAGTATCACCACAAATTTGGTTCATGGTTTCCAAAACCATGTGGCATAAATGTGAGACTAGTATTAATTAACTCGGAAATTAATTTTAACATGGTTTATGTCCTTAAAACCCATATTCACCCACTATTATTCCAGGGTCTCTAGAAAAAAATCCTTTAAAGGTGAATTTGTCAATTTAATTTGATTCATAGTGATATTTTTTCAAATTAATGTGTCATAAACCAAGACCGGATTCCATCCAAAACCCAACATTTGACCCAGTCAGAGACTTGGTCTGAACGGTGTTCTCGATCCCCATGAGCTGGAAACTAGTGGTAGACATCAAATATAAAATTAGTGGGAACAATTTTATCCCAATAACTAGGATCAAATAAAATAAACATAACAAGTAGAAAAGATAATAACTGAATCTAAAATAAATGGGTATAAACAGATATAGTTATAATAACATAAGAAACCAAAAACTAAATAAAAATCTGAAAAAAAAAAAACAAACCTCTACATTTTTGATCTCTATTTTACCACATGGTCACCACCATCCTCCTACTAACCTTCTACGATTTAGAATCAAACAAAAAATATGAACCTTAAAAATAAAATAGGTCTACCGACACTGAATGGTATAACTAGGGAATGAGATTCCCTGATCAATAGATAATCACAATAGAATCCATACATTTCCTTTCTATAAAAGAATCTATTAACACTAGTTTGAAAATACATATATGTATTTTTTCATTTTAGATAAAAAACTTCCTCTTTTACAAAATAATACATGCCTCATTTTCATTAGTTCCCAAAAAATAATCAATTTGGAACCTAACCCATATCAAATTCCAAAAAAAACCTAGTTATGATGAGAAAAATAGAAAAGGGAAACTGAAAACCAATTGAAATAAACATTAGACAAGCACATACCAATATTAATTATGGGTGTTTCCTACGAATGCCTAGAATGATCCTTGGATGTACTTGGGTCGTATCCACCTACCAGATTATAGTGAATCTCCCTAGTCAATAAAGAACTGGCCACCCTAAAATCACCAATCTTGAGGCACATCCCACATGGCCTGCCACCATATCTAGGGGGTACCAACCCATCTAATCAGGGTTGATCAAAAACCATCACTCGACCCTCTAAAATTCTCCTTGGAAACCCATGGTTAAAGTTTACTATGTAAGTAAAAGGATCTCACATAGATGACTCACCTTACCTGTCATCACTACAAATACCTACCCCAAAAACAAAAACCAAATATATGATAAAACATATTGGGAAAACTAACAATAGGAGTTATGATCATATAATAAGTCATTAAAGGTGCCAAATGGGCAATTAAATTACATGGTCTTATTAAAATTTATTCAAAAACTATTAGAGATGAAAACCAAGCATTTACACTTTTAAAATAAAATTTTATATACCAGATAAAATATTGTTCCAATAAGGCCTTATATAATGTCTTTATCAATTAAAATTTCAATGAATTTTTCATCCATTTTCAAAATTAATAAAAACAACCACTTTAAAGATAGAAATCAAAAACAAATATCTATTCTAATCCCAACTTCATTTTAAGACCAAGATGAAAACAAAAACCACAGTTAATGATTCCAAAGAGTATTCTATATCATTTAGAAACAAACTTCCTTTTATAAAATATTTAATGATCTATAACATTAGACCAAAAATCTTAAAAAGTATTTGGGTAATTTGGAAATAAATAGATTTTAGCCAAACACCAAGAGTTGTAAAGAGACCCAAGGTTTTTGAATACTATCTTTTTGATAAAATTGGAAATCATCACTTCTTTTATCATCAATATGTGAATTCTGGGAATGCATAGATGTGACCACATCAAATGGAATACCACAACAATATTTTCCTTAAACCATTTTAAAATAATAACTCATGATTTCCAACCAGCACAAGAAAGTATATTATAAAAATTTACCTCATTCCACCATCCAAGAAAAAAATAATCCAATAAATTTAATAAATAATTATTATGGGAAAAACCGCTAAAATAATTCAATTTTATCTTTAATGGTTTAATCAACGTTTTATCAAAGACATTTGGATTATACTCACATAGGAAAAAATAAAGAGTTTCTTCAAAAACATAATTTTAATTGTTACTATCGATAATAAAATAACACAATAAACTATAAATGTGAATTATTAAGATGTGAATCAGATTTGACCATTAATTACAATCCACAAGAATCATATGGATTTCATCAGAAAGGTAATAAATGAAAAAAATACCAAGACAATGTGAAAACGTGACTAAACTATCAGATAAGGGAGATTAGGTCCCCAAGGATGAATCACACACCCTAGATCCAAAAAAACACAATCTATAAAAAACCTACCCATTAGGGTTCGACTTAGAGAGAAATACCCAATGAATAACCAAGAAATCAAGAGAGGATAATAGGGAGAGGAGAAAAGTGAAAAAAACCCTAAAAACATTATCGTGGAATCTTAGAGGAGCATCCATGGAGGATGAGGAGCCAAGTATAGGGGGATTGAGGGCTCTCTTCGTGTGCTAAAAATTACGCCAGAGTGGGGTACTTGATTTTGTGTTAAAAATAAGAGATAAAAAAAATATGGTTTTTAATTTTAAAAATTTATAGGTAGCTCACACAGTTTGGCCACACGACATACCAAAACCTGTACCGACCATGTAGTAAATACTTTCCAAGATGAGATTGTCCACATTTACAACTCACATAGTTTTAATTATCATTGTAAAGTATGTGGTAGCTTTTGTCTGACTCCAGCACATGCCACACGGTTACCTGGGCTGGGCACCAGGGTTTCCACTAACCATGTGCTGCCCGTTCTTAGGCTAAAAATTTACCCAAAAATCACAAAATAAAAAATTTAATCTGGAACCTCAACCCATGGATCCTATATAAAGATAATAGTAAAATAAAGAATAATCTAAGGTTTTGGTGTGGCAAAATGTGTGTTGTAGATACATATTCATCGTTGAGTCATGGTTTCAATCTCTCTCCTTAGATCCTCTCATTTTATATCACATTAATTGTGATATCTAGACATCCAAATATAGTTCAATATTAAGAATTAATGATCTTGATGATATCTTGTTGTATTTATTGAATAAAATAAGATCCAACATAGAATCCAGAGGCTCGTAGTACCACTCTTTATTTTTTCATTTGTTTGGAGGTAGGTAGCTACTCTCTCTACAACACTATTGATAAAACATGAAGGATTAGTTTTTTAATTTATTTTGTATTTATAAGTTAAATTATCATGTTATAAATTAATTAAATACTTTTTTTTCATACACTTGGAAATTTGGGAAAATTGGTTAGTTTTTGGAAGACCATTTTTGCGTATAATTTGAAAATTATGGTTTTAAAAGTATGAAATAATTTTAATTAATAAAAAATTATTGGTGAAATGTTTCCATTAATGATTTACTTTATATGAATGGGTTTTGAAATGAAGTTACATAGTTAGGTTTGTGTGAGTTATTTGGGTTGGGTTATGATTGTTTGTAGCACCGTCAATAGTTGGGAAAAGCACAGTCACTAATTTCATCTATCAATGTGAAACACCAAAAATGAGTGGTTGTTGTGGTTTTGTGTGTGGACAAGGATCTGAATATACTAAATTTTAAAGAATTTGGTTTCTTATTTGTGATTTATTTCACACTTTTTTCCCTTCATGGATCATTTTTTTCTATTTTCAACTAATTTATATAAAAATCACTATTGGTTTTTGTCCTAGTGGTCTATGTTTTATAATCATTGGGGAAATACTATAGAGTTTAAAATAATTCCAATGATGAGAAATTTGATGAATTTATAAATTTCATTTATTGGGATACTTGAAATTGAAATGTATTATACTTTTATGGTGCTTCATCCTAACACCTTGTTCATGGAAAGTGGGGATGGAAATCATTACTAGATAGAAAAGGGGTCTTTTATTGGTTTTGTATTTGTTTTCCTTTTAGTTTTTTCATAATTTTAGTCATGTTAGTTAATTATTTTTTTTCTATTGTCACTGTGATATTTTTTTATACCAGTTTATTTTTGTGGTTTTATTATTTTATCATTCATCAAATTGTGATTTGAATGTTCATGTTATGTGTTGTCAGGTTCTTTTCTAATATAGGGAAAATCACTATATCTGTTCCTTTTACCATGGTATTTATTTATAGACTTCAGTGTATTGTATATGTCACCTAATACCAGTAACACCCCCACTTCTTCTCAATCCAATGAGAGAGGGGGAATATGTTATAAATGGTATCAAGTTTTATCGATCATTGTGCTAGAAATAGAATCAATTTTTTTGTCACTATATTGTCCTTGAATGGTAGACAATAGATATGGTTGTCAGAACATTAAATGTATAACATAAAAATATGTATATAACCATTTTATGATGAACTTTAATATTCAAGGATTTTTGGGTGCAAAATTGGTTTTAGTACATTTCTAGGTATTTTTTCATCTCATAATCATGGTTTTGGACCATGAGTTATCATAAAATGCATTAGTATTATGGATTCCACAAGGATTTCATTATCTAGTTAGTATTTTATTTTTCATAGAAAATGGTTAACATAGTAAAAATTAATGTATTTTTAATGATAAACTTATGAGGACTATTTATTATTGGTATTTGAAATGATTTAAGATTTAAGTTGTTAGTGAGTATTGTCTAAGTGGTTTTTTTTCTAGTTATAGAAATAGAAAATTTTCAATGTCAAATAGATCTACTAAATGAGGTAGATAAAAATGTGGTTTCACCTACACAATAGATGAACCAAGAACAGGTTCAATTATAAATTAATTATTTTAAACTGTAGACAAAGGTTACCAAAATAAAGAGCCTTGACAGGTGGACCTCGTAGATAGCTATCAAAAGTAGCATCTTCCAATAGTTTAAAGGGATTTGGATACTGATAGGGAAGATGCATATATAAATAAGATGAATCAAACATTTTATTTACTTGGGAAACCATATGATTATATGTTTTAGTTACAAATTAACATTCTTAAGGATCTGGAACACCAATGGTGGGATTTATTAGTTTAGGATAAAGCTGATGAAGAAATTAAATGGGAGAATTTGGAAGATGTCTTCAAATAATAATTCAATTCTCACAAATTTCCGAACATAAAAAGAACATATTTATTAAGATTAAATCAATATATTCTCTTAGTGATAGAGTATGTATATATGTTTATAAACCAAATCTATTTTAAATAGATTTAATTACAATTTTAGCCTTGAAGGAAATTTTTTTAGGTCAATGATACTACAAGAAATTCCATTGAAGTTTTTCATTCTTTATATTATAGAATATATGTAAATCAAGAAATGTGTAATAATAGGATATTTATAAGAATCCATACAAAGAAAGTATTTTTATCTCTATAAGAGATGTTGGGAAATAAACTTCTAGGAATAAGAAGAAGTGGGCAACCTACTTCTAATGTGGTGGAAAGTCATAGTACCAGACTATAGATTAAGTTAATTTTACTCCACAACCAATGATAAATCTAAGGTTTTTACAATGTAGTTCACTTGAAAATATTAAGATGGATTTTAAGAAAATAGATATAGAATGTGATAACTATAACCACATGGGACATCTCATGTGATAATGTCATTATACTCCATATTCAAAATTTGTAAAAGTGTTACATGTCTCTCAGACATCATTTTCTTTAATGGGGAGATATTTGTAGAATAACACCCATATATTGATCAAAGTGAATTAAGGTTATTCTAGGAACACCAAGACTTCCCATAAAAGTTAATTTCAATAGGGTAATAGAGAGAAAGGGGCAATGAGTAATAAATAGTATGATTATATACAAGTGATCAAATTTGATCAATTTTTTCCCTCAATGGTGAAAGGTATGGTTCTTGTGAATTATATATTTATGCAGGCCTTGTTTCATATGTGTACATCCCACTATTTTGTTTCTTCTTGTATTTTGGATATTATTGTTTTTCATGATGAGATGTTGGCTTCTACTTTTTTTTCAATTAAAAAATCTCCTTGGAAAATAATAGTGTTGCACTTTTAAGTGTGCTGAATATATTATGGATATTGATGGGGAGAAATTGGAAAGGGTAATATATTTAATTGGGATATAAATATTTTATTTGTTTTTGGGAATGAATTAGGAGACAAAAACCAAATACTTTTTTCAATGTTATGACCAAAAATTCCTCTTCCCAAATTCTTATGGAATTAAGAATCTATGTAAAGAAGGTTGGGAAGTTGATTAAATTATAGAATAATCCTTGGTACCAAATTTTTGATAAATATCTTACTATCTGGTTGAAGTTACATTGGAATCAATGGATCAAATTGGTAAAGAGAGATTTTTCAACCATATTTTACTGGATTTTAATTTTTTTCCTTAAAAATTAATGGGGTATACACCAAATAGAGAAGTGAAATTTATAAGTGATCTCTTATCAAGGACTAGTATTGTTTAAAATTTTTATTATAGGATAGATCTAATATAACTAATATAATTTAATCTATATATGGATGGGTTATAATGAAAAGGGTTCATTCGACCTAACATGTCCCCATGGGTGGCACTGAAATATTTTATAAAGAAGGTTGATGGGAACCATCGACTAGGTGTAGATTATTTGAAGTTAAATAATGTTTTCATAAGGAATAAACATACTATTAAAAAAATTTATAATCTATTTTATAATTTGAGGTATGTCATGTGGTTTATGAAATTTTATTTATGACCGGGTTATCATCAACATTTCATTCAGATGGATGATATTCCAAAAATGGATTTCTTAAGTTGGTATGGCCATCATGAGAATGTGGTCATGCCCATTGGTCTAAAAAATTAACCAAAGGTACTTTTGGAATTTAAGAATCATATATTTCGTAGGCATTTTAGCTCATTTTGGGTGGTTTCCATTGATGATTCTCTTTTGTATTCTGGGACTAACCGAGATCATGGGGAATTAGTGGTTATTGTGTTGGGAATCTTTTTAGAAAATCAACTTTATAATATGATTTTAAAAATATATTTCTTGATATAAGAGTTATGTTAACATTCTCAAATCATCTCTTAAAATGTATTTTCTATATGTCCTTAAATAATATAGGTTGTTATACTATATAATCCATTGAATAATTTTTTAGAGATACATAGTTTTCTTTCTATAATGGGATACTACAAATTCTTTGTTTATCATTTTTCATGACATATATATCCGCTGAAAAACTTCAAAAGGAGTTGGTTTTCATTTCAAATGAGGAATTGATTTCAAAATATCCTTCTAAGTACTCATGTTTTTCATTATTTCATCACCCAACCTTATATTTCCTCAGTTTGGACAAGTATACATGGTCTATTGTGATGCATTTGAATTTGAGATAGGATATATTCTCATGTAGGGATATCATGTTGTTACTTATGGATCTGGATAGTTATGGGTGCATGAGAAAATGTACATGATACCTGATTTGGAACTATCTATTGTATTCTTTTCTTTGATGGCTTGGAATTATTATCATTATTTGTGAGATTTTTTTACTGTTTATAGATAAAAATAGCTTGAAAAAAAAATTTCTTCCATAGAGACATATAATTAAGGATATGAATACGGATGGAAGATCTTTAGATATTTGTCTTTGAATTGGTTTATACACATGGTAAAGGGAATTCCATGGATGAGGCATTGAGAGTGAGGTCATACAACAATTTGGTTAAAGAATAATTAGATCAGTGGAAGTTAATGTTAGTAATAGATGATATGCAATGGGATTGTCTAGTGAAAGTATAGAAATATAAAACTTTTACAAATATTATTACATGATTAATAAATAATATTCTATTAATTAAATACCATGTATTAAAAATCCTAGTGTCATTGAAAGAAAATTTTTATAATGATGAAACATGAAACTAGAATAAAACAACATTTTATTAATCATTATAATGAGAACATAAATCCATTTGAGATACAACGACTACATAGGATAACATATGTAATGTGTACACAAAAGGTATGATCTTAAAATCCCAATATGGGACTAAAAATGGAAATGAAGCCTCAAAAAGAGTCAGAAACATAAAATTATAACCAAATAGGTATATCTCTTGAATAAACATATGGTGACATAACATATATGACATGAAATAATATGATCATGGAATATTGGTAATGTGGAAGAAACACATAAAATGACATAAATATGAGCAAGGTTAACTTCCAAGGTGATATCACATGGTGGAAAAGGACCCATAATGTTCTAGGTTGACTCCCAAATCCCATATGTAACATATTTTTGAGAAACAAAATTACCTAATGAATTGGAAATATATTTAGGCACACCCATTATAAAATTTACATGAATATGTGTTTTATAAAGTAAAATCAAACATAATGAGTAGTCATAAGGGTTACTCATTGAATGAAATGGATTTCATAATCATATAATAATGAATAACCATAGGGCAAATCATAATGGTATTTGTGAAAGAATTGATTAAAATATTCTTCGAAATTCATAATGAGAAAATAATAATGCATCATGAATAACTATTTTTGTCATTAGTGGACACATGAAAGAGAGTTTTTATGTAATTTTAGAAATGATCTACTTTACTGTGTTATTATAGAAAATAATAAAGAGTCATTAAAAGAATAACATCAAAATTACTTCCATTAAACAGGAAATGATCTAAAATATTGTTAACTCCACTTGGTCAAATACCATGAGGGGGGGGGGGGGTAATTAGGGTATGACAGATTAAAACAACTTCCCCTTTTGATCTTGTTTCTTTATTAAACAAAACTTTATTATCTTTACCTTTATTATAGAAAGGAATGAATAGAAATTAAACAATTCATATGATACAATGATTTTACTTGGTTCACCCTCTCTAGGCTACATCCAAGGATCTAAGAAAATGATGCCCTGATGTACAATATCCACTAAAAATTCAGTGCTATTTACAATTATTAGAGAAGACTCACTGTCCGTCTGGGTTTAAAAACAACCACTCTTTGAAATCTCACTTCTCTCTCTACTGAATTTTCTCACTACTTTATTTGAAGATCCACTCTTAGTTTATAGACTTTTATGTCCATTAATTATCTATAATTAATGCATCCTCCACTTTATTTATATTCTCTATTTATGTCACAATTTAATCCACTAATTAATACTTATTTACATTAGATGTAATGGGAAACATCAAATCTTTCACTCAACCTTTACCACACCGTGAATGAAAGTTTTGTACTTTACATACAAAAACTCTTCTTACATGCTACATCAATCTTACCTGAAACAATTTCTATACCTTATGTATGTGTTTTATCCTTTTCATGAAAAATCTAATCTTACATTAAACATCAATCTTACGTGCAACTTCAATCTTACAGGAAACTTCCTTAGCATGCACACAACTTTAGTATATTGCACGCAAATTCAATTATTTCACACAACTCCCTTTCCATGAAAATATTACATGAATCAGAGCATATATTCCAACTATGTGTTGAGATACTTTTAATTAGTGGGTTTACCTCTTATTTATGGGAATTACTGACCCCTA
Organism: Viscum album; assembly: GCA_963277665.1. Lineage (NCBI taxonomy): Eukaryota > Viridiplantae > Streptophyta > Magnoliopsida > Santalales > Viscaceae > Viscum > Viscum album. The sequence continues at coordinate 1,908,278,261 of OY728133.1, read as the reverse complement.
CACTGAATATTCAATGTGTCACACAATATCCTCCTCAAGTGTGCAAAACCCCATTTGACATCGCATTGGGCGTGTAATCCACTTTAGAACAAAATCATATTTTATGCACATTTCGAAATATTTCATGCACATCATTAATTTTATATATTTCAACATTCTAATCCTAAAACATGCCCTGTTCTCTGTTTTCAAATAACCTTCAATATTTCATGAAACTTCCTTTTCAAAAAGAACATTTCCCAAATTTCTTGATTTTCGACCCCTAAAATTTGGCAAACACTGGAAAATGGTGCCACATTATATCTATTTTTTATACCACATCCAGAGTGTCCATTAATTTTTCTTTTATCATTGTCAATATATATTGTCAACAATATCTCTAGAACACCACAAATGACGAATGAAAACCTCTTTATCAACAAGTACAATCAACCCAAAAATGCTTCAACATTACCTTAAGGTATTTTTCCCAAAAAATATATTTTTATTGTAAAATGAGTGATTTTGGAAATATTGGGTTAACTAATAAATTTTATGTAGTGTACTTTAAAATGGATATGAAACTAAGATGATCCCTTTAATCTAGTTTTCTTATCAAGTGGAATTTAGAGGGTAACCTTCTAAAACAAGTATTTAATCATCCAAGAAAGATGAATTGATCTAGATATACATGTTTGGAACGTTTATAGATAATATAATAGAGTTTAATAAAATGAATTGGTTGGTAAATTGAGTAAAATATAGAGAAATTGTAACACATAATAAATATGGAGGTTTGGAGAGATCCCTTACATTATGTCTGAATTCATTCTACACAAGCACATAATTTCTTGGATAATAAAATTAGATTAATTTTTAATTGAATTCACAACCTCTTAAAAATATATTCTATTTATTATAATATTTTTAAGTTCAGTTTTCTCAATTCTTATGAGTAATAATCTTTAATTTTTTTTGTTCAAGGAGAATTCATTTCATGGTTTCATGGCTTGTTCACTTGTATATAATTTTGAATGTTTGTGAAAAATGGAAATAACACACAAAAATTGAAATTAAATGGTATTAATCCACTTTTAAAATTATTAATGGTCCCATATATTATTTTTTTATATGAGGATGATTCATTTGAAAAAATGTTAATGTTAATTATTTAGTTTATTTTGGTGTTTTTTACGATCGTCAAAAAATAGTTTAATTTTATTCAATATAATGTCTATATATTATTTCAAAACACGAAATAAGTTATAATATACCTATTAAAAACTTATACAAACAGAATAATAGTTATATGACAAGACTTGAAGGGAGTAAAGAGAATTAAAAATCATTATCCATGGAGATGGTTGACCACAATAATTTGGAAAATGGTTTCATTTCATTAAATAATAAAAGATAAGAAAATGTGTGGATAAGAGATATTCCATTATAAATATAATGTTCTAGTATACAAATGATACTTAAGTGAGAAAAATTTGATGGATTAATGAGGTTAAGAGTAGTTAGAAGAAGAAAATAAATTAAATGAGGTAGTTTGAGAATGTTACATCCTAAATATCACATCCTTAAAGGACCCCTTAAGGAACATGGGATGGGAATTTTGGTGAGAAATATAGAACATGGACATTGAGAGAGGGTGTTGGAGTGGGTTTGAAAGATATTTGGCAATCTTCATGGCTTATATGGTGTGTGGATAAGTGATTTGTGGGGTGGTATTTATAAGGGTTGGAGATGGGTGTTTTTGATTATTACATTCATTAGTTTATTATTTTGGCCTAAGACTATCAATAGTGTTGATTATTAGGACTATATACAGTAACTGGTAAATTTTATTTTAAACTGATGGGTTCTTACAACATGCATGAATTAAAATTTTATGTATTTGGATTATAATATTAAATACCGTAAATTACCATATTTCACTATTCACATAATTGAACTATTTAAGAAAAATTCCAAAATATCATACAAACCATTTATAGATATGTATATTTTAGAATGTAATTCATATTATTATATTAATTCTCTAAATTTGATAAATGTAATTTTTAAATAAATTCATCCTTTATTCAACAAATGTCAAATTTAATATTTTAATCTATTTTTTCGTTCCTTCAAAAAATTAATTATGGTCTCATAAAATTTTCTAATAAGTAAAAAAATGTAATATTAATTTATTAGTCCATTTTATAAAAATAAATGTTCTTTTAAATCATTACATTCAATATAAAACTTCAAATAACATAATTACATTTTTCAAAAATACCAAAACATAATTTATCAAACATAAAAAATTTATTTTATTGTACCGTGACATAAATATAAATCATATTTTCATTTTATAAGATACTTAAATATCATTTTACATTTCCATAGGATAGTTTAGTATTCTAGCGATCAGATTACTAATCCTAATGGCCAGATTACTATTCCAATGATTAGGTTACTTTTACAATGTTTAGATTGATATTACAATGATCAACTTTATAAGGGTCATATGGGTTATCTACTTCTTATAAATACCTTTTATTCCATTCATTTATAATTCACTTATATATTATCTTTATGGATACATATACATTCATATTCAAAATTAATATTGTGATATTAACATTTTGTTTTGTTTCTACAGCTTTGTTCATGTGTGCGGTCATTCTGGTAGATCAAGCATATCAAAATTATCCTATCATTATTCTATTATTATCTATTTAATGTCCAGCTATAATATTTGGAATTACTATTGGTTTATTTTATGACTAATGTATTATTTTACATTTATGATAAAAATACACTGTTGTTATCTCTATGTTATATTTTTACTTTACAAAATTATAATAAAAAATCTATTGATAAAATTCATGGTCATTAGATTCATCCCCCATATGAAATTTAGCCCATAATGTTTTATAAATAATAAGGGAAAAACTAGTGAGGGTACTTATCATTCATCGCTTCCCCTGGTTCCCATGTCACATCTTCATATTTATGGTTCATCTATAAAACATTGACTAGGTGAGTAGTCTTTTTTGCATAGATATTTATCTCTATTTTCCAAGATATTCACTGACAACTCCTCATAAGAGAGATAATTGTCTTTCGATACAAACCTTAAATATACTACATGTGGGGGATATGTAATGTACTTCCTTAATATGGATACCTGGAATATATTATGTACTTGATTCATGGTTAGTGGGAGTGCTAGTCGATAGCTCGAAACTTTTATGTGATCAGGAATATCAAATGGGCATATGTACCTGGGACTTAGCTTTCCCTTATTCACAAACTCATGGATCTCCTCCATAAAGATATGAAGAGAAATACCTCATCTCAAACCTCAAACACTAGGTCTTGTCAATGATTTTCGGCATAAATATTCTATAGATGTTGGTCTGCACTGATGTAATGCTGAATGGTCTTCACATCTTTTACCATTTCATCAACCATTTTTGGTCACAACTTCTTATGTTCACCAACTTCATCCCATCATGCAGTTGTTTTTCATATTTTCCGATAAAGGTATTCATATGGATCTATTGGGATTATGGATTAGAAGAATTTTTTTAGGATAACTCGACCATAGGAAGATGTTAGTCTCATAATCCTTTGAATTCCATTGAGAAATATCTCAACATATCTTCCATTATCTAAATAGTTTTCTTAGAATGACAATCAGTTTGAGGATGATAAGTCACACTAAAGTTAAAATTAGGGTTTAGAGCATATTGGAGACTCATCCTAAACATAGAGGTGAATCTTGGATCCTGCTAAGATACAGTCGATAATGGTACCTCATGCATCTTCTCTATGTCTCTCATGTATATCCCAGAAATTTCACTGAGTGATAAGTTGTCTCGAATTGTAATGAAGTGAGAAGTATTTATAAGATGATCCATAACAAACTATATAGAATTATTTTCTTTGGATGTGTTTAGATATCCATTTATAATGTTCATGGTGATGTTTCCCCATTTTTATGTGGGTATGGATAATGGTTGCATCATACCCTAAAACCTTTTCTTTCTTCCTTCACTTACTGACATACTAGGAACATTGATTTAAAATCAATGTTATTATTTTTCATATTATCCCACAAATAGTGATCAAGGAGACCTCATCACATCTTTGTAATACCTGGTTAGTTGGAGAAGGTCAATCTATGAGAATATTTCAAAATAAATTTGATAATTATAAGAATTTATGGTATACATAGTCCCAACCCAGATCTTATGACTCATTCCTCATCAATTTTGAACTCCAAGGATTTTCCATTTCTTTTTGAATCCACCATTTTCTTAATTTCCCCATCATATATTTGATCTTTCTTTATCTTATCTAAAATTGAAGGTTCATATATCATTTGGGAATTGTATGATGATGTTCCATCTATTATGATTACCATGTCAATACTTTACCAGTCTAAAAATATTGGATCCTTCTTAATTATTATCATTGAAAAAGTTTCAAGATCCTTTTTACATAGAGAATCTGAACCTTTATTTTTATATGAACCGAGATCTTCATTTCAGGTATGTCTTTCATTTCTAGTTTTTTTGATGAAAATAGGAGAATCTGGAAATTTAAGGAGTACACGCCATGTACTTTGGAGTATACGCCCTGTTCTTGGTTGCTGTGGGTGACCATATACTGACCATGTAATGGCTGAGTACATGGCCGTGTGGGGTGACCTGGAGACTGCCTAAAGTGGAGACCAGTTAAATAAATTACATGATGTGCACCCCTGAAGAAAAAGCCATGTACTATTTTTATATCATTAAACAGACTGGGGTCGCGTCTCGTTCATAGAAATACCTTCTTCTATATTCATCTTTTCCAGGAGAGAGCATTCTGTGCGATTCTTCTCTGAGCCTCCGAATCACCGCCCTTTCTCCGAATCAACCACCGTTGATTCCATTGGAATTGCTACAGTATGATCTTCCTTATTTTAGAGACTCATTTCATGATTTCTCTTATTTTGTGAGATATCCATGGTTGAGTGTTTTTAGAATGTTTGTAGATCTACGATGTTTTAGGGAGATTCAAGGCCTGAGGTTCATGTATATTGATCACACAATGCTGAGGTAGGTGGTTGGTGACTTTTCGTAGTTATTCATTGAGTTATATGTGAAAAAGTTCCCAATACCCTTTTTCGGGGTATTGCATGTTTATACTTTTTTAGCCCTGTTGTTTCCTGCTATGCCTTGAGTGCTTAGGTATAGGACTTATTATTGTAAATAGGGTTATTTACCTTGCTATTGGTGTGATGCCCATTTTTTCTTTATATTGACCATTTAGTCTATCTTTTACTGTTAGGCTACTCTATTTTCTATGCCTAGTGTTATTTGAATGGAGTTATTTTTTATCTATCATGCTATGATATGCTGTAGACTATTTAGCCAAGTAGTTGTTGATGTTTACTTTGGCCGTCTTATATCATAGTGCATGGTTGACTTACGCAGTTCTGTGGGAACCTGGTGTAGTAAATCATAGAGAGAATGAATGATGAGCGCTTCTCCAGAGTGTCTGTTTACCTTTACATTGTTAGACCATAGGGTGGATGGAATTTTTGCTCCCTCAGAGTGTCTGTAGTTCCTCGTTATGAGACTACATGGGGAATTGGATGTTTAGTTCTTCCCTAGAGTGTCTATAGTTACCGATAGAAGACCACAAAGGGAATTGATGATTAGTGCTTCATCAAAGAGTCTGTTTTAAAGTTGAACTATTTGGGTTAGGCTGTGAGTACTTCCCAGAGGGTTGCTTGTGTTTGTTCTTCTTCTTACTTTGATAATGAAAATTAATGTAATTGAAATTGTAGGATTGTTTACTTTTGAGTACTTCCTTGTTTATTACTTCATTTTTTATATTTCCTACCATATATATATATATATTAAATTACTATTAGGAGGATATATTTGGGTGGTTGCCTACTGGGATTCGTATCACACCCTATTTGGGTCATCCATTTGGGGCCAAAATGATTATATTTTTGTAGGTATAGATAAGGGAAATCACCCTTCTACTTCAGGTACTTTATTGCGGTGTAGCTGGAGAGCATTGGACCAAGCTGAGGCTTGTGATGCTTTTGGTGTTTATTTTTATTCTTTGTAATTTGGTTTAGTATGGTATTCCAGCATTGTGACTTGTTTGGATTCTTTCCTAGATATATGTATCCTACATCATTTATATATGTGATTCAGTTGTTTATTTCTTCCGTACTCTACTGTTTACTATTGTATAGTATTATCACTGCTTGTTCTATTGTTAGCTATTTCATTCCACTGCATTACTCTGCCAATGAGGTCATAGTTTCCAAACTATCACACCCAAGGCCCTCACCGCTAGTATGCATCCTCTGGTGTTTGAGGAAATTTACTTGAGGCCATGTGACCAACCATGTGGGGCACCTCTACGTGGCACCTGGAACCGGGACAATACAAAGTGGTATCATAGGGATTATTTTATTTTTGACATACTATTTGGAGCATATAGATAGGGATATGATGGAATAGGTAATTGGAAATAAGCTATTCCTGGGAATAAATAACCCGTGTATAGGGAAAATATAATTTACCTCGATTAATGTAATTTTTTTGGTTTTAAAATTATTACAGTTGATTTGATATCACTGTTGGGTGATTCACATGTTTTGTGCTATTATTTTTTGATATTATTGTGGTTCTATTACTGTTTCAACCCGATGATATGAGGGCATTACATCTTATGCATCATATAGGAACTTACTAGAGATCACATGTCATGTATTCTTGTCATGCCATTTAGGGTGAATTATTGATCTCATGTTGTTATGATAGATGTTGTGCTTGATATAAATTTTGTTGTGATAGATTCCTTGATAGGATACCTAATTTTTGATAGGGTATTTATAATGTTTAAAGTTCACCTGAATTAATACCAAACTTTGGTCTCTGAGGTGTTATAGGCCCTCATGGAATGGAATTTTGTGGATCATTGCACTATGATGTTTTTATATGACATGTAAAGTATTCCAAACATTGATTCATAGGGAGTATGTGCCCTCACGGATCAGAAATTGGCACTTTAATGTTCATTTTAGTGTTTTCGAGGTTCCATAGTAGTTTCTAAGGATTACTGTATGGAAAAACCTAGAATACACGGAATGTAATGATAAATACATGCAATGTATCATTATATTCGGGAAATAAATGTTTTTTCTTTAGTATACGTCGTGTACTTAATTTACTTGCAGTGTAGTCTCTAACCGTGTCACTGGCTATATGGGCAGAGACATGGGGTTGGGAAATCCTTTGTGGAACATGTCATGTACCAAACATACACACTGTGTGTGTAGACCATGAGTCTAGCTATGTGACCAACAACATGGGTAGATAATGGGTAGTCAGTACACACTTTGTCTGGCACAAACATGCCATATAGAGTCAACCATGTAACTAGACTTGTGACTAACCACACGGGTCGGTGAAGTTCATCTAGTTTATGCCATGTATTGAAAAAAAGAATTGTGTAGTATTGTTCTAGGGGAACCGTGTGGGTTATTCATCGAGAAGAACTCAGAATTGGGAACATGATTCAAGAACATGCCATGTCTTGGAGAAACACACCATGCGTTTGGGGTGTTACATGACTAGAGTTACCAGGATTACCAACCCAGTTGAAGGCTTAAAAGAACACATCGTGTATCCCTATTTTAAAAACCATGAATGATTTCCTTATCTTGTTCCATTCTTACACTTCAAAGTTTCAGTCCTTGATAGTATTTAACTATGTGTGCACTTGTCCTTGTAGAGGCATGCCACTAAGATGTCCTTTGGTTGTATGCTAGTTATAGGTCAATGATCATACACCGAACATGGATGATCAAGAATTACAGGTAGATCCTCCTCTAGTTCCAGTCTTGGCACTAGCCATTATTCCTAATCTAGGTACTGATACATAGTTCAATGAGGGATTTATGAGGTTCATAAAGACCTTCCGAGGAGTGAATCATCCTGCCCCTTCTATAGAAAAGCTAGCACATCCTCCTATGTTCATAGGGGACGAAGGACCTTTGGTTGTAGAGTCATGGTTAGAAGCCATGAAATATATCTTCAACAATCTGGAGGCACCACTAGAGGGTAGGGTGATTCTTGATATGTATATTCTTTAGGAATCCTATAAGAGATGGTGCGATGTGAACTCATAGGCGCGACACTAGAAGGTCATGGATTGGGATGAGTTCCAGCATGCCTTCTATGATTATTTATATCCGGAGACTTTGAGGAAAGATCATGCCTGATAGTTAATGAGTATGGAGCATGGTACACTCTCAGTGATGGAGAACTCTTCTCATTTCACAGTGTTTCTGTGCTTCATTTTTATTCCAGGAGGTGATGAGTTATTTTCAGTGAGGAAGTTTTAGGATGGTCGAAGGAATGACATCTGATCCCAGGTGAACATCTTCAGTTTGAATTACATCACCTCTATAATCAATATGACACTGATCATGGAAGTCAATCTGAGGGATTCTAGATCCGAGAGCTAGGGTGGTTTGACATCCAGAGTTGGTAGCCCTCATACAGACAACAGGAAGCGCTGTAGAGAGTCTACACACGGAAATCATAGTAGGTAGGATACTTATTCTGGCAGCCAGGTGGCATGCCACTAGTGCGAAAAGGGAAGGCATACGAGGCCACATTGCCCGAGAGACCCAGTGGTGTGCTGATATTGCAGAAAGATTGGCCATATTCAACAGTTCTATCAGTTTTTCTCCCCAGCAGCTGGTGACATAGGTTCTTCAATGACTCCATGGTCAGGAGCAACACCACAATTTTCTCACTAGTCTGGGAAATGGAGTTATTCTAGTCTTTCAGGCCAATGTAGAGGTCATGGCCATGGTAGCCAGTCAGCGGGCTTTCAACAACAATAGGGTGGATCGGCTCAGGGCGGTCAGCCAGGGTCACAGGGCCGCGGTACAGGCCAGACTTTTACAGTGGAGTAGACCCAACAAGAGAAGGATACTGGACACTCTACAGTTTGAGGTACGATCCTATTTTCCTCCGTTTTAGCTTTTTCACTTTTGGATATAGGGGCTTCCCATAGATTAATATATATTGCTATTGTGGAGATACTTGAGCACTGTATCATTTCTTCTGCTACTTTCTTGATGATGGAATCTCTGTTGGGGACAAGAAAATCTAGTGTACAACAGTGCAATGGGTTCCATCTAGAGGTTGGTGGGTGTTAGTTTTTATGGTACCCCATTGTCTTAGAGATTATGAGCTATGATGTCATCCTCAGAATGGACTGGTTAGTTCCCTTCTAGGTAGTTGTCTACTGTTATCACTTTAGAGTGAGATTCACATCACCATAGGGAGGTTTGTTTTTACACCAAGGCGAATGGGATGTACAAGCAAGCGGAGCAAGACTAGGGCATAATGGGTTGGGAGGGGTCACAACCTAGATTTCTAGTCTATAATTGGATTACCAGGGGACTTCACTATTGGACTTTCCTCCAATGGTCGATCATTTCAGGTATGTATTTACAGACGACTTTTCAGGTTTTTCTCCGAACCGAGAGGTTGAGTTTTCTATTGAGCTTGTTCCAGGAGTGGCACCGGTTTCCCTTCATCCTTATAAGTTGGCTATACCACTATTAAAGAAGATCAAGAAGCAGTTGGAGGAGTTTCAGGAAAAGGGTTTCATCTGAACCAATACTTCTCCTTGGGGTTCGCCTGTTTTGTTTGCAAAGAAGGCCGATGGTACCCTACGACTTTGTGTGGATTATCAGAAGTTGAACCAGTTGACGGTAAAGAACCGATATCCCTTTTCAAGGATTGATGATATATTTTATCAGCTTCATGGATCCCAGGTGTTCTTGAAGATTGACTTAAGATCAGGTTACCATCAGTTGCATATTAGACCATATAATATACCTATTATAGCCTTACAAAGAAGGTATGATCTATACAAAAATGTGGTTATGCCGTTCGGTCTCATAAATGCACCTACAATTTTCATGGCACTGATAAACCGAGTGTTCCATCCATACATAGATTCTTTCATGGTAGACTTCGGGGATGATATCCTTGTGTACTCTCACACTCGACGCGACCATTCCAGAAATCTTGAGAATGTTTTGAGTAAATGGAGAGAGCATAAATTATATGGTAAGCTCTCAAAATGAATCAATTTTATGGATCGAATTCACTTCTTGTGTCATGTCATCTCAGATGTAGGTGTGTTACTTGACCTAGAGAAAATGAGGGTAGTTGTTTCTTAGGAGAAGCCGAAGAACGTATTTGAGGTAAAGAGTTTTATAGGGCTGGTTGGTTACTATAGGTATTTCAAATAAGACTTTTCATGCTTAGCAGTGCCACTGATGGGCCTGCATAAGAAGGGAGTGAAGTTTTTGTGGATAGATTCTTGTGATTCAGTCTTCGAGGAGATTAAAGGGAGTTTAAAATTAGCACCGATACTCATTTTTTTCATATTTGGGCTAGAACTATACTATTTACTGTGATGCATCATGTATCGGGCCGGGAGTTGTACTTATGCAGAGAGAAGGAGTATTTGCGTATGGGTCTCAGTAGTGGAGGCCACATGAGGATAATTACCCGACACACTATCTTGAGTTGGGTGCAGTTGTTCATGCTTTGCATTGTTGGAGACATTATCTATTATTAGAGAATATTTTTGTTTTCACTGACCACAAAATTCTCATGTACATATTTACACAGTGTGATATGAATTTGAGACAGTGAAGGTGGGTTGAGTACCTTTAGTCTTTTGACTTTGAGCTGGCCTACATGCCTGTGAAATGAAATCCATTAGCGGATGCATTGTGCATGAGAACATTGATACAAGTTGTTCAGGAGGCCAACAGTGAGTAACAACTTATGGCTTTGTTCTCTGAGATGAATATAGTGGTGAATGATAGATAGGGGTAGAAATTAATTTCTTCTGTATCTATTTCCTGTACAGTACTTGATCAATTGCGAATAAGGAAGCTATCAGATTCAGAAGGCCAAGTTTTACAGGAATGTGTGTCTGGAGAGGACCCTATTACAGGATGGACCATAGGCGAGGATGAGATCTTACATTTCTGGAGGTGCGGATAAGTGTCAGCAGATGGACGTGAGTAGATGATGCGGGACTTTCATTCCTCAGTTTGGGAAGTTCATCCTGGTGTCACCAAGATGTATCGTGATCTATACCATCAGTAATGGTGGCCAGGTATGAATGGAGATGTTACTAGATTTTTCATGAGGTGTCCCACCCGTCAGCAGTTGAAGGAGGAGCATTAACGACCAAAATGGATTTTTCAATAGTTACCCATTCATGAGTGTAAATGGAACAATATCGTGATGGAATTCGTGATAGATTTATCGAGGTTGCCTCAATGGAATGATGCAGTAGGGGTTGTCATTGAAAAACTCCCAATGGTGGATCACTTATTGCTGATGAAAGAGTCCATTAGTGCAGATGAGCAAGGAAGGTTGTACATCCAAGATATTTTACGTCTACATGTTTTTACAAACTCCATTGTTTTAGATAGGTATGGGCATTTTACTTCTTGGATCTAGAAGGGACCACAAAAGGCTTTGTGTACACAGGTACTTCGGAGTACATCTTACTATCCCCAGAGAGATGGCTTGTTTGAGCATACGATTCATGTGCTGTAGGATAGGCTTTGAGCATGCATCATATATTTTAGAGGTTATTGGAAGAAGCTCATACCTCTTGTGGAGTTTTCCTACAAAAATATTTTTCAGGAAACTATTCAGATGGAACTTTATGAGGCTTTGTACGACAGGCCATTCCAATCACCCCTATGTTGGCTAAAAGCAGGAGAGGCAGCTATGCCAGGAGTTTGTCTTGTTCAAGAGACCATAGAGCATATAGAGTTGATTCAGAAGAGGATGGCTACTACATAGTAATAATAGAAGCCTTTTGCTGATCGATGGAGATGACCTCAAGAGTTCCATGTCATAGATCAGGTTTCTCTACGTGTCACACCAAGTTTGGGATACAGGAGGATTAGGATACAAGTAAAGGTTTCACCAATATATGTTAGACCGTTTGAGGTTTTGGAGAGATTCAGGATGGCTGCCTATCAGTTGTAGTTACCTAAGAGGCACCAGCTTATGCACCACAACTTCCACATTTATCAGCTCCGATATTACTTCTCAGACCCGTCTCATGTCTTTCAACTTGAGGAGATTGAGATTGAAGTGAATACATCATTCGAGGAGCATCCTATCTAGATTTTTTATCACAATGCGAATGTTCTCCATGGTCATCCTATTACTCTTGTATGAGTTCTATGTCAGCTTGTGTGAGTACAGGATGAGACAAGGGAGAGGGAGGCTGATGTACGATCGCAGTTGCAGGAGCTATTTTAGGTTTCTCCTTTTACACTACCTTGCTAGTGAAATTTGAGGACAAATTTATTTAAGTGAGAAAGTTTTTAAGAACCAAGATCTTCTATTTAGGTATGTATTTAATTACTAGTTTTTTTTGAGGAAAAGAGGAGAATCTGGAAATTTATGGAGTACACACCATGTACTTTGGAGTACACGCTGTGTACCCGGTTGTCACGGGTGATGGTGTACTGATCGTGTACTGGCTGAATAAATGGACGTGTGGGGTGACCTGGAGACTACCTAAAGAATATGACAATTAATGAAAGCACACTCCATGTACCCTTGAATAATATGCCATGTAATTTCTATTTATTTAATTAAAATGATCGAGGTCGCGTCGCATTCACAGAAATACCTTCTTCTCAGTTTTCCTCATCTAGGAGAGACCGTAAGACACGATACTTCTCCGAGCCTCCTACTCGCCGTCCATACATAGAATTGACCACCGTCGATTGCATTCGAATTGCCACAATAAGATCTTCCTTCTTCTAGAGCCTCATTTTCTGATTTCTTATCTTTCATGATATATCTGTGGTAGATTGTTTTTTTAATTTTTATAGATCTATGACATTCTAGAGAGATTCCAGGCTTGATGATCATGTATATTGATCATACAATACTGATGTATGTGGTTTTTGCCTTTTATTAGTAAGTCTTTGAGTTATATGTCCAAAAGTTCCCAATACCCTTGTTTGAGGTATTTCGTGTTTATGGTTTTAGTCTTGTTATTGCATGCTATGACTTGTGTTCTTGAATAGAGGATTTATGATTGTAAATATGGTTATTTACCTTTATATGGATGTGTTTCCCATGTTTTCTTAATACTAAAAATTTTGTGCAGCTTTTTCTGTTAGGCTGCTATGTTTTCCATGCCTAGTGTTGTTAGAATGGAGTGGTTTTTTTCTGACATGAAATGATATGCTACAAACTGTTTAGCCATGTTGTTATTGAGGTTTACTTTGGCCACCATATATCATTGTGCATGATTGAATTACAATGGGTGTTGGAACCTGGTGTATTATACCATGGGGAGAATGGACACTAAGGGATTCTCGCGAGTGTCTATTTACATTTACATTGCAATACCAAAGGCGAGATGGACTTTCTACTCCCTTAGAGTGTCCGTAGTTACTCATTATGAGACCACATGGGAAATTGGAAATTGAGTTCATCCTTAGAGTGTTTATTGTTAACAATAAAAGACCACATGGGGAATTGACAGTGAGTGATTTTCAATGAATCTATATTAAAGTTCATCCAGAGGGTTTAGGCTGTGAGAACTTACCAGAGGGTTACATGGGTTTGTTCATCTACTTACTTTGATAATGAAAATGAATGTAATTGAAATTGTAATATTGTTTAATTTTGAGTAATTCCTTATTTATTTCTTAAATTTTTAATATTTCTTGCCATATATATTCACCGATTGTTAGGCACATATCATTGGGTGGTTTCTTACTGAGATTCATCTCACAACCTATTTGGGTTATGCTCTTGGGTCCAGACAGATTATATTGTTGCAATTCAAGAAAAGGGAAAGCACCATTCTACTTTAGGTACTTTATTTTTGTGGAGATAGGGAATGGGACCAAGATGAGTCTTTCTATTGTAGTGGAGTTTATTTTTTTTCTTTTTTACTTTAGTTTAGTACTGTATTCTATAATTGTGACTTGATTGGATTATTTCCGAGACATAACTATCATGCATCATTTATATATGTGCTCGATTTTTTCTTTCTTCAGTCTTTTTCTATTTACTATTGTATGGTATTATCACTCTTTCCTCAATTATTATCTGTTTCCTTCCACTGCATTAATCTTCTAATGAGGGAGTTGTTTCCCCACTATTACACCCAAGGCCCTCACTGCTAGTCTACAGCCTTTGGCATTTGTGGAAAAGTGATTGAGCCAATATGACCAACTGGGTATGGGGAACCTCTAGGTGGTAATCAAAACCAGGTTATTACTATTTATTTTACCAGGATGGTAGTGGAACGAGTAGTTATAATCCTTGATGAGATCTAACTATCTTTATTTTCTCATATTAATCTCCTACTATGTGATTAAATATTTTTGACTACTGTGATCATAATATATCTCACAGTTCTCCACATAGAGATAATGCCACCAAATTTTCTACATGAAGATAACTACAACCAACTCCCAATCATGAATATGATATTTTTTTCATTAAATTTCAGCTTCCATAAGGAATATGTTACCACTTTATTAATCTACATCAGTACAATGCCCAAAATTATCATTGATGAATCAGTATATAAAAAAAAAGTTACCCACTTGTGAGTAGTGTATATACTGGTGTAGTGGTAAGCCACTTTTTCAACTCTTTAATGTAGTATTCACATTCACTGATTGATAAAAACATCACTTTATTCTGATTCATATTTTTTATATGTTCAAAAATCACAAGACGTTACTTACATGTCATCAATAATTCAAGGATAGACCACAAAAAATATGTATCTCTATTTCAAATGTTGGGCTCAACTACTCCTTGATTACTTTGTCCTAGATGGGCCTATAGATATTCCCTTTCTTGTGATTGCATACCCCATAAATGATACTTCCTCCTTAAAAGACACAAATTCACATTACATTTCATATATTTTCTCCCATTACCATTTTTTTTATCAAATTATTCAAATGAATCTCACGATCCTCCTAAGTCATAGAGTATTTTAGAATGTCATCTATAAAGACTACAAAACATTTATCAACGTAATTTCTAAATACACTATTCATTGTGTCCATGAATAATAAGGGAGAAATAGCGAGTTCAAAGGAAATCATTATGAACTCATAGTATCCATAACTCGTTTGAAATTATGTCTTGGGAATATCTTCCATTTAAACTTTAATTGGTGATATCCCAATATAAGGACCACCACATAGAAATACTTGGCCCCACATAGTCGATTGAATAATTCATATATCCAAGGTATGAGATAATTTTTCTTTATCATGATTTGTTTTGAGTTCATGATTATCAATGAAGAGGTATATTGATCCATCTTATATCGTGAGAAAGAGGAATTGTGCACCCCATAGAGAATCGCTTGGGAATATAAAACAATTATCTGGATTCTATTTTAACCACTTATTCTATTCTTCTCACTCAATGGTGGAAATCTTGTGTAAGTCTTTGATATGGGTAGAGATCTAGGTATGAGATCAACTGAGAAATCAACCTCTAAGTCAACATGTGGTCCATGAAATTATTTGTGGAACACATCAATGCGGTCCATTACAATGGGAATTTCTTCAAACATGATCCTCTCTTTATCCTACTCATTTGGTCTAGATATGATTCCCCATATAAAAATAATATCCACAATTTCTTTTTATGATTCAAATGGATATTCATCCTCATACTTACACTTGTATATTATTTTAGGATTCCTCAAGATGTGAAGAGTGATCTACCTTTCTCAGTAAACGATGTTGACATTATATAAAGAAATACAATCCATGCCAAATATAGCAACAAACTCTAATAAAATAAGTATGATGATATTTTGATGGAGGTTCTACTAGAAAACATTGAAAATGGAGGAGTTATATACATTAGATGTAAAAATTTCTCAATCCAGTTTTCTCATGTATAACTCAACCACCATATTTTGAGATGGTGTTTGAATATTTCTACTAAAATTATAGGATATGTTTGAATTAGTAGAACAAGAATCAAATAGTAACTTTGATATTCCTGAATGAATAACTACCATACCTATCACCACATCATTGTTGGGATCCACCTTATTATTAGAGAAGGACTAACATGATTACCCACTGTTTTCATTGATTGTCTTTGACAATCATAGGCTTTGGAAAATGGCTCACATAATTCCCATGTTCCATGCAGTTGAAACACTATACTATAGGAAAAGTGTTGATATGAAACTTCCTTTATTCCTCCACATTGGGGGTATTATTTATATATATTCTTCAATGAATAATATGGTTCCCTTAATTTACACATTTTAAGTATCTCTCATTTCTCATTAGATAGTTCCAATGATGTTTCTTCCCCCACTGTTGACATGTCGGATGATGAATTTTTTTCTTCAATGGGATTTATCTGTTTATCCGACCATATTAAACTCTATTTCATACTTTTTTTCACTTGAACCATGTGAACACTAAGAGTCTCCAATCAACATCTCAACCTGATGGGAACAACAAACTATATCTTCAAAGTGATCAAATTCTTGAATCAGAAAAAAAAAATTCATAGGATCAACTGTGATCCACTAAAGAAGCGATCAAACATTATTTCAGTGTTCATGAAAAATCCATAAGTGAATCATTAATTCCTTGTAATTTATTCCCCATACAAACTGATAGATTATTATTATTATTTTACTTTAGTTTTAGGAACTACCATACAATTTTAAATAGAGAGGTTTAGGAAAATATTTATTGAAAAATATTTTATTTAATACTTCCCCTTCCATTGAAATAACTTACTCCTTATTATTCATATTCTCGATCTCTATCTCGTACTGATCATCTTCCCCATCAAAACCATATACTACCAGCACAACATTCTCTGTTTTTGAAAATGGAGGTTTGAGATTATCTTCTCAATGGATAAAACCATTGTTCTACGATGAGGGGATTAAAAGATCCTCTAATGATAGTTGTCCTTTTTTTTATAAATGATTCCAAAAAAAACTTACACTTTCTTATGAGAAGGATGGTATTCCCCGTGAATCATTTTATTATTCTTGACTTAAGGAAGTTCTTTCAGTAATATCATAATGTTACAAGGTACCATTACCATCAAGTTTGGAATCTTATTAGGAAAATCGTCACATTTACAATCACTCTATTTTTGGGAATTTGTTCCCCCATTTCACTCCATAAAAAATGAAAGTAGTGGGGAGGGACTTGAATACTTTTCAAATGACCATATAATAAGGAAACTATGAACATATAATGATAAAATTTTAAATTATAAGTATATCCTTACTTATGATTCATTATGTTTCAATCTAGGTTATCTATGGTGATGTAATTATCACTATGATTCTTAATAATGTTTTCCATTACTAATCCTAAAAAATAACAATAACATGATCTGATAGAAACTATCATGAACATAAAACATTACACAAATTATTACATTATTTTAAGCCTAGTTATTCATTGAATACAAATGAATCATAATAGTGTATAGTGTATTAATAAGATTATGTACATAATTTGAAAACATGAAACTAGAATAAGACATCATTTTATTAATATTTATAATATGATCCTGAATCTCTTTGAGATACTAAAACAAAATATGATTTATTGGGGAATAAATAGTCAATAGGGATGAGCTAAATAGCCCAGTAAGGGGATAAACATGGATATAAAGCATAAAGAATGAATAAAAAG
Source organism: Viscum album (assembly GCA_963277665.1). Lineage (NCBI taxonomy): Eukaryota > Viridiplantae > Streptophyta > Magnoliopsida > Santalales > Viscaceae > Viscum > Viscum album. Next base: position 1,908,260,458 of record OY728133.1, on the reverse strand, counting down.
GCTTAACATGTTAACATAAAAGGAATGAATCATGAATTAATATATGAAAAAAAAACATATTGAACATAGAATTATATGATACTAAAAATTTTATTATGTGAAAAAAACACATAACATGAAATAAATATGAGTCAATGATAACTTCCATTATGGAATCACATGGTGGACAATGTCTAATAAGAAATTAGTTTTACTACTGTTGACGCTCCTTTCTGTCACAAAGTCTAACGACTGAAAAAGGGAAATACCTTAGTCCAAAGTGATTCATCCTTTGAAGAAACATAAAAAATCCACAAAGGAATTAAGAAGGATTTATTCCCACTTGGGCCGTGCAAGTTTCATCATGGTCACACAAGTATACTTGTGCATCGCATAGTGGCCGCGTAGGTGACTTGCGCACCCTCTTTGATTTTCGACCAACGTCTTCCCTTGCCTATAAATACCCCTTGTGGGCCCCCCATTTAAAGACAAAAAATTCCAAAACTCATATTCGAGCTCCTGGCGCCCTATTTTCATCTAGAGGTCTTCCGAACACTTATAAGGTAATTTCTTACCTAGAATAGAAGCTCTTAACAGAAGAAACAAGGCCTAAGTGTTGAAACTCATCAACATTTGCGTGCCTAAGTGGTCAGCCCTTAAGGGAAATGGCCCCACCTACGCACCACCTTATCCCTGCAATAAAAATTGTGCGCCACTCTTTTGGAAGCCTTTAGGGATAATAATAAGGGCTTGAGCCAGGTCTCGCCCAAGTATTACCCTAAGGGTTGACTGTCGCGCAAGTACCCATGTGTTGCAGAAGTATACTTGCACGACCAGGACTTGTGCGCCCATGCAGGGCTTGCACGCCTCTCTCTTTTGGGGTGCCCCTCCTGTCTATTTACTTGAATTATTCAAATCCACCCATCCTTTTCAAAATTTAGCCTTCAAAACCTTCTTCAAAACCATTTAGGGCATGATTCCTTTGTTGGCTTCCTTATCTAAAAGGAGTTCTGTGGAACATTTCTCAAAACCAAGTGATTTACATATCATTATGTCACTAAGGTGAGAGATTTCATTCATTAAACCTTATCCTTTAAAGATGAGATGATATTTAACCTGGGACTCCTTATCAAGAGTTAGTCCCAATCTCAAAATCCCAAATATGGGCATCCTCCTTAGGAGTAAGCCCCAAATCCCCTAACATGGGCCTCCTTTTCAGGAGTATGCCCCAGTCCTCAAGTTCCCTTAATTTTGGGCATCCTCTTCATGAGTAAGCCCCAACCATAATTCTTTTAATATGGGCGTCCTCCTTATGAGTAAGCCCCATGTTCCCAAAATCAAAATTCCCTTAACCTGGGCTTCCTTTTCAATAGTAATCCCCAGTCTTCAAGTTCCCTTAATTTTGGGCATCCTCCTCAGGAGTAATCCCCAAACATAATTCTTTTAATATGGGCATAATCATTAGTAGTATGCCCGAAGTTCCCAAAATCCAAATTCCCTTAACCTAGTCTTCCTTTTCAAGAGTAATCCCCAGTCATAATTCCCTTTAACCAGGGCCTCTTCTTTAAGAGTAATCCACAGTAATAATTTCTCTTAACTAGTCTTAATTTGATTTTGATTTGGGATTCCTTCTCAGGAGTAAAACCCAATCATAAGTCCTCTCTAATTGGGGAATCCTTCTCAGGATTAAGTCCTAAGTTAAGTATCCAAATCACTATAAAGAACATATACCTTTATATACCTTGTTCACAGGTTTCTTCCCTGAAGTAAATCTTAATCTTCATCTAACTGGACAGTCATACATACATAAGCCCCATATCATTTCTTATAATTGCATCTTTCGGGGAACAATTGTCTGGATTTACCAATACCTCTTATTTCTCACACAGAGCATGACTTAGGTGATCTTAGAGTGTAAAATTAATTATGACATCTTTCTTTGAGGCATCAATCTATCATAAGCCTCATACTTCATTACTCAAACTATGTGGGTTCTGATTCCTTTTCTAAAATAAAGGATACGTAGGTATCCCATCTGTGAGTACGATCCCAAATCCAAAATAATCTATGTCCTTCGGAATGACAAAAAACTTCAAGTGCCCCACTAATTGGCTTTAAAACCAGTATGGTTATCATAATGACCAGGATATTTCTATATAATGTGTCGAAGGATACCATTGACTAAGAACCTTCTTCAAAACCACTGAGTGGCTTCAGAACCTTCTTCAAGTGCCCACTACGCACCTCTCTCTTTCTGGGCTCCCCTCCCGCCTATTTACTTGATTTCTTCAAATCCACCTCTCCTTTTCAATATTTAGCCTTCAGAACCTTCTTCAAAACCATTTATGGAATGGTTTCTTTGTTTGATTCCTTATCAGAAAAGAGTTCTGTGGAACATTTCTCAAAACCTAGTGATTTACATATCTTTATGTCACTAAGGTTAGAGATTTCATTCATTCAACTGCATCCTTTAAAGATAAGAGGATCTTTAACCTGGGCCTCCTTCTCAGGAGTAAGTTCCAATCTTAAAATTCCAAATATGGGCATCCTCCTTAGGAGTAAGCCCTAAATCCCCTAATCTGGGACCCCTTTTTAGTAGTAATCCCTAGTCGTCAAGTTCCCTTAATTTTGGGAATCCTCGTAAGGAGTAAGCCCCAACAAAAATTCTTTTAATATGGGCATCCTCCTTAGGAGTAAGACCCAAGTTCCTAAAATCCAAATTCCCTTAACCTGGGCATCCTTTTCCGGAGTAAGCCCCAGTCTTCAAGTCCCCTTAATTTTGGGAATCCTCTTCAGGAGTAAGCCCCAACCATAACTTTTTTAATATGGGAATCCTCCTTAGGAGTAAGCCCCAAGTTCCAAAAATCCAAATTCCCTTAACCTGGGCTTCCTTTTTATGAGTAATCCCCAGTTATAATTCCCTTTAACCTGGGCCTCTTCTTTAAGAGTAATCCCCAGTCATAATTTCTCTCAACCAGTCTTAATTTACTTTTGAATTGGGCTTCCTTCTCAGGATTAAAACCCAATCATAAGTCCTATATAATTTGGGAATCCTTCTCAGGATTAATTCCTAAGTTAAGTATCCAAATCTCCATAATGCACATATACCTTTAAGGACCTTGTTCCCAGATTTCTTCCCCGAAGTAAATCCTAATCTTCATATATCTGGGCAGTCATACATACATAATCCCCACATCATTTCTTATAATTACATCTTTCATGGAACAATTGTATGGTTTTACCAATACCTATTGTTTCTCACACCGATCATGACTCACGTGAGCTTAGAGTATAAAAGTAATTATGACATCTTTCTTTGAGCCATCAATCATGAATAAACCTTATACTTCTTTACTCGAACTATGTGGGTTCTAATTACTTTTCTAAAACAAAGGATACGTAGGTAGCCCATCTTCGGGTACGATCCCTACTCTGAAATAATCTATGTCCTTATGAATGAAAACAAACTTCAAGTGCCCCGCTGAGTGGCTTTAAAACCCGTATGGTTATCATAATGACCATGAGATTTCTATATAATGTGTCAAAGGATACCATTGACTAAGAATATATAAAAAATAAAAATGATTTTCTATCGATGAAGAACCTAGAATACATATAAAAGATTCTCTAAATCTCATTCATATTAATTTTTGATTGTCAGATCTAAAGGAAATATCATTTTTATACTTGTTAATTTAATAAGGATTCACAAACATAACTTAAATCTATAAACAGAGTCCCAGAGTAGAAAATAATTCCCCTAAAAAAGGTGTGATGAGTCCGACCTCCCATCCTCTCGACCAATGAAAATTATTAAGCCTCACCAGTTCACAACTAATGATCACCTACCTTTGGAATGTAGGTCCAAATGGATATGGAATCATTGGATGTTTCCGGTTCTATGAACAAACCCGTTAGAAACTGCTTAGAATGTTTGAACCTTAAATCAATGCGGTCATTACCATTTCCAGAGGAAACAAAAAATGGTGAACCCGACGTGAATCCTTAACCAAGTTAAAATAATGTTTTTACTTATTTTGTTAGACCCCTATTTAAACTCAATGAGAGGGCCAACAGAACAATCCATAACATATGTGCTCATCCAAAAGATGTAGTGGCCAAACTTATCTTGATTATGTTTGTTATATAAAACATGCACTGTTTTCCAAGATCTTCTGTGTTACAGAGGTGGCTTCTCTAAAGTTCACACCAGTGAATACCTCTGTTGTGAATGCCTCTACTGCTACTCCTGCTGGATCATCGTCCTCTCGGAGGAAGACATCACCTACTCAGCATCTTCAATGTTGGGTATAAAATGAGTATGTTAAGGAATACCATCAAAACAGTACTATTTAGACTCTGTAGGCTGCTAGACATGCCCTCCAATCCAATAATTCACCCTGGTCATCCAGACAGCGATGACCAGAGATCAAAAAGCAGTTGGTTCCAACCACCGTTTCCAACCGTTTCGGGTCGTTATCCCCGAAACACAATCACTAGTCCCTCCCATATTATGGGGAGGTGAATGAGAAGGTCCCTCAAGACCTTAATTCAAAGATACATGAGTCCTTCCTGAGGGCTCCCACCAACAATCACCGCCAGACTCGTGCGGCAGAGCGCCATCAACATGATGAGGGTATCACCTTCAGGGGTTCAGATTAGGTCTCTCAGACCTGAGCACGCAAGACGAACTGCCAGAGGTGAAATCTGGTAAAAAATGAGCAGGTTCTTATCTCTTCCATTTCCAGAGAAGTCCACCAAACTAACTTGGTGGAAAGAAACGAACGAGCACACACAACCGTCCGTTTTAATTCTATTGTCCAGCAGACTCGTCTGGAAGAAACACGCCAATCCCACCATGAAATTCTAGCGGATTACTATAGAAAGGAACATACACCTGTTTATAAGTCATCATCTAGTCAGTAGGCTCGTCTGACTACATACAATGAAGCCTGCTAACCCAATGTGTTGAAAACTGGTAAACATGCACATACACCTACTTACACTCATCAATCCTGCCAGCAGCCTCATCTGTCAGTATTGAAGGAAGATCATAAAATAGATTCGACAGATTGCAATCAGCAGGCACATACACCTTTCACTATTGATCAATCTTACCAATAGTCTCGTTTGGTAGAACCCAGAGAAGTCAGTCGGAAAACTTTGACGACAAACAGGAGACAGACTCAACTCTCTTCCCCCACACTTGAGTACTGTCAGAATTCACTGACAGGAAAAGGAGGACCGGATCAGGAACACACACCTACTCCAAGCACGGAATGGACTTATATTCCCATTCCAACAGCTGAAGTCACCAAGAATATTTTTCCAATGGTGAAAGAGCAGAAGCAAATCCCTGCTCATATTCTGGATTCCTTCCCAGATATTATAACATCTTCAGAAGCATCACAGGGAAAGAAATGAAAATCTATCCCTACCAGTGGAGTGACACATCAACAGTTCACTCCGAAACAGACACACACCTATGTTCCGGTCCAAGAGGGCTGTGGGGAATACTCCCCCATGTCATACAGATAACCAATTCAGGCACATAAACCTGATTTGAGTGGAGATAATCAGCCAAACCCGATCCTTTCTCCTGAGCAGGTAAATACACCTTCCCATAATAACCACTTTCATCAATAATTGGTTCCTAAAGTGAGAAATAAGGCATCTATGAAGAAGGCCCGTCCAGCACAATGAATAAATCAAGGGCCAATCTGTAATAAGGCCTTACTCGATGCTAGATTTCTTGATGCACTCAGACAATTAGCTATTGCAACTCAAGATTCTACTCTCTCAATTCCCAATAGTGGGACCACTAATTTCGAAGGTCTGCATCAGAAACTTCCTCATGAAGGCTTGCTTCATGACAGTTCGTTCGATCTTGAAGTATCATCTTCAGATAAGAGCCATGATAACCCTCTGCGTGGCCAGAAGACTGAGGAGAGAAAGTTTTTATTTTTTGTTATAACCCACCATGGTTGTCCTCCCAATGATGATGAATCTAGATGCGAAAGTCCTCTCTGCTGTAATAATTCGCATTTCCTGGAAAATGCTCCAATAGACAATGTAGTGAAAATAAAGCCCTCTTATCTTGAGGCACTTGAAAATGTGAATCCAGTCATGTATGATGCTTTATCATTAGTAGGTGAAATAATTTCTCAATCAGAAGATAGCCCGGGGTGTAGGTCATTTTCCGAACCACCCCTGGGTCATTCATCTTTTAGTTGGTCAGTGAATTCTCTATCAATTATGTTGAATCCAATGAAGCAACAAGGAATCACTAGCTCTGGTTTAGTCAGGTAGAAGAATATTCATCAAATGATAATAAGGAAATACTGAATATGAGAATACAATTGGAAAAAGGTGAAGTGCCAGTTATGTTTTGGCCTTTGGCTGACTCTCAGTATGACATTCCAGAGATGTTGACAGAATATGGAATTCCTGATATTCGTCACAACATATGGAAAACTATTTTTCAGTTGAAAAATAAAATATTATCTTATGATGAATATGAAAATCATATCATGATAATAGAAGGGTTACAATGCCAAATTGACTTGGCATCTCTCTTAGTTTCTCGATATCCGAATGCTGAAAAGAAAAAGAGATCCCTTCAGCGTTCATGCTTTGGTGCACTATGAAGATTGCACCAGTTAATTGCCAATTCTGCATCTGGTATTCATACCAGGGTATGGTGTGTCCATGGATCACTACATTTCACTGTACTCTCTAGTCAGCAAAGCCCACTGAAAATGGTCTCATGCAATGTTATTGCCCATGGATGGCCATAGCCAATTGGATTTATTTGTAATAAAAGGCTCACTCAAGAACATGCCTCAACTAGTTACTCTTAAAATAAAGCATATAGAGAACATGTTGTTGAATTACTCCTACATCAAGCGAACAAGAATATTGAATAGGATTCTCGTATAGAGCATGCACATCATCAAGTGATATAAGTGTCAGAAATCATCCAACGATCTTTTGAGCTGGGTGATAAGAGTGGATGTAGTTTGATGCATCCAACCAATTTCCGAACTAAAGTCCACAAGATCCGTAGAGCTTTCCAGAATGTCTCAGATGTATCATCTCAAGAACCACCCCACCTTGACAGACTGTGGACTCTTTTAAACCAACCCTTAGAATCAACAAATATGATTCGAGGAGTTGAGCAGAAACAACAGGAACAACCCTATTCCACCAGACTGGGGACTTTTTCAAATCATCAATCTCTTCCTTAGAGAAATTCAGTCTTCTCTTGACTGGGGAAGAAGACACAAGTGGAACGAAGATCCAAATTATCAAGAGATTACTTCCACATTATGGTTCTTCAAGAATTTCTTGAGGGATCGAATCAACAAAAGTCAATGTCTAACTAAGGACATAAAAGAAGACAATATCGTAGAAATGTTGATAGAAGGGATGCAATGCGTTATGCATCAATTAATGTTATCAATGATGTTGTTTCTAATCCCCCAGATGATGGTCACTCGGAGGGATGATATGAGGAAGCTCCTACTCAAGAGGTTGTATGCACTGACACAAATGAAGAAGGTGTGCGTACATGAAATCAAAGGATTACCCAGATTCTAGGTAATTATTCAAGAAACCCACTTCCCCCTCTCCGAATGGTGTCCAAAAAAGTAAAAGGGAAGAATCAGGTTACATACCCTTCCTCTAGAGAAGTCCAATCACTCTCACAAGAGAAAATATTCACACAACAAGAGGAAGAGATGAAGGAATTAAGGATGTTGAATGTAGAAAAACATCAATGTAGTCTTCCTCCTAAGCGTGCTGGAGTCAGTCAGCCAAAGGAATTTGTTGAAGATACTGAGATGGATCAAGAGTATCCTTTTTTTACCATTACACCCTTAGAGGTCTAATCCTATAGGTTATACGCAACAACAACTGGAAATACTACCATCAGTGGTAGTCCCGGTCGCCACACCTATCCAAGCTCCTGTTATTGCACCTGCACAGGTCCAAGATCAACCTGATGTTTCTCAAAAGTTAATGACTACCACTGAGTCATTAATAGCTCTGTTGGAAGCTAGGAAAGGAAATTATGCACCAGTTCAACCAGGGAAGAGAGCTTACCCTAAATGGGTAGACGTAATTCCTCCCCATCAAATTTTACAAGTACCAAATTCCCAATCTTTAATGGTTTGGGAGACTGAGAGAAACACTTAACACATTTTGTTTCTCATTGTGATACTATGATGGGAACCCCTCAGCAACAAGAAGCAGTTAAGCTCAGGTGTTTTGTACAGTCATTACAAGGTCCTGTTTTTTTCTGGTATACAAGCTTGCAATCCCGGTCAATTGCCGGGTGGGAGGATCTTCATCAACAATTCCTTATTCAATTCAGCTCAACATTTCCAAATAAAAAATTTTTGGATCTTACAAATTTTAAGAAAAGGGATAATGAAAGGGTTTCAGATTTCATTTCTCTCTGGAAGGGATTAACATATTCCCTGATCTTAGTACTCCCTCAAGAATAGTTGTTGCCAATTTGTGTGGAAAATCTGCGTGATGAATTACGCACGCCGTTTATCCCTGTGAAATACACAGGAGGTTTTCGAGACCTTACTTCAATCAATAAACAAATTTAAGACTCTCTTATAATGACTAAGGATAAATCTCATGTAATTCCATCAGCTCTAGGAAGGATAATGGGTAAAGCAGAGACTGCTACAATTATTCTTAAACAAGCACATGTACCTACTTCTACTTCAAGGCCTTCATCTTCTAGAAGGGCTCCACCTCCTGAGCATCAACAACAGAGGCCGTTTCATCAAGATGATCAAAGAGATCAAAGATGAAAACAATTTTAGGATCTAAAGAGAAAAATTTACTCTTTTTGAAATGAACAAGTTCTTGGTTACTTCATTTCGGCTCTGGAAAATAATTTGGTTCAATTTACAAGGCCCAAAAGACCAAAGAAAGAAGGAGATGAAGACCGTCCTAATTATTATCCATTTCATCAGATGTTGGGGCATCCCATTCAGGAGTGTTTTGTCTTCAAAGACATCCTACAAAAGATGGTGGACTCGGGACAAGTCAAATTGAAAGGTTCTTCAGCTCAGGCAGCATGTGTTACTACTACAAATCTAGAGGAAGAAGGTGAGTGACAAGAAGTCAAAAACAAAAGTGCGCAGAAATATGATGATTGGATGGTCAGGAAAATGATCAACCGAACTCATATCATTTTGTGAAAGCAATTGAAGAAACCGATTGTGTCTTCTTCTATGAATGCCACAACAAAACCCTCTCCATCGAGGGGTAAATCCTCAAAGAAATGGCATAATTCAAAGAAAGTGGAACAATCAAAAGAACATGAGATCATGTCAAATCCCAAGTTGCCTTTGACTCTGGAAGATTTTAGGCCATATACATCAAATCCATGGGCACTGCCCCGCCAAACGGCATAGCCTAAACGGGATAATCAGGCAGAATCTTCATTATATGAAGAATTGATCTTTGGTTCTGTTAATATGATTCATTTAACAGATCCTTATACTAATCACAGCTTCGATTTTGATGAGCCTGAGTTCCCTGTATCAAATAGAGAAAATAGAGGTAGTTCTAAAGGTTTGGGATACAGAGGAATATGTGGGTATCCCAAAAGCCACTATTCCAATTCTACCCCTGCTAGAACTGTGTATGTAGCAGAAACTCATGGAAGAGCCCTTCAGTAGGCTCAACAAGAACAATAAAATTCTTCCATGAAAGGAAAATTCAGTCCTGTTATAGTTATTCTGGAGGATCGGTTAGAGGTTCCACCTTCTTCCTATCAGAAAGTAAATAGACCTATTCGATATAATCTTCCAAATCCATGAGTAATGCCAACTCCTACCCTAATACAAGATGCGTCTACTTCCAAAGAATCAACTTCTATGGTACCTGTAAAACCACATGTTCCTGTTGGGAAACACAGACCTTTAGATCAAAAGTATGATGTATTAAAACACTTGGCCCATGTACCGGCCAAGTTATCAATTTTGGATGCCTTAAATTTATCAAAGGATCTTCAGGAGGCACTCATCGAGGCTTTTTAAAGTCCTCAAGAATTTGAAACCGAAATTGTTGTAGGTGAAGTCTACCATGTAGAGAATAATCCTGCAGATTGTCATGCAGTGATATCTTTCACAGATGAAGATGAAGATGATGTTGTTCATGGAAATATTAGACCCTTTTACTTATCTGGAAAGGTCAATGGTGTAGACGTTTGAATAGCTTTCATTGATAATGGTTCAGGAGTCAACCTCATCCTCATTCATACATTTCGTCGATTGAGCCTCAAAGAATCTGATTTATCTCCATCTACTTTGATGTTACAAGGATACGATAAAAATGAACAAGAACCATTGGGAGAGAATACATTCAGAACTCAGTTTGGAGATCTTGTATCCAATTCAGATTTCATGGTTGTTGATCATGACCCAACCTTCAACATTTTTCTTGGAAGTCCCTGGCTACATCAACATGTGGCTATCCCTTCATCATACCATCAATGTCTCAAATATTGTTTCGATGGTCATGTTGGAAAATTTTATGGTGTTAAAGCCCCATTCAAAACATGTGAATCTCAATACATTGAGGCAGAATTCTATCACATGAAGGGTAAGGAGAAATCCACAGAAAGGGAGGTCACCAAGGTTAATGCTCCATTTGGTTTTGAAAAGATCCCAGTAAATCCATTTACCAATGTGAGTGCAGATTATGTGTTTCCTATCAGTCAAATTGACAGGATAGACCCAAATCAAAATACTCTTATGGAAACCTTCATAATATCAATTACGGTAATCATGCCAGACCGCATGGGAGAAATTGGTGATTCACCAAACAATGATGAAAGCTCAAAAGGGGATTTCTTCATTTCATTTGTAGAAATCCAGCATGTCTATACTTCACCAACCAGTCTAGAAGAAGTCATACCAATGTTAGAGGTGAACGATGATATCGATTCTCAATCCATCATCTCCTCTTTATTACCCAAGAAGACCCTTCATCATCAATCGGGTCGGAAATCAAAGCTTCTTCTTCAAGATGTTCAAATTTTAACATCTCTTTTGATCAGAGAAATTCTACTTCACCATCTACTATGAAAGTACAAACAGAATAAATAACACATGTTGAGGAAGAAGAATAGGAATATCTTAGGGATGATCCTCCAGCATTTGAAGAGGGTATCTCTACCACTGTGGATGAACTCAGAATAATAAATCTGGGTACAAAAGAAGATCCACAACCCACTTTAATTAGTGCGGCCATGACTATTGAAGAGAAAGAAATTTATATTTCTTTTTTAAATTAGAATAGAGATATATTTTCATGGAACTATACCGAGCTTCCAGGGCTTGATCTTGATGTTTCTACTCATCATTTGGGTTTTCCATAAGAACATTGAGAATTTAAGCAAGCCGCAAGAAGAACACACCCAACCTATGCTTCCAAAATTGAAGCTAAAGTGGATAATATTATCAAAGATAACTTCTTCAAAGAATTTCAATATACCAATTGGTTGGCTAATATTTTCCCTGTGAAAAAGAAGAACAAAAAAATTAGAGTTTGAATTGATTTCAGAGATCTTAATCGGCATTGTCCTAAGGGTGATTTTCCAGTTCCGATAATAGAACTCTAAATTGATGCAACAACTAGATCTGAAGAACATTCCTTCATGGATGGATATTCAAGATACAATCAAGTCTAAATGGCTCTAGAAGATGAGGAATCTACAACTTTCAGAGCCCCTCAAGGTGTGTTTTTCTATCGGGTAATTCCCTTTGGCCTGAAGAATGCAGGAACAATATATCAGCGTGCCATGCACCATATCTTCAAACCCTTTTTAGGGAAGTTTGTTGAATGTTATGTGGATAATTTGGTGGTTAAATCCAGGAAACGTTCTAATAACTTGGCTGATTTAGAAATCATATTCCACAAACATCAGCAACATAATTTGAAGATGAACCCCTTAAAATGTGCTTTTGGGGTAGCCTCAAGAAAATTTCTCGGCTATGTTGTACGGCCTCATGGTATTGATGTTTCTTTTGAGAAGACAATGTCAATCCTTGGTATTTAACCTCCTCAGAATTTGAAATAATCGAGAGGACTTCAAGGACACTTAGCCTATATTTGGCGTTTCTTCGCCAATTTAGCAGGAAAAAGATTACCCTTCACCAACTTGATTATGAAGGGAGTCACTTACCAGTGAACTGAAGAATGTCAAGAAGCATTCGATTTTCTCAAGAAATATCTATTGAGCCCACTGGTATTAATGAAAACTGTTGAAGGAAGACCACTTATCCTCTATGTGACAGCTTTAGAGGCATCATTGGGTGCCTTTCTTGCTCAGAAGAATGATGTTGGGAATGAAAACAACCTATACTATCTCTATCGGACTATGCTTGAAGCAGAAACCCGATATTCAAATATTTTGAAGTGCTGCATAGCCTTATTCTTTGCAGTTCAGAAGTTGAGACACTACCTGAAACATAACGAGGTCCAATTGGTATCTCGTAATAACCCTCCCAAATTCATCCTTAGTCGTCCAATGCTTACAGGACGTCTGCAAAGGTGGGAAGTAATTTTGCAGCAATTTGATATTCAATATGTGTCTCAAAAAGGAAATAAAGGGCCAAGATCTGGCTGATTTCCTTGCTGAACATCCTTCAGTAGAAGATACATATTCAGATATTGAACTTCCTGATGAGGAAATCTTTTCTATTCAAGATATTCTTCAAATATGGGAAATGTACTTTGATGGTGCTTCTAGAAGTCCAACAACAAAGAAAATTGAAGATCCTAAATTCAACAAAGTTTTGTTAGGAATTGTTCTCATTTCCCTAGAAAAGGAAGTGCTACTTTATTTCTTCTCATTGTTGGGAGGTGGTACAAATAATGAAGTAGAATATGAAGCTCTTATCGCCAGATTGGAGTTGGCACTTCAAGAACAAGTGAATCACTTAAAAGTGAAAGGTGATTAAGACCTGGTAATAAAACAAGTAAATGGGGAATATGCCATTAGAAAATATGAGTTAATCTCTTTGTATGATTATGTCAGAGAGTTAATAGCGGAATTTTCTTCCGAACCGACATTGTCTTATATCCCGAGATCACAAAATGCTCAAGCTGATGCACTGGCTAATATAGCCACAGCTCTGGAAGATCCAAATCAGAACGAGACAAGAATCAATATTTCCCATCGTCATACAATTTCACCTTATGTTCAAATCAGAACAGAGGAAATCAACGAAATTAGTCCCATTCCTGAACCATATGGTCATACTACTGGATGTATAACACATATCAGAGAATACCTTCAAAATGGAACACTTCCACCTGATAGAGCTGGGAAAGAAAAAATCCGGCGACATATGTCCAATTTTAATCTTTATGATAGCCTAGATCAACTAGAGGAAATTCTATACAAAAGAGGTTTTGATGGAGTTCTCTTCAGATGCATTGATGGTGAAGAGACAATGGCTGTCATGAAAGAAGTACATGTAGGAGTCTGTGGTTCCCATCAGTCTGGACACAGACTATTGGATCAAATTCGAAGGCTTGGTTACTTTTGGCCTTCAATGATACAAGATTGAGTTGATTTCACAAAGAAGTGTCATTCTTGCGAAGTACATGACAACTTCATTCATCAATCCCCAGAGTTGCTTCATATAGCTAAATACTCATGGCCATTTTCCACACGGGGAATGGATGTAGTGGGACCTTATAATTCTGCTACAACCAAGCAGTTTAAGTATATTCTTACTGCTACTGACTTATTTTCCAAATGGGAAAATTCAATACCCCTCAAAGAATTCAGTTCTAAAAGTATTTTTAGCTTCATCAAGTCTAATGTCATTACCGAATTTGGTCTCTCTCATACCATATTGACGGACAATGGCACAAACTTCTATTCATCCGAGGTGAGGAAGTTGTATCAAGAATACAACATCAAATCCAATCATTCATCTTGGAATCATGCAGCGACCAATGTCCAGATAGAAGCTCTCAACAAGACTCTTTCAAACATACTGCAAAGAATGGTGGATAAAGATAAGAAATCATGTCCTAATAAACTTTTTCATGCTTTATGGGCCTATCGGACCACCACCAGCAATACAATGAGGTCAACTCCATATTAATTGGTTTATGGAACAGAGGAAGTCTTTCCCATTGAGGTTTAAATACCGTTGATCAGAGTAGCCATTTGTGATCAGTCATCTACAGATGAACAATCTCAAAAGCGATTGGATGAATTGGAACAATTAGATGAGAAAAGATTATACACCCTGCACCACTTAGAAGTCTATCAGAATCGAATAACATGATATTTCAACAAAAAAGTTCGTCTTCATTCATTCGTTCAGGGAGAATTGGTATTGGTTCTTAGAACTCAAATGATACCCAGAAAGAAACCTCCCAAGCTGGAGCCAAAATGGGAAGGACCTTATTCAGTACATAAGGTCTACTCTATGGGAGCTTATTATTTAATCTCAACGAATGGAGAACTCATCACTACTCCAACCAATGATAGATTATTGAAGAAGTATTTTGTATAATACAAATACATACGGTCTATTCATATGACCTTAAAATATTGGAACTAACTTCCAACATGATGTTAAACTGTGACGTCCTAACTACATGACACTAAACTGTACAGAGGTCCCTTACGTCCAGCAAGACGTTAAACTACATAACATCTGGTCCATGCATATGACTTTAAATTGTTCACACCATTGTCCAACATAACATTAAACTATGCCATCATCCAACATGACTTTAAACTATGAAAAATTCCATAATACGTCCAACATGACTTTAAACCGTGTCCTCTTTTGTCCTTACTGCATGACATTAAGCTGCACAGTCCCTCATTCGTCCAACATGACATTAAACTGTATTTTCCACATCATCTTTGCTACAGGACGCTAAACTTTACAGCACCCTTACATCCAACATGACGTTAAACTGTACCGCTCATTCGTCATACATGACATAAAACAAAACAAAGTCCCTTAATACATCCTACACGACATTAAACTATGCATCGTTAAGGTTGTTGTTACCTATTCTTTCTCACACCGAGTATGACTCACATGATATTAGAGTAAAGTTCAACCATAACACCCTTTCTAGGCCACTAACCATGTGTAAGTCACGACACCATTTTTTGGTCGTTGTTCTCAAAAAAAACTTGATTACTAATTTATTCTTTAATTGAACTACGTGGAATTTTATCCTTTCCATATAGGTTGGGTACGTAGGCAACCTCCCAAGGTTCAATCCCAAAACCAATATCTTCACATCGGTTCACCTCCGTCTCATAAAATGTTGATTTGTGAAACCGTCCCCAGAACCAATATTTTTTTACATTGGTTCACCTTTTTCCTTGCTATATGACGTTAAACTGTACATCACTTTAGTCCGGTATGAAAATAAACTAAAACAATCTTAGATACCATCATGTGAGAGGGAATCCTTATTTACATTGATCCTCAATCATGTTATATTCAAAAGACTACGTTCATACATGGAAATGCCTGAACCTTTTATCTTGGGTCAAACCATCATTGGACTAAAGTCCCCTTTCACCCTTCATATGTACGAACCAAATCTGTAGAGAGGGTATTTCAAGAACTATGTGCGTCTTGATTCCCATCCTTATGAGATATGTAGGAATGTTCGAGTATCCCTTGAATCTAGCCCCAAGTCTTTGGGCCTAACCCCAAATTCCACTTGCAGTCCCCTAGCTGAAAAGTCCCTGTGAAAAGACACACGGTGTATTCATTATTATGGTCCAAGATATATGACCCTAAAATAATATTTCCTACACTTTCTTCCCACATGATGTAAAACTATTTTTCAAGAACTAGGTATGGATTTATTTCCATCCTTATGGGATACGTAGTGAAGTCCAACATTTCAATTCCGGACCCAGCCGCAACATGATTATGGTTAGCATTGATCTATGTATCTCTTTCACGCATTGGAAAATACTAATTTTCATGTGTCATACTCCTAACCTTAAATAATTCCAGATCTCCATAACCTTTTTCTTGACTTCTGGTCACAAAATGTCCAATTTATGAGAGTTCTTTTTCTTGACTATGCAGTACGTGCCCTTTGGCAGCCTTGCATAAACAGTCTACATAACCAACTTGCCAGCCAAAAGATGGTATTATTTGACTATGCAGCCAATTCCCTTAGGATTCCCTTCATAATTCAACCCCCTAACGGGTTTGTTAAATAATGGTAACATCATTCTTAGGAAGAAAACCTCTTTTTCCATTATTGGTATTATCGAAAATATGTAAGGATTCGTAGAAAATAGACATCCTTAAAATATTTGTCTCGTGTTCTTTTTCATGATCTGAAAGTATTCAAGTCTATGGTTTATATTTACCTTCCCTACGCTGGGGTTAGACCTTCATAGGAGTAACATTTATCTAGTTCTTAGACGAACTTGTTTGGAAATATATTCTCCATATTCAAGTACCTCTCTCCATACAAGAAACTATATGCTTTGGAAAATTTGAATCTCCATAAACTTCCATTGGCATTTTAGCAGTAGAAAATTAAATTTCTGAGAGTTCTTTTTCCTGACTATGTAGCACGTGCCCTTAGGCGGCCTTGCATAAGTAGTCTACATAACAGACCTATCATCCAATAGATGCTATTATTTGACTATGCAGCCAATGCCCTTAAGCGGCCCTGCATAATTCAACCCCCTAACGTGTTTGTTATATAGTGGTAACTTCATTCTTGTAGAATACATCTTCTAATTCCTTTTATCCCTTTTCATGTCATTCCTCAGATTCAAAATTTCATAACTCATAGTTTACATTTTCTTACCTCATAATTGAGTGTGGTAATATGTTTTCAGATAAATGTTCAAGTAATTGAGTCAATTTTAATCCATTCAGTCAAAGCTATTTCGAACTTAAACATTAGCCTTTTTATGTCTGACGTGCATGAATTTAAACTTCCCACAAAAGACAAGGTACTCTAATTAAAAGTCAAGTCCCAGCTCACTAAAAATACATTTTTTATGATTTTAGGTAATATTGAGAAATTAAAAGATTCAAAGTTTGTAGGGTTATTTATAATAATCCTAGAAAAAATCAAACTATTCTTACTGGGCCCATTGGCTTAGAAAAAATTTAAACCAGGTAGAAAAAGTAATCATGAACAAATGATTGAAGATGAAAGTGTTTTTCATTTGATGTACAAATGTTAGATGGACATCCATAGACTAGAGACTCTTCTCTTTTCCAATAATTAAAAAAGGCTGTCAACATAAATTCTAATTTGATTTACAGCATACCGAGCTTCATCGGCATCCACTTAAATATCATGCACTCGACCAACATCAATCTTTTCAGCTTGATGGAGTGCTTTCATGCCATCTTCAATGGCTTTCATACCGTTCGTCTGAGCTCCTTCCAGTGAATTATTAAGTTGGTCAAGTTCCCCAGTAACAACATCTATCTATTGCTGAAGGTGTATCTGTTGGACAACTTTTTCCTTCATCTTATGCTTCAGCTCCATCAACCAGGTAGCATGATCAGCCTCAGCTCGGGATACCGTGGCCTCAAATTCATCAATATTGGCTGACAGCCTTACTCTGGTCAAATCTTGATGGTACTTCTGCTCCTGCTCCCTTCTTAATATGAAATTTTTTACCACGCCATGGATCTTTTGATATCCAAAACCGCCATGTCCCAACATGACGAACATGGATGACAGTCGGGGAATCTTTGATGATAGCTCTTCTAAAGGCACTTCAGATATGATCTTCTATATGTTCTTCCATACCTTGCGTCCTGAATATTGGAGCACCTTTTGTATCTCCGAGTCTGATTCGGCATCACTGTCACAGGGGGGAATATAATTCGGGATTAATGCACTTAGAGAAGTGACCTGTTCTGCTCCTTCCCCCCCAGACCCATGTTATTTCACTTTCTATTCCCGTTGGGGTGGAGGATGAAGCGTCACCTCCTGATCTAGCCACTGAAAATGATGGCCCTGCATTATCAATTGAAAGCTTTGGTTAGTTTCAAATGATAAAAAAAGTTAATTGGATGTGTTGAAAATTAATTATAGTCACTAATATTGTTATCCCTTACCCAACAGTAGATCAAAAACTTGAGAAGGATCCTCCCCATATTTCATAGCTTCAACAGGATTTTCAGGACGACTTTCAGGAAGCTCTTCCAGGTTAAGCTCCACTTGAGCTAATTTCTCTAAAATAGTAGGGTTTTTTGTACCCCCTTCAGGCATTGACAGTTCAGCAGCTTTCTCTGGTAGAATTGAACATCTCAACTGTTCATGATCAGAGATGTAATAAATAGTTATTTTTAACAGGACGAAGGATAACAATCACGTCCATAATCGTCTAAATTACATGGTAATTTAACATGATCTAAAAAATCTTCAAAATATGCACCAAGTTCCATCATTTCATCCAATGTTATCTCAGAATCCTGGTTAATATCAACAGTGGGAGCCTTCGATATGTCTTCTTGGTGACCTTCATCCTGCAGCCTCTGACCCTGGACAACTTCTTTAGTTAAAATTGCGGCATCTATTGCAATGGCCTCCAAAAGCTCTAGTGTAGGGGTTGAACCTAAAGTATCACATAATGGAAGTTAGTCAATGTTTCATTCGACATTTTATGAAGCATTTTTAACTTACCAGAAGCAGGCTCTTCTCTTCTTGCAACAGTAGTAGGAGGGATACTGGGAACATACATTGGATCTTCTCCAGGAGCAGCCAAGTCAGCCTGAACTTGTGATTGTTCACCAGTACCCTCCATGGTCCTCAATGGAGGTTCAGTACTCTCCCTCAGAGGGGAAACTGAAGAAGCCCCTACAATCCCAAAAAGTATGAGCAACATTTTCATGGGTTAAGACTCATGATTATCCGAAGGACTTACCACTACTGATTAAGTATTTAGTTGTAGACTTCTTCCTTCGATGCCTTTGTCTCTTTGGTTTTTGGGAGTGTCGACAGTCTCATTTACAGGTACATGAATTGGAGAATGGAAATCCATGTCCAACTCCTCATCCATGGCTTTCTGGCCTGGAGATATCTCACCCGACTTTCGAGGAGATTCATTAGCCCCAATGGTAGTACCACCAGGGCTATACTATGGTGAAGGAACCTCAGCAGTTCCTTTCATTTCATGCTGTAGGATGAGGGGAATAATTTCCTTGAGTAACAAAGCTTTAACTAAAATCAAGTTACACAGAAAATAAGGAAAGAGACATACATCTTCAAGAGCCACATAATTGTGCCACTCCTCATCTCAGGAAGCACCAATCCCCTTAGTGGTACCACAATCTATCATTTACTTTACCTTCTTTGTGATAGGAATGGAATCATCAGTGGAATATATGAGCATTTCCAGCTCTCTGATGTAAGCCCGCACTTAATCTGGGTTATCCTTGTAATGGATATCTGTAAAGGCCAGAAAATTCCCTATCCCAGGTAGGTGTAGCCCCTCGCAAAAATCCAGCCAGGCAGTTTCAGCACCGCAGTATAAACTCCACCATGTCTGGACAGCCTTTGGTCACAGATATTCAGTATGTATACTAGAAGGCTGCGAGGTAGGTCTTACAATCATGGAATTCAGCTTCTTCTTAGCTCCTGCAACTACAGATAGAGAATAAGAAAATAATAATTTTTTCTCTATAAAGTAATGGTGATTAAATTTCCCCAATGAATTAACTCACTATGAGTCGATGGGGTTGGTATATTGATTCTGATAGGGGGATTATATCTGGAACGTGGCCTCTTTTCTTCATGTTGTGCCTCATCATCCCCATCTTGTGAATCTGACGAGTCAACCCTAGGTGAAGAACCCTGTGAATCAGCTCCGAGTGGTGTAGAAGAATCACCTTCTAGATGAAGGGTTTCTTTCTCTACGGTTCATTTCCTTGTCCACACCTGATAACCCGGGAGATTCAACACCCCTCTAGGGTATGATGCTCTCCAGTTATCGGCATACCATGTAGTTAAGTTACACGATGCTTTATCAACTGGTAGATCAAACACTACCCCGGTCTTCTCCCTAGATGTCAGCAACCACAGTTGTCGGGCAACCATCGGATGTTGCTCTGACCTGACATGCACAGGGGGAGATACAACAGTCTGCTGCAAACACTTGAATTGACGTGAAAATCTGTATAGTGCATAGGCCTCGCATATAATCTCTTTGTCAATACTGGTGGCCAGAACACCATCTTTGCAGGACAGCATGTATGCCCTCAATTCTAGGCTGGTTGTTCCATCATCAACAAACCGCCCGGTTGGCGGATTTCCATAAGGAAAGAAATAGAATTCATTATACATGATCAGCCTCACCTTCATGGCATAGGAATTGAGAGCTAGAGGAGCAATTCTAGAGAATTCTAACACTGATGGGTTGAAAGAACTTCTGGGGATCTGTACTCTGTTCTGTACATTATATGTTCTGAAGTGAGTGGCGATCCATCCCCACAAAACTTGGAATGGTCCCATTATTCTCAGAGGAGACTTACACATGAATACATGGAGTAAGATCCTGTGAATCTTTGCTAAAATGGGGGTATCCAACCCAACCATTTTCCACTCAACCAACATGGCTGCAACAACGAAGGTCCCTAGCGTGATGCCTCCCTTCGATATCCTTACTGGAAAAAGATAAAAACTGAGCCACAAGGCCAAGAATCCCACCATACGAGTCTTTTTTTGTATTCTTTGATTCACTATGTATCCCCACTTGCCAAATTCTTCAGCTTCTATAGTCGGCCAGAATGTTCCAGGAGCACCCCTCTTCTCTGTTTTGGGGCAGGTGGCAGGACGAGTACAGCTGGGCCCCTTCTCCTTGGGCCCCTTCCCCTTCGATCCCTTCTCCTTTGGCTCCTTCTCACTCTTCTCTATAAGAAATGTATTAATCCACCCCTCTGAATGAATATCCTTTCTAGAATGAGTTAGGGAAGTATTTGAACTCCTGAGCTTGTGGAAGATTTTAAATAATTCCCAAGCTAAAGCCGGAGTCTTCTCTGAATCATTCCATGTTGCCTTGGGGGGAAGAATTCATCATATATATCACCCAAAATTAGATCCCCTGAGATCTTGTGGACATACCATAGATTGATTCCTACTTATCCATGAGTCAAATGCAAAGAATTGGTTTCTGGGCTCTAATTGCTGAGTATCTATGGCACAAAGTCATCATTCTTGTACACATATGTTTTCCCAAACCAGACAACTTCATATATTGTGGATCCTTTCAAATCCTCAACAAAATCTATGCAGTTTTGTCACACCGAGTATTCCCACATCCAAGTTGGCTTCGCACCTCCTCCAGGACGAGAGTCCCAACTCTTCTTCCAGCCTTTAGATTGATCCATCTGAGAGTTTCGGAAAATTGAAGGATAACAATGTGGTTGCATCTCTGGCTTGTGAGGTTTCAGATCTAAGGTACATGGGCTATAATGAATTATGTAGGTCTTCTCCACTGTTCCGGTATTTATAAATGCTCCTCCACTTGAGATATTTGCTGAAGAAAAATTGGATTAATTATGAAACCAAGAATTTGGTAGATAGTTCTTTGCCTCTAGAATGGTGACTTCTCGCAGATGACCATAGCCATACAAAGGCAGATAAATACTCTGCAGGAAGTCCAGATGAAACTTATTAAGGTACTTGGACTAATCTGGAAGAGTTCTGTCACAGATAGTATAATAATCAAGGCCAATGATGCCCATCATATCATCAATTATCTTGCTAGAAAGTTCATCAGCTGTTCCGATTCTCCTGGGAGCCATTTAATCTTCACAGAGGTTGAATAATTATCTTTTAAGTAAGTTTATTTTTCATAAAATTTTGAAGAAAAGTGAAAAAATGGATAAGGCATTAAGGCGCGCATGTCTAATTTTGGCATGAAAGTATAGTTGTGTCGTGCAAGTTTTTGGCGGTCAAGTATCACCGCGTAGGTCAAAATAACTCTACAGAAGCGTGACACAAAGAAATAGCGGAAAGCTAGTAACTTGCGTGACTAAGGCAACTTGCATGGCGAGAGCTCGAAAGTATTTAAAGTCAGGTGCTTTGGGTGAGAATGAAGCCATATTTATAGGCAAGGACGCAACCCTACGCACCGAAGACAGCACACCGAAGCCTGAGTGACGCCATCTACGCGCTCAACACTTGTGTGACGCATGTTCCTTGGTTTTCTTCTTTACCTCAGAGTCACGTCCTCATTTCTTTAGGATCCAAATATGAGAGTGGACTTTTGTTGACTCTCCTTTCCGCCACAAAGTCGAATGACTGAAAAAAAGAAATACCATAGTCCAATGGGATTCATCCTTTAAAGAAACATCAAAAATTGACAAAGGCATGAAGAATGATTTCTTCCCACTTGGGCCACGCAAGTTTCATCATGGTCACACAAGTAAACTTGCGCGCCACATAGTGGTCGTGAAGGTGAATTGCATGCCCTCTTTGATTTTCGCCGAAGGTATTCCTTGTCTAAGAAATACCCCTTGTGGGACACCAATTTGAAGACAAAAAAATTCCAAAACTCATATTCGAGCTCCCGACGCCCTAGTCTCTTCTGGAAGCCTTCCGAACACTTCTAAGGTAATTTCTTACCTAGAATGGAAGCTCTTAACAAGGGAAACAAGGCCTGAGTTTTGAAACTCATCAACACTTGCGCCCCTAAGTGGCCAACCCTTAAGGGGAATGGCCACATGTGCGCGCCGCCTTATCCCTGTAATAAAACTTGTGTGCCACTCTTTTGGAAGCCTTTAGGGATAATACTAAGGGCTTGAGTGAAGTATCGCCCAAGTATTACCCTAAGGGTTGACTATCGCGCAAGTACCCATGTGTCGTGCAAGTATACTTGCGTGACCAGGACTTGTGCGCCCATGCATGGCTTACACACCTCTCTCTTTTGGGGTGCCCCTCCGGCCTATTTACATGCTTTCATCAAATCCACCCATCCTTTTCAAAATTTTGCCTTCAGAAACTTCTTCAAAACCATTTAGGGCGTGGTTCCTTTGTTGTCTTCCTTATCTGAAAGGAGTTCTATGGAACATTTCTCAAAACCTAGTGATTTACATATATTTATGTCACTAAGGTTAGAGATTTCATTCATTCAACCTCAACATTTAAAGATGAGATGATATTTAACCTAGGACTCCTTCTCAGAATTTAGTCCCAATCTCAAAATCCCAAATATGGACATCCTCTTTAGGATTAATACCCAAATCCCCTAACCTGGGTCTCTTTTTCAAGAGTAAGCCCCAGTCTTCAAGTTCCCTTAATTTTGGGAATCCTCTTCAGGAGTAAGCCCCAACCATAATTCTTTTAATATGGGCATCCTCTTTAGGAGTAAGCCCCAATTTCCCAAAATCCAAATTCCCTTAACCTGGGCTTCCTTTTCAGGAGTAAGCCCTAGTCTTCAAGTTCCCTTAATTTGGGGAATCCTCCTTCGGAGTAAGCCCCAACCATAATTCTTTTAATATGGGCTTCCTCTTTAGTAGTATGCTCAAAGTTCACAAAATCCAAATTCCCTTAACCTAGTCTTCCTTTTCAGGAGTAAGCCCCAGTCATAATTACCTTTAACCTGGGCCTCTTCTTTACGAGTAAGACCTAGTTATAATTTCTCTTAACGAGTCTTAATTTACTTTTTGTTTGGGCTTCTTTCTTCGGAGTAAAACCCAATCATATGTCCTCTCTAATTTGGGCATCCTTCTCAGGATTAAGTCCTATGTTAGGTATCCAAATCTCCATAAAGAACATATACCTTTATGGAACTTGTTCCCGGGTTTCTTCCCTGAAGTAAATCTTAATCTTAATCTATCTAGACAGTCATACATATATAAGCCTCATATCATTTCTTATAATTGTATCTTTCAGGGAACAATTGTCTGGTTTTACCAATACCTCTTGTTTCTCACACCGAGCATGACTCACGTGAGCTTGGAGTGTAAAAGTAATTATGACATCTTTCTTTGAGTCATCAATCAATCATAAACCTCATACTTCTTTACTCAAACTACATGGGTTCTGATTCCTTTTCTAAAACAAATGAAACCTAGGTAGCCCATCTGTGGGAACAATCCCAAATTTGAAATAATCAATGTCCTTCTGAATGAAAAAAACTTCAAGTGCCCCACTGAGTCGCTTTAAAACCAGTATGGTTATCATAATGACCAAGAGATTTCTATATACTGTGTCTAAGGATAACATTGACTATGAATCTCTAACAAATAAAGATGTTTCTCTATCAATGAAGAACCTCAAATACATATAAAAGATTCTCTAAATATCATTCATACTAATTATTGATTTTCAGATCTAAGGGAAAGCTCATTTTCATACTTGGTAATTTAATAATTATTCACTAACATAACTTAAATCTATAAAGAGAGTCCTGAAGTAGACAATAATTCCCCTAAAAAAGGTGAGATGAGTCCGACCTCCCATCTTCTCGACCAATGAAAATTCTTAAGCCTCATCGGTTCACAACTAATGAGCACCTAACAATTGAAAGTTGGTCCAAATGTATATGGAATCAGTGGATGTTTCCGGTTCTACGAAAAAACCTGTTAGAAACCTCTTGGAATGTTTGAACCTTAAATCAATGAGGTCATTCCCATTTCCAGAGGAAACAACTGCCAAATCCAATACCAACCTCTCATGAAAAAAATCATTACCCTATGCATTGGATCATTATATGGGTTCAGTTATCATAACATGTACATGAATATGTGTTTCAAATAAATAAATAAATAATAAGGAATAATCAAAAGGGTTTCCCATTGAATGAAATAGGTTTTTAACCATTTCACAAGGAATATACAATAGGATTATTAAAATTGAATTTATTAATGAAAAAATCATATCATTCATGGAAATTTAATATATATAAAAACAATGGATCATTAATAATTATGTAAATATATAGTAAAAATATAAAATGTGTGTTTACGTATCATTATAAATGAGTCTGTTTTGGTAGAGTTTTAGGGAAAAAATCAATATTTATTAAATTAATAAATGTATAATTATTATCATATAATTTGAAATGATATAAAATACTCTTTCCTGATAAAATGAGTTATTATGGAAAATATGGGCGTATCAATATATTATATAGAGTATATTTGAAAACAAATTTGAAATTGAGATTTTCCCTTTAATCGGGTTTGCTTATCAAGAGGAATTGATAAGTGAACCTTTTAAAACATGTATTTACTCATAAAAGAAAGATGAATTGATCTAGATATACATGTTTGGAACATTTATACTCAATATAAGATAATTATAAAAGAATAATGAAAATATTAATTGAGTAAAATAGGGATAAAATGCAATGCATAAGAAATATGGAGGTTTAGAGAGAACTCTTACCTTATGTCTGAATGTGTTTTTTACTTGAACATAATATCCCAGATAATAAAATTAGATTAATTAATTAATTGATTGAGAGACTCTCCCACATATATTTTATTTATTATAATTTTTTATTCCTTTTTGGGAATTATTATGAGTTATAATGTTTAATTTCATTGTTTCGTGTGTGTTCATTTCATGGTTTCATGGTCTGTTCACATATATATAATTTTGTATGTTCATTAAAAATGGAAATAAAACAACACAAGTAAAATGAAATGATATTAATGCACATAAATAAGCATTAATGGTTCGATATATATATTTTTTGACATCAGGATGTTTCATTTGATAAAACATTAATGATAATTGTTTAGTTTATTATGGGGTTTTTTCCAATCATTAGGAACTAGTATAGTTGTATTTAATTTTATGTCTATATATTGGTTACAAAACATGAAATAAGTAATAATATACACATTATAGATTGATTTAAAAAGAATAATACTTTTATGACCATCCTTAATGGTGGTAATGGAGAACGAAAAATCATTATCAATGGAGACGGATAACCGCTATAATTTTGAAAATGGTTTTGTTTCCTTGAATAAGAGGAGATGAAAAAATGAGTATATATAATATATTTAATTATAAATATAATATTCCTTTATATAATTAAAACTAGAGTTATTATTCTTTTTTTGATGAAGGAGTTGATGATAATGTAGAATTAGGAATGAAATTAAAAGATATAATTTGAGAAACTCATCTCTTAAATAACACGTCCATAAACAAACACTTACGGAACATGGAAATGGTCTTTTGGAAAGGCCAACAACACTTATATGTGTGGATAGTGGGTAGGATATGATTTGGAAGTGATATGGATAGCTTTAAGGATTATAAGGTGTGAGAAGAAGGTGTGTCAAGGGATGGTATTTATAAGAGGATGAGTGGGGTGTTTTTGTTTATTATATTTCTTATCTAATTATTTGGGATCCATAACACCAATAATGTTGATTCTGGTAATTATATATAGTATGAGTTCTTATATAATGAATGACTAAAAACATAAAGTATCAGGATTATAATATTAAATACTAAAAATTACCGTATTTCACTATTTTAGAAAAATCAATTATTTTATAAAAAAATAATCCTAACCATACTTTCTATGATTAGATTTTAAAAAATATAAACTATTTTATTAAAATAATTTTCTAAGTATGAAAATTTTAATTTTTAATTAAAGACATCATTTGTTTGAAGAATACCGATTTTAGTACTATAATTGATTTTATGACCCAATGAAAAATAAATTATGATATCCTAAACTTATGTAATAATTTTAATAAAAAATTATATTAATTTATGAGTATTTTATATTGATTTTTTTCTTTTAAATTATTATATTCATTATAAAGATGAAAATAAAAAATTTAATTTTAACAAAATATATGATCATTATTTATCATTTTTAAAACATTTATTTAGTTTTCACATGATATAAATATAACATATTTTCATTTTATATTATACCTATAGATAATTTTAAATTTACATAGGTGAGGATACTATTCTAAAATTCATATTTCTATTCCTTATGGTCTCATTATTAATACAATAGTGTGGTTAATATTCCAATGCTAAGATTTATAATGGTCATACAAGATCTTTACATCATATATATAACATTCATTCCATTAATTCATTAGTCACATATATGGTCTATTAAGGGTTATATAAACATTCATATTCAAAATTAATACTGTATTATTAACATTATGTTTTATTTCTAGAGCTTATTTTGTGAGTGCCATCATTCTGGTGGATCGAACATATCTAAATTATCCTTTCCCCATTACATTGTTTTATATTTATTTTTCCACTAAAATATTTATATTTATGATTGGCCTATTTTATAAATAATGTATCATTATACATTTATGAGAAAAATATTTCATTGATACCATTATGTGATACTTTTTCATGACACAATTATAAGAAGTGAAATTACATTGATAAAATGTATTATCATTACATAAAGGGGAGTACTTGGTTCTCTTTCTAGTATCCTTTGTTTCAAAATTAGTTGTGAATGTAAGGGATGTCTGGAAATATTATTCAAAAAGTATGTCAATGAGGTCAAAACACAATAGTGGGGAGACCATTTGGGGATATATTCTTTGTGGGAGATCTATAATGGAATTTAGATATCAGATTTTTGTACCTCCATGTTATCATTAATAACATCTAAAATCATACCACTATTCAAAATATTCTATTCACCCTATAATCCCAAAAAAGATCAAAGTGTCTAGAAAAAAATTGGTGGGTTTCAATGAAGATAAATGTGGATGAGTTGTCTCGAGATACATCAACTATCATCATTTATTTGTATATCACCATTGGTTAGCTTGAATATTGCATTCATTACTGATTCTCACATTTAATGATAGAAAATAGCTATGGAATTTGTGACAAGTCTTCCAATTTTTTTTTGGAAACATGATTCCATATGGGTGATTGTGGATTGAAGGATGAAGTTATCCCACATTATCCCTATTTTTGAATCCAAGATGATGGATGATTTATCCAAACAATTCATTTAAATTTTTTAAAGATTTAGGGGGTTCTAATATTGATAGTTTCAGATTATGACCCCAGATTGACATCACAGTTTTGGAATTCATTACTACAATCCACTAGAAATTATTTGACCATGAGTACAACTTATCGTCCTCAAATGGATGGTCAAAATGAGAGGATGATCCAAATCATGGAATATATGTTTATTGATTGGGTGATGAATTTTTGTGACTCATGGGAAGTGAATATAATATTAGTGAAGTTTTAATAAAATAATAGTCATGAGGAATCCATACATATAGCTTCTTTTAAATAATTATATATACATCATTTTCATTATAATTTTTTTGGTGGAATATGTTGAGACTTCACTAATCTAAAAATAAATTATAAATTTGAAAATGGAGAAGATTTAGATAATCATAAAGGGAATGATGATGTCTTATAGTCATCATAAATCATATGTGGAACACTATTGTTGACCATTGTCATTTATGGTAGCCAATTATAGTTTCTTGAGAATCTCTGTAATGATTATACATCATTATTTTCATATGAAATGAAAAATTTCACCATAGAACATCATTCCTTTTTAGATAAATTAATGAGTTTGAGATATAGATTATGGATTGGTTTTACTACAAAGGTTTAGTTCAGTGTATAATGTGTTTCATTTGTCTAGATTATAAGAGTACTAGACTAGTACTAAACCCATGATTTTGTGGGACACTGTTTATCTTGAAACATATTATATTTTGACTCATATGTGGATACATATTGTATATAGGAATGAGAATATTATATGTGAGAAAATAATTAATTTGGTATGAGTTTTATTGAATCAAGGTCAGAATCGAGAAGAGATATGGCAATGTGAAAATTTAATGTTAAAGTAATGAAACAAAATCATTCAAAGAACCACCAGAATCTTTCTGTATAGAGATTAATGATCCAATGGTGAAGTGAAATTATTAGCCTAGGTTCCAGGAAAATTTCCACTTTATTATCTTATTTATTCTTATAGAATCCTTAGGTAAATTTTTGGATATTTTAAAGAGGTTTTTGAGTATTTTGTAACTGTTTTGGAGGTGAATTATTTGAGTATGATGATGAGAATCTATGTTAAATCTCCAAGAATCCATGAAAACATTTTTGAGTGTCACTGGGTAGATTCATAGTTTCACATGATTTGAACAAACCCTATTAGTGCCTTGGAAAATCCATGAAAAGTGAAACGTAGAAAAAAATAGTTAGTTCATCTTTTATCTCAACATAGGATCCAAATATCCGAGGTATTGGATTGAGGTAGCAACACCACTTTTTGGAACATGGTTTTGAAAACAGTAAAACCTAATCATGAAACATTTGTTTATTAATTTGAAAAAATAATTTTAACTTAGTTCAAAGCTTCAAAACCCCCATTCCTACTATATCCTTATGATTTTTCCTAATCACCCTAATGATATTTTGTTGAATTACATTGATCCTTAGTGATATTATGTTGAATAAAAGTGATTACAATTTATATATTCTTCGATAAGTCATGTTTCTATCTCTCTCCTCAAATCCTATCATTTTCACTCAAATGGAATATGAAATCTATTATTTCATGGATATATATAAATTAAAATTTTATGAACAAGATGGGATAATATTGTATCTATTGAAGTAATGAAGATCCAATATTAGATCTAGATAACCATAGTACTGTTCTTCATTTTCATCATTTACTAAGAGTTAGTTTTCTTCTCACACAACTATAATTTTTCTAGAACATTATGGATTAGTTTTGGTTATTTTTTTAGATTTGAAAAGTAACTATTTGTGTGATTTTTTAATAAAATAATTATTTTATGTACCATTGGATTTTTTTTAAAATTGGATAGTTTTTATAAAACCATTGGTGCACATAATTTTAAAATCATTTAATTGAAATTAGAAATGTTTTTAATGCATAAAATATTATTAGTGAAATTATTAAAAGAAAGTGTTTTTATATGAATGGTTTTAGCATTGAACTTGGTATAATTGGATTTTTGGGAGTTTTTGGGGATGGGATATAGTCATAAAGCACCATCTTTAAAAGTGGGATGGAGGAAGGTCTTGAAGTAACAACGTAAATGTGAAAAAGAAAGCATGACTGTGTATTTTGGTTATTTGTGTGTGGGTGTGGAGATTAATATGATTTTTTTAAAGAAATTCTTATATGATTTTTTTGTTTATTTCACATGATTATCCATTTTTGTCTCTTATAACCCATTTAAGTATTTTAAAATTCTATATATTAAATGTGATAACATGTTATTGTAGTAGTGGTATGAATGGTAAAGTCAATCTTGAAATAGTGTTGAGTTTATACTAACCCCATTCTTGGGAAATTCATTGCATTTACATATGTCATTTATCAGGTTATTGGAAAGGAAAAGGTATTGTACTTACATAATGAGGCATCATGTTATTTTGGTCATGGATGGTGGGTTTAGATCTAAGAACTAGACAGATATGTTCTTTTATTAGTTTTTTTATTTGTTTTCCTTTTTCCCTTATTAGTTTTTTTTTCATGTTTTCATTTCCACTCTATCATTTTTATATAATTAGTTTATTTTGGGTTTGTATTATTTTATAATAAATAATATATCTGTCTCAATGATCACATTATGTGTTGTTAGGTTGTTTTTTTATATGGAAAATCAACCCAAAACAATTCCTCAATCCCTTGGCATTTATTTCTAGGCTTTGGTGATTTTAGGATGGCACTCAAGGCTATTAAAACCCTAATTTCTTCACAAGACAATGGGTGAGGGGTGGGATATTAAAAATTAATTCAAATCATATTACATTTTACACTTTTAAAAAAATTGCATTATTTTCTTATTAACAGAATAAATATAGTGGCAGCATTGTGTATGATCTTTGTTAAATATATTATAACTAAAAATTATAAATAATTTACAATTATAAAAAAATTCATTTATCATTCAAATAACTATTTATAACTCAATATATCGTATGAATATATTTATGTTAAAAATATTATAGTTATTAAAATCATGAGTGTGACATTTTTGGCATTATAGTCATCTAAATATTATAAAGGTCAAAATCAATGAAATATACACTATGTTATCATATTTTTGAAACATGGATGGAAATGGATAAAAAAACTAATTCAATAGGATAAATACATGTGTTAGGGTTATTTTCAATACATAAAATTTAATTTTTATTCCATAATTATCCAATTCAGTCTTACTATGGAAATAGAATTTACGATGATTACTATTTTTGATGTCTAAAAATAAAACAGACCCATTTATGAAATTTCCACCCTTGATTTCAAATATGGAATAAAAATTTAAGGATAAAAAATATAGAATTAGATGAATTTAATTTACTGTTAAATCAAAAAGTCATGATGAAAATTATTCATTCAACAATATCCCCCGTTTAAGTATAAAATTGATTTATACTAAATTCATGTATGAAGGTCATTTAGAAAACACAATTGGATTACTATAAATCAAAATAAACTCATGGAAACTATAAACTAGCATAATACATAATTTAAATTTATAAATAATTTCAAATAAAATATATATTTTCAATAAATATTATTACATTTTCTGTTTATTGAAAATTATAATGTTTAAAAAATTCATCGAAATTCATCATAAGATAATTTTGACATGATAAATTATAAATATTAAAATATTTTTTATTTCATATTAAAATTTTATAATTTAAATTTTTTACATTTAATAAAACCTTACAAGATGGAGTTTAAATATTTTTTTCTTTTTTGATTAAAAATTTAGTTACCGTTTTTATAATTAATATATCTCTATATGAATACTAAATAATGAGAAAATAATTTTTTCTGTCATTTCTTGGGTTGTTAAATTATTCCCCCAATTTTGAAAATATATTCTCAAAATTTTATCCACTTATTAAATACGTGGGGATATCTTTCCCTCATAGGATTTGTAGATTACCATGTTTCTTCTTCAGCCATATGTTTTTCCCAAAAACCATAACCCGGTGAATCACCTTCTTCAAAAACACTTTCCCTCTTTGTTCGAGGATATAAAAACATTTTTCCTCATAAGAAAGGTTATATTCCAACTAAACTAACTTAGGTATCAAAACTTGATATGAATTCCACACATAGTTTCCAAACATTGAGACATTAAATACATTTTTTTACCTAAGATAAACTCAATTGAATGACCACTCTATAGGAAAATGATCCAAATTTATCTTGGATTTCTAATGGTCGAATGAAATGTGGAATTATCTTAACTTTTCTACCAAAAACAATTTCCATGAAGTTATTTTAAGACAAACATGATCAGAAACCATGAAATAATAATATTTCATTTGGTTATCTATATATGTTTTCTATATATTACGTGTCATCCTCATATTTTTCTAAATCATTATGAAATTATCAACCATTTACTCTACAAGATCAGGACAAATCAAATTCATTTCCCCCACATTATCCAAAAATGATGGAGTCTGAAACTACATTACATATAATGCTTAAAAATATCTATATAATAGAATAAAAAATTATTATTATAAAAGAACTCATATAATGAAATATGTTGATTCCAAATTCCATGGAAATCCATTGTACAAGCCCGAATCTAGTTCTCCAAGGTATGAACTTGTTTCTCACACTGTTCATCATATTGATAATTGAATGCTTTACTAAAATTTTATTTAGTACACAATGAATTTTGATTTCCTTTATAAAAATGTTAAGTGGATACGAGATTAATATTAGATACAATAGGTAGATGAATTCCTTATAAACTAACTATATCCTTGAGGTTAACCAATAAGGTTAATCTAATGGTATAATATCTTGAATGGTATGGAAATGCATAGATTTTATAATCGTTCAACATTAATATAAATTTAATCTATACCTCAAGATGAATTTGGTAATCCCACATTTAAATCCACAAATATATTTTCCTATTTCCACTCTAACAATGGAAGATGTTAATACATACCTATAGTTAATTAATTTACTATTTCAACTATTATAAATGTAAACATATCATGGAAATGATAACAATATCTATTTTCATTCCATAAAAATAGTAATACATGTGAGGACCCTTACATAATTGTGGTGCCATGGTGAAAAAAATGGGTAACTATCGGCTTCACTGAAAAATTAATTCTTCAAATGAAAATCTTAAATATTTTACCATATATTTAAAACATTATTCATCAAAATTAAATTTTTGAAACGAAATCTTCTTAATAGATGTTAATTTTTTCTCAAACTATTATCCTCCTTACGAGTTTTCTAAATCCCTCCTTATAGAGATGATTATACAGACACCTGAAATGAAGTAGAGGAATTTCCTACATCACTAAATTCTATGAAAACATTCATCAAATTGTTAACAAAAGGGTCATGTTTTAAACATGATATGTTTAATGTATCATTATATTTACAAATCAAATCATTGACTACTTTGTTTTATTTACCAATATGATAAATAATAATGCATTCATAATTAATAATCAGTTCTATCGATCTTCTATACCATATGATCAAATATTTCTGAGTGAATACATACCCGGATGATTTAAGATCATTTTATATTAGACCCATTAATTTATATAATTTATTCCGACATAATTATAAAGTAAAAACCATAGCATTGAATTCTATATCATTTGTAGTATAATTTTCTTCATAATGATTCAATTTCTATGATGCATAAGAAATTACCTGGTCATTCTGCATCAGAACACAACCAAGTACCTTAGATGAAGAATTATTATAGATGAAAAAATCAGTATTTGTTGATAGATGGACTAAAACTAAATCATTCAACAAGATTACATTTTGTTCGAGGAAAAAATTATCACATTCTTTTGTCCAGATGAATTTAAATCCACTTCGAGTTTACTTAGTTAACATGAAAGATAATAGGGGATTTTTTTCAAAAAAAAATACTAGTTATTACCAACTAAATAAAGAAATATGCAACTATGTATGACCTTTTTAGATCTTATAAATTATTAATTTGTTTTTTAACAGGTTAAATAAATAATCCATCTTAAGAAAATTTATACACAAGGAAAGAAAGTTATTACATGAAAAAATTGAAAATAATAAATTTTCCATACAACTTAAGGAATTTTAATGTTTATAAAAAAATAAATAACTCTATATGATGATCCTCATGAATATTATAATATACCAATATTTCATTAATAAACGCAACCATAAAATTATCCATGATTTCATAGAAAAATATATTCACAAGGTCCATAATTATTTCTAGTGTATAAGACAAACAATATGAATAACCGAAAATTAATAATGATCATATCTATTCTAACAAAAAAGTTTTGAATATATTCTTTCCTTACATTCAACTGATGGTACCCTGAACTGAGATGAATTTTTTAATAGTCTTTCATTATATACAGTTGTTCACACAAATATTCAATATGTCTCAAATGGAACTTGTTTATAATAGTGATATTATTCAAAGCTATATAATCAATGAAAAGTATGATTGAAATATCATTATTTTTAATAAATTTAATTGGGGAACCCCATTGTGAAATGATAATATTAATGAAAACTTTATATTTAAACACCTACAATTCGTTTTTAAATTATTAAAGTTATACATGAGATATTTGATAGAGGGATTCATAAATTGGTTTAGTATCAGGTACTAAGTAAATAATAAATGTAACATCCCCATCCGAAATAAAACATTGATCTTCATTAGAAAAATCATACATATATTAATTAATTATTGGAACATCAATAATTTGAACTATATCATTATTTTTAAAAATAGGAGTTAGGTATCTTTCATAGCTATCCATAATCATTTTCTCTGCTTCTTTATAGTGTATATGTTTAATGACCCTAACCCATGTATCCCAGTGTTGGTACCTTACATTGTTATATTGGAATAGATACTAGGTTTCATATAACATAGGTACATATAGATTAATAGTATTAGTAAACTTGATACATATTTGAAAATAAAATTATAATTTGGAAATATAATTAAAAATTTATTCTCTTTGAGAACACCATTACTCCCCTTATTATAACCCTTCATATCAATCATTGTAATCTTATTATAAACATGGAGAAAAATAAAACATAATAATGGGGTGAGATCAAATTCTCATTAAGGGATAATAACATTATAAGAAATAATGAATCAATGATAACAAACAACACAAAAAGGAAAATAACTGAAAATAAATACTAATTAATCAAAAAACATATAATGAAATTCATCCATGAGTTTTTCATAGAGATAATTCTAAAGATAATGATGAATGAATAATGGAATAAAATAACACTTATTATTGGACATCATTTATATAGAACAAGAACCACTAACTTCAAGAACATTAAAAAAATAATTTAGTCTATATGTAAAAACCCATTTATTTTTGCCAATAGTTTTGTCTCATGAGGGCTGTTGATGCATCTAGGGGATATATAATGTCAGGACCCACCTATCTCTGCATGTCCAAAGTATTCTTCATATATCGAATAAATGATTTAAAAATATATGTTTAAATCAGAGTGTAACATACCACATTGAATGATTTTAATACAATGAAGACAATGAGATTTAAGATATGATATATTAAAGAGTCTGTATAGACACCTCATAAAATAAGGTCAGTATATAATATCAAAATATATCTCATTGAAAAGAGATCAAGGAAAATTACTTTAGAAATGAATCAATTATGTGTATTGACTTTAAATTCACACAAAGTAAGTGAAAATATAATATGTGATAAAAAATTACATTCACACATAAACATATGAAGACATAATCAATGAAATATATGTTTAACTCAATGAATGAAAATTGAGATTTGAAATATCTTACCACTTGTAATTAGTCGAATCGTATGCCCCATAAAAGTAATAATTATCAAATAAAACATTTAATATCAAGAGGATGATGAGATTTATGAAATTATATATTTATGGAAAATATACATACAACACACATAATAAATAAGTGTCGAATAAGTTTTATATCCCACAAAAGTAAAAGTGAGATGAGAAAATCGTTAACTTACACTTCCCTTTAGTGTAGCATT
Organism: Viscum album; assembly: GCA_963277665.1. Classification (NCBI taxonomy): domain Eukaryota; kingdom Viridiplantae; phylum Streptophyta; class Magnoliopsida; order Santalales; family Viscaceae; genus Viscum; species Viscum album. The sequence goes on along the minus strand of OY728133.1, from coordinate 1,908,224,368 downwards.
ATTTATCCTATTGTATAATGTTTGAAGGAATGTTATAAAATAATTCTATTTCTATATAAAAATTTATAATTAATTATGTTATGATTTTATAAAATCTAATTATCCATGCATTAATAATATGTCATTATTTTTAGGGTTACAAGTCTTTTCAATTCATCATTTCGATGACAATTTTACATGTATAAAATCATAATGTTTCTCTAAAATGGATTTAAAAACCAAAAAGTGAAATTAAGTATTATTAATGAAATTAAAGGAGTATAAATGTTAAAATATATAATTTTAGTTTCTAAAATTATGACGATTCATTAGATAAAATGTTAATAACAAATAAATAGTTTATTTTGGTGGGTTTTAAAAAACATCACAAAATAGTTTCATTTTATCTACTATTATATGTACCTATTGGTTATAAAAAAAGGATAAAAAATAATTTTTAAACTATTATTTAATAATAATAATTTTTTAGGACTAGTCATAAAGGGTGTAATGGAAAATGGACAAAAACATCACTCATGGAGGTGTTAATAGTAATAACTTGGACAATAGTTTTGTTTCTTTAAATAAGAGAAGTTTATAAAAAGGGTGGATATATGATATTATACTAAAAACATGAAAATAAATTCTATCAATTATTTCTTAGTTATCTTTCCTTAATGGAATAAATATATGAGGTGACAGTTTAAGAAGAAAAGGAAATAAGATAGGTGTTTCAATAAAATTACCTCTTTGAAATAACCCCCATAAAGGACCTCTTTAGGGCCATAGATTTAGTATTTTTGTGAGAACACAAGAAATTGTACATGGTATGAGATAATATTTATTTTGAAGACTTATGTGTAGATTAATGGATTTTGTATCGAAATGAGGTGGTGTTTATACTGTTGGAGAGGTGGCATTAAGTGATTAAAACAATGATTGATATATATTTAAAGCCGTCTAGATCATGTTTGTATTAATTTCATAAAATAATATTGTTAATAAATATTTTTTATGATGGTTAGGGTCGATAAAAAAATAAATAAAAAAATAAATTTTTAAATTTTTAGGTACGTTAAGCCTTTTCCATTTATTGTTATCCAAAGTCGCTATTATACCTATACTACAAAGAATATTTTCTTTACCATGGTACTTTTTTATAACTAAAAATAAAATTTCCCATAAATATTAATTTGCACTTTATTAATAAAAATATTTAATCAATTTTAGTTAATTCAATTCATAAAATTAGAAAAAAAATATATTTAAAATTAATCCCATAAATAAAATGAAAAAGAGGGTTTTTAAAGTTAAAAGTTCAAAAGTATGAAATGTTTTTATATCCACTTTCAATTTTAAATTTGTTAAAAGGACTTAAATGTTTTTATTGATTTATATTTTTACAAGATACACCTTAAAAAAATTTATCTATAGAATAAAATTAGGCAAAAAAGAATTTTTTAATTAAAATTCAATATACTTCACTATTCATAAAAAAAATTAAAATTCTTTAAAATCTAACAATATACCATCTTAAGATAATCGTGATATTGAAATATCAAAAAATAATTTTATATTTTTCTATTAAAAATTAGAAAAGAGACAAAATTTAGATTTAAAATTGATTTTTCATCAAAACGTGGAAGAAGTGTCTCTAAAAAATATATAGATTTTTATGGTAAAATTGGATTTATTCATATCTAAAGCCTATTAAACTCATTATATGAATTTAAATTTTTTATTGTGTATATAAAATATATGAAGTGCCCAGATCACTGTGAATCACTGAGAGGGGGAGGGGGTGAATCAGTGATCCTTTAAAATTTTTTACTAATTGATTCTTAATCAATTAAACCTCTATGGCTGGTTAAAGCCTTGATCCACTCTTCTTGTATCTCTCAGCCTTTCCTCGAGTGATGCAGTAAATGTAAAGGCACAGGACACAAGGATTTACAAGGTTCGACACCAAAGGCCTACATCCTTGCCATGTTGGTTATACGCCCCAACATGGTTTCTTCCATTATAATCTGTTAGTATTACAATGGTCGATACAGAGTCCCACTGTATCTCTCCTGAGTCCCACAGGAGGGTCTTTATACTGCGTCCCACAGTGTTACCAGAGTCCCACTGGCCTGCTCCAGAATCCCACTGAAGACTTCTTCTCCCTGAGTCCCACAGGGTCTTCTCCTGGCTCCTCCAGTCACACGAGTAGCTCTTCTTCTCTTTAAGCTTCTTCAAGTATCTTCAGCAGTCTGGGATAAAGACTGCTGGCCTTGCTCTGTACCTCTGATCACTTGTGATGATCAGGTCTTCTCGTCTTGCTCAGGCTTTATCACCTTCTTCTCAGGATGACCTGGATTCTCTCATCAACTACTGAATACTCAGACAACTGATATCTTTATCTTCAGTCTGGTCCAGTCTCACAGTTCAGTTCAACTTCATGCACTGAGTGCATGGAATCTCTGGTTCCTCATGCACTGATTGCATGGCTTCTCAAATCTCTTCAAGATCTTGAAGTCTTGGACTCCTCAAATGCACACAACCAGATTTGGCTTTGTTCACGTGTGCATGTGCATGCATGCATGCATGCACTCCCCTTTCTTTCTTCTTGGTGCAATAAACCCTCAAAGGGTATATTCTCTTTGAGCACACACCTTCTCACTCCTTCACACGTTTAATTCCTTTTGATTACACACACATAAATGTGTGTTATACTTTGTGTGAGTGTCCTTCCTTTTCTTCTTCTAAATGCATACACACTTCTTAGTGCACACACATAGGTTCGGCCTTCTTGTCTCTTTGCACACAAAACTTCTTCACTTTGGCACACACTTGAGCTTGGCCTTCAAACTTGTTAAGCACACATAAATTATATAAATTTTGTCCACATGGGTGCTAGCCTTGGCCTTGTCCTTTCTTTGCACATACTACTTGATGTAGTCTTCCTCTGTATGCACACACTAGGGCCACAACCTTCTCTTGTTCACTTTGCACACAAGGCACTAAGGCCTCGGCCTTCCTCTTTTTTTTCACACACACAAATGTGGTGGCCACACTCCTTTTGCTTCAAACATGCCCACGGCCTTCTTGTTCTTTTTCACTTAGAATGCACACACAAAATGTGTGATCTTCACATTGCACACATGAGATGAAAGTCTCGGCCTTCACTTCTTCTTGCACACACAACCCGTAGGGTTTCTTACTCCACCGAAGCTCCTGCCTTAGTGAAGGAATGCAAGGCTCTTGGGTGGCTTCGCCGCGCAGGGTTCAAAGACCACAAGCGCACAGGGTGCAACACCACTGTGGGCGTGCAAGTGCAATGGCACAAGCAGCCACACAATCACCTCCTTCCGCACAAGTCCATGGGCAGAGAGGGATGCAACCACAAGCGCGCAAGGATGCGGCCACGTGTCTTCCTGTCGCGCAAGGAAGGCGCACAAGGGACTCCCTTTCTTCTTTCGTGCAAGGATTGCACAAAAGGATCCTTCTTCTTGTCACGCAAAGAAGTAGCGCGCAAGGGACTCATGAAGTCAAGGTTTGGATTCGGGCTGCTGCCGCACAAGTGGTGCGCGCAGGGGAGATCTTCGCGAGGCAGAGAGTGCACTCACGGGTCTTCAAAAATTCAGCGTATCAGCAAGCTCAATGAGAGCCTCAGCCTCTCTTTTTATAGGAAGAGGCACCTCGGCCCATCCTCGTCATACAACTCAAATTCCCAAGATTTTCGGATCTTTAAAAATCTTTCCAAATCTTGATTTTTATACTCTGTTTCAACGCGGGTTTCATTTTTATTTTCCTCCTTCACGTGCATGCATTTTCGAACGAATGCATGGCCTCTTTAATACTTGTCTATGCATACCACGAACACACGTGGCCTCAGCACCTTTGGTTTGCCTCGGCCGAACTTCGAATTCTTTCTCGATGCATGCATGTAACATTTTAATGCATGCATGAGTTCGTTATGGCCTAACGATCACAAAGGAGGTCTCGGTTTGCTCGGAGGTGGCCGAGAACTAAAAAACCGTCGTCGAGATGCCTCTGGTTCGAACGGAGGCTGCGGGTGGCATTCCGGCGAGCTCAAGGTTGAGGAGGACTCCTCAACCGTCAGATCCGGAGTCTGAAATACATCAGATGACGGGATTAGATCGCGGCGCGCGACAAATGAGATGAGCGACTGCGATCCAGCAAGCGATCGATCGTGCGGCCAGGATTCGCTCCGTGGAAAAATTCCGCTTCCCACATCGATGCGGCCTCCTATTTTCACGCGGATTATCACCCAAGTGCTCCCTACAGCCTCTCAGTTGAATCCTCTCCCCTCTCGGTGCCACCCCGCACCGAGTTCTTCTGCGGGCGCGCTCTGCGCCCACTCCTGCCCCTCGGGAGCGCGCTATGCGCCCTCATGCACACTGACACTCTTGGGGGTACGCTCCTACGCCCCTGCCCCTGCCGCGCTCCTTCGGGCGTGTCCCAGGCGCCCATGCGGTGTCTTGGGTGCGCCCTGCCGCCCTGGCTTGCCCCACGGGTTCCCCCATGGGCGTGGTGCCTTAGCGCCCATGCCTTGGGGTTTGAAACCTCAAGGTGCCTTGGCTGGCCATATTTTTTGGCAAAGGCATGAATAAGGACTTTGTCAAATACAAAGTTCTCCTATGAGTATAATCCAAATGCCAATTCTAAATGCCAAGCCATCTTCCTCTAAGCCATTCCCCTCATCTATTCTTCTTCTTCATTAGAATTCCTCCAATTCTCTTCAACATTTATTCGTCACTTTGGAATGGAATTCCCGAAGGTTCTTCATCTTCAACCGAACTCCTGAATCAAAGATTTCTTCAATGTGCTTCATTGATCTAATCAGAGATCAATTGGATCAACTTCAAATTCACATGCACTAAATGATAGTGCATGGACTTCATTAAACCACTTCATCCACTTAGAACTTGTGGATGGATCCCTTTCATCTCCTCATGCATTTTCAATACAATACACAGCCTTCTAACATTGTTGTGACTTTGTATCGAGTTGATACAAGTTCTTAGAACTTAATGATCAGATCATCAATCGTCAGATGTAATGATGATACTCCATCATCATCCATTCTTCAAGTGGTGTAACTTAGTATCATCTTGATACAAGTATTGAAACATTAAGATCAGTTCTTCAATCGTCTGATATTCATAGAGAATGTTTCAACCACAACATCCTATGTCACTTAGTGAATCTCCTAAGTGACATGCATCTTAGTACCCTGGCCATTCTCCTTTCCTCACCAACACCATAAAATCCTTTTTCATTCACATATTGAAACTCCTCGACATCCATCCATTCATTCCTTGACAACAACATACCTCATTGACAACAAATGCAACACAGTGCACTTCAATCTCCCCCTTTGTATTTGTTGTCAATACACTACTTCTTCACATATGAATGGGTCAATATGTGTGCCAATATTTCTCCCCCTTATTGGCAATCAAATTCAAAGGTGTGGTGTGGTTCTCTTTCAAAAATCTCTTCCTCCCTTATAAAATCATTTTCTTCAAAATCACTAAGAGAGGGATGATGTCACATGTTCTCTTGAGCAAGGAACCTTTAGTAGATCAACTCTAAGTCAACTTGGGCTAACCTGGTGTAGAAAACAAGAGTGATATGACCAAGGAATTCAAAGCTGTCCATAATTCTCTACACATGTGAGATCATGCTTAGGGGTTTGAAATTTTTCAGATATAACAATGAATTTGCTAAATCCTGCACATCTTCACAAAACTCATTAGAAAGTTCAGGTGCAAAGATAAAGATCCCCCTTTCAACCATTTGTCTTCAATCAATACTCCCCCTTAATTGTCATGATGAATACAATTAAGAAACAAGGGATGAAAGTATGATTGGAATACCTTCACTTTTCTCAAGATGGTATTAAATCTTAGAATCCCATCTTCTACAGATTGGCTCCCCCTTAAGGGGTGCACTCCATTCCTTCCAAACCATCCTCCAGATGATAATGATCATCATCTTCAATTCCCTGCAATGTTAGCACATGTAAATACCAGAAGTATAAGGGAATAAGATGGAACCTCCTTGGTTCATCAATGTGAACAACAAGGTTGAGAAGATTCTCTCAACCGAGATGTCCCATTTTCACCATTATTCACACTTGCACATTTGATCTTCAATGATGTTTGTGCTGGTGTGGATCTCAATACATCTTCATGTGAAATATTCTCCTTCCCTTTTGCCTTAGAAATTGCCAGAACTTCATCTTCAGCTCTTTGTAGATCTTTGGCAAGTTGCAACTGATTTGGACATATGACAAGTAAGTCACTTGGAAGTGTGGCCTCAGTTCTGGAAGTTCCACGTGGTTATTTAGATGCTGTTAAGCTACCTTTCTTAGGAAACTTATTTTCAATCAATCCCTTCTGCTTCTTCTGGATTGATTGTCTGTTTGAGTCCAGTCTGCCTCTATTGAATTTCATGGCTTGTTTACAAAGATCCATGATATGTCCTTTCTTTCCACAGTAGAAGCATGTTTTCTTCTTGGTGGTCCTTCTGGATGCATCACCCTTCTTGGATTTCAAATCCAAGGTCTTCTCTTCCCTTTTCATAATCTTCTTGGGAGCATCTTCCACTTTCTTATGCTTGCTTCCCAGGGATTCTTTCTGAGCCAGGTTCTGTGATCTTTTCTTTTTTGATCTCTGGATACAGTTGGAGATTGACATGTATCTTTTTGATCACATTTGCAATCATCCCAGATGTTGTCAAGTAATCCAAATCTATTTGCAGTAAACAGATTTCTCTGGACCTGTGGATGCTACTTCTTTTCTTCTGGCTTGCTCCCCCTAGGCATGGGCTTCCTCTGTGCTTTGGCATTCAGTGGATTGTACCAACAATCCTTTGCACAATGCCCATACTTGTTACAACACCAACATTGACCCACAAATCTTGACTTTTTGATTCCTTCTGATTGTAGGGTACTTGTCTTGAATTGTTGTGCTGCTTCAGGAGAGATTTCTTTCTTAATTGTCTTCATCCATACTTGTTTGGAATTATGCTTCCATCCTGCACTTTTTGTGGAAACACAATTAGAAGCACGAGTACAAGATGTTATGGATGGTAGCTTCTTTTTAGAAGTTGTTGACCTTTTATTATAGGATGTCTTTCTTTTAGAATCATCCTGCTCAATGCATACTTGAGTAGCAACATTTCTCCTTTCAGCTGACTGGGAGGCTTTGGCTTTGGGTGATTGCTGACTGTTCAATATCACCTCTAGTTCTAGGCATTTCATATTGAGGGAGTTCTTCTCATCCTCAATAGTTCTTAGCCTTCCTCCCAATTTTCTTTCAGCTGTTCTAACTGGTCTTCATGCACCTTCTTCAATTATAGTAATGAATTTTCAAGCTCCTTCGCCATTTTGACTTTGTCTTCGAGTTGAGCATTTCTGACATTAATTGAAACTTTGTGCCTCTTTTCCAGTGCATGGAAAACATCTTTGACCACAGTCTAAAAGATTTCCTTCTCAGAAAGGCTTCTTTGCAATTCTTCAGCAGTGTCTTCATATCTTTCATTGCAAACAGAAACAGTTTTATCTTTAGCCTTCACCAGCTTTCTGAGAGTGTTGGTTATGCCAACCCTTTTTGCCAATTGGACTTCCAGAGAATTGGCTTCATCTTCTAGCTGTAATTTTTCTTCTTGAAGATCAAGGAGGCCTGTAGCTATACACATTTCCAATTCCTTGGGGACTATCTTCTGAAGATATTTGATTGCATTTAGAAGATCATTGTTCCTTCCATCATCATCACAGCTAGAGCAGGCTTCATCAGAAGAATGATAAAAGGAATTGTCATCTGATGTGACATTCACATTTCTTTCCATAGAAGGAGTTTCTCTGATTGCAACAACCTTCTTCCTCATCTTCTTTGCCTGTTTCTTCTTTCTATTTTTCTGAGTCTTGGCAGATATCTCGATTTGAGGCTGGTCAATCATTTCCTCAAATCTGCACTCCATAAAGACTCTCTTGGATCTTTTAGAGGTAACCTCCCTTTGATACCAATTGAAGTGCCCAGATCAGTGTGAATCACTGAGAGGGGGAGGGGGTGAATCAGTGAGCCTTTAAAACTTTTTACTAATTGATTCTTAATCAATTAAACCTCTATGGCTGGTTAAACCCTTGATCTACTCTTCTTGTATCTCTCAGCCTTTCCTCGAGTGATGTAGTAAATGTAAAGGCACATGAAAGAAGGATTTACAAGGTTCGGCACCAAAGGCCTACGTCCTTGCCATGTTGGTTATACGCCCCAACATGGTTTCTTCCATTATAATATGTTAGTATTACAATGGTCGATACAGAGTCCCACTGTATCTCTCCTGAGTCCCACAGGAGGGTCTTTATACTACGTCCCACAGTGTTACCAGAGTCCCACTGGCCTGCTCCAGAATCCCACAGAAGACTTCTTCTCCCTGAGTCCCACAGGGTCTTCTCCTGGCTCCTCGAGTCACACGAGTAGCTCTTCTTCTCTTTAAGCTTCTTCAAGTATCTTCAGCAATCTGGGATAAAGACTGCTGGCCTTGCTCTGTACCTCTGATCACTTGTGATGATCAGGTCTTCTCGTCTTGCTCAGGCTTTATCACCTTCTTCTCAGGATGACCTGGCTTCTCTCTTCAACTACTGAATACTCAGACAACTGATATCTTTAACTTCAGTCTGGTCCAGTCTCACAGTCCAGTTCAACTTCATGCACTGAGTACATGGAATCTCTGGTTCCTCATGCACTGATTGCATGGCTTCTCAAATCTCTTCAAGATCTTCAAGTCTTGGACTCCTCAAATGCACACAACCGGATTTGGCTTTGTTCACGTGTGCATGTGCATGCATGCATGCATGCACTCCCCTTTCTTTCTTCGTGGTGCAATAAACCCTCAAAGGGTATATTCTCTTTGAGCACACACCTTCTCACTCCTTCACACGTTTAATTCCTTTTGATTACACACACATAAATGTGTGTTATACTTTGTGTGAGTGTCCTTCCTTTTATTCTTCTAAATGCATACACACATCTTAGTGCACACACATAGGTTCGGCCTTCTTGTCTCTTTGCACACAAAACTTCTTCACTTTGGAACACACTTGAGCTTGGCCTTCACACTTTTTAAGAACACACAAATTATATAAATTTTGTCCACATGGGTACTAGCCTTGGCCTTGTTATTTCTTTGCACATACTACTTGATGTAGTCTTCCTCCTTATGCACACACTAGGGCCACAACCTTCTCTTGTTCACTTTGCACACAAGGCACTAAGGCCTCGTCCTTCCTCTTGTTTTGCACACACACAAATGTGGTGGCCACACTCCTTTTTCTTCAAACTTGCCCACGGCCTTCTTGTTCTTTTTCACTTAGCATGCACACACAAAAGGTGTTATCTTCACATTGCACACAAGAGATGAAAGTCTCGGCCTTCACTTCTTCTTGCACACACAACCCGTAGGGTTTCGTACTCCACCGAAGCTCCTGCCTTAGTGAAGGCGCACAAGGCTCTTGGGTGGCTTCGCCGCGCAGGGTTCAAAGACCTCAAGCGCACAGGGTGCAACACCACTGTGGGCATGCAAGTGCAATGGCACAAGCAGCCACGCAATCACCTCCGGCCGCGCAAGTCCGTGGGCAGAGAGGGATGCAACCACGGGCGCGCAAGGATGCGGCCACGGGTCTTCCTGTCGCGCAAGGAAGGCGCACAGGGGACTCCCTTTATTCTTTCGTGCAAGGAGTGCACAAAAGGATCCTTCTTCTTGTCACGCAAAGAAGTAGCGCGCAAGGGACTCACGAAGTCAAGGTTTGGCTTCGGGCTGCTGCCGCGCAAGTGGTGCGCGTAGGGGAGATCTTCGCGAGGCAGAGAGTGCACTCACAGGTCTTCAAAAATTCAGCGCATCAGCAAGCTCAATGAGAGCCTCGGCCTCTCTTTTTATAGGAAGAGGCACCTCGGCCCATCCTCGTCATACATCTAAAATTCCCAAGATCTTCGGATCTTTAAAAATCTTTCCAAATCTTGATTTTTATACTCTGTTTCAAAGAGGGTTGCATTTTTATTTTCCTCCTTCACGTGCATGCATTTTCGAACGAATGCATGGCCTATTTAATACTTGTCTATGCATACCACGAACACACGTGGCCTCGGCACCTTTGGTTTGCCTCGGCCGAACTTCGAATTCTTTCTCGATGCATGCATGCAACATTTTAATGCATTCATGAGTTCGTTATGGCCTAATGATCACAAAGGAGGTCTCGGTTTGCTCGGAGGTGGCCGGGAACTCAAAAACCGTCGTCGGGATGCCTCTGGTTCGAACGGAGGCTGCGGGTGGCATTCGGGCGAGCTCAAGGTTGAGGACGACTCCTCAACCGTCGGATCCGGAGTTTGAAATACATCGGATGGATGGATTAGATCGCAGCGCGCGGCAGATGAGATGAGCGGGTGCGATCCAGCGCGCGATCGATCGTGCGACCAGGATTCGCTCCGCGGAAAAATTCCGCATCCCACATCGAAGCGGCCTCCTGTTTTCACGCGGCTTATCACCGAAGCGCTCCCTACAACCGCTCAGTTGAATCCTCTCCCCTCTCGGTGCCGCCCGCACCGAGTTCTTCTGCGGGCGCGCTCTGCGCCCACTCCTGCCCCTCGGGCGCGCGCTATGCGCCCTCATGCACACTGACACTCTTGGGGGTACGCTCCTACGCCCCTGCCCCTGCCGCGCTCCTTCGGGCGTGCCCCAGGCGCCCATGCGGTGTCTTGGGTGCGCCCTGCCGCCCTGGCTTGCCCCACGGGTTCCCCCATGGGCGTGGTGCCTTAGCGCCCATGCCTTGGGGTTTGAACCCTCAAGGTGCCTTGGCTGGCCATATTTTTTGGCAAAGGCATGAATAAGGACTTTGTCAAATACAAAGTTCTCCTATGAGTATAAGCCAAATGCCAATTCTAAATGCCAAGCCATCTTACTCTAAGCCATTCCCCTCATCTATTCTTCTTCTTCATTATAATTTCTCCAATTCTCTTCAACATTTATTCATCACTTTGGAATGGAATTCCCGAAGGTTCTTCATCTTCAACCGAACTCCTGAATCAAAGATTTCTTCAATGTGCTTCATTGATCTAATCAGAGATCAATTGGATCAACTTCAAATTCACATGCACTAAGTGATAGTGCATGGACTTCATTAAACCACTTCATCCACTTAGAACTTGTGGATGGATCCCTTTTATCTCCTCATGCATTGTCAACACAATACACGGCCTTCTAACATTGTTGTGACTTTGTATCCAGTTGATACAAGTTCTTAGAACTTAAAGATCAGCTCATCAATCGTCAGATGTAATGATGATACTCCATCATCATCCATTCTTCAAGTTGTGTAACTTAGTATCATCTTGATACAAGTATTGAAACATTAAGATCAGTTCTTCAATCGTCTGATATTCATAGAGAATGTTTCAACCACAACATCCTATGTCACTCAGTGAATCTCCTAAGTGACATGCATCTTAGTACCATGGCCATTCTCCTTTCCTCACCAACACCATCACATCCTTTGTCATTCACATATTGAAACTCATTGACATCCATCCATTCATTCCTTGACAACAACATACCTCATTGACAAAAAATGCAACACAGTGCACTTCAATATAAATTTAATTAATATAATTCACTAATAGTAAATAAATTTTAAATATTAATATTGAATTACATTTTTTAAATAAAAATAGGTTTTTAATAAGATCACATGCTTTATATTTAATTGGTTTTTATTTTTATTTATAATTAATTGGAAACCAATGAATTGATTTGATAAACATATGAAAAATATATTTTTGTAACCATATTAATATCATAAATTCCATTCATTCCAATTGCTAGGTGATAAGTATGTTAATTAAATAAATATACTTAATCATTTTTTAATGCTTGGTGTTATATGTAATGTAAGCTATCAAAGAAATTGAATTTATCTAATAAGTAACATACAATAAAAATCATTGTGTGATACAATAAAAGGTATGAAATCACTGAAAAAAATTTATGGATATGAAATCTCTCTTAGTATATTGCACTAAATTCTAATCTATACCCCAAATAACATCAAAATTTATCATGGGAAGTTCATTATGATTTATATGAATGTCCATCCCTTAAATAAAAATAATAATATTCTTATAATTCTTGTTTAATTTAATTTTTCATCAATTTTTTTCCATACATCTATATCTTCATTTCATGAGGTTCTATTCTCTTTTTGATTGTAAATTTTTCATAAATTAATGAATTTGAAGATCCAGATTCAAATAGAGTACTTTTCAAATTTAGATAAACAAGAAACATACATGTCACCACTTAATCTGGTATCCCAACACCAACCAAGGCAATATATTATTTTCATAGCTTTTTTACATTTTTCTTATTTATTTACCTAAAGAGTGACTAAATGTGGACACCTAATTTTATAATTACCCAACTCATTTAAATTAATTCATCTTACCATCAATATTTCATTATTTATCTGATAATTTTCCTTAAAGTCATCTGCCACATGTCTAAACATTCCACATCAGAAGAACATCCAATTTTCTAAAAACATAAAATAGGATACTTTTTATTGCACTTTTCACAAGATGAAAAATTGAATTTTATACCTCTATATTTCTTTAATAAATTTTTCCCCATTTTCTACCACATAAAATTTTATTATTCTTATTATCCTGGAATAAAACTTATAAAAAATAATATTATACCTCTTAGGAAAATTTACAAATATTATCATAACTTCTGAACTGATGAGAGACAAATTTCATAAAATATCATGGCTTTAGTACTGAGTGAAACTGATTTAATTTTCCAACAAGAATCCAAAAATAATATAGTGTATATCTTTCCAATTGTGTGAATTTTTATTTACATGATAAAACCAAATCTTTTTTATTTTTTCTCAATTCAAGGAATTTTTTTAAATCTTCTATCATAAAATCTTAGGAAATTATTTAATGGGGTAAATATTTATAAATTCATCCAATTACATGGAATCAATCAATTTATTATCTCTGATATTATAAATCATTGACCAAAACTAATCGACCTCACAATCAAAATGGTAAATAGAAAAGAATTTAATTTTGTTCCTTTGAACAATGCATGACTTTTTATATCTTTTACAAGGATTAATTAGTCCCTTTAACAATATAGGTTTTGATGTTCAACTAATTGCGGGAGGGTATTGTTTCTGAAATAAACCACTGTATACATGTTCCTTTGTTGTGAATGTGGATTCTATATTTTTTGGATACCACGTCTATTTATAACATGTGTCAACTGATCAATTTTAGAAACACACTACTCAATTAGAATTGCATTAATTCTATACTATTAATTTGGAAGGACATCATCCTGTAAGTGCCTAACTACTTCAGATTTCTTGTTTCCTCTTAGGGAAATAGTTCTGCAAAAATATCATTATCATGATGAAAAATTTTAATATTGAAATAATATATATTTTTAGCAGATTCAAAATGTTTAAAATTACTATGTTATTCAATTAATATTATTCAAAACAATAAAAATATACAATATTTTCCTTCAATACTAACTATAAGGACCTGGACGTAAAAATTACATAATATTTTATTTTATGTCATGAATTTATTCTCAAACATTTTATGATCTTTTTAGGATTAGATATTTTTGTTAGGACATAACTCACACATAAAAAGACTATAACTTATAAATTTGAAATATCTGAAGAGTAACAATTTTTTCTATAATATAAATCATTAAAAATGAGAAATTATTTAAATAAGGACCCGACCTTAAAACATTACATAATCTTAAATTAAATGAATAATTCACATTGATTATCCTTTCAGGTTTATAGTTTTGAAAAATTAGGCCATAATTAATAGTTTACATCTCAAAAATTACAAACTAAACAATTCTACCCATTTTCCATTTTTTTAATAAAATAAAAACTATTGAAAAAAAGAGCCATGTCTAGTTCCTTGTTTTAGATAGTATGAATTTTCTTAGATCCCATCCTTGACTATATTCATCTTTATGTCCTATTAAAAACAAGTTCAAAACATGGGATGAGCATAAAAAGCTCAGTCAGGGTTATAAGATAATGAAAGATAACAATAGTCCATAAATCCATACCAAGACAAATCTCATACCTCATGAAATAATAAGATTTATGAATAACAAAACGAAATCAAAAATCACAAAGGTAACTTGTGGCATCTATAATATACTTACATTGTAGCTTTCATAGCTATGTAGGGAGTTACATTTGGAATACCCATCATAGTATATTCTCTAAATCTATTAGGTGAAACATTCACGTTTACCTCCATCAATTTTCCCAATACATTGGAGAGATATCTTGGGCTCACTCGGCCTATGTTTATCAAGGAACCACCAGTATATGTAACAATGCCCAAGAACCATAAAACCTTCATAACACATAAAATAAACATATAGAAAGATAAAATTTCCATATTTCAATCACAATATAAAATTTAAATATATTGACATAAAAATCCATTATCAAAACCATTTTCAATACCAGAATTCATAAAATAGTATATGGTATTTATTTTTCTTTTAAAAACATTACATCTTGTTAAGGAATCCAAAGACCAAATAATACTCGCGGTGGTGGAAAATGTCATTGGCATTGCATACGTTAAGAAGAAACATTCCTTTTTTTGTAAAATGAATCATAGAAAAATATTCCTATTGAATAAAATGAGAATTTAAATTCTTATATACACCATATTAATGAAAGTCATGTATAAAACAAAATATGCCTCAATGAATTTAGATTGAGACGAAGTCCCTTACCTCGTGTCCAAATTGACTTGATCATTTTTAAATCTCCTGAATAATAAACTAAATTTAATTTCTATTTGGTTCCAAACCATTTTCATGTTTATTGTTCCTTTTATATCAATTATTACATTGCTTTTAATTTTTTTAATTATTTGGGTTCATATCAAAAATATTGCAGATGTTCAGAACATGAGTTAAAAATGAAATTGTTATAATTACAAATTGTCCATGTGGTAAAAATTACATTATCTCCAGAATGATATTCATGATTTAAATATAATATATATCAAATAAGTCTAATATATATATATGTATTTATAATAGTACATAACATTTGAAGATAAGAAATGAAATGCACCGTTCATGGAGACGATAAGCCGTACGTACTGATGAAGACTACTTTCATTTCTATTTCATATTTATTGGAAAGAAAAAATAATTATACTTAGGTATATTATAATTATCGTATAATATCATATATAATTTTATTAACTTCATCCTTTGTATTTTCCACGTATGGCATGAAAGAGTCATTTCCCTTTGAGGGGGCGGTAGTCCACACTTTCTCAAATGAAATTATCGTATTTACCCACAATGGAAACCATAAAGGTATTATATAAATGAAAAATAAATACGAATAGAAACAATATAAATATAATATATATCACATATAAATACATTTCTATCTTAATGGCCTCCATAAGAGACGGTAGAAGATAATTGAACAATCATCGTTTCGTGAGGCGTTAGTTTTCCATCCACAGAAACTATATGTTCTTTAACCATTAGATGAAGGTGTGTGTATGTGTAGTTAAAAAACATCTCATAAAAAATACTAGTATATTTATGATACTAGTGGTGTTAGAAAAGAATGTAATAAAAATATTTTAGGGGTTAGAGAAGTAAAATCAAACAATAGAACTTAAGAGAATATTTTACCTTTAAATTTGGTATCTCCCAATGGTTTGAACCAAACAGATTAACTAAGTTTTCTTATGCCTTGGGTAAGGATTATAATAGGAGGAGAGGGATGTAGGGAGATTAATTCGGTAGAGGATGGACAAGCCATGGGGCTTGAGAAGTGTAAAGAATGGGTTAGAAATGAGGGATTTTTATAAGGGGGAGGAGGGGATCATTTGAAAAGTTTGTAAATATTATTTTATTATATAATGATTTTTGGTTTAAAAATGTAAAAAACACATTAATGTAGAAGATAAGAAGACTCATGTTAAAAATAAAATCATTAGATAATAATTTTATTGTTTTTGGATATTGTGTTAATCATTATAATCTTATTTATTTAAATCTTTCATTAATGATCTTAATAATACATCATTACTATGTGATAAATAATTTTATTTATTTGATGTCTAAAAATAATAAAACAAATATCATTATGTAGAAAACTGTTTTATCTTTCAAATTAATATTTACAGTCGAATATAAAACTTTTATAACCTTATTTAATAATTTATTTACCAAAAGATATATTATTATGTCATTTTTGACTTTACTTTAAATTAATTAATATTAATTGTAATTATCACTCCCATGTTGCTCCATGGTGTCCAAAATCGACCCATGGATGACCATGATCAGAAAAGTATCAACCAATAGGATTAGTACACATGTTAGGGTAATTTAATATTATTATAATATTACTTTTTACCCTTATTTACCAGATTTTCCCTTTAACCATGGTAAATAAAATATTTACTGAAGTAAATATTCATAATGTCTAAAAATAAAAGTCAGCTATTTACAAAATTTGGACCTCATGATTCCAAATATAGAATATATTTTTCCAAATTCAAATCTTAGAAATGGAATAAACTAATTTAATATTTATCCCCGTTGTTAAAACAGAAAGCGTGTTTTTAAGAAATAATAACTATTAAACGATTGACACTTATTTTCTGTGAAATTTCCATGTGAAATTACTTAAAATGACCAAAGTTAAATTAAATAGTAAAAAAATTATATCATTACACTTTAAAACCAATTACAAAGATAATCAACCCTTATAAATAAATTAGATTAAATGGCATTTTTTAATTTATATACATTATTTTTCACTATTCATTTAAAAATGAATTTTATTAGAATATACCCAAAATTTACCCAAATTAATTTTTGATGTCCTAATTATAAAGAAGAATTTTATTTTTTCAAATATAACATATAAGAGTGACCAAAACAAGATTTAATGAGGCTTCTCCATCAAAAGGCGGTAAATAAACCTTTTAATGAATACTAGAGTATTTATGCTTAAAATAAGATTCTTTCTTATTTTATGCCTCTAAAATTTATTGGATAAATGTAAAAACACTTTAAAAACATGTATATTCATATTATTGTTAGTTTTTTCCATTCCCACCAATACAAATACTAGGTGTTAACTAACATTTAAAATAATATTATATTATTATTTTTCAGTATAACCCAATGTTGTGTGCAACTTATGATTATAATGAAATTTGTTGATGTGTATCAGGTACTCTATCAAACAGAGAATCCATTTTAAAATAAAATATATATTTAAGTCACAAATATTAATAAATATGAAAATGAATTATTCTTTATTTACCTTGGATGTTACATCCCTCCCCCCTTTTGGGAATTGCATCCTCAAAATTTTATCCACTTATCAAATAAATGGGGGTATTTATGAATCGTAGCATTTTCATATTCCCATGTTTCCTCTTCAACCATATGGTTTTTCTAAAAAACCATTACCTAACGAATTTCCTAATTCCAAAACACTTTCTCTCTTTAGTCAATAATCTGTATTGGTTATTCTTCATAAGAGAGATTCTCTTCCAACTGAACTACCTCTTGGATCAAAACATGAGATGGATATGGCATATAATTTCTCAACATTGAATCATGAAAAAAATTGTGTACCTGGGGTAAACTTGAAGGTAAATCCACTCTATACACAACTGATCCAACTTCCTCTAGGATTTCATAATGTACAATGAACCTTGGACCTAACTTTCTCTTCTTACCAAAACACATCACTCTTTTCCATGGAAAAACATTGAGAAAGACAATATCACCTACCTCAAAAAAAGATCCTTCATTCAGTTATCCACATAAGTTTTCTTCCTGCTCTAAGCTATTATCATGTGCTTCTAAATCAACTAAACTTTTTCTACCAACTCTTCTACCAATTCTGGTCCCATCAACTTCCTTTCACCGAATTCGTCCCAAAAATATGGAGTTCAACACTGCTTCCCATATAATGCCTCAAATAGAGCCATATATATACTGTAATGAAAACTTTTATTATAAAAAAAATAAACCAAAGAAAGATGTTGGTACCAAATTCTCTGGTAATCCATCGATCAAGCACTTAACATATCCTCCAAGGTCTAAATTGTTCATTCTAACTACCCATATGATTTAGGATGAAAATATATACTAAAATTTAATTCAGTACCCAAAGACTTCTGAAGGCCCTTCTAAAAGTTAGAAGTAAACCTGTGATCGTGATAAGATAAAATGGAGATGGGAGCACCATGCAACCTAACTATCTGTTTAACATACAAATGAGAAAGTTGATCTAGAGAAAAATTGTCTCGAATAGTAAGGAAATGAGTAGATTTAGTCAATTGATCAATACTAACAAAGATTGCATTATTACCTAAATATTTCTTTGGTAATCTCACAATGAAGTCCATGGATATATTTTCCCATTTCCACTCTGACACCGGTAAAGACTAAAGCATCCTTTCGTTAACCACGACTCTTATTTAACCAGTTGAAAAGTCAAACACTTCACAGTAAAATCAAATATATCTCTATTCATTCCCTCCCACTAGTAATACTTCCAATGATATCTGTACATCTTAGTACTTTGAGGATGAACTGAAAAAGAAGAACTAAGAGCTTCACATAAAAAATCATTCTTTAACTGCGAATCACAAGGAACATTTAATCTCTTCCGAAACCTCAAAACACAATCATTATCATTGTTAAAATCCCAAAACTTACCCATTTGAACCAAATGTACCTTTTTCTACAACTCACTGTCTTCCTTATATGCTTTCTTAATTTTTTCTGATAGAGATGATTTCACTGACACCTGAAAAAAAATAGAGGAATTTCCTACACCAACAACTTCTATGCCAAATTTCATCAAATCAAAAACTAAAGGATCTCATTCCAAAAATCTCATGGTAAATGAAGCATTAATTTTTCGACTCAAAGTATCATCCATATTATTTTCTTTTCATGGATGACAATGAATTGTGAAATTATAATCCTTGATTAATTTCGTTCAACTCCTCTATCTCATGTTCAATTCATTCTGAGTGAATATATACTTTAAATGTTTGTGGTCAGTATATATTTCAAATTTTACTCCATACAGATGATTCCACCAAAATTTTAAAAAAAAACAACAACAGTTAGTTACAAATCATCTGTAGGGTAATTTAACTCATGAGGTTTCAACTAACATGAAGAATTAGAAATTATCTGATCATTCTACATAAGGACACAATGAAATCCTTTCAATGAAGCATCATTGTAGAAAAAATACTCACCACTTCTGAGAAGGCAGTTCCAAAACATGGATATTCACTAATCTTATTTTCAGTTCCTTAATGAAATCATCACATTATTTTATCCAAATGAACATAATACATTTTCAAGTTAACTTAATCAATGGGATGGGTAATGGTGAAAAATATTCAACAAACCTCCGGTAATAACCCACTAATCCAAGAAAAATGTGAATCTCGATTATATTTGTGGGTTTTGGCCATTATTCAACAACTTTTGTTTTAGTAGGTTCAACATTTATGCCGTTTTTGGATACAATGTGACCAAGGAAAAAAAAAATTCTGTAACCAAAACTCACACTCTCTGAATTTCTGATACAATTTCTTTGCTTTTAATGTTTTCTAGACAACCCTTAAATGAATTTCCTGCCCCTCTTTACGTTTTGAATAAACCAAAATATCATCAATGAAAAAAACTGAAAACTTATCCAGTAACTCCCATGAAATTCTATTAATAAGATCCAAAAATACAAAAGGTGAATTTGTTAACCCAAAAGGCATAACTAACAATTCATAATGGCCATATATAGTACGAAATGTGGTCTTCATAATGACGGCTTCATTTACTTTCAACTGATGGTACCCCGACCTCAAATCAATCCTTGAAAAATACTGAGCTCCCTAGAGCTAATAAAAAAAAATCATTGATATGCGGCAAAAGATTCTTGTTCTTAATAGTGATGTTATTCAATGATCTATAATCAATGAAAAGTGACATTGAACCATCTCTCTTTTTAACAAACTAGATAGGAGTAACCCATTGTGATGTAGTAGGTCGAATGAAACATTTTTCTAATAAATAATACAATTGCTTCTTTTAGTCTAAAAGTTCAATTTGTTCCATTTGATAAGGGGTTTTTGAAATTGTCTTAGAATCAAGAACTTAGTCAACAGTAAATTCAACTTCCTAATCATGTATTATACTAGGAAAAAAATAAGGAAAAACATCAAGATACTCATTTACCACTAACACATCATTAATATGAACAGTTTCTTTTATTTTCAACAATATGTGCAAGGAAACATTCATTTCTATATTTTTCTAGTTTATCTGCTTCTTAATATGTTATCAAAAGTAAGGGTTCATTCTTGTACACAAATAGAAAATATTTCAGAAAAAAACCTCTTAGTATTTGCAATCAATCTTATCATGATAAATAGAAATCCAATACATACCCAAAATAACATCAAACTATACTAGAGGATAAAAAATAATGTTTTAGGTAGATTCTTTCCACACACAAGGACATGATGGTTATTATAATTTCTAATTTCTAAAAAATTCTTCCAGGTATTTTTACCCTATGTTCATGATTCATATCTTGAGAATAAATTCCCAATTTACTATAAAACTTCTCAAAAATTAAATAGTGTGTAAAACCTGAATCAAAAAACACATTGGGATAATCTGAAAAAAAAAATAGTGTACATGATACTACTTTATTTGATGGTCCAACATTAGCCGAAGTAGTGGAAAAGAATTTCACCACCCCTTTCTACATGTAAACTGGATGCTTTCTCTCAATTGAGTTCTTTGTTGGACACTCATTTTTATAATGACTCATTTCATTTCACTTAAATTATTTTACTGACTCTTAATAATATTTTTTTTACCAATACCCTGATCTGTTTCAATGCAATTACGAGCCTTATGTCCCATTTTACCACATTGGTAGCACTTAGTAGAATTCAAAAGACATTCCCCAATAGGCTTTTTACCACAATTTTCACAATCTATAAACATAAGTTTCTTATCATCATAATCTTTTGAAGAGTTCTTCCTTTTCGTCTACCACCTCGACCTCTTATTTTGTTGTTAGTAAAAGAACACATGATCATAGGAAAAATCTATTTCTACCTTCTCCGCTTATCAAACATGTTTTTCATAACTTTTGAACTCTCAAGAAGCTAAATAACTTTGATAATTTGGAATTAATCCTTAGTAAAAATGATTGATTTTACTATCAAGAGACCATATGATGTGTGGAGCATACTTTGACAGTCAAGTGAATTTTTCTTCATAAGCAGCCACTAAGTCATCCTCCTGCCCCAATTTTCAGAATTGTTTTTTCATGTTAAGTCAATCCACCTTAGGAAAATATTTCTCAAGAATCATACCTTTCAATTCATCCTAATCAAGTGCTTAAATTTCATCACTATCCATGATATTTTTTTACCATATACCACCACTGATCAGTTTGACCTTCAAAACGGTAAAAAAATACCGACCATTTTATGTTTTAAACACTACATGAAATAAAAATCTTCTTGAGTGATTTAATCCACCTTTCAAATAGCATAGGGTCAAATGGTCCTCTGAATTATGAGGGATGCTGCGTTATGAAATGCTCCACTGCTAACATGTTCCTTTCTGGTTGTTCTAGATGATATCGTGCATGGATATCACCACCATTTATATTCTGAGTCAATTGTGCCATCACTGTAACAAACTATTCAGTTCCGATTTCTACCATCTCAGGTTTTTGGTTTGGAAGGTTGTCTTCCTCCTGATATTATCCCATCATAACTTTTCTGTTTCCTCTGTGGAAAACCGTTATGAACACTGAAATATCTTCGGTTAAGAAATATGGTAATATGTGAATTATATATCATTTCGAACATAAATTAAACTAAAAATAATTTATGGATATTAATTTAACAATATCCTAACCCTAAAGTTGTCTAAACTGACCTCTGATACCAACTATAAGGATCTGGCCTTAAAATATTATTTAATGTTGAATTTAAATAATAATTCACATTGATGATCTTTTTAGGTTTAGAGTATTAGAAAATTAATTCATAACTAATACATTAAATATCAAAAATTACAAAGTAGAAAATTCTACTCAGTTTAAATTTTTTAAAAAAATAATTTTTTTAAAAAAAAGAGTCATGTATAGTTCCATGTTTTAGATAACGTGACTTTTCCTTGATCCCATCCCTGACCCTATTCATCTTTATGTTATTTTAAAAACATTTCAAAACATGGTATGAGTATAGAAAGCTCAGTAGGGGTTATAAGATAACGAAAGAAAACATTAGTACATAAATACATACCAATAATAAGCTCATATCTCAAGAAATTATAAGATTTATGAATAACACATAGAAATCATAAATCATAATGGTAACTTGTGGCATCCATAACGTACATACAATATAGCATTCATAGATATGTTGGTAGTTTCATTTAGAATACCCATCACAGTATATTCCCTAAATCTCTTAGGAGAAATATTCACGTTTAACTCAGTCACGTTACCTAAGGAATTAGAGAGGTATCTCGGGCTCACCTACCCTAGGTTTATCATGGAACCACCTGTATATGTATGAATAACCAAGAACCATAACACATTAATTATAAATAAAAAACATATAAGAAAGATAACATTTCAAAATTTAAATCAGAATATATTATTTAAATATATAGATATTAAAAATAAATTATCAAAAAAATTTACTATACCAAAATATATAAAAGAGTATATGGTATTTATTTTCCTTTTAAAAACATTTCTGCTTATTAAGGAATCCGAAGATCAAATAATACTTGTGACGATGAAAAAGGACATTGTCACCACTTAAGTTAAAAAGAAACATTCCTTTTTTTCTTTTAGTAAAATGCCTCGTAGAAAAAAACTCCTTTTTTAGTAAATGATAAGGCAATTTTTTTATACTTCATATTATATAAATTCATGAAAAAAATAATATATGTCTCAATGAAAGAAGATTGAGACGAAGTCTCGTACCTCATGCCCGACTTGACTCGATCATTCATCAATCTCATGAATGATAAACTAAATTTAATTTCTACTCCCTTAAGAACATTTTACAAGATTATCATTCATTTTATATCAATTATTACCTTTCTATGACAATTAGTTAATTATTTGAGTTCATATCGGACATTTTGTTGATGTTTGGAACTTGATTTAAAAATGAATTTGTTATAATTATTAATTGTGCATGTGGTTGAAATTAGTTTATCTATAGAATAAAATTAATTATTTAGATATCATATATATCATATATATCTACTATATATTTGTATTTATAAAAGTAAATATCATTTAGAGAAAATAAATGAAATGCACCATTCATGGAGATGGTAAGTCGTACTTACACATGAACGCTACTTTCATTTTTATTTCATATTTAATGGAATGAAAAAATCATGATACATATTTATTTTATAATTCCAGTATAATATCATTTATAATTTTATTTACTCTGTCCTTTACACATTCCACATATGGCATGAACAAGTCATATCACTTTAAGGGGGTGGTAGTCCGCATTTCCTCAAATGAAATTATCATATTATCCAAAATGGATACCAAAAAGGTATACTATAAATGAAAAATATAGAACCATAGAAACAATATAAATATAATATATATAACATATAAATATATTTCCATCTTAATGGGTACCATAATAGGAGGTAAGAGATAATTGAACAATCATCGTTTTGTGGGGCGTTAGTTTTCCATCCACCGAAACTATATGTTATTTACCCATTAAATGGAGGTGTGAGTATGTGTAGTTAGAATGCTTCTCATAAAAACAACCTAGTATATTGATGATACTGTTGATGTTATAATATGATGTAATAAAAAGAGTTTAGGGTGTTGGAAAAGTAAAATAAAACAAAATAACTAAAGAGAAGACATTATCTTTTAATCAGGTATCTCCCATTAGTTTGAACCAAAAGGTTTAATTTAATTTCATTATAGCTATAGGAAGGTTCCTAGGAGGAGTAGAAAGATTTAGGGAGATTAATTGAGAAGAGTTTAGATGAACCATGGGTCCTGAGAAGTGTGATAAATGGGTTAGAAATGATGTCTATTTATATGGGGGAGGAGGGGCTCGTTTGGAAAGATTGAAAATATTAGGTAATTATATAATGATTATCGATATCAAAACGTCCAAAACTCATTAAAGAATAAAATAAAATGACTCAGGTTTGAAAAAAAATCATTAAAAATTAATTTTACAAGTTTTGGATATTCTTATAATCATTATAATCTTATTTATTAAAATCATTCATTAATGAGGTAAATACTGCACCATTATTGTGCCATACATAATTTTATTTATTTTGGGACTAAAAATTATTAAAAAAATATAATGATGTAGGAAAACTATTTATCTTTAAAATAAATATTTATAGACGAAGTGATGACTTATATAACCCTATGTAAAAATTTATTTACTAAAATATATATGTTTATGACATTTTTGTATTTACTTTAAATTAAGTAATATAACCTGTCATGATGAATTCTAAGTTGCTCCTTGGGGTCCCAAAATAGACCCAAGGATTCCCATGGTCAGAAATTTATCAACCAATTGGATTATGATACATGTTAGTGTAATTTAATATTATTATATTATAATTGTTTTATACTTATTTACTAGAGTTACACTTTAACCAGGGTAAATAAAATATTAACTGAAGTAAATATTCTTAATGTATAAAAATAAAAGTTACCTATTTAGAAAATTTGTACCTATTGATTCCAAATATAGAATCTATTTTTCCTAATTCAAAACTTAGTAGTGGTAGAAATTAATTTAAAATTAACTCCCGCTGTCAAAACAAAAAGCGTGTTTTTAAGAAATAAGAACTATCAAAAGATTGACACTTATTTTTGTCCAATTTCAATTTGAAATTACTTAAGTGACCTAAATTGGATTAAATAAAAAGAAAATATAATTACACTTTAAAACCAATTAAAATGATAATCTAACCTCATAAATAAATTAGATTAAAAGGTAGTTTTGAATTAAAATATAGTATTTTTCACTATTAATTACAAAAACAATTTTATCAGAAAAATACCAAAAATTTACCCATTGTAAATTTTGATGTCCCTATTATAAATAAGAATTTCTTTTCAAATAGAACATATAAAAGTGACCAAAACTATATTTAATGAGATTTCACCATCAAAAGGTGGTAAATCGACCTTTTAAAGAATATTAGAGTATTTATGCTTAAAGTCAGATTATTTTTTATATTAAGACACAAAAAGTTATTGGATAAATGTAAAAACATTTAGAAAACAAGTATATTTATATTGTAGTTAGTTCATTCAATTCTCTCCAACATAATGACTATGTGATAACTACCATTTAAAATAATATAATATTATTATTCTTCAGTATGTCCCAATGTTGTGTGTAACGTATGATTTCAAAGAAACCCATTGTTTCATATCAGGTACTCTATTGAACATAGAATCCATTTTAAAATAAAATTAATATTTAAATCACAAATATTAATAAATATGAAAATTTATTATTATTTATTTTCTTGGGATGTTATAATTTATTTTTACAACCCATCTTAATGAATTAAAACATGAAATCTTATTTTTCCTAAAAATACATAAACCCTATGAAAATATTTTTAAAAATAGGGGACGAGAACAAAAGGCCTAATAATCGACCTTAAAAGAAGAAATAAACATGTTAGTCCATCTTAAAATAATGAGATAAAAAAGGGATTGTTACTATAACATAAGAAACATTGTTCTCAAATAATCATTTGTATAAAAATGAAAAATTATTTTATACCAAATGAATTTCATAAAAATAAATATAATAAAAAATAATTTAAAACTAATAATCATGTTTGGTTCTTATAATACATGTGCACCCATGAAAAATATTTTCTAAAAAGATCCATTTTTACCGAAATGTTATATACTAATTTTTTACCATTTAAAATTAATCATTTCCTTGAAAAATCATAAGAAATAATTGAAATTTTATGTATATTCCTTGGGAAATAATTTCATAGAATCCTTTAATATATATTATATAATAGATACAAATTTGAATAAACATATGGCCTATATTCAGTATAATTATTCAATGCATTAGAGCACTATTTGGGCACACCTCTCATAAAAGATATACTGGGATCACCCATCACCATGAAATATATTGGGCAAACCCATTTTCATTAACAATATTCAAGGACCATATCATGAATTATAAATTTTAATAAATCACATTTTCATCATAAAACCATTAAAACAATTAAATAATCATTTCTAAAATACTTATGGACATAATAATACACTATTCATTTAAAAAAATAAATTTTCGAAACATAAATAACAAGAATATTGGAAGGAGGATTTTTATTTAAATAAAATAATAATAATTTTATAGTTGTAAAAAAATAAAACAATGGTTATAGTAGAAATAAAATTATTTATTTCCATATATGTTAATAAAGATTTTTTTTTCACCATTTGTAATGAAAGTCAAAATATTCCATAGAAAGATTCATTTTGAAAAAATTAGAAATAAATTGAAAAGGTAAATTTTTTTATTTATAATAATTTTGTATCAATATAAATTTAGCCATAAAACAATTTTATAAATATGGAAATAAATGAAAAATGGTTGTAAAGAAGACAATAAAAAGTGGATTTTCTAAATTGAATTTCCATACCTTGATTCCCTCTCGTCACGTATATTGTTTATATTCCAGAACAATAAAATTATGTTAACTGTTTACTTTATATTTAACATTTTTTAATATTTAAATTTTTTTTTACATGTATAAAAAATTACTCAATAAATTATGTTCACATTATAAATTTTGAGGATATTTGACTCACATGTCCAAAATGAGTTCAGTAGGTTGACTATAACGTCCCGCCCCATCCTTTTGAGCTTGAGAAGGTGGTGTGATGCTAATTGGCCTTAGGCGATGTTCACAAGGCGTAAAATGTTTTAAATTAATGTTGAGGTCTTTAAGGAAAAGTGTAGAATTGTTTTCCATTAGAATAAAAGAAACCAACCAAATGATTCATAACCAACCAAATTACAAGATGCATGCCTAGAAGTTTTAAAACTCGACAAAACCAAGAGAGAAATAAAACCAAGACACAAGAATCCATAATTAGAGTACCATGGGGAAGAATAAAATAAAAAAACCCAAGAAGTTATGACACCATTTCACAAATACAAGCCAATATCCAAGCCTCAAGTACCACAGAACCATCCCAACATCACAATTAAATGCTAGAAAAATGAGTTTCTTTTCCCTTACCTGTCTCCAGAAAAATGACATCTGAAAAAACATAAAAGTTCCAAAGTATGGGGTGAGTACAAGTACTCATTAGTTTTTCCCAAAATGAATTCCCTAAAAAAACCACTAGGATAAAACCGTTAGAACATTTATAAAAAATAGATTATATAAAACATCAAATAGTGAAATAATTTACAACAAAAAAAACACACCCTTACCAAGCCATTTTTTACCCAAAACAATACAACATAAGGGTATTCCAACCATAAAGTAATAACCCATTTCACCATTTCATAATAGAAAAATAATGTACATTGTACATATCAACACACAAAAAATCATAGCTCCAAAGTTTAACACACCCCAAACCAGTAAAAACCAGTATGGAAGTTCCCGTCCAAGATCATTTAATACATTTCCAATCTAGTGGTACTTCCCACCAACTTATCTTTTATGGTGGCTCTTCCATCCACTTACCATCCAATTTTTTTAGTGGTAATCCCTACCCACTTCTCATCATTTCAACACAAGGAAAAATTTACTAAACCAATTAACCAACACATAACATGCCAAGGCCACAACATTATGCAAATAAAAATTTTATAACTAAACATTCCCTTAGGACATCATCCAGGTTGTATTACGTTTCAATAAAATGAATCTTTTTATTGAAAACAAGTTTCACAAACCATTTTAATAAATCTACCCAATCTACAGATTTTAAAATCAATATTATGAAATCTAACAACAATGAACATTTCACTGCAATAACACATTTTCCCCAAAAGCCACAAATTATCACTAAATGTATTTCCTAGAAGAATCACACCTCATAACCAAATTTATTTTCAATAAAGTACAATTAATTGAAAACAAACTTACTAGTTCTACAAAAATGGAATCGAGAGAGTAGCCACCTACCTTAGGGTTTTGGTGAAATCGACCCACTGCACTACCATACACCAAATCCAGGTAAAAACACCAAAAAACTACCTTAGATCGACTTTTGTATCATGAAAAAGCCCATATATGCCCACTTTAGGCAACAAAAACCCCATATCTACAAGAAAATAATGTAAATATAGAAAACCAAGGGAGAGGGAGAGCTAGAAATAATGAAAACCAAGATAGAACAAAGAGTGTAGACTTATCAGAAGAGAATAACCTTCACCGCACCTTGAAACCCCTTTGTACCGATTCCAAAATGAGTTGAATATCTCCTATAACCCTAGAGAAAAAAAATCCTGAGTTAGGGTTGATTAGGAGCAATAATGTATGGTATAAGAAAATCCCGACCACTCCTAGATTTAAAAACCCTATTTTTACTATTGTTCTTGGTCATCTTGCACGATTAGGAAATCCATGCATATGAAACTACCTTGAATTTCATTTCTAATGGACTCCTCACACGGTTATAAAAACCATCCTCAAACCATTAGAAGGACCACTTTCCCATGCTACATGGTTACCTAGGTATTCTTCATGGTTTCCCATAGCTGTTCTCAAACCATGCTCCCTTTAGAAAGATTCCAAACACATCCAAAACCTTGCCAAACTCTCCCAAACATTACGAAACAACTTTTATTTCAAAAAAAGTCCTAAAAATGGTTACATAACTCAATCCATGGGTGATAAATTCTCCCCATCATTGGACTTTACATCCAAATAGTGTAGATAACCATTTCTTTACTGAAAGAGTTCGGGCCATTTCTCGACCATCCCTTTCTCATGCTCCCAAGTCTCCTCCTGAATCTTACTATGCTTCCATAAAACTTGAACTATACTAATGGTTTTACTATGCAAGACATTATCTTGGCTATCCCCAATCCACACAAGCACATGAACCAATGAAGCATCCTGATCTAGCTCAACATGATATCATTGAATCACATGGTCACAATCCAGATGATACATATTCATCTTAGAAAAATGGAACACATTGTGTACCACACTATACCATAGCAGAAAATCCAATCGTCAATATACCTCTACAACCCACTCAAGTATCTCAAAATGCCCAATATAACTTGGAGATAACATTCCCTTATTTCCAAACTGAAGATGTCCAATCCTAGGAGAGATTATCAATAACACATCATCATCCACCTCGAACAACAATGACCATTGAAGATGGTCCACATAAAATTTATGACGACTCAGATCCATATCCATTCTATTCACGATAAACAGGATCTTCTCTATAGTATCTTGGACAAGGCTTGGTCCCACCATTAATGTTTCACCGTATTCTTCCTAATAAAGTGGAGAAGGACACTACCCCCAAACATTGATTCAAATGGATTTATATGTATTGAGGCCTGATAATTGTTATTATATATGAACTCCACTAATGGTAAGTGATCCCCCCATGATCCATGAAAATCCATCACGCAAGCCTTCAAAATATCTTCCATTGTTTGGATCGTCCTCTTGTATTTTCCATACATTTGTGGATGGTATTCCATAATCATTGTTAACCATGTGCCCAAGGATTTCTAAAAGGATTTCCAATTCTGAGGTGTGAAACTAGGATGTCTATTTGATACAATCAAAATTGTAACACCATACCTCTTTACATATTCATGGATATAAATTTTGGATAGATCCTCCCCAATACGAGATTCAAAAATATGGATGAAATGGGATGACATTATAAAACAATGCACTATCACCCATATGGAATAGTGTTTCTTAACCATCCACAAGGGACATATTATGAAATACATCATTATTCATTACAACTTCAATACAAGTTATAGTAAATATTGCAACATACCTTCCAAACACTGATGCTATGCCTTGACTAATGTAAAATTCAAGCATCTCGAGACTAAATCTATCACTTTCCTTCTCATACAAGCCCACCAAAATTGGGATTTCAACGCCTTATACATTTTTATAATTTCAGGAGGGAAAAAACATCTAGAATGATGATGGGCCATGATAATTTACTCATAACAAGCCACCGGTATAACAATCCAATTCTGAAAAGAAAAAAAAATGAATGTCCATTCACTTCCTAGACCTCAATGGTCTCCCCACCATTGAGTTTTGACCTCATCTCCATACACTCAAAATCAGATGCCTACATATCTTTAACAAACCCAACCAAATTAAGAAGAAATGTGATTGAAAATAAATCCTCTCCATCACCCCATATCCTTTTCCTAAAGTTCAAATATATTTTTGATTAAATATACTTTAAACTCTTTTTAGTGGTAAACACCATGTATTTCTCATCGAAGAGATAATAAAACCTTATTTTCAAAGAATTAACCACTATAGCTAACTCAAAATCATGTGTAGGGTTTCTTTTCTCATGGACCCTAAAATTATTTGAGCCATATGAAACCACATAATCCCCTTGAATGTGAACCCAACCCAACCCTGATCTTGATGAATCAAAATACACCATGTACATTTATCCTGGTTCTAAAAAAACCATGATTGGTGATGATTTGACCATGAAGATCTTCAAAAGATTTATTACACTGATAATTCCTTTAAAATGGAACATTCTTCCTTGTCAAATCATTCATTTATGAGGCCAATCATGTGAAATCACAAACAAAACACTGATAATACCAATCTAGACCAAGGAAGCTCTTTATCTCGAAAACACTCTCTACTGGTTGCGAAAAAATAAAAGCCTCTATATTATTTGCATCAACTAAAAAACCTTTATTAGAAAAAAACATGTCCGAGAAAATGAATCTCATATATCCAAAAACAACACTTTGACAATTTGGAATAAAACCGTTGATCTATCAAGATCCCTAGAACAGTCACCATATGTTGTTCATGCTACACCCCTTCTAGTGAATACATTAATATATCATCAATGTATACTACCACAAAATAATACAGATATCTATGAAATATATGATTAATTAACTCCATGAAAACCATAGGTTAATTTATTAGACTAAAGGGAATAAAAAATATTCATAATGGATATATCTACTCTTGAATGTTGTTTTCAAAATATCTTCCTCCCACACTCACAGTTGAAGATATTTTGAACACAAGTCAATCTTAGAGAACCACCGAGCTCTCATCAACTGATCCAATAAATCATTAATGCATGTATGTGGATATCAATTCTTGATCATAACTTGACTTAGCTTATGATAATCAACACACTACCTAAAATTTTCATCTTCCTTTCTAACAAACTAAACTGGCACTGCCCACAGAGATGTGCTAGGACTGATGAACCCTTTGTTTTCTATCTCCTACAACAACACATTCAATTCCCTCAATTTTATTGGTGTAATTTAGAAAGATAGAAGTGTTAGAGGACTTGTACTCCTAAGAAGATCAACCGTAAAATCCAGTTCTATCAAGGGTGTAAACCATGAAAATTATTCAATAAAGTCATCCAAAAACTAATAAAAACAGCTAAAACTTTCTATGCAGAACTCCTTCCACAAATTACAAATATAATGCTTTCAACTGATAAGAGATCGTTCAAATAGTTTGTACTAAATAACCTCTTACACGCAATATTCCATTCTTCCATCCTCTAAAGAGATGTTCGACACCATCATCCATTATGTAACTTATCGTTTGTTCATAACAGTCAATATGTGACTTAAAATTTTTCAAACAATCGATTCCTAGGATTATATCATAAAAAACAATATCATGTAATTATAAATCCTATATCAACTCTACCCCATAGATAACTATTAAAAATTCTATACACAAGAAGGATCAACACTCTATTAGACCTAAGGGAGTTTGTAGATTTTAAATAAAAGGAATCATTTCCATAGTTAAACCTAGAAAATAAAAAATAGAAGAAGAAATGAAATAATGGGAAGCACCTGTGTCAAACAACACTTGTATCGTTGTAGAATTTAAAAGAACCATTACTTTCACTGTGGATGGAACTGATTGATCATCCATCACAACCTTCTCAAATCCAAATATCATATTTCTTTCTACACTCTAATATTTATTAGTTGGATGAGGAGTCATGGTATTTCTTAAATCACCATGACTAATTTTACTCTACCGGCGAGGGGTATGCTGCTGCCCTGGTGAAATACCTTGTTCTGTTGATCTTGGAATGATAACTCCCACCACCTAAGGGAATGATATTCTAATATGTACATGGATAAAGTCACTTTTCACTCTACCAATGTTCCCAAGAATTAAAATAACCTATTCATTCTATTCAACCACACTTTATCCCTTTCCAGCATTGAGTCACCCATAATGATGGCTGGATTCTTCTTTGGTAACCGTTGCACTTTATCTAAATGATTTGTCTCATTTACCTTATTCTAACATTCAATAGCTTCGAGAGCTTGCTGTATACTCTGTACTAACTACTAGATCACCTGAGGATCAACTGCAACCACATTTTCAGCAGCCTTATCTGGTTGGTCTCTACGATTTCTACCCAGTGCAATTTATATGAATAGAAAAACAACCATAAGTCTAACCACATTAGAAAAAAATTCTTAAAATTTTAAATTCAACTACATTTTAACTATAACTACCAATCTTTCAACAATTTTACAATTCCCATGTTTCAACATTTTTAAAAAATCCACCATGTTTTTGAAAACTGAAATTTTTTTAAAATACCACAATTGTCCACATTTTAAATCCACAAATTTGAAAATAATTTTCATATTTTTCACAAATCAATATAATCATAACATAATATAAATTATTTTACCCATTTAAATATGAATCCTAGGAGGAATTCACTTATACCATTCATGTCATGCTCATCTCATTGGCTACACCCACAAAAATGAGATTTCCAATACCTATAATTGTCTCCCAAACACTTATGTACCCAACTCTATGGTAACCTTTTGTTTAGAAAAAAGGGTTAGATATGTCCTTTTATTCTATACATTTCATGTTCCATCAATCCTAAAACTTACTACCATCCAAACTTGAGGAATAGACCAATAATGGATTAACACACAAAGACCAATAACCGGTGCCAAGACCGAACAAGGATGGCTTTACTTGTATGTCAATGACCGAACAAGCTGATACCACTTTTAACTTCTTGCCCCTTCCTCATTTTCATGAGAAGGATGTGAGATGCTAATTTTTCTTAGGAGACTTTCCCATGGTGCCAAATACTATAAATTAATGACAAGGGATTCAAGAACATGTGGGGGAATGATTTTAACTTAGAATAAATGAAATCAACCAAATGATCCATAAACAGACCAACCATGACATGCATGACAACAAGCATTATAACTAGATTAGACCAAGAAACCAATATAACCAAGACAGAAGGACCTATAATCACAGTACCACATGGTAGACTAAAAAAACCCAAGAAGTTATGAAACAAAACTACAACTCCAAGACACTATCCATTCTCTAATCACCACAAAACCATCCAAGCAACATGTTGAACCGATTATAACAACCCTTCTATTTATTACACACTTAAAAATGATTTATTACATAAAATTTCACATAAAAAACTCCGAGGATAGAGAGGTCTAGTGTCTTGTGAAATTAGGAACATTACAAAACAACTATGAATATAAAACCCAACATCTTTATTGAAAACTTCATTTACATTACCATAACATCCCTTCGTACATAGCATTGCATGGGATAATTGGAGGACACGAATAAGAAAAGGGCGAGCTAAAAAGCCTAGAAAGGGAGTTAAAAAGGAATAAAATGGAGAATATAGTACATGGTTAGAAATAAGCATACCAATGGTTCATAAGAGAAACATGAACATAAAGTCATGATATAACTTGATTATCATAACATGAAAATGTGTCATCAACATTTAGAATGATATTAGTGTGGGACAAGGCTCATTGCACATAGAGTATGAGTAAACCCTCTTTGCACTTGCATTACCATGAGTAAACCTTCATTGCAATTGAATTTAAATGAGTAAGTACTTGTAACGACCCAAATTCTGGTTCCACTCAACTGGTACCCCATACCTGGTTCACCACATGACCTCAAGCACATTTCCCCAAATTCTAGAGGCTGTCGACTAGCGGAGAGGGCCATTGTGAGTCATTGGAGAAACTATGACATCATTTGGTAAAGTATACAAGGGAAGAGAAATAAAAGTCAATAACGGAAGCAGAAAAGATCATATAGAAACTAAAACTAAATAGAGGAAGAAATGAATATATATTAATGCTGATAAGGTACAAGTATCTAAGGAAAGCAGCAAACACAACAACGTGCCGAAATACTACTGATAAACAAGGCCTAAAAGTAAACAATAACTCCAGCTGCATCGCAAGCCGAAGCTCGGTCCCATGATCTCCAGCTCCAACCAGAAATCATGTACCTAAAGTAGAAGGGCCAAAATCCCTATCCACACCTGCAACCATATAACCTATTTGGGCTGAAAATCAGGAACCAAACAGGGTGTGAGACTAATCTCAGTTGGCAACCACCACAAGATCTGTTCCCTACTGTCAGTGAGAAATATAGGAAAAATGAAGGAAATAAATGCAGTATAGAAATAGGAGTACACTAAAGTAAACAATCCTACAAAACTCCATTTACATTTATTTATTAATTTAATTCAATCATTTATTTATAAACCATGTAATCAAGCAAACAACTATATATTCCCAAGGCATATAAAGTAACACAACATGTTTCTCAGAAGACTACCTAAACAATAAGCAGAACAAAACCCATGCTTGTTCATTGGCTTGGTGGACTCGTCACAACCAACCATACAATATTCACACTGACTCTCGGGGAGGATCGTACTGGAAGACCCCTCTAGACAAGTAATCATATAAAGGCACAGACACTCTGGGTATCCCTCACCATGGATTCCCCCACGGACTTGCAACGATAGCTATGGACTCTCTAAGGAAGCACTTACATCTAATTCCCCATGTCGTGTTGATACATAACTAAGGACACTCTGAGGAAGCACAAAGTCCCATTCTCATAGTTCATGCGAACGATATAAATTTATAACAGACTCTCTAGGGAAGCCCTTAATCGTCAATTCCCTCTTTAGTCTGCCGCACTAGGTTCACACAGCCCTGAGCAGTCTAGCCATGCGTAATCGAATGTCAGCAGCCCTAATTAAGTTCAAAAACTACATGGATAATAGATACAACACATAAAAAGAATATAAATATAAGGAAATACATTCAAAAAATTATCTCAAGGCATGAAATTAGTGCAACAAGGTATGCCTCATAGGCAACCTAAGCCAAATGGCGGTAAGCAACCAAAACATGGGAAATACCCTTGGGGTGATCCTTAAACATGCTAACAAGTAATTATTAATCAACTAATAACATTAATCATACAAAAATTATAAGGTAGATAATAATACATGATCAAAACCCTTACCCGAGATACTCGTTACATGGGAATCCATCAATATTTCACAAAAACTCAAAGACATTAAATGTAAGACAACAAACCACCTACCTCGATCCTAGAAGATCAATATACCTGAACCTCAGACCATGAATTGACCTAGGATGGAGAAGACATGCAAAAACGTCTAAAACATTCAACCCCATATAACTCCCATAGGGTAAAGAATCAAGAAACGTGGCCAAAGTGGTACCAAGAACTCACCACTATGATTCTATTGCAACCGAGAACATTCGATTTGGATCACCGGTGACAGATCAACATCTCAGGGAAGATTCAGCTTCCACGGATGCTCTGGACCTAATTAGGTGAAGAAGAAGACAGAAATAGGGATTAGACACGACTCTTGTCCATTTAATGAAATAAAAACAAAAGTACATGGCATGTACTTCTTGAGTACACGGTCTGTACTCGCCTTTTCCGTACTACGCATTAGGTGGCCTCCACATCGTCCCTACACACCGTGTGTGTGGCTTGGACAATGCTAGTACACAACCTCGCATGGGATCAAATTACATGGTGTGTACTTAGAAAATTTCCATATTCTCCTCTATTTCCCAAAAATGACCAGAAAAGGAAAAACGTACCTGAAAAGAAAGTACGGGTTCTTACAAACTTCCCCCATTAAAGAGATTCATCCCAAAATTTTCCTAATAAGGTGGTGATGAAGAAACCTCAAACAACTCTGGCCACTATGATCGCATGTCGGCCTCCCTCTCCCATGTCTCGTCCTGTACACTGCCGTACTACCATAACACCTATACCAGAGGAAAAAATCGGCCATGGGGTACCTTTGCAGAACGATAAAAAATCCTTATAAGATGATCCTTGAACAATGCATCCTGCTCCAGATCAACATCCTGGTGTTGAAAAACGTGCCAAATGTCTGAGAAATAGTGTCGGAGATGAGAAACATGGAACACATCATGCATAGCCTGGTACCTCTGAGGTAACTGCAACCTATAAGCAACAAGCCCAACTCTCTCCAGAATGTCAAACGGCCTGATATATCTTGGTGAATGCTTACCCTGTCTTCCTGATCCTATTGTGTCCCATCCTCAGGGTAACACATAGGAGAACCTGATCTCTAACCTTGAACTCCAAAGGTCATCTCTTCTGATCAGCATAAGATTTATACCGATACTATACAGTATCCATCCTTTTTTGAAACAACTCCACCTATTCTGGGGTCTCTTGAATAAGACGAGGTCCCAGCATAGCTGCCTCTCCTGCCTCCAGCCAACACAAGAGTGATCAGCACAACCTACCGTACAAATCCTCATAAGGTTCCATCTGAATAGTTTCTTGAAAACTATTATTGTAGGAAAACTCTACTAGAGGTATATGTTTCTCCTAAGAACCTCCAAAATCAAGGATGCATGATCGTAGCATGTCCTCTAGCACCTGAATCATGTTCTCTGACTGGACATCTATATGGGGATGGTAAGATGTACTCATAAGTACTTGTGTACCCAAATCCCTCAGTAGACCTTGACAGAAATGCGAAGTTAAGTAGGCATCCCTATCTGAAATGATATTACTCGGAACCCCATGCAAGCATACAATCTCACGTATGTACAACTATCCAAGATCATCAGCACCGAAGGTATCCTTAATCGGCAAGAAGGGAGCAACTTTCGTGAGCCTGTCAATGACAACCCATACCATGCCATTCCCTCGAGGCAATCTCGTTAACCCTATAAAAAATTCCACCAAGACATCATTCCACTTCCACTCGGGAATGGGGAGCTGCTGTAAAAACCATGGTGGTCGCTGGTGCTCTGTCTTCACGTGTTGACAGGTGGAACATCTCATGAAAAAACTAGCAACATCTCTCTTCATACCTGTTCAATAATACTGGCGGTGTAGATCACGATACATCTTGGTGAACCCAGGATGAACTTCCCAAGCTGAGGAATGAAAGTCTTGAATCAGCTCCTCACATATATCTGCTGGCACCTATATGTTTCCCTAGAAATGCAAGATCTTATCCTCGCCTACGGTCCATCCAGGAATAGGGTCCTCTCCTAACATAATTTCTTGTAGGACTAGGCCTTTAGAATCTGATAGCGGCCTCATTCAAACTCTGTCAGGAAGGGTAGAGGTAACAGCTACAGAAGAAATGAAGGTCTTACCCATTCTATCATGCACCTCCAAATGCATTTCAGAGATCAGAGCCATAAGCTGCCACTCGCTGTTGGACTCCTGAACTGCCTGTATTTGTGTCCTCCTACTCAGTGACTCTGCCACAACATTGCCTTTCCCAGACTTATAAGTAAGCTTGAAATCGAAAGACTATAGGTACTCAACCCACCTCTGCTGTCTCAGATTCATGTCATGCTTCGTGAAGATATACTTGAGGCTCTTGTGGTCAGTACATACCACAAAATTCTCTCCTAGAAGAAAATGTCTCCAACAACGCAAAACATGAACAACTGAAACTGGCTCCAAGTCATGTGTAGTATAATCACTCTCATGTGGCCTCAAATGCTGAGATCTATATGCAACAACATGATCCTCCTGCATAAGCACTTCTCCAAGCCCGATACCGGATGCATCACAAAAAACTGCATAAATCTTGCTCAGCTCCGGCAGAACTAGAATCGGTGCTGAAGTCAATCTCTCCATCAGCTCTTGAAAGGCTGAATCACAGGATTATGAAAAAACTTACTTCACTCCTTTATAGTCAAGCCTATCAATAGTGCTGCTAAGATGAATAAGTCCTGTATAAACTTCATGTAGTAACCAGCCAGCCCTAAGAAACTTTGTACCTCGAAGACATTCTTCGGATGCTCCCAAGTAACTACTCCTCTCACCTTCTCTGGGTCTACTGATACTCTTTTCTATAAGATGATATGACCCAGGAAGTGAATCTCTTAAATCCACAAGTGTCACTTTGAGAGCTTAACATACAACTGATGCTCCCTCAGTGTACTCAAAACGATCTCAATATGGATAGCATGGTCGTGTCGAGTGTGAGAGTACACCAAGATGTTGTACATGAAAACCACCATGAAAGAATCCAAGTAAGGATGCAAAAATATGTTCATAAATTCCATGAAAACATCTAGTGAGTTCGTGAGACCAGACGACATAACGAAATACTCGTATTGACCATACCAGCTCTGGAAGGCTGTGAGGGGAATATCAGATGGTCTGACACGCAACTGATGGTATCCGGATCTCAAGTCGATCTTCGAGAACACTCTAGATATTTGAAGCTGATCAAATAGATCATCTATACATGGAAATGGTTATCAGTTCTTGACTGTCAACTGGTTTAGCTTCTGATAATCCTCACAAAGCTGTAACGTACCATCTGCCTTGTTTGCAAACAGAATGGGTGAACCCCAAGGAGAAGCATTGGGTCGGATAAAACCCTTTTCCTGCAACTCCTTTAACTGCTTCTTGAGCTCCTGTAACTTAGGTGTAGCCATCCTATAAGGAGGCATGGATACCAGTGCTACTCTTGGAACAAGCTCAATGGAGTAGTATACCTCTCTCTCCTGAGGAAAACCTGATAAGTCTTTTGAAAAGGCATGGGGACAACAGTCAACAACTAGAGGAAAATATATCTGAGAAGTCCCCTTGTCATCCAGATATAAGCAAGAAATTTGGGTTGTAACACTGCCCAACTCTGATGATCTGGTCCAGCTCTCCTCGCCTGGACATCCCATTCGCCCTTGTGAAGAAAAGATACTCACTCCGGTGATGTGAAACTCACCCTATCACGATAGAAACTGACAAAGTCCTGGAAGGGATGTAACCAGTCCATCCCGAGAATGACATCATAGCCTGTCATCTCCAAAACATATAGATTCCATGAAAAACAACACCCACCAACCTCAAGGGGGCAGACTAAGAACTGACACACACTAGCCGTTATAATTCCCAAGGGAGTGTCTAGTGTCATCAAATCCTAAGAAGAACAAACAATAGGTATAAGTCTTTCCACAGTATGCATAGAAATAAAGCAATCAAAAGATCCTGTATAAAAAAGAGAAGAGGATAAAACTAAGGCTACTAAAATCATACCTCAAACTGTAGATGGTCCAGGATCCTGCTCCTGATGAATCTGCTCTACCGCAAAAGTCTGGCCTGCTTCGCGGCCCTATGTAGAAGCATGAGATCCCTAAGCTGACCCTCCCTGAGCCTCAACACTGCATACATGGCCTCTATCATGGACTAGAAGACCTAAAAAACTCCAGACCCCAATATACTGTGGAACTGGTAATCATGATCCTATACGCGGAGTGGAAAACGATCCTCCTTCAATAGCTGCTGGAAGAAGAACCTTGCAGAAACGCTGCAGATGGCTCATATTGCCACATGATCGGCACTCCACTGGGTCTCTCGGGTACTGAGGCTTCTTATGCACATTTTTCTCACACTTATATCAAACCACTTGGTTACCAGAAGGATGTTCTCCTCTACTAGAAGGAATACCTCGCTTTCTCGGGTCACCTCAGGTAGACTCTCGGTGACGCTTCCTACTGTCTGCCTGGAAAAAATCATCTCTAGATGCTGAACCGCCCTAGTCCACAGCTTCAGTCTCCCTTAGGTTTCTTTCTGTGATAAGCGCCTAGTTGACTATCAGAGTAATAGAAGTCAACTGAAGGACGTTCACTAGCAATCTGATGTCTCATCTAAGGCATTCCTCAAACATCCTTGCTAAAAATAGCTCATCATTTCCCAGAACGGGTGTGAAATGCCGTAACTATGTGAAGAGGGAGGATTACTCCATAAATATGAGAGTACCCTACTACAGGTTCATGAACTCTCTAGCTCTGCCAGCCCTCAGCGTCACCGGGTAGAAGTAGTCATAGAATGTAGGCCTGAATTCGTCCCAAGGCATAGCCTGTTGGAGCCCTTCCTGCGAAACCACATCTGACCATCTTAGGGAGGAATCATGCAGATTATAAGTCCAAGATTCACTCTCCTCTTTGGAGGTGTCTATAGGTGCTTGAATATGGATAGAATGGATTCAAGACATGACTCCACAGCCTATGGTCTTCCATCCCCTGTGAACGTAGGAGGATGCTGCTGCTGAAAAACCTGCGTCAGCTATACCATATATGAGGCAGGATTCTGAGCTACCTTGATGGTCTACATGAATCTCATGAAACCCTCTCTGAAAAGAGCGTCATAACTAGTGTTTGGAATCATTGCAGGTGCCATATCTGTAATGATAGGTGGAATTACTGGTAGTCCCTGATCTGCCGTATCAGGCATACGGTCACTGCCTAGTTCCTGATATGCAACGTGAGGATGTCTTGGTGCCATAGCTCTGAATGGTCAAATGAACACCTCATATGTAGGATTAACAAGACAGAAAAACCTAAGGCACAAGAAGGAACACAGTTGCATCTTAAGAGAGTAAAATAGAATAGGAGGGAAAAAACTCTAAAATTGGAAAAAACATGACTACAAGGCGTGTTTCCTGAAATTTTACCCTGGGCGTGTACCTTGGCCATGCATGGCTATGTAAACCATCTGGCTACACGGCGTGTTCTCAAACTACATGGCATGTACTAACCCTTTTTCTTCCTGCCCGATCACTCCTACACGACTAAGAACACGGACTGTCCCAGTAGGAACCTACACGGCGTGTTTGTCTACTACCCGACATGTCCTTAATACTTTTCCCCTTGTCCGTGTCATTAGTCACACAGACTGGTACACAGACCACTACTACACGGTGGGTCACACGGCTCCCCAAAGACAAAACTACATGGAATGTTCAAAGGAGACACGGTGTGTACTAGACATGCCTTACCTGGCCAGTGTTGTTAGCGACAAGACCTGACACAC
Organism: Viscum album; assembly: GCA_963277665.1. Classification (NCBI taxonomy): domain Eukaryota; kingdom Viridiplantae; phylum Streptophyta; class Magnoliopsida; order Santalales; family Viscaceae; genus Viscum; species Viscum album. The sequence continues at coordinate 1,908,182,734 of OY728133.1, read as the reverse complement.
AGCCGACCCAACATGGTGTGTTCGAGATGGACACGACATGCACTTGAAGGAAACCCCCAGCCTGTTTTGTTTGTGACACGGCCAGATACCAAAGTCATACTACATGGCATGCAAACTAGTACACGATGTGTGCCTAAAAGAACTTTCACAACCCTGTGTCCCTATCCACACAGTCAGTGACATGACTAAAAACTACACGGCGGGTATTTATAAAGTACATGCCATGTATTATGATTTTTTCTAGACAGTAGCCTCAGAACTGCACTGGATCCCAGAAAAAACAGAAAAACAAGCATTAAGGTGCCAAATTCAGATCCGTGGGGTCCCATACTGCCCGTGAATCAAAGCTTGGCTTCATAACAATTCATATAACAAGTAAATAGTATCACACCTCATAACCCACCAAATTCCGATAGTTGAGGGTCCATGAAACCTCAAAGACCAAATTTTGGCATCCATGAAAAAGAATCTCTAAAAAAACAATACCCTATTAACATCGCAGGTATTCTATCACAGTAGATATCACAACAACATGCATTGTCTATTATAAGTTCTATCACAACATTATGAAAATTTTGAATGCAATCTAGATGGCCTGAAAAATTCATGACATGTGATTTTCTAACAACTTCCTATATGATGCATGAGATAGAATACCCTCAACTCATCGGGATGAAAAAAATGGAACCACAATCATATAAACCGTAATAACACAAAACAATTACACCACCCAACGGTGAAATCAAGTAAACTGTAACATCTGCAAAACACAAAAATTGCAACATTTGAGGTAATCTGGATTTTTCCCTATACACGAGTTCTAGAACTCCTGGGAATAGCTATTTAACATTTACCCATTCCATCTTATCCCTGTATAATGTCTCTAAATAGTAAGTCAATAGAAAAGGAAATAACTCCTCTGATACCACTTTGTAACGACCCGAATTCTGGAGCCACTCAACTGGTGCCCAGTAACCAATTCGCCACATGACATCAAGCGCATTTCCCCAAATTCCAGAGGCTGCCGACTAGAAGTGAGGGCCTTGGTGAGTCATTGGGGAAACTATTCCCTCATTTGGTAAAGTATACAAGGGAAGAGAAATACCAGTCAATAAAGGAAACAGTAAATATCAGACAACAACGAAAACTAAATAGCGGAAGCATTGAATATATAGTAATGAATATAATGATGTAGCAGGTACAAGTATCTAAGGAAAGCAGCAAACACAACAACATGCTAAAATACAATTGAGAAACAAGGCCTAAAAGTAAACAACAACTCCAGAAGTGTCGCAAGCCTAAGCTCGTTTCCAAGATCTCCAGCTCCAACCAGTAATCATGTTCCAGAAGTAGAAGGGCCAAAATCCCTATCCACACCTGGAACCATATAACCTATTTGGGCTAAAAAGCAGGACCCAAACAGGGTGTGAGACTAATCCCAGTAGGCATCCACCAAAAGATCTGTTCCCTACTGCCAGTGAGCAATATAGAACATGTAAAGGAAATAAATGCAGCAGAGAAACAAGAGTACACTAAAGTAAACAATCCAACAAAACTCAATTTACATTTATTTATTAATTTAATTGAATCATTTAATTATCAACCAAGGAATCTGGAAAATAGCTATATATTCCCAAGGCATAGCAAGTAACACAACAGGTATCTCAACAGACTACCTAAAAAACAAATAGTACAATAACCAAGCTTGTTCTTTGGCTTGGTGGACTTGTCACAACCAACCATGCAATATTCAAACTGACTCTCTAGGTGTCTTGTACTGGAAGACCCCTCTAGTCAAGTAATCATACAAAGGCACATACACTCTGGGAAACACTCACTGTCGATTCCCCTGCAGTTTTGCAATGATATCTATGGACTCTCTGAGGAAGAACTTATGTATAATTCACCCTGTTGTCTCGATACATAACTAAGGACACTCTGAGGAAGAACGAATTCCCATTCCCAGAGGCCCTATGAATGATAAAAATTTATAATATACTCTCTATGGAAGCCCTTAATTGTCAATTCCCTCTTTAGTCTACCACACCAGGTTCACACAGCCCTGAGCAGTCTAGTCTTGCGTAATCGACTGTCAGCAGCACTAAGTAAGTTCAACAACTACTTGGATAATAGCTACAATACATCAAAAGTATATAAAAAACATGAAATACTTGAAAATAATTATCTCAAGGTAGGCGATCAGTGAAATAAGGTATGCCTCACAGGCAACCTAATCCAAACGGCGGTAAACAACCAAAACAATGTAAACACCCATGGGGTGATCCTTAAATATGCTAAAAATCAATTATTAATCATCTAATAACCTTAAGTATACAACAAATATAAGGTAGAATAATAATATAGGATCAAAACCCTATCCTGAGATTCCCATTAAATGGGAATCCGACACTTTTTCACAAAAAATCAAAGACATTCAACGTAAGGAAACAAACCACCTACATCGATCACAGGAGATCGATATAATTGAACCTCGGCCTGTAAATCGACCAAGGATGGAGAAGATCATGGAAAATGTTTAAAACGATCAACCTCAGATAACTCTTATAGGAGAAAGAATCAGGAAACGTGGCCAAAGAGGAACCAAGAACTCACCACTGCGATTCTATTGCAACCGACGACATTCGATTCGGATCATCGGTGACGGATGAGCGGCTCGGAAAAGATTCGGCCTCCTTGGATGCTCTGGACGTAATTATGCAAAGAAGAAGATGAAAATAGGGATTAGATGCGACCCCAGTCCATTTAATGAAATAAAAACAAAAGTACAGGGCATGTACTTCTTGAGTACACGACGTGTACTCGCCTTTTTCATACTCCGCATTAGGTAGCCTCAACATCGCCCCTACACACCGTTTGTGTGGCCCAGACACGACCAGCACACGGCCCCGTGCGGGATCAAAGTACACGACGTGTACATAGAAAATTTCTAGATTCTCCTCTTTTTCCCCAAAACGACCAGAAAAGAAAAAACATACCTGAAAAGAAAGTATGGGTTCTTATAGTACTCATTTCACTTAACGTATTATGATAGTAATAATCACCCAATGCATTGAAGCTCTATCACAATGCACCCTTTATTAAAATTTCATTTCATGTATAAGTGTGCAACATGGATCATATAACATGGAATAATTCAACATCATCTTTTATTCCATGATAAAGAAATGTGTAATAAATAAATGAAATTATATAATCAAGAAGTATATGTGAATAAAGGAAAATACCCTTGATAGAGAAATGGGCACGGTATTCCCTACACGATGATTTTGGCCTTGAAAATCATGGTGCAATTTGGGCTGCATAACAGCGTGACAAAAAAATTCATAAAAAAAGTAGATGAGAGAGAAATGGGTGTCTCAACATATTAGAATAAAATTTACATTAATATTTCCATATAGAAACATTTCCAATCATATGTAATGTAATTTAGATTCGTTATACAAAAGAATTACTTGGATGTAAATGAGGAGAGATAAATCTCTTACTAAATTTTAGCATGGTAATAGGTGTTCATGGGAGCATTAATGAGAGAGAAAAGGGTCTATATTCCCTAAAAAAGAGTGGAGTATGGGGGAGGTGAAAACTCATACTCAAAAGTTTTTAATTAGAATGACGAGGGTATATCAACATAATGAAACTTGGACAAAAATGAGAGAGGAAGAAATCCCTTACTTGGAAGTGTGACCCCATGGTCTTGGGAGAGGCTTGAGAGAGGTTTCTTGGAAGCTTGGGGAACCTTAGAAGGATTTAAGGGAGATAAGGGCATGGTAGGGACGTGATCCTGGGGTTTTGAGTGAAGAGAAGTCGGATCTTGGGTTGGTTTATATTGATATAGAGAGGGAATTCTTTATTATTTAGGTTTTGGACACTACACATTAAACTAATCAAAACCACAAACCAACACATGGTTACTGCCCATGGTTTTTTCCAAACGGGAGTGGAAAAATTTATTTTATGAGGCCAATGGGAATTTTTTTTAAAATATTAGACTTTATTATGTACAGGCGAGTCACACTCTCAAGGAAATCATTTTAAAAGTTTAAATGTTTTATAAGTTTTGGAGGGTCCACTAAGGCCCCGTAAAATTAATCAAACAAAACTAAAATAATATTATTTTTAAGGTAAACCATATGTTGGATGAAAATAATGTTTATATTATTTTATTAAATCACTATTGATTCATAATGATGTCATAATACACATTATATATTTAAATCATATTTAATTTTTACCCAAAAACTCGACTGTCTCAAAAAATTATAAAAAAATCACCGTTGGAAAATTTCGACAACCTAATGCCAGAACTCATATTAATTTTATCTAAATAATTTTATAAATATATTAATTTTTAATTTTAATACAAAAACCAATATTTATTGAAAATTCATGGGTTTTGGAAAAATCATTTTTCAAACATTAAAAAACATTCAATTGAATTCACAAAAATTATACGATCATTTATATTTAATAAAAAGTAATTTAATAATAATAATATTTTATTAAAAAATTATTTAATTCCAAAAATCCATTAATTCATAAATATAGATTTATTAATTGAATATTAACTAAAAATAAAATTTTTGCTTTAAAAACCATTTACAAAGTTACAATAATGATATGAATGTATATTCTTAAAAAAAAATAAAGCACATAATCATAGTGATAGGGTCTAATTACATAACCCCTTATAACACCCACATAAGACCTAAGGGTAAGGTTTTCGATGGTGGAATACTCATGGGGTGGCTTGAATAACATCACTCAGGTGGTAATCTCAATAAACTTCTAATTCTCCCATAGGCAGTTCCATTCAAGATTAATGTGTTGAAGCTCAGATTGGGCTTGGTCAATAGCGAAGCCCATTGACGCCACCTCCTTTCCGAGATCTGAAAAATGAGCTTCATATGGAGAAATTCTATTGTATGAGGCCATCACTTCATATTTACGAGGGAATTGAATTATTTAATGCCCAATATTTATACAAATCATGTGGTCACTCTTCAAAAGCTATATTAGAAATGGTAACAATTATAAATGGTATTTGAAAATACAAAAACATAAAACCAAAGAAGTGCATAACAAATTTACATAATAATACATTTAAATATATCTAGATGAATTTTTATTAATAAAAGTTTGGTTCGTCAAACCAATAGAAAAATGAGATGCTATACCCTTACCTGTGTCCCAAAAAACAAGATCTGCAAAAGTACTAAAGTTCCATAGTAGGGGTGAGTAAAAATACCCAGTAGGTTTTCTGAAAATAAATTCCCTATAAAATACACTAGGAAATAACCATTTGAATTTTTATATAAAATAGATTATATAAAACATAAAATAGTGCAATAATTAAAAAAAATCCAAAACACACCCTTATTAAGCCATTTTTCATGAAAAACTATACAACATAAGGGAAATCCAACATGTGATCCATAACCCATTTCACCATTGTATAATAACAAAATAATTTCCACCTTATATATAAACACACTAGAAATCATAACTCTAGAGTCTAACACTCCCCAAAATGGTAAACAAAAATGGCAGAACATCAAGTCCAAGACCATTTACTACCTTTCCAATCTAGTGGTACATCGCACCCACTTTCCTTTGATGCTATATATTACATCCACTATCCATCCCCTTTTTATAATGGTACTCCCTGCCCACTTTTTATCATTCCAATACAAGCATAAAATACTTAAACTAATTAACAAACACATATGATTCCAAGGACATGATATTATAAAAACAACCATTTCATAGCCAAATATTCCATTAGGACATCATCTATTTTAATAAAACAACTCCTTTATTTTAAAAACACATTCAAAAAACATTTTCATAAATCATTCCAAGCCAACGATTTTAAAATCAATATTTTAAAATATACGAAAAAAGAAAATTTCATAGAAATAACCTAGTTTTCTCCAAAATCCAAAAATCATCACAAAAAAGATTTCCAACAGGATTGAAACCTCATAAACACATTTAATTTCAATAAATTAAATTAATTGAAAACAATGATTCTAGTTGTAGAAAAATGGGGTCATGAGATAATCCAGCTACCTTATAGTTCTGGTGATATCGACCCACTTCACAACCACAAACCAAATCGGGGTAAAAACTCAACGAAACCACCATATATCCCCTTAACTATCATTGAAAATCCCAAATATTCACACTTTAGGAAACAAAAACCCCATATCTACATGCAATTGGTTTCGATATAGAAAAACAAGAGAGAGTGGGAAATATATCAAAGGGATACCAAGAGATAACCAAGAGTAGAGACTTAACAAAAGAGAATCACCTTCACCAAACCTTGAAAACATTTCGAATCGCTTCCGGAATGAGTGGAATAGCTCCTCCAACTCTTGGGAACCAAAAATAACAAGTGATGCTCAAGTGGTGAGGAATAATGGAGGATTTATGTAAAATTTGGGCCAATATTGTATTTTAGAGCACTATTTTTATTATCTTGGATAGTTAGCTCTCACGTTTTGGAAAACTGTGCGCAAACTATAAACATGCCACTACCTTGAGGGGAATTTCGCATGGTCTCCTCACAATGATAGAAAAACCGTCCAAAATCCATGTGAAGGCCCATTATCACATTCTTCATGGTTTTATAGGGATTCTACATGGGTTTCCCTAATCATGCTCAAACCGTGCACCCTTTAAAAAGCTTCCAAACACTTCCAAAACCTTCCCAAAATCTCCCAAACATTACACAACAACTTTAAACACATAAAAAGGCATAAAAAGGATTAATACGTCAAACTAGGGATGTAACATATAATATGGTAAAAGAGTTCATTATTACACTATATACAACATAAAAATCCTGAAATGATTATTACTTTTATGCAAAAATTATACATTAAAAAAATAATAATTAAGGGTGGTTATGAAAAATTAACTACGTTTCTATCATGGAGATGGTATGTCATACACAATCATGAGTAATGATTCAAATTTCAATGATCATTATGGACACAATGTAAGTATAGTTTTTCTTTACTAAATGACCATAATATCAAAAATATCTGATTATTTCATTAAATATAATTATATATATAATATATGTGATGTAGTGATGAAAAAATCACATCACTTACTGGGGGAGACATTCTACACATACACAAGAATGACATTATCATTTTCTAGTGAATAAATAATTTAGAAAATAGAATAGAAATAAATTTTAATGATTTATACAAATGATATAAATATAATATACAAAATAAAATACATAATAACAAATATACATGAGAGGCGATTATGGAAAACAAATTACATTGGATTGTGAGGTGGTAGTCCACCGTACACATGAATAATGGTTTGGTTTCCCATTTGAGGTAAGAGGATTTGGATGGAACATATTCCATTATCATAATAAAATATTAGTATATCAAATATACTGATCAAATTATTTCATCATGGTTTAATAATATTTTAATGAGTTTTAGGAGGAAATAAAATATTAATGATTGATTAAGAACGATGCCATGTTTTCAGAAAACCCCAAAGATTTACACGAAATTCCCTCCTATGTTAGTTTTATGAAAAAAAAACATACTAAAATATATGGATAAGGGTGTAAGGAATTTATTAGGGAACATATTGTAAAAAATACAGGTTTTTACATTTTTTAGAAAAGATTAGAGGAGATACCATTTTATAAGTTAGGGGAGGGTCACTCTTGGTATTACCTGAATTATTAAAATAATATAAATTAATTTTCATTTTAAAATGGAATAAAGATAATTAATTTAGAATAAATAATACAATTGGGTTGAAATAATATCTCAAAATAATTTCTTTAAATGTTTAGGTGACATTTTCATCTTATATTTTCATTCTAACCCCCCATTACCCATTTTAACTATTAATGTAAAACAATTGTTTTTACTATGTAGGGGTCACTATAATTAATATAAAAAGAGAAAAATCTCATAACTTTATTATAGTTGATTACATAAACCATATATAAATCACTTGAAAGAATAATTTTCTTTAAAAATTTTAAATCATTTAATAAACTAATATTTATTATAAAATATCATCTATATCTATTTTGGAAGTAATTTATAAATTTAATTTTTATACCCACATGACAACATTTTTATTTGAATATGATGCATTAAAACCTCACTAAATGTTATTTTTTTCTAAATTTTTTAATATAATTATTCAATCAAACCATATTACATTTAACATATTTAAGAACATTTATTTTATATTTCTATTAATTTAATAATTACAGCATCGACATTCTGTAAGTTTGAAGTAAAATTATTTCTTTTAAAAGTTATAAATAAATTACCATGATAAATAAAATTCAAATATATTTTACATAAATATTTATGACTAAACATATCATCTATTTATCCTCATATTAAAAATATTATAGTTATTAAAAGCAAGTGAGTGACATTTTTTCATTTATATTATCTTAATCATTATAAAGGATAATAATAGATAAATAGGACACAATGTTTCTATTATTGTGAGAAATTGATTGAAAATATAGAAACAAGCTAGTCCAAAATAAAAAAGGCTAGTGTTATAGTTAGTTTTAGTTCTTATGTTATTATTTATAACCCTTAATTATCTGATTATCACTTACTCTAGTAACCAAATTTATAATGATTAAAATTAAAAATGACTAAAAAGGAAAATGTTTAACAAATTAAAACCCACTAATTAGAAATAGGGATTTAATTTTTCATGATTCAAAACACGAGAGTAGAAGAAATAAATTTAAAATTAAATCGATAATAAGCGATGAAAAATGGGTTTTCAAAAAACCCCCTTTTAAGAATTTAATGTTTTTATAATAATTTCGAGTTTAAAATTCATTAAAAGAAGTTTAAATGGATTATTTTAAATCAAAAGGATTTAATTAAATTTTATAACCAGTAATAAAATATAATTTTATGTTATAAATACATTCATGGAAATTAAAACATTCAACAAATATCAATATTTTTTTTCATTGGAAAATAAAACTTTGAAGAAAGTTCATAAAAAATCATATTAGGATAATTGTAACATGATAAATTTAAAAATTACAATCCATTTTTCCAAATAAAATTTCTAATTTTATAATTGGAATTTCAAATTAAACCATATATGAATATAGTTTTTTTTATTTATTTGACATAAAAATAATATAATATTTCTATATTGAATATAAATTTATGTGAATAATAAGTAATATGAAAATGATTTATTTAGTCATTTCCCATGTTGTTAATTTTTTTAGGGAATTGGCATGATTATCTAATATAAAATTATATATAAATATCCAACTAAAAATGAATTTATTCATAAATTTTTAAGAAATAAGAACACAATTTTTAATGAAGACATTTTATTATTCAAAAAATCCATTTTCTAAAAAGTTGATTTTTTATAAAAATATTATATTTTAATTTAAAGAACATTAAGTAAAAATTTCTGATAAAATTAACCATATTTTTTAAATCATCACATAAAAATTAAAGAAGGGTTGAGTTTAGGGATTTTTCAGAAATAGTTCATTTTCCAGTGAATGGTGAATATTACTGATTTTTAAAATACTCTTATTTATTTTCATTTAATCAAGAATTTTAAAATACCCATTATATTATATATTTCGTATTTATTTTAAATATTATCCATTTTATTTATGATAATCTATTTAATTTCATTTGAATATGTAATTTTCAAGATTTTAGTATAGGTTTATTTTTACGATAAAAAGAATTTTTTCGAAAACAATTTTTATGTTTTTAACATTATCCATTTTAATTAATTAAAATAACACTTAATAAAGAATTATTTAAATTTAATTTAATTATAAAATTTCTATTTATATTAATTAACTTTCATATAATGATAAATTCTAGGAAAAGATTTAATATAAGTTCATATATTGTTGAAAATTACAATTTACTAAAAAAGAATTTTCTGTTGTTATTCTAGGGGATTATTATAAAATGAATTTATTTTATCTACAAAGATTATATTTGGAAAAATAAATTCCATATTCTCAGTCATCATAATTTATATTATTTAACAATTTCAACTAAATTTTTGGTCACAATTATTAGTAAAAATTGTTTAAATATTTCATCACTATAAAAGGTTATTTTTGGTTAGCCTGTGAAAAAACTAAATGATTAAAAAACCAATTTTTATCTTAAATATAATTTTATTAAAATATTTATACATTTATCACCTAATGGTCAATATTTATCTATATATGGGAAATTTGTTAATGAAAGTGAACTATATAATATTATAAGTAATGAAAAAGACAATTATGTTACACTCTTATTGAAAAAATTTATATTGTCATAGCATTGAGAAAAAATAAACTTTTGAATGAATATTAATGTTAATTATTGGAATAATATAATATTATTCATGATTGTAATTTTTTAATTTATATATTTACATAAAATTCCTTTGAAACACTTCAATAATATTTATTAAATTCAATGGAAAATAAAATGAACGAATATAAAAATATTTAATGAAAAATAAATTGAATGAATTAGTGTTTTCCATGAATTTTTTATACATATAACATGGTACACCATTTTTAATGGAATATATCTTAATTCCACTACTGTCATGTTTTTTTCATAGTCAAATTAAATGAATAGTTCCAAAAATGACATTAATGGTATTTTATTATAAATAATATTTCAGTAGATGATAAAGAATTTATGAAAAATCTATCATAGGATAGGTGATTTTTATATGTTTAAAAATACAAAATATGGTCCATTCATTGACCATGTTTCCTTTTATAGTCTCAATATTTACCCATTATGAGTAAAAACGTATTTACTGTGGTATTTGTTAGAAAGGGTTAACACTAGTTTGAATAGAATGATAAGGGTGAAGAAACCACCTAAAAAATTAAAATATTTATTTTATTATGGTATTACGAGTCAACCTCATCTTATAATAATATTTTATCAATTTTTATGCCATTTTAATATGAAAATTATTTTATATAAATTTCATACATTAAAAATTCTAAGAGTTCCACCACTCTTATAAAAGGAAACATCTTCTCCTCTTGAATTTTCACTTTAAAGAAATTTTAGTTCAAAAAATCCCCTCCCAAATCCCTTTTTTAATTAACATCCCATATCCTAAAGGTATTTTATAGAGAATAAAACCAGGATATGATATTTTTGGTGTAATCCTTAAGAGGTTGTCGGAAGTAGACGTATATTTCTTTATCATGCGTTTTCAATTTATTTTTCCTTATAAATCCTTGAAGCCTTTTTCAAAAAAATTTAAATACTAGAAATATATATTCTATATATTTATATAATCTTATGTTGATAACATAATCTATATGTTTCTAATATTCCATCTAATTTGAAACAAAACCATCGTTCATGTCTACAGTGGAGTACCACCTTGTGAACTAATGTAATTAGTATTACATCACTCCCTATCATGGAATTTTATAATAATTTATTATATATAAATATATATATATATGGGTTTAGATAAATATTTATAATTCTTTTTAAGGAATATATCATCATTTATCTTAAATATTTATTTACTAAAAATTGATAAGGTCGTTCGTGCGTACGTGCGTACTACCATCTCCCTAAAGAGATGTGCTTCATTTTTTTACCACCACATCACATGAATGGAAAATATTAGTATATTTAAAAATATAATATGTTATTTATGAAATTATTATCATTCTATAATTATAAGAAAATGCGTACATTTCTTAATGATTGTTGAAAAAATATTAACTTTACTCATGTGTGCATGCATCCCTCTCCATGATTTTAATGTAGTTCATTTTTCATAATCGTATGTCATAGTAGGTTTTAAAAGTATTATTGGTGTTTAAATTTGAAAATATTTCATACTTTCTATATTTGATATTATGGAATAATGACCTATTTGACTATAGTGTACCTTCCAATGTCATTTTGGATACATGGGTCAAATATAATCAAAACAGACAATATGAACTTAATATATTATGTAATTTATTAAAAAATTATAGAAAAAGTAATATTAACCTTTTAAAAGGTTCTTAATCAATTAAATAGTTAACATAATTTTAATATTTTAGAATATAAACAACATTTGTGGTGAGTTGGACCTAAGGAATGAAAATTCTCTTAAAAAACATCCTTTAATGTTTCCCTTAAAATTCCATTTCTTCTCTATCCATATTTTTAAAATTATTTTATGGATATATATATATGTAAAAAAGTTATTTTTAATGTAAAATTTACATTCTTTCATAGGTTTTTAAAAATATTATTTCGACTTATTTTATATGTAATGTCTTATATTTCATAACAAAATAAAAAATAAATGATCAAATTTAATATATATGATGTCAATGACTTTTCCTGCCATCATAACTAGTATTTCATATTGTTTTAATTTATATTCATTCTTTTTTTCTCTAATGAATAACCATCTGTACCAATTTTCTGTTTATTTTCAATATGTTTTTAAAACGGTATCTAGAAATATTTTTTATGGGTTAAATGAATATTAATTTGGGAATATGATTCCGTCCGAATGTGTGTTAAGGTTAATAATCATTATTTCTTAATGGTTTTAAATGTGTTTGTCATAGAACAAGAAACACCTAAACATTATATCTCCAAGGGGACATGATTTCCAATGGAAGCTGTTCGTTAGGATGTTTGGCCAATGATGCTTGAAAACTCTCATTGGTCGAGAGGATGGGAGGTTAGGCTCATTACACCCTTTGGAGGGAATTCTTACCTATTTAAGGACTATATTATATATTATATATATATATATTATAAAATCCTATATTAATTCCAATATATGATGTGAATTATCCTAGAATTAAAAAACCAATTATTAGAATTTATATAATATAAAATCATATTTATGTATGCATGGTTTTTATTTGATGGAGATATATGTATGTACCTGAGGGTCTCCATAAATGGTATCCTAATATATAAAAATTAATGATTCTTTGGTCATGATGATGATGTTTTTCTATCCACATAGTAGGGAACTCTAGACTGTATCGTCATCTAGGGATACATGAGCTTTTTTGATGTTGGGATCAGACACATGAATGGGTGTCACATGCATCTATGTGAAATAAATAAGAACCCATGTAGTTTAGCTCCGCTTAATGGTTAAAATAATACCTTTTATGGACATGTGATAAGGAATTAACTATACAGTTTAACATAATATAGAAAGGATGTCTAGGTGGAAGGTTTCTTGTCAAGGTTCTGTGTGGGACTTTAGTTAATGAATTCTAAGGAAACTAGAAAGAATTTTGATTCCCATGATGAATTAGAACCTGTTTGGAATGTGGCTCAGGGAGATCAAGTTTTTTTTTCAAGTGTTAGATTTAGACTTCATAGAGGATTAATATATATTATAAGGACCCGACCATAAAACATTACTTAATATTGAATTAAATTGAACAATTCACATTGAGGATCTTTTCAGGTTTAGAGTTTTAACGAATTAAGACACAACTATTACATCTCAAAGATTACAAAGTAGACACATCTACTCAGTTTCCATTTTTTTCACAGAATAAAAATTCTTGAACAAAATATTCATGTCTAGTTCTTATTTTAGACAGAATGACATTTCATTGATCCCATCCTTGACCCTATTCCACTTAATGTCCTGTGAAAAACATTTAAAAATAAACTTGGGATGAGTATAAAATACTCAATTAGGGTTATAACAATACGAAAAGAAAACATTAGTCCATGTATACATAAGAATCAATGAAATCATACTTTACTCATAAAACATAAGCAACTTAACATACCTCATGAAATCATAAGATTTATGAACAAATCAATAGAAATCATAATACATAAAGGTAACTTGAGGCATTCATAACATTCTTACATAGGGAGTAACCCTCATGGTTATGTTTGGAATACCCATCACAGTATATTCCCTAAATCTCTTCGGAGAAACCTTAGCATTTAACCCCTCCACGTTACCCAATGCATTGGAGAGTTATATCGGGATCACCCGCCCTTAGTTTATCACGGAACCACCCGTCTTCATAAATAATTCCGAAGAACCATATCATAATCATATCACATAACTGAATCATAAATTAAAGATATAATTAACACATTGCAATAACAATATAACATTTTAATATACTGAAATAATAAATCCATTCTAAAACCATTTTCAAAACCATTTAAAACATTTAGTAAAGAGATTATTGAATCAAAGTGTCCCATACCACTTTGAAGATTTTAGCATTTTAAACCATTAATATCCATATAAATAAATCATTAAAACCATTTTTAAAACATGGATATTAATGAGAAATATTTATAAGAATAAATCATTAAAACATTTAAAATGATATTTTTGTTAATGGATTTTTAACAAAATGAGAGACACTTGAATATAATAATTGAGGAATAAAATTTAATCAGAACTTTATAATATCATGAGAATAAAGGGATTCATGATATAATATTCCAAAGGACAATATATACACCATATAAGAGTGAATTGGTGCATAACAACAATGAAGTCTCAATAGAAATGTAAAATGAAATGAAATCCCTTATAAAGAAGGTATCCTTAAATTAAGGATAAATCAATCTCATAATTATGTGTGAAAAATATAAATACACCCAATATAAGTGGATATTAATTGTAAAACAATCAATGGTCATTCACAGATATTCAAATTATGACATATTCAATAACTACATGTTGAACCCAAAGAAATTGAAATTGGGTTAAGAAGTTCCCTTGGTAAAATTCGATAGCCTAACGACGTCACTTTAAAATTTATAAAATTAGTTGATGAGAGAGAAAATGGTATCTCATCACATGGACATAAAATTTAAATCAATAAGGATATATAAGAACATATCCCAACATAAAAAGATGAAAATTAAAAGACATAACAAAATAAGTCTTTTAAAAAGGGTAGTGTGACAGGTTCCCTTACCGATTTGGGAAACTTTCGAAACGTACACCCCATGAAAGAAGGGTCATACAATGAAGATGTAAATACCCATAAATGAGATTATATTATACAAATATTAAAATAATAGGTAGTACATACACCACACAAAAAAAAATAGTGGGAAATGTAACATTAATCTCACGAGAATAAAAATTGAGATGAAAATCCCCTTATGAACATTTGACAGCCTAACAATGCCACATAAAACATTCAAAAAATTGATTAATGAAATAAAATAGGGTCTATAATCATATTAAGATAAAATTTAAATCAAGAATAATAAAAAATATCACCCCCCATCATAAGAAAGAGGAGATTAAATTAAGTTACATAAAAAAGAGTACTTAAAAAGAAAGAGAGAGGCAGGATCCCTTACCTCAAGTCCGACTTGTCTTGTTCATTTCATTATATTCCTGAACAATAAACTTTGGTCAATTTAAAATTACTTGAGGAACTCCTTTAAATATTCTTATTCAGTTCATATCACATATTATAATGTTATAATAATTGGTTAATATTGTGAGGTCATATCAGATGTTTTTGTCGATGTTTGGTAGATGAGTAAAAAATGAACTTTTTTGAAAATGATTGTCCATGTAGTTATAATTACATCATATCCAAAATAGTATTAATGATTTAAATATCATTTATATCCAGTACATATTCATTTTATACTATTTAATAACATTTGGAGATAAAAAGAAATGAAATGCACCGTTCATGGAGACAGTAGGCCGTACGTACGCATGAACACTACTTTCATTTATTTTTCATATTAATGGAATTAAAAATAATTGAGAGATATATATATTATAATTAAAGTATTATATATGTGTTATATAGGTCACATAAATTCATTAATTTCATTATTTATACATTCCATGTATTGCATGAACGAGTCACGTCACTTGAGGGGGCGGTAGTCTACACTTCCTCATATGAAATTATCGCATTTGCACAACATGAAAAGGATAAAGGTATGTTTTAAATATACAATACATAAGCATATAGAAAAAATAAATACCATATATATCATATATAAAATACAGTGACATCATAATTTCCACCTTTAAATGTGTTAAAAGAATATTGAACAATCGTCGTTTCGTGAGGCAGTAATTCTCCATCCACAGAAACAGTATGTTCATTAACCATTAGACGGATGTGTGTGTAAGTTTAGCTCTAATAATTCTTATAAAAACATCCTAGTATATTGAATATACTGTTTTTGTTTCAAAATAATGTAATAAAAAGAGTATTATGAATTAGAGAAGAAAAATAAAATAAAAGAACATAAGAGAAGACATTACCTTTAAATCGGGTAACGTCCTTTGGTTTGAACCAAAAGGGTTTCTTGAAGAGATTTACGCATACGGTGAGGCTTCAATGACGAAGATATGGATGTGGAGAGATGAAATGGGCTGGGTTTGGCTGAGCAAAAGGCTTGAGAGTTGTGGGTAAGGAGGTAGAGGTGGGGGCCTTTTATAAGAGAAGAGGAGGGTCACTCTTGGAATGTTATAAAATATTACTTTATTATAAAATGATTTTCGGGTTTTAAATGTCCAAAAAGGATATATTTATAGGATAAGGTGATAAGGCTTCGGAATACACCCATAAAATAGATTTGTGACAAGTTTAATACTTATATTTTACCATATCTTCTCATTTTATTTAAATCGTTCATTTATGAGGTAATCACTGCATCATCACGGTGTCATAAATAAATTAATATATTTAATGTCTAAAAATTATTAAAAAATATCATGATGTATGAAATAATTTT
The DNA here is from genome assembly GCA_963277665.1 of Viscum album. Taxonomy (NCBI): domain Eukaryota; kingdom Viridiplantae; phylum Streptophyta; class Magnoliopsida; order Santalales; family Viscaceae; genus Viscum; species Viscum album. Next base: position 1,908,165,920 of record OY728133.1, on the reverse strand, counting down.
ATTTTTCTAATGAATATTTATAGTAAAAAATATGACTTTTATAACCCCATGTAAAAAATGTTTTAGTAAAACAATACTTGTTTGTGATATTTTAATTTTAACTTTAAATAAAAAGATATTAATGCCATTTTCCTACCAAAGTGGCTCCATGGGGTCCCCAAGTTGAACCATGGATTTTATTGGTCGACCATGACTCATCCAATAAGTGTAGGACATGTTTCGAGGTCATTTCATATTATTATAAAATTATCTTTACCTTAAATTACACCAATTTCCTTTAATCACGATTAATAAAACTTAAAAGTTACTATTCACCAAAAAATTATTTTAATCCCATGGAACCACATTTTATATCCTAATGAAAACCATTTATTCTGGTTTTTTGAAATTCAAATCACAGAAGTGGTAAAGTTTCATTTAAACAAAAAATCAGTTTTTAACTACCACTTAGTGGTTTTACTATTCCTCAAAAATTTAAGTTTTTCAGAAAAATACCAAAACTTCACCATAAGATATATTTGATATTCCAAATTCAAAAACGATTTCTATTTTAAAAAATTCAAAACATATAAGTTGAATTAATTATTTTAACAATTAATTTCTGTTGTTAAAACAAAAAGCGTGTTTTTAAGAAACAATATCTATTAAAAGATTGACACTAGTTCAAGTCCAATTTCAATGTGAAGTTAATTCCAATGACCACCATTGTATTAAATGGTAAAACTATATTCTAATTTCACTTTAAAACCAATTCAGAATATGATCTAATCATATAAATAAATTTTTTTAAAAAGTGGTTTTGAATTAAAATACAACATTTTACACTTCATAAAAAATGAACTTTATTGGAAAAATACCAAAAATTTATACAAAGTAAATTTTTATGTCCCGATTCTAACGAAGAATTTTATTTGTTCCATTAGAACCTATAAGAGGGACCAAAACTATATTAAATAGGGTTCACCATCAAAAGGTGATAAATCAACCTTTTAGTGAATTTTATAGAATTTATGCTTAAAATTGAATTCTTTTCTTATTTTAAGCCTTTATCTTTTATTGGATAAATGTAAAAACATTTAACAAACATATATAATCATAGTTTAGTTATTTATATTCATTACCGCCAATAAAATTGCTAGGGTTTAACTACTATTTAAAATAATATTATTTTATTATTAGAATGCAACGTAAGATTTCAAAGAAACTCGTTGTTGCGTATTGGGTATCCCATCGAGAATAGCGTTCCCTTTAAAGTAATATTAATATCTTATTAAAAAATATTAATAAATATTAAAAAGTAATATTCTTTATTTACATGGGATTTTACATCCTTCCCCCCTTTTGGGAATTGTTACCTAGCAATTTTAAAATTGGGCTTGGAAACTTCATTGAATGCCCCACATCGGAAAAAAAGTAAATTAAACTGTCACTTTAAAAGAAATAAGGGGAAGTACAAAGGTCACCAGAGTTAACCCATACTAAGATTCCATGTAGGAAAACATGGACATGTAAGAGAAAACAAAGGGTCATGTTCTGATGAATAGTGATAGAAAACATGATTAAGAGAAAGTTAACCACAAGAAAATCACAAACATGTGATGGGTTAAACGGTATTTGATTCCCCAGTAGGAATAGTTAATGGAAAAAATTTTTGTTTTAAGTTACTCTTCATTGAGGAATTTGTTTATGAGCATAAATAAATCATAAGGGAACATACTTACTTGTCATGTAGACTTTCATCACTTACTAGATTTCTAACACAAACTCATACTTTCTCCAAATGATGAGTATTTAGGATGACTTGTTCACATTAAGAGTACTATAATCAACTTCTTGAGAATCACCTAATCCAAAAAAGAGAACTATATATTTCCTATGTCTTTATACCTTAACCAAAACCAAACCAAAAATTTTAGTACGAGATCAGATAATACCCAAAAAGGAGAAATTTTTTTTTTCAAAAAGAAAAACTACTCCTAATCTCCAAAATTTGTCAAACAAAAATACAAAGTTCAACAAAGACAATTCAACAAACATCTATCCATAAAATTATTCAAAGTAAACCAAACTAATATTGAAACCCAAATCTCTGAAGGATTTAATCACATAGTTATCAAAGGTAAAGATTAACATTTATCCCCAAGTAACATCAGTAACTCTTAAAGTCTCATACTGAAAAGTAATTAACCAAATAACATATCCTCCATGATAGGTTAATAATTTCCATATATAACCCAAAATCAACTTACTCTTGATTCATAAAATCATCTAACTAAAAATAATTAGTCAAACTAACCAGGGACTTCACGTAGTCTAGTGGTAGGCGATAAATAGGATTCGCACTTTGGTTGTGGGTTTGATTCCTGCAGCTTTGTCTGACATGACGGGTTGTCACATGGTATGTGTGTTGTCATTTTTCCAAAACTATATAATCCTTAAAAAATTCCCCAAAACGAGATAAAATCTTCAAAAATAACCATAACATATTTTAACCTCAAGTTTATCTCCTTCCTTTCATATTCCATAATTTCATAGAGTAACCCATAATTACCTAAAAAGTAAGGATCATATAAACCCTAATGGTTACCTTTATAATTATTACATGAACTTCCACATCGAGTTAGTTCTCTCATACATGATGCATTTGAGAACTCACAAAGGTTCAAGTGGTTGATCACGACTCCTGATAGTTGGTTTAGAATAACCACAAGATTTCTCATTGAATCCAACTTTTCATCCAGTCACTTAATCAGAGAACCACCATAGTTTCCTTCAAAACCATTGTCACTTTGGTGCCTGCTAGATCCATCAATTTACTAAAACCAAAAAGTTCAGTGTGAGTATATCAACAAAATCATCATGTACTAAAGAGGAATATAATCACTAATATATACTTATCTAAGTTATCTCAAACTCATTCCAACATTCAAAAATAACAATGACTCTATATAATATAATAACCATTGTGGTTATACACAACTTGTCACTTATGCTTAAACAATACTCTAACCTCTAATTTTATCTAAACCGACCTTTGATACCAACTATAAGGAACCAGCAATAAAACATTACTTAATCTTGAATTAAATTGAACAATTCACATTGAGGATCTTTTCAGGATTATATTTTTAAAGAATTAGGACATAAATATTACATATCAATGATTACAAAGTATACCCTTCTACTAAGTTTCCATTTTTTTCATAGAATAAAAACTCATGAACAAAAGAGTCATGTCTAGTTCTTGTTTTAGACAGCATGACATTTCCTTGATCCCATCCTTGACCCTATTCCACTTTATGTCATGTGAAAAACATTTCAAAAAAACTTGGGATGAGCATAAAAAAGCTCAGTAAGGGTTATAACAATACGGAAAGAAAACATTAGTCCATGTATACATAAGAATCAATGAAATCATAATTTACTCATAAAACATAATCAATTTAGCATACCTCATGAAATCATAAGATTTATGCATAACTCAATAGAAATCATAAGACATAAAGGTAACTTGAGGCATTCATAACATTCTTACGTAGGGAGTAACCCTCATGGTTATGTTTGGAAGACCCATCACAATATATTCCCTAAATCTCTTCAGAGAAACCTTAGCGTTTAACCCCTTCGCGTTACAGAATGCATTGGAGAGCTATATCGGGCTCACCTGCCCTTAGTTTATCACGGAACCACCTGTCTTCATAAATAATTCCCAAGAACCATAACATAATAATAGCACATAACATAAGCATAAATGAAAGATAACATTCCCACATTGAAATAAAAATATAAAATTTTAAGATACTGAAATAATAAATCCATTCTAAAAACCATTTTCAAAACCATTTAAAACATTTAATAAAGATATTTTTGAATCAAAGTGTCCCATAACACTTTTAGGATTTTAACAATTTAAACCATTAATATCAATATAAATAAATCTTAAAAACCATTTTGAAAACATGGATATTAATGAGAAATATTTATAAGAATAAATCATTAAAACATTTAAAACGATATTTTAGTTAAAGGGTTTTTTACAAAATGAGAGACACATGAATACAATAATTGAGGAATAACATTTAATCATAACTTTATAATATCATGAGAATAATGGTATTCATGATATAATATTCCAAAGGACAGTATATACACCATATAAGAGTGAATTGGTGCATAACAACAATGAAGTCTCAATAGAAATGTAAAATGAGATGAAATCCAATATAATGATGGTATCATTAAATTAAGGATAAATAAATCTCATAATTATGTGTGAAAAATATAAATACACCCAAGATAAGTGTATATTAAGTGTAAAACAGTCAATGGTCATTCACACATATTCAAATGATGACATATTCAATAACTACATGTTGAACCCAAAGAAAATCGAAATTGAGTTAAGAAGTTCCCATGGTAAAATTCAACAGCCTAATGACGTCACTTTAAAATTCATATCACATGTTATAATGTTATAATAACTGGTTAATAATGTGAGTTCATATCAGATGTTTTTGTTGATGTTTGGTACATGAGCAAAAAATGAACTTGTTTGAAAATGATTGTCCATGTAGTTATAAGTACATCATCTCCAGAATAGTATTAATTATTTAAATATCATATATATCTAGTACATATTCATTTTATACTATTCCATAACATTTGGAGATAAAAAGAAATGAAATGCACCGTTCATGGAGACGGTAGGCCGTACGTACGCATGAACGCTACTTTCATTTCTTTTCCATATTAATTGAATTAAAAATAATTGAGAGAGATATATATTATAATTAAAGTATAATATATGTGTTATATAGGTCACATAAGTTCATTAATTTCATTCTTTATACATTCCATGTATTTCATGAATGAGTCACGTCACTTGAGGGGGCGGTAGGCCACACTTCCTCATATGAAATTATCGCATTTTCACAACATGAAAAGGATAAAGGTATGTTTTAAATATAAAATAAAGAATAATATAGAAAACATAAATACAATATATATCATATACAAAATACAGTGACATCATAATGGCCACCTTTAAAGGTGTTAAAAGAATATTGAACAATCATCGTTTCGTGAGGCCGTAATTCGCCATCCACAGAAACAATATGTTCTTTAACCATTAGACAGATGTGTGTGTAAGTGTAGCTCTAATACTTCTTATAAAAACATCATAGTATATTTAAGATACTTTTGTTGTTACAAAAGAAAGGAATAAAAAGAGTTTTGGGAATTGGAGAAGAAAAATAAAACAAAATAACATAACAGAAGACATTACATTTAAATCGGGTAACTACCTTTGGTATGAACCAAAAGGATTTCTTGAAGAGCTTTCTGCCTAAGGTGAGGCTTCAATGATGAAGATATGGATGTGGAGAGATGAAATGTGCAGGGTTTGGCCGAGCCAAAGGCTTGAGAGGTGTGGGTAAGGAGGTAGAGGTGGGGGCCTTTTAAAAGAAAAGAGGAAGGGCACTCTTGGAAAGTTATAAAATATTACTTTATTATAAAATGATTTTCGGATTTGAAAGGTCCCAAAAGAATATATTTATAGGCTAAGGTAATAAAATTTCAAAATCCACCCATCCAATAGGTTTGTGAAAAGTGTAAGACTTAGATTTTACCATATATTCTAATTTTATTTAAATCTTTCATTTATGAGGTAATCATAGCATCATCACAGTGTCATAAACAAATTAATTTATTTAATGTCTAAAAATTATAAAAAAAACTATCATGATGTAGGAAATATTTTTAGTTTTCTAATTAATATTTATAGTAAAAAATATGACTTTTATAACCCCATTTAAAAATTGTTTTAGTAAAACAATACATGTTTGTGACATTTTAATTTTAACTTTAAATAAAAAGTTATTAATGTCATTTTCCTACCAAAGTGGCACCATGGGGTCCCAAAGATGACCCATGGATTATCTAGGTCGGACATGATTCATAAAATAACTTTAGAACATGTGTCAAGGTCATTTAATATTATTATTACATTATCTTTACCTTAAATTACACTAATTACCATTAATCGCGATTAATAAAACGTAAAAGTTACTATTCAACAAAAAATTATTTTAATCCCATTGAACCAAATTTTACATCCTAATAAAAACCATTTATGATTTATTTTTTAAATTCAAATCACAGAAGTGGTAATGTTTCATTTAAATGAAAAATTTGTTTTTTAACTACCACTTAGTGGTTTCACTATTCATCAAAAATTGAAGTTTTTCAGAAAAATACCAAAAATTCACCCTAAGATATATATGATATTCTGAATTCAAAATTGATGTCTATTTTACAAAATCCAAAACATATAAGTTTCATTAATTAATTTAATAATTAATTCCTGTTGTCAAAACAAATAGCGTGTTTTTAAGAAACAATATCTATTAAAAGATTGACACTAGTTCAAGTCCAATTTCAAAGTGAAATTAATTCCAATTACCACCATTGGATTAAATGGAAAAAATATATTCTAATTTCAATTTATAAACAATTAAAAATATTATCTAATCATATAAATAAATTTGATTAAAAATAGGTTTTGAATTAAAATAAAGCATTTTATACTATTCATAAAAAAATGAACTTTATTGGAAAAATACCAAAAATTTATACAAATTAAATTTTTATGTCCCGATTATAATGAAGAATTTTATTTGGTCCAATAGAATGTATAAGAGTGACCAAAACAAAATTTAATAGGGTTCACCATCAAAAGGTGATAAATCGACCTTTTAGTGAATTTTAGAGTATTTATGCTTAAAATTGAATTATTTTCTTATTTTAAGCCTTTATCTTTTATTGGATAAATTTAAAAACATTTAACAAACATATATAATCATATTTTAGTTATTTCTATTCATTCCCACCAATACAATGGAATGGTGTTAACTACAATTTAAAATAATATTATTTTATTATTAGAGTGCAACGTAAGATTTCAAAGAAACTCGTTGTTGCGTATTGGGTACGCCATCGAGTATAGAATTCCATTTAAAGTAATATTATTATCTTATTAAAAAATATTAATTAATATGAAAAATTAATATTCAATATTTACCTGGGATGTTACATATATCCCATTTGTATGGGAATCAAAGCCACATAGTTATGTTAATCTCATAAAGGAGTGTATACCTTTTATAAAGTTATATTTTGGAATAATCATGAATATTATGCCCTGTAAAAGAGAAAATAAGGATGTTTTGACTGATGGTACTTTGGGTTTTAATTAATGGCTTATTCCTGAAAAGGATGCCTATATTAATGTGATTATGATTTGGGCTTAGTCCAAAAGAGTAAGTCCATCGAGATTGGGCCTTATGGTGGCTTCCTACATATCTTGATTAACAAGAATTAGAGTTATTATAGTTCAATATATAGCATGGATTGTGAGGATTTAATGATCACCAGTAACCTATATGCCTATGTGAGTCATTCTCGGTGTGAGAAACCAGAGGAAGCAGAAGATCTAGAAAACCACACAATCTGAGTTTGTTAATAAGTGTACATAGAAACAAAAACCAAATGTTGAGGGATGAGATGTTGATTTATCCCACCTCTTTTGTACCCTATTCTACTAATGGAAGAGGCTAGGGATAACAGTCCATGGATACAACACTTCTCTCTCTTCACATTACCAAGTAATGAGTCCAGGGAAGGTAAAAGGAAGTGGGATTCACTATAGTGGCTAGTAGATAGAGAGGACCAAGATTGTTACCTTCTTCAATAAAGAATAATGGATTACTCTAGGAGGGATTCCCTAAAATCAGTTTCGTAGTAGAGAAGGAGGTTGTCGTTCCATGTCAACAGAAATCAAAGGAGCTATCCCATCCCTCCCTAAATGGAATTGGAGGCTCTAGGTCTTAGATATTATAAGGGGAGGACAAGGACTTAAATATTGTATCTAATACATAGAACATTCCAACACTTTCCCTGGGTTAAGGGTCCTCGTGACCATTGGAATACACACTCACATGAACCAAAAGGGCCCTGACTAGCCAATTTGACAAGCGTGGAAAACCTCTAATGATTAGAGTAGACACATAAATGGGGTCACGCTGGTGTTCCAATAGTTTTAGTCATGTATGTAAAGAGGTATTGGTGGAGGTTTCAACATGATCACTCTAAGAAAAGGGTACAAAAGTAGAAGAGGGAACTCCATGGCTGCCTTTGAGGAATTCCCTATGAATGTATCATGTAGGTTGAAGGTTAGGGAGAACCAAGGACACTCGTGCAAGGTTTTTTTTGTGCAGGTAGGCTTGGGAAAATTGGAATCACCTTGGGTGATAGACCACTTGGGTGACTACACATGGGAGATACCTTAATCAATCCTTTAAGGGTCTCTAGAGTTGTTCATGGAGGTTACTCGTGTCAGTCCCTATTTGAGGAATGGTACATCGTGACTGTATTTATTAATTAGGGGTGTCAGAGAGTTCCTCACATAGGTTTTGGTTATTTTAAACCCTTGGAGTAAGTTTGTTTCACTATCCACTTTAATTACCTCTTTTACAGGTGTTAAATAACTTCCTAGAAGGTTATAGAGGGATTGAACAAGTAAATAGTCAAAATTGAGAAACAATATCCCTTCATGAAATTTTTTCCACAAAAATGAAGACCCTAAAATCCTACTTATAGGAATATATTGGACCTTGGGTTAAGGGGTCATCCCACTTAGGTGGTTCTCTTAGGTGTATCGTGAAGGCTCTCGCTCATGAAGATCACACAGGCTGTCATGCAGATACCCTATGTGATGATAGTGTTTTAGGGTACTTGGGTGAATTTCTTTTAGAGGAATTTGATATACCTGGCCTTCAAGATTTTACTTCTTATCTTCTTACTAAATTATTTCCATTTTTTATTTTTCATCCATTTTAATAAATTAAGTGTCAACAAAAGTCCACCCCCTCAGGATTGGATATGATCTAAAGCCGAGGGTCTGATCTTGAGGTCAAGGGATGAAAATTATTGATGGTTCGTGAAAGGAATCCATGTAGGTATTCCATGGTTATTGTTCTCTTAATTACACTAGATAGAAATATCACACATTCGGGCTGCTCATCATATGCAGAGCTTTGTTGATGTTCTCTTTTAAATAGTGAGACTTCATCTTTTAGATGTTCTTCTAGGGTTTTTTTGTTTTTACTCATAAATGAATGTAATTTCGATTCCAATCACCTATTTACTCATCCCTATATTGTCTCTATGATCATAAAGAAATATTGAAACTAATTGTTATAACAAAAATGTGTATCAATTGGTTGTAACCATAGTGATGGGATGTGGAAATGCCCTAATTTTTTATTAATCAATGGAGATTAGCTAGCATAGTTTGACTGTTGCTAGGTTCATATGGAACACCTTATGAATATTATGTATTTTTATTTTTTTGACCTATTATTTCCTTATGTCAATATAAAGGAGGAATAGTAGTCAATAATTGAATTTTTCTTAGGCCAACCTTTGTGGGGTTTTAGCCTTAAATGTTTGGTCCCTTTTATATTTTTATAGCTCGATTTTTTACTAAACCATATGAATTTTAGGTATAATGAGCAGAGAATTGAATTTTATAAATAATTACCTTTTTAGTTTTTAAATATGTTGAGTTTTGTTTCCTTTTGTGGGTAGTTTAAAGTTGTGAAATCCAAACTAATGAGATTAGTGTTTTAGGTTGAAAAAATATGACAACAATGTTTGGAATAAAGACCCAAATAAGTCCTGTTGTACGAGAATGTTCTGACATTATTTATATATCCAATGAAAATATTTATCCATGATTTGATGGATTTGAATCTATAACATGATATTCATAAATAGAGGAGGTCAATTTTGAGGATGAAGTTACCGCTGGTTAAAAAACCCATTTTGTGGGATGTTTTTATGCAAGGCTAACTAGGGAATGTACTACATAGTCAATAGTGGAAACCTTTGGATTACATTCCCTGAAATCTATGATCAACTTATGAAAATAAAATTGGGGTTAGTTAAAACATAGTTAGGAAAGAAATTCTTATGAATTCTGAAATTCCATTACTAATGGTCAGAGTTTAAGATTTGGATTTCTCCAAAACATGATTGGTGGTTTTTCTAATGTAAGCTATTTGAGAATGAAGGGAATGTTAGTATTAGCATTTACCATGCATTGGAAATTATTCTTACATGAATTAAACTCGAGTGAAGGATGATACATCTAGAAATATGGTCAATGGGATGTGGGAATGACCCTATCTAACAAGGGTTAATGTAGAATGTACTTTAATGTCATGCGATCAGGAAATTAATTACGTAGTTTAAATTATTATGATGATGATGTCATGATTTGTGGTTTATATTCATAAATTCATGAAATTATGTTATGTAGTGAGGACATTATTTTATATAGTTTAAATTCTTACATTGAGGATATTATGCTATGAAGTTTAAATTCATACAACAAGGACATTATAGGGATATAATTTATTTTATTTATCTTCGATTGAAAGGATGATAATTTCAAATTCTTGGTTTTTTGTTCAGAAATGTGCTACCATGTTCAGGTGTAGGAGGAGAAAATTATAAGTTGTGATTATGGGATTCTTAGATCCGAAGAGTATTATGGTAAAAGATCTTATGGAGTTAGAGGATATCTCTCATAAGTATGAAGTTACCAATGGATTAAAAAACTCTTTATGATCTATTTTATGCAAGGAAAACTAGGTAATTCATTTCATAGTAAATAACAGTATCCTTGGGCTGACTATCATTGAAACTTATGAGAAAATTATAGAAAACCAACTGGTTCAGGTTACAACATTGTTTAAAAAATAAGTCCTTTGGAATTTTTATATTCTCTCTCTATAATTAAATGGAAGATTGCAGAGATTCATATTTCCATTAGCATAGTGTTTGGATTGTGGGAGGAAAGTACCTAAACACATAAGGGTAATTTCATGTAAATGTTTCCCAATAATAGGGAAAAGATTTCTTCCATACAAGTCAAACCCAAGCACATGGAATATGGAATCTATTGTTTTTGTTCAAATTAATAGGAACAAAAAGTTATGGAAACAATAGGGATGCATGGACATTAAGAAAAAGATCATTATAGTATTCTTGGAACACATGAGGGAGGAAATTGTAAACCATAGTCTTGGGGGTTCTTAGATCAAGATAGATAAAATGACACAAATATGCAGGATAACTATAGACTATTTCAAATAACATGTTTCAACATATTTTCATTAATGCACAGGAGGAAAAAGGAGTCTTATTCTAAGAGAAATGTTACTACTAGTTTATAAACCCATCATGAGGGTTGTTTTATGCAAGACCAACTAGGGTATGTACTTTATAGTAAAATAGATTCATCGTTTGGATAAAAATTCTATTCTGATTGTCATTTTATGAAAGGAAAACTAGGCAACATAACATTGCCAAAGAAAAGGAGCCTTCAGGTAATCAAAAATATATCATTGATAGATGATGAAATATTATGAATATCGAAATGTTTCAATGATTAAGAGTATGAGTTTTGAAAGGGAAGTGTATAAGAACAAAATAAGCATCTGGAATGTTATTGACCTTCAATTTAGAGGCCCATTCAACTATCTTAATCATATGTAGGATTGGGGAATCCCTATATCCATAGTGGGACCCCAATTGAGGGGGTCATGAATTAAAATTTTCTAAAAAGATCTTGTTTTGTATGGTGAAGAGCGGGAATTTTTTCATTAAACCATGGATGTGACTAGGGATTAAGGCCAAAGAATCACTAAATATCTCAATGGGATGAGAATCAATCCATATGCAGTTATATGGGATACCATGCAGTTTAAAGTCATGCGGAAAGGATATTAGCAATGAATTTTAATGTTCTGCAGTAAGGATGAAGGTGTCCTGACTTGAAGATAAATGGAATGTTGTGTCTAATCTAGGAAATAGGGACCAAGTTTTATTATTAATATTGTTAGATAATGAATCAATGCACCCATAGTTAAAAAATAAAGGTACTCCTCCCAGATTGAATTCATGTGTGGAAAAATGGGGGTTTTGATTTGATATGTGTTCATGAAAAGGTGAAGAACTCATATTGGGTACTCTAATATAGATTTAACCCATACATGAATGAGTGGGAGTGTTTCACATATTGTGTTGTGCCTTGGCCTGGGATTGATTATCTGGATGTCATTATGTACCTCATAAGGGTGATAATCAAGCCACATGTAGTTCATGAAGAGCCATGTAGTTTATCATCATTCAGTGAGGATATGGGTGCTTATGAAATGAAGATGAATTTTGTACCTAGACTAGGGTGTAGGACCAAATAGTCACTACGAATCATTCTATGGAATGAATATAGCCATGTGTAGTTCTTGATGAGATCATTCAGTTTATATTCAGGTGAAGTGTTCATATGGTGCATCTTCTAAGGTATTGAGACCAGGACTACAGTAACCCCAATGTGAATTGATATGTCGTACTTATGTAGGGAAGGTTATTTACCAAACTCCTAAGCCTGTGCGAGTAGTGATCAGTGTGAGAAATAAGGAGTGGTGAAGGTTTCATCCTCCACTAAAGAAAGTGCATGGTAAGGATATGGGTATTTAGATTCTATGGTGGCCGAAAAAAGAGGTATGATCCATGCATCACCGTGTTTCTAAAAAAGCTGACAATAAAGACATATTTCGTTCTTAAAATACCCTAAAAATTAATGTATTAGGGAGAGGATGAATATAAACCGACAAGAAAGAGTGGAAATATTGTGGTTGGGAACTTGGATACAAATCTAGGCATCCATAAATATCTCATTGAGGTAATAATCATGACACATGTAGTTCTTTAAAGGGTTTCCTATACAATTGTGACATGTATACATAGAGTGTTCAGATTATTTTTGACTACAGCTGATCCCGAGATTGGAGATCTAGGCTTTGATATATATCTCATTGGTATAGGAATCAAGCCACATGTAATTCTTAAGAAGATGTTCCCAACACCAATTGGGATTTGATGTGGGAATAGGGGGGTTAAATATTTTCCAAAATGGTGACTTGGCAAAGACTTATGGGTTGGGAATTACTGCGAATCTCATTTTAATGAGAATCAATCCATATGTTTTGGAAAAGTTCTCTATGTAATCATAGTTAATCTACATGGAAAGGGGTAAAATTTTTCTTATTGTTATGGATGGGCCCAAGATTTGAGATCCAGGTCTCACTATATGTCCCATTAGTATGAGAATCAAGGAACACATTGTTCTTGGATAGACCATGTAGTTTACCATCTCATGAAGAAGAATTTAGGCATTCTGTTTACATTCTTATGGTAAATAATTTATTATAATTGGTCTTATACCTATAATGGGGAACAAGTTACACTAAGGACTAGAAATGATGTGACTGGGGATTAGGCATGAGGTCTTAAAATATTTGAGGAATCCCAAGGTGTATCAACTCATAGAATTTTTGGGGACATAATTTTCAAATGAGGGAGAAAATAACCATTTTTTAAATGTCATGTGGTAAAAAGTAACGATTTATTCCATTTTCGGGTCATAGAACAAGGACCTCATGTCATTAATTTCAACATCCTGTGACTAGGATGATGACATTATGTTGTTTAACATTGTGGGGTAGAGTTGTTATGTCATTCTTTTAATGATCATATGATTAAGAACCATAATGCATTTCAATGTCTTGAAACTAGTGGTAATGGTTTTTTGATGCTAATGGGTTAGATCGAGAAGATAAATATTTGGATATGCTCTGGGTTTATGAAAACATAGGTTCCTTTTATATTGAATTCAATTAAATTATTCAAGGATATGATCTCGGGCATCACCAATCCTAGATGCCTTGGTTCTGTTGGACATTTATGACTACTTCCTTTTTTACTCTATTTATTATTTTTAATAAAAATATAATTTTTATTCAAGGAATAAGACTTATTGGAGTAGAACTTGTGCATAGAGTATGGTCCCCCACACTTCATCTCATGTTTTGGAGGCTTCATTACTTATATCATTAGATTCTTAATGTACAACACAAATTCTCCTTAGAGGAATGAGAACATGAAGACCTTCTTCTTAAAATCTCTCACTATATGATCCTGTTAGATTCCCAAGTGATGTAAGTCATGCAATAACTTTTCGTCAAGTCCCTGTAGTTCATCCATTCATTTTGGGGACTATTCATCTATGGATAGATTGTCACAAATAGAAACACAGACCGATGGTTACTAAACATCATTGGGAAGGATGTATTTTATTTCATATAACAATGAATATGATATCACTAGCATTACAATTTGGGTACTACTCTAGAATAACCATAAGGAATGATTTTTTTTCATTCCATGAATTTTAATATTTTTCCACCATTTTATAGAGTATGTTTAATAGAGTATTTTAGAAGGAATCTATCTATCCATTATCCACCTCATAATTACAAGATGAATTTTTGGATTTGATATTATATTACTGATATAGATTTTCCACATCAACAGAATCGAAATTTGGGGCATTTTCTATTAGTATTGTATGATGGAAACCAAATCTTGTAATTAAGTTTTTATACCTGAAGATAACAACGCTTTTGGATCAGACACCTTTGATAGGTGTTGAAATAGAACATATGGAGAAGTAATCAGTAAAATTAAGAATATACTTGAATTGCTTGTCCGTAGCTATAGGAAATAGACCACAACATACATTCCCCATATCGAAAACAGCAATGAGTATTTGAATATATGTAGAAAATTTGAGGGTTGAGGGATTTTTGTACATGAATATGGAAGGAAGGAAAATTCTTGGTGTATTATTTGCAATCTTGCATCATTGAAGGCCAGAAATATCCAAGCCTTTAGATTTGGTTGGAATGCTTGTACCCTGACTGATGGGAACCACATTCCCCAGTGTGTAATTCATTCATAATGACCGAAGTATCTTCTTCATCGATAAATATGAGAATGAATCCATCAAATCCTTGGTTTTATAAGATCTTCTAATGATTTGGCCTATCATATATAGTGAAGTTGGATGATCACTATAATATTTTTTCTTTTTTCTATCTCTATCTTGTGGGAGAATTCCATCCGGATGGTAGTCTGTAATTAGAATCATCCATGAAATGGTAGAACTATATAGCACCTTCATAGGGTTTAATTCATTTATATCTTCTATTCTTTCTCCAAAAAAAGAGGATACCATTCTGCGATGGGTGGTTTTGATGATAGTTTCTTCCACATTGGGATATTCCAAAGACGTGGCTACATTTTCCAATGCATCTAGTTGGGAATTTTGTGAGCACAGGATGGGAGTCAATGAATGTTATGAGGGGAACTCTTACACCAACCATTTTACATAGTCAAGTAGGGGTATTTTTTTATTTCTTTCTGATGGGGTAATCCTTGTTGACTTCATTAATTACCATCTATGAGTCACCCTTTACCTCTAGGTGATTTAATAGTATTTGGAGCACCAGTTCCAAACCCACAATGAGGTATTGGTATTTTTCCTGGTTATTGGTATTTCCTTTTGACAGTAGAAAAATTACGATGATACTACATTTTAGGATGAAATGAGTACAATTCCTAACCCAACTTATTTGAGATTAGGTTCTTCCATTTTATTCTCTGTTGGGCTCTTTGATGTGACATAGAAATAAATTTCCCATTTTTGGGGGATTTCCTAAGTAGATAATATATCTTCATATATAAAGTTGGTAATTAATAAAAATGACCCTGCAGATGAGTGTTCTGTAAGAATGACTAAAAAGGCTTGATCTATAACCATTTTATAAAGCACAAATTGTATATCATATTGTTGAATAATAACCAACCACCATGCCAGATCCCCTATAAACATAAGAAGACTGAGGATGTACTTGAGAGGGTTTCTTCTGGATATTTTTTAGATCTAGTGGGGATAAAGATAGTGCCTTAGATTATGAAATGAAAATATTAACACTAATAATATCTTATCAATATCTAAATATCGAGCGTCTTTGTCGATCATGGTTTGAATGAGACAATAGATGTTGTTTTCATCTCTAACATCATTCTTATATGTGCGAAAGGCACTCAACGATTATTACAGTTCCATCACAAATATAATGAGAGGATTTCCCTCAATAGGTAGAATCTGTATCAATTTCTTCTAGTGGAATGAATTAACGTTGTCAAATAATACAAGACATTCACTATTCCACTGATACATGAATTCTTTATTCGTAAATTTAGTGAAGGGAAAACACTTTCTACAAGATAGGCTATAAAGAAATAGATGAGGCCCAAGTTTAATTGAATTCCTACCAACTCTTTGAGGTTTCAAAGAGGTAACATGAAAAGGGTAGATTTTGTTTTCTTAGGGTAATATTCAATTCCACGATGGTGTATGGCAAAGCAAAGGAAATTTTTTATGCGGTTATGTTGAAAGCGCATATCAAGGGTTTCACCATCATGATATATTGTCACTTCTTGGGGATGATAGCTTCCAGGTCGGCTAACTGGTGAAAACATTGCTGGGACTTGACTAACAAATCCTCAATGCAGCATTACATGAACTTAACAAAGAAGGGTTTAATGATGTGATGCATGGAATGTTAATATGTGGCATAATTTTTCTTTAAGACAATGGTAATTACATGATTGAAGAGAAATACTTGGGGGCTCTAAAGGATATAACCATTTCATCTTCAGGGCTACCCAGTATTGGTTATTCATTGAGTATCCATCCATGAAGGATAGGTCTTTATAACTGATGATCAAATAAATTAAGAGCCCTATGATCAAAAAATGAAAATCATTTTTTAGGAAATGAATGTTTAGGTATCTAAAGTCAATGTAGACACTGATTTTCCCATTTTTAGTTTTCATAGGGACAATGTTGGCTATCAATTTTGTATATTTCAACTCTTGGATGATGTCAGACCTAATGATCTTATGCACTCCAACCTCAATTTGGGAGGCATGGGTAGGATGTGTTCTTCAAGAAACATATTTTTATCCCCAATGGTGATTTTGAAAACCCAAATGATGGGTGGACACATTGGGATTGTGGTGTAAAATCTCTTTGTAATTACAAGAAAACATGTATGGGTGTTGCTTCCGGATAGAATTATATAACTCCTGTTCATTGGATGTCATTGTCTCACAAATCAGAGTGGTCCGAGGATCTTCATTTGTACCAGGATTTATTTCTCTTAGTTCATATAGAGTGGTGGATATTTCTTCCTCGAATGTAGGTGTGGCATCCTTGAGGTCTTTTTATTCTTCTTATTCATTATGATTTAATTCTTTCTCCTCCACTAGAGATGTTGGTGATGAAAAAAGAATCTCAGAATTAGTGGAATAATCAGTATTTGGACATCCTGAAGAAGAATCTACCATTTATGGTCCAATTGATGGCACATGGTATCTTCTGAGATTTGTGGATGAAATGGGGGACTGAGAATGAGAATATTCATTTTCCCTCATTGAAAAAAATCTCATTTCAGCCCAAATATTAAAATAAATATTTTTTAAATATCATAATATTGAATGGAAACATTTTCATCCATGGTTTCATCACTATTTGGAGAGTTGGTAATTTATCATTCATTATCGATCTCAGTTATCATGACTGACCTTACATAAGCCATCAAGTGAGTATTGGAATTTATTCTTACTCTTTCTATTTAATTTATTAGAAGTGTTGAGCTACTAGAGTGGTTTAGTAGGGATCATATACATTCCATTTGGGGGATTGATTCAAGAAACAGTTTCATCCATAGACTATTTCTCTCCCCTTTTAAAGAATCCAACATCAATATATTGTGAGTCACAAGATTTTAACAGGGCCTTGACACAGTAAAATTTACCAATTTGACCATTGAAACAATATTTGAGACATTGGAGTTATGATTAAGAAATGGACACATGTGGATGTAGCCATGGTATTCATAGGAATACATTGAAGGATATATGATGCCGAAAGACCAGGAATTTTGAGTCTAACAATAGATCTCCAAACAGAGTTTTGAGTATCATCTTTCCAATTGGATCTTTATCATTATTATAATAACCCTGTAACATTATAGTGGAGACGGATAAGTAGGATTAATGAGACCCAATTGACAATGTTTCCATACAAAAGTGATGTTGTCTCTTAATCCATTGTTAATAAAGGCTCATCAGATATCAATATAATTTATTATGCCAGATTTATACAAGGGTATAATGTGTCCTTATATAACATCATCCTCATCCATGTCTATAAGAGATATTACCACATGGAATTTTTCTATATCATTCTCTACATGACATACTACAGTGGTAGAAAATTCGAATTCAAACTCCCGAGGACTTGAAAAGGCCTTAACGAGTTATTCCCTGAGGTCTTTTGGAAGAACTGAAGCATCCAGGATTGAAAACATGGCTGAATCATGGGCTAGTTACTTCGAAACATCATACTTCTTATACAGAGGTCAGTGCATCAAAGTATGGGAGTTTTCTTTCACATATACTTTGGGAGCTGGTAATCCTAATGTAGATAAACAATCACATGGAATAAGAGATGATGGTGCTTCCGCTCTTAGTGTATTTGGTTCGATGAACCTTCCGACATATCGATGTTGATCATGTGGTGGCATATCTTGTAGAATATATTCTAGTATAATTATATTAGGGTATACCCTGTCTTACGTGGGGAAATTAAATTTTCTTGCTGAGCTCACTGGAGGGATTTCCCATGAGTTTTGGCTGCCTAGACAGTTTCATCAGGAGTATAGTTAAAGTAGTTACTTCCACAATGACCAAATATTCTCTTATAACATTGATAATAATGAATTATTACCCCATTTTCCCAATCAAGTTTATGAAATACGGGTTCATAAACAAAATCATCATATGTGAAGGGATCCATTAAATGTATAACATTATTGGAACAAATGATCAATTCCATATCTAATGAATCTTCCCTCAGACATGTCAATTCTAATCATACCATTTGGATAAGTGGTGTCTATTCTTTCAAGATAGTTGGAATTAATTCTAATAAATTCTATGATTAATGCATCATTAGTACTTGATCATCTTCTTATGTTTTTCCCTATCCTTCTAGCCATGTCACATATTGGAGGATTGTCCCTCGAAGGACTAAGCTACCAATAAAGATGGATTTGTTGTTGAAGAAGTGGCATGAGGAATATTTGAATGTTTTAGCTGTGTTTTTAAAATATAATGAGTCTGGTAGATAATTTTTCTAACCATACATTCAACAAAATTCTGTGAACTATTTCTCTTAACTTATTTCCATTCATTTTACTCCTCTTATGGAATATTGATAGAAACATACGCAAACTATGTTGGTAATTTATTTGTCTTCACTTTCCAGGAGTCTACTATCTTTTGTAGGAGGTCTTTGAAGACAAAACAATCCTAGATGCTGTTCCCTAGTATCTTGTTGAAGGGGAATGTGTTCAAGAGATCATCATCACCTTCCTTGTCGGGTTTCATTGTATTTGGAAACTTGAAAATGTTTTTTTCTAATGTCTAGATAAAGTACCCAAATATTTAGTCATTTAAAAAAATAACAAACCATATTTTTAATCTCCTCATACTTATTTCACTACTCTTCTCTCAAATCATTTAAAAGTTGGGTGGTACTCCTGATGCTCGAGAGGTGGAAGCAAACGGTATAGTGATGGCTTTGAAGAAAGAGAGAATATAGGGACATTATTAATTGTAAGTGTAGAAACCTCTAATTTTTTTATTCCCCTTCCTTGAGATGACGGAACTACTCAGGACTTTTTTGTATTCTCTATAATTGATTCTTCTACCTACCAACTAATTGTAGCAAGATCCCAATATCCTCTTGTGTATTTCACAATGATTAGTATTGTGAATAATTCATCTAGAAGATTAACTACATTGATGGGAAATAATTATTCTTGATGAAGAGGTAGATTTAAGGATTATACCAATCCTTTCCACCTAGAGATGAAGTCTGATACCCTTTTATTCTCCTTTATTTAATTTTGAGGTCAAAGACTATCTTCCTCTGTAATGTTGAGCTAAAATGGAAGGGAAACTTCAGATGAAGGTTTTCCCACATTGTGATTGACCGAGACTAAAAAATCATTTTCCATACAATAGATGTCCCCTATATTGATTACATTATGAATATGAGTTTTATATCCTCCTCTTATTCAGGGGTACCCATCATTGGATTGTAGTGAGAGATGAAATATTACAAGTTCAACTCGGGGGATCCTAATCCATTAATGATAATGAATATAGGATTCCTGTATCTTGTAAGGGTAAGAGTGGAAACTAACCATTAGGTCTAATCCTTATTTTCTAGCTGTATTAGCACACACCATTCTTCAATGGATTCCAATCATGCTGTTAGTGACATAAGAGTGTTCATAAGTAGTCACGG
This sequence comes from Viscum album, assembly GCA_963277665.1. Lineage (NCBI taxonomy): Eukaryota > Viridiplantae > Streptophyta > Magnoliopsida > Santalales > Viscaceae > Viscum > Viscum album. The sequence goes on along the minus strand of OY728133.1, from coordinate 1,908,145,507 downwards.
AACGTGTAAAAGAGCCCAATGTTGAGAAAGTGTGGTGGCTGAATCAGGAACAACTTTAAATTACAATATAACCATTGGTGGATACATTACTGGTAGTTTCTATGGGTATATCACAAGAGCTATACTATAAGGATGAGCCTAACCATGTTTCAGTTTTGTACCCAATGAAGGTAATTCTCGATATTCTTCTACGAGATCCAAATATATTAGTGGTTTTTATCCCATTTTAGGATGATGTTTCAAATGTGTTTCAGTATCTTTGATAAACTCTCTTTGTTGGTATGTGAGAACCAAAAGTGCGTGTTCATGATATTCTTGTAGATCATATCTTGGAGGAAGGATACCTTGATCTAGTTCTATGTTTAGTCTCTTAAATTCTTTCATCTTGTCATATTGATGATAAAATAATTCCTCCAGATAATAGAGCTCAACCTCCACGGGATAGAGTTTAGGTGTAATAAAACCTTTATAGTATCCACTATTAGATTGATTTTGAGGTGTTAATGGTGGATTCCTTAGGGGAATACCCAGATTCTAAGAAATCCTTTAGTTTCAGGTATGTAATCCTCTTTTAGCTGTTTTGGTGTGGACTGCATCATAAACCACAACCTCCTCTTCTAACTCCCCCATGAGTTGGACATGTGGTCTATAAGACCAATGTAGGCTATGTTGATGAAATTCACTGATTCTAAATGCATTACAAGAATTAGAATTTTCTATTTGAGAGGCTTTATTATTTTATATCCTCCATGAGGCTTTGTCCTGTCCTTTTTTGATTACTTGGGAACTTCTTGGTGGATTGTAATCTAAGGGGAATCTCCATACAACTCAATAATTCATTTCCCAAATGAGGATACAACATCTGTGGATGGTATGAACTGGGAGGATTTACATTGTGATTTTTTTCTGGGAGAATACTGATTCCTATTGTGGAGGATATTATCGGTGTAAAAAAGAATTTATCCCTTAGGTTTATTTCTATTCCAATTATGGGTTGACAACCCTTTGGGCCCACTTGGATGACCTAAATGTTTCGGTAAAAAAACCCATCCCTATGAGATGGGGTTGCTTCAGAAATTCTAAAACTGATAATACCACAACATCTATAATGATTCAATGGAGTTTTTTCCGAACAAGGGTTTAGTGAATCATTTAGTGTGCACATAGATCATAAATTTCTGAAGTTTGTTTGTCTATTTATGAAATTTTCTTAATCTTATTTCTAATATCATTTAAAGAGTAGGCTTTCTTGATATTCTTAAATGGTTGATGCAAAAGTATTTCAATATCCTGCTCTCTTCCGGCCAGATCCCAGTTAGAGTCCTCTGGGGCCTATTTTTGTGGATCATATCTGCAATCTTAGATACATTTTTCTTATTTAAGCTAGAACAAGGCTATAACATTCCATGCTTTAATATTTTGAAAGAATTTTTGATTAGGGACCACATAAAAATGTATCATTCCATGTGTACCCCATCCTTTGATACTAACACTAGATAGGGCATCGATGATAACCTATCACAACCTCATTATTTCACCAAGGTATATGCATTGAACATATCCTTGAGGTTTTTTAAACTTTGGATGTCCTGAAGCCAAGAGATCTTCCAAGTATTTTAAGAATTACGACCCTTATATTACATTGACTTGATTGTGATTCTCTTCATATGGTAATAATTTTATTTTAGGTGACGAAGAGTTTTCCGTATGTTGAGGTGGATGTCATGCACACACTCTTCTGACAGCACCTCTAGGTTGTTATGTTGAGGGGTGGATAAAAGCCAGAACATGACTTGTATGTCATCTTTATCCAACTATTTACACATGTTTAACATATATTCTTCTTCTTTCTCCAGACATTCGAATTCTTGGTTTGACCAGAATGTATGCTTTTTTAGCTTTTTTTCATAGGTAGTGAGGTTGATAAAGATTTTTTCAATTTCACTAAAAGTTTTCCGGACCAAGTGTGGTTTGGAGGACAACCATCACCTTGGGATATTTTCTTATTATGAAAGTATTTAACCTACTAGTGAAAATAAATCATTAATGATTGTCTTTGTTTTTAAAAGATCTTCATGAAAGGAGGTCATTCTCATCACTATATTTCCAATTGGTTAATTATCATGAAAATTTGAAACCCTAATGCGGAGAGATCATTAATAGAAAACTTCATCAAGGGGAGGACGACCATGGTGGATTTTAGAAAGGGGAAAACTAGGGTGATCCTTATACTTCTATGTGTATAGATAGTTGTTGTGGATTACATAAAGAGATAGGTTCTCATGATTGAGTAGATTATGTCCATGAAGAAATATTTAATAGTGATGTGTTTAGAGAGGACTTTCAGAATTACTGATACATATCCCAAAAATGGGAAATAAGAGAGTAGTATCTTGAGATTATAAATAGGAGCATATGAAGGCTTCAATTACACTATAAATAAGTGGATCTAGATCACAGATTATTTCGTGATTTTCTAGTTTTGTTTTATGAGGCTTTTTCTTGGATGACTTCTGATGAGAAATTGGGGATACTTGTTGGGAGAAGTGAGTGACATAGGTATATTTCTATTCTATACTAGGAGTATCCATTGAGATAATACCACTACCTTCGATTGAATAATTTGTATGTTTCCAATCTGGTTGTCGATATAATATTCGCTAGGTTTCTCCATAACCCTTCATGATGGGAGACGAGGTGTGTTCGTAGTCTGAGGTTATATGAATGACCAGACACCCCATTTATGGGGATAATGTTATTTTTATATCTCTCAGGTAATAATTTCATTACTGTTATGATGTCATGGGAAATATTCAAGATGTGATATGGAATTTGTATCTTCCCTTTTACAATTTCTAAGATGTTCTTGGTGACTTCAGTGGTTAGAATAATGATATATGACCATTCTGTAGTTACAATAGTTTTACGTTCCTACTACTGTACTCCATTTCCTTCCAGTGTATACTAACGGTACTCATTTGTGGTGGTAAATAGTTGAGTGTTACCCCTTCTCAACATTGGGACTTTCTTTCTAACTTCTTTGGGTGCTTCTAGATAAGTCTTTTGGTAGGATTGATAAATTATAGAAGCTATGTGTGCCTACTCACTACTCACCCTAAAACTATGTAGGTATTTATTTTTGAATGATGCTAGACGAGTGTGATGGTAGGCTTGGTGGGTGGAAGCATGAGTATGTTCCTACTCATGACAACCCATCAGATTTGAATGGTTGGCTTCATTGAGTGTCACCGGGTGAGTCTACTAGATGGATGAATAAAGGTGGAATAGTGTATGTTCCCACTATCAATTTTCTACCAAATTTTATTTTTAGTCTTCTTCGGAGGTGGAAGAATGCATAACTTTCTACCTATTTTCTACTTGTTTTCCCCGAACAGTTGTCTTTCATATCAATGTGTGAAATCCCTGGTCCAAACAACCAAGTAAGACACCCTTATCATGTCGTGGGATTACTACTACACGACATTGGTAGTGATAATTTCTGATAGGACCCCTTGAGAAGGACCCATTTTTTCCTTTGAGAGAGGCCTTAGGAGAACTCTTGATCCACTTCCTTGAAATATTTAAGGGACTAGTTTTCAAAATCCTATGATAAGCTCCCACAATTGTTGAAGATGACGGTTGGTGCAATTTGTTTCAGGACCACTGATCATCATTGACCATATGTTCAGTGATGTTTTTTGATAAGGAGAACCTATTGGGTGTCCTCTATGGTTGGGATTATACAATTATGATATTACTCATAGAATAAGTAGTTTGAGACATAGCATTGAAGCAGTAGGGTTGGAGATGGTGTCCTTTGTGTGGGCGAAGACTTGACTAGAGTATTAGCCATAGAGTTTTTTTATTGAAAATAGGAATGACTCCACTGGATAGAGGGGAATTCTGAAACAAAGTAAAAATATATACAATAAACACAAACAATAAAATTCATAATATAAGTATTTAATTTGAATGAACACATTCACGATTTATTGTCATACCTTATGGCATCCAACCCTTTTCTTACATTACTTTTTATTTACATAGTACAAATAGAGGATATTTTAAAATTTAGTTTTTGGGAAAAAGGTACATAATGGATGAATGAATAAAATATTCATGTATTCCACTTTAAATGATTTTTTAAGATTTATTTTATATAAATTTATTGCATTTCATAACCTGGGTACATATATCAAAGGAATGGTTGAACATAAGTATCAGTAAGGGAAAACATGGGTAATAGTTTACTTGTGATCTTAAGGAATATTAATATGAACTAGAGGAAATACATAAATACATGTGAAAGAGGAATATAATAATAAAAATAAAAATAATCAAAACATTTAAAGGAGTATACAACATTTAATTGAGTCCCTTATAAGAATATCACCATGTTTTTTTCACTTAGGTGACTTAAGAACTATTAAAGTTATTCAACAAGGTATCATAAAACATGTCATATCTAGAGATTTAATTCTTTACCCAATGAATTGTAGAGATATCAGGGAACACCCTTAATATGTCTTCATTAATGTGATAAAAATATATCAAATTACAAAATTTTATAAAAACCCCATAGATATTTAAATAAATGGGTTTCATATAAAAATCATCGATTTTTTTAAAAAATGTACTAAAAGAAAAGATATTTCTCTCATTAGTAACCCATGAAAATGGTAGGTGGGTTTCTTTTATGGTAATACTAGAATAAAAAGGAAAACTTTTAAATCTTGGTGAATATACCTTGAATATATATAGTTTTCGGTATTCATAAAAAAATGATTATTTGGACAAAAAGAGAGAAATTTTGAGAAGAAAATCCGGAAGCATAACGGGTGTCAAACATGAATTTAGAAAACAAAAAAAGATAAAGGACAAGGGTATAACTTTCAAAAATGACTCTAAATATAGTGAAAGGATATAATAAACCAGATATAAGAAGAGAGTATGGAAATTAAAAATACACACCACATTAAAAGGAAACTGGAAAGGAAAAGACAAGTTGAGATTTCTCTTACGTTGAAGAGTGACTCTCAAAAATCAATGATCGGGACCATGGGGGATTGAGAAAACCTTTGGAGGACTCATTTGGAGGTAATCATATCATATATTTATGGGGGAATGATTTTAAATGAACTTAAACGAAGAAATGGGTGGTTATTTATAACAACAGCGAGAGAGTTTTTTATTAATTTCCTTGGACACCTTAGTAGTGGTATTTGGAAAACCATGTGCTTTCCCATGGTTTTGAAAAATTGGGACATATATTATGATATTTTAATCCACAATTGTCAACCATAATTTTATATTAATCATTAAATCATTATGACATCATTATGATGTCATTAAACATACCAAAATCAGAAACTGTATTTTTACTATTCCCAAAAAACTAATGTATTTTATTAAATTATCCTAAATTCACCCTATCATAATATAAAATTTTTATCTAAAAAATGAAATTTATATTATCAATATAATTATATAAATATGATAGATTTAACTTTTAACTATAAAAATACTTATTAATTAAAATAATTGTGGATATAAGATGCATAGTAAAATTTCTGACATTTGAAAAATAACATAAAATTATTTTATCTTTTATAATAAAAAGGGGTATTTTTATAACACTATTAAATTATAAAAAAAATTATTAAAAAGAAATTTGTTTCATATAATAATTAATATCTCTATTAAAAGTTGTTTTTTTCCCACAAAATCAATTAATCAAATTACAAATCAGTTTTTAAGAAAACGATTCGGAAAATGAAAATGATGAAATAAAAATTTTATTTAAAAAAAGGGATAAAATTTTAAAGAACTATTACCTTGAAATATATAAACTTATAAAAACCACATAAAAGGGTGAGGTATGTGATAGTTATAGACTCATGGGGTTTCTCGACTAACATCGCCTGAGGGATAATCTCCACTAACTTGAACTTCTCATGTGAGAAACTTTTTATCAAGATTAACATGTTGAATATCAGTTTAGGATTGATCAATAGTGAAGACCAAATAAAACTACCTCCCTATCAATATATAATGAATGTGATGAATTCTACCTGAATGTACTGGGTGAGGCCATAAACAATTATTTCTGTATTAATTAACCATGAGCATTTCTATTTATAATAATAATTATAATGTTAAAATTATTATTAAGAGAGTAGTTTCCAAAAGTCATATTGACTATCGGTCATAATTTACCAATGATCATATAACATTCAAAACCTAAGGGTCACATTTCAAATTATTCTGAATTCATTGTTAAAAGGATATATTTATGGGGAGTAAAAAATAATATTACACACATTATCAAAAAACAAATTTTACTCAAAAAGTTCGTGTTGTTACATTCTCTCCCCCCCGTAAGAAATTTCATCCCTCAAATTTCAACTTTTTCACTTAGAAGAGAAAAGTTGTGGGTACTTCTTCATCTTTGTTTCTTCTATTTATCAAGTGGCATATTCATATTTTTGGTCCACTATAACACTTTAACGAGGTGGTATTTCTTGTTGCATAGAATCTTGTCTCTACGGTCAAAGATCTCCACCAACTGATCCTCATAAGATAGATCATGTTCCACTTGTTCCACCTCTAGATTTAGTACATGTGAATGGTTAGGTATGTACTTTCTAAAGAGAGATACATGTAAAAAATCATTAAATTGAGCTATATTTTGAGGATGTGAAAGTCGATAAGCCACTACTCTTATGCGATCACAGATTTCATAAGGGACAATGTATCTAGTTCTGAGATTCCATTTCTTCCCAAACTACATGAATCTCTTCAAAGGTGAAACTTTAAGGAAGAATTTATCTCCAAAATCAAACCCCACCTCCCTTATATGGTTCTCATTATATATCTTCTTTCTACTATGAAGAAATTTTATGTGTTGCTAGATAGAACAAAGAACTTCTATTATCTCTTGCACATGATCATGCCCAAGAATCTTTCTCTCACTAGAATCATCCCCCAAACTAAGAGTTATACATATATTTCAATATAGAGCTTTATATGGTTCTATTTTAATTCTTTAATGGTATCTATTATTGTACGAGAACTCAAATAATGGTATATGTTTAACTCATCAACCTTTAAATTCAATCGAGCATATTCTCAGCATGTCCTAGAGTGTCTGAATAGTTATCTAAAATTTTGATGTGAAACTTGGTTCATTAATAGATATGATATAAGGCAAAAATCCATAAAACCTCACCAATTCCTCTACATATATCGTGGAAAGTTTATCAACAGACATGTCTTCTCGAATAGAGATCAAATGGACAATCTTGGTGAGACAGTCCACTATAACTAATATCACATTATTTCCTTTGGATGATCTTAGGAGGCCAGTGAAAAATTACATAGTAATATTATCACAATTTCTTGTTGTTATGGGTAGTTTTTATAATACCATTTTTATGAAGTTATCTCTCTACCTTCACTTGGTGACACACCATGCACCATGTTTGTAGTCAGTAATATGCCTTTGCATGTTATCCCACCAATAATAATCAAGAAAGACCATATAAATTTTATTTCTTCTAGAATGTATAGAGAATTTATAGCTTTTTGAATCATCCATCAGCTAATTTTTTATTTTTGGAATAGATGGAACACATATCCTTGTATGAAATTTTATTATAGATTCTTGATCTATATTGAACTTAGGAATCTTCCTGTTTTTTCCTAGCATCTAACTTCATTAATAAAAAAGGACTGTATCTTTGATATTTCTTGATATTATCAATTCATGATGGTTGAGAAAGAAATTTAAATAGATTTGATAATTAACCATACCTTTTTCAACCCATTTCTTGTTTGACTAGGTCTTTGATCAAAAGACGTCTTTGAGCCATCATCATTTGTAGTACAACTAGATCTTTCTTACTAAATTCATCAATGAATTTGTTTGCTCTTCCAAGATGATAATGAATTAAACCATCATAGAATTTAATAAGTTCCAAACATATCATATTTCTCATATTCAATTTTTTTTTGAAAATATACATCAATCTTTGGTGGTTTTTTAATATATCAAATTTCTCCACATAATGATATTACCTCTATATCTTCAGAGCAAAAAAAACTGTAGTAATATCCAATTCCAGCCTAGTATATTTCTTCTCAGGAGGATTCAACATTCTATATTCATAATCAATCACCTTATCATTTTGCAAGAGGATACACACAATACCTTTTAGAGATGCATCACTAAAAATAATGAATCCTTCTCCAAAAGAGGGCATAGTTAACAGCGGTGAAACAACCAATATCTTCTTCATCTCATGGAAAATTTCTTCACACTATTTTTTATAGATGAACATGATTAATTTTGATGTTAAAATGGTTATTTTATTAAAAATTCATGAAGATTTTTACAAAAACCACTTATAATATCTCAGAAAACCAAGGAAACTATGAATCTTAGTTACTATTGTAGGATGATTCCAATCCTCCACAACGTTTGACTTTTCAAGGTCAACTGAGATTCTTTAATTGGTTACAATGTGAACCATGAGAGAAACATGTTTTAACTAAAATAATCATCTTCCTAACATTCCAAATAGCCCATCCTTCCTCAAGGTTTTCAATATAACCCTTAGTTGATCCTCATGACCCTATAAAATTTTGTAATATATTATAATATCAAAAAAAGTACTAAAAAATTATCAAGGTAGTCCTTAATGACTCGATTAATCAATTATATAAAAATAGAAGGAGAATTAGTTAATCCTATGGGAATAATCATAAACTAGTAATTCCCATATCTAGATTGAAAGGTAGTCATTTTAATATCTTATTTCTTCAACCCCAATTGATGATAATCAGATCAAAGATCAATCTTGTTGAAGATTTGGGCCACATGAAGCTGGTAAAATAAATCATCAATTATTGGATGTGGGTACTTCTTTTTCACTTTGATACTTTTATGTTCTCTATAATTATTTCATAACCACATAGATCCATCCTTCTTCTTCACAAAGTGAATAGGTTCTCCAAAAGGAGACACACATGGCTAGATAAAACCCTTCTGTAAAAGATCCTGGAGTTATTTCTTTAATTCCTTAAGATATACATTTTCCACTCTATACAAGGCCTTTGAAATTTTCTTGGAACTTGGTACCATCTTAATGGATAACTCTACCACTATTTTTTGTAGAGGTCCATGTAAATCCTCAAGAAATACATCAATTTATTACTAAACTATGGGGACATTATTTCTTCATATAATTTCATTTACTTCTTCATCATGAATTAACAACTCCAAAAAGAAGTCTATGGGTGTTTCTTCTAGGAAAATATTAGGTTATGATATATCTCCTTTGAAAAAAATTTATTTTCAAATTCAAGACTATTGATATTTTATTAATTTTATAGTTTATAATAGTATTATATATTTTCACCCTTAATCCATCCCAAGTATAATGTCAAATTATATCATTGAAATGACTAACATATTTGCAATGGTATTATGCTCACCAAGGTAAATACTAGAGTTTCTATACCCCATTGATTCTTGGATAATACCTCAAGGAGTGTTGACTGATAGTTATACTTCCAATAGTTTTGGGATTAGTTATATATTCTTTGAAAACATGGAGGAAATAAATGAATATGTAGAACCAGAATCAGACAAGTCACCTTCCTAATTTGAGAGAAAAATGAGAGTACCAACTACCACATCATTTGGAGCTTCAAATTCAGCTGTCATGGTAGTGAAATCACATCCTTGCTCCCTTAGACTATGCTGAGGATGATGGTAATTCCCCACCATTGAATTACGATTAGAATAGTGATTGGAATAGTGTCCTAGATATCCACTCTTGAATCATCAGACTTTGGTTAGGGCCTGCACTATCTTCTCTTTGTTTATGGTATTGAGATGTTGAGGCTACACCTCACTAAGATAATTCTGAGTAATATTTCCATCTCTTCCAAACATGTTATATTTCTTTCTCTAGAGGAGTATGTTCCTAGAATTCTTCTTCCCACATTTATTGTATGTGGAAATTTTCACTTTCTTTTATCTAATTACATGATCAGTTATACTCCCCATGTTTTTCTCCAAAGATCTATTCATTTCATTTCATCTACTGGACCACTAACTCTCTAAAAACTCTAGTTCAACATTCATAACACACCTCATGATCTCCTGACAGTTTTCATGAAGTCTGTTGGCAATATTATTCCATAGATGAGGTCTTAGGATAACTAATAATCTATAAACCTTCGCATAAGGATCCATGAAAAATCTACAGGGGTAACATGAATGACTTGTGATGTTCATATCATCGATTCCGTTATATTCATAATCCTTCTACTTCATCTCTAGAAATTTATTCTCTATTTTCATTTTCGTTGAATGAGGGAAATATTTTTGGAATAAGGTTCCCCTGAACTCTTCCCATTACATAGAATCAATATCCCTTATTGGATTCTTGTTTTTACCAGTTTCCACCTCTTAACATCTCCTCCCTCTGTGAGGCACACAACTAGGGAGTATTTCACTTGTTCCAGAAAACTATGTACATAAAAGATATTTTATGTAGAGATTATTCATTGTGAAATAATCAATGGGTCAATAGATTAACTAAAAGAATGTGGTCATTTTTACATAAAGTACACAATAGAAATTGCTTCCCTTCGTGGTGAATCTAGTCTTTTGTCTTGATTTGAGTTATTTCACATAACTCGAGTTAGTTGATTTATCATTATCTTGAAAGTTTCCATTTTGGATTCCACTGGATGGCCGTTATTTCCTTGTTTATTATGATCACCATTTAGGCTATTTCACTTATTCACTATTATTTTAAAAAAGAAATCCTTTGTAATAATTTTGTTTTATTTAATAATCTTATAATTCTAAATAAATTTAATGTATTGAAACATAATTCATAAAAATTTTATTCTTTAAAAGTAATTACAATTTCTATAAATAATTCATAATGGTTCAGAAAAAGTTTATGATTATCCAAAAATATCCCCTAGGAATATAATTAATGAAGTGAAGAAAGTCCCTTTATCATGAACATGTTCTCATTAGAGTCTATATAAAAGTGGTGTTTTCAGGTTTTACCCCTAGTTACATATGTGCTAGAGACACATCCACTTGTTTGTATCTAATTAGGGATTTCATTTATCAGAAACAACTTAAAAAATACATTACCAAATACCAGGATGTTTTCCTATATTTTATCATATACTTAGGGTTCTTCTGAATTTTTTCATATACTAATTTCAACAAATTACTAAACCATCCTTTGATACCAACTATGACAACCATATTTTTCTTTACATTACCTTTCATTTACATGGTAAAAATAGAAGATCTTTTAGGGTTTAGTTTCTTGGAAAAAAGGTATATAATACATGATAAAATAAAGAAATATTGTATTTTACTTGAAATTATTCTTCAAGGTTCATCCTAATTACATTTATTTCATCTCATAACTTGAGGGAATACATCAAATGGAATTGTGAGAATAAGGCCCAATAATGGAAAACATGGGAAAAAGTTTACATGTGATCTTGAGGAATATCAATAAGAATGGGAGGAAATACATAAAGGCATGGGAAATAGGCATATAATAATAATAATAAAAACATTAATAATATCTTGTAAATGTGTCTACAACATATAATTGAGTCATTCATAAGCACATCAGAAAGGACTATCATTGATGTGTCATAATCATTACCAAGTTTATTCACCAAGTTATCGTAAAACATGTTATATCTAGAGATTAAATTCATTAACCTATGAATTGGAGTGGTATACTAGAATAAATTTATATGTATTAGTTAACGTGATAAAAAAATATAATTATAAACCACTTCATAAATAACCCATTGAGAATAAAATAAATGGGTTTCATATCAAAATCATTTTAAAAAAAAGTGAATAAAAAGAAGATATTTATATCATAGTTAACCAATGAAAAGGTAAAATGAGTTTCAAGTATGATAATCCCGTAATAAAGTATAAAATTTAAAATCTAGGTGGATACCCCTTGAAAATAATGAATTTATGGTATTAAAAAAATAAAATAAAATAATTTATTGAGAAAAAGTGAGAAATTTTGAGAAGATAGTTCGGCAAGATAACATGTACGAAACGTGGGTTTGGGAAAAATAAAAAATAACGGGGACCAGGGCCTCCAATTCACAAAATACTCATAATAAAATTAAGGTATAGAATAAAATGTAAAAAATAATGTAGTACAGAAACATAAAATACAAACCACAGAAAAAGTAATTTTGAAGGAAAAGAGAAGTTTAGATTTCCCTTTCTTTGAAGAGTGACTACTACAAATCGAAGATTAATACCATGGGGGTTTGTGGAAATCTTGGGAGGACTCTTTGGGAGAAAATAATATCAGATATTCATGGATCATTAATTATTAATGGAATAAAAGTAATAAATTTGTGGGTATTAATTGAATAAGTGGAGGTGTTTTTTATTAATTTCATTAGACACCTTAGTAGTGGTATTTGAAAAAACATGTACTTACCCATGATATTTTACAATGGTATTGTCCACTTAGGACACCTAGTATTATACATTAATTTTCAAGAGTCTAGAAAAATTTTATATTACTCATTACATCATTATGACATAGTTACGATTTCATTTCACATGCTGAAAAAATCTAACTGAATTTTTAATATTTATAAATAATTAAAGTATATTATAAAATTCGTATAAATTCACCCTAACCTAATATAGAAATTTTTATTTAAAAAATTATATTTATTTTATCATCATAATTCTCTAAATATGAAAAAATTTATCTTTTAACTATAAAGATACTTATTTAATAAAAATAATATTAGATAGAAAATGCATAGTAAAATTTATGACATTTGAAAAAATAAAAGTATTTTTTCATTAATAATTAAAAAGGAGAGTTTTTATAACACTATTTCATTATAAAAATCATTATTAATAAAACATTAGTTTAATATGAAAATTTATATCTCTATAAAAAGAAAATTTTTTTCTCAAAAAACAAATTTATCAAATTCCATCTTTATTTTGAAGAAAAACTATTACTAAAACACAAATGATGAAATAAATTTTTTTAAACAAAGGTGTTAAATTTTATATAACTAAGGACTAGATACATAACCCCTTATACCTCATGTATATAACCTAATGGTGAGGTGTGAGATAGTGCTAGACTTATGGGCCGACTCTGATAACCTCACCCGACTACTAATCTCTACTAACTCGAACTTCTCCCATTAAAAATTTCATTCTTGTTTAGAACGTTCAAGATCGGTTGGGACTTGGTGAAGAGTGAATCCAACTGATTCTCCCTACCTCCCATGTTCTCATAAATGGGATTCGTGAGAGACGTCTCCAATAGAAGAGGATATTGACTCTTCTTTTTGCATTAATTAACCTTTATATTATCTATTTATAAAACTAATTATAATGATAAATTATTTTTACGAGTATAGTTTCCAATTATCAAATAGACCGACAAGTATATAAAAGATGAATCCGGATCGTCACATTTAAATTTATACTCACTTCATTATTAAAGAGATATATTTATGTTGAGCACAAAACAATATAACACATATTTTAAAGAAACAAATTTGATTCAAAAATTTTAAGTAGTTACATGTCTGGTCAACTTTTATTGAGTGAAAAGGGGACTAAAAGATAGATGATACTATCATCATGTGTAAGGATTCACATCGGGTTCACCATTTTTTCCATCAAATGTTTTGTTTGGGTTAGAAATCAATATTTAAAAGTAATGGGCTTGTTCATGGAATTGGAAACACCCAACAATTCTTTATTTCGGGGGACTTACTTTGAAAATTAAGGTGTCATCGGGAAGTTTTTTCTGATGATTCTTGAGAAATCATAATGTCCAAGAGCATAGAAGGTCAGTCTCATCACACAACTTTTGGGGGAATTATTTCCTATTATGGGGCTCTCTTATTGATTTAGTACATATTTGAGAATACGTTTCTAATTCCAATGTATGATGTGGATTAGCCTTAAATTGACAACCAACTGTTCGCATGTATAGAGTATAAGATCATATATATATATCCAATGTTTTTCATAGATGGATATGTCTATATGTATCTAAGAGTATCCCTTAAGGGAATCATACTATATAAAAATTAGAGATTATTTGGTCCCGGTGATACGGTTTTTATAGCTACACTGTGGGTCAATCTAGAGTGTATCATCATCCAAGGAGACAGTAGATGTTTTGATGTTGTGATCGGACCCATGAATGGGTTTCCCAAGAATCATTGTGAATGGACTAAAAACCCACGTAGTTCGGTGAAGTTTAATGGGGAACATGATAAAATTTAATCTCATGTGATAATGACATAACCATACAGATTAATTTCATGTGGAAATGACTTCTTGGACAAAGGTGACTAGTCAAGGTTCAATGTTTAAATTTTACTAAAGTATCCCCAGAACGTGGAAGGAATATGGATTCCCAAGTTGAATTAGACCCTGTTGAGAATATGGACCAAAACGAATAGGGTTGATTTGGGGTTTTGGGTTAGGACCTCATAGATTCTTCAAACATATCACATTTGGATGGGAATAAAAGCCCATATAATTCAGTTAATCTCATAGGGGATAATGTCCCATTGATAGGATTATGTTTGGCATTAATTCTGAAGAGGATGCCCTGTAAAAGAACCATAATGGATGTTTCAACTCATGGGGGTTTTGGGGTTTAAATTAGGGAATACTCCTAAGAATGATTCCCAGATTAAGGAGATTATAATTTTGGTTTACTCTTAAGGAGGATTCCTATTAATCTTAGTCCTTTGGTAGGATTATAATATAACTTTGTTAGAAGGAATTAGAGTTCTTATAGTTCAATATGGTTCAAGGATTATGCTAATTCCATGATCATTATTAACCTCTAATACCACATGGGTCATGCTCAGTGCGGCATACAAGAGGATGCAAATGAGCTGGAAAAACATATAATCTTCTTCTATCTGCAAGTGGAAATTGTGATTAAACACGAAGGGAGAGGGATGAGATGTTGAGTGTAGCCACCCTCTCTGTACCCTCTTAAAATGAAGGAAGTGGCTAGGTCTACAATGAAAGAGTCCAGGGATATGACACTTACCTCTCTTCATACTACCCAGGAATGAGTCCAGGGTATAGATAATGAAGCGAGATCATATATGGAGTCCAGGAGGTGGATATAAGAAAGAGTGAAACCTACTGGAATAAAGTATAGTGACTTCCTCCTTGAGGGATTCCTTAAGATTGATTTTTTATCAAGGAAAGATGATATCATTCCATTTAAAAAGGAAATTAAAGCATTATCCCTTCCCATCCTACTTGGAAATGGAGGCTCCGAGTCTTAGAGATGACAAGGGAAGGAAACGGTCATAACCATTTTAGCCATGAATGAAAACATCCTGACACTATCGTTGGGGTAAGGGTTCTTGTGACCATTTTTATACACATTAACATGAACCCTGAGGACCATGATCAATCAATCAGACAAGTGACAGAAAACCTTGACTATTGTAATACACACCCAAATGGGGGGCAGGCTGGTTTGTTACTCACCATGGTAATTCAAGTCAAGATGTTTTCGTGGTGGTCTCAACTTGATCCCTCTCAGACAAGAGATCCAAAGGAGGATAGGGACAACCATGGGTGGCTTTGAGGAAGGACCTATTAATGAGTTGGGCAAGTTGAAGTTTAGGGAGACCCAATGAGACACATGCAAGGGGTGCTTTGTGTAGGTAGGATTGGGTTAATTGGTAGCACCTTTGTTGGTGGACAACATGGGTGACTACAAATGAGTGAGACCTTACAAAATATGTCAAGTGTATCCACATGTGTTCCTAGAGGGGACTCGTGTAGGTCTCTATTTAAGGAAGGGTACTTCACAATAGTATTTCTTAATCAGGAGATGTCCAAGTACCTTGCATAAGTGTTGTTTTTTTAACCACAGTAGGAATTTAGTTTCACTATACCGTTTAATTACCTCTTCTTCAGGTTTTAAATAGCTACGTATAATGTTATAGAGGGATTTATAGAATGAATAGGGAGAAGAGAACATCAGTCGGCCTTTTAAAATTTATATCCTTGAAAATAAATACCCAAAGGTACCATTTATTGGCAAAAATAGGCCCTTGTGTGAAGGGGTCATCTCACTTAGGTGTCTTGCTTAGGTTACTCGCATAGGCTCTCAATTAGGCTGATCTTACAGGCTGGTGCGTAGGTACCCTACAAGATGATAATGTTTTAGGGTACTTGATATAATTTTCATTGAGGGCCTATTTAATCATTGTAATTCATGATTTATCTACTTCTTTTCTTACTATGATATTTCCCTATTTTACCTTTTTATCAAATTGAAAAAATGTAGTGTCAATAGAAAATTTTTCAAAATTGAATGATTTTATGTCATATAATTTTGTTATAGTTCCTGGGAATTATTAAATTGATGTGTGGTTCCATTAAAATGAATTATTTGGATGTTCTATTATAAACCAAGGACATGTTTTTATATTATAAACTATGGATGGGTTGGTCCATGAGGGTCATCAATTTAATTGGGTATAGATGTCAACCTTATTAGTTCTTCAATATGTATAAGTGATATGGAAAATTATGTCCTATGTTAGCTACATGATTTTTTTATTTATTCTATAAATTTAATGGAAATATTACAATATATTAGGTTAATCTAATGATATTATGTTTAAATAAATGCAATTTTAGTTCTTATGGGTGAAAAACAGAACTCTATGAATTTTTTTAGGAGATTTTCATGATGTCAAAAAATCCATTATGAGTTTTAATTTATTCAATTAAGATTTATTATGATTTTTTTGAGAAGAATTGAGAAGAGTTTTTTGTTTCTTGGGAATGAAATATTTTATTTTTAACCGAAAGGTTATTTTTAAAATCATAATTTTTATAAGTATCCATGGACTAATGGTTTCTTTATATTAGTTTATGTTCTATAAAGATCATTTTTGTTCTCATACAATGATTTAATTTTTTTTTCAAAGGGGGGTAAGAATGATTAGAGTTAAATATGAGGAAAAGATTAATGTTGTGATTATATTCCATGAAATGAAAACATTATATATCATAAAATTTTTATTTTTTGAGAAAAAGGATACTAAGTGAATTTCTACACATTGTGATTTAATATTTATTTATATAAATGTTGCCACTAGATTATCCAAATATCTAAATATTATTGATCCTGAAATGTAATAAAATTAATTTTTGAAATGAAATTCAGGATTATTTAATATTTAATGTTGGGTCCTTATAGTAGTTATTTGGGCCTTAACATCATTCTTGGCATCCTTAGAACCAATACAACTTTTATAAACATATTCTTATGAATGGATACATTCTTCACAAAATATTATTATCTTGACCTTTTTATCCATCTATTTTTTATTATTTTATTCATTAGTGGTACATTTTCCATTGATATTTTTTTTAATATTTAGATTTCACATCTTTGATAAAATTCTTCACATCAACATTGTATCCCTTGCTTTCTTATACATGGATTATACTGAAATTTCAATCTATTCTTTCTTATTTAGTAGACCCTTGATATGGTCCAATATATATACAATAACCTAAACTATGAAAATATTAAAATAATTATTTATTTGTAAATAAAACTAAATATGAGAGTTAATAAAAAATACATGTTCCTCATCCGAGTTGGTGATGACTACTTTTGTGCATTTATGAGACCCAAGTCCAAAACCAAGCGGAGGAATAATTCCAAGTTAATGTAGTAGGTACTGTAGTAAGTACTCTAACATGTACTGTTGATACTGTATCAGGCAGAACTATTCACCATAGGCCCCCGGTTTGGTCTTCGATTCCTTAAGGCATTCAGAAAACCTAGGCCTTCGGGTCAGTAAGGATTTCAGGAAACCTTTGAGGAATTCGAGCAACCTCAAGGACTTCGGGGCACATGATTAGTGAAGTTTTCCATGACATACTCTAAAAAAAGGAGCATCCCTAGGGGATGATTCAGAGCAAGTACACTCACTAGAGAAGAAACAAATGGAATTGGGAGAATGAAAGGGTAAGGCCATGACATCAGGACCAGCCCGTGCTTGCACAAGAAGCCTAGTCAGATGAGCATGTGACGGTGGAGAGCTAATTCCACAATGAAAATACTAGATAGGGGGAGTTCCTTGTAGATATAGTCTGGTTAAATTCCATAAGACCTTCAGGTGATGTAATCTCTTAAGCCTACGTGCCATGTACTGTCTGAAACTATGGGCCTTGTAAGGGTCCCCCCTCATCCCCTGAAAGGAAGGTTATAAAAAATCAATAAAAATGAAGGCCATCATCATTTTGGGTGAGTTACTCAACACATATTAATCACAACATGAACATGATTCTTCATTCAAATCATTTTATAATGGTTTAAAAAAACATTCAAATATCATTAATACTATAACTTAATGAATAATTATCAATATTCTTTAAATTAATTCTATGATTCCTATCAACCTTTTTTAGTTCCTAATGGTTTTGATAAAATCAACCATTTTATTATTGATAGACACAAGAACTATATTTTCTATATGATTTCCTTCTGAATTTTTGTTAAATATAGATTTTATGTATATCTAGTAAAAATCATTTGGAACGAAACATTATATTAAATCATAGGATAAATGAATATAATTTTGACTGAGTGGTGTTGCATGGAATTGGTGTAATCACACAATTAATGGGGTTAATAAGTGGAGAACACTTTTAATAATTTCATTTAATTTAAGCATTAAACCCATTTTTAGGATTAATGGATATAAAAATTTTACAAAAAAAATCACATAACACAAAATGAAGAAGTAATTTATTAATATATATATATATATATATATATTTTCTAGGTTTGGTGCAATGTTGGTACTTAATAATTTATATAATCAATTACTTATGAGATATAGATTGAATCACTATTATCAAAAGTGAGTAAAACACAGTTCTCCTTCTAAAACTTTTTGAAGAAGATATATAATGTAATGTATCATGTAATTGTGTCAAAACATTATCTATTCATTCTCAACTATAGTCCTTGGCTACCAATAGATAATTCAAAACATTCACAATTATGTTGGTATCATCTAGTTTCTGTGCATCAAAACATTATTCGAGATTAAGAAAAATGTCCTTACTCATTATGTTCAGGATCATATATTTATTAGAACTTCCATAACTTATAGATAAATATTTTTGAGAAAATCTATTTACAGAATTCTTGTGTTTGTTATCTCAACACTACTATTTTCTATAACTTATATGACTAGATATATCAACTATTTTATATTTAAAAACATCTATTTCTTGGAATCACAAATATGTACTTCAAAATATTATGATTTGTTTTCTCAACACCTATACTTAAAAAGTGACTAGAAATTATTGGTTTGTTCTCATGTGTAACATATAGTACACATAATGAATTATCTGAAATTTTTTACATAGTTTGGCCTCCCAATTTTTTTCATGACCTACTTTAAAAAATTATTATTATTATAATATTTACACAATATTAATATGATCACCAATTAATTATACAAAAATCATGTAGAAAATCTACTTACTTCATTTTTTCTTAATGATGCAATTTTGGAGTATTTATAGGATATAAAAACACTTCTTGAAGAATCTTAATAGTTATTATTTTTTGTTCATATATTTCAAAAATAAATTTAGTTTAGAATAAAATATTATGATGTAGATAACTTCAATGAATCTTTGTTCTAACATAGGCATAACTCTCTTGTTTTGAAAATAATATTACTCTTCGAACTTCAATCGATGTTTAAATTACACTACACTTTAATTTTTCATGGTCAAATAATTTACAAAGTTATTACATCTATGACATAATAAAATATAAACTCTAGATGAATAAAATGAATATCCCTTAGTTATTAAGTTATCATGTGACATTATGATAAAATATTTTAGTTTCACCCAACTCATATATTAAACTTCTTTTATTATATATTTTAGTAAGTAATATTATTAAAATTATTTTTATGAAAACATATCATTCCATTCATTGAATTTTATACACTACACTTATGCTTCTGAACTTCTCCAATGTCTAGAAATATTCTTCAATATCATAACCATCAGCCATCATAATTTAGATTCTTCCAAAATATATTCTTTTAACACATGATGATCTAAGAGAATTAATAACTATATATTCATTGTTTCATAACTACTCAGATTCTCAAAAGGTGCATCATATCATTACATAGAATTTAAAACATTGAGTCTAAAAATATATGTCTTCTATCATCCACACCTCTAAAATTTACCATATTTATGTATTTTAATCCTTTTTTATTCTCAATTTCATTCAAATTGTATCACAGTTTTATCTAAACTAACTATAAGGTTTATTAAATAGATATTACAACATGGTATAATATGACTAAATAATTATAGAACATATTCTATGATATCATTCATATAGGTAAAATCAAAATGCATACGTTCTTTGATATTGAACATGTGACACAAAACCCTTCCAAACAAGATATTACAATTATTTTAAAACCAATGTTTACAAAAAAATCTTCAAAATATATACTGTCCCTATTTATTTTAGTATTTTTATCTCTTATTAGCCATTGTCATCTTATTCTAAGGAATGACCTTATATTTACTCCTTTGGTTCTGAAAAATATGATGTTGACCGCCCAATGTTCGATCACAAATATAGTTTCAACATCATAAATGACAATATATTAAACCTAAAACACTACACTACCTACAAATTTCTCCTCCTATTTTTCCTAAAATTGGGATTCCACTTTGGGTACATCCTTAAACTCATAATCTTCTTTTTTTATTATCTACATGTTTTTACTTGAATATTTGATAAAATTTTCCAGTTAATAGAGGAGTACATCATAACTATATACCTATGATTGTGGTCCAAATACTTAATTTCATATATTCTCTTTGAGTATGTCAATTTTATGTTCATGATAAAAATAAAACATCCAAATATGTTCCATGTTTTGAGAAAAGGATCCAACAATATTTATCACTACTATATTATTATTAATTCACAAATTAAATAATATTTTAATATTTACTTTACCCTTTCTAAAAAATATAACTAAAATGGTGTTGTATAGTTCATTTTCGATTGTAATAAAATTGTGAAAAGGATCCATATCTTGAAAACCCATGTCTAAAAGTTATGATATACAATTATAAATGAAAATTAATTTAAAAAAATAAAATAACTATGCATAAAAAGATTTAAAATAGTTCATAAATTTTGGATCATGAAGTATTGAATCCTAAAATATATAATTTTTCATAAATTAATTTTTATAATTTGATCTATGTGAATAAATGTTCACGAAACCAATATCTAATCAATAAATACCCATGTTCATATGGTTATGTACATCATATGAACTAAAGACCAGGGGTAAAAATCCATGTTTGAACATAACACTCAAAATACCTTAAGGACATATAGGAATACAAAAACATATACAAGTATTAAAAATAATATCCTAATGAAATGAATAATTATCATGATTCAAAGAACGAAGAAAATGTATTGAAATTTAATTGAATCCAAAAACCAAAATATACTACAATTAAATGAATAATACAATATGTAATACGCCATTAATTAAAAACACAACAAAATTAATGTTACTCCTTCATGGTATTAATTATTGTGGAATAAAACCTACATAAACATACTAGATCCCCGACCTTTAATTATCTAGTAGAGAACTACATCATTAAACCTCCACAAAATATTGAATCTAAACAATTGAAATTGAATTTATTTTTTAGAATAAAATAACATGTATTACTACATATATAATAAATATTTATCTATATCTACTTATTCATACTATATTAAAAAATCCTCCAAAAATATCTCATTAAGTCAGGAAAAGTCCTCACATTTCTATATCAAAATATATAATAAAAATATCCAAAAAATAAAAGTGACATCCTTGAGCATTTAGCACCTATATATATATATATATGAATAGTACAATGAAAAACTTCAATAAATAAGGATGTTAAACTATAATTATTATTTTTATAAATTCTATATGATCATAACACAATATAATAAACACACTAAAAGAATATTTTCAAATTGAAACAATTTTTTTATCAAAACCTAGCATAACATTGTCAACAATCCACAATATTATATCCAAAATCACTATATAAGTGTGAAACCCATGATTCTTATGATTATACAATTTAAAAAATTATCAAGTGTCGTGGAAAAACTCTCATGAATCCTCTAACAACCTATCATGTCTTTTTATACTTTTAAAGAGATCACAGGGAAGGTGTTCATGTCACTGTGTAATGAGAACATTCTAATAAATCTTCTACAATTTTTTTAATATCAAATATAATTTTTTTAATAAAACATAGTCTATTTAAGTTCAATGTTAATCTAAAATGATATTTTTTTCCATGTGATGAATGTGTGTGAGAATAACTAATTTTTATTCTCTATGTAATTTTATGCATGCATGTTTCTGTGGTTTTTGTCACAAAAAACCTATAAAAACTAATGAATCTATTTTTATATGCCATTAACCTATGAAAGATTTTTTAAAAAATTGGACTTTAACTTCCACATTATTCATAGTGTGAAAAAATCTATGAGTTTGTTTTATATTACCACCTCATGATTGAAAAATACACAACATCAATACTTTAAAAATTCATTGCATTTATTTTTCACCTTAAATAAAAAAAATGTCAAAATCATAATGTAATTGAATTATTTAAATTAATAGTTAAATCTAATGGAACATTATTCATAAATACTTTATGAAATTATAAAATAAATAACAATAAAGGATTCATTAAATTGGGTTATAACATTGTTTTTTTGAGAATCATAACATTATTATTTTGAGTAACTAAATTGATTTTTTACAATATATAAGAGAAATTAAATTTTAAAATCTATTTATATAAATAATATGATCATGTATATTAATTACTTAGGGAGACAATAGGTATGCCTTTTAGATTAATCTGGTAGTATAATTCCTTATGAAATAATATATGTATATAAATTGAGAATACAAATGATTGTAATAAAATTTTATTAAATTTTATTAATTTATTAGGGTTAAATAATCTGTAATGTGTTATAAGAACAAGTACTATGATGATATAAGATAAGGGTAATAATTTAAGCTTGAAATAAAATTTTTGAGAGTTAATTGGACACCAAGGAAATTAAAACGTGAAATATGTGACATGAAGGAGGGTTATTGTTTTAATTTTAGAAATAATTAATAGAGTAGATAAATTAGTTTAGAAAACCATATTTATATTTAATGTTAGTTATTAGTACAAGTAATAGATTATTAGAAATAAGATATATATCCAAAACTATGACATGGTTGTATAAACCACGTCATTTCATTAATTTGTGTCAACCATGGAATGGTGTGGGATATTTGTTGGTGCTTTAGAAAATGGTGGTGTATAAATGATGTGATAATTTGAAAATAATCCAATTTCTCTGAATAAAATCTATTAATTCCATTTGGATAATTATGTAATAACAATTACAGGAGAATGATGTTCTTAAAATATTTTTAAACATTAATCAATGTATGGAATAATTAAACCTCATGTAATAAAGGGTTATAATAATATGAAATGTTTAAGAAATATTTCATTGACTATTGATAATTTTATATGTAATTGGAAGCCCAAGGTTTTTCAATAGTTTTAATAAAAGAAGTTTTATTATAAAGGTAATGTGTTTCGTGTCATTTCCATTGGATGGTGTGTAATAATTTTTATAAATATTAAGATCTATTTAACTATCATTTTTTTGGATTTATAATCTTAGAAGTTTTTTTGTAAAATATGTTTTAAAGGAAGTCCTTCCCCTGAATTTCAAAATTAATGTTTGGATCTGGTTGAAAAATCGGTTTTTTGCTATTTACTTCTACTATTTTAAAAATATTCTTTCAATCTATATAATTTTACAAAAGAGCTATGAATGGTGTTCTATATCATTATTTGAAAGTATATAATTTTAATTTTTATCCATATATATATATAATATAATATAAAATTTATTATAAACGATAATTCATTGATATTTTGAGGCATGATTTGGATAATATAGTCATGCGGGTGTTGGTAACATAATTTGTTAGTTTTGATGTATTAAACATTATTCGTGGAATCCGTAGAGTCACTGTACCCATCTAAATTTTCACCTGAATATAACATGTGGTCTGGGGGGAAATTTAAATTGGGAAATGTGTGTAATGATAATGTTTATCTTCATGCATGATTAAAAAAATACACAATGTAAAAAAACTAAATTTTCACTAACTCTACTATAAGAAAAAGTTTATAAATGACCGATATAACTCTCAAATAATTTATAAAAAAATTAATATTTAAAAAATTAAATGGGCGAATCATGGTTTCCTAGATATGATATAGATTCTCTAAACATAATATGATTAGTGAATATAGAGGTTGAATCCTTAGTTGATTTAATAATGAAGTAAAACACACTTCTATTAAAAGTACCTTGAATGAAAGATCATTATTTTTTACATTATCTTTATTTTTTATTGATTTTAGACTAGCATTAAATATGAAAAGGAAAATTTTGAGTGTGTGAGAAGCTCATAAAGAATTTTTTTTTCAATGTTTATAATAACCAAAATGTATCTATTTCCTTCCATGTGAAAAAATAATCCAAAAGCTAATTTTCCCTATATTTCTTAATAATTTTAGATTATTTTAATTTTATATTTCATAAAGGTTTAAAATAGTAACACGTATTAGTCAAAATTAAAGTCAATTTTAAACAAATATAGAAATATATTTTAATACCAAATGTCCGAATAATATTACGAATCAATTCCATACAAATGGATATTCTTATATAAGTGTAGAAATGTTCTGTTAAATGTAATGAAACATTTAGAAATGAGACATCAATCTAATAAGGTTATTATAAGACACAAATCGATTTCTCACATCTCTACAATAACACGTTTCCTTTATCTAGAATGTTAAACTAATTAATGAAGATATTCATTTTAATTGAGTGTTTTATAAAAATATAATGAAAATATTCTAGATATAAATTAAATATAAATAATTTTTTTTTTTGTTTCCAATATCCTCAGAATCCATTCATTATTTCTTTAATATTATCATGTGTTATGAATTGATAGAAAAATAAAAAAATAAGATTTTTTTATCATATATCCTTTGACAATACATGTTCGACCTCATAATATTTCCAATATATAAAGGTATTGAAAATTTAATTTTCACCATTATCCCATACTAAACATTTTATTCTTCACCTCATATTGTAATTTTTCTCCAACCATCATCTCATAGGGTCCTAAACTAATATATTGATAATAAATAATACCTAATAAATCCATGACGTACCAAAATCACTACCATTCAGTCATTTTATTACATTATATATTTTTGAAAAAAATATCTCATTTTTAGATGTATTATAAGACATTAAAACTCATTTATATGGTTTAACTCAATTAGAAAACACTTTATTTAATACAACTATATTATATAACCATATATTTATTCAAATATAATTGTTTTTTTAATAAAATAATAACAAAAAATTGTATAATATTTTCTAATTTTATTCAACTTTTCAAATCAAATAAAATATAAAATAGTTTAAAGTAAAAAATTCATTATACCTTGGTTCTTCATTAGGTGAGGTAGAAATTAATAGTAATCCTTAATGAATGGTATATACCTTTAAGAAAATAAAAATGAAATAAATTTTTATTTTTAATTGATAGTCACATACTCAGGATTTACCGTACATATTTTGTGACAATCAAATGGATAAAATAATTTTTAATATAAATATGTATCGATCTTGACTGATTCAAAGGGTTCTTAGACTAAATAATTTTTATTTTGTTATCATAAACATTTAATTGTGTATAATTCACTTAATCCTTTATGTCTCAGTGTTTTCAATTTATCAAAGTCATTTTTGTGGAATCCTATATAATATCCACAAATTATGATTTTATAGTACTTAGTTTTACTTAAGTTAATTTCTTAAAATGATATCTCACACCTTTCCATGAATGAAATTTTTTTCCACTAAGGATTTAATTAACATAATACAATTATCCTACTAAATAAACAAATATACACCCAAATAGTTCATTCCCAGCCTCTCCACACTAAAACAAAACATTGGAATTATTTTCATTGATCAATAATGTGTTTCGTTCAGATTTTTATGAAAATTATAGAAAAAATAAATAAATTTATAAATATTTTCTTATGTTTATTATAAAAGGATTCAAAAAATCTTCTTAATTTTTTTTTCACTTTGGGAAAACATTAACAACTGTATTTTTAGGAAAAAATTTTATTTTTGAATGAACTAATTTTGATTCATCAATGATAAATTTGATTAATGGTTCATTGTAATATATAAATTTTCAAAATAAATTATATCTTATTTCTTGATTTAATTAAAGTCCCATGAAAATATCATTATCACCACAGATGAAAATCAATCCCAAAATATAATTCAATCAATGTTTTAATTTGAAACATACTCAAATTAACTTCTAAAAATAATATAAGAAACAAAAAAATACTTATACTCATCTTATTCACATATATACTACTACCCAAAGTTAACTTATAAGAACCCATATGTACAAGAAATCTATCAATTTCTAAATATCATCAACTCAAATGATTTTTAAACATAAATTTTTGTTTTTTAAATTAAAGTCTATTATAATTATATAAAGAGTAAAACCATAATGTTATTTAATATAATTAACAATCTAGTATTCACCATTGAATAATGAGTTTTTATTATCAATTTTATAAAATTTATAATTTATATATACAATAATAGATAGGAATATTATTTAAACTTTAATAACTGGAATAAAATAAAATGTTTCATCAAAACCAATTCCTTCAACATTGAAATATCCATTATAATCATTCCTTTCATTATATATTAGCAATAATAATATATTATTAACACTATATAAAAATTCAAACTTTATTATAATAATGTTTTATACTTTTATAATAGTATGAAGGTACAAAAGTAATATATTTCTCAATTTTATCCAACTCGTTATTTAGAAAATTCACCCGTTCATATTATTTAATATCATTATTATTATCATGTGTTTCCAATTCTTGAGTTTTTATTTGGACCCTAAAAAATGGGATTCTAAAAATTTAAAGTGTATTTAAAATCAATATCACTAATGATTTTATCAACTTTTAGGTCCCATAATTTTTCATTGATGGGGTGAAATCATCCTTTTTATATTATATATATTGTATTCACTCTTTATATCTCCGATATTTTGTTCTATTATGGGTTTTACATCATATAAATCCAATATTTTTTGAATCATCTCAATACAACCCCTAAATGAATTTTATTTTATAAATAACTCATGAATTTACCTTTAATAATATTCTTATCAAATATATCAAAATAATAAATACATATTTTGATATAATATGGGTTTTTAAATGATTAAATATATTCCATCGATTGAATGTTATTTTAAAAAGATAAAATTTTGTTCTGTTATAATTTCACTATGCTTAAAACATCATTTAGTGTTGATTTTTTGGAATTTCATTGTGTATTATCAAAATCACAACAAATTTCTATGTTGGTTATTATTTCAAAAAAATTATCAAAATCCACAATTACTGAATTGCAATGCTTTGTTAGTTATTATAACACTCTGAACCATGTGCTAAATGTTGTTTCCCTGAGCTGGTTTGAGTCATCACTCTCTAGCATATATGGAGGTTTACATGAGTTCTTGTGACACAGTATATCCGAACCAATAAATAGATTTGTGTTTTTATAAAATTGAATTAAATGTTCCTTTTTTTCCAAAATTTGGGAGTTGGGGTTATGATATATTACAATGTATAGGATCTTGTGATTAAACTTAGTCTAGTGCATCTTGATAATATTTTTCAAGGTATGTCCATGTTAATAAGGAATGTGATTGATATACATTTTTTTTAACTTTTAGTATTTTTTATTTTTAACCCATGAGAGTTACTTTGATTTTAGAGTTTTTGATTTTATATGGATTTGAATCTTGGTTTTATCAGTAAGATGAATCACATGAATCATATTTGTCACATAAAAACCCTGATATTTGTTTTATTTTAAATTTTTTTATTACATAAAATTGTACTTAATCCAACTCAGAAGATCGAAATGTCTACTGTATTTTGTAAATTAGGTAAATTAGATAAAAACATAAAACATGAAAAGAAACATCTTTATTGAAAACTTTTTTTGCATGACCAAATAATTCCTTGGTAAATAACACATCATGGGATAACCTAAGGACATACATAAGAAATGGGTGATCTATAAAGCCTATTAAGGGAATAATGAAGTCCTAAGATGGGGAATAAAATACCTAAAAGGCAATCATAATATCATTGGACCATAATAGGAACATGAATAATTAGTCATGTTATAACATGATAATCATAACATGGATAATGTGGAAATAACTTTATAGACATGATAAACAAATAATTTATAAATATGCTAAGACCCCATGCTGTAAAAATTATCATAATGGACATTGGTAAATCCACTATCCCGACATTTTGTATCACTATACTAACCATTACCCAATTCTTTAGATGACTCCCAAGGTACAACCTTCATAATCTTTTCATTATCATGTTTATGTGTGACACATAGATCATATAACATGGATTCATTTTCCATATTAATTTATTCAATGATCAGGAAATGTGGGATAAATATATCTAAGTCTTAAATTGATAACTATATGGTTATATTGGTGAAATCCATTGATAGGAAAATGGTATGGTATTCACTAAACAAACATTTTCGCTTGGAAAATCACGGTGCAATTTCGGCAGGCTAAAGATGTCATATATTAATTTAGAAAATGGGTTTATGAGAGAGAAAATTGTTCTCTAATACAATAAACAGGACATTTAATGCAATAGGTACATTTAAAGATAAGACACAACCAAATTAATTTCAAATAAAAGGCTTAACATAATAAATAACGTGATGAAATAGGAGAGAAAAATAACCTTTAACAAATTTTGACATGGTAAGAGGTGTATATAAATATTCATCAGATAAAAAAATGGGATTGAAAGGGGATATCATAATTTAGAAAAAAATGGAATGTAAGGTGGATAGATAATAATGTATCTCATATTACAGAAAATGTAAATTAATGGGCATATCATAAATGACGTGCTTGATAAAAAGAGGGGAGAGAATACCATACGGAATTTTGACATAGTAATAGGTTTACGTAAAGGATTATAGGGGTGATTAATGAGAGTGAAAATAATATATCATCATTTAAAAATCAAATGGTCTGTAAGGGGTTCATATAATATCATATACCAACATATGAAAATCTAATTTAATAAACATAATAAATAATAAGTTCTTGAATGGAAATGAGAGAAGAGAAATCCCATACTTAGATGTGTGACTCCAAAAGATTAAGAGATTATTCCTAGGATCTTTGGGGAAAATTGGAAGAAATATATGGAGTATATGGATAAGTGTGAAAGAACTTAAAAGTGTTTTAGTGAAGATAAATGAGGGTTTGGGTGGGGGGGGGGTTATATATAATTAGAGAGGGATTTATTAATTATTTTGGTTTTGGACTCACCAAAAAGAAATATTCAATACCACAAACCATCCCACGGATTATGGATAATAGGATTGGATTAAATTATTTTATATGTCCATGGGACAATGGTAATAAAATATTAAATGTGATTAGGAGAAGGTGAGTCACAAATTCAATGAAATGATTTTAAAATATTATCATATTTTATAAGTCTTAGAGGATTCAAGAAGGATTTATAAAATAAAATGAATTATCTGAAAATATAATTATTTTAACTAAGAAACATATATTTTACTGAATATACAATTCATAGTATTAATTATATCACTATTTGGAAATTATTATTTCATATAAGAAACCGTACATTTATACGTTATTTAATTCTTTTAGAAAAAATTTATTCTCTTAGAAAATTATAAAAAAAATCACCATTGGATAATTTTGACATCCCGATTTAAAAAATAATATCATTTTTATGTAATTTTTTTCTAAATATTTGAATTTTAACTTTTAAAAATAAAAACTAACATTTATTTAAAATGATGGTTTTTTATCAATAACTATTTTCAAACACTAATAAAAATTACATTTTACTTCAAAAAAATAAAACGATAAATTATATTTTAAAAAATTAATTAATTTATTATAAAATATTAATTATTTACAAAGCCTATTAATTGATCAAAAATTAATTTCTTAATTTGATTTTAATATTAACAAAGAATAGTATTTGTGCTTTAAAAATCAAATAAAAAGTAACAATTAGAATAAGAAAATATATTCAATATTCTATACCAAAATAATTTTATATTACTAATGATAAGGTCATGATACATATATACTAATTACACTAGCATACAACCTAAGTTTATTTTGTGTGATGACGGGGCTTTCTTGTGTCCATTTGGTGAATATGACTTGGGATGTGATATTAATGGGCTTGAACTTCTCTGATAAATTATTTTTCTTATGATTAAGTTTTGGGATTTGATATTGGGATTGGTCTAGGGAGAATCCCAACAATTCTATCTCCCTTGAATGCTAATATATATGGGATTCATAGGGTATGATCTTACTGGTTTAGGACATCACTTCCATTTTCTTCCAAAAGGATTTATTAAAACCCTATATTTATAGTAGTCATGTGATAACATTTCAAAGACTATATTATCAATGGTAAAGATATGTAATGGTCATTTAAATCCAATTTAATATATGAAAAAAATAAGTTCATGTGTTTGATATATCCATATTACATTTAATTAAATCGAAAAGGGGAATATTATTCCTAAAAGTTTGGGTTGTTACATTATTCCTCCTAATATAAATTTCACCCTAAGAAATATCATACCTCAAAAGATACATATATATATGTATATATATAATTAAATATAACTAAATATATACAAAGACATATATATGTCTATATATAACAACATAATATATATAATTATATAAACATTTATAGATAAATGTATAAATAAATAAATAAATATTTATATATTTGTGTGTGTGTGTATTTATGTAAGTTTTCATAAATATATATATAATTAAATAATATATATATATATATATGAACAAATAAATGTAGATATATATATTCCAAGATTATATATACTTGTAAAAATAAATATTTATCGAAACAAGGTGGGGTAGAAGACCATTTATTATGGGAAAAATACTCTAATAATTTGGTTGAGAGAGAAACCTTACATAACGCATTGACCAATGCCTTACATATCTTGAAGGAATATAGTCACAAAGGCATGTAAGATAATAATTGAATGCCCAACTTGAGAAACATGCATCATGATGTGATTTAAGTATTCACGTCGTTCCACGACTTGTCATATTACGTCACATTCATCAACATCACAACATATTGCACCATCTCATTGCATCCCACCATGATGATGTGGGTCCATCATCCATCATATCGTGATTTCTATACCACATCATTAATGGGAACCAATCCTTCCATTATTCGATTCTTGTGTTCGTGGAGGGATAACTGATAGATTCCAAGACACCCAAAATTGAAATGAGTTTTCACCCATGTAACAACTCGTAACATTAAGGGTTATAAATTTTTGATGCAATTTTATATTTTAATCTAGGATGAAGTATTCAGTGAACTCATTAAACTGAGAATATTTATATAAAAAAATATTTATGATTTATTTTTTTCTTGAATTTACACAAATCTTATTGATTGATATATTGATTGAGTAATATTTGTTAGATTAATAGATTATCCAGGGCACTTATTCTAGCCATAGACTAGGAAGTATGGTTAGTGGTAGCCCTTATTTCTAGAAGAACATCATGAATATCTTGTAGACCCCAAGTGGCTTCCTAGTGGTGTAGTATGGGATTATTTTAATAAGGGTTCATTTTTTTTTATTTTGAGGCATCGATTGACCCTTTTATTTTATCACTCATGTTTTATTTTCAAAGGAAATTTCATCCATTCACTCATCATATCCTCCCCGTATGAGATATATTTGTTTTTGGGTGGCTCTAGTTGAGAACCATTGGTGAATTTGGGTGAGAACCTCCATTCATTGATTATATTTACTCCCTCTTCCTTTGGTGGTAGAAGATCATTGTGTTGTTCATTGTAGATGAATCTTATTGAGAAATGCATATACCTTTTATCATTTTTGGTGGAATTTTAAGAAAAAAATGTTTCATTAGATCATCACCTGTGAAGGATATGACATTATAATGATTTTTTTCATTTTTGGGGTTTGATTTAATTTTCAATAGTGTCTCAGGGGTAACTCAAACATTATTATATGACATTTTCACTAATGGATTTCCCCAGTATAATGTCAGGAGAGTGTATTGGGCATTCCATGGGTGTTTGATTATGGTTCTTATTAGGCAGTGTTACCTAGAACTCATTGATATTGATGGATACCAAATAGACATGGATGGACATGGAAAAATATGTTCAGATTTTTTTGGTTGGAAGTTGACTCTGTTTGAGTTAGGTGGTCATGTTTAGTATACCACATGGTATTATGAATTGGTTATTATTATATGAAATTATTTTTCCATATTAGGTGAATGAACATTAATTTATAATTATGGTTGGGATTTCATGTAATGAACAATTAGGTTAAAAAAATCTATTGTTTACTAATTGGAGTAATTATTCTTAAAGGTCTGAACAAAGTGGAAAGGCCTATGATTGGCCCTTGTACACTTTCATGAATTTGGCCACTGATGGATTAGGATTTTTCGATAATGTGTTTCCAATATTACATGTAAATCCTTGGATGTGTGACTATGCTACATGAGATTAAGTGGCTCTGAAATCAACGATTTATATTATAAGTATTATTATATAGTATATCATGACCCTTGTAGAAATTGTGATATCTTTGAAAACCCTTGATCTAAATGCTATACATGATGTGGTGTGTGTGGGTATCATTTGAGATAGATGTTTGATATGATCACATGGGTGTAGTTGTGTATCCCATGATACCCATGTTAGAGTATGATCATGTGTGTGTGTGTGGATACTTATAATCATTCTTGTCATTCTTTGTTTTTCCTATATGTTTTATTCCCTATTGTGTGAGTATTTTTAGGACTTGGAGAGTTTTATTATATAGGTAAATGAAATGCGATCATTTTATATTAGTTATCCATAAAGGGGGAATATGTTTTACATGTGATGATTTTGAAAATAGACCAATAAATATGGAATGGGTATGATGAACTTGTGGACTAACTCATGGTGGTACAATGGTTTTACAATCTTATTCATCTACAAAAAGTAGTTTCATGATACAACTAGCTTGTGGACAAACCCTTGGCAGAGGGTGGTGCATATTGGATGTGTTACCTACACTGTTATAGAGATGTGGATTGTTGAACTTGTGGATTGACTCATGACTTATGTTCCTTATGGATACTCAGAGATACATGATGTAACCTTATAAAAATACAATGATCACAAGTATGTTTATGAACGTTATTTTGGAATGTCACTATAGCTGGTATGGCCGAGGTTCTGGGAATCATGGTTAATGAAAGAATGAAGAACATATGGTTGATTATTTCATACTACTGGATTGATGAATAAATTTTTATTATATAATTTATGTTTTTCCAATATATAACTCATGATCCTATCACAAGCTCATGCTATACATTTTTCTTGTTAGGTTTGAAACCATGATAGTAGTTCCCTATAAAGTTGTAATGAAAACATGATCATGCATCTATGGAACTAGGTCATCAGAGTGTCTCCCACTTTTTGAAAGCATAGTTTGGTGTATACTTGAGTTTGGTCATTGATAAGGGAAACTTATCAGGAGTCTGGACTCTATGTGGAGGTGACATTTTGTGTTGGGTGTAGATCCTATTTTGAATTTTTCTTCAGTTTCTATATTTTTAACATGATAACATTAGTGGAATATCTTGTTTCTTGTGTGATAGTGTGTCCAGTAAAGTATTTTATATCTATATTAATTCATTATTAACTATTTTTTTAATGGATTCCATATAATATTAATATATATTTTTATTTATTTTCTTATTTATCTGTTGTTTTGTGGTCTGGTTAAGGGTATATTCTCCCAATCTTCTTAGACCCATTGATTACAGTAATCACTCTTTGGAATATGTGGTGTTTCACATAAGGTCTTCTGATGCACTATCTCATAACCAGTCATTTGATGTGGGGTTTTAAAAAATTTCATTAATGGAGCTTTGTTTTTCCCAAATTAGGGAGTTAGTGAATATGAGACACTGGATTGTGTAGGATCTTGTTATCAAACTTAGTCTAGTACATTGTGATTACCTTTCTCAAGGTATGTTCAAGTTAATGGGTAATTGGATTGATATTCATGTTTTTACCTTTTAGAATTACATTATTTCACCACATGTGAGATACCTAGATTTTAGAGTTTTTATTTTATATATATTTTTATCTTGCTTGTGTCAGTAATAGGAATCACATGCATCATATTTCGCATATAACAACCCTTGTTATTATTTAAATTTTAATCATTTGTAATTACATATTGTTGAACACAAAAAAACCCATAATACTGAGATGTCTAGTGTTTTGGGCGAAATTAGGTACATTACATAACAAATTAAAACATGAAAATAAACATCTTTATTGAAAACTTCTTTAACATCACAAAAAAATTCCTTGGTACATAACACAGTGTGGGATAACATGAAAATATACATAAAAAGGATGTGATATAAAGGCCAGTAATTGAATACGTAAGGCATAATATTAGGAATACAATACATGTTAAACAATATTAATATAAATAGAGAATAAGAGTAACATGAATAATAAGGCATGATATATCATTATAATCATTATATGGAAAATATGGCAATAACTTAAAATAAATCATAAATAGATCAAGTCAAAATTCTCCAAGAACCCATATTGGAGAAATTAAAATAAACAACTACGGTAAATCCCATATCAAAACATGGAGTATCCTGATAATAACCATTACCCAATACATTGGAGCGCAATCCAGACACACCCTTAATAATGAATTTATTTTCATGTTTAATTGGGACACATAGATCATATAACATAGACTCATTCAACATCATATGTTATTCAAAAATAAATGAATGTTTCATAAATACTTATAAGTCCATAATGTATAATTATATGTTCATAAAATTGATTACCCTTGATAGGAAAATTTTATGGTATTCACTACACAATTATTTTAGCATGGAAAATCACGGTGAAAATTAGACACCCTAACATCATCATATAGACATTTATAAAATGGTGTGATGAGAAAGAAAAGGGGTCTCTAATCCTTTATATATGAAATATAATGTAATAGGTACATTTTAAGACATTCCTAATAAAATGAATTTGATATAGAAGGCTTAACATAATAAATACACTTTATGAAATAGGAGAGAGGAAAGATCCCTTAAAACATTTCATCATGGTAATAGGTGTACATAAAGGTTCATAGGAGGGTAAAATGAGATTGAAAGGGTATAAAACTATTTGAACATAGAATGTAAAGTAATGGGGATAGGTGATAATTTATCCCATCTTAAAAAATGTTAACTAAAGAAATATAATAAAAGAAGTGATTGATAAAAATAGGAGTGAGAGAATCACTTATGGAATTTCAGCATTAAAACAGGTGTCAATAAAGGATTATAAGGGTGATTAATTAGAGGTAATGAAAAATATAATCAATTAAAAATCAAATTGACAGTATGGGGATCATGAAAATAATATACGAACTTATGAATATTGAATTTAAGAAGCATAATATAAAATAAGTGCGTGAATGTAAATGAGATGATATAAATCCCTTACATAGATGTGTGACTCCAATGCTTTAGGAGATGATTCATGGGAGTTTGGGGGAAACTTGTGAGGAATATAGATAGTACAAGGAAGATTGTATATTAGTTTCACAAGTTAGAGTGAAGGGAAATGGGATCTTGGAAGGGTTTATATAGGAAATGTGGGGAATTTCTTTATTATTTTGGTTCTGGACACTACATAATAAAATATAAAAAACCACCAACCATCCCATTATTTTTCCCATTGTTTATGGAAAATGGTAGTTGATTAAATTATTTTATATGGATGAGGTCCGAAGTTAATAATATATTTCCTTTTCTTATGTGGAGATGAGTTACAATTTCAATGAAATTATTTTAAAATATTAAAATATTTTATATGCCTTGGAGGATTCACTAAGGATTTATAAAATAAATAAAATATTCCTAAAATATCATTATTTTAACCGGGAAAAAATATATTTTACCTAATATTACTTTTATAGTATTTGTTACATTAGTATTCTGAAATTATAATTTCATAAGTCACATTGTATATTTATACGGTATTTAATTTTTACCCAAAAATTTGACTATATCAAAAAAATTATGAAAAAATACCCATTGGATAATTATGAAATTTTTATTTCAAATAAATATTCAATTTATCAAATTAATTTTCTTGATATTTGAATTTTTAATTTTTAAAATGAAACTATATTTATTGAAAATGGTAGATTTGTATCAATAATAGATTTCAAGCCCTAATAAAAATTACATTTGAGATCATAAAAATTATATAATAATTTATATTTTTAAAATGTTATTTAATAATGATAAAATATTAAATATTTATTAAGTTCATTAATTCATCAAAATAGATTTGATATTTGAATATGAATATTAACCAAAAATACTATTTTTTCGATAAAAATCATTTACAAGGTAATAATAATATGAAGAAAATATATTTAATATTCTCTATAAAATAATGTAGATATTAATAAGGATATGGTCTTGAAACATATCACTTCATTACACCATCATACACCTTAAGAGTAAGGTGCGCGATGGGGGGATTTCATGTGGCTGTTCGGTTAATATAGTTTGGTTTGTGATCATGATGAGCTTCAACTTCCCCCATAATTGAGTTTTCTCATGCTTAAGTTTTTGGATGTGAGTTTGGGATTGGTATAGGGGAATGCCTGGAAATGTTATCTCCCCCATAATCTCTGATATATGGGCTTCATAGGGTACGGTCCTATTGTTTGAGGTCATCAGTTCCTTTTTCTTCCAAATTGATTTCTTAAAACCCTATATTTATACTAGTCATGTGATCACTGTTCAAAGACTATATTATAAATGATAAATATAAATAACATTAAATTAAATAGAATTTAATAAAATAAAATAAAATAAGCTCTAATGTATTATATATCTATAAGAAATTTAATTAAATAAAAAGGTGAATTTATTTATAAAATTTTAGGTCATTACAATATTTATTCCTTTAAAATTTTCACCCTCGAGATTTCATTTTCCCACACTAAAAAATATGATGGTAGCTCTGCTTCATGACCTTCTCTTATCCCAACATTGATTCTTCAATCTTATCCTTTCTCCACAACACTTTGATGAGGGGAATTTTCTTATTTCATATGGATTATTCTCTGCGATCTAAGATCTTCATCGCCTGCCGTTCATAGGAAAGTCCATTCTCTAATAGTATCACCACTGGATTGAGTAAATGTAATAGTTCATGTAAGTACTTTCTTAAGAGGGACACACAGAATACATCATGTACTTGAGACTCATTCAGCGAGAGTGCTAGTCGATAGACCACTACTCCAATGTGACAAATGATCTCCAAAGGTCCGATATACCTTGGACTAATCTTTCTATTCTTCCCAAATCTAATTACTCAATCTCATGAAGATATGTTAAGTAATACCATGCCTTCAACATCAAACTCTAGGTATAATTTATAATTTTCAACAAATGTCTTTTTTATACTTTGAGCAGCTTTGATTTTCTACTGTACGGTCTTAACATTCTCAACCATTTCTTCAACCATTTTAGGACCTCTATGTTTTGTTCCCCAACATCCACTCAACATTCCAGTGTTCCTCACCCCTTCCTATAAAGGGACTTATATGTATCCATTTGTATTCCCATATGGAAACTATTTTTTATGAGAAATACACCACAGGAATATATCAGTCCCATATTCCCTTGAACTCCAATGAGAATGTTTTCAACAAGTACTCAAGTGTTTGGATAGTATTCTTATATTGGCCATCAATTTGAGGGTGATAAGACGTACTTAATTTCAGCTCAGTTTTTTGTCAGTGTGGAAGACTGTTTGAAACATTAGAGGATAATCTTGGATCTCAGTTAGACATAACCATTAGTGCTACTCCATACTTCATTATCACTTATTTGATGTATATCTCTACTTTTAGATCAAGTGATAAAGCACATCAAATCAAAAATAATGTGTTCAATCATCATAAGAATATCTAAAATAACCCTGATAGAATTTTTTCCAATGGATGTCTTTGGATGTCTGGTGGGAAAGTACATGGTTATGTTCTCCCATTTCCATGTTAGTATGGGTAATGGTTGCATCAACCCCTTAGACTTATGAATTTTAGCTTCCACTTGATGACATACCAGACACATTGATTTATAATCAGTGATCTCTTTAATCATGTTATCCCAAAAATAGTGACCTTAGAGATCTCTATACAACTTTTTGTTTCTTGGGTGAGTGGAGAAGGTCCAACTATTTGAATTATCCAAAAGTTATTTCATTATCTCAGGATTTTGTGGAAGACATAGTCTTGAAAAATATCTCACAATTCCTTCTTCAATAACATTGAACTATGAGAATTTCCCTTTTTTGACAGTTTCCACTTTATTCTGAATTCTCACCTCCTCTTTTTGAACATCCGTCAACCTTTCCAAAAGATATGGTTGATAAATAATTTATAAAGGATTGATTATTTTACTTTCTTTATGATTCCCATGTCCATATTCTTCAAATCTAAGAAGAAAAGATCCTTCTAAAATCTTACCAATGATGGAATTAATGGGTCCTTTCTACTCAGAGCATTTTTACCTGGTTACAATTCGCAAGATGATAGAGATTTGAGTAGTCTTAATCCTTGATGAGCTCTAACCATATTTATTGGTGCATATTTAACTCTTTATGTGGGAATATATATTTCAGTTTTATTATACATAAAAATTTCAAACTTTTATCCAAAGTAATAATGCCACAATGATCAAGAAACCAAATTCAGATCATTCATGGTATTGTTTTTTCTTGAATTTTCATCAGCCTTGAGGTATAGGCCATGAATTTTTTATTTTTCATCAACACACATCTAAATACCTTCTTTGAATAATCAATGAAAATTATGAAAATCTTGCCACTTATGGGTACAATGAGCACAAGAGAAGTGATAATCCATCTCTTCAACTCCATGAATATTTCTTCATATTAATTATTCGAAGTAAATTTGACTCCCATCAAAATTAGCTGGGTAAGAGTGTTTGAAACTGATGAGAAATTTCTCACAAATCGACAATAATATACAAGTAACCCAGCGGAGCTACACATATCTGTCATGGATGTTGGAATCGTTCATCCCTAAATTTCTTTTATCTTTGAAGGATCCATAGATATCCAATTGATTGTGATGATATTTTCCAATAATGAGACGACATTGAACTAGAACTCACACATTCTATACTTTTCATAGAGATTCTTTTTTCAAAAGGTATTTATTATTGTGCTCATATGATCCTCATGGCCATCATTGTTTTTTATGTATATTACAATATCTTCTATAGAAACTATGAAAAATATTTCAAAGTAATATATTAATACACTATTCATCATGACCATGAATATTTATGGGTAATTTGTTTGTCTTAAAGTCTTTAATATGAACTCATAGTTCTCGTACCTTGTACAAGATGAAGTCCTGGGGACATCCTATTTCTTCCCCATTACATGGAATCATCTCGACCATAGATCCACCTTGGCAAAGTATTGTTCTCCAAGTACTTGATCAAACAATTCATCAATTCATGAAAAGGGATACTATTTATTTATTGTGATCTTGTTATGATAACAATAATAAATTAAAAGGTGCATTTAACCATCCTTATTATTTATGAAGAGGACTAGTGCACCCTATGGGGAAGCACTTGGGCATATAAATTTTTTATCAAGATACTCATGTAGTTTTTCTTTATCATCTCATGTTCCAAAATATACATTCTATACAGAGTATTGGATTACGGAAATGACTCATGTATAAGTTTGATCGAATATTCAACTAGACGGCTAGGAGGATGACCAGAAAATTCTAATGGAAACACAACAGCGTATTCCCTCATAATAGGAATGTCTTTCAGAATGATTATTTCCTTATACAAAATCATTTTATATAGATATGATTTCTTATTGGGAATTAATATTCATGCTATAGATTATGGTGACTAATTATGTTCATCCTCCTCATTGTAGTTGTATAGAATTGGGGATCAATTTAATATTTGGAGAGTGATTTCCCTCAAGTGGAAATTTATTTTAGTTTTATTAGGGAAATCCAATACATTCCCATAATTGCATCTGATTTGACCAAGGAATGTGTGAAAAGTTTTTGTAGGAAGTTCAACCCACAAAATACGACATGAGTGAGGTTATATATGTGGGACGAAATAATATAGCCATTTTTCATTTTTTCCCACATATATACTACCATGATTTGCGGTGGTGTTTGAATAGTTCTATGTAAAATTAATGATATAACGGTATGTGTAGAACTGGAATCACAAATTATTTTCAATATTATTGAATAGTGTACCAGTCACCACTTTATTGTTTGGATCCACCTCATGGGTGGTGATGAAAAAATCTCTCCTTTTTTCCTTGGATATTGTTGGTTTCCTCTTAAAACCCCTATCACAGTTAACTAGTTCAAAATGTCCTCTTGTTCCTTATAATTAAAGTACTAGAAAAGTTATTGAGGGTTGACAGGAGCATTCCTTTCTCCTGTCACATTGGTGGGTTTCTCATGTTAATAATCGTTATCATGGTGACCTTGTTTTATGTACCTAAAGTATTTCCTTGTTCCACTTAGGCAATTTCCAGGGTTAGTATTTTCATACCTTTGAAAAGTGGGTTCTATAATTTCTTAGCACCAAAGGATTTATCCATCAGACCACTAGAATTAAAATACACTTTATGTTAACAATCCCCGTGGTGCCACTAGATTGAAAGATCTCCGTCTCGACTTTGAGGGAACATCATTCAATTTCCTCATAACTATCAAAGTCGTAGATTTCCATGTTTTTTTGTAGAATGGTATTTTTCCCACTAAATAATTAGTCGACCTTGTATTTGGAGATACTGGAAAAATTTGAGGTGTACCATGCATGTCTTGTGATGTTTTCCTCAGACGACCCGACAAATTCATCTGCATTTTGATTGATTGTAATAAAATATTTTTTCATCTTAATATGGAAGGTTAATGGAAAATAATTATCAAAAAACATTCTCCAAAATTCATTCCACTCAATTTCTTCAATATATTCCTTAGGCTTTATATTCATGATCAATGTCCACCACTGGTCAGCTTATCCCTGCATATGATATACTAATAGAATAAAATACACATTTTCTGAACAAATAAGGATCATGAATATCTTTTTAATGGAATTTATCTAATTATCCATGATTTTTGGAGTATAAGATCCATTAAAAGTAGGATGACTTTTTTGCATGAAGCTATCGACTATGAGTTTCTCTCTCCTCAGGGGGGGGGGGGGTTATGTGGTCCTCAAATTATAGGTATCTATTAATAAATTGAGTTAACTGATATATT
The DNA here is from genome assembly GCA_963277665.1 of Viscum album. Classification (NCBI taxonomy): domain Eukaryota; kingdom Viridiplantae; phylum Streptophyta; class Magnoliopsida; order Santalales; family Viscaceae; genus Viscum; species Viscum album. The sequence continues at coordinate 1,908,103,529 of OY728133.1, read as the reverse complement.
ATAATGAAAATTTTTTATCCCATCTCTCATTGGGTTGTGAATCTCATTGGGGAAATCCTCACCCTTCCCATCACATTAGATATTAGCATGATTCCTCTTATTTCTAGTCACTGTATATAATAGAAAGAAAATTAGGGATAGGTATCTTAATTAGTTAAATACATAAAGGTGTAATCTAATGTTATTTTTTGGAAAACATATAAATTACATTTATTTCCATAACTTTGTGTTTCTAGGCTTAAATATATAATACCAATGATATAAATCCTAAAATTTCTTCTTTTGTGAATTTTTTCATTTTTCCCTAATAATGGTTTGTAATGAAATTATGAATATATCCAAGAATATAAATTAGGACTATCAATATAGGTGTGATGTAAGGGCCATTGTTTTGTACCAGGTTACCCAAAGTCAGGTTGAGAACACCTTTTCTGATTTGTTACTCTTAGGAACATATGTGCCACAACCACATTAACTTATAGTATCAAGACATGTATTTACTTGATAAACAACTAAATCCATAATACCAAAAATTTAAGGATGCTTTATTACACTTACTATTATCCGTAAGGGATTTTACTAGGGATTTATAATCATAATTCCCAAAATAACTAAACCGATCCTCTGATACAAATTACAACAACCCTTGCCTTTATTTAATTTTTGAACATGGATTATTATATAAAATTTCACTTAATACAGCTATGAAGATCAATATATCTAGTGTCTTTATGAAATTAGGTACATTACATAAAAAGTTAAAACATGAAAATAAACATCTTTATTGAAAACATCTCTCACATGAACAAAACATTCCTTCATACTTAACACTACATGGGAAAATCTGAGGACATACATAAGAATGGGGTTAGTTACAAAGCCCAGTAAGGTAATATGAAAGGCAGAAAATTAGGAATACAATAAATTTTTAAAAATAAGAATATAAATGCAGCCTAAATGGAATCTGAATAATAAGGCATGATATATCTTGATAATCATAACATGGAAAATTTGGAAACAACATAAAACAATGCATCAAAAGAGATCAAGGCTAAATCTACCATGTCCCGATATTGTAAAAGGTATTATAAAATAAACATGTAAAGACCCTATCCCAACCTTATATATCATTATACTAGCCATTACCCAATGAATTAGATCACTATCATGGAGCACCCTTCATAGTCATTTCATTCTCACATTTAAGTGTTCCACATAGATCATATAATGTGGATTCATTCAACTTCATATGTTATTCCATGATCATGGAATTTGGAATAAATACATCTATGTAACCCATAAATAAGTGTATGTTCATAAATTTGAATACCATTGATAGAAAAATGTTATTGTATTCACTACACAATTATTTTTTCATGGAAAACTATAGTATAATTTTGTCAGCATAACAACGTCATATATAAATTTATAAAATGGTTTGATGATAGTAAAACATGGTCGTTTATCGCATATACATAAAATTTATAGTAATAGGGACCTCTAAAAACATTCCCCAACTAATGAAATTTTAAATATAAGGCTTGATATAATAAAGAAACATGATGAAAGAGGAGAGAGGAAAGAACCATTACAAAACTTTTTCATGGTAATGGGTATACATAAAAGTTTGTTATGAGGGTAAAATTAGATATTAAGGGGATATAATAATTTAAAAATAAAATTTATAGTATGTGATATAGTTATGAATGTATCCCATCTGATGAAAATGTAAATTAAATGGAATATTATAAATGAAGATCTTGATAAAAATTGGAGAGAGATGATTCATTACGGAATTTCGGTATAGTAATGGGAATATATATATGATTTTATGGGGATTAATGAGAAGTAAATGAAGATATAATCACTTAATAATCAAATTTATAGTACTGGGATCATGGAAAATAATATCCCAAAATATGAAACAGTATTTTGGAGGCATAATATAAAAGTAGTTATTTAATGGATAAGAGAGAAGAGAAATCACTTACTTGGATATGTGAATAGAAAGGGTTACAAGAGTATTTATAAGTGCTTGGGGTCCTCTTTTAAGGACTCTATGGAGTATAGAAAAGGTTTTGGATGAGCTTCAAATATTTTCTGTGAAGTGAAATGGGTGTTTGGGAGGCTTTATATAAGAAAGGATGTGGATTTCATTATTATTTGGGTTTAGGACTCTACATAATATAATATTCTAAACCAAAAATCGTCCCATAATTTTGGACCATGGTTTCTAGAAAATGGGATTAGATTATATAATTTTATAAGGCAATAGGAATAATATATTGAAGTATTACACCTTCTTATGTAGAGGTGAGTCATAATTTCAAAAAAAATGATTTTAAAATCATAAAATATTTTATATGTACTGTTAAATTCACTAAGGATTTATAAAATAAATCAAATAAATCTAATATATAATTATTTTTAACAAACAACATATATTTGGACGAGGATACCTTTTATAATATTTATTACACCTCAATTGTGAAATTATGATGTCCTAAAACAAAAGTAATACTTATACAATATTTAATGGTCACACAAAAGATTCTCTATATCAAATAATTATGGAAAATTGACCATTGGGTAATTTTGAAATCATAATATAGAAAATAATATTCAATTTATCTAAATAAATTTATAAATATGGGAATTTATATATTTAAAATAAAAATTGACATTTATTGAAAATGATATTGTTTTTTTCAATAATAGTTTTTTAAACCTAATAAAAATTACTTTTCAAATCATAAAAATTATATGTTAATTTATATTTTAAAAATATAATTTTATAATAATATATTCTTAAAATTTTATTTATTTTAAAAAATCCATTAATTCATAAAAATATATTTCTTAATTTAATTTTAATATGAACTAAACAGACTATTTATGCTTTAAAAATCATTTAAAATATAACAATAATTGGATGAAAATATTTTCAATATTTTATAAAAAAATAATTTACAAATGTCTAATTATATTATATTAATACATATACCTTTACTACATAAGAATACACCCTAATATTAAGGTGCGTGATGGTGGGGCTTTCATGGGTCTATTTTGTTAAAATGGATTGGCCTATGATCTCAATGAGCTTGAACTTCTCCCATGAACTATTTCTATCATACTTATGTTGTTAGATCTCATCTTGGGATTGTTCAAGGGAAAATCCCTAAAATTATATCTCTCTCAGAAGCACTAATATATGGGATTCATATGGTATGATCCAATTGGTTGACGCTATCACATCCTTTATCCTCTAAAATTATTTATTGAAACCCCATATTTATTCTAGTCATGTATTAAATATTCGATGACTATATTATCAATTGTAAAGACACTTAACAGTCATTTAAACACAATTGGATATAATAAAACAAAACAATTTCATCTGTTTTCTATATCTAGAAGTCATTTAATTAAATTGAAAATAGAACTTTTTTCATAAAAGTTCAGGTTGTTACATGGAATGTAGGATTGAATAACATATATGATACTTTTATGTGATTGAATTGATGAAATAGGACTTAGTTTATTTAGTGTGAGAAAAATGTAATGTATTTTTCACTTATATTTTTGTGGAGAAATTCTATTTGGATGAACCAATTTTCATGTATACTACTGATGGAAGTTCATGTGGGTCGATGGTTTTATGTTCTATTGGTTTACTATGGTGAAAATGATGATGAAATCTGTCTATGTGTTGGATGGTGAAAATGCATTGTTATATTATTTTTTGACATAAATTGAGTTAGTGAATAATATTTTTCGAGTGGATATTAGATGGGTATGGTTAGTTAATTTGGAAACTATGGCCTACATGGACTTATCCATGTATCTCTCATGGAATTATTATTAACAAATAACAACCATCTATGTCATTGATATGTTTTGTCTATAATTAATCCACAATTATATATCATTACAGATGTGCCTAAATGAAATTTTCTTTGTTGTGACTATTTGTGAGAACTTATTTTGGGTTGAATGAAAGACCATTGTGGTCATTGAGGTGTGAATCCTATTATAGTTGAGTCTATTCCTTAGGCTGATTAAGAGTAACCTGAGTGGGAACATCTTAATGTGATGGGATAATATTGTTTGTTAGTTCCTTAGGTTCTTGTATCATTGATGAAAGTTCCCTATGAATTTGGATAACCTTATAAAGACTTAGTTAAAATATTCTGAGATTAAATGTAACCATAGAGTGTAGAGAATCATAAATTATAATACTTGTGAAAAGAAGTTTGGATCAAAAGAATAGATATTTTGAGTACCTAAACGAATTAGTTATTGGAGTGAATTATAGTTGTATTATAACATGTAGTGGATCTAAATATTAATGAATTATCCAATTTTAAAAATGAGTTTCATGGGTGATCAGCTTTTATAGAGATAGATTCTTTTATATATTGGAGATCTATATTGGTGTGTGATTTTTGGATTATAGGTCCATGAATAATGGGGAATTACATTTTTTTTAAAGAAGGACTGTTGTTATCATTCATTTTTGGGGAATTCTTATTGTGTGAGCATTCATTTTGGTGATTATGAGAGGTATTATTTGAATTAGTAGAAACATTATGTGAGTTTATCATTGATAATGATATAGGTTATGTAGATAAACTCCAAAGATGTAGTGGTGGCTGGTGAAGAATTTGGTTCAGGGTCATTCTTGGGATAGAAACCAATATGATTAGAATAAATGTCACATGAAATGAAATTCTAGAGGTTTATGTTGGTAGAGATGTCACTATTTCAGAACACATCATTTACACTAAATTGGGATACCATAATGCGGTTTTCCAAAATTCTTTTTCATTTAAATGTCATTGTTTGATGTGGAAACATGTATAAGTTGACAAGACCCCTGTGGTTTGGAGGTTATAACACATGAATAGGTAGTTGGAGGAATTGGATTTCATAAATAATGGCCTATTGAAGGTAATTAATTACATTCTAGGTAATATAGGTATATATGGTTCATGATGTGTCAATTGGAAATCAACTATGAATATATGGTAACATTTAATCATTGCGTTCAACGATGCACTGGTCATGGGTTGGGTACCCTAATGTATGTTTTTAAATTTAATTATAAGGATACCATTTTATTAGTCTTCATAAATAAATTTATGAATGGATGATCATGTATTGGAATGTAAAATGGGTTTAAAAATAATAATAGATGGTCACAGGGGCTCCAAAAGACCAATGTTTAATAGACCTCAATATATGAAGTTTTGTGATGTATTAATGATGGGTTATTTAGATGTTATAATGGGTGAAGACTATATATTTCTATTAAAGTTGTAGGATACTTTGTAGAATATGAGATCAAGTCAGAATGATTGTGTTTTAGTGAAAATTTGAGATATTTATAGATGGTGTTAGAAATTGGAGAGAAAATTATGGAAAATTTCATTCAATGTTGGTTTAAATTTATTTAGGGATGTTGGATTTATTTAACAATACTTATGAGGGTCGTGGTATATTATTTTGTGGAAACATGGAGTGTTGGTTGTTGAGGTTTGATACTTTTTTAGTAGGTCTAGAAGGGAGATAACTATTGGCACCACCTGAAGCTGAATGTAGTTGCTACGAACTTCATTGAGATCATTATATCAGGTACATTAGAGGTGTTCATGGATCATAAAATCCTTCAAGACATAATCAGTTTATTTAATATTCATTGGCTAGTATAGAATTATTAATTTAGACTAGAATGAGGAATACGGTTTTGAGACTAAATTTTAATATCATCTTTTCATATGATAAGTCTTAAAGGAATTAAAACACATAGGGTGTGTCATTGGAATGTGATAGTTTTGTTCTATTGAAAAATTACTATATTAGGGAGCAATGAGACACAATAGGGAGAATAGGCTAGGGAAACTATAATGTATTGAGTAATATAGGTGTGATGTTTAAGGTCACTCTATTCAATAATAGTAAGAAAATCAATATGCTACATATGCTTATTTCTAGAGCTATGCTAAAATAACTTGATGGGATTTTTGGAATGGGGGCATCCTTGTGAGGATTAGTTGATGTTCAATGATGGAACATAGAGAAATAATTCTGGATTAATATCAAGTAATATTAGGAGGCATGATTCACATGCTGAAAAAACATTACTAGGATGTGAAACACTACAACAATAAGGATATAATGACCAATATTGTTAATGGAAAATAATTTTAAGTGAATTTGAAATTTTTATCTAAGGGATGAATTATTTAGGGAACTTAGTGCTGAATCGATATGCTTCAGGTTTTATCATCTATATGTCGTATTTTTGGACTTGATTCAAATCTCAATGAGAGAATAAAAAATCATGTATTTTATAGAGGAATCATAGAGCATCTGTGGATACTACTTCCACCAATGGATTGATGGTAGGTTGATCAATAGACCTACCACCTATCGAGACTCACTGGGTAGTCGATGAGACTATATGATGAGTTCCATGGCCCACCAGCTAGATGGGGGACTATGACATGCTAGCCAGTGGGGTATTATGAGAAAAATATAATAACGGTTTGTTTTGTATTGTTATTATCCAATACCTCCTTAGGATTTGTCCCCTTGCTCTATTTCTGAATGGAATTTCAGATATTCTCACCCCTCTTTTATCAATTTTATTTGTTTAATGTTGTATGAATATACTTGATATATATTGGAGATTATTTGTTAGAATATTTTCTCTTGATCAACATTTATTACCTATTATTTATGTGGTGGTAGATCATTGTCCCATTCATCGTGGGAGTTTTATATTAATAATTGTATAAGAATTCTAATGGATCATGGTGTAATTTTCAAGGAATAATCTGAATTTCTCTATGAATGGATAGAGTTTTTTACATGAAAATAATCCCATGAATTTTTTTTGGAATGTCATTGATTATTAAAGAGTATTTTTAAAGTGGCCCCAACTACATTATACTATCCATGTCTAAGGGATTTTACCCAATCTGAATTTTGGAGAGTGTTCTAGACTTTCAGTGGGTGGTTGGTCATGGATCAAACTAGGTGGTGATACCCACAACACATAGATATTAATCTATGATGGATGGAATTGATCATAATAAAATAAATATACTAGTATTTTCTGGTTTGGGAGTCAAATCCATTTGATGTAGGTGGTGCCCAGTACTCTAACCCATGGAATAATGTATTTTTTATTAGCATAATGTTTTTTTATTATTTTATATTGAGTTTAATATTTTAACAAGTTGTATTTTTTTGATAAATTATTATTTTATCAAATTTAATTAAATTTTTTATATCAGAAAATTCATGTTTAAATTTTTGATAACAGATAACATTGAGAAAGTATTGAATTCTACCCATCGCATGTAAAAGTCCAATTTGATAGTAGTCAAGCGAGCTCATGGATTTTACCTGGTAAATCTATTGGGTTGTGGCCCATGTAATGAGGAATGCTATATGTGTAATATACCATTCAGACATCTTAAATGTGGGTTGGAGTAACATGTATGTTACATAAGAGGTATGTTATTTTTCTTCTCCAAGGTGGGATTACCAATCTACCACTGAATAATGGTAGATCAATCTGATGCTAGGTATTTACCTCTACCGTTTATTTAAAACTATTTTTTTAGAAAATATATTTCTTTTCATTCAATTTATGTTTTAAAATTATTCCTATAAATGTTTTATTATATTTTGTTAAAATAAAATTATAGGTTGTTTTAAAATTAAAGTTAAAATATTTCATATACATATATTCCTACTCTATATGTATTATCTGGATTGTTTATATCAAAAAATATTAATTCCTTATAAAAAATTAGTTTATTTAGTTTATTTTTACATTTTTATAATTATTATACATATACATATATATATAAATATTATACATACTTGTTTTACTATTTTATATTGATATTTCAGGATTAAATAAAGGGTTTGATTGTTCTTTGTTATTCACCAAGGAATTTACAAATAATGGTTACTGTAATTTCATTTTATTTTCATGTGCTATAAAGTAGAATGATAATATTGTATTTGACATTTCTATTAGAATATATTCGGTTTAATGATGAAATATTAAATAATTAGAGTAATTTTATAGAAAAAAACAATTTATGTTCTGATCAAGAGATTTTTTTTTTCCAGAAAACATTGACAAAATTTTTATTTCCCCCATTGTTTCATTAAATTTCTATGACATATGATCTATAGATGTGATCACATAATTACATTATCATTCTTCATTATTCTATTCAAGTGATAAATTATCATCACTATTTATAATTTTGAAATATTTTATCATCTTCTAGTTCTATTATAACGTTTCTTTATTATATCCTTTTATTTCTTCTATTTATATTTATTTTGAGTCTAGTTTATGATTTTACCAATCAAAAGGAAGTACTAATTTGTATTTTAATGTCAAATAAAAAAATGATATCTCAAATGTGACTCCTAATCAAGGCTCTAGTCCCATAATAGGTTTAGTCTCCTATAAAAATGTTGGGTTGTTGTATGGAGTATGTTTAAAAATAAGTGACTTTAACACTTTATCACACCTTTAAAAGTGATTTTCTTAGTCAGTACCAATATTGTCATGGTGTATAGATATTTTAGTAGTGTACTAGGATATTTGTGATCTGAGACACTATAAATCGTTTTTTATATAAATATTTTTACACTTCAATTCATTTCAAGAACAGAACAATCACTAAGAATCATTATTTTGAAAAATATGATTATCTTCTAATAATTGTTTTAAATGAAAAATCACCCCTCTCTTGTCATTATTTAAATCAATATTAGTCCAGAATTGTTAACTGTGGGAATGAAATTTAATAAAGGATCGTTCTTCACTATAATAGTTTTAATATGACTTCATATAATTTATATCAGATGATGATTTCCTGAATATGATATTTTCTATCAATGATTAATTAATTTTTAATTTTTTACTTTTTAATACATTGATATCCTAGATTTAATATTCCCTAGAATAAAATAATAGGTTTTATTTAAGATTTAATACATATATTAAAATGATGGATAGATTCAAAAACCCAAATTCATCGATTGAAGTGACAATAGATATTAGGAAGGAAAAATGGAATCCTACTTGAAACAGTAAGTGTGGATCACATGAAAATCATGGATAATCTATATTTTCTACACCAATTTGTTTTAGAGAAATGTTTCAGTAATTATATGATAATAGGTGTTTTTTGTTATAAAGATAATAACATTTTTGACTGTGCTACAAGTATAAGTTCTTATATCCATGTCTTTTCATATTGGACATCCCCTGATATATACATAATACTTCAAGCGAATCATTATGAAACTGACAAGATGAAGATAATCAAGCTACGAATTCTCTGAGGTGAATAATGGGACATCAATATGGGATATGAATAATCATTAAACCAGATGATCTAAAGGTTTAAAGGTATTAATAATGTCATGAGTTCAATTGTAGGAGTTTAGGACAACACTTCTCATTTGGAAAGTTTATTGAGAGATATTTTAGAAATATGGAATCGTAAAAAGGTATCGATTGATGAAGGTTATAATTTTAAATAGTATAACTTAGATGAAATAATAGGCTCTCTAATTTAAAATTTATTTGAGTTGAAAAAAATATATTTTTAGGAGAATAAAAAATGAAAGGGTTTTGAATTTAAATATAATTTTATTGATTCCTTTAATATTTTTTAGTTAAAGATCCAATAAAGTGACAAGTATGGATCACTTTAATATAATTCTTTTATAGTTGATGAAAAATTATGGTTGAAATAAAAAATTTAATAGGATGTGATGAATCATCTATAATAAAGGTAATTATAGTAACAAAAATAATATTTTAGAATTAACATGTTGTAATTTTTGGAAGAAAGAAAACATATGGACTTACTAACCTACAAAAAAATATCAAAATAATTTCAAAGTTACAAGAATAAAATAAAATAAATATTTTTTGGAGGTTGGGTATGTTTAGACGGTTCTGACATGATAATTCTATCCCGATGTGAAAAAATAGATATGAAATCATTACATGTTGGGTATATATTGGGAAGAAAATTATTCAATATTTACTCAATAACTAACTCCCAAAGACGTTGATATGAATTATTTATTTGAAAATAAAAATTCTATTGTTTAGAATTAATGTTCTGATTCTGATTTTGTGAATTCTAAAGTTAATCATATTCTTAATGAAAAGGAATAATTAAAAAATGATGGTGTTAGTATAATTAAAAATTACTCTAACATAAAATGTAAAAATGATTAGTTGATTAAATAAAATGAGAAAATAAAAATGAAATATGGTATTCTAAATATCTATTTCACAAAATAATAAATCTAAAGAGAATTATGATCCTGAGTTGTCGAAACCAAAAGAGGAGAATGATAAAGTTAAACAATTTATGGTAGTAAAGAATAATGACCAAGAAATAAAATTTAATTTTATTTTGGATGATTTATATAACATTTAAAATGAATGTTAGAGTTGTAGGTAATAAAATAAAAAATTTATAAATATATATTATGTATCAATTTTAGAGTTTATACAGACATAAAAACTATTCGAAATGAGAATATTAATTAAAACAATAATGTAGTAAATATCAAATGGGCTTTATATAATTTTGGTAAATTTGAAGAACAATATAATAAGATTATTTCATTAATGAATATAAACACCAATGATAATGGATTTGTGTATAATACTTTTACACAATGTTTAAATTAAAGTAACTTCAGAAAAAAACAAAATTAATTATTACCAGTGTAACATATTTTAAATGTTGAATGAAAGGTAATTTAGAAAATTAGTGTTCATTAAGATTTATAAAATCATTTGAGAATACTATAAAATTCATTTATATAGATTCATTTTATAATCACCCCACTAATAAATGCTTCAAAAAAATTTGGGTTCCAAAATATTCGGTTACTAATCAGGTTTTCCCCAAGTTATCATGGGTAAAAAAGTATGTTTGATTGTTTAATTTCATTAAATCATCTGTATATGTCTCATTTACTCATGGTAAGAAGACAATGGATACTAGAGGAACATGATAGGTGATATATAAAAATTTCTATCACTTAATTCATGTGATAGTGGCCTTTTCACTTTTATAGACAACTCTAAAGGATATTTTAAACGTATACGTGATGTTTGTTTTTATACTACAATTTTTGTTTCAAAATAATAGCTCGTACATGGTTAAAATCATATTATTGTATGTATATCATGGTAATATGTTGATTTATTAAATTTTAATTTGGGAAATGAAAAATATAATGCTCTAAAAAATATCAGTTTTATTTTTTTCAAGTAGAAAAATAAAATTTATACTTAATGATTTGTATGATCTAACAAAAAAATATAAATGTTTGGAAGTTATAGATTAGGATGAAGTTATGTGGCTTATGAGGCATGTTCATGAAAATTTTATACTATTTCACAAACTATCAAAGAAACAACATGTTCTGAAATTGCCCAATTTACAAAAAATTATGTACATTAAGTGGAATTTTGACATAAAAGGTATGGAGGAAAAATAATGATTTAAATATATAAATGATGATAGTTCAACTATATGTTTATAAATATTTCATTTTTATTTTTAAGGACCTATAAAACATATTTCTATTGGTTGTAAAAAGTATTCACTTGAAATTGAATAAGATTACCGTAGGTTCTTGGGGATTTATTGCATATCCTGTAAAAAATGAAACTTTAACATATTTTTTTACATTTCATAAGATTATTCAAAACATCAAAAATATATCAATAATATATATTATAATTTATATAGGTGGTGAGTTTTTGAATTCAGAGATTCATAAATTGTGTGAAATAAATGGATATAAACCTTTTTTTCTCACCCCCTAGAACACCAAAGCAGAATTGTGTGGTAGATAGAAAGAATAGATATGTTCGAGAAATAGCCAAGACAATGTTAATGGAATTTAGTGAACCTAAATAAATTTACCCACAAATCTATTAATAAAGACTACCATTTTTTAACTAGTGTTTCAATTTTACTTTTTTTGTGAAAATAAAACACATTATGAACTGTTTAATGGGTTTAGATATAAAGATAGATGTTATAGGGTATTTTTATATGAAGTCTATTTTAGTAATACAAAGGATAAATCATTTAAATTTTGAGTATAGATGTAATGAATGGAAATTTCTAGGATATTTTAAATCTATAAAATCTTAAATATTTTTAAATAAGATAAAAATAATTATTGAATAATATGTTCTCATTGACTTTAATGAAAATAATTCTAATATTCAATACTCTTCTTTAAAAAAAGGAAATGAGAAATTGAAGAAATAATATTTTGGTGATGATAATGAACAAGATAATTATAATTTATCATTTTAGTGGGACAATATATCCTCTAAAACTAATCCTAAGGAATGTGAAAGACATAATATTAATCCAATTGAAGAATTAATTGGTTATGTAGAATCTTTTATACAAACCAAAAATATATATTTTATTTTACTATAAAATAATTTCTTTTGCGCCTAATTTGTTTCCTTTAAAGATTGATAATTCTAAAATTTATTCAAGTCAAATTAACTCTGGGCATGACGAGATAAATAAATATGAGATAAATATTATGTGTGATTTAGATGAATTACGCAAACATAAACCCATAAATAGAAATAAATAAATTTTCCATAATTAACTTGATGACGATGCAAACATAGCAAAAAATAAAGAAATACTAGTAGCTGAAGGTTATTCCCAGTAATAAGGGATTGATTTTGAGGATTATTTTCCTCATGTTTCTAAGATAGAAGCCAATATAATTATATTAGATTTTTATAGTTTTCAAAGGACAAAATTATTTCAAGTGGATGAAAAAGTACCTTTTTAAATAGATTAATTTAAAAAGAACTATATCTTTGGAAACCACCTAGACTTATCAAATAGAAATTTTCCAAATCATGTTTTTTTAACAAATAACACTTAGGTATGAAATAATAACACATTTTTATTTCAATGTTATTTTCTGAAGGTATGGTTGTTCGAAACATTTTTCTTAGGATATTTTTAAAAGATATAGTGATTATAAAGATTTATATTGATGATAAAATATTAGTATTGAGCAAGTATTTGATGTTGATTTTTTAATAAACACATGACATGTGAATTTTACATCATCTTAATGGGGAACTTATTCTGTTCCATGGTCTACCATTATTCTATGAAAATTTGGTATTTTTTTTATATCAAGCTACGTATGTTAAATAATTTTTAAAAAGGATTGTACATGATTCTTTGAAGACAATAAAAAACCAATGATTACTAATTCTAAATTTTACATGGTTGAATCTAGGAAGATAGTTGGTATAATGTTTTACAGAGCCATGATAAGAAGATTACTCTATCTCACTACATCTTGTAAATACAAAATGTTATCAGTCTATTTGGGTTCCAGATTCTACTCCAACCATCAAAAATTCATCTTATTGTTATTAAAAGAATAATTACATATAGCATGGTACTGTTTGTAATGAATTATTTCATTCTAATGATAACTATTTGGATTCACTATATTACTCAAATACTTGTTTTCGATATTGTAGATATGGTTGGAAAAGCTCTACATATATATTTCAATTTAAGGAATAGTTTTATATTCATGGAGTTATAAGAAATAAAATTCAGTAGAACAATCAAAATTTAAGGATTTATACATTACTAGTACTAGTAACTATTTAGAATTGTATGGAAAGAAATATTGTTTGATTTTAATATTTTTTATATGAAGTTCTAATATTCTGAGCTAACTCTAGCTCTATTTCAATTCCTAAAAACAAACTACACCATTCCCAAAAAAAGGAAATAATGTTATATTTAATTTTCTTTGGATCTTGTAAATAAATGTGATATTTTTTTGAAATTTTTCCTACTAAAAAATAATTGGATGAAATTTTCATTACACCTTTAGATTCTATTATATTTTTGGAAAATATTGTTTGAATTAATAATTATAGAATATTAAAATTATAGATTAATATAATTATAATTCTAAAAAAACAATTCACTATATTTAATATATTACTCTATTTAAATTACTTGAATACAATAACAATCTATTAAATGTTATCAAAATACATTAATATTTTTATACAATTAGTATTAATTTTTTAGAGAGATTCTGTTATAAATATGTAATTACAATTTAGTTTTTGATAAATTTCCTTAAGGGGATGTTTTTTGAATATGTAATAAATAATATATATTTTTATTTAAAAAAGGGTGATATTGGTTGTATTTATAATAGAGATTAATACTTTAAGAAGTTATTTTTTGATGAATTACTATTTTATCCAATTTAATTTAATTTTTTATAACATGAAATCGTTATCTAAAATTTTTATAAACTATATAACATAATATTAAATTAATGTGAATGGGCCCATGACAAAGCCCAATAGATCACCCTCAAAGGAGTTCCCGAATTAGGGATAGTAAAACAACTAAGACATGGCCCATTTTAAGGTGAATGAGGTGTAGTTGATGATCCCTTTTGATAACTCGATGGTTGGTTACCACAACTAGAATGTCACACTGGATGAAAGTGATTATGATTATTTGATGTGTAATGCCCAAGATGGAACAATGCTCCACAATCTTATAAATGAAGATCATTCCACCCACCATTCAATCAAATAAAACCCACCCACTCAATCTCCATAACCAGTTATCTTCTTTCTTCTAGACCCTTGACCATATTACTATTCACGTTCTTCTTATTGCATAAACGAGTTATTTTATCCACCCATGAGTATGTCATTCGAATGACCCAGAGTCTCAAATTAGACCAAAGCATCTTGAAACTTAGTTTACATGAATTATTGAAGTTTAAAATTATTTTTATAGTGAATATATGGAGACATTTCCTGAAAATACCCTCTACTATCAGTAAATTAGTGGATAATTTCAACGGTCAACCATTAGATATAGGTATATTTATTTTATGGTCAAACATTTAACCACAAGTAAATCAATTTTTCACTGGTATAAGCTTTTTAGTCACGATTTATCTTCATGGTTAACAAGATTTTCACTTTCCAAAATATGATATCAACCTACCTCTCGACATCATAATATATTAGAGTAGCATTTTTACTTCCTCTAGGCCAAAGTAGATCCATGATTCACCAGTTTATCATCATCCATTGGTGGATCACTCTATGCACGAGAAAAATATCATCCACCAGTAATCCCCTCTTAGTATGGTGTGGAAGCATCATCTTCATGATTTACAAGAGGCTTTTTCTTTATAAAATAATCCATCATGATCTTTTTATAGTGGAATAGTAGATGTCATACCATTTCATAGTGGTGAGGCACAAACAATAATAAAAATATCTTTACTATAACATCTACCATTTGACCAAATATAGATCACTACATTCAATTTCGAATTTCTTAATGGAATATAAATATATCATTGGAAACCATTAGTATATCCACGATTTTAAGAACCAATGGTCAATCTCTCTAAAAATCTATACCATTGGAAGATAAATCTACCACTAAAAAAATTTAGTTCAATCTACCCTAGGGTATTGATATCTACCATTTTTAACAACTAAATTTCAAAAAATTATATTTATGACATTTTAATTGATAATTTCAAAATAAATATTTTGATAAATTTGTTATTATATTTTGTTAAAATAAAATTATATGTTGTGTAAATGTAATTGTGATCATATTTTATATACAAAAATACATAATATATATATATTATGATACTCTATTTTATAATAGCTCTACTTTCTTAATAAACTATATGTTTATTTAGTTAATTTAAATTGTTTTATAACTATGACTTTATATATTTGTAAGAATAAATTTTTTAATTTTTTAATATTGATATTTTATAATGAAATAATGATCATGATTGTTTTATCATTAATTGAAACATTTACAAATGAAGGTAACAATAATTTTATTTTACTGTTTTGATCTATCAAGTGGAATGAAACTATTGGTTTTGATGTTTCTCATAGAAGATATATTTTTAATGATGCTAGATTAATTAATTAGTGATATATTTATGGAATAATAAAAATTCTTATATAGATATATTGATATATTTTGTGTTAGAAAATGGTGACACAATTATTTCTACTCTCTTTTGTTTAGGAAACATCAAAAACTTATTCTCTTTATCTAGGATTATATAATAATATCATTTTTCATCATTATGCCATTAATATTATAAAAAATAATAAAGTTTCATCATCTTTGGCATTTTTTATCATCTTTTGGTTTCTTTTTATTTTTTATTCATGTAATATTTTATTTAATTTTTTTATTATTCTATTTAATTTTATTTTTTCCCAATAAAAATCATGTCTAACATTGTATGGTATTTCCACCTCGAAAAATGAAGAATAAGTTGTGACTCGTTATAAAATGTTAGGTCACTAACTTGGTTTCATCTCATGTAAGAAGACTAGGTTGTGTATCTAGGTACATTTTAAAGGATGTGTCTATAACAGGTACATACACCTTCAATAGTGAGGTTCTTAGTGGCTACCAATCTTCTCATGGTGCAGAGAAGGTTGAAGAGTATACTAGGATATTCATGATTTAGGCACCTAAAACTATTTGAGTTCCATTATTTTATTCTAGATTCACATCATATCAGATTAAAATAGCTCAATAAAGTTCATTATTTTATAAAACCAAACTATTATATACTAAAAGATTAAAATTACAATCCACAATCATCTAGTCATTATTTCAATCACTATATATACAAGAGTTTTCAACCATAGTATAATGTCCCTTAATTAATAAAATTTTAAGGAATAATATATAATTATTAATTTGGACAGTTAAATCAAGTTAAAAATAATTGGAGGTACTCTAAATAATAGTTAGAATATAGTGAAACATTCTAATAAATATTCTTGTATAATGGCTTGATACTGGTCTCCAATGGACAGTTCTTGATCACAGAGGAGTGACTTGTATTACATGGAAACCCTTGCGCTTGTGATTGTTCTACATGAGACATAGTGGCTATGAATCTAATTATTTATATTGAATATATTAGCACTTACAATATTGTTACCCACACATACATTTTAAAAGCATTCAAAACCCTTGTTCGACATGTCATTCATGTTGTGGTATGAGCGTGTAGCACATGAGTATGATTTTGAAATGATCACATGTGTGTGTGAAAAGACCTTGAGAACCATGTTTTTGTATGATCACCAATGTCTTTATGAGTAAGTAGACTCTTTTTAGATTTTTTATATTATGAACATATGTGTTATGATATTTTTTGTGTGATTATGTGGTCTTTGGATGGTTTCCTTTTATAAATAATTATAAGTGCAACATCATGGATTGATTTTCCTTAAAAAGAGAGCATGTAAAAAATGTGATTCCAATGATGATGGATTGAGATATAGGGTAGGGGTGCAATGACATTGTGGCATAACCCGAGGTTGTATAAGGGCATGAAAATCTTGTGGTCTGACCCAAGGTAGTTTTGGGATAAGATGGATATGTTTCCTAACCCATGGTTGAGTTATCAGTATAGTGTAATCCCATTTACCCATTATAGAGATTAGGCATAACAACCTTGTTCACTGAAACATGATTTTTTGGTATTTTGGTTTCTCCAAGATACAAAAGGTGACCTCATGGTTGGCCATTGATAACAAATATTTTTGTGACCATCCTTCTAGAATTTCTCTAAAGAATGTATGGATATGATTCATGTAAACTTTTTTATAACATAAATGCTCAACATATTGTCTATTGTTTCTTTGTTCATCTTTTTTTTCTTCTTCTACATTGTTTATTATTTGATAATCCTGCACAATATTTTTATTCCTGGTTCACTTTCTGATGAGCTTATCACTTTAACACACAATATGTTTTACTTGTTAGGAATGAAAAAACATTGGTGGTGCGCTACTGGGTGTTTCTCACAACTTTCTTCAGTTTCATTTGAATTGGGTTTCTGTTTATCCTCCTATTGTTGTAGGTACATGTTGGGGTGAGAATAGTTATTATCATCGAGTCTGATAGATTTCCACATGCATGGAGACTGTAAGGAGGCGTGGATTGGATTTGGGTGCATTACATATGTTATATATTATTTCTTTTTATTTCTTGTTTACATGAATAGCCTTATGGCAGATCGGAGTCCCTCTATACAGGTACAACCAATTGAATATTTGGTTTTCACGTTCATTCATTATAGATATCATGTTAACTATCTTCCATGCACTCAAACTATATATTGTTACATGTTTGGTTATTAATCTTGTATTATGTACACATGTTGAGAGTATAGTCACCCAACAATTCACTTATACCCTTAGAGTTAGTCATCAACCTCAAGTGTGTGGAGATTTACTCATGAGTTATTTGAAACACTGGCATCGACCAAATGATTTGGGCCAGGGTGTTACATCTCAACTAACACTTCCTATATGCAATCATGTCACTACACACCTATCATATTGTAATTCCAACTTGATCCACATTATATCACTTTCCAAAAATAAGATCAATGAACATAGTATGGAAGATTTTATTTTAATAAATTTCTTCTATAATCACCCTTATATTCCTATTAGGAATAGAACATTTTTTAGATCCTGTATCACAGAGTGACTTTACCACTCAGGTAAGTCCGCAAATGGTCCAATATATATACACACATATAAACATGAATAAGTACAAATATATTTATTTTTGTATATCTATATTTACATAAATATACAAAAATACAATAATATATATAATTCAATATAATTATTTAAAAATATGTATATATATAAATTTATATATAAATACATATATAAATATAGTAAAATATATATGCATATATATATATACCCATTTAATATAAGGAAATTTACATATATATAAATACATATAAATTTATGTAATGTACACAAAAACATACAAATATATATATATATAATGAAATATATTTTGGAATTAATATATATAAATATTATATATATATATATATATTATTTATAAATATATATATATAAACACATATAAATGTACATAAATAAATATATATATACAAATTAATATTTATATATATATACACACACCCTTATAAAATATATATATAATATATATTAGTATTTATAAATATACATAAATATACACATATATATATATATATTTAAATAGTTAAATAAATAAATAAATAAATATATATAAATATATACATTCATATATATATATATATAGATAATTAAATATATATTTACACCCAAATAGAAATATAAAAATACATAAGCTCATATATATATATTTATCTATAAAATATATAAAAACATATGTTAAAATCCATAAATACATATAAATATTCATAAATATATATAAATTTAAACAAATTTTCATATATATATATAAATAAAAATAATTATAAATATATAACCCTCAAATATATAAATAATGAAAGAACAAATATATTCAATTGTACCTTCAATTATATATGATTATAAAGATTTTTAAATATAACAAAATACACCAAAATACCCCAAAATATATATAAATATATTTAAATACACCCAAATATATATGTATATACATATATACATGATTATATATTTTGAAATATTAATTAGCATATATATTCCTACATTTATATACATAATATAGAAAAATACATAAATAAATATTAATATATATATATATATATATATATATATTCTCACACACAAACACACAATTAATGACATTGATATTCCAAACATAAGGAATGTGCATGACCACTATAGTTTAACCATGAGATCCATTGAACTTTTACGCTTGATATTCCCATGATAGATGTGTCTGGGATTAACCATGCCATGGAAATCCCATCCATATAAAAGAAATTAAAAAATCAAAAATTGTGATGAGTAAAATAATTTTAACACTATCACATTGATTATAATGTAAATTTAGGGAATAAAGTCTTAAAATACAAAAACAATTTAATAAGAGAATCTTAAAAGAAGTATAAATATGATAAAAAAAATCTAAAATTAGCTGGGGATTGTGGAGCGCACCTGGGCTTGGTCGGGTCCCCCTGTTGGGAGTCGGTGTTAGTAACCCTCATTTTCCCAACGACCTCGTCCCTGAGTGGTATGGGGTTATTCTTGGCATCCAAGAGGCCCATGTTCAAAATTGGGTGGAGGTTAATTTCTGGGTTTTGTAGCTGTACTGTAGTAGGTATTGTTCGGTATTGTAGCAGTTGGAACTATTCGTTGTATTGGGGCCTTCGGGCCACCGGTTTGGGCCTACAGGTATCAAGGGCCTTCATACCATCAAAGGACTTCAGGCCACAGGGCTTTCAGGCCACTGCGACCATGGATTAGCCCAATTAACACAGAGAAGGCCCTAGAAGAGGATTGGAGCTACAAGAATAGCTGCCACCAGAAGCAAGGATAACCAGATTGGAAGAATGAGAGGGTAAGACAACCGCCATCGGGACCAGACACCCTGCAACTTTTTACAGGGAAATCCTAGCCGATCAGCAATGCAAGGTGGGGGTGCTTAGCGATCAATTATGTAGAAGCTGGGGAGGGGCAGTTCTAGTGGGTTGGGCCTATGGGTCATGTATTGGGCATGGTATTCATATTGGCCATCAGGTCATGTATTGCAAGTCATGTCGGGCCTGGTGCCTTGGGCCTATGGGTCATGTATGGGTTCCCCTTTAACCCTTAAAAGGGTGATTATCCATAATAAAATAAAAAAAGTCCTTCGGGCCATTCATGCATCAGAGTAGCATACCTGGATTTCCAAATTCTAAATTCCATTGATATTCTAAAATGATTTGATTTTATAGGCTGTAAATACAAATTTGGAATCCAGGTCAATTTTTATGTTCTTTTACTGTTGTATCAAAGTATTAAAGAACTCTTAGAACAGTAATAAATAATATATAATTTAATATAAATAAATTTTTATCCAACATCATCATTTTTATTTTCTTAATATTTGACCTCATAGAGAGTAAAGCCTAAATGTATATAAAAATCTAAATCTTTTGTAATTTAAAGCTAATGCCTTATTTTTTGACATCTCTAAAACCCATAATTAACTATTTTTTGGAAGTAGTTTTTATATATATTATTCATTATTTGTATGTGTGAGTTTATATGTAAATATATAAAAATATAATATATTTTATTTATTGGAGGATGTATGAAATGAAATAACACACACACCTCAAGGACACAAAGGGATGATCAGGCCCCTGTCCATGGTTGCCCCAGTTTATAAAAATTTGATTACAATTTTGAACCCTATAGGTCCACTATTTGATGAATAAATGTCCACATCAATAATTAATAATATATATTTCGTAAAAGTAACTAAAATTTTATACTTTTCATATAATAATATAAATTAAAATTAATTTCAAAAATGTTTTTTAAAACCCCTAAATAAATTATATAAATTATAAAAAAAATATAGAATGGTATATTTTGATATGGTACAAATCAATGAAATAAATTTCTAAATGGAGTTTGCTTGTAATAAAATACAATGATTTATATTTAGTTTTTAAAACATTCTCTAAAAATGAAAAATAATAAGTAGTAGTTTTAAAATCCCCTCAAATATCACTTTTTAATTTTCTTATTTCTCCTAACAAATATTGGATTCAATATGAATATTAGAGGATACAATTTCATTCCAAAAAAATATGAAATTTATATTTTCATAAAACATCATTCTTCACATATAAACTCAGAATATATTATTCTTGTAACAGATTGACCCGAACCACCCGGATCGAGCTGTAATTCCAGATGACCATATGCATGCATCTTTATATAAAAAAGGATTAATGCAGGATAAGAGGATCTATTTTCACTAGAATGGATACTAATCCATCATTATCAGGTCAGAGGATCCATAATAAGAGTATGTAAAATAAATAAAAATTAGAGTAATCTTGAAAAACTAATTAAATGAAATACAATTCATATAGGGAAAAGCCCCCATTGTGGAGTGAATGTCCAGAGTAAAAAAACAAACTATGTCCACCATAATCTATCTTAGTACACTACCTAATCAATTCTCATTTTTTCATCCATCGACCATTGGTTCCTTTCCATACAATAGAACCAACATGAAATCAATATGTTCATCGAAATGAATAAGTTATTTATGAGTAAAAGACTCAATAGGACACTATAAATGCATCTTTAACATAGAGTTATATTGTATACAAGTGTATTCCATAATAATAATATATAATAGAATATATATAAAATAAAAACCAAGTGGGAGTGTGTTGAATAAGCAACCACAATCCCTAAACAAACCTACTTAAGAACCATGGTAGAAAATAATGGAATAAGTTTGAAGTAACCAAACCTGCCATGTAGAACATCCACATGGTTTCATGTGAGAATGAAACCCAATATCATTAATCTGTCAAGAGGAACATGTCACCCAACGTCCTCTAGTCAATAATATATAGTTCTCACAGTGAATGGATTCTGTATTGTGAGTGTAACTAATGAAATCTAGGATTACTTAAGTGAATCTTCAACATGACACCATTGATACACTATTACCCCACCATGTGATCAGGTACTTTATCTCCATAGTTGCAACAGAGTGCACTCCCCCACTAAGGTAAAAATTTATCATTATTTTCCACCTATATCAAGAACTAATCACAACCACCAATGACTGGTAACACATATATAAGATGATAAGAAAAGTGTACATATCATATCACCATGAGTATATAACAACATAAATATAGAATCTCATACAGTAAAACTAGGATAAGTTAAACTAATTTAACTCATGGAAGTTCAATGGGTCTCATAGGCAACACACACCCACACACCCACATGTGACTAAAATCAACAAGATATCAAATAAGAATGCAGAATAATAAAAATATAGAAAAAAATTAAATGATATTCTTATAGTTATGTATGTTAATACTATTAGTCATTGGTATCGAAATTCATGATCTATTAGAGATATCTATAACAAAACCACACTCACATACTGACCGAAACCTGATCATCTTTCATGATATCTTAGAACCAATCCAATTGAGCATGTCATGGACTCTAATATAAGTAAAGGAGGAATCCAGACAAAAGGGGAAGACCAAAATACCACAAATTGGTAATAATCAAAATTAAATCACATGGATGGTGCCAAAAAGTGAGGATTAAGGGGTTATATAATTGTATAAGGTCTCCATAGTTTAAGGTGGTATCTATAATGAGGGTGGTTTGAAAGATCCAGAATCATGATGTAGGATGGTTTCACCACTTCATTGAGAGAATTGGAAGAAAAAAACTACAATGTAATGGTTTCCCACAGTGATGTGTGTATTCCCTAAGATATCACACTAGGGTGAATGTTGGGGGGATACAATATATAAAAGTAACAGAGGTTGACATACATAATCAAGATGAAGGTGTTTCATCATTGAATCCAACTAAGGCATACACCACTACACCATATAGGTGAGGACCACAATTGCTGTGTTTATATGTATAACCCCTAAATTATTCTAAATTTATGTTGATGATTGGTATGAGAAGGTATTTCCATCCTTTGAGAAAATCATATTTTAGATTAAATTAAACTTATAAAGCATCCATAACATCCCCAAAGTTATTACCATAACCACCGTTTCAATTTTCCAATTTCTGTTAATATAGAAGACTAGGACAACCAACAATACCTGATGCAGAGTCAGTTATGCAATGTTGTCAGAGACACTATATTGTATCCTCTAGAGAGAATTCAATCCATCTTCTAGGCTATGGTGAAATATAACCTCTATGACCCATATAATAGAGTAGTTATTATATATGTGTCTTATCAAAACCACAACACTTTTGTAGCATAGCGAGTTACTTTGTGGTGAGGGATTCAACAATATGACGTGGAAAACTAGGCTATGATATGGTGCCTATTTTTTGTAATAAACATTAAAATAACATCTTATAACATCCTTTTTATTTTTAAATCTAAAAGGGTTCCATCCTAATATGGTCAAACACAATACATTGTAAACAATTATTAATTTTAAATGCCAATAATTTCAGGGCATTACAATTATCCCCCTCTAAAGTCTTATTATCATCAAGAAGAGTCTCCAGGGGACCTACATGAAAAATAGTTAACAATGCTCAAATGCCAACCTATCAATCCAATGTATATTTTTGAATCCACCCATTCTTTCATAGAATCCATAAAATTGGTATTTCTTTCCCTAAAGGCACTTTCTCACTCTGGTTTACTATTTTCACAGGATTCCCATCATAAGATACATCAACATCCCGCTATGTAATGCCCCAACCCCAGTTACCCAGAGTCGGTGCATTATTACATAACATTGGCATGATCACAAGAAAGATCAAATCTCGAAAGACCGATTGGTTTAGTAGCCTTGAAAACACTAGATATATTCATAAGTTTTACATTACATCATAAAATGAAAAACTACTACAACAACATAATGTTTCCACAATCCACACTATTAACCCCTCATAAAATCCCTGCAGGTCATTCATAACTTACTTCTTCACATCCTGGGAAAAATAAAACATAGAAAAGGGGTGAGCTCAAATGCCCAGTAAGGATAACAATATAGCGGAAACTTTCATAAATAAGAATAAACATTTAAGGCAATGTATAACTAAAACAAAAGCCTTTTAAATATGAACTTTCAACATGGTATGGCATAAATAAAATGAAATAATGCCATTTACTTATTCACATGGATATTCTACTAATCGAATAATCACATGCAAAAATCAATAACCACTTTCATAATGTTGGAATGCATAATGCCAGAATATCATAACCACATAGCCAAGGCCTCGTGCCAAGACTACAAATAATATTTTGTCAAGGCCTTGTGCCAAGACACTAGTTTGTCTCATGAGACCTACCGATGCATCGAGGAGCTATAGCGGGCTCCACCCGTCACATATTAAGTCCAATGCATTCCCATATGAAAAGGTTTAAACATAACATAAACATTCATATTAAAACAAACATATGAAATGTCAATACTTTCACCATAAACTATGAATGGTATAAAAATAGCACATCCACAGTCAAACATATCACAAAACCTTCAATACAATATAGAAGTTTTGTATCATAATAAATCAACTTCAAATAATCTTAAAATCCATCAAAGGATGTTGACATAGATGAAATCAAAATTCTTTTTAAAAAAATATCTCCTTTTATTTTGAAATAATTTAAGATCCATATAAAATAAAACATTTTCTTTGAAAATATTCTTATAAGCTTGTAAGGGAAGCATTGAAGATTTTATAACGGCGGAAAATAGCCCCACTCACCGTATAAGTAAAAAAACATTCTTACCTTAATTCTGTCGAAAAGGTTAAAAAAGACCTTGTTTTGAAAACGACCGAAAGATTCCATTATAAACCACTTATAAAAGTCAAAAAGGGTATAAATTACTTTAACTCATATTCTAGTAAATAGTAAAAATGTTTTGAAATACATTTTTAAGAAACATGGATGTGGATGATAAAGAGATCCCAGTAGATTATTACGTATAAACAACCTCGGATAATGAAGAGATTGTAAAGTAAACCCTTACCTTGTACTTTTCCTTGGTTGGGGTAGGTTAACCTCCTCTATAATGGTGAAATAGTTGTTATTAAATTATACAAGAATCATATATAATAATATGATATCATATATGATCTTTTAACATTGATTTGTTAATAATATCTTAGAATTATCGTCGTTTCAGGAGTTAACTTACTCATTTTCTTTTATATGTTTTGTTACATAAGCCATGGTTGTTGTATATTATTCATATCCAGAATGATATCTAGTCCTTAAACATCATTTTTAAATCATCAAATGATAATTATACTTGAATGGATACGATGGAGAATGAATCTCATCGCGTTCGTGGAGACGGTAGTCCGTACGTACGCACGAGCGACAATATCATTCTTTCGATATTAGAATAATATATAAATGGATGGTATATCATATATACAGAATCATTAACATGTTATATTTATTATTTACACATCATTATTATACCCATCCAAATAATATTATATTGAATAACAATTACACCACGACGTGGAGACGGTAAGCCGTACGTACGCACGTATGGTGACATGTTATTCAAAGGGTGGATAGAATACTGAATATGATTGTACCATATTTATAATAACATCACAGTATATGTGAGATACTGGAGTTATTATTTTAGAATGGTAAGAACAAAGGAAGAAGAAGTGGAAGAAGAAATGAACTTGGAGAAGGGTGGTGAAATCATTACCTCTTCTTCGGGTTCTTCCTTTTGATTTGATCAAAAGGGCTCCTTAGGTTGGCTTTCTGATAAAACTAAGGCCTCTATGGTTTATTGAGGGATGTTGGGAGAGTATTTGGGCAGATTTTGGCCGATCCAAAAGGCTTTTAAGGTGTGAAGAAATGAGAAGGAGGAGTGCCCTTTTATAAGGGGTGAGGGGCACCTTTGGAAAAGCTAGAAATATTAATTTATAATAAATTCATATTCGGTTTCTAATGGCTCCAAAGCTTATTATTCAAAGGTTAAGGTGGGGATAGGTCGAAAAACACTCAACCAATAGAATTTAGACAGGTTTGGGTACTTATATTAACCTTATCTTTAAGTATTAACTCTAAGTTAATTAGTTTCACTTTTACAATGTCTCTTTGTATTTTTATATAATATGGTTAATAAACTTACTATAGACATCCAAGCGATCCCCAAGTGGTAAATTAATGATGAACCTATCATGATATAAGTCTCTTGGCCGATCCTTAGATTTTTAGGAATTTAATATCAATTAATAATATAATATTTGTTTTAAGAACTCTTTTATGTCAATTTTGACACTATTCAATAGTTGATTTTTGTGAAACTCATAACAGATTTATTACTTCGAAAAAAGTCAATTAAATCAATCCTAATATATCATATTATCCTAGAAAATTAGTTTAAATCATTAAAAGTTTCATATTATATTTATTTGGGTATTTGTAATATCAATTATTTTAATTTTTCACTATTATAGTAATTACTGCATCATCATTGTGTCATATATAAAATAAATTATTTAATGTATAAAAATTATAAATAAAATATCATTATGTAGGAAATATTTTTAGATTTCTAATGAATATTTATAATCTAAAATCCAACATATATAACCCTATGTAACAATTGTTTTTCTAAAAGATATATGCTTCTGTCATTTTTGTATTCATTTTAACTTAATTAAAATAAAGTGTCATTATCACTTACAAGTGGATCCATGGGGTCCCAAAATAGACCCAAAGATTCCCATGGTCTACCATGTATCAACCAATAGGGTTAAGACACGTTTTAGGGTAATTTAGTATTATTATAATATTATTTTTTAACCCTTATTTACCGGATTTACCCTTAACCATGGTAAATAAAATATTTACCGCAGTAATTATTCAAAATGTCTAAAAATAAAAGTTACCTATTTACACAATTTGAACATCCTGATTCCAAATATGGAATCCATTTTCCTAAATTCAAAACACAGAAGTGGCAGAAATTAATTTAAAATTAATTCCCGCTGTCAAAACAAAAAGCGTGTTTTTAAGAGATAATAACTATCAAAAGATTGACACTCGTTTATGTTCGGTTTAATTGTAAAATTATGTCCAATGAACAACATTATATTAAATGGTAAAAATATATTCTAAATATACTTTTAAACCACTCAAATTCATAATTTATCACTATTAATTATTTTGATTAAAAAAGTTGTTTTTAATTAAAACTTAGTAATTTTCAATATTCATCAAAATATGAAAGTTATCCGAAATGTACCAAAATTTCACCTTAGGCTAAATTCGATATTCCGAATCCAAAAATGATGTCCATTTTCAAATATAAAATATATATAATTTCAAAAGGTAGGTATTACTATTCATAACGGCTAGTTTGATTAGTTATGGTGTGTTAGAACTTGGTGTTGCGTACAACACACGCTATCACATTATTCAAAGAGAAGCGTACCGTAGAAGCTTGGGGTGTTACATTCTCCCATCCTTCAAATAATTGCGTCCTCGCAATTTCTAGGGTATTACTGTATAAAAATACTCGGGTGGTTCTTCATCATAAGTTCCTCGGGTTCCCACGTTGCCTCTTCCATCTTATGGTTTCCCCACAAAACTTTTACCAGACGCGTCGTCCGGTTTCTCAGCACTTGTTCTCTCGTATCAAGAATCTTGACGGGATCTTCGCAATAAGACAGATCGGGTTCCAGTTCTAATTCCTCACAGGTGAGTACATGCGTCGGATCAGGCATGTATTTTCTCAACAGAGATACGTGGAAGACATCGTGAACTTTGGAGAGACTTGGCGGCATTGCCAATCGGTAAGCTACAACCCCAATTCGTTCTAGAATTTCGAAAGGTCCGATGTACCTGGGACTCAATTTACCTTTCTTACCAAAACGTATGACTCCCTTCCACGGAGATACCTTTAGGAAAACATGATCACCTACTTGAAATTCCAAATCCTTCCTTCGATTATCGGTATAGCTCTTCTGCCTACTTTGAGCTGCTTTGATGTGATTTTGGATTACCTTCACCTTTTACATTGTTTCCTCCACCAGTTCTGGGCCTATAAGTTTTCTTTCACCAACTTCATCCCAACAGGTTGGTGTACGACATCTCTTTCCGTATAACGCTTCAAATGGTGCCATCTGAATACTCGAATGGAAGCTATTGTTATAGGAAAATTCTACCAAAGGTAAATATTGATCCCACATACCCTGAAAGTCAAGTGAGCAAGATCTCAACATGTCTTCTAAGGTTTGAATTGTCCGTTCTGATTGTCCGTCTGTCTGAGGGTGGTAAGCAGTGCTCAAATGAAGTTCAGTATCCAGGGATTTCTGAAGACTTTTCCAGAATCTTGAAGTAAAACGGGGATCACGATCAGAAACAATCGATAGGGGTACTCCATGAAGTCTCACAACTTCATTAATATATAGTCTTTCTAGACGTTCCAGGGGTAGATCTTCTCTTATAGCAAGAAAATGTGCTGTCTTGGTAAGACGATCAACAATAACCCATATTGCATCATTCCTTCTAGGAGTCTTTGGTAGCCCCATGACAAAGTCCATCGTAACATTGTCCCATTTCCACTCCGGTATGGGAAGAGGTTGCATGACTCCTCCAGGCTGTTGCCTTCCAGCTTTCACTTGTTGACAAACCATACATCTTGACACAAAATTAGCAATCTCCCTCTTCATGTTGTCCCACCAAAAATGTTCCTTCAAATCTCTATACATTTTGGTGCTCCCAGGGTGTATAGAGAAATTGGAACTATGAGCATCATCCAACAATTCCCTTTTTAGATCAGGTATATTGGGAACACAAAGTCTCTTCCCGAATTTCAAAATTCCATCTTCATACACAAAGTCTCTCAATCTCCCATCATTCACAGCTTTAATCTTCTTTTGGAATTCTTCATCATTGGTCTGAGAACTCTTAATCCTTTCTAGTAAAGATGGTTTGGCAACCATTTGAAAAAGCATTGATGTTTCACCTTCCTTGGTTATTCCCATGTCCATCTTCACTAGATCCATGAAAATTGGATCCCTTTCAATTCTCATATTGTTCAAAACTCCATGGTCTTTTCTACTCAAAGCATATGCCACCTTGTTTGCCTTCCCTGGGTGGTAGTGTATCGTACAATCATAATCCTTGAGTAATTCAAGCCATCTCCTTTGCCTCATGTTGAGTTCTTTTTGTGAGAAAATATACTTCAAACTCTTGTGATCAGTATAAATCTCACATTTTTCACCATAGAGGTAGTGCCTCCATATCTTCAAAGCAAAGATCACTGCTGCTAACTCGAGATCATGAGTAGGATAGTTTTGTTCATGAATTTTCAACTGTCGTGATGCATAGGCAATAACTCTATCATTCTGCATAAGGACACAGCCAAGTCCTTTCTTCGATGCATCACTATAAATAACGAACCCATCATTCCCCGATGGTAGAGTCAATATAGGAGCATTGACTAATCTTCTCTTCAGTTCTTCGAAACATTCTTCACACTCTTTTGTCCAAACAAATTTAACCCCTTTACGTGTGAGCTTCATTAATGGGTTAGACAATCGGGCAAAATTCTGGACGAAACGTCGATAATAACCTTCCAAACCAATAAAACTACGTACCTCAGTTATACTCGTAGGTACTGGCCATTCATGGATTGCCTTGGTCTTAGAAGGATCAACAGAGATTCCATCTTTAGAGACAATATGACCAAGAAAATAAATCTCCTGAAGCCAGAATTCACACTTGCTAAACTTCCCATATAATTCATGCCTCCTCAGAGTCTTCAAGATAATGCGCAAGTGATTTTCATGATCTTTGTAGGTTTTGGAGTATACCAAGATATCATCAATAAATACCACCACAAATTCATCGAGATACTCCTTGAAAACTCTATTCATTAGATCCCTGAATACAGAGGGTGCATTAGTCAATCCAAACGGCATTACAGTAAACTCGTAATGCCCGTACCTGGTTCGAAATGCTGTTTTCGGAATGTCTTCCTTCTTCACACACAACTGATGGTATCCAGATCGAAGGTAAATCTTTGAAAAGTATTGAGCTCCATGCAGTTGGTCAAATAAATCATCAATACGAGGTAGGGGATACTTGTTCTTTATCGTTATAGCATTGATCTCCCTGTAGTCGATACATAACCTCATAGATCCATCTTTCTTTTTAACAAAAAGAACAGGGGCTCCCCATGGAGAAACACTAGGGAGAATAAATCCCTTATTACTCAATTCCTCTAGTTGTTTCTTTAGTTCGACTAACTCTACAGTGGCCATTCTATAAGGGGTCTTCGATATAGGCCTTGATCCAGGAATCAAATCAATAGAAAACTCAACTTCTCGTTCTAGAGGATGTCCAGGTAAATCTTCCAGAAATACATCTACAAATTCTTTCACAACAGGTACATCCTCTATTTGAACATTCCTTTCCTCACCGACAGTTATTTCATTCTCTTCCTCCCCAATAATTGAATTAAGTTGAGCTACTGGGGGTGGATCTAAATAAGAATTAGGTGGTGACGATTCTGCTCTAAAAATAAGGTGCTCCTTATCATTATCATCAAGAATCGTAACCTCTTTCTTCTTACAATAAATCTTCGCATCATAGTCCGAAAGCCAGTCCATACCGAGGATTATATCAAACTCAATCATAGGTATGACGATGAAATCAGCAGATAAAGAAAATTTATGTGCTCTAATGGGGACTGATTCACAAAACTTTGTTGCAACGATACTTCCCTTAGGAGTTTTAACTGACAACTCCCTTATTAAATCAAATTGGAAATATCTAATTTTCTTAGAAAACTGGGAAGATATGAAACAATGCGATGATCTAGAATCAAATAATGCATTTGCTAAACTTGAGGAAACCATTAAATTACCTGCCACCACGTCTTTCGGAGCTTCTACCTCAGCAGTAGTGATAGCATAAGCCTGGCCTTGATCCCTTGGCCTTTTCTGAGGTAAGTTCTCCTGACGCTTAGGACATGCATTTGCATAATGCCCCATCTCCCTGCAATTGTAGCACTGAACGTTGGTAGCTTCCTTCTTCCCCTTGCAATCATGAGCTTGGTGGCCTTTTTCACCACACTTGTAACAGACTCACATTCCCTTCAAGCAAGTTCCAGGATGTTTCTTCCCGCATTTACCACAAGATGGATATTCAACCTTTCCCTTCTTCCCCTTATTTCCATTCCCAGATTGATCAGTAGGTCTCTTCTTCTCTTGCTTTGCTTTAAAGTCATAAGACTTAGAGAATTCCTTTTCGGTCTTGATAGCACATGAGACAATGTCTTCGTACGATGAAATGGATTGTGAGACTAACGCTCGACGGAGAAATGGTTTTAACCCATCAAAGAAACGATCAATCTTACTTCTTGGGTTGCGAATATAATCTCCAGCATACCTCGCTAACCTTGTAAAGTTAGCCTCATACTTTGTGACATTCTCATCCTCCTTCTGTCTCAGACTCAGAAATTTCCTTTCCATATCTGCTCGATGGTCGCGAGGGAAGTATTTTTCTAAAAACAGATCTTTGAACTCCCTCCATTCCATATTTGATACTTCATCATCTTCCTTCGTATTTTGAATCAATGACCACCATTGATCAGCATCTCCAGTGAGGCGGTAAACTGCCATGATAACTTTTTCCCTTTCACTACTCCCCAAAGCCTGAAATATTTTCTCTAGGGAAAATATCCATTGCTCAGCTACTAATGGATTTGTATTCCCATTGAACGTTGGTGGTTGTTGCCTCATGAATCGATCTAACATTGATCCTCTACGTTGCGGATCAGGGTGCTCCATACGGGTAAGGTTATTATTCATAACCTGAGTAAGTTGTCCCAGTATGGTGATTAACTGATCAGCACCAGTTGCATCACCAGCCCCACTATAATTATCTTGAGCAGGAGGGAAATCCTACATGGAGTGCGTGCATTGATACGGTTTCCATTTCTTCCACTAGGCACCATTTCTAAACAATGGCATAAACTAGATCAATTTATGAATCAAAATACATAATCCCATACTTATAAAACACTTAACATAAATTGAACTATTTATGGATATAATCCATAATCATAATAATGTTTTCTTTGAGGAAGTATATACTCATAATCCCTTCAAAATTATTTGTAAAGAAAATGAGAGTTATCCTAAGCATATCCCCCGGGAGTGTCGTAACCAAGAGTGCAGCAAGGCCCGTTGTCGTGCACCAGTTCCCGTTCGAGTCTAGCTCAAAGCGGTGTTTTCGGGTTTTACCCCTAGGTACATCTGTGCCAGAGCCGCCTCTACCTGCTCGTATCCAGACAGGGATCTATTGCTTGGAAAACTCACAAAATCTCTACAATACCAAAATTTTAGGAAGTTCTTCTATACTAATACTCAAAGTTCATCTTAGGTCTACGTGCTCTAATCAGAGTTTATCTAAATCTAGATTCCAAGGTTTGTACTAAACTTCCTCTGATACCAACTGTAACGCCCCGACCCCAGTTACCCAGAGTCGGTGCATTATTACATAACATTGGCATGATCACAAGAAAGATCAAATCTCGAAAGACCGATTGGTTTAGTAGCCTTGGAAACACTAGATATATTC
Source organism: Viscum album (assembly GCA_963277665.1). Classification (NCBI taxonomy): domain Eukaryota; kingdom Viridiplantae; phylum Streptophyta; class Magnoliopsida; order Santalales; family Viscaceae; genus Viscum; species Viscum album. The sequence goes on along the minus strand of OY728133.1, from coordinate 1,908,070,266 downwards.
ATAAGTTTTACATTACATCATAAAATGAAAAACTACTACAACAACATAATGTTTCCACAATCCACACTATTAACCCCTCATAAAATCCCTGCAGGTCATTCATAACTTACTTCTTCACATCCTGGGAAAAATAAAACATAGAAAAGGGGTGATCTCAAATGCCCAGTAAGGATAACAATATAGCGGAAACTTTCATAAATAAGAATAAACATTTAAGGCAATGTATAACTAAAACAAAAGCCTTTTAAATATGAACTTTCAACATGGTATGGCATAAATAAAATGAAATAATACCATTTACTTATTCACATGGATATTCAACTAATCGAATAATCACATGCAAAAATCAATAACCACTTTCATAATGTTGGAATGCATAATGCCAGACTATCATAACCACATAGCCAAGGCCTCGTGCCAAGACTACAAATAAGATTTTGTCAAGGCCTTGTGACAAGACACTAGTTTGTCTCATGAGACCTACTGATGCATCGAGGAGCTATAGCGGGTTCCACCCGTCACATATTAAGTCCAATGCATTCCCATCTGAAAAGGTTTAAACATAACATAAACATTCATATTAAAACTAACACATGAAATGTCAATACTTTCACCATAAACTATGAATGGTATAAAAATAGCACATCCACAGTCAAACATATCACAAAACCTTCAATACAATATATAAGTTTTGTATCATAATAAATCAACTTCAAATAATCTTAAAATCCAACAAAGGATGTTGACATAGATGAAATCAAAATTCTTTTTAAAAAAATATCTCCTTTTATTTTGAAATAATTTAAGATCCATATAAAATAAAACATTTTCTTTGAAAATATTCTTATAAGCTTGTAAGGGAAGCTTTGAAGATTTTATAACGGCGGAAAATAGCCGCAATCGCCGTATAAGTAAAAAAACATTCTTACCTTAATTCTGTCGAAAAGGTTAAAAAGGACCTTGTTTTGAAAACGACCGAAAGATTCCTTTATAAACCACTTATAAAAGTCAAAAAGGGTATAAATGACTTTAACTCATATTTTAGTAAATAGTAAAAATGTTTTGAAATACATTTTTAAGAAACATGGATGTGGATGATAAAGAGATCCCAGTAGATTATTACGTATAAACAACCTCGGATAATGAAGAGATTGTAAAGTAAACCCTTACCTTGTACTTTTAATTGGTTGGGGTAGGTTAACCTCCTGTATAATGGTGAAATAGTTGTTATTAAATTATACAAGAATCATATATAATAATATGATATCATATATGATCTTTTAACATTGATTTGTTAATAATATCTTAGAATTATCGTCGTTTCGGGAGTTAACTTACTCATTTTCTTTTATATGTTTTGTTACATAAGCCATGGTTGTTGTATCTTATTCATATCCAGAATGATATCTAGTCCTTAAACATCATTTTTAAATCATCAAATGATAATTATACTTGAATGGATACGATGGAGAATGAATCTCATCGCGTTCGTGGAGACGGTAGTCCGTACGTACGCACGAGCGACAATATCATTCTTTCGATATTAGAATAATATATAAATGGATGGTATATCATATATACAGAATCATTAACATGTTATATTTATTATTTACACATCATTATTATACCCATCCAAATAATATTATATTGAATAACAATTACACCACGACGTGGAGACGGTAAGCCGTACGTACGCACGTATGGTGACATGTTATTCAAAGGGTGGATAGAATACTGAATATGATTGTAGCATATTTATAATAACATCACATTATATGTGAGATACTGGATTTATTATTTTAGAATGGTAAGAACAAAGGAAGAAGAATTGGAAGAAGAAATGAACTTGGAGAAGGGTGGTGAAATCATTACCTCTTCTTCGGGTTCTTCCTTTTGATTTGATCAAAAGGGCTCCGTAGGTTAGATTTCTGATCAAACTAAGGCCTCTAGGTTGTAGTGAGGGATGTTGGGAGAGTATTTTGGCAGAGTTTGGCCGAACCAAAAGGCTTTTAAGGTGTGAAGAAATGAGAAGGAGGAGTTCCCTTTTATAAGACGGGTGAGGGGCACCTTTGGAAAAGCTAGAAATATTAATTTATAATAAATTCATATTCGGTTGCTAATGGCTCCAAAGCTTATTATTCAAAGGTTAAGGTGGGGATAAGTCGAAAACCACTCAACCAATAGAATTTAGACAGGTTTGGGTACTTATATTAACCTTATCTTTAAGTATTAACTCTAAGTTAATTAGTTTCACTTTTACAATGTCTCTTTGTATTTTTATATAATATGGTTAATAAACTTACTATATACATCCAAGCGACCCCCAAGTGGTACATTAATGATGAACCTATCATGATATAAGTCTCTTGTCCGAACATTAAATTTTTAGGAATTTAATATCAATTAATAATATAATATTTGTTTTAAGAACTCTTTTATGTCAATTTTGAGACTGTTCAATAGTTGATTTTTGTGAAACTCATAACAGATTGATTAATTCGAAAAAAGTCAATTAAATCAATCCTAATATATCATATTATCCTATAAAATTAGTTTAATGCATTAAAAGTTTCATATTATATTTATTTGGGTATTTATAATATCAATTATTTTAATTTTTCACTATTATAGTAATTACTGCATCATCATTGTGTCATATATAAAATAAATTATTTAATGTCTAAAAATTATAAATAAAATATAATTATGTAGGAAATCTGGTTAGATTTCTAATTAATATTTATAATCTAAAATCCAACATATATAACCCTATGTAACAATTGTTTTTCTAAAAGCTATATGCTTGTGTCATTTTTGTATTCATTTTAACTTAATTAAAATAAAGTGTCATTATCACTTACAAGTGGATCCATGGGGTCCCAAAATAGACCCAAAGATTCCCATGGTCGACCATGTATCAACCAATAGGGTTAAGAAACGTTTTAGGATAATTTAGTATTATTATAATATTATTTTTAACCCTTATTTACCGGATTTACCCTTAACCATGGTAAATAAAATATTTACCGCAGTAATTATTCAAAATGTCTAAAAATAAAAGTTACCTATTTACACAATTTGAACATCCTGATTCCAAATATGGAATCCATTTTCTTAAATTCAAAACACATAAGTGGCAGAAATTAATTTAAAATTAATTCCCACTGTCAAAACAAAAAGCGCGTTTTTAAGAGATAATAACTATCAAAAGATTGACACTCGTTTATGTTCGGTTTAATTGTAAAATTATGTCCAATGACCAACATTATATTAAATGGTAAAAATATATTCTAAATATACTTTAAAACCACTCAAATTCATAATTTATCACTATTAATTATTTTGATTAAAAAAGTTGTTTTTAATTAAAACTTAGTAATTTTCACTATTCATCGAAATATGAAAGTTATCCGAAATGTACCAAAATTTCACCTTAGGCTAAATTCGATATTCCGAATCCAAAAATGAAGTCCATTTTCAAATATAAAATATATATAATTTCAAAAAGTAGGTATTACTATTCATAATGGCTAGTTTGATTAGTTATGGTGTGTTAGAACTTGGTGTTGCGTACAACACACGCTATCACATTATTCAAAGAGAAGCGTACCGTAGAAGCTTGGGGTGTTACACGCTAAACATCATCAAAAACGAAAATATAGACAAGTAATGTATTTCCCTATAATTATGGGGCACATAGTACACATTTTTCATACCTTGATAGCAAGAAGGGATGTCCATAGTATATTCCACTACACATATCCAATCGATGATATAAAAGGGAAGGGTCCAACAAAACAATATTGTAGATTTCCCTGATTCTTCAATAGTTTTTTCCCTAACTATGGAGTCCCAATCAAGAAAACACTAAAGTAACATAGCCATATACCCACAGTTTTTAAAAATAATGGTTATTGGTATAATATAGTAAACTATACCCACGGTTCTCTAAAACTGAGGGTATAAGATTTTTTTGATGACCTATACCCATAGTTTTCCAATACCATGGGGGAAATGCAACATGTCCTCACTTTTTTACCCAAAACTATGGGTATATTTGTTTTTTCAAGGCCTATACCCATGCTTTTGAAAACACTGTTTCTATAGGGTTGTTTGCGAAGATATATACCCATGGTTTAATAAAACGGTGGGTATAGCTTCCCCCAGTTACAGCAGAAAATAACTCATGGGACTCAAAATAAATTTGGTGGGAAAGCCTACATCGATGGTTTTCCATCATATAAAAACTGTTAGAATTAATATATTTATGTTGAAATTTATAATAATAAAATAAGTAGTGTAGATCGGTTGGTGATTCGCTCAATGTTAATACCAGCGGTTTAGATATTGAATCACGTTGACTACATTTTTTCCAAATACTGTGTGCGAGTATAATATATTAAAATAAATAAATATATATTTAATAGAAAATGATGTAACTGGGTTGGTTAGCCACTGTCCAGTTCTAGGGAAGGACACAGTTTTGAAACCCATCGACTTATTTTTTTCTAGTACAGATGGTTATTAATATTTTTATAGATATATAGGTATATGTTAATGTAAGTACCATAACTGAATTTGTTAGGCACATTGACTGAGAAGTTCAGTTCTCATTGGTCATGGGTTTAACACATTCAGGTGCTATTTCTTTTAATAAATTTACACCCACAGTTTTTAAACCATGGGAAAAAAATTTGACCACATAGAAATGAGTGTGAGGCTTTGAAATAGTGGAAACAAAATCTATACCCATGGTTTCCCAAACCGTGGGTATAGGATGTGGATCAATCCTGACGCCTCGTTTTCCCATCGTTCTCTAAAACATGGGTATAGGGTATAACCACGATTTTGGGAGATATACCCATGGATTTGAACTGTGGGTATAGGTTATTTTTTCAGTAGTAAAACCCAATCACATACATCGATCTTCTATTGTCTCCTCCTCTGATAAACATAATATATATGACTGATCTGGGTATTGATAAACCTAGTTTGAATTATTTTCTCTATATTAATGGATTCTTATACCATACCGAGCCCCAAAACTGATGCCTATCCAAACTCATGATAATAGGGCTTTGACTGATATGACCTCCTATAAATATCCTCATACGTTTCCATCTAAATCGAATCATGGTAACTATTGTTGTATAAGAACTCAGAAAGGCTTGGTGGATGTCCCATAATTCACTAATGTACAAGATTCTAGCTCAAAGCATTTTCTTCATTATGTGTATTATAGCGACGAATAATTTTCATACATTGATTTTACAATTAGTAGATGAATATTTTATATATAACAAAATCATCCATACCATATCCTTATATGACCACAATATTTGGAAGCTTGAAAAAAAAAAATTTTATTATAGTTCTACATAATTCCCCACATAGATCTTCAAAATTATCACACTTCTTATACATATCACAGAAAATTGATGTATTCATTACATAGGGAAATGAAATAAATGAAAAGAGTGAGATTAGATGCTCAGTAATATTAAAGGAGGATGATATTAAAGATTACAAACAAATAACATTATAATAAGGGTATATAAAGATGATATTAATCTTTTGAAAAAACATAACACATATATCATGGATCATAATCATTATTCAATTGCTAAATCATTGATGTTTATAAGACATGAATCATAAAAAATCAAAGAACATATACCGTGAAAGATTATCTTAGGCATACGAAATTGATTTTTTGGATACAAATATGAATAGGAGATCATTTCATTATTATTAAATGATCATTTAAAAGGATATCATATTATAATTAGTACAATCCCCAAATCATCATAGTATTAATGGTTCACTCCCAAAACTTTCATTATGTACATAGTCCCTTACTAAACTGGGTTCACTCACCATTGTAGTCCTATTTGTCTCATGAGATATCAATATTTATCCAATTAATTTTACTAATATAAATGTTCCACCCATAAAATATAGAAATAATAAATATTTTTTCCATAAGAACATTAACCATCCATCATATCAAAACCGATGGAAATAAATGGGTTTCATAAACATTTAATCATAACATAAGGTTGTGGAAAAGGATTAATTTAAATAGAAATCACCCAACAATAAAAATAAACCATTTATTGAAATAATAAGTTGAATCCTTCGAATCATATCCAAGTAATTAATAAGTGAAATAAATTATTTTTTCATTGATGTATAGAAATACCATACAAATATCATTAAAAATGTCTTAAGGGAAAATAAATATTCCAATTTCAAATCATTTATTTAAAAAACAATGAAAATATAAAGTATTATTTTTAAAATAATATATTAAACATGTAGAGTATTATTCAATATGAATTTAGTTAATGGTTGTAAAATAAATTCATTCCATAAAAGTTAAACAAAATATTCATTCCATTATGATTTTCGGGAAAGTTTGAAAGTCACCCATTTGGAAGATATCATGAATATTCTTTAAAAATTATTATTTAAAAAGTATGTTATGGGTAAAAATTAATATAAAAATAATAGAATAAAGTAAAATCCTTATTTAATAATTTCATAAAAATATGGATATGGATGAAAATGGTTATTCAACCTTAGAGATAATTGAAGTCAATTTTCTTTAAAAACTTATTTTTGGTAACATTGGTACATACTATGGGTAAATTGAAAAGAAAAAAATGTATTTAAAAAATATATTATAATAAAATAATTAATGTTTTTGTATTGATAGTTTATAGTATCACATGATCACATGAATAGTCATAATCAATCCTTATATCAAACTAGACTATGATGTAAAACCCTTAAATCTTGTACACTTAAATCAAAATAAGTCTAACTTACTATGTAATAAATATTAATATATTATAATTTTATAAAATAGAGATTTTCATACATAAAATATAATATATGAACCTTTATAACATTTCAATTCCCCCTTTTATTTATAATTCCCCATTAAAATCATTATTTTTAGGAGTTTACTATTTTTTTGATGATATGTACTTGAGCATAATAGTTCCCAAATTTATAAATTTGTCTTTGTTTCATCATCTATAAAATATTAATCATGATATAAATGTAATATATATTAATTATATACATATTTAGATTCATCAATAAATTATAGATATAGAAAAATGAATTACACCAATAATGAAGACTATTGACAGTACATGTGCATGAACACCGTTTCCATTTTTCAAAGTATGGAACGAATGAATGTTGATTATTAATTAACAATTATAGGATAATTATTAAATAATATATATAAAATACATTCAAAAAACCATTCTTCATTATGATCCATGTATAAATTAAAATAAAAAAATGATTAACATCACTTAATGGAGGTGGAAGTCCACATATACGCACGAATGAGATCATCGCTTCCGAAAGGTTTCAATGGTATGCAGATAAATTTTATATTATAATTTATTAAGTATAACTATTTATTAAATATCATATATAAGCATTAAAATCATCATAATACCCATCCATGAAATATTGTGATGAAAAAATAACTATATCATTATATGTTTATGGTAAGCGGTATATATGCACAAGTGATACTTTCACTTCTTACACGACAGGAAAGAGGGTGTGTAATGGTGTTTTAATAATAATAATAAAATTTAATCATAATAATTATAATTAATATATTGTGTTATGATAAATACCATACATTTAAAAGGATTATGTAATATCTGAAAAGAAAGTGATCAGTTAAAGAAACAACCTCTTTTTTGAAATGAATCATTTAGATATAATTTAATGGGATATATGGATAGAATATTTGGAATAAAAAAGCAAATATAATGTATATATTGTGTTTTATAAGTGTAATTGGAAGATTATTATTGATCCACATGCCTCAATGTTGTGTATATAAGTGATGTAGGAGGTTCCCTATTATAATTGAGGTGAGGGGAACTTTTGGAATTTTGAAAAAGATTAAATTATAATAAATTCATTATCAGGAAAAATGAATCCGAATAGAAATGGATTAAAATATGGTACATGATAGGTATCCCATTCCAATAACCAATAGAATTTATAATAGTTATATTGTAATTTTAAACATTATCATTTTTATTAACCCTTACTTAACTAATATTTGTTTTAACTACTGTAACAACATTTCCAATATTTATGGGTTTTAATTTTTTAAATATACAGTAATAATTGGACCATAAAATAAATAAATATAACATAATATACCATATTTTATCCACCTTTTCTTATTTAAATATTTTATTATTAGTCGTAAATACTTTAATAAAATAATACTTTTAGAAAATATCATTAATGTCAATTTTCAGAATATTCATTTTTTTGACGTAAAAAGGGAAATTTTAAATTATAAAACAATATTTTCATACAACACTAATTAGTCATATTATTTTTAATGTTACTTTAACACTACAAATTAGTCACATTTTACCATTTCTATTTTTTTCAAAAGTGTTTTTCTATTAATTTAATCAATTCTATTTTGGTATTGTGTAAGAATTAAAAATAATTATAGAATACCTAAAAATTAGAAAATAATAACTTGATGAATATTATTTTACAATGAAAAAATTAATAACAAAATTCATTAATAACATTTTTTATCCATATGTCAACACATAAGGAATAATTTAAAATTAGATAGTGAAATTTTTCTATATTTCTTTGATTTAAATAAGATATTAATTTTTTCCTTGGAAACGATCCCATTAAAAGTAAAAATTTCAAAAATATGATGTTAATAGTATAATTTAATTCATCTAATAATAACTATGATGACAACTAATAGTATTGTAACTTATTTCTAATCGAAATTAACTTGATTTATCTGTTATCGAGGTAATCAATTTTACCACGACTCCTATTCCTATAAACCAAAAAGAAAAAAGGTCTATTTAATGAACTTGAACCACATTATTATAAATATTTAATTAATTATATATAATTAAATAATAATATTTATTAAAAAAAAAAATTAAATTTAAGTGCTCAATGTACAAAAAAAACGTGTTTTTTAGAAACAAATAAATACCTAAACATAAAATATTAATTTGATCCTATTCCAATAATTTTTTTGAATGATAAAATAATTTAATTAATTAAATAATATAAATAAATAATAAAAATCATTTACTAATAACGAATAATTTAATTTATTAATATAAGAATACATTTCATACATAAAATCAGTTTTTCAAAAAAATATTTCATTTTTCTTTTTAATGTATTTTATTTTAATTAATAATAAATTGATAACATTTGAGTTAGTTTTTTAAATATATAACCATAATTATAAATAATTTATTCAGTAATATTCATTCCCATATATCAAATAGCATAATGATAACTGTCATTTTAAATAATAATATTTTAATATTATATTACCTTTCGTTTAAACATTGCATTGCATGTGATGCAAGATATTGGAAAAATAACGTTACTTAAATTGAAATTATTCACAATAATTTCCTAGGTGTTATATAATATTCCCCCTTAAAATTAATTTCATCCTTTAAATTTATCACTTTGGTGTATACAGAAGAGGAAACTTCTACCTCATCACATTCTTAGGATCCCAAGTAGCTTCCCCAAATGGGTGGTTTCAGGACATAACATTGACCAATTGAGTTTTAGTGTTTTTAATATTTTTATCTATATAATAGAAAATATAAAAGGGTTGTTATTATTAAGAGTCATACTTATTTTGAAATAATACCTTTGTGTTTAGTTCATGTGGAGGATTTGGTTTGTAATTCCTCTAGATAGATAAATGAAACACATCCTGAAATAGAGAAGGATTTGGTGGAAGAACCAATCGATAAGCAACAATATCAATTTGATATATAATCTAAAATGGAAAAATATACATGTGGTTTATCATTCCATTATTTTAAAATCTCATCACCCTCTTCCATGAAGATTTTGGTTCGAATACCTTAACACCAAAATCATGCTCTAGATTTTTCTAACAATTGTCAACATGAATTATTTTTTTATTATGAGATTGTATTTGGTGATACTAAATTAATCTTATCATATAATATATTTCATCATCATGAAAAAGTCTCAATATATTTTTTTTATCTTCTGTTTTTCTAGAATATTGGATTTATGCAAATCCTACCATAGAGGGCATTATAAATAGTCATCTCGATGAGGGAGTGAGAGATATTATTGTTTGAAATTTAATCCAATGGGATGTGTTTATAACAACCACATATAAATTATATAGTGATGGATTTTAACATTTATTATACTATTTGAGTGGTCCTCATAGAATTACCATTTTTATGAGGATGATAAACATTAATAAAACATAACTCGGTGTCAAGAGACTGTTATAGTCTTACCCAAAACATGAAAGTAAAACTCAGATCCTTATCATTTATAATTGATAATGGTATACCCTATAATATTATCTCTTATTTAATGTTTAACTGTGTAAATTAATGACTATATAAATCGTATCAAATGGAAATTCTGTGTTTTTTTTATAATACATTATAATAGAACCTATATTTCCTTATTCCATTTAGTTGTTTTGGTTCGTCCAATGACAATGTCCATAACGATGTTTCCCTATTTCCATTATAGTATGGATTTTTGTTATAAAATCTCCTTATATATCTATATCTTAAATATTACATGTTGATATACCATGTACCAAGAATCATACACTACAATATTTCTGTTAATGGCATCAGAAAAGAAATACTATTTCAAATCTCTACATAATATCATTCTTCCTGGTTGAATAGAAAAATAAGAACAATGTGCTTCATCCATCAGTTACTTCTTCAAATATGTTATGGTTGGATACAATATAGATTTATATAATATTATCATTCAATTATAGTCAATTTTTATCTTAGGAATGTTTTTCAAATTCTCATATGAAAACCACTCACAAACCACCTGCTTAGCCAATGTTTAATTACTAATCGAATCCACTAAGACATTATCTATTTATAACTACATACATAACTTAAAATCCAATGTATTAATATACTAAACACATTACCTATTTCATAGGTTTATTTCACTCTATGTGAAAATATTTCAAATTAATTTTTGGTCACAATAAACAATAACTCTCTCATCAAAGCTATTGTATAAAAACACCATCATATTGTGGGAGACTAATACAAGATCTAAATCATGTGTAGGGTAGTTCTTTTCATGGGGCCATAGAAAATGAAACCCGTGGAATAATACATTCCATATTTTAATCAATAATCCTTCTAGAAAAATTATATATGAATCAAAAAATATATCATAACCAATCCCATGATTATGGTGAGTCTATATTATAGTTTTTTTCAACATTCTCTTTATCTTACTGGCCTAACCAATAAAAAAACACTCATTTATTCATTAGTATTGTCATGGGTGCTAATAGTTAGGATAATTTCATGATAAACTACTGGTAATAAACTTCTAAACTATGAAAAATAATTATTTAAAATATGTTCGTAGAACATGTCTAGGACATTACTACCTCTACTTTATTAAGGCACCAAAATATAATCATCTCAGAAAATACATGTCTTATAATATTCACATCTCAAATAAATAATCCACATTTTCAATATATGGTGTAAATAATATGTTCCAAAATAATACTTAGGACTACCTCTTAGTGCCCAAAATATTTCTCTAGAATTAGAGAGTAAATGAGGATTCTATCAATAAGCACTATGATTAAAAAGACTATGTAAGGGATCAATAACTTGTTCATGGGGGTCATAAATACATCTGGTTCATTTATTATATTCAAAATAATTAACATTTAATCATATAATCCACACATGATCCAAAATCCTCCCATTATAATTTCCTCCTCTCTAAGGTGTGTCTCATGGTTTGGAAAACCGTTAATAGTTCAGTGAATGGACATATTGAAAATCCATACTTCATTTTATAGGTGGAAACATGAGTTACACAATTTTTGAAAAACTATACACCAAGCCACATGTTTGGTGCCACTTAACTAAAGGACCCACATGGTTAGCACACAATTATTCAAAACCATGTGGGTAACCTATGTGGGGTATGAACTTTTGTCAGTGTGAGAAGAATAGTTGGTGTAAGTACAGATAAACAAATGCATCCTAACTATGCACATAATTTATATGAAAAAATAACCATTTATCCACTTAACCACAAAATATTTCACCATTTCCTCCTCACATTCATCTAAGGGGACCTCCTATATTCCAATCCTTCCCCTCTTCTCCCCATGGAAGGATCTCCCACATATGAGCTCTGATTTTGGTTCTGTTGGTTGTGTTGGACGTGAATTTTTAAGATGTCGAATCATCATGATTATTTTCATCTTTTATCTTTCCATACAGTATACAAAATTTTTATGATCTACTTTTTCAATATTTTGATGGTGTTAGATGAATTTTTTGGTTTCTCTCATTCTAGATCAAATTTAAGATCGACAATGGAAAATCTATGCATTATAAGAATGAGGTAGGAAGTCTATATGATTTTACCTTAATGTTTCATAGTTTATATAATATTTCCATTGTTCTTCACAATAAAGTTCGACACATCGCTCCTTAAATGTATAATACTGTTATTTTAATCCCTAGAACATGAACTTAATTCCCTTCAGCCCAGATGAATTGGTTTGATAATGACACTACAACCTATTCAACCAATATAGGCGAGTTTGATTATTTTTTATAAATAATTTGTTTCTCTACAAAACAACCCCCCCTTTTGTGTGTCTTTATAGTGTTCCTCAATGTCCATAGATTTCTAATTTTCTTATAATGATAATTGATTAATAATTAATAAATTAATTGATACTATTATAAATAAGATTTAATTATTTATATTCCCTCTTAATAACATGTATTCAAATGGATGAATGGCCTGTGTAATATCATAACCTAAGAAATGACTTTGTAAATTGAAATGGAATGGTACTCATAAGGATAGAAACTTGAACCATATCAACAAATTAACGAGATTATTGACCCATATCACATGAAAAATTTATAGTGGCATGGACATCTCCTTTGAATTCTTAATTACATAATAAAGAACTGGCGAAGCATGCACACATAACATATGTTAAAAAAATATTATAGTCATAACCTCTTTGTTTTTTTATTTTATTATATCTTATGATACTTAGGAATGAATTCCCTCTAGACTCATTATGAATGGGAATGGAATCCATAATTATTCACAGGCATGATGTTCCTTCTGTTATGACTCATGGAAAAAAATTCTTATGAATGTAACCCTTTACATTATGATATATGGTAATGGAATACCTAGACATGGCCTCCCACACATTATGATACTTTGGCATGGAGTCCCTTCCATGGTGTACCCAGGCATGGAATCCATTATGATTATGATACATCTACATGATTTCTGTGGGAATGGTGTCCCTTATATTACCATAATACTACGGTTTGTCATCACTTACAACTCTATGAAACTATTATGATTACACATGGATGGCTGATTTATGCCTCAGGTCCCAGATAGCACTACATATCAATATATTTTTCTATTTATGTCCCTGCATATAAAGTATATATACACATGTCATTATATATGGATATATATGATCCTATTTATAAATTATATATATATATATGTACATGGTGAATTTATTTTAGAGACATACTAGCTCATACTGAAGCATGTATGGTTGTATAGGTATCCTTGAGGAACTTGAGCCAATATTTATATATTTTTTTAGTTACCACAATATTTTTTTGATGTGAATTCATAGCGACTTATCTTATATACATGGAATATATTTTATATTAAACTATTGGGGGTGGCCCACAAAGAAAATATCACACCATTTTTAGGCCATTGTTTTCTACCCAAATAGAATTTTGGATTATAGGATTAAGGAAATGGATCATGTTATGTTCTGTTACACTTATGCATGGAAGATTAAGAGCCTATAATTTAGTGGTTCTTTGGATATTAACAAAGAAATCCCTTTGATCTATTTTCTTTTCATTGTTTTTTAAATGTTACCTAATGTATGTCGGTTTCTATATTCTGTATCATTTTCAACCATAATTTCTATTAAATTTATAATTGGTGATCATTTGTCACCAGATCCAGTTTCCTTTATTTGTCTATTCCACTGTATTTATTACTAACCCAGAGGGTGTAGTCACCCTTCCATTCATCTAGTTTACCCTCAATACTATTTGATATCCTATGGAGTATTGGGATTCATGCACGAGGCCTAGTGGAAAACTGCCTCAGGGAACACTTCAAAGTGTTTACTAGTTCAGGCCACTAAAAATGTTTTAGTAATTTTGTTAAAAACATTTCCTACAATTTTTGGATGGAATTAATGACACTATGATGTGTTGGATGTTTTTAAATATCTTGTGTCTTGTCCTATCCAACACAATCATGAGGTGAAGATCATGTTTTCAGGGATGGGATATTTATTAATATTGTTCTATATTATTTTTGTTTTTTTTTCACCTAGGGTGATTGTATTATATCTACTAGTTATTGATTTGATATTTTTGAAATTTACCCATGTTCCTAGATGATAATTAAGTGTTTTACATGAATCATTTTAGGTACCTATAGAGTCACATGTGATATATATTCCATTACATGAAACTCTATATTGTTTGACTATTTGATTACGTACCACATTAAATGATTATAATTTTAATGAAATAGTTTTGAAGTTTTGATGGTATGACATGAATCTATGGGTTCTATCTAATGTAGTGAATAACATGAATTTTATATATTTTCCGATATTTATTTCTTAAATAGAATTTCATGTTATGATTATAATGTGGTTGGTTAAATAAAGGGTCATCATCAACCTAAATGGTGTTTTACGTTATATATTTATGGAAGACTTCTATTTAACAAATGGATTTGGATATGTTAGGGGAATAGACATTGTTTACATGGGATGAAACATTTGTGGTGGAAATTAACTACGATCCAATTTCTCAATTAATAATGTGTATGGGCCTTTATAAATTGTTGAATTGTGATCAATATAATTAAAACAACAAAAATGTCCCCAGTTATACTATAAAAACAATGTAATATTCTAGTTTCATATAAATAGGAACCAATGGACTAATTTATTATGTTTATGGGCCTTTATTAATTAAATAATGGTGACCCATGTAATTTAAATACTGTATATTGATTATTATATTCAGAAACCATTGATAAAAAACTAACTAATGTTAAATGAATTCCACCTGTAACTTATAAGGGAAAATACATTTATAATATAGGAATGAATATTCATCTTACAAAACAGTGATATATATGAATATAATAAATTTTACTTTATGTAGAAAATTGATCATTTTAAGATTTCGTGTACCTATATAAAAATTTAGGCAAGGTGACCCATATAAATTTATCTATAAATATAAAACATGAACCATGTAGGCTATTTGGGGCATATTTCTTTGGAGATAAATCCATTAAGGGTGTTTTGAAATTTGAATAACAAACACTGTTGTGGGTATCTTTTAAATTAAATGAGAATTATTGTTCATTGGGAAGTGACTCTATAATTTGAGGATAAATTACTACATAATCATGAAAAGACTAACATGATGAGACAATCATTGGTTTTATTATTCCTTATGTGTCTATATACTTAACTATATGGGAATATTATAATGATAGTGGGTCAGTTATTTAATTATTCTATAGCCACATCTATGGTATTATATATAAACATATATAATACTCTTACTTTTCAAATCCCTTGATTAATAAATTCATTTTTATCTTCTTTTAAGATTTATTACCATGATGCATTATTAAATTAAAATACAATATAAATAATAAATAGTTTTTTCTTTTATTGATCAGAAATAAACATTTTCCATAACTAATCCCAGTTGTAAAAACAATATGGGTCAATTAATTGATTTGTTATAAAGGTAAATTTTGAGTTAATCACCTCATGTTGTATGAAATTAGTTAAATAATGTGCTAAGTAAAGTCGGACTTGGAAAATGGTAAATAGAATACGCTTTATAAAAGTGGTTTAAAAGTCCTTCGTAAAAAGAATCATTTAAATTTATTAAAATAGAATTCATTTTTCGTATTACTGTATGAACCCTCATGTATTGTTTTTAATTAGATATACCTTAGCAGAGAATTAAATTGGGAACATTGGAATTGTCTATATGTCTTCGTAGATTCATTTAGATTGTTTCTTATTCAGGATGGGTAGGAGGTAGACACTATAATTCTTATAGGCAAGTCTCTAGTTATAAAGTTGATGAAAACTAATTAATGGAGGGGTTAAATGTTATGGTAGAAAACTCAGAATACTTAATCTGTTCAAAATAATTATAAATATTTTTTTCAATAATAGGTGTCACTCTGGTGACGTTTTTTCAAGATTATGAAACTTAATAATGATAGAAAACCCCAACGTAAATGGATGACCATTTTGTAGTTAAAACTTATAGAGGAGTGAGCGTCCTGTGATGATCCAGTTCAGTAGATAAGGCATGCCTCAGGTATAATCATTTACATTTTTGACTGTGTGACATTTCTTCTTTATTGATGGGATATAATATTCATAGAATCTATAGTGTCTAATATTATATATTTCTTTCAAAATGGAACATATCCTTTAATGTGGCTCCAATCGAGTAAAATGTTATATGGTAAATGATATGTTATTCAAGAAACAATGTCTCATAGTACCATAAATTTTATAGTTACACAACCATATATTTTATGGGTCATGGTTTGTTGATTGTTATGGTTACATGTCATTTCCATAGTAGAGTGACATAGGCACTGTGAGGTCATTACAAGATTTGTACATTTTATCACGAAATAAAAAGTGATCTTTCCTAGTGATTTTAGGTAATGTTATGAAAATGATCTGATACTATATCCGGATCGATCTTGTTTAATTATGGATTTTACATGTGACATCAATGGCATGTGTGGAATTTAATAGGTAGGAGCATCACAAGTCTGTCTAAATGTGAATATGATATTGATCACCTGAAAATGGACGACTTTTACTTTATTAATGATAGAATTTTGTATATGAAATTGGACTTGTCAAAGAACCATGATTTATGGCGATGGAGTGTCTTCTATTAGATTCACTTTGTTTCAATTTCTTGATAACTAGGAAACTACACTAGTTGGTAGTTTTGTGTCAGTTGTGAGAAGTGTATCCTTTGATGTAGAAGAAATGTGGACACAAAGAACCATTTATAAATGAAAAAAATATAATCTAGAGGATATTGATATTGGTTGACACTTGAAACAGTAGGAATACTTGATGAGGCGTGCAGTCATTTGGTTCATAATGGAACAAAGGTATTTTATTTTGAAGATGTTTTTATCATGATGTTTGTTCTATAATGGGGATGATTTGACATGTACCATGGTTAGTTGGAATTATTTTAGTAATGAATCATAGAAGTGTGAGTCTAGTTATGATATGGTTTGTATTATAGAGTACAAATTTTGTGTAATGTAATTTTATCTCATGCCTTTTTTATGTGGAACCAATTTAGAATAGAATGTTGGTGATTATATGATTAAGGGACATCTATCAATGGTTTTTATTATGAAGATTGTGTACAGGATGAACTGGATCATTGGGAAATATTAAAAATAAGGTCTTAGTATTAGGGATAATTTGAGAAATCAACCATGCATCATGAGACATTTAAAATATAGTGGGACCATAGCACAAATGGTCGGAAGATGTTGTGAGAGGAGATAAATTAAGGCAGTGAAAGCCTATTTTAAATGTGAGTGTGGATTCGGTGGATCCATACACACATTACAAAAAAAATATAAGTGTAATAATAGTTAAAGGATATCATTTCTATTATCATGTCATCATTCTGTGTATCCTGAGAGAGAATCATCAATATACTAAGCTAACAAGTTTATTACTACCATTTTATTAGAGAGGCACTCATTTAGAGTCATTGTTGAGCTGTAGTTTTGGGATAATCCAGATGATGAAGAATACAATAAAGGCTGTTTTATTTTGAATAATCTTAATCAGATTGATTTTTAGAAAAAAATATTTATTTTTCTTAGAAAACATGAATATTTCAGTTTTTATGCCACATTAGATCACATGGAAAAGTATATTTGAAGACAATGTATTCATTATGTATATAAATGGATGGGGGATGGGATGCTAGTTTAGTTTAACTTTTCATTAAATAAATGAAAGGTATGATTATAATGTTAACTATAGGACATCAGTCATTTGAGGGATACCCTCATATCGAGAAGGGTCAAGGGACTTTGAGACCAATCATATGATGGTGTCTTGTGAACTCAAATGAAATTAAATAAACATTTTAGGTATGGATGATATTATCTCTAAATTATAGATAGGGGTTCAATTATAGTTTTGTTCAAATAAAAATGTGGTCATTAAGATCATAGTTATGTATTATGATCTACAGATTCTGGATTGATATATTATGTGTGATGGTATGATATAATGGTGATAAAATTTAAGTAGCATATGGTCTAGAAGGGAGACCACACCAAAATTCAATTATAGAGTTTGATGAGTAGGCTTGGTATTATCTTGGTGTTCCTTAGTTAAAGGATTAGGATTTTGGTTAGATGATGTGTTGTATTATAAAGAAAATATTTCCATGTTTAGTTGGTTAGACTAAGATTAGATTTTATTCTTTTTTTGGGGATATGTAGATGGTAAGGAAATAATATCAGGAACACTGTCATGATGAGATAAAACCATTTAAAAATTCCATCTATAGTTTTGAATAAAAATCTTATTGACCCATTCAGCTGGGTAGATTGGACTTAAATCATTTAGATCTGGTAGGAAAGTGAGATTAGTTTACAAATGTTTAATTTGATAAATTTTCTGATATAATTGATTGAATTATAGGAATGTGATCAATTGGAAATTATGATCGAGGGAGTACCCTGAGATAAAATTCACTGTTTAGATTAGAAATTATAATGAGGGAATTCTATAGTATGTTTTATTGAAGGATATAATGATTTGATCATGTATCAGGTGTAAAAAATCATATTTGAATCATCTTAATTTTTTAGTTGTAATTGTAGAAATTGGATAGAGTGTTAGTGGCTTATGTACAGAGTGCATTAGGTGACTTTTAGAGGTGAGTTGGGAATTTAGAAATGCAACACAACCAAATGAATGAAACCACCTGTACAGTGTATGTTGGGTGTTGTTTTTATTATAACCCAATGCTACATGGGGTTGAGATTTTCAAGGAAGGGAAATTATAAGATCCCATATTTTGGGAATGAATGGGTTTCCAATGGAATTCAATACATTCATTTGGTAGAAAATCCGAATAATAAACTAATCACAAAAATGTAAATCTAAGCATTGGTATACAAAAAGGCATTGTCTTTTGAGGTGTTTTAATTCATTAGAGTAGTCTAGGAAGATTAGATATGTTTTCAAGTGAAGGTATCTAAAAGCCATCTGGTTGGGAGAAACAGGAATGGCACGATTTTTGTTTAAATAGGGAAACCATTCAAGTTAAATAGTGAATCCATATAAGGGTTGTGGCATGGTTTCATAAATAATTCATGGTGGGAATAATCCTCCTAAGGAATGATTGTGGTAAATTTATGAGGTGGGAACATGGGCTATGCATGGTTTTACAAACTTTTTGCCTATATGCATGTTTTGTTCCACATAAACACGAAAATCACAAGGTTGAAACATGGTTAGTACAAACTATGTGTAGAAACCATGTGAGGTATGGGTCCTAGTCAGTGTGGGTTACATGGTTGGCACACGGTCAAAAAAAATGATTCCTATCTATGATCCTCTTTCAACGGGTAAAAATTCCATTTTTTTCATCCAACCCTTAGAGGGATTTCTCACTTTTTATTATATCAATCAGTCATGACTCCCTCCTACATGCCATTCCTTCCCCTCCTCTTTCCTCAATGGTACCTACAACACATGATCTCTGACTCCAGCACTATTATTTGTTTTTGGATTATATTATTAATCTCTTGACTCCATATTCTTCTTTTATTCATGTATCACACCACACAATATGCTGAATATGTGACAGCTATTAACTCAATTTTCATTGTGTATGAAAATTCTTCATATTTATATTATTACTATATATATCTAAGCAAGAAAGTGGATGATTCAATCGTCCAAAGAATAATGTTAATGGTCTATATAATTTTTTGATCATTTATCAAGGTTTATATTATATTTTTGATGTTACTCATACTATAATTCACATGTGTTTATCATAAAATGCATAATATCGTTAATTTGAAACCTAGATTGTGACCTTGATATCCCTTATCCCCAATTCCTTTTTAAAGGATGATACCTCAACCCGAACCCCCACCATAGAAGAGTTTTATTGGTTTCTATAAATAAAATTTCCCTCAAGATTAGATCTCCCATTTAGGATGTCTTATAAATTGACATTGATTGTAAATTTCCTAGGAATTAGAGATGAATAATTAATGGAAATGAATTGTTAATATTAAAATCTGGCATGTGTGCTTGCATGGACCACCAAATCACTTATATATAAATGGATGAATGTAGTGATTAATATCACTAGCAATATAATGAATAAATAAAATGTAATGTAATTTTATTGGTAAGGACTGACACTTGGACCCTATCAATAAATTAATTATATAGTTTACCTATCTCACTTGAAAAATTAGTATTATCATGGACCTTCCCATGGCCTTTTTAATTATTTAAAAATATATGGAACTAAGTTGTGTACTTGGGTTATGTAATTCAATTATTGTGGACATATACTCATTTTAATTTCATTTTATTAAATATTTTGATACTTGGTAATGAAATCCCTCTTAACAACTGGAGGTTTTTTGAATTATTAATTTTTAATTAATTTAATTTTTTTAGATTTTATATTTCACAGAACACTGATGATAGTTTATATTATATAAGGACACTGTGTTTGGCTTATATTATATTCAAAAATTGGTAAATCATTTATTAAAAACAACATAATCTTTATCTTTCTCTACATGGAACACCATGGTTAGCTTGCGTTACCCACAACAATGACTTTCCTTGATGTCTTGCGTAACATGCCAATCCGAGTTTTTCCAAACAAAACTATATCCTTAAAATATTATAACATAAAATAATAAGATATAAACTATATGTAAAATTAGACAATACAAAGATTACTATATAATTTAATATAATATATGGTTTATAAAAATACATGATTAGTTTACAGGTAACCTGTAGAGACCCAAATCTTGATGTACTTTGAAATTACATTACTTTTGTGGAATAATTAATAAATAATAAAAACAGACACACAAGGACTGTAATAGTTTATTGTCTTTGGAATCTCAAAAATATAATCTTCTAAACATGGTGAAAGATCTTCAACATATCCCATAAAGATATTCCCTTTTTTTCTTACCTAAACCATTTTTTTATATCCTGGGGAAAAGAAAACATAAAAGGGGTGAGCTCAAATTCTCAGTAAGGGTAAGCATAGAGAACATAAAACAATCCTTAGACATTTGAATGTAAAAAAACATGAGCATAAAATATAAAAATCAAAATCTTAAGCAATGACATAAAACATGGAAGTACATAAGGCATAGATCATAATGGAACATAAATCATGATAAAATAGCATTGGAATAAAACATGTAATTGTGGCATCCATTAATCACATGTAATGATTTCCATAGTAGCTAAGGAATTGCTGCCAGGACCATCTTAGTGGACAATGTCCCTTTCTGAATCGAGTTCACTCATCGTTCCAGTCCGGTAATACTGAACCAGATTAACTTACCATTCCAGCCATTTCTATCTCATGAGATATAAATCTTTACCCAATGCATTGGAGGGAAATATAGGTCTCACCCATCTCATAGTTAAATCATTCTTACTTGTGCCACAAATAAACATACATCATTCATAATAACCCAATAAATAAAATGGGTTTCATAAACATCATCCCATCATCACATAATCCATATAAAAGAAATAGATATCATTTCATAGTAAGAAAAGTGAAACCATGTAAATTATAGATACATGATACTTGAAACATACACATATGAAATAATTTCATCTTAGATGAAAAATGGTTTTGATAAAACACTTGAACTTGAGGAAAATATCCTTTCTTCTTCAAAATCATTCTCTTTTAACAAAATGTCATGCAATTTTAAAAGAAAATGATTTTGTTGAAAATATTTATGAAATCTTTTGGAGGAAGCTTCATGAAAATAAGGCTTATAAAACTGTAAAAATCCTTTCATGCAGTAAACGTTAAAAAAACATTTTTCTTGTACTTTTGTCGAAAAAGTCAAAAAGTACCCTTTAGGGTAAATAAAAGAAAGATTCCTTCCATACCGTGGGATAAAAGTAAATATGGGTAAAAATGAATTTAAACATACATGAATATACTTTTATAAAATGTGGACATGGATTATAGAAATAACCCTAGTAAATACTTACGAATAAGCAATCTCGGATAAAAATGAGATTTGCAAAATTATCCCTTACCTTAGGTCCGATATGCTTCGTACGTATCCGAACCTCCTGTATAATGATTTAAATAATTTAATTGACTTATTAAAGAATCATATTCATTGTTATGATATCATATATGGTTCACGTATGACTTTATATTACCCATTCTTTTGCAAATACCATGTTAAAGAGCGTTTTGAGTAAAATTGTTTCATTTGTCGTCCTTGTTTTGACTTGTAATTATTCATATGATTACTTAGATCACGATTAATTAATTCCAGAATATAAAACATTATTTGTATATAATATATATTCATAAGATAAATATATATAATAGACCGATAAATGTAAATGAAACACACCATTCATGGAGATGGTAGGCCGTACGTTCGCATGAACACTGTTTTCCATTCTTTATTGACTTGAATGGAAGTAAGTAGATGAAATATATATATATATATATATATATAAATTTAGTAGCTTTATCATGCCATATATTTCATTATTATTCATTATATATACTTTATAATCATTCTTGAATGGTTAATCATGGAAAATGAATCTCATCACGTTTGTGGAGACGGTAGTCCATACGTACGCAGGAGAGATGATATCATTACCATGATCATGGAAATGTATTTAAGTGTATGTATAATATTAAAGAATCAATATCACTTTAAAATAACCATATATAGTTATTTATTGACACCATTATACCCATTCATGTATGGTGTTGGTGGAAAAACTGATTACACCATGGCGGGGAGACAGTATTCCGTACGTACGCACGCGCGATGATTTCGTTTTCCGTAGGATGGATAGATGGTGAAATAGGGTTTTTTAATACTTATAATAAAATATCAATATATGATTTATACTTATGTTATTACTTCATAGTGAAACAACTAAAGAAGAATAAGTGGAAGAAGAAATAAAGATGAAAGAATCGGTAATGGACATTACCTCTTCTTTGAAGCACCTCTTTGAGACCTTTTTTTAGGGAACTAAAATTGTTCTTTTAAGAAGACCAAGACCTCTAGGATGTTTCTAGGGAAGTAGAGAAGATAATTTTTCAGGGTTTGGCCGAGCTTGAAGGCTCAAAGTAGTGTGTGGAAGAGATGGAGGAGGTTCCCTTTTATAAGGGAGGAGAGGGGCACCTTAGGAAAAACTAAAAATATTATTTTATTATAAAGTCATATTCGGTTTTTAATTGCTCCAAAATTTTTTATTTAGAAGATAATGTGGTTATGGGTCAAAATAATCTCATCCAATAAAATTTAGACAAGTTTAGGTTTCTATTTTAACCTTATCATTTAGATTTAACTTTAAGTTAGATAATTTAACTTTTACTGTGTCTTTTTTGTTTTCTTACACTATAAGGTTAATAAACATAATATAACAAGAAAAACGAACCCCAAGTTGTTTATTATTAATATATATAAACATATCTAATTCATTTGGATGAACCATATATTTTTAGGAATAAAATAACAATTAATAATATAATATTTGTTTTAAAAACTATTTTATGTCAATTTTGACTCTATTTGGTAATTGATCTTTGTGAAACTCATAAAAGAATGATTAGTTCTAATAAAGTTAATTAAATAAGTAATATTAAGTAATATTAACACAGAAAATTATTGAAATTCATAAAAAGTCTCAAATTACATTTAGTTTGGTATTTATAACATCAATTATGTCAATATTTCATTAATAAGATAATTACTGCATCATCATTGTGTCATACAGAAATTAAATTATTTAATGTCTAAAAATTACAAATAAAATACCATTATGTAGGAAATCGTTTTATATTTCTAATTAATATTTATAGTCGAATTTATATTCTGTATAACCCTATATTAAAAATGATTTAGTTATTAAACTTTTATTTTAACTATTTTAACCCTTCTTTAAATAAATTAATAATAAATGTCCTAATCTAATCCAAGTGGGCCTAAATGGTCATATTTTATTCCTAAGGTTGTTTTAGGTCTAATTGAACTTATAAAATGGAATTATTACATGTTTTATGGTAATAATAATATCATTTTTACCCTTAATTACACTATTTACTTTTAAATGTGGTAAAAAAAGTAAAAAGTTACTATTCAACAAAAACTATTTTCATCTCATCGAACAACATTTTAGACCTTGATATTAACCATGTTACTCAGATTTTCAAAATTCAATTCAAAAAAGTGGTAAAATTTAATTTAAATGAAAAATTCAGTTTTTTAACTACCACTAAGTGGTTTCACTATTCATCGAAAATTGCAGTTTTTCGGAAAAATACCAAATATTCAGCCTAAGAATTATTTGATATTCTGAATTCAAAATTGATGCCTATTTTTCCAAATTCAATACATAGAAGTGACATTAATTAATTTTAAAATTAATTTCCGTTATCAAAACAAATAGTGTGTTTTTTAAGAAACAATAAATATCAAAAGATTGATACTTGTTTATATCCAATTTCAAAGTGAAATTAATTCCAATGACCAACATTGGATTAAATGGTAAAAATATATTCTAATTAAAATTTAAACCCAATTAAAAAGATAATCTAACCATATAAATTGTTGCGATGAAAAAAATTGTTTTTAATTAAAATATACCGTGTTTTTACTATTAATTAAGATATGAAAGTTATCAGAATAATATGAAACATTTTTCCAAAGTAAATTTTTATATACTTATTCCAGAGAAGAATTTTATTTTGTCAAATTGAACTTATAGACATTTCAAAAACAATATTTAATGTGGGTGCGCCATCAAAAGGTGGAAAAACTACATTTTTTTTGAAAAATACTTATTTTACTGGAAAAATTGATTTTGTTCTCATACCATGTTCTAGAAAATGTGTATGATGAATAGTAATTTTATAAAATTCAAAATTTATTTGACACTATTCATAACGGCTAGTCTATAATAATATTATAACCATATATCGTTGTGTAGTAAAACCTCGTATTGCGTACAACACACGTTATCGAGGAAGGTCACGATTGCGTGTAATGTAAGCCAAATCAGGGTTGCGTGTTGTGCAAGACTCCTCCGTTGTTTCGTATAATATAATCCAACCATATTTCATTTATACATTGAATATATATATATATATATACACTCAATGTTTCATAGAATAACTAATATAACAATTGTGTGTAACATGATCCAAGAATAGTGTTGTGTATACTGCAAGCTCCAACGTTGTTTCATATAGCGCAAGGTAGTCTTGTTGTAGCATTCAACACAAGACATCAATGAAATTGAAGGAATATTTTTCATAAAATCTCGGGGTGTTACATTCTTCCCCCCTTAAAATGAATTTCTCCCATGAAATTCGTCGGGGTTATAAATCTCTTACCATTTATAGAAACAAACATCGTAAAAAGGAATACTAAAACTTAATTTTTAAAAAACTAAAGTATGAAATATATTGATTACCCAAAGTAACTCATCACTGAGTTTCCATATAGGTGAACATAGGTGAAAATATGGATATTGAATAAAAATCTAACCATCAAGTTCTGATGGAGAGTGGTAGAGAACATGGCTATGAAAAATCCATCAATCATAAAGCCATAGATTTGTGATGATCTATGGTACCATCTAATTCATCAGATATAAGGGCACTAGGACAACAATTTTGGTTTTCTAGATCATTTCACAAAAGTTGATGAAATTGGAATTAGAAGAAATACTTTTGTGATTTTGGTATAGTCTCACCGTTGGTCGTTCTTTAGACAATTTCCACTTCATCTCTAAAAGAAATGTTGTTGAATTTGTCATTCGTAAAGTGTTAGCAGATCATGTGATAGTATGATGGGTCATTGCATCTGTCTCAAATAAAAGGTTAGAAAAGTTATCAAAAATACATATGTCCATCTATAGTGAGAGTAATCATATATGGTTCTTAAAATGGACTTATTCTTCATATATCATACTGATTAATATAATAAAACTCGTCTCTACTAAATTGGGACTTCATGTAGGCTAGTGGTAGGTGATAAAGGCCTGCCACACTTCATTTGTGGGTTCGATTCCCACATCCTTGTCCGACACGATGGGTTGTCTCCCATCCTACATGTCGTCCTTTTTCTAAAACTACATTATAAATAATATTGAAAAAAATCTAGCCTTAAACAATACTAACTTATGTACAACATAATTAATTCCAATCTTTAGGCTTATCCAAAATACATATGTCCAATCTCATAGTATAAAGAAAACGATTACTTGAAATGTCATCAACCAAGAATGTGAATACCATCATTGATCCCCCATATACGTTGTTGGTCACATTCCAATCATGTGAATACCTTAACCATGTATTCTCTTGAAAAATGAATACCCATTAAACCATAGTGAAAACATGAATGCTGTCAAAAGTTAACTCTTTCCACATACCAAAATCCAAAAATTCTATATACTCAAACCATGATATAACCTTCTCCTTATGTCAGTCATGAGCTCATGAATACTATCAAACATTTAATTTTCTCCTTATCCCTTCATTATGCGCATATCATCTGCTTTTCAAAAATATCTGAATAACCTTTCATGGTCACTGGTATGATTCATCATATACATTCAAAACTTATGGAAAGAGAATAGTGTAACAATCCTTAGATGTATCTTTATTCCATAGTACCATGAGATTACTTATACAACATTACACTTGATAAACATGTAATCATTCCACTATCATATTAAACCATTGACCGAGCTTCAAGAATTCTTTCATCTCACATATCATTTGTAGTCTCTTCATCATCATCAACATAAATACCACCTATATGACCATACTGATTCTCTTCATGAGACTTTCCCTTAGAGAATTGGTTTGCATAATGCCCGTACATTTCACATTTAAAATATTTAACCATTTTTGATGTTGTAGCAATACCATTATCCTCATCCATGATGTTAACTAAACCTTTTCCTTTTCAATTACTGGCTTTGTGTCCTTCTTTTCCACACCTAAAGCATCTTCCAGTTCCTTTGAAACATTCTCCTTGATGCCTCTTCCCACATGATTTACATAGGGGAAATTGAACATTCTTTCCTCTATGATCATCATGAAACTCCATATTTCTCTTATTAGCTGAGTCAGGAAACTTTCCAAATTTGAGTTTACTGATCATATTACGAGATTTCTGATTCGGCATAATAATGATGTTTGGACTTCCAAATCCCGTTTCATTGTTTTCTCATAAAGAATATCATTCCATTGTCTATCATATCCTCCATTATCATGAATCATCTTGTTTCCAGCCATTTTCTAAAACCCAAAAAGAATAGTGTGAGAGACAAAAATCATAATCAAGGGGGAGTAAATTCAATATCTAACATCTTAGGATTAATCTAATATTTTCACCATAATTATAGGACTATAGCCTATACTTATACTTAACCTTTGGTACATCCCTAGACATACCTTAGAAATATCTCTAGGGATCTCACAAAAGTTTTCGCATCCTAGTTTCCAAAGGTTGACTAAACCTTTCCTCTTATACCAAATATAGAGACCCAAATCTTGACGTACATGGACATTACATTACTTTAGAGGAATAATTAATAGATAATAAAAACAGACACACAAGGACCGTAATAGTTTAGTGTCTTTGGAAACTCGGAATATAATATTCTAATCGTGGTGAAAGATCTTCAACATCTCCCATAAAGGTCTTCCCTTTTTTTCGTACCTAAAATATTTCTTTATATCTTGGGGAAAAGAATACATAAAAGGGGTGAGCTGAAATGCATAGTAAGGGTAAGCATAGAGAACATAAAACAATCCTTAGACATTTGAATGTAAAAAAAACATGAGCATAAAATCTAAACATGAAAATCTGGAGCAATGACATAAAACAAGGAAGTACATAAGGCATAGATCATAATGGAACATAAATCATGATAAAATAGAATGGGAATAAAACATGTAATTGTGGCATCCATTAAGCACATGTAATGATTTACATAGTAGCCAAGGCATTGATTCCAAGACCATCTTAGTGTATAAAGTCCCTTTCTGAATCGAGTTCACTCCTCATTGCAGTCCTGTAATACTGAATCGTATTAACTTACCGTTCCAGCCATGTCTATATCATGAGATATAAATCTTTATACAATGTATTGGAGGGAGATATAGGTCACACCCATCTCATAATGAAATCTTTCTTACTTGTGCCACAAAATAAACATACATCACTCATAATAACCCAATAAATAAAATGGGTTTCAAAAACATCATCCCATAAACACATAATCCATATAAAAGAAATAGATATCATTTCATAATAATAAAAGTGAAACCATGTAAATTATAGAGACATGATACTTGAAACATACACATATGAAATAATGTCATCTTAGATGAAAAATGGTTTTGATAAAACACTTGAAATGAATTCTTGAGGAAAATATCCTTTCTCCTTCAAAATCATTCTCTTTTCACAAAATTTCATGCAATTTTAAAAGAAATTGATTTTGTTGAAAATAGTCATGAAATATTTTGGAGGAAGCTTCATAAAAATAAAGCTTTATAAAACTGTAAAAATCCTTTCATTCTGTATACGTTACG
Source organism: Viscum album (assembly GCA_963277665.1). Taxonomy (NCBI): domain Eukaryota; kingdom Viridiplantae; phylum Streptophyta; class Magnoliopsida; order Santalales; family Viscaceae; genus Viscum; species Viscum album. The sequence continues at coordinate 1,908,041,152 of OY728133.1, read as the reverse complement.
AAAAAAATTCTTCTTGTACATTTGTCAGAAAAGTCAAAAAGTACCTTATAGGGTAAATAAAAGAAAGATTCCTTCCATACCATGGGGTAAAAGACAAAATGGGTAAAAATGACTTCAAACATACATGAATACACTTTTATAAAACATGGACATGGATGATAGCAATAACCCTAGTAAATACTTAGAAATAAGCAATCTCGGATAAAAATGAGATTTGAAAAATTATCCCTTACCTTAGGTCCGATATGCTTCATATGTATCTGAACTTCCTGTATAATGATTTAAATAATTTCATTGACTTATTACAGAATCATATTCATTGTTATGATATCATATATGGTTCACTTATGACTTTATATTACCCATTCTTTTGTAAATTCCATGTTAAAGAGCATGTTGGGTAAAATCGTTTCATTTATCATCCGTGTTTTGACTTGTAATTATTCATATGATTACTTAGATCATGATTACTTAATTCCAGAATATAAAACATGATTTTTATATAATATATATTTAGAATATACATATATATAATATATCGATAAATGGAAATGAAACACACCGTTCATGGAGACGGTAGGCCGTACGTACGCATGAACGCTATTTTCCTTTATTTATTGACTCGAATGGCAGTAATTAAATGAAATATATATATATATATACATAAATAAATTAGCTTAATTATTCTTTATATTTCATTATTATTCATTATATATACTTTATAATCATTCCTGAATGGTTAATTATGGAAAATGAATCTCATCACGTTTGTGGAGACGGTAGTCCGTACGTACGTACGAGCGATGATATCATTCCCATGATCATGGAAATGTATTTAAGTGTATGTATAATATTACAGAATCAATATCACTTTAATATAACCATATATAGTTATTTATTTACACCATTATACTCATTCATGTAAGGTGGTGGTGGAAAAACTGATTACACCACGGCGTGGAGACGATATTCCTTACGTACACACGCATAGTGATTTCATTTTCCATAAGATGTATAGATGGTGAAATAGGGATATTTAATAATTATAATAAAATAGCAGTATATAAGTGATACTGATGTTATTACTTCATAATGAAACAACAAAGAAGATGAATTGGAAGAAGAAATAATGTTGAAATAATCGGTAACAGACATTACCTCTTCTTTGAAGCGCATCTTTGAGACCTCTTTTTAGGGCACTAAAATTGGTCTTTTAAGAAGAAAAAGACCACTAGGATGTTTCTATGGAAGTGGAGAAGAGAATTTGGCAGGGGTTGGATGAGCTTTAAGGCTCAAATTGGTGCGAGGAAGAGAGGAAGGAGGTGCCCTTTTATAAGGGAGGAGAGGGGCAATTTAGGAAAACAAAAAAATATTATTTTATTATAAAGCCATATTTGGTTTTTAACAGCTCCAAATTGATTTATTTAGAAGCTAAGTTGGGTATGGGTCGAAATAATCTCATACAATAAAATTTAGACAAGTTTAGGTTTCTATTTTAACCTTATCATTTAGATTTATCTTTAAGTTAGATAATTTAGCTTTTACTGTGTCTTTTTTTTCTTACACTATAAGTTTAATAATCTTACTATAGCAAGACAAACGAACCCCAAGTTGTTTATTATTAATATATATAAACGTATCTAATTCATTTGGCTGAAACATATATTTTTAGGAATAAAATAACAATTAATAATAAAATATTTGTTTTAATAACTATTTTATGTCAATTTTCACACTATTTGGTAATTGATTTTTGTAAAAATCATAACAGAAATATTACTTCTAAAAAAGTTAATTAAATCAGTACTAATATGTAATATTAACCTATAAAATTATTGTAATTAATAAAAAGTCTCAAATTACATTTATTTTGGTATTTATAACATCAATTATGTCAATATTTCATTAATAAGATAATTACTGCATCATCGTTATGTCATACATAAATTAAATTATTTAATGTCTAAAAATTACAAATAAACTACCATTATGTAGAAATAGTTTTATATTTCTAATGAATATTTATTGTTGAATTTATCTTCTGTATAACCCTATATTAAAAATAATTTAGTTATTAGACTTTGATTTTAACTATTTTAACCCTTCTTTATATAAATTAATAATAAATGTCCTAATCTAATCCAAGTGGGCCTAAATGGTCATATTTTATTCATAAGGTTGTTTTTGGTCTAATTACACTTATCCAATTGAATTAGGACATGTGTTAGGGTAATAATAATATCATTTTTACCCTTAATTACCCTATTTACTTTTAACTGTGGTAAAAAAAGTAAAAAGTTATTATTCACAAAAAATTATTTTCATCTCATTATACCAAATATTAGTCCTTGATATTAAACGCATCTCTCAGATTTTAAAAATTCAATTCACAGAAGTTGTAAAAATTTATTTAAATGAAAAAGTCATTTTTTTAACTACCACTAAGTGGTTTCACTAGTCATCAAAAATTGCAGTTTCTCAGAAAAATACCAAAAATTTAGCCGAAGCATTATATGATATTCCGAATTCAAAATTGATATCTATTTTTCCAAATTAGAAACATAGAAGTTTCATTAATTAATTTTAAAATTAATTCCCGTTATCAAATCAAATAGCGTGTTTTTTAAGAAATAATAACTATCAAAAGATTGATACTTTTTTATATCCAATTTCCAAGTGAAATTAATTCCAATGACCAACATTGGATTAAATGGTAAAAATATATTCTAATTAAACTTTAAAACCAATTAAAATTATAATCTAACCATATAAATTTTTGCGTGGAAAATGTTGTTTTTAATTAAAATATAGCGTGTTTTTACTATTCATTAAAATATGAAACTTATCAGAATAATATAAAAAATTTATCCAAAGTAAATTTTTATATCTTGATACCAAAGAAGTTTTTTATTTTTTCAAATTGAACTTATAGAAATGTCATAAATAAGATTTAATGTGGGTGCGCCATCAAAAGGCGGCAAAACTACATTTTTTGAAAAATACTTATTTTACTCAAAAAATTGATTTTGTTCTCATACCATGTTCTAGAAAATGTGTAAGATGAATAATAATTTTATAAAATTAAATATTTATTTTGATACTATTCATACTGGCTAGTCCATAATCATATTATAACCATATATCGTAGTTTAGTAAAACATGGTATTGCGTACAACACGCGTTATCGAGGAAGGTCGCGATTGCGTGTAATGAAAGCCAAATTAGGGTTGCGTGTCATGCAAGACTCCTCCATTGTTTCGTATAATAGAGTCCTACCATATTTCATTTATACATTTAATATATATGTATATTAATACACTCAATGTTTCGTAGAATAACTACTATCACAATTGTGTGTAACATGATCCAAGAATAGTGTTGTGTATACTGCAAGCTCATATGGTGTTGTGTATAGCACAAGGTAATCTTGTTGTAGCTTTCAACACAAGACATTAATGAAATTAAAAGAATATTTTTCATAAAATCTTAGGGTGTTCCACAACCAATAAATTAGAAATGAATATGAAAACTCATTGAATATAAAGAAATATTTTATTATTTAATGGTAATAATGCTTGTTTACCATAATAAATTAATTTTATTATAATGATTGAGTGATAATAATGTAATATATATTTTATATATTGAATAAAATAATATTTATATTGATCAAATATATTGGATATATATATGGTAAGAACGAACCCATAAATTTGCTTAAAACCAATATTTTTATTAAGGTATTTTTACTACCTTTGAAAAAAGAACAAATTCTAAATCCCATTTCCTGAAATTTTATGGATATTATATCTAAAAAAATTATATTTGAAATTATAACTTATTAATTTATTTAGGTAAGATTTGTTTCTACTTTCCTGTGATGTTTAATTTTTTACTGTATAGTAAAAAAATACTAAATTAAATTTCATAACTTATTTTTCATCTAATGTATTTTTTTTTGAAATTATGTTTTATATTTGTTTTATATTTTAACTAGATAATATCTTTACCAATTAATACAATTTATTTAATTGAAATTAATTTAAATTTGAAATAAACTATAACAATAGAGGAAACATTCAAACATTTTTACTTTAAAATCCCGTGTTGTCATCAATAATTTTAAAATAATTTATTCCAATTTTGTAATTGGAATTAATAAAAATGTATTAAATATTTATAGTAATAATAATTTTCAATTTATAATTATAAAAACATTTTTTTAAAAAAATATAATGAATTTTTATTTAAATTAATTACAACGATTAAGGTTAAATAATGCATAATAATTGAATAAGCCATAAAATTACGTCCCAAAACGACTGATACACTTATACAAGAGATATTTTATGTTAATATTTCTTTCATATCTACTCTATTATAGAATTTGGTTCATTATTGGTTACAATTTATAAGGTAAAAATGTGTATGGAATTAATTTTTCAAAAAATTACAAGAGTGCCACTCCTCATCCACAATAAAAGGACACCCCTTCTCCCACATCCTCACACATGTCAACAAATATTTTTTTGAGAAAATATCTTACCAAATAGATTCCCAACATACCTCAACTAGACCTTGAATAACCCATTATTAAGTTATCCTTCCAAGGAATCCCTTTGTTATAGACAAAATGGAGTTACCCGATTTTATGGTAACGTTTTCCAACGATCTCTTTTCATTCATTTGATCTTGCACTCCCTATAATATTCTTATTAACTGATTGCATAAAAAAATAACTTTTCCCCATATTCTATTATGATTTTATGTTATGAATTATAACTAAACTTACACACACCTCCATCTAATGGGTAAGAAACAAACTATTACTTGGTACAGCGAACAACTGCCTCATGAAACAATGATTATATATATTTTTACTTTACCACCTCTCATGGTGTCCATTATGAGGGAAATATATATATATATAGAATATATTATATTTATAATATCATTATTATTATTTATTTTTTATTTATAAATTTTTTTTTGTCTTTTCAATCTTTTGTAAATATGAAAATTTCATTTGAGGAAGTGTGGACTACCGCTCCCTCAATGCGACGTAACTCATTCATGTCATACAAGGAATGTAAAAAAGGATGGTATTAATAAAAATATGTTACATATATGACTTAAATATTATAATAGAATTATAATATAAATATATAATTTTATTTTATCTCTTTTAATACTATAATGAAATGAAAGCAGTGTTTATGCGTACAAACGACCTACCGTATCCACAAATAATGCATTTGACTTATTTTCTCCATACATTTTTGATTATTCTAAATAAAAATGTTATGAATATATAAGATAATTAAGGGATGATTTACATTGTTTTGATGATTAAATCGTGATTTTCATAATAGGAGAAGAAAATAACAATTCAGAACATACTTTGGAAAACTAGGCAATTGACACATGAAATAGTGTAAATAATGAATGATTGTTAACAAATAGTTAATAAGAAATTAAAATAAGATGATATATAATATTATAAATATAATTATGTTTTCTAGAATAATTTAGTATCATAATTTAAACTACTACATAGGAGTATAATGACCACCGAACATAATAAATTTTAAGGTAAGGGGATTTCATATCACATTTTATTTCTCTGAGATACATGCCATGTTAAACAGTCATTCCTTTCGCGTGGTGTATATATTTCCCATAAATTAATTAAATTAATATTATTAATAGATATATTTGTATTTAAATATCAATTTTATGATATTTATTTCATTGGTTTTATGTTTAAAAAGTCACCAAATAGGTAAATTAGTTTTGTCCCAATTTTCATTATTTGTGAATAATTTTTTTGTTATGCACCTAAGTTCTTTTTCGAGGGGTATATACTTCCATTTTAAAAGTTATATATTATAAAAACTTCCTTTAATTATATTTTATGCTTAATATAATTTTTTATTACATAGAGATTATGATTTCATGTAACCAAGGGATGTGAGTTTATAGAAAAAATTTCATCGGTTTTTGTGTTTGTTATTCATTATGCTCCTTTGATGAAATATTATGATCCATACCTCAATAAAAATCATGAGTTTCCTTATCCAATATTTATTCAATATATATATATATATGTGTGTGTATTATTACCATTTCAAAGTCTTTTTTATGATAATTAAGAATTTTTTAAGAATTTTTTACTTTATTACTCTATTGGGTTGGGAATCGGTTTTATTATAAAAAAACATGTTTAAAAAAATAATTTTTTTAAATGATCCCTTATGATCATTTTCATGGAAAAATTAATTTTAAAAATGTTTTATCATTTTTAAATCTTCCATTATAATTTTTTCAATAATATTTTTAAATAAAAAAGTTTTTAAAAAAGTTTTGATGCCTCTTTTATATATTTTTAAAGAAAATTGTTTCCAAAATATTTTCAATATTATTTTATATGTTTTTAAGTAAAATTTTTTTCAAAATTTTTTACTTATTATTTATATATTTTCAAAAAAAATTTAAAGGAATGTTTTTTCGAAAGATATTATTTTTTAAAGATATTTTTTCATAGAAGAAACAAATTTTTTATCATGAAATATTTTTAGTATAAAAAATCATGTTATTTCCCCTCTATGATGACATAGTTTCATGTGACTCATGACGTTATATGAAATAATCCAAAGGTTCCATTAATAGTTTTTCGTGAATGGCTTATGTTTTTATATAATGAGTCCTATGAAACCCATTTCACTTTCCAGGGTTGTATGATTTTGAAACCTTCTTCTTTTTCATAGGATATTATTACGATGAAATGATTATGAATCATGTATATTTTTCCATAGATTGGGATATGATTACATGTTTATATTTCCCATTTTATTTCATGTGTCAGAATATGATTTTTATAATTTTTTTACACTTGTATATATGATATAATTATGATATGGGTAAGACCAATATCTCCCTCAAATTCATTAGGTAATGATTCATATCTCATTGGATAGACATGAATCATATGATTAATGAACTCAACTTAGTATTACTAGGTTTGAACAACAAATTAAATGAGTTCAATATTATTGGGATGGAATGAGAAATGAATTCAGTTTAGTATTACATGTATGGAGAAATGAGTGAACTAAGTTCAGTAATAAAATGATGGAATGGATTGGCGGCCTAGTTTAGTAAAGAACTTCTTCCACTAGGATAGACACAAAAACATATCTTTGAATAATATAAAAATAATTATATATGCTTATGTGTCTTACACAATTCCGTGTCTTATTCCTATGTTTTTATTTCATGTCTTATGTTCCTTACAATTTTATGATTCATGTTTTGTGAACTTCTAAGATTTATTCCATGAATCATGTTAACGATATTTGATATGAAAGGTACGATATTATATTTTCATGATCCTGTTCACATACCATTATGCTGATTAATATGCTTATATGTATCATTTGTTTACCCATACCAAGAACATGAGCTCACCCATTTTCATGTTTCCTTCCACATGTTATAAACATATATTTTTTATATGATATGTATAATAGGGATTATATTCTTGGAGAAACTAGTGGTAGATAATGTAGCTCTCTTGTGTACCAGAGTTTACATTCCCATGTTTCTAAAGGCACTAAACTAATACATTTTTTGAGTGTTTGTTTGAATAATGTATTAAGTATTCCAAAATAGTAATATAATATTAATGTTTGGAAAGAGAGGTTCATTATAGTTGGTATCAGAGTAACTCTTTAGTTATGATTTGAAAAATAGGATGAGAATATTTAGAGAGATACCAAGGTATATTTATGAGGATATGTCTAGGGATGCCACTAAGGAAAAGTATAAGGAGGAGTTAAAATTTAAGAAAATATCAGATAATTTTGGTAAATGATAGAGTGAGTGGTTTCCTAGAAATGAATCCCTGTATAGATACTACATGTGGATATGGATCTCTAACAGATTTACCAAGGGGAAATAACTCTCATAAGATTTTCCAGTCATGACTTGGGGTAATCAGGTACACGACACCAGGCCTTGCAACACACCTGGCTTGACCTTCTCTGGGATATGATTTGTAAATTAAATAACTATTTACAAACCATTATAATTGATTTTTATATAGGATTGATATTTATAACCAAGTATAAATCTAAGGTGTCATAAATCAAAGAAGGTTTCAGAATTTAGAAATCATAAAAGTAATTTTCATTGTTATGTAGTTTTCTTCTATGATATGGGTTTCTCACCCCGTGATTTCTAGTTTTAGTAAATGTTTAGAACTAGAAGGAACATGGTTAAAATTTAATTTTTTAGATGTGGAATATAATGGAATTATGAAAATTTATTTCCCAGGTGAAAATATTATAAAGATAAAAAGGAAGGTGATATGAGTATTGGTTATACTTCTGAAGATAATGAAACCACAAAGGACCTATGAATGGTATGCTATGTTCCAAATTATTTTTTTCATTAATTAGAATATTCATTATTATAATGAGGCTGATTAACCTAAATTCATGAATATTATATTCCAACAATGACGTATTAAAAAATTTGTTGATGAATATGGAGCAATGATTTAATAATGAAGTTGGATAAATGAATTACTTATTCTTTGGAATTCCAGGATTATGTTTTATGAATCAAGAAAAATATAATTATTTTAAGTATGAATTTTCATTATGATTTAAAAGGATATTTTTAATGTGGATGAATAATTATAAATGTGACATATTTATTAACATATGGTAACCCTTAGTGTGATCAAGATATGGAAAAAATTATGTTTAAGTTGGATAAAGTGATGATTGATTTGGATAAAGTAAATTAGACTACTTTGATTACCTAATAACTGATAAAGTATCTATTAAAATTCTAGGATATGTTATCATTGATGAATTTTACAACTTAAATGAATTTATGAATATATCTAGTAATATTCTGACGAAGAAGGAATGTATCTTTTCAACAGTGATTTATGATAATTAAGCTCATTATCATGTTACCAGAGAATATATGATGATTATATTCACATGTTTGGAATGTGACAACCAGTAGATAATTTTTGATATATATGGAATCAATATTATGAAGACATAATTTCTTTCTCTATCATGGTTTTTATTTTTGTCTCCAACAAGGGTTATATTGATAAAAATCATGAAAATTTAATGTTAAACATTAGAGGAAGTATTTTATAAAATGAGTTTAATTAAAAAATATTGTTGAATGTTTATTTATTGTTTAGAATTACTTAAAGAATGTCCATATTATCTATATTTGAAATTATATTAGTGTGTTTTTAGAAAAGGGTAATCATGTATGTGGGGTGATAATAAAACATGTCTAGAAAGGTCGCGGGTCTTGAACCCTTGACCAAAGGATGAAAATGATTTTACACCCAACACAAGCCTACGTGATGTCCTAGATAATTTGTAATTATTTTTTAATAAATGATAATGATGAACCATTGTAGTTAATTTTTATGTATATAGATTATTATATTAACGATATTGATTTTGATGAATAGTTAGAGAAAAATAGTTATACTTTCCACTCTTTTATAGGCCTTAATATATTCTAAAAGTGGAATTTAGAACACCACACATTGAAGTTAATTTATAAACATAAATTAATTGAAGTAATGAAATAATTTGAAATATACTAATGCAAAAATATAGAATCAAAATTTGTTTATATATATATATCATGTAAGCATATTTTATTATATTCATGGTCAATAAAATAACAACACAATTTTTGGATAATAATCAAAATAAAATGCTTAGTCCTAATTAATTAAATTTTTCAAAAAAAGAAACAGTTAAATCAATGTTGATTTATGAATTTGATTAAGTCAATATTTTTTTTAAATTCAATTTATTATGATTTATGACCTCAATCACTCTATATAAATATTTATCATTTTCCTCCATGAAAAATCATCACTACCAATCAATGCTATGCTATGTCAGAACCCAGTAATATAACAACTCTGCTCTTTATTACACACATAAACACATATTATTACATAGAACCATTAATTTATATTACATATAAGATGTAGAGGTCTAGTGTGTTTGGGGATTTGGAACATTACATAACACCCTAAAACATTAAATACACATCTTTATTGAAAACATCTTTTACATGACCGCACACATTCCTTCCTACTTAGCATTGCATGGGATAACTAAAGGACATGCATAAGAAAAGGGTGAGATATAAATCCTAGCAATGGAGTAAAAAAGGCCTAACATGAATAATATGGTATATGTTAGTCAATAGTAATATCAATGATGTATAAGAGAAACATGATCATAAAGGCATGATATAACATGATTATCATAACATGGAAATGTAGCAATAACACTTAACATGGTATTAGTATGATCTAAGGATAATTTGACATGGAGTGTGAGTAAACCCTCATTTCATAGGAATTTGAATGAGTAAACCCTCATTTCACTTGACATATCATGATACTAATATTTACCCAACGAATTAGAGCACTCTTAGGTAACACCCTTCTTAATCATTTAGTTTCATACATAAGTGTGCCACGTGGATCATATAACCTAGATTCATTAAAAACTATAATTTTTTCCACGGTAAAGGAATTTAAATTTCAAGAACGAAAATATATAATAAATAAGTAAATTTTCATAAAGGTTAATACCATTAATAGAGATATTTTCCTAGTATTCACAACACAATGTCAATGGCTTGGAAAATCGCGATGCAATTTAGGCAGCATAACGGTTTGATATAAGATTTCATAAAAATGGTTGATGAGAGAGAAATGGGTTCCTTTTACTATTTAAAATAAATGGACAGTAATTCGGTCATATAGATGCATGTCCCAACATATTTAATGGAATTTAAATTCATAATAAAATATAATTTCTTGAATGTAAATGAGGAGAATGAAATTCCATACATTATATCAACATGGTAACATACGCACATGGGATGCATTAATGAGATATAATGGGGTCTCTCATCATTTTAAAAAAGGAGGGGTGTATTTCTGTGGTGTTAAATCATACCCTAAATTTTTTAATTGAAATCAAAAGTGTATAAAAACATAATGAAATTTGAAAAAAAAAGAGAAAGGATGAAATCCCTTACGTGGAAGAGTGATCCCAATGTCTTGGGAGAGGCTTGTTTGGAGCTTGGAGAGCCTTATAAGGATTCCAGAGACAAGATTTAATGGGTTGGTCATGCTCCAAAGGGTTTGAGTGAAGAGGAAGTGGGAGATTGGGAGGGTTTATATAGGAAAATAGAGGAAATTCTTTATTTTCTAGGTTTTGGAAACCACACATTAAAATAATCAAAACCACAAACCAACCCAAGGTTTTTTCCAGTGGTTATTTCAAAAGGGTAGTGGAAAAAATTATTATATATTTCCAATGGCCTAAAATCTTAAAATAATAGGCTTTATTATGTGGAGGTGAGTCACGCTCTCATGGAAATTAATTTAAAAAGTTAAAATTTTTTATAAGTCATGAAGGGTCAACTGATGCTTTTTAAATTAAATCAAACAGACCTAAAATCACATTATTTTAATGGTAAAACATATATTGTCTGAAAGTATCATTTATAGTATTTTATTAAACCACTATTGATTCATTATGATGTCATAAAAAACATTATATATTTAAATGGTATTTAATTTTTACCAAAAAAATTGACTATCCTAGAAAATTATTAAAACCTCACCGTGGGATAATTTCAACATCCTGATTCCAAAAATAACTTTAATGTTATCTAAACAATTTTCTAACTATGTGATTTTTTTACTTTTAATTTAAAAATTGACAATTATCGAAAATTCATGGGTTTTGAAAAAAATGGATTTCAAATATTAATAAAAAATAACAATTCTATTAAAAAAAACAATACGATAATTTATATTTTATTAAAATATTATATTATTCAAAAATCCTTTGATTAATCAAAATATATTTAATAATTGAATATTAACTAGAAATATTATTTTTTCTTTAAAAACTATTTACAATGTAACAATAATAAAATGAATGTATATTCATTATTATATACCATAAATAACTCACATAATCATAGTGATAATGTCATGTTACATAACCCCTTATAAAACCTGCATATGACCTAATGGTAAGGTGTCCAATGGTGAAACACTCTTGGGGTGGCTCGGATAGTATCGCTCAGGTGGTAAAATCTATCAACATCCACTTCTCCCATAGGAGGTTATGTTAATGCTTAACGTATTGAAGATCGGATTGGGATTGTTTAAGTGCGAAGCCCAATGAAACCACCTCTATTCTGAGCTATAAAAAATGGGATTTGTACGGGGAAAGTCTGTTGGATGGGGCCATTTATTCCTTTTTCTAAGTAATTTTTATTTGTTAAAGCCCTATATTTATGCTAATCAATTGATCAATTTTCAATATCTATATTAGAAATGGTAACAAATATTTAGGGTATTTTGAAATCCAAAATCATAAGGAAAAATAATTCAATAAGTTATATAAAACATTTTTCATAATAAGACATTAAATTATATAAAGATGAATTTACATTAATAAATGTTTGGGTCGTTTCAATCTTCTCCCCTTAAAAAATTTCACCCTCAAAATTTCCTTTTCCCACACTAAAATAGATGTGGGTAACACTTCTTCATCACTCCCTCTTATTCCCACATTTTTTCTTCTATCTTCTAGTTTCTCCACTAAACATTCACAAGGGGCATAGTCTTGTTGCGTAGAAATTTATCCCAATGATCTAAGATATTCACAGGATTCTCTTTATAAGAGATGTCATTCTCCAATGGTACCACCTCAAAATTGAGTACATGTGATGGGTCAGTTTTGTACTTCCACAAGTGTGATACATGAGATACATCATGTAGTAGAGATAGGTTTGGTTGGAGTGTAGTAGATATGCCAATGCTCTAATGCGATCAAGGATCTCAAGAGGGCCGATGTTCCTTAGAATGAGCTTTCCCTTCCTCCCAAATCTCATAACTCTCATCCACCATGATATCTAGAGGAATAACGTGTCTCCAACATCAAATTCTAGGTCTCATCGAAAATTATCAACATAGATCTTTTTTCGACACTGAGTAGCTTTAATGTGCTGTTGAATGGTCTTAACCTTCTCCACCATTTCATCAAACTTTTCTGGACCTAGGATTTCCATCTCCCCAACAACATCCCAACATGATGGCGTGTAGAACCTCTTCCCATAAAGGGATTTAGAAGGATCAATTTGTATGCTAGAGTGGAAAATGTTGTTATAGGAGAACTCAACTAGAGGGAGCTATTGATCCCATCCTAATTTTAAGTCCATTGAAAATGATCTCAACATGTCCTCATGTGTCTGTATGTTCTGCTCAGATTAGCCATCAGTTTGGGGATGATAATCCTTACTAATGTTCAGCTTGGTATTCAGAGCATGTTGAAGACTCTACCAATACATATAGGCGAATCTTGGATCTTTATAGGATAAGATTATTAGTTTCACTCCATGAAACCTTATCACATCTATGATTTATATCTAGTCCAGTTGATCCAATGATAAATCATCTTGAATTGATATGAAGAGTGAAGTATTTGTAAGACAATCCCCAACAATGTAGATAAAATTGTTTCCATTCGATGTCTTTGGAATTCTGGTGATAAAGTCAATGGATATGTTCCCCCATTTTTATACTAGTTTGGTTAATATTTGCATCATCTCCTTAGACTTCTGCCTCTCATCCTTACTTGCTGACATACCCGGAACTTTAATGTATACTCAATGATCTACTTCTTCATGTTATCCCACCAATAATTCTCTTGGAGATATCGATAAATATTTGTGTTTCCTGGGTGAATAGAAAAATTAGAACTATGTGAATCATCCAAAATTTTGTTCATTAACTCTATACTTTATGGAACACATAGTCTTGACCCAAATATCACTATTCCTTATTCATTAATATTAAACTCCAATGATTTCACTTTTTTGAAATTTTAATCTTTCTTCTGAATTCCCATATCATCCTTTTTTGAATTTTTGTAACCTTTCCAAAAGAGACAGTTGATTTATAATTTTTGAATGAATTGATGATGTTAACTTTTTTATGATTTCTATTTTCATTTAGATAGTATCTAGGAAGATTTTATCCTTTTCAATTCTCATCAATGATAGAATTGATGTGGCCTTTTTTACTTTGAGCATCCACCACCTTGTTTGCTTTCGCATGGTGGTAATGGATTTAGTAATCATATTCTTTGACCATCTCTAACCATCTTCATTGGTTAATATTAAACTTTTTATGTGTAAATATATACTATCATCTTTTGTGATCCGTGTAAATTTCACACTTCTCTCCAAAGAGGTAAAGTCGATGAATTTTTAAAGCAATGTTTACTGAAACCTACTCCAGATCATGTGTTGGTTATTTTTTCTCGTGAAAAGTTAATTTACTTGATGAATAGGCAATTACATTGTCATTTTGCATCAACACACAACCCATGACCTTCTTTGAAGCATTAAAAATTACCACAAAATTTCTCCACTTGTGGGTATGGTGAGCATGTGTGTAGCAATAAGCCATCTTTTCAACTCCTTGAAGCTCTCTTTGCATTCATCACTCCATGAAAACATTACTCCCTTCCGAGTTAGCATGGTAAGAGGTTTGGAAAATCATGAGAAATTTCTCACAAATCTATGATAATATCCAGCTAACCCCAAGATGCTATGGATATCTATCACTGATGTTGGCCTCGACCGTCACTCAATTGTTTCTTTCTTAGACGGATCTACATATATCCCTTTACTTGTGATGATATGACATAAGAATAAGACTAGAACTCACACTTTATGTACATTTCATAGTACTAATCCTTTTACAGGGTCTGTAGTAAGTTGTTTAGATGCTCCCCATGCTCCTCCTTGGATTTGGAGTATATTAGAAAATATTCAATAAAGAATACTAAAAATCTATATAGGTAGTATATAAAGGACCTATTAATCTAGTCCATGAAGATTGATGGACAGTTAGTGAGTCCTAAGGGAATTAATCTGAATTCATAGTGCCCATAACTAGTACGAAATGTAGTCTGGGGGATATCCTCCTTCTTCACCCTTACTTGGTAATATCCCAACCAAAAATCAACCTTAGAGAAATATTTTGCTCCACGTATCTGATCAAAAAATTAATCTATTATGGGATGATGATACTTTTTCTTTATCATGATTTTTTGAGCTCACGATAATCAATGCAAAGGAACTTTTAACCATCTTTCTTCATGATGAAGTGGACTGGTGCACCTCATGGTGAAGCACATGGGTGGATAAACCCTTTATCCAGATTCCCATGTAGTTGTTCCTTCACCTCCTTAGGATCTTCAACATGCATTCTATATGGATTCTTGGATACTGGAGACACCCCATGTATAAGATCAATTGAGAATTTAACATCTCTTCTAGGAGGAAGACTGAGAAATTCCTCTAGAAACACTCTTGTGAATTCCCTCCAAATATGCATGTCTTAAAAATGGTATCTTCCATAGACTCAATAATATAAGCTAGATACAAATTCTTATAGGGTAGTAATATAAATGGTTGACATGATAGTTCTAAAGAAGATTCATCTTCCTTCATGCACTTGTACAGAATCAGAGGTCAGTTTTCCAAATGAAGAGTGATTTCATTATCATGAAAATTTGTGTTTGGTCTATATAGTGAATACCAATCCATTCCAAGAATTTCATAAAATTCCACCATACTGAGTATAAAGTGGTTCATTTATAATTTCAATCCACAAATTATGATATGGGAGGAGTTATATTCATGGGATGCAATGACTTCCCAATTTTCTGTACTCACCAACATGTTAACTTCTATGATTTGTGGTGGTGTTTGGATTGTTCTACAAGACTTTTGGGATATAAAAGAATGTGTAGCACTAGAATAAAATAATATGTTATATATTAATGAATTAATAACTATCATACCTATAATTACTTCATTTTCAGGGTTCACTTCAGCAGTAGTGATGGAAAAAGATTTCCCTTGCTAACTTGGAGGTTGTTGGTTAATAAAAAAACCATTAGCTTAGGGAACTAGTTTTCAAATTTACCAGGTTCTTTGCAGTTGTAGAAATGAACAGAATATTGTGCATCGAATAAGGTGTTCCTCTCATATGTCACATCCGTGGGGTTTTCTTGTTAGTATTTAATTTCTAGGCACCCATCCCTTCTACACCTAATGCATTTCCTCTTCCCCTTCAAGAAATTTATGGTGTTCTTCTTTCAAGACCATTGGAAAGTGGGGAGTAGTATTTTATTATCACCATTGGATTCATCCATCAGACTGCCAGAATTGAATTACACCTTAATCTTATTATCCCCATGGTACCCATGAGATTTACCGACCTCTATTTCAACTTTGAGGGCTTATCATACAATTTCTTCATAGCTCTCGAAGTTACTGATTTTTAGGAATTTCCATAGGCTATGTTTTATCCCACAAAATAAGTGTCCATCCTTGTATTCATGTGTAACGTCAAAGACAATGGAATATCGTGCAATCCTTGTAATGTTATCCTTATATGATCTAATGGATTCGTCGTCTTTTTTAGGGCTAGGAAGTCCCTTTCAGTCTTATTTCAGAGGGTGTGAGGAAAATATATGTTGAAAAACATGTTTCGGAAATCCTTCCATTCTAATTCCTTGATCTATTCCTCTGGATTTGTATTTTTAATCAATGTCCACCATTGATCAACTTAACCCTCTATACAATAAGCATCCAGAAATACCTTATCTTGTTCAGAACATTGAAGGATAGAAAAGATCCCTTCAATGGATTTGATCTGTAGTTCAGAGATTGAAGGATCATAATATCTATTAAAAGTGTGATCCATGTGTCTCATGAATCTCTTGATTGGAACTTGGTCTTTCTTAGGAGAGTTTGAATGTTTCTCATTACCCATGTTTCTATTCAAAACATGAGTTAACTAAGAGAGTATCATGAAAACAATTCGTGATTCCCGCTCCCACCAGATTGGGAATCTCATTAAAATGGACGTCACATTGATCTTCTCATCGATTGTTAGCCTGAGTCATCCTATTACCAGCAATTGGATGGAATAAACAAAAGTTAAGGGTAAAAAATAAAGGGTAATCCAAAGACAAAAACGTATGACTTATAAATTATATTTGTTTCTTTATCTCATGATCTTATAGGCTTCAATCTATTATATTGATGAAGCTCGCATTTTCATATATTTTATACTCTAAATCATTGCTTCTAATATCACCATAGTGTTATTGTATGGGTAATTGTCACATTTATATGTTATAGTGGTAATTTGAGCTTAAATGAAAAAGGCGGTTAATTATGGATTTTAGAGAGATTTCTACATCAAGGTTATTTTCATCATTTAATGTAACATATAAGTACAATTTTGTGACTTAAATTTTTTTAGAATCCAGATTTTATTTCCATCAACTTTTTCTTCTGGACCAGAAGCTGATTCGGCCATCTAATTGGCTTGACAATTCATTGAAGTTGGACATTTTTCCAAGCAGGCAGTATGAACCCCACCACTATAATGGAACCACAAATCGTCCTTCACACATCCAATTGATGTTTTTTCACCTCTAATACCACAAGGATAGATAGTACTGAAAATAAAATAAATTTGGGGGATGTTTGAAGTCATTAAGGTGGCCATTGAACAACATAATTTTGGAAGAACCATCATAGAAGCTTCATCCAGAAACAGAAACCGCCAATGAAAAATTCATAACTCCATCATCTTGTCTCCAAAAGAGTTTAAATGTGGAGGGGGAACGACCAACATATTATTGAACAATTCTAAAGAAGGGTTCCACTCGTGAAACTGGCATTTAATGGTTCAAGAAAGCAAAATCTTTCGGAGTACAGATCTCTTCCTATAAAAGTATCCCCTCACCTCCTTCCCAAATCACCACCTTCTCCATCCATTACTTCATGGAACCAAGGAGGAGATCTCCACAGAGGGAGGACAACTGAAAATCTCCCCCCTTTCTTTTTAATTTATTTATTTTCTTTATTTTTAGTTTTCTATTATAATTTGTATTTCTAATAAAGTCATGCATTGTTTTAATTATTGTGTCCACCGATTCACCACCTTTTCTTCTTCAAACCTCACCATCATGAACTATAACTCTCATGATCATGAGTAAATAATACAAGGAATATCATGAGGGATTAGTCAGGTTCTTGAACCCATGACCATGTTTTTAATATTATTTTAGTTAATTCTAAGGATAATTTATAGTGGGTGTAATCCACATTGTGGTTGTCTAAAGTTAAAATTCTTAATCTACAAACATTTTCCCTCGATTGAGGAGGTAGATGGAGGGTGTGATTGGAGATCACTATGTTGATTTTTATTTCATAACCATTGTTTAATAAGGTGTGCACACAAATGATGGAGTGTGTTCACTATGAATATTTGAGCTGGCCAAAGAAGATGCTCCCTGAATGTTCTCTCGGGAGAACATCCTTTCTTCTCTAATTCCATTCTATTTAGCATTGCATGGTAATTTAGAATTTAAATTAATTTCATCTAAAATATGAATTTTATTTATTATATTAAATTAAAATTATTTAATAAAATATAAATAAACAAAAGAAGTAATTTAGGTGAATTAGATTAAGTAGGTGAACCAACTGAGAAAGCTCCTCAAGTGAGACGACCCTTGTCAACCACAGTGCTGCACACGGAAAACATAAAAATACAAATTTTTCATGCCCTATGAAAAGTGTGCATCAAAATTGGTGCCATTTCTGGGGAGAAAATCAGTAGTTTACTTATCTTTCTCAATTTTCACATTGTAGATAGATTTTAATTTTTTTTAAAAAATCTAATAAATTAAATTTTACATGATATAGCCAAACTAGAATTACTATGCATGGAATGACTACTCACAAGTTTAATAAAAACAAGAGAAAGATGCTTTAGAGTATAACAGAGCTCAGGTGAAGGAACTTAAAGAGGATATAGAAGGACTAATGATTCAAATAGAAAAGATAACAGAATATGTCCTTAATTTCCAAGAGAAATCCAAACCTGAACAAGAACTTGATCCATAATGAGTTGTGCAAGTGATTTCACCAATCATTTTTTATAATAAAGAACCTGAGGCGGGTGAGAAAAAAATTCTGAAGGAATCAATCACATCATCCAGCACTCAACAATTACTCGAGTAGGTCCAAGAAGTACACATTCTAGCTGATGAAATCATGGGAGATCACCATTTTTTGAAAGAATCCTGGAATAACATTGTCGAAGATAACTTGAAACATGATCTTCCCATCCTTGATGATGAAAAATCAGAATCATTCTACCTCTCTCTTACATTGGAAGATAATGATGAAGGTGCACCTACTAAGATTGAGTTTCCAATGGTCATTCCTGAAGAGATCAATTACCAAGATAACTTACTTGAAAGGGATGATTTCTTTATTAATTCCTCATGTTTTAATCTTATTCAAGCTTTATTTCTTTTTTTAATTATCTTTCTCTGAAATTTTTTATACAGCACAGTTGGAGGAGAACATGGATGTTAAAGAACATGCCACTCAAGTAGTGGTTATAGAAGAAGAATATTTGGAGAAGATGGTGGTGCAACTACCTCCTCAACGAAAATTTTCATACCATATGGAGGAGGAAACCACAGAAATTAATAGGGATCACCCCTATGTTCTACTCCCTCCCACTTTGGACCTTAATTTATTTCTTTATTATTTTTGTGGGGTTGGGAACTATCTTAACTTTTTTGGGGTTATCTACTTTCAGTTTTTACTCACGGACATTGGGAAAACTCACATGTGGTGGTTCATTTCAATGAAACCACACCAAGCATCTGATTGGGGATAATCCACTGAAACTCCGGAATAGGGGCAATTAAAACCTAGCAACCGCTTGTGGGTCTATACCAAGTATTATATCTTTTCTATTCACTTTCTCCTTCTTTTTTTATTTTTTTATTATGTATTCTCATTAATTTATTTTAGTCGTGAAGTGGTAGCCTCTAGAAGGTTAAATCAAGGAATCCACTTCAAAAATAATGCCGGGTTGTATCTTTCCTTCTCTTGGATTTTCTACAATTATATTTATATTTTGTTGAGGTGAAGTGAGGAGTATTAAAATTTAAATGTGGGGGAGTGTCAACATGCATAGTTATTCTTTTTTGATTTTCAATTTTTTATTATATTTTTAGGATTTTGAGCTTTAATGAATTTTCTTATCACTTTTCACACATCTATTGATTTTGAATGAGTTGAAATAATTTTTGAAAAAATGGATTTTAAATCATTACAAATAGGAATTAATTTCCCGTTAAAAGGATTTTAATGCATTTTTATGAGTTTGACTTATTTTTGAAATCCATGCCTATGAAAAACTAACTGACAATAATTTTCTAATCCTGTGAGGTATTCTAAACCACTTTTACATATTCTTCCTAATACCCACACATTCTTGAGGGAAACATGAATTTTGTGTGAGAACCATTATTTGTGAAAACTCTATTTCGAAGCATTGTGTTTTAGGTAATGTATTTGAAATGATTGAGTCATATCTTTGGCTAGCCATATTTTATCCTGAGAGCCACCTTTACATTTATCTCTTGTAAGCTCTTAGATTCCATGAATTTCCTTATAGGTTTAAGCCACATTACACGCCAATTTTTCCTTACATAACTGCACTTTTAGTATTTTTGCATGGATATTTCAAGTTTGAGTGTGGGGTAAGGGAATTTTTTTTGCGTTAATTGAGATGTGTATCATTTATGGATGGTGCGAAGAGTGTGGAAATACTTTGGGTAGTAGATTATAATAGAATTGGGAACGTGTATTCATTTCATTGTGCTTTATTTGTTTCATCAAATTCCCTTTCAAAAAAAATGAAAAAAATTAAGATGAGATTGAATTCCATATTGTAAATTCTTTTATAACTCATTTCCCTATCAAAAATCAAGGACATTAATTTTCATTCATTCATTGTATTCAATTTTCATTTCATCATTAAAAAGAAAGGAAAAAAGAGAAAAAAAAATAAAAAAAGTTTTTCCTTTCTGGTGCATTGAAAAAAAGGAGAACTTAGATGATATCATTCATTAGAATCAATTCATGGCTCATGTAACATGTCATAAATGAGTTTTGTGTTGTTTTTTAAATTTTCACGTAGGATTGGGAGAGAAATTTCTCGTGTCTTTACTTGAATTAATCATGCATTGGACTCAAGAGTCCAGCCTCCTCTTTCTAGCCTGAAAACATTTTCAATCATTTTCCCACAAACCCTAGGCCATATAATCATTTAAAAAATTAATTAATGATTTTATTATTAAATTAAATTTCATGTTTCACAATTTTGAGAAATAATACTTTTCACAAACCTATGGTGCTACATGTGATTTCCAAGTATGAGCATAACTCTAGAATCAATTTCTTTTGAGTGACGAATGACATAAAATTCAATATGAGGTAGGTTGTTATTGGGCCACAGATTGATTTATAAGGTTGAAAAAATTTTAATTATTGAAATTAAAATTATATAGAAATGTTTTTTATAGATGATACATTATGGAATTCAATTTTGGATAAGATCATTGGTATTTTCTCATTTTTGATTGTTGTGTAGATTTTGTTTTGGATGTAAGATGATTGCCCAAGAGTGCAATGTTTAAGTGTGGGGGAGTGATTATGCTCGCATTCTCATATATTTTATACTGTAAATCATTGTTTATAATCTCACAATAGTGTTATTGTATGGGTATTTGTCTCATTTTTAGGTCATAGTGGTAATTTGAGCTTAAATTCAACAAGCGGTTAATTCAGGATTTTAGACCAATTTTTACAGCAAGGTTATTTTTTTCATTTCATGAAACATATAAGTCCATATTTTGTTATTAAACATTTTTAGAATCCTGATTTTATGTCCATCAAAATTGTTTTCTGGTCCAAGAGCTAATTCGTTCATCTAAAGGGCCTAACAATTCATTGAATTTGGACATTTTTCCGGGCGGACAACATGAACTCGACAACTGTAACAGAAGCACAAATCAGCCTCCACACATCCAATTTAGGTATTTCCACCTGGGATATCACGAGGATAGATTGGAACAGCTGAAAACATAAATTTGGGGGAGGTTTGAAGTCATAATAGAGGCCATTGAATTACATACTTTTAGAGGAACCTTCTTACAATATTCATCCATAAAAAAGAACCGCCAATGAAAAATTCATAACACCTTCATCCTATCTTCAAAAAAGACAAGTTTTGGGGGGAGAATAGCCAACATATTTATGAAATTTTTTTTTAAAGGGTATAATTTTAAAACTTCCATTTATTGGGTCATGAATGCATAATATTTTGGAGTACATATTTCTACCATTAAATCGAGGACCTTACCTCCTTCCCAAATCATCCCATTCTCCATACATTACTTCAAGGAACCAAAGAGATGACCTCCACCAAGAGAGTCCAACTGCAAATCTTCCACCTTTATTTTTAATTTATTTATTTTCTTTATTTTTAGTTTTCAATTGTAATTGAAATTTCTAATAAATTCATACATTGTTTTTATTATTGTGTCCACCTATCCACAATATTTTATTCTTCGCATTTCACCATCGTGAACTATAATACACAAGATCATTTGTATATAATACAAGGAATATCCCAATGTAGTAATCAGGTTCTTGAAATCAAGACCATGTTTTTTATATTCTTTGAGTTAATTATACGGATAATTTATAGTGGGTGTAATCCTTATTGCGGTTGTCTAAAGTTTAACTTCTTAATCTACAATCATTTTCACTCGATTGAGGAGGTTGATGGAGGGTGTGCTTGGCGATCACTAAGTAGACTTTTCATTCATAACTAGAGCATAATAAGGTGTGCACACATACAGTGGAGTGTGTTCAGTAAGAATATTTGAAACTGGACAATGAAGGTTCCCCCTGAAAGTTCTCTCGGGAGAACATTCCTTCTTCTCTAATTCTATTCTCTTTGGCATTGCATGGTAATTTAGAATTTAATTTTAGTTTCATCTGATTTATGAATTTGATTTATTATATTAAATTAAATTTATTTAATAAATTATAAATAAAAAAATGAAGTAATTTAGGTGAAATATATTATGTAGGTTAACGATCTGAGAAATCTCCTCAGTGAGATGACCCTCGTCAGCCACTATGCTACAGTAGGAAAATAAATAAAACAACTTTTTCCACACCCTAAGACAAGCGTGCATTAGCTATCCATGATCTACAGACCATAATATATTATTAAGGGAATTTTTTTAATTCCCTTATCAATGTTTAGTACTAAGCGTATAAATTTTCCAACGAATATCCCTTGGGAGTGTCGTAACCAAGAGTAAATCATTGCCGATTTTCATTCACCAGTTCTTGTCTGAGTCCATCTCAAAGCGGTGTTTTTGGGTTTTACCCCTAGATACATCTCTTCCATAGCTATCTCTACCTGCTCGTATCCAAGAAGGGTTGTATTTCCTTGATGAACCATTTACTCAATACTCACCAAAATTTAAGGACATTTTTATTATACTTAGTCTTATCCCTAAGGCTTTAATTAGTTTTTTCTAATAAGAATCCCAAAAATAACTAATCATATCCTTTGATACCAACTATAACATCCCTTCTCTTTATTACAAACATAAACATATTTTATTACATAAAACCTTCACTTGATATAACATAGAATATTGAGAGGTATAGTGTCTTTGGGGCCTTGGAACATTACATAACTACTTAAAACACTAAATAACCATCTTTATTGAAAACATCATTTACATGGACACACCCATTCCATCATGCTTAACATTGAATGATATAACCAGAGGAAATGCATAAAAAAGGGGTGAGATATAAAGACTAAATAGGGAGTAAAAATGTAATAACATGAAGAATACAGTATGTGTTAGGAAATATTAATAATAAAGGAGCATAAGATAAACATGAATATAAAGTCATGATATTGCATGTTTATCATAACATGGAAATTTGGAAACAACACATAACATTGTATTAGCATGATCCAAGGATCATTGAAAATGGAGCATGAGTAAACAATCATTTCAGTTGAATTATCATGAGTAAACCCTCATTAAACTTAGCGTATCCTGATACTAATCTTTACCCAATGCATTGGAGCGCTATAAGGTCACACCCTTCTTAATCATTTAATTTCATGCATAAGTGTGACACATCGATCATATAACATGGATTCATTAAAAACCATCAATTATTACATGACAAAGGAATGAATAATTCCTACATGAAACTATATAATCAATAAGTAAATGTGAGACTCATGGTGGGTGGGATGATAGAAGAGACACGTTATCTCTCTAAATCTCGGCGCATCTAGGGTTTCTGGTTATGGAGATTCCGCCATCAGGTGCTGATCTCCTTCCTCGGGGTCAGTTTGATTGTTATCTATTTGCTACAGCGACGAGTCGTGCGAGTGGTGGGAGCCTGGGTGCATGAAGAGCCACGGAGGCGGTAACTGATCCGCCGATGGCATGACTTCGACAATTTTCAATGGTGCAGATGGCACGAGAGGTGTGATGGCGGTGTCATCTGATGTTCCGAGGGTGGTGGTGGCCTTCGCAGATGGTGCGAGCGGTGTGTCAGCGATATCTCGTGATGCGGGGGTAGTGATGGATGTTGCGAATGGCTAGGGTGGTGAGGATGTCATGAAGAATGGCAATGCAAGTATGGCAGTGGTGTCTGGTGATGGTGGCATGACTGGCGTGCACATGACCCATTTTTGGTCTGAGGCGAATCCCACCAGAACGGACCTGGTCTATAGACCTATGTCAGTAGATGCGACTACTGCAGTTGTAGGTATGGGCAGCGTGAGGCCTTCATTGGTGGAGGCTGGGAATGATGGTGTTGTTGCTGAGCACCCATCTCAGGGGCTACGAAATCTGATATGAGAAAAATACACTTTTCTCACATTAAGGATGATGCTCTATAGAGAATGGTCATGAAACGTGACACTGCTCGCGTGACTTCTAGTAGAGAGGTGGTTCTTGACAGATTCAATATTTGCGAACACTCTATAATCTCTCGGCTTGTTCTTCCCGCAGGAGGAAAGCCCGAGAAACTTGTCGATTTAGTTCGATAGATGACCTCTATATGGGGTTTTTCTGACTAGAGATGTATTCCCTTGGGTCGGGGGTTTTATCATATCTCTTTTCCTTCATAAGATCTAAAGCGAAGGGCACGGGGGATTGGCTCAATCACCTTAAAGCCAAGTATGTTATGCTTTCAAGTGTGGGATTTTCGGTTTAATCCTTTCACTATAAGAAATAATAAAGCCCAAGTCTTGATCAAGATTATTGGCCTTAATTGTATTTTGTGGCATCATAAAATCTTATGTGATATTGCATCTACTATGGGGATCCCGATCAAGATGGATAAAAATACTGATAATGTTATATTTGGTAACTATACTAGGGTTTTGGTTGAGGTTGACTTGAGCACTATATTGATCTATAATGTTGTTTTTCAGCATTGGATGATGATATTCCATTAAAAGTGGAATATGAACGACCTCCCAACTTTTTTTTGGAGTTCCAAATGATAGGTCATGTCAAGGATAATTGCCACAAGTTTTTGGTTTGCTCATTCTGCTCCTCCATAGGATGAAGTCAACAGAGAATAAGGTGGATTCAGTTACAAATCCCACTCTTGACAAAGTTAATGTGAAGATTATAGATGGGGTTACTAAGGAGTTGACACAGAAGACTCATAAGTCAGGGGGGATGGCCCCGAAAATCCAAATAGATGAGGGTAGAATTGTGTCTTCAGATAAAAAATATGATCATGAAATTTAAGGGCAACAAAATCTGGGTGATGGGAAAATTTCAAGGATTCGGGAGGAAATCAATAAATTATGGGAAACTGAGGGGATCCATTTAAGGTGGTATGATATCAAGGATGATTCCCCAAAAAAATCATCATATAGTCAGGTATTATCAAAAGGGAAAGCTGCTATTGTGGATGATGAATGTTTCCAACCTGTTCCTCCTAGGAAAGTGAGACCGAGGAAGGACTATTCTTATCTCAAGCCGACTATGGTCACCAGGTCTCATGGTCCGTTAGTTGACTCCAACTGGTATAATGATTATGATGATTCCTATCAGTTTTATTATGACTTATGATGTTCTCTAGTTTATTGGCATGATGGCATGATGCTTGTATGTCCCCTTCCAACTCCTTGCTGTACTATTTTTTATTTTTTAATAAGAGGTCTCTCGAAGAATATTTTTGTAAAAAAAAGTAAATGTGAAAAAATGAGAATAACCTTGTTAGAGAAATGGACATGGTATTCACTACACAAAGACTTTGGCATGGAAAATCGCAGTGCAATTTCGACTGCATAATGGCCTGACATAAGAATTATTAAAAACTGCTGATGAGAGATAAAATTGTGTCTCATCATATGTACATAACATTTATAGTAATGTGGTCATATATATACTTATCACAACATATTTAATGTAATTTAGATTTATAATAAAAAATAATTTCTTGAATTTAAATGAAGAGAGTGAAATCCCTTACAGAATTTCACCCTGGTAACAGGTATTCATGGGAGAATTTAATGAAAATGAAAGGGGTATCTTATAATACAAACATAAATAGTGAATTATGGGGGATGTTAAAAATTATTCCCCCACATTTTTAGTTGAAAACAATAGAGTATAACACCATAAATAAATTTTGAGAAAAATGAGAAAGGAAGAAATCCCTTACTTAGAAGACTGATCCCTAATCCTTGGGAGAGGATTGAGAGAGGATTCTTGGGAGCTTGGGGTGACTATGGAGGATTATAGATAGAAGTGGGTAGGGTTTGGTTGAGCTCAAAAGGCTTTGAGTGATGAGAAAGTGAGAGCATGGGTGGGTTTACATAGGAATAGAGGGGTTATTCTTTATTATTTAGATTTTGGCCACCTCACATTAAAAAAATAAAAACCCTAAACCAAACAATGGTTTTTACCCATGGTTTATTCCAAAGGGGAGTGGAAGAGATTATTTTATATGCCCAATCGGATAAATTTTTAAAATATTAGGCTTTCTAATGTGGAGGTGAGTCACACACTCAAGGAAATTAATTTAAAAAGTTAAAATGTATTATAAGTCTTGGAGGGTCCACTAATTCTTTGTAAAATAAATCAAACATACCTAAAATAAGATTATTTTATTGTAAAAACTTATATTGGCCGAAAATATATTTTATTGTATTTAATTACATCACTATTGTGTCAATATAATGTCACAAATGAAATTATTTATTTATAGGGTATTTAATTTTTACCCAAAAATTCAACTGTATCAGAAAATTTTTAAGAATTTACCATTGGATAATTTGAATGTCCCAATTTCAAAAATAATATTCATTTTATATAAATAATTTTTTAAATATTTGATTTTTTATTCTAAAAAAATCTCCATTTATCGAAAATTTACAATTTTTGACAAATACAACATTCAAACATTAAAAAAAATCACAATTTTATTCATAAAATTAATAAAATAATTTAAATTTAATATATTGTAATGTAGTAATTTTTTATTAAAATATTTTTTAATTCAAAAATCCATTAATTCATCAAAATAGATTTCTAAATTTAATAATAACTTGAAATACTAATTGTGCTTTAAAACCCATTTACAAAGTAAAAATAACAAAATGAATGAATATTCTTCATTATATAAAAATAATAATGCAAATAATCATAGTGCTATGGTCTTGTTATATAACCTCTTATAACACCTGCATACGACCTAAGGGTAAGGTGTGTGATGCTGATAGACAGTTGAGGTGGCTCGGATAACATAGCTCGGGTGGTAATCTATATCAACTTCTACTTCTCCCATAGGAGGTTATATTTGAGATTAACACGTTGAATCTAAGATTGGGATTGGTAAATAGAAAAGTGAAATGACGCCACCTCATTTATGAGCTCTAACAAATGGGCTTCATTTGAGGATGATAAGCCCTACTAAATTCCATCTCGATATTCAGAGCATGTTGAAGACTCTTCCAAAACGTAGCGGTGAATCATGGATATCAATTAGCTAAAATTGATAGCGGTATTCCATTCATCCTTACTACATCTATGATTTATATCTATTCTAGTTGATCCAATGAGAAATCATTTAGATTTTCATGAAGTGTGAAGTATTTGTAAGACGATCCACAACAACCCAAATAGAATTGTTTTCCTTGGATGTCTTTGAATTTCCAGTGATAATGTCCATGGATATGTTCTCCCATTTCCATACTGGTGTGGGAAATGGATTCATTACCCCTTAGACATATTTCTCTCATCCTTTACTTACAGATATACCATGCACATTGATGTATACTCAACAATATTTTTCTTCATGTTATCCCACCAAAAATGCTATCGTAGATATCAATCCAACTTTGTGTTTCCTATGTCAATAGGGAAATTCTAACTATGTGCATTATTCAAAATTTATTTCATTAACTCTGGACATGATGAAACACATAGTCTTGACCGAAATATCACAATACTTTCTTCAGTAACAAAGAAATATGGGGATTTCTCTTTTTTGACAGTTTCTAATTTCTTATGAATTCCCACATCATACTTTTGAACATCCTTTAACCATTCAAAATAGAATGTTGAGCAATAATTTATGAAAGGATTGATAATTTTATCTTCTTTATGATTTTCATGTACATATTCTTCAAATCTAAGAAGATTTGACCCTTTTCAAATCTCATCAATGATAGAATTGTTGGGTCATTTCTTCTTAGAGAATACGCCACCATGATCAATTTCTCAAGGGGGAAATGGATTTAGTAGTAATAGTTATTAATCAGATCTATAGGTCATTGTTGGAGCATGATCACCTCTTTCTCTATGAATATATACTTGTGGATTTTGTGATCTGTGTATATTTCACAATTCTTCCCAAAGAGGTAATGCCACCAAGTTTTAATGTGAATATTACTACAGCCAAGTCCATATCATGTGTTGAATAGTTTTCTCATAATCTTTTATATGACATGAAGAATAAGAAATTACTTTTTCATTTTTCATCAACACACAACCTAAGACATTCTTTGAAGAATAACTAAATACCAAAAATAGTTCTCCACTTGTGGGTAGTGTGGACATGGGAACATATATAATCATACTTTTAAACGCTTAATAGCACTCTCCACATTTATAACTCGATGAAAACATTACTAAATTCTTGAGTTATCTTGGTAAGAGGGTTGAAAAATAGTGAGAAATTTCTCACAAATCAGGAATAATATCTAACTAACCCCAAGAAGCTACGGATATCTGTCACCGATGTTGTCCTCGATGATCCCTTAATTTCATCTGTCTTGGATGTATCCATAGATATCCCATTTTTTGTTATGATATAACCTAGGAGTGATACCAGAACTCACACTTCAAGTATTTTTCTTAGAGCTTCTCCTTTCACAAGTTCTTTAGAATAGTTCTTAGATACTCCTCATTCTCCTCCTTGGTTTTGGAGTATATTTGAATATTATCAATAACGACTACCACAAATTTGTCAAGGTAATATCTAAAGACTCTATTCATAATGTCCATGAATATTTATGGAACTTTATTGAGTCATAAAGGCATTACTATGAAATAATTATTCCCATATATGGAACAAAATTTAGTCTTTGGGAAATCCTCCTTCTTCACCCTTACTTTGTAATATCCCGACGGAAAATCCACCATGGAGATGTATTGTTATTCACAAATCTAATTGTACAATTCATCAATCTGGGGCGGAGGATACATATTCATTACCATGATTTTGTTAAGCTCACTATAATCAATGAAAAGGTTCATTGACCCATCCCTCTTCTTGACATAGAGGACAGGTTCACCCCATGGTGAATCACTTTGGAATTTAAACCCTTTTTAAAGATTCTCATGTAGTTTTTTCTTTAGCTCCTCAAGATCCAAAACATATATTCTATATAGAGTCATGGATTTTGGTAGCACCCTAGTTATATGATTGATTGATAATTCCACATATCTTCTAGGAGGAATACCAGGAATTTCCTGGGGAAACACTTCAGCGAATTCCATCACAATAGGAATGTCCTCAAGGATGGTTTCATCCTTAGACTCAATCCTCTATGCTAGATGCACATTTTTATAGGGTAGTAATATCCATGCATGACATGATGGTGATAAAGAAGATTCATATTTGTCCTTGCACTTGTACAGAATCGGGGTTCGATTCTCAATTTAGAGAGTGATTTCTCTCTTATAGAAATTTATGTTGGCTCTATATAGAAAAAGCCAATCCATGCCACAAATTGCATCAAATTTCACCAGAGAAGGTATAAAGAGGTTCGCTGAGAAGTTGAATACAGAAATTATGATAGGGGAGGAGTTATATTTATGAGATTCAATGATTTATCCATTTTCTCTACTCACTGAAAACTTTACTTCTATGATTTGTGGTTGTGTTGGGATTGTTCTACAAAATATTTTGTATATAAAAGAAGGATTAGAACTAGAATAAAAAAGTAAGTTCTCTATTATTGAATGAATAACCGGAGTACCAATCACCACTTCATTTTTACGGTCCACTTCTATGGTAGTGAGGTAAAAATATCCCCTTTACTACCTCGGAGGTTGTTGGTTTCCTTCTAAAATCGTTAGCTTAGGGAACTAGTTTGCAATGTGCCCTGGTTTTTTGAAGTTGTAGCAATGAACAAAGCGTTGAGCACTGAAAGGAGTATTCCTCTCCTCGATCCCATCCATGGTTTTTTTGTTTCCATTTAATGTCTAGGTTCCCTTCTCTTCCACACATAAATCATTTCCTCACCCCCTTCAGGAAATTTCCATGGAGCTTCTTTTCGCGCCTTTGGAAAGTGGGGTTCTGGATTTTCTTAGCACAATTTCATTTATCCATCGAGCAACCCGAATTAAATTCCACCTTACACTTTCTATCCCCATGATACCAATAATATTCTCTGACCTCCATTTCATCATCGAGGCAATATCAGAAAATATCCTTATAGCTATTGATGTCACATATCACTAGGGATTTCTGTAGGCTTGGTTTTATCCCACCAAAGATGCGATCAAACTTACATTCAGGGGTAACGAAAAAGATGGATCCTTATTGTCAAATCCTTGTAATGTTTGACTCATACGCTCCAGTGGATTCATCTCTTTTTTTCATGAAATTAATGAAGTCATTTTCTATCTTATGTTGGAGGGTGTGAGGAAAATATTTGTCGTAAAACAGTTTCTGGAAATCCTTTCATTCCAACACCTCAATATCCTCCTCTGGCTTATTATTTATAATTAATGTCCAAAACGATCAGCTTCACCCTCCACATGACATGATGCCAGAAGCAAATTATCTTATTCAAAATATTGATGGATGGATAAGATATTCCCAATGGATTTGATACATTCTTCGACGCTTAAGGGATCGTATGATTCATTAAAAGTAGGAGGTCTTTTTCTCTTGAATCTCTCAATTGAAACTTGTTATTTCATTTGGGGGGGGGGGTTGAAATTTCATGTTAACCCATGTTTCTATTAAATTCATGAGTTAAATGAGAGTTTATTGTGACAAATTTCATGATTCCCTCTCTCATTAGATTGGGAATCTCATTAGAATAATTGT
Source organism: Viscum album (assembly GCA_963277665.1). Lineage (NCBI taxonomy): Eukaryota > Viridiplantae > Streptophyta > Magnoliopsida > Santalales > Viscaceae > Viscum > Viscum album. The sequence continues at coordinate 1,908,009,457 of OY728133.1, read as the reverse complement.
CATAATGATCTTCGTATCGGTTGTTAGCCCAAGTCCTCCTATTACCAGCCATTGGCTAGAACAAATGAAATTTAGGGGCAACACATAATGGGTAATCCAAAGACACAATAAGATGAATTTTAAATTAGTTTTATTTAATTATCTTATAATCTTATTGGATTCAATATATTCTATCTATGATCTACTTCCCAACATATATTTATAGGGTTTTTTAATTACCTTTACAATGGATCGTACTAACCTTGTAAATGTACCGAAGCATATCCAATTAGCATGTCATAACCAAGATCATAGCAAGGATCGTTATTGTTCACCAGTTCCTATTCAGGTCTAGCACAAAGTGGTGTGTTTTTCTTTTATCTTTAGATACATGTGTGACCAAGCCACCTCTACCTTCTCGTATCTTGACACAGATTTATTTTCTTAATAAACCACTTACTCCATACCCACCAGAATTTTCGGATTTTTTTATTATACTTTTTATTATCCCTATGTCATTTACTAGGGTTTTCTAATCTAAACCCCAAAAATAACTAATCTTATCATCTGATACCTACTATAACAACCATGCTCTTTATTACACACATAAACATATTTTATTACATAAAATATTCACTTGTCATAACATAGATGATTGATAGGCCTAGTGTCTTTGGGGATTAGTAACATTACAAAACAACTTAAAACATAAAATTCACATCATTATTAGAAACTTCTATTACATGACCACACACTTTCCTATGTACTTAGCATTACATGGGTAACATGAGGACATGCATAAGAAAAGGGTGAGATAAAAAGACCGGTAAGGGATTAAACAAGGAATAACATAAAGAATATAGTAAATTTTAGGAAATATCCATATCAATGGACCATAAGAGAAACATGAACATAAAGGCATGATATAGTTTGATTATCCTGACATGGAAATATGACTACAACACTTAACATGGTATTAGAATGAGCCAAGGCACATTGCACATAGAGCATGAGTGAACCATCATTTCACTTCATTAGAACGTGTAATCCATCATTTCACTTGATGTATTTTGATACTAATCATTACATAATTCATTTGAGTGCTATCAAGGTGTACCCTTCTTAGTAATTTAATTTTATTCATAAGTGTGCCTCTTGGATCATATAACATATATTCATTGTGAATCATAATTTATTACACGATAAAGGAATGTGGAATTCATATATGAAACTCTATAATAATTATTTAAATGTGCATAGAGGTTAATACCCTTGATCGATAAATGGGCATGGTATTCGCTATACAATGACAGTGGCTTGGAATCTTAGGGTGCAATTTCGGCAGCATAACAGCGTGACATAAGAATTCATAAAAATGTTTGATGAGAGAGAAAGTAGAGTATCATCATATATAAATGATATGATCAGTAATGGGGTCAAATAGATACATATCCCAACATATGTAATGGAATTTTGATTCATAATACAATAAAATCGATTGAATGTAAATGTGGGGAGTGAAATACCTTATAGAATTTTAACATGGTAATATGAGTAAATTCGAGGAATTGATGATGGAGAAAGGGGTCTATCATCATTAAATAAAATGGAAGGAAATACGGGGGATTCAAAAAATAATAGCCCAATATTTTTATTTGAAAACAAAAGGTTATAACAATATAATGAAAATTTGAAAACATGAGAAATGAAGAAATGCCTTACTTGGAAGAGTGATCCCAAAGGCATGGGAGAGTCTTGAGAGAGGAATCATGGGAGCTTGTGGTACCATTGGAGTAATACAGAGATTGGATGGAAGGGGTTGGTAGATCTGCAAAGGCATTTAGTGAAGAGGAATTGAGAGCTTGAGTGGGTTTATATAGGAAAAGAGAGGAAGTTATTTATTATTTAGGTTTTGGCCACCACAAATTAAACTAATCAAAACCAAAAACCAAATCATGGGTTTTGCCCATGTTTTTTTCCAATGGTTAGTGAAAATCATTATTTTATCTGGCCAATGACCTAAATTCTTAAAATATTATTCTAGCTTATGTATAGGTGAGTCACAATCTATTGGAAATTAATTAAAAAAATTAAAATGTTTTATAAGTCTTGGAGGGTATAATAAAGATTTGTAAAATAAATCAAAAACACCTAAAATCACATTATTATATTGGTAAAACATATATTGGTCTAAAAACTCATTTATAGTATTTTATTACATATTTATTAGTTCATTTTGATGTCATAAAACACATTATATATTAAAATAGTATTTAATATTTTCCCAAAAAATCAGTTGTCTCAAAAAATTATGAACCATTAACCATTAGATAATTCCGATGTCCTAATTATTAAAATGATAATAATTTTATCTAAATAATTTTATAAATATGGGATTTTTTACTTTTAAAATAAACACCAACATTTATCGAAAATTAATGGGTTTTGATAAAAATGACTTTCAAACATTACTAAAAATAACAATTATATTCATAAAAATCATACGATCAATTATATTTAATAAAAATTAATTTTGTAATATATTATTAAAATATTATTTTATTAAAAAATACATTGATTTACCAATATATATTTATTAATTTAATATTAACTAAAAATACTATTTTCACTTTATAAATTATTTACGAAGTAACAATAATAAAATGATTGTATATTATTTATTATTTACAAAGATAATGAACATAAACATATTGCTATGGTATTGTATCATAACCCCTTATAACACTCGCTTATGACTTAAGGGTAAGGTGTGTGATGGTGCCAGATTCAGGGGGTGGCTCAGATAACATCCCTCAAGTGGTAGTCTATACCAATTTCCACTTCTCTCGTAGGAAGTTTTGTTCGAGCATAATGTGTTCAATCATGTATTTAACTTGGTCAAGAGGGAATCCCAATGATGCCACCACCTTTTTGAGCTTTGACTAATGGGCTTAGAAAGGGGAAAGTCTCCTGGATGAGTCCATCACTTCCTTTGTCTGAGTAAATTGGATTTTTTATAACATTATATTTATACTAATCAATTGATCACCATTCAATGACTATATTATCAAAATTAACAGTTCTTTACGATATTTTGAAATAAAAAATCATTAAACAAAAGAAGTGTATAAGTTATATAACCATTTGCATTATAAATATTAAATATGATCAATATTAATTTTCATTAATATATGTTTTGTTAATTACCACACTACTAGAAATATTTCATATATCAATGCATAAATACCAACGGTTTGTAAAAATCATTGGTATAAGTCCCTTTTCCCAACAGTATTTCCAAATTGTTGAAAAAATCCCACTTTAAGACCACTTTTTCCAATGGTTATGTCATTCCCAATGATTTTTCCAAATTATTGGGGAAAGTACACTTTTAGACCTCTTTTCCAAACAGTTTTTCCAAACTCTTTATAAAGGTTATGGATTTCTCAATGATTTTTCCAATCCTTTGGGAAAATCCCACCTCGATACAACTTTTCTCAACTATTTGGAAAAACCATTGGGAAATCTATATCCTTTCCCCAAATTTTTCCGAAACTGTTCAATAAATACCACTTTGACACCACCTTTTCCAATGGTTTGTATACCAATTTTTCCATCGGATTGGAGAAACTATTTGGAAAGGGTGGGTACTTATCCCAAATATTCTAAAAAACATTGTGATATGTAACCTTATTTTTAATGAATTATTTTATTAAATATCATCAAATAAATTAAAATATAAATTATATATATATATCCAAATATATTCACAAAGATAACTATAGGATAGTGGTAAATTATTTGATATATAACCCACAGGTTGTGGGTTCAAACATCTGCTGTAACTTTTTTTTAAATTTAACTATACAAACGGTTTGAGCTAATGTTGGGTGATTTGTTGTGAGGATAAACGTATCCGAACAATTTGGGGGGAAACTATTGGGAAGACTAAGCAAAACAGATTGGAATATTTTGGTATAGGTCTACACCAATTGTTTTCAATCCTTTGGGATAGGTCTTTCTGAACAGTTTTTTCCAAATGGTTGGGATAGGTCTATCCCCAATCCAAATCACCCAACGGATGCCCAAACTATTGTTATATTATATACAAATGGTTTGGGGACCTATACCAATGGTTTTAAACCATTGGTATATGTAATTTTTCTATTTGTGCATGTCATATTTTACATTGGGTAATTGTTATTGTTCTAACTTTCCATTTTAAGGTATGTGTTGTATCAATTTTTACGATGTTGGTTTATATGACTGATTCATTCAAGTAGTAATCCTTTGATAATAGCATTCTTGTGAATGAATCTTCATGGTTTACATCATAATATTTTGTCTTTTTGTGATTTTTTGATTATGGTATTTGAAAGCCTCTAGACAAGGTACAATGATCAGCCCCAAATGTGGTTCTAGAGCATGAAGTATTCTCTAGAGGATGGCCATCTGGATTTGGATGGACTAGGGGGTATGGATTTTTCCATCAGTACTAGGTCCATAAACCATGCACGAGACAGCAAGCCGAGTTACCATGTGATGGTGGAGGTTTTCAATAATCATGTAATTTTTTGGGGAGGGACATTTCTTATTGTCTTTATTTGGGTTTTCTATTATTTTAATGGTTTTTATTGGTTGAAGTTTTCAGGGTTCACACTTAGCCATTAAATGTGTCATTTGAAAATACAGAAAATATATTTTTGCATTTAAACACTGATAACTGAGAAGTATTTATGGGGATAAATTCATTTTATGGGGGGTTGAGTGTAACACCCCATTAAATTTTTAATTACTGTTTTCTGAATTACTTTAACCTATTTGATATTTTACATTTCATAGAACACAAAAGATAGTTTATTTTATATAAAAGAACTAGATTTTTCTTACATTATATGTAACACCATGTTAATGATTCACTACACACAACAAAAACATTATCATTATATACAAGGAACACTGCATAAATATTGAGTTACATGAAGAATTCACTTTCATCAATGGCTTGAGTAACATGCAAGACTGAATTTTACCAAACAATAGCATCTCATTAAAATGGTAGTGTATAAAATAATAAGAAATAACCTAGTTGTTAAATTATATATTATATATAGTATTAAATAATTTATGACAATATATATATTAAAAAAATATAATTTGAACAAATAGGTTACCAATTAATTAGAAATGAATTTGAAAACCAATCAAATAAAAAGGAAAATATAATTATTTTTTTGTCACAAAACTGTTTTACCATAATAAAATAAATTATTTAAAATTTGTGAGTTATATTAATGTAATATATATGTTACATGTTCAATAAAATAATTTTGATATTCATCCAATAGATTTTTTTAGACATAAGTTAAGAACAAACCTGATTCTATGCTTAATATAAAATATTTTTGGTATGTCATTTTTAAAAATAATTAATGAAATAACGATTCTTAATCCAAATATAAGAAATTTTATATAATTAGTAAGTAAAAACTACCTTCATATTTAATATAGGGAAAAAATAATGGTAGGGAAAATGTTTGGCATTTTTTAATGATGTTTCATTTTTAATGAAGAGTGACAATACTAAATTTTAGTTCAAAACTGCTTTTTTATCTCATTTATTTACTAGGATAAATTATGAGTGGATTGTTCTTAATGTTTAATTAGATAATATTTTTCAGATTTAATCAAATTTCAGTCATTGTATTCAATTTGAATTTTAAATTGACTATAAAAACATTGAAAGCTTTGGATGGTTTTTATTTTAATATACCACATTATTTCCCCGCATGCAGGATGCGTTTGAAATAAATTTATATTAATTCAGTGATTTGAATTAGGAAAAATGGATTCCATATTTTTAAAAAGAATTATTTATAATGTATAACATGTCTAATATTGTTTTTTAACAAAAATATTAGTGAAAGTGAATAAAATTATTTAATACAAATAATGTTAAATTAATCATATTAAGGGAATAAACCATAACCTAAATGCACAAAACGACTAATAAACTATTACTAGAGGTAATTTCTAGAATATGTAGACCTTATTATACATTTTATCTAATTGGGTCCATTATTGTAGCCACATAAAATTGGAATTTTTTTATTTAATTTCATTGTCAAAACATTATAAGAGTGCCTCTCCTCCTGGACTATGAATGGCTACCACTTCTGCTACATCCTCACAAATATAATAACAATTAGGTTTGGAAATTATAGACAGAGATATATTCAATGAATCCCTTCCCTAAACCATGAATCCTTGCATTGGGAAGAATGCCTTCCAAAGAATTCCTTTGGTATAAACAAAAAGGAGTTACCCAATATTACGATAACATTTTCCAACGATATTTTTTTGTTTCATTTAATTATCCAATACCTATACTATTATTATTTAAGTATTACATAAAAATATAATAAATATAATATAATTTTTTATGTTATTATGTATTCCTACACTTACACGTCCATTTAATGGGTAACAAACATTCTGTTTCTGGGTACAATGAACAGCTGCCTCACGAAACGATGATTTGTAATTTTGCTTTTACCACCTATATTGGTGGAAATTATGAATGGAAAAATGTTTATATATGATATATATTATATTTATATTTTATTTATGCTTCTAAAAGTCTTAATTAGAACATACATTTATGGTTTCCATCTTATGTTAATACAATAATTTTTTTTTGAGGAAGTGAGGACTACCACACACTCAAAGGGATCCCACTCGTTCATTACATACATTGAATTTTAATAAGATATTATTAATTAAAATACAGAACATATATATAATATTAATATATCATTTAATTTCTATTATTTTAATACATCGAAGAAATTAATGTAGTGTTCGTGCATACGTACAACATACCATCTCCATGAATAGTGAATTTCATTTCCTATCGCCAAACATTATAGATTATTATTAATACATATTTTATAAATATATAAGATAATTAAGTCATGTTTCAAATTATATAGATACATAAATCATGATCTATGTAATAGGATATGAAAATAAATAGTCATAACATACTTGAAAAAACTAAGCAATTAACCTCAGAAAGAGTAAAAAAAATGAATGATTGATAACCAATGGGTAATAAGACAATATAATAAGATGATATATTATATTATAAGAGCAATTACGGTTCTGGTATAAGTTATTAACATATTCTAAACAACTATACTGTCAGATAAAGTCATCAAAAATAAAAGTAATTCTAAAGTAAGAGAATATAATCTCACTTTTTATTTCTGTGAGATACATGAATTGTTCATGACTCTTTAATTTGAAGGGTTGTACAGAGTAACCATGAATTTATTAGATGAATATTATTATTAAATTATTTTTATTGAAATATTATTTTTACTATATTTCTTTCAGGTTGTTTTTGTAACAAAAACTACCAAATTGTTAAAACAGATTTCCCTTAATTTTCATTATTTTAGACTAATGTTTTTATGGACCTATTTTTTTCGGTATATATACTTTAATATTACATGATATATCATGAATATAATTATATTAATTAAATTTTCAGATTAATTTAATTTATTTTTCTTACATGGAGAGTTTAATTCCTAGTTACCACGTTATAAGAGTTAACTATAACAATCTCATTGCTTTTCAAGATTGTTAATGATTATACTTATGCGATGAAATATTATGATCCATATCTCAAGAACACACTTGAGTTTACTTATCCTATGTTTATTAAAGTTATATCAATAGATAAAATCTATTATCAATTGTTTTTTAGTTTATATAATTGATCAATTTTTTTCAAAAAAGCTGACCATATTTATCCTCACGGTCAGAAATTAATTTATTACAAAAAATTTGTTTTAAAAAAATATTTCAAAAACGTTTTAAAATTATCATTGAAGATCATTTAAAAACAGTATTTCAAAAATTTATTTTTAATGATTCTATTATAATTTTTTAGATATATTTTCATTGAAAATGTTTTTAAAATGTTTTGATGATTCCTGTATATGTTTTCAAGGAAAATTACTTTTAAAATGTTTTCGAGGTTATTTTATAATTATTCATAGAAAAGGGTTTTAATTTTTTTTACTCCATCATTCTATGTTTTAAATTATTTACAATGGAAATGGTTTTTAAAAGGTTTTTTGTTTTAATATGAATTTGTCAAAGATGAAAAGAATTTTCTTCTTCGAAAATGTTTTAAAATATCATTTTGAGTTATTTTTTATCTAAGATGACATACACTGATGTTTTTCACACCATTATAAGAAGTAATACAATGCTTCCATTCATATTATTTCTTGAATGGTGTATGTTTGGATGTAATTATTCTTATAAAACCCACTTATCTTTCATGAGATATATTCTTTTGAAACCCAATTCTCTTCATGGCTTATGATTAAGATAAAATGATTATAATGCCTATATATTTTTAAATAGATTATGATATGATTACATTTTTATGATAAATATTTCATTTCATGGGTTATTATTTTATTGTTAATGATTTTTTATTGTATGTATATATTATTTTTTTATGAGATGGGTGGGACCTATATATATATCCAATGAATTGGGTAACAATTTATATCGCTTGAGATAGACATGCCTAGAATAGGAAATGAACTCGGTTCAATATTATTGAGCTGAAATAAGAAAATGACTCTGTTCAGTATTGTAGGGATGGAAGAGGAAATGAACTCGGGTAGGTATTACATGTATGGAATGTGGATTGAAATCAGTTCAGTATTACAGGGTCAAAATAGGGTATGAACCAGGTTCAGTAAATGCATTTCCCCCCTACGATGGATTTATTAGAAATTCCTTGACTTATATGGAAATCATTATATATAGTTATTTTTTGGCCACAATTCCATGTTTTATTCCAATGCTTTTATTTTATGGATAATGTTCTATATTTCCTTAGGATTTCTTTTTTTTAAACTCTCATGGTTTATGCCATGATTCATGCTTATGATATTTAATATTCAGGGTATGATCCTCAATTTTCATGATCATGTTCTCAAACCCTTATGCTCATGATTATTTTTACTTGTCTTCATTTTTACACTTAATGATCATCTTATATCACCCCTTTTTCTGATTCCTTTACTAGGTTATGAAGATATATTTCTTGGATGATATGTCTATGGGGGTTCAAGAATTGTATAACCTAATGATATATAATATAGATCACTAATGTTCTAGTGTTTATGAATCCATGTTTCTAAAGGCACTAAACTAATCTGGTATGTTGGCATTTGTTTTTATAATGCATTTTGTATTCCAGATGAGTGATGTAATTTTACTGTATGAAAAGAAAGCTTTTTAACATCCCTCTTGAATCAATATGAATTGGAATAAAATACTTAATTATTAATAGGAAAGACATACATATTCATGGTGTACCTTATAGAATATCTTGGTATAAGTCTCTTACATTTTGATAATTGGGCATGGCTTCCCTAGTCATTACATCCCATTAATTATGTTACATGGGCATGGTATCCAAGAGATTGGTACCCCTTATAATTTTTATACTTGGGAATGACTCCCAAGGCATGGTGTACATCATATGAAAATGTTACCTAGGAATGGAATCCCTACTACCCTATGACACTATTGCGATGACGTATTGATGACTGAGTAATGAATAATGTCATGGATAATTTCACATATATATATATGGAAATATACATCTCTATATAAAACATAAACACAAATATATATATATATATAGATATATAGTCATACATAAAAACGGTATATATATACATATTTATAGGGTGACATCATTTTAGAGACATTCCAACTTATAGATAAGCGTTTCTAGTTTGTTAGGTGTCCTTGAAGAACCTATGCCAACACAGATATATATATTTGTTTATTACATTGTATTATTTTTTACAAGCTTACACATTGCTTTATTTTATATACACACAGTGGATTAGCATTGATAACATTGGTGGCGGTATATTGAGTATATCTCACACCATATTCAAGACTATATTTGGTATCTAGAAATACCTCTTTCTTATAGGTTTATGGAAATGGATTGTTCTATGTGATGGTACACATTCAAATCAAAGATTTTTTGAATAATACTAAGGCAATTCTCATGAATCACATAGAGACATTCTTCGGGCATATTGTATTTTATTTCTGTATCTTTTACCTATTACTGGATATATCTTTGTTGTTGTACTTTGTATAAGGATCATATGTGAATTATATTATAGTTATTTTTAATGATCAATTATTATCATATTCCATTTTATTTGTTTTTTTCTTCTTCTCATTTTTATTACTTATCCAGAGGTTACTATCTCCCCACTGCATCTACCAAGAAACCTCTCTAATAGTTAGAAGCCTCTGGTATACCTTGAGGTTCACTTGAGGCCGATTGGAAACCAAAATTTGGGGAATAATTATACGATGATAATGGGTCAGGGTCTTAAAACAGTTGTGTTCTATGGATAAGTACTCATCCTGGGAATAACATTCCACTACACATTATCCAGCTGTACCCTAATATCATTCGTATCGATAGACATCACATGATATGAGGTAATAAAAACGTGTTTCACGCCTAGTACCATCCCAATGTCAAATTAAACTTATCTAGCAGGGGGAGTCCTGATATTTCATCTTGGAAGATTCCCTAATAATAATAAATTATCAGATGGAGTGATGAGGTGGTTGTCAATAATCCATCTGAAATATCCAAACCCTCAATCTATGTTTTGATCACTACAACAAGACTGAAGTCTAGTACCACTCTTCAAAATATATGTTAATTATCTATGAGGATTATCAACTTCAATCTATTTGATGAAGTAAACATCACATTTATTTTATAGTAATCTATGTGATATTAAAATATAGTCATCTAGTCCATGCTAAGAATCACATCGAATGAAGTCATATACAATATCATAAACTACGACATATTATTATTAACATCGACAACTATAGGGAAATCTATGAATCATTATAGATAGAACAACTTTATATTAAAATATGTATCATGAAAGACTTTATTGGGGGACAAATCGACTGGTAATTCTATTAAAACAACGAATTGTGAAAATATGAAAGAATGGTGGAAATAGTGACAAAACAATGTATTAGATAATGTGGAAGTACTAGTGTTTGTACTTATAAGGGTAGATAGGCCCTATCCTCCATCATCTAGAGTTTTATCCATAATATTAAAATGACCTATCTTTTCCCCATGACTCTATCCTTGATTATAACAACCCAAAATCCACACTCTCGATTCCGGTGTCGAAATAATAAACTTTATATTTGTTAATTTGATACCAATTATGGTGACCAAATTTTTTCCAACCACAACATACAATATAAAAATGAAATATTTAATCACATAAATTATTAAAGAAATTTTAGTTTTAGAGTTTTATATAATTAGCTAAAAGTTTTTCATAAAAAATATTCATGTATTTAAATGATCATTAATCTCAATTAAACCATATTTTCTTATTTCTCCTTAATTAATCATCAGCATCCTTGTGAAACTCTTAGATTCATAATTCATTCATCATAATTTATGTAAATAATAAACAAAAAGGAACATAAGAAGTTTGATCTCAAATGATCAGTAATGGTAAACATAAGAATTAATAATTGAATGTATTAAATGAGAATAATAAGTGAAAGGGTATGGTTACATAATTAGAGTTCCTGAATAAATAATAATACTACTCATACCCATAAATTCAAACATCAATAATCATGAAACATGGAATAAATATTTAAAAAAGGAAAGAGTCATCAGTATCAATAATCCATAGCCATGTAATAATAATATTTATTCAATGAAGCACTATAAACCCATATAAATAATAGATAAAACATATTGGTATCTTGAAACATCATCTTCATAAAAAGCATACAAAACTATAGAAAATAGAATAACATACGGTCAACATCCAATATAATTATCTAGTGAACATAATCACGAAACAAATCATTATAAAGATATCAAGGTTCAATAATAATATATGATATAATGGGATCACCCCTCACAATTTCGGAACAACCATTTTATATACAATAATTGGTTAACCTCATGCTATCTTTGTACACCCACCATATAAGTAATGTATAAGTACCATAAAATAAATAAAGTGACATGAAAATGCAATTAATCTTAAAAATCATGAAAATAGTGATTATTCCTATAATAAATTGTGGAACTAATGTAATGGAAATAGGTTCCCATAAAATCATTTTGAAATAATTATTAACCCATAGAAAAGAAACTGGTTACAAAATAATATTTTGGAAATAATATAAATTCATCAAAAAAAATAAATTTGATGGTATAATTATAGGATAACCCCATTGGAGCATAAACAATGAAAAGAATTTGTAATATTATATAAAAAATTATACGGAAGATCATTTAGAATATTTTTTATTGAAAATACATTTTCTTTATATTTTTTTAATATAAATTTTTTTAAAAATGTTTTATAATAACATTTCATTGAAAATATCCACAAAAATTTATAAAGGATTTAAAAAGAATAATTTAAAACATTTCAGGAGGAAAAAATTCTTTCTATTTTGAAGAAAAGTATTTAAAATAAATTAAAAATACATTTTTATTAATATAATCTAGAAAACATATAGAAGTTTTTTTGAATTCATTTAAAAATTTTATTATGGAAAATATACCTTCAATTTTAATTTTTGAAAATATATTTAGAAAATTCATTTATTTTAAAATATACTTTTAAACATATTGAAAAAAATACCAATAAAATTTTTTCAACAATGGTATAAAAATCAATTCATGTCAAACATGATAAAAAATTATTCCTTTTAAATTCTCAATAGATGCCAAATGAGAATTTTTTTTAAAATAAAATGAATATTACTCATAAAATTAAAAAATGGGGTAAAATGTATTTAACAAAAAATTTGAATAATGATAAAAAAATTGACAACATTTTTATAAAAATGAGTTTTTTGATGAATAAGGGATTTTGATCAAGGGGAGAAATTAGTAATATTTTCATTAGAATCTTTTTCAGAATTATTTTAAATACCAAAGTTATAAAATGGTACAATTAATTTTAAATGTATTTAATAACCTATGGAAATAATAATTCATGATAATTAGTGAGTGGTGGAACATAATATTTCAACATTAGAGACATAATCATAAACAATTCTAATTAATTATATGATTTTAATATAAAATTCATACTACATTATATCTTTTAATAGAAATCATTATCAATAGATACAAATAAATGAAACAAAATATATAATTATAATAAATAAATTAATGATATTAAATATAAAATGAACTACATATACACCCCATGGAAAAAATGGGTTCATATCATGACCTATGTCAAAAGGTGGGAAAATTGAGACACAAATATCATTATGCGTTAGTAAACATTTGAATCATAATCATCAATAAATAATAACTTTAAATTATACAATATATAACATTAAAATAATTGGATAAATGATATAACACTTCAAATGGGAATTATATATGCCATAAAAAAGAAACAAATGGGGAATTTGGATATGTCTCCATTAAATAAAAGAGAGACGAAAAATCCATAGGCATAAGTCTCAACTTCTTTTTTACAAATTCAATCCTATGGTAATGTAAATATAATTTTATTATATCCATATTATATAATAATAATTATATAAATAATTCCATATATGATTTAATTATGACCATATATTACCCATTTATTAGAAATTCTTTGTTAAAATCACGTCTCGAGTACTAACTACTTTGTTTTTAGTATATGTTATGAATTTTTATTTTCATTTTTATTAAACTGATAATGGATCTATCACATTATAAAAATAATGAAATAATTACATTATTTATATAGAGTTATACCTTTAATAAAAATAATGAATTTTTTTTGATAGATGATGTATGTTATGATCATGGAGATGGTAGGTTTTACATATGAATGCGTAACAAATCCTTTTTTGAATGATCAATATATAAAAGTGGTAAGTAATATTTTATATTTCCATAATGATCATATTGTTCCAAATAAAATATTTTCTCTTTAAATTTTCATAAAAATTTCATCTATGTTTTGTGGTGATGAAAATAGAGAGTCACATCAACCAGTTAAGCATGTAGTCCAAACTTACAAGAACAACATTGTCATATTTTAGTGAGTGAAAAGGTAAGAAAGAAAATAATATATTATATTTTGTAAAGTATACATTTTTTATTAATTTAATAATTATTAATTTATATAATATATAATAATTAAATGTTTCTATATTAATGTAAATGTAAATATTTATTGAAAATGAATCATATCACTTCACGAGGCATTAGTCTACTATACACATGAATGTTGTTGTCATCTATCATAAGGAATAGGATTATAAATTTACATATCATATAATTATTCCAACAGTACAATTTTGATATATATATATATCATATATAATCTTTATTTCATCATCATTCCCAACAATGATAGGTGTTAATGGAAAATGGATGACATCGGTTTGCATGGCGGTAGTCGGCCATAAAGATGAATGATGATTTTATAACACATTTGATAGAAGATGAGATGAATGTAAGTCATTATATTAATATTAAAATTTTCATTATATGAATGATACTATAGAAATTATTTCATCACTAATTACTATGAATTAAAAGTGGTAGTGGAAGAAATAAAATAAAAAGGCTCATTGAAAAACATTACCTCTTCTTTAAAAATCCTCTTTATGTTTTCACCAAAATCCATAATCGGGTTTATTTCTGGCCAAAATAAATCTTTTGGGTTGAATCAATTGAATTTTGAAATTAACATGGTTATATATTTTATGAACCAACATGGTAGGATGCTGTAATGCGGATAGAAGAGGGGGTGATATTTTATAGGTTATGTTGTTGGCAAACATGTAATTATGTTTAAAGAAAAAGTGTAATCACATTTTTATCATTAAAAATTTATTGAAAATGGTGTATTATAGAGACCTAAAACTTATAGGGATTATCTAATTAATAAAATATATTTTATGCATGTATTATTGTCATTTTAACCCATATATTCTTTTGTTTGACCCCGACAAACTCATTTTTACCTTAACTGTGGTAATATTTTTTGTTTTCACTAGTAATTATGTTAAAACAATTAAATTCAAATTGTCAAAAAAATATATATTATTCTAATTTAAATATTTTATTCAACTTTCTAGTTTCATTTCACTGAATAAAAAATATATAATTTAAAACCAATCCCACTCACATGATGAGGAAATGGGTTTTCAAAGAGTAAATGTTCAAATATTTACAATGTTTTTATTTCCAATTTCAAAGTGAAATTAACTAAAATGTTTAATATTATTTTAATAGGGAAATTATTATACTAATTTTACATTGAAACATATTTAAAAAATTATTTATCTTTATAATGAATATAAAAAAAGTAGTTTTGAATTAAAATGTATTATTTTACTATTGATACAAAAATTGATATTTTTATGAATTACCCCCAATTAAAAATAATATAATTTTTAAATTATGATTTGACAAATGAAATAAATTTTTTAAATTAAATTTTCTAAAAGTGGAAAAAAATAATTGAATACAAAACTTGCAGGTGAGACCAAAAATCGGGTTTTGTGGAAGTATATTTTATAAGAAAAAAATGATTTAATGTTAAGTCTATTTCAAATAATAATAATTTTTTAGAATATATATTATAATTTAATTATATAAAATATAACAATTTAATTTAAAAAAAGTGTCATTTAGTATTATTTTCATATATTGAAATGGAGAAACATTATGCACTTTGGAATAGTTTAATAAAACCCCTTCGAACTAATGATAATATTATATAATAATCAAATAATATTTCGATTAAAAGATAACTAGTTGAATTAAATATAACTTGATTATACTTATGTTACATTGAATCAGATTAAAAACCAAATGGTAATTTTAAATTTCCTAGTTTTTTTTAAAATAATGATATTTTTAAAAAAGAGGTGTTTTCACTGCTCAGTGATGAAATTGAATTTAATAAAAAATATAAAAATTTTATCGATGGTAATTATTTATATTATGATTATAAAAATATGGTTCATATTATAAAAAAAATTTCTAAAAATTCAGAAAATAAACTATAGTATTTTGTTCTGAAAATAAATTGAAATGATTTTCGAAGAATAAACTTAATTTTCAAAAAAATAAATGATTATTTGGTAAAAATTAATTGAATATTTATCTTTAATAGGGAATATATATATATATTTATTTATTTATACCTCATAATGTAAATAATACTATTCATACCCACCAATTTAATAAATAGGTTATAATATTTAAGTATATCGGGGGCAATTTAAGCTCAATATTGTGTGCTAAATACGCAATCGAACATAAAAATTGTGGTATTGTGTATTCCAAAAGTTATCAAATAGATTTAATTTATTTTTAAAAAATATCATAAATTATATGGAAGTAAAATTATTTTCTATGCACATTTTTGTGTGTTATTTAAGATAAGAAACGTATTTTTCGTCTTTTTAAATATCGGGGTGTTACGTCCCCCCTTAACACATTATATCCTCCCAATATGAACATTATCTCATTAATTTAAGGATGAAAATTTGAAAATAATTTTATTATATAGCCACATATTAAAAGGGTTAATAAAACATTCTTAAAATCGATTATTCAGTTCTAGGGTCATTTAAAATTACACATACTTAGATTCCATACAAGATAACATCGTTGGGAAGATAAGATTTTTAAATGGAATTGAAGAGTAAATTATTATTTAAAGTTATTGAGGTTGTTGAAAAAAAGTGAATGAACAATAAAAATTTTAGGGCCTTAAAAAGATGAATTTCTGTTGATTTAAAAGACCATCTAATTCATTGTATATGAATGTAATAGTACAAAATTTTGGTTTCAAAATCCTTTTCCTAATGTGGAGGAATTAATTCACCACCTAGAATAAAAAAATAGTGAAATATATCTAATTAACTAGTAAAATTTCATCCTTTATCCAATTATCATTAGAGTATCATACATTTATCTAGACTATGAGTATTAAAAATAAATTATTTATTTCCAATGCACTAAAAAGTAAATTTTAAATCTTTATATTACCATATAATGGATAAAAATTTATTTAACCTATCTTTTAAAATTATCTAGACCAAAATGGGTATCAGATAGATAAAAAATTTAGAAAATGAGTATACCATCATATGATAGATTAATAATCAAAACAAAATAGTGATACCTAAATTTCATACTAAATAATTCTTAAATTAGCTCCAAAATCAAATGGTCCATTAACCACAAATTTTATCTTTTACCATTCAGCTTCCAACCCCAAAAATATGGCTATATTGTTTTTTTGAAATAAAATTATTCACTTATTCACCAAATCACATTTCAATATCATGGTTATATATAAGATAAATTGGTTTTTCCCATAATTTCAAAAGTATATAAATCATTAATTAGATAATAAATATAATTATATTAAATTATTTCTTGTTAACTATAATTGATAAATATTAGAGAACTCCATGGGTGGATAAAACTTTAGGGAGGAACACACCACTATCCCCAGTAGAATCCATTTCATCAGGATTCCCATGGATAAAGAGGAATTATTCATCCAACACTCACACGTGGGAGTTACCCTGGACCAGATACCTTTTTTTCCTCTGATACCAACTATAAATACATCTAACCCACCCTCCATGATCTAGTACTGAAATCACAAATATTACATTTGCGGATTTAATACAAAGGATGGGGACCCGATTTTCACCACAAAAAACATAAAATATAAAGAATGTATTGGATCTTCTAAATTATCACTGACCATTTTGTATTAGATATTTTGATAATTAAGACAAATTACTTCATAGAAAATATCCATTTCCTTAAATAGTAATATCAACCACATAACCCAGCTTTCCTTTTAACACCTTATGTCAATATCATTGTCCTTATCAGAACCTTTTTATTATAATTCAATCAACATAATTTTTTGAAAACCATGGAAAAGTAAACATTAGAAGGGAGAGAATATATTATCAGTAATCTTAAACATAAAAAATGAAAATTGAATTTCATTACTAAGAATTAGATTTACATAAGTGTATGTCAATATAATCAGGGTGCCTAAGAAAATAATAAAATAATTTATTCACATAAATACCTAAATTAGAAATCATGAATCATAGAATAAGTCATTAACAAAAAATGATTTATCATAATCTATAATCACGAGCAATTTGATATTAAAATTGGTCTATGGAAACACTATAAACACACAAAAAGTATAAATAAAACATGTCTTTATATTAGAACATCATCTTTATAGAACTCATATAAAACCCTTATAGAACCCTTACAAATTGAGTAACTACACAATTGAATTAAAATAAAATATTATTAAGGACACAATCATTACACAATGCATTGGATACTTTTATAGACACATTGAACATATAATCTATAATGCGATAATTTAAATGTATTTGGACGCATATATTATAAATTCTATAATGTTCCCTTCTAGTATTATATGGGTCCACCCATTATATAAGTGATTCAAGAGAAAAATAACATTAGTAAAGTAAAAACATCATGAATTTCAACCTAAAACTCATTAAATAAATCATTATTCCTATGATAACATGGTTAAAACATTGAATTTAAATTGGTTCCCTAACAGTATCATTGAATCATTAATTAACATGTGGAAAATAAATTTGATCGATAATAATATATTTAAAAAGATCTCAGTCCATCCAAACAAATAACAAGGACGGTATCATTAAAAAATACCCCCTTTATTGAATAAGTATGTACCAGGTATGTCATCATAGATAGAAAATGATTTTTAGATATCAGTTGGAACATTTCATATGGAAAATAAATTTTCATTAAATAATATCCTTTTTTAAATTCATAAAATATTTTTTCAATCCTTTTCATTGAAAATAACCATCAAAATATTTAATGTAATTTTTTTAACAATCATATATAACATTTATTGAGGAAAATAACGTTTTTATAGTGAAAAAAAATTTCAAACATTTTCAAATTTTTTTCTATTGAAATGTCCCTGAAAACTTTTAAAGGTTGTTTAAAAATTAATTTAAAAGATTCTATGATGAAAATATCATTTCAATTTTGGAATTTTTTTATAACAGCATGAAACATCATCTATTTTAAAATAAACATTAATAGATATTATTTAATATTTACATTTAATCATGGTCATGATGAGGAAAAATTATATTCATGTAGTACATTTTAAAACTAATATTACATACACATTTTTAGTTAAAAACAAATCCGAATTATTTGGTAGAAGACATGAATATTTTATTTAAAATAAAAACATGGATAAAAATATCATTAGTAAATAATTTAAATACTCATAAAAATAATTTTAAACCATATTTTGTAAATCATGGTTTTGGTAGAAAATGATTTTTCGACCGAAGAGATAAATATTAATGAATTTTATAAACTCATTTCTCAGTTACTTTAAGTAAAAATTAGTGTAGAAATACCCCTATTACACTAATGTTTATTCATAACCATTATATAAAAAAATTAATAAATTTTCTTAGAGTCAGATCATAATATATAAGTAGTGGAGACATAATCTTAAACAATCCTAATAAAAGTTTACATTATAATATAAAACTATTAAAACATTTGTAACATTGAATCATCAACCATATAAAAGAATAACATTAAATAAAGATTAAAATATCTTGAGAATAAATAAAGTCATTATATAATGAATTATTATATCTTCTATATAATATCTATTTATTAACATTATCCTTATTGTTACTATATTAAGGAATTAGTGAAAAAACCAAATCTCTTTACGAGGCGATAGTCCTCCATACACAAGAACAATGATATCATATCCCTTATGGGAAAAACATTAAAAGGTGTATATTATATAATGAAACCATTTTTATTATTTTCATATAAATATCATATATATATATATATACACTGGATATATCATCATACTCATCCACTATAGGTGGTGATGAAAAAAATGGATTTCATCGGTTCGCGAGGTGGTAGGCCACCGAACACACGAACAATGATTTTTTATCCCATTTGAATGATGTAGAGGATGATGTAGGCAATGAAAATAAAAAATTGATCCAATTATATTTAAGATACCTAAGATATTATATAAAAATTGATGAATAATAAATGAAGGTGGTTGAGGAAGGAATAAAAAAATGGTAATTGAAGAACGTTAGCTCTCCTCAGGGAATCTCATTAGGATTGAACCAAATTCCTTCATTGGATTTAGTTTTATATAATTCAAAATAATATTATTATAGGAGGGAATTTTGGATGTTATTTGGAAATGTATATTAAAAAAGGGTTTTATTTTGTGAAGAAGAAAGGAGATGAGTGGGGTTTTATAAGACAGGTGGGTTAAATACTTGAATCTTTTTAAAAGGAAAAGGTGTTCTAATGTTTTTATCTAAAAAAATGAAAAAAAGAGTATTATCAAGAAATATAAATTATAGGGTCATAATATTTACATAAAAAATATTTTATATAACAATTTATATCATCTAAACCGTTATTCTTTTTATTTAACCCCAAGTGACCCATTTTTACCTTAATAGTGGTTATTAGTTTTTAATATTTTCACTATTAATTATTATCAAATATTATGTTTAACATTTCATATTATAAAAAATTATTTAGATTAAAAAGAATGAATAATTTTTTATAAATTATATTAATTTATTTGGAAAGGTTTTATTTAAGATTAATCCCATAAATGTGATGAGAAATAACATTTTAGACGAGAAAATGTTTAAATGATTACAATGATTTCACATCCAATATCATTATTGAATGGATTAATGTGAAATAAACTGTATTAATAGCTATATAATTAAACAAATTTAACCTTAAATCATATTTTATATATTATTTAACCTTATAAATACTTAAAAACAAAAGTTATTTTTCAATTAACATTCCGTATTTTTCATTATTCATCAAAAAAGTAAAATTTTCTATAATTTGACCAAAATTAACACCAATAATATATTTAAATTATAATAAATTATTAAATTATTTGTTTTAAATATATTTTCTAAAATTAGAAAAATTTAAATTAAAAAAAAACTTACAGACGCAATGAAAAGATGGTTTTCATGAATAACATTTTTTTTCAAATGAAAGATGATTTAATATTAACTATCATTATTATAATAATATCTCAGTGAATATAAAATAAAATTTATTGATATATAATATACTAATTTCATTATAATGAATTATCATTATGGATTATTTCAGTTAAATAATATGAAAAAACAACATGCACTTTTCAGATGTTTTTACAAAAAAACACCTTTCAAACCCAATGAAAATATTATACAGAACTAAAATATGGAGTTGATTAAAGATAAATAAAATCGATTAAATATAAATGGAAAAAAATTATGTTACTTGAAATAATATACATAACAAAAATCAAATTTTAAAAAGAATTTTATATTTTAAAACAAATTCTTTTTTTAAAAGTCTATATTTTTTATTATTCACTAAAAACCCAATATTTTTCAAAAATTACCAAATTTCTGACAAAGTTAATTTTGATATGAAGATTTTTGAATCAATTTTAATTATAATAAATATATTTTGAAACTGTTACAAAAATTAATTATATTATTATTTTCACTGAAAGAAATAAAAAATAAGTTTGGAAGAAAACATATTTTTGAAGAATAAAATCACTTTACTAAAAATTGATTGATTATTTTATAATATTTATCAACAATTTATAATGGCTAAAACATATATATACCTCTAAAATTAGTTTATATAATTCATTCCTTCTATTTTAATGGAAATGTGGTAATAATTAAATATATCTTGAGCAATTTAAGCTCAGGGTTGCATGTTGAATAAGATATCGAACATGGAGATAACAAGGTGTCATGTAATATAAGAAATTTAAGACACTAAATTTATTCGTATATATATTTATATATTGTATACTATCATGTAGTTACTTTTTCTTCAAATATTAGTGGTTCATGTAATATAAAATATTGAATATAATTTTCTTATTTCCAAATCATGGGGCATTACACTAAGGTGTGTGACAAGATAGAGTCTTCTTTATAGAGCCCCAAAAAACCAATAGTTACCAGATGATGGATATATACACAATCCAGTTTAATTTTTTTTGGAAAATATTAAAAGATTTTATGTCCATCCATACTACTTGAATTATCTATAAGGTGATGGTCATACATGGCTGTAGTTTTTGGATATCCCCTAGTTGAAACACTATGCGTATCTAACTGGTGAAATTGATGAGACTAAAATCTGTTTCACATGCATGATAAAATTTTTTCTCATATTTAGGGACTTCATCATCATTCCATTAGATTAGGCTCTCATATCAACAATATTTTGTCCACCCATCTGAGTGGTGATGGGTAGGAAAATTACATATGTTTATTCATCCTCATGAATCCTCCCATCGGTTGGGGCCTTTCTCAAATCCTATTGTTAATAAGGTAGATAAAAATTATAGTAATTATATATATAATTGATTGAATATATGATTTTGAACTCTTTCAACTTATGATCCTCATTATTAGCCAATAATGTTGAAAAATAGATGATATCTATAAAAATTGTATAGTTTGTTGATATTTGTGGCCCTACTATATCTCCAAATCATATTATCAGTCTATATCTAGTATGTAAAGAAAGAAATATCCTAAGAAAAGTCATTTGAGGATACCCATGTTATTCAATATCCTTGAAAAACCTAACCCATAACTCCCCTCTAACGCTTTGAGGTTCCCTTCAACCTGATGGTTTCCAAAATTAACATTTAATTTGATGGTGATGAAACCATGTCAAAAATTCTCTCAAGTGTCATGGAATTCTTCAACATCTTGTATTGCACTAGTTCACTAAATGGATTGGGGGTAATGGAGTTATAAATCATTATCATATCCAACCATATATTTTTGTGTGGTTTGGTAAGGAACCACTAGCTGATCTAATAGGGATGGTGCATGAATGGGATGTAGAATGACAGCTTAGTTGGTGGTCTCAAAATACTTATATAAAGCAACATTTTCTTCAACATAAGAAACATCCAGATCAAATACATTTCATAAAAATTATATTATTCTAGAAGAGGTTTTTCCATGAGATTACCCTCAACCCAAGGTCTAACCCTCTAATCCCTAACTCTATTTTCCATCCTTGTACCATAATCAATGTTTTCATATGAAAACTAACACAACATCATGTTGTGTCCAACTAATTAACTCTAATAGTGATAAAACTCAAAAACATGATTACAATTATATATCTCACAAATTGAACTATTCTGGACTAATAACAAAAATCACATAATTTAATCACAATAATATAATGTAACACAATAATAGGTATATATATAGAATGTAATACGATATTTCTAGTCATGATTTTTGAACACAACCAAAATCTCATAAATAAAATATCAACAAAATATTCATCATCCAATTGGAATTTAATAGACATTAACAAAAAAATATTATATTCACACATTATTGAATCTTAGAGGGCCACAACACAGTTCTTGTGAGAAAATGACATGGTACCCCCACCCATGTCCCAATGATCATAACTTCAATTATCCCCATCCCATATTAATGAATGGGAGAAGAAAATTTAGTAATTCATGATGCTCTAATACCACATTATAACATCTAGACCTGAACCACCGTATCTTACCTAGAATTACAATTGAAATCATACGCATCATCATTTTTGAAAGAGGCTCCCAAACAGAAGAAAGGGTCTTATTACATTAATTGGGAGAATAAAAACATATAGGTCCGATATACCATAATTACAAAAAATAAAATAATTTAACATTAGGGTAATCATACTAATCAAAATTAATGGAATCCAATTAATATAGGAAAAAAATATCCAATATGGAGAGCTTATCTAGAGTAATAAATGTAGATAAAAAAGTACAATGTCCATAAAAGGACATCCAAATCCAATTCCATCTCTATCATTATCTACTTAGCTATATATACAAGGGACCATTCCCTTTACTAGATGCATCAGGAAATGTATAACTGAATTGAAATTCTTATGATGCGTGTGATTATAAGAATCAGTAGTAAATTACCAATATATCATTAACATGATATACTCATGTATGAATGTTAATTACATAATAAAAA
Source organism: Viscum album (assembly GCA_963277665.1). Lineage (NCBI taxonomy): Eukaryota > Viridiplantae > Streptophyta > Magnoliopsida > Santalales > Viscaceae > Viscum > Viscum album. The sequence continues at coordinate 1,907,985,181 of OY728133.1, read as the reverse complement.
TTAGAATTTGTGATGATATAAATATACATTCCATATCAATGTAGTCACGAACCATCGAAGAATCCATGAACCCCAAACATACCCACTTCATATCCATGCCCGAAGATAATGGAATATGTTTGTAGTAACTAGACTAACCCCTATTAAGATTCTTTATAGTTTAATGTGAATATGATACCAATATTCCTGTATCAATCAGGAAGACTATGTCACCCAATATCATCTAGTTGAGAATATATAGTATTATCATCAAAAGGATACCTCACCGTGAGTGGAAGATAGTAAATCAAGGAAAACTCTACTAGAACCTCAACAAGAGACCATGGAAACCACATACCTCCACCACATGATCAAGTCAATATCCTCCAAATTCTCAACTAGTGAACATTCTCACATAGGAAGAAATATATCACGATTATCAAACTTTCTTATGTAACACTAAAATCTTTCAAGGAATGGTAAAACATATATGTGGTGAGAACACAAGTAGTAATATCATCTCATCATGACTATAAAACAGAATAAATAATTGCATGTTATTAAATGAAACATGGAAAGGATAAACTAATATCACTCATGGAATCAAAACAGGTGTCTGAGATACAAATATATATCCAAATGGAATAATTTTTTTGAAAACTATCAGATAAGAAGAAAAAAATCTATGTATGTAAACATGTCTAAATAAGAGTCGAAGAGGTAGTGGGAGTCATATAATTTTTTTTCATTCATGTCAAGGTTTTTTTAAATATATTTATAAACAAACCATGTTTGATCACCAAAAAAATATGATCACCCATCAATATATCCTAAAATCAGTGTAATAAAAAATTTAATTTCTTCTAGAGATAAGAAATGAGAAATAAAGAGAATATGGTTGAACCAAACATAAAACACGTGGATCATCATCAAAATAAATACAGAATGTTTTTCCATAAAAGGGAGGATGAACGGGTCTAAGAAATATTAGCGGGCTTCATGGTTGAAGGCAATAACTGTGGCATGAAGGGTGTGTTGGATCATGCAATTTGTTACTATAATGGTTTTATAGGGCCTAACATGAGTAGAAATAAAACCTCTATGGAGTAAGGTTTGACCACCACAAAGTAAGATTTCAGTAGAAGATAACACAATAGTGAATATTAAGGGGTTTTAGTGTTAGGATTAATAGAGGATGATCTCCAGGGTGGAAAGGGGAGATTCTATGTAGAATTTGGCCATAGAATGCAACATTGTTGAATAAAGTGGAGGTATATAGTCTAAGAGTTAACTTGTGAAACCCATAACTTCTCTTTGATCTCTGTCAATGATGGGGGAGGAGAAGGTATTTCAAACCATGAAGAAAACTTTTCTATGTGAATAAAATCACCACATAAAACCTCTAAAACATTTACCTAAATGAATAACCAAATAACACATTTAATGGGGTAACTCCATAAATATGTAGCACTAGATATACATATTCATAATTTGTGGAGTGTGATCCATGGAGTGGTATGAGGTGATACAATGCATCCTATAGTGATCCAACACTCTACAGTCTATGAAGTAATGGAATCTCACAAGGTTGTCCCACATTATCGTTAACTCATTCCAGTTGTGACATATTCTAAAAAACACAACACCATTATGATTTGGTGAGTTTATAGGTGGTGTGGTATTCCATAATGCCACATATCCATATAGGTTACAACATGGTACCTATTGTTTTGGCTGTAATATTTATAAAACACAAATTAAAAAATAAAATTTTTTCTAAATTACAAAGGTTATCGTACTATGATAGACCAACATAGGATAGGTAGAATTAACATTTCTATTAAATATCAGAAATTTTTGTACTCTCTAATTCTATTAATCAAATAAAACCTTATGTGGGTTGTATATAGTTGTATAATCATTTCTAAATTTCATGTATCGTGAAATATCTCGAAAAAAATTCATGTGTTTTTTCCATCATACATTATTTTCATTTTAATAACCATCTCAATCTATTATACTAAATCCCTTTTCAATTGTAAAAATTTCAATGAATTCATATTCATCTATAAAAAATATAACATTTTCTATTCTTGTATAATAATAAATATATGTATTGAAATATAATTCATATTAATTCATTGGGGGACTATAAATCAACATCAATTAGTACAAATATACTTATATGGCCTTTTGGATTCACATTTTATTATTTTATGGAATCAATTAACCATAGTCACCATAAAAAATTTCTACAAAAAATTATAACTGTCACTACCCATCCTAGGGGCCCATGTCGTGACTACCCCAAGCCCGCCTTCATAGGCCAAGGGATAGAGACTAGCACCAAAGCCATAAATCCAAAAGTTGGGAAGTCATTGCCTTTATATTAGTAACACACACACAAACAGAGTATGATAGAAGGAAAGGAATAGGTAAAAAGTGTATAGAAAAAGTAGTTCTGAAAGTAAAAGGGGCTGGATATACATGCCCAACAGTAAAGTACAAGTACAATGGAAAACAATTACAACTGAAAAAGGGACAATATCTAAAAAGGGAAGATCCTAGAATGTCCACCGAGTATCCTACCTAATGGGTACATATAGATGTCCACCTCATCACTCCACATCTATCATCCGTTCTGTGTACTGTCTCGCCGTGTGGTCCGCCTCCAGGTACCGTCTGGTCCTGGCTCACTCTCGGCCTCCATAAACGGTGTTCATCATCTGCATCCAACACAACGATGTGCAGGCATAACCCATGTAGGGGTGAGTATAAAGATACTTAGTAGGGACCCTGAGACCCCTAAAGGTCTCCCAGAATCCATGAAGGATAAACCACAGTAGGAAAGATACAATCATGAAGTATCAAGTAACCGTACTTAGGTATATGCCCATACATATACCTAAGTTATCAATCATAGTTTGGCTCCAACTCTCAATCCCATGCACAAACCAGTCCATACAGAAAGTAAAATCAATCACATCAATGATAATGATTGAAAGTCAAGACTCATCTCGCACAAGTATACATATTTCGTATAGCGATAGAGATGATCAGATGTATTCACTGATTTATCTAAGTTGTTGGACCCACACATGATACAAGACCAGCTAAGCTGTTGGACCCACACAGGATACAAGGCCAGCTACTCTGTCAGACCCACACAGGATACAAGTTCAAAGGTAAAATAGTCGGATCTAGACAGGATACATGAATAGTAGTCATCGCACTAATTCATCTAACTGTTAGACCCACACATGATACAAGACCAGATACTTTGTCTGACCCACACATGATACAAGTACCAAGGTCAAACTGCCAGACCCACACAGGATACAAGAAAATTAGTCATCATTGTCGAACCCATGGAAGATTTTGGTACAATTTCCATCATTTTCGTACCCATGGTGGATCCCAGTACGGTAGTCGTCGCTGCCGAACCCACGTAGAATTCTGGTAAAGTAGTCGCCATAGTCCCAGCCAGCTCTAGGGTTCCCACACACAACACGCTTGATTCTAGGAGGGTCCACCTCTCAAGAAAAGGGGTCGATACATCAACTATCACGAATTCTAGAGTTTATGTATCCCAAAGTTCCGTCTCATAAAAAAGAAACCCAACGAGATAGACGATGGATCAATCGGACTCCCAGTTTGAGAGTTATTGACTTTTCCATTCCTTGGGCCCGGTTGGAATTACACTCATTCCAAACCCGGACATTTTCCATAGTCGTCCAAAACACACTTTTAGTATTCCAAAAGTACCATCTCGTTGAGAGGATCCCTTTGCCACAGACGGTGTGTCGATCGGACGCGCGGTCAAGAAGATATTCGCATTTAAGAGAAATGGGCCCGACCCGTCAAGCCCGGTGGCTGGCGGGTTGGCCCGACCCAGTTTCGTGGGTCCGACTTGGCCGAGGGTCAGCCCGACCAGTGGGGTGAGGCCCAACCCGATAGTTGTGGCCCAGCCCCCGTGAGGGCGGCCTGGCCCACGGTGGGCTGCGACTCGGCCAGATGGTCGAGCGGAACGGGGGGCATCGCCCCCCGGTTTCCATAAATGGCGGCGCCATGCGGCACCGCCTCTCCTCCCTTACCGTTCTTCTACGGCTTGAGCGTCCCACACAACGTGTAACATCCCAAGTAAGTAATGAATAATAGATATTTTTATATATTTCTACTAATGAATTAGTTAGTGTTTTATAGACTTAAAATGTAAATAAATCCAATCTTAATCATGGAATACACTAATATTTTTAAAAGATTGTTTTACTGCCTTTTGATGGAAAACCATTTTTAAATCTATCTTTTGACAATTTTATAAACTATGTTTGTCAAAATAAACTTATTCTTTATGATTGGGACATCAAAATATACCTTTTGTGAATATTTGGTATTTTTCTGACAATGTTCATTTTTTTAATGAATAGTGAAAAATACTGCATTTTACATCAAAACTGCTTTTTAATCTAATTTATTTATATGATTAGATGATATTTTGAATTTGTTTTGAAGTGAAATTAGAATATATTTTTACCATTTTATCCAATGATGGTCATTGGAATCAATTTCACTTTGAAATTAGACTTAAACCGGTGTCAATCTTTTGATACTTATTGTTTTATAAAAACACACTATTTGCTCTGACAGCAGGAATTAATTATTAAATTAATTAATGTGACTTATATGTTTTGAATTTTGTAATATAGACTTAATTTTTGAATTCGGAATATCAAATATATCTTAGGGTGAATTTTTGGTAATTTTCTGAAAAACTTCAATTTTTGATGAATAGTGAAACCACTAAGTGGTACTTATAAAAACTGCTTTTTCCGTTTAAATGAAAATTTTCCATCATTGTGTTTTGAATTTCAAAAATCCGACATACATGGTTGTCATTAAGAAGTAAAATGTGGTTCAATGGGATTAAAATACTTTTTTGGTGAATAGTAACTTATTAAGTTTTTAATCGCGATTAGTGGTAATTAGGGTAGTTTAAGGTATAAATAATGCTTTAATAATATGAAATTACCTAGACACATGTCCCAAACTTATTTGTTGTGTCATGGCCGACCAAGACAAGCCATGGGTCAACTTGTGGACCCCATGGAGACACTTTGGTTGGGAAATGACATAAATAACTTTTTATTTAATGTAAAAGTAAAAATGACACAAACATAATATGTTCTACGAAAACAATTTTTACATGGGGTTATAAAGATCAGATTTTTGATTATAAATAGTAATTGGAAATCTAAAAATATTTCCTACATCATAGTATTTTTTTTTGTAATTTGTAGACTTTAAATAAATTAAATTATTTATGACATCATGATGATGCAGCGATGACCTCGTTATTTAACGATTTAAATAAAATGGAAAGATAATGAAACATATAAAACCTACACATGTCCAAAACCAATTGGATGAGTGTATTTCAAAGCCTTATCACCTTATCCTCGAATTATAAAAATGTGGGACCTTTTGAATCCGAAACTCTTTTTAAAATAAAGTAACTTATCTTTACATTCCAAAAGTGCCCCTCCTCTCCTCTTATAAAAGGCCCCCACCTCTACCTAATTTCACACACTCCTCAAGCCTTTGGCTCGGCCAACCCCTACCCATTTACTCTCTCCACATCCCTCTCCTCATCCTAGAGGATTCCCTTTGGGCATAATCCTTTCAATGGAAGCCTTTAGGCTCAAATCAAATGGAGTTACACTTTTAAAGGTAATTCATTCTCTCATGTTCATTTGTTTTATTTTGCTTCTCCAACCCCCTAAACTCTTTTTATTTACTTATTTTGTAACAACACCAGTATCTTAAATATACTAGGATGTTGTTATAAGATTTATTTGAGCTACACTCTAACACAACTACATCAAATGGTTAAAGAACATACGGTTTCCGTGGATGGCGAAATTCTGCCTCCCGAAACGATGATTGTTCAATACTCATTTAACACCTTCAAAGGTGGACATTATGATGTCAATATTTTTATATATGATATATAATATGTTTATGTTTTCCTTAAGCTTCTGTTTTTTTTCATTTTGGCATACCTTTATGGTTTCCATTATGGGTAAACACGATATCTTCATTTTAGGAAGTGCGGACTACCGCCCCCTGAAAGTGATTTGATTCGTTAATACCATATGTGGGATGTGTAAAGGATAAAGTTAATGATATTATATATGTTATTATACTGGAATTATAATTTACTCTTATATCATTATGATTCCATTCCAGAAAATACGAAATAGAAATGGAAGTAGCGTTCATGCGTGCGTACGGCTTACCGTCTCCATGAACGGTGCATTTAATTTCTTACTGCTAAATGTGATGTAATATTATAAATACATGTATATGATGAATATATATGATATATATGTTATCCAAATCATTAATATCATTCTCGATATAACGATCCTTTGACCAAATTAACAACATGTAAGTATAAGAAGTCTATTTTTGACTTAAGAACCAAATACCGACAAAATGAACATTATTGACTTAAATGATTACATGATGTCCATAACATGGTATAAAAGGAATAATGAACTTGAAAAAGGTTTTTAATCAAGTAGATATTAACTCAAGTTTATTATTCAGGAGATTAAAGAACGGTCGGGTCATGTCGGATACGAGGTATGGGTCTTCGTCTCAATCTCCTTTCATTGAGGCATATTTTATTTTATACACAAATTTCTTTTATACGGTGTATAAACCCCGTTTACTTTTACATTTATTAAAAGGAATATTTTTTATATGAAGCGTTTACTAAACGAAAAAAGGGAATGTTTTTGTCGTACATATGCGGCGACAATGACTTCTCCGCCGTCGTGACCGTTATTTGAGTTTCGGCTTCCTCTACAAGCCATACCTTCTTTTTAAAAGAAAAATAAATACCATGTTTTACTTTTCTTTTATTTCGTTATTGAAAATGGTTTTCACAATGTTTTTTGTGTTGTATTGATATCTTGTGATTGAAATGTGGAAATGTTATGTTTCCTTTATGCATGTTTTATGTGATACGATTATGTTATGGTTCTTGGGCATTATTATGAAGACAGGTAGTTCCGTGACAAACTAAGGGCGGGTGAGCCCGATATAGCTCTAAAATGCATTGGGTAACGCGAAGGAGTGAAACGTTAAGGTTTCTCCGAAGAGATTTTAGGGAATATACTGTGATGGGTATTCCAAACGTAACCAGGAGGGTTACTACCTACGTAAGAATGTTATGAATGCCTCAAGTTACCTTTATGTCTTATGATTTCTATGATTTATTCATGATTTGATGAGGTATGTTAAAGTGCTTATGTTTTATGGGTAAAGTATGATCTCATCCTTATGTATATAAGTACCCATGTTTCCTTTCCATATTTTTATATCCCTTACTGAGCGTTTTATGCTCATCCAAAGTTGTTTTTTTTGAAATGTTTTTCATAGGTCAAGGGAAAGGTACATGATATGATGATAGTGTCAAGGAAGTGTCAAGAATGAATCCATGTTTTATTTTAAATATGTTTCCATTGATGGGAATGAAGAATACTATCTTTATGTAACCTCTTTGTTTAAATGTGGAATGTAATGCAAGTTTTATGATCTCATTCTCTAAAACTCTAAACCGAAAAGATCCTCAACGTGTAATATTGTGATAACTCAAGATTAAGTAAGGTTTAAGGCTGGGGCCTTATAGTTGGTATCAAAGTTTGGTTTAGATAACTTTAGGAGTTAGAATTCTATTGAATGATTATCCAAAAATATTTTTTTATGGTCAAATTGAAGTGATATAGCATTTGAAGATTACCATGTTGCTTCATCTAAGACATGTTTGTTCAGAATGGTTTTCCGTAGAGGAAACAGGGAATCAGTGCTAGGAATGAATACAGAAGGAAATAACCTTCCGAATCAGCATCCAGAAATGGTCGGAATTGGAACTGAACAGTTTGTTGCAGTAATGGCACATTTGACTCAGGCTATAAATGGTGGTGGTATCCATGCACGAGATCAGCCAGATCAACCGCAGAGGAACATGTCAGTGGTGGAACATTTCATGAGACAACATCCACCATCATCCAGAGGATCATCTGACCCTATGTTAGCTGAAGGGTGGATTAAAGCACTAGAGAAGATTTTTGATGTCATGGGGTGTTCAGACAATCAAAAGGTTAGTCTTTCTATTTACCGTTTGGAGGTTGAAGCAGATCAGTGGTGGTCTATGGTTAAAAATATCAGGGACGCCGATGAGATTGATGCTCTTGACTGGGATGAATTCAAATGTATGTTTCTTGAGAAGTATTTTCCTAAGGCTATTCTACTTATGATGGAAAAGCAATTCTTGGAATTGAGGCAAGAGGAAGACTCAGTGGCTGCCTATGAAGAAAGGTTCACTCGATTGGCAAGGTATGCTCCAAATTTTATCCAAGACTTTGATAGTAAAATATATCGTTTTTACTCAGTATTAAAGCCAAAATATCGAAGGGCATTAGATTCTCGTGAGTTTAAAAGTTATGAAAAGCTTGTTTGATGTGCTGAGAAGGTGGAAATGGAGTTTGCCAATGACCAAGTGTTCTATAACAACCAGCAGAAGAAGAGACTGAGGTGGCAGAAGAAATGTAAAAATTCTTCAAAAAAGTCTGATGGTAAGAGAACTAAGTTTCCAGTTTGTGATAAATGTGGAAAAAGGCATGCTGGGGAATGTCTTATGAATTCTGGGAAGTGCTACCGATGTGGTAAGATGGGACATAAGGCTAATTATTTCACTGAAAAGGATCAAGGTGAAGGTAAGAACAAATTTGATTTACAGTTAGTGAAATGTTATAAGTGCAATGAGATGGGTCACTATGCAAACGAGTGACCGAAAAAGTTCTTGAGTGATGGGAAGCTGTTAGACTACAAGCAGAAAGGAGTGGTGAAATCCTTTGCAACTACTTCAGTAGATGTCGGGCCATCAAATGAAGTTGTATCGGGTACTTTTTTTGTTTTTTCAGATTATGCCAGTGTGTTGTTTGATTCGGGGTCTACACATTCTTTCATCTCTGAAAACATTTCTAGTAAAATGGGAATACCATCTCAAGAAATGAATCCTGAACTTTTGGTAAAAACACCTGGGGGAAATGTTGAGGCAAAAAGAATTTATAAGAATCTTACTATCCTTATCTATGGAAAGAACCTACTTGCAATCCTTATTGTTCTACCTCTAGTAGAGTTTGATGTTATCCTGGGTATGGATTGGCTCTCTATTTACCATGCTAAGATTGACTGTAGAGCTAAAGAAGTTTCTTTTCAGAACGACTTTCAGTTTGTTTACAAGAATGAACCCTTACTTTTGATAACATATCAAGAGGCCGAGAAACTTGTAAAAGATGGAAATGAATGTTACCTTGCACACATCATTGAAAATAAAGGAACTGTTCAGATTAATGATGTGCCAGTGGTAAATGAGTATCCTGATGTTTTTCCTGATGAGTTGCTGGAATAATACCAGATCGGGAAGTTGAGTTTACTGTTGACTTAGTTCCTGATGCTAAGCCAATTTCAAAACCCCATTATCGAATGGCACAAATTGAACTTTTAGAGTTGAAGGATCAATTGCAAGATTTATTAGAGAAAGGTTTCATTCGACCTAGCACATCACCATGGGTGCTCCTATTTTATTTGTTAAAAAGAAAGATGGTTCTATGAAACTTTTCATTGATTATAGAGCCTTGAATAACATCACTATTAAGAACAAATATCCTTTGCCTCATATCGATGATTTGTTTGATCAGCTCCAGGGAGCTCAGTTTTTTTCAAAGATTTACCAGAGATCGGGGTACCATCAGCTGAAGGTAAAGGAGGCAGATATTCCGAAGACCGCGTTCCGTACGAGATATGGCCATTATGAATTTGTAGTAATGCCTTTTAAGCTAACCAATGCACCTGATGTATTCATGGACTTAATGAATATAATTTTCCATGAGTTCTTGGATAAGTTTGTGGTGGTTTTCATTGATGATATTTTGGTGTTTTCTAAAAGTAAAGAGGATCATGAAAGAAATTTAAGGGTTATCTTGCAAACCTTAAAAGAAAAGAAACTGTATGGGAAATTCAGCAAGTGTGAGTTTTGGTTGCAACAAATTTCTTTCCTTGGTCACATTGTTTCTAAAGATGGAATAACTGTTGATCCTGAAAAACAAAAGTTGTGGAAGAATGGCCAAGACCCACAAATGTAACCGAGATTTGTAGCTTCCGTGGTTTGGCGGGCTATTACCAAAGGTTTGTTAGAAATTTTTCACGGTTATCTAGTCCAATGACTAAGCTAACTCGGAAGGGTATTAAGTTTATCTGAACAAAAGAATGTGATGATTTTTTTCAGGAATTGAAAAGAAGATTGGTGAATGCTCTAGTTTTGGCACTACCTTCCAGGAATGGTGAGTTTGTTATATACAGTGATGCTTCATTGAAAGGACTTGGTTGCGTCCTAATGCAGAATGATCAGGTAATTTCTTATGCTTCACGACAGTTGAAAACTCATGAGGTAAATTACCCTACACATGATTTGGAATTAGCTGCTGTTGTTTTTGCTTTAAAAATTTGGAGGCATCATTTTTACGGAGTAAAGTGTGAAATATATACCGATCACAAAAGTTTAAAGTATATATTCACTCAGAAAGAGTTAAACATGAGAGAGAGGAGATGGCTAGAATTAATCAAGGATTATGATTGTATAATTCATTACCATCCGGGAAAAGAAAATAAAGTGGCTGATGCTTTGAGTGGATAAAGTAATGCTTCATTAACAATGTTGCGTTTGGAACGTGATCCTTTGGTTAAGGATTTGATGAACTTTGTCATAGAAGTTGTTGGTGCAGGAAGTCCTTCTGTTTTGTTTCAGGTATCAGTGAGATCTTCTCTATCAGATAGAATCAAGCAAGCACAGAAGCAAGATAGTGAGTTGTAGAAAAAGGTAGAGCTGGTTCAGAAAGGTAAGTTGCCTGAATTCAACATTGATAATGATTGTGTTTTGAGATTTGGGAAGAGATTGTGTGTGCCTTGTGATTCACAGCTGAAGAGAGAGTTGTTATGTGAAGCTCATAGTTCTCCGTTTTCAGTTCATCTGGGCAATACTAAGATGTATAGAGATCTGCGGGAGTATTACTGGTGGGATGGAATGAAAAGAGATTTTGCTGATTTTACTGTGAAGTGTTTGACATGTCAACAGGTTAAAGCAGAGCGGCAGTTACCGAAAGGGATGCTTTATCCTTTACCAGTGCCAGAGTGGAAATGGGAGAATATATCCATGGACTTTGTTGTTGGATTACCGAAGACGTCTCGAGGTAATAATGCAATCTGGGTTATTGTTGATCGCTTGACCAAATCTGCTCATTTCCTTTCTATATGAGATACTTTCTCTCTTGATCAACGTTCCCGTTTGTATCTTAAAGAGATAGTCAGGTTACATGGAGTTCCTCTCTCCATTGTATCAGATCGTGATCTCAGGTTTACTTCTAACTTTTGGAAAGGCCTTCAGAAGTCGTTGGGTACTGAATTAAATTTTAGTACAGCTTTTCATCCTCAATCAGATTGGCAGTCAGAATGAACAATTCAGACATTGGAGGATATGCTATGAGCTTGTTCTATGGATTATCAGGGAAGTTGGGACCAACATCTTTCTTTGGTTGAATTTTCATATAATAACAGTTTTCATTCCAGTATACAGATGGCACCATTTCAGGTATTATATGGGAAGCGGTGTCGAACTCCAGCTTTCTGGGATGAAGTGGGTGAAAGGAAGTTGATGGGATCAGAATTGGTAGAAGAGATGGCAGAAACACTTCAGCTGATTCAGAAACACATGAGAACAGCTGAGAGCAGGCAGAAGAGTTATGCGGATAACCGGAGGAAGGATCTATCTTTCGAGGTAGGTGATCATGTTTTTTTCAAAGTTTCTCCTTGGAAAAGTGTGATGAGATTTGGTAAGAAAAGAAAAGTTGAGTCCAAGGTTCATTGGACCATACGAAATTCTGGAGAGAGTTGGGTCAGTTGCATACCGAGTGGCTTTACCTCTGAGTTTATCTCAGGTACACAATGTTTTTCACGTTTCGATGTTGAGAAAGTATATGCCAGATCCATCTCATGTTTTGAGTCCAGAGGTAGTTCAGCTGGAAGAGAACCTATCTTATGAGAAACAACCGGTCCAGATTCTTGACCATAGGGAGAAAGTGTTACGGAATAAGGTGATTCACCGGGTAAAGGTTTTGTGAAAAAACCACATGATTGAAGAGGCAACATGGGAATCTGAAAATGCAATGAGGGATAAGTACCCACATTTATTCGATAAGTAAATAAATTGCCGGGACGCAATTTTCTAAAGGGGGGAAGGATGTAACATCCCAAGTAAGTAATTAATAAAATATAATTTTATATATTTCTATTAATGAATTAGATAGTGTTTTAGAGGCTTAAAATGAAAATAAATCCAATCTTAATAATGGAATACACTAATATTTTTAAAAGATTTTTTTACTGCCTTTTGATGGAAAACCATTTTTAAATATATCTTTTGACAATTTTATAAACTATTTTTGTCAAAATAAACTTATTCTTTATAATTGGGACATCAAAATCTACTTTGTGTGAATTTTTGGTATTTTTCTGACAATGTTCATTTTTTTAATGAATAGTGAAAAATACTGCATTTTACATCAAAACTGCTTTTTAATCTAATTTATTTATATAATTATATTATCTTTTTAATTGGTTTTTAAGTGAAATTAGAATATATTTTTACCAATTTATCCAATTATGGTCATTAGAATTAATTTCACTTTGAAATTAGACTTAAACCTGTGTCAATCTTTTGATACTTATTGTTTTATAAAAACACGCTATTTGCTCTGACAGCGGGAATTAATTATTAAATTAATTAATGTGACTTATATGTTTTGAATTTTGTAAGATAGACTTCATTTTTGAATTTGGAATATCAAATATATCTTAGGGTGAATTTTTGGTAATTTTCTGAAAAACATCAATTTTTGATGAATAGTGAAACCACTAAGTCGTACTTATAAAAACTGATTTTCCGTTTAAATGAAATTTTGCCATCATTTTGTTTTCAATTTCAAAAATCCGACATACATGGTTTTCATTAATAAGTAAAACGTAGTTCAATGGGATTAAAATAATTTTTTGGTGATTAGTAACTTATTAAGTTTTTAATCGCGATTAGTGGTAATTAGGGTAGTTTAAGGTATAAATAATGCTTTAATAATATGAAATGACCTAGAACCATGTCCCAACCTTATTGGTTGTGTAATGGATGACCAAGAAAATCCATGGGTAAACTTGGGGACCCCATGGAGACACGTTGGTTGGGAAATGACATAAATAACTTTTTATTTAATGTAAAAGTAAAAATGACACAAACATAATATGTTTTACGAAAACAATTTTCACATGGGGTTATAAAGATCAGTTTTTTGATTATAAATAGTAATTGGAAATATAAAAAGATTTCCTACATCATATTAGTTTTTTTTTGTAATTTTTAGACTTTAAATAAATTAAATTATTTATGACATCATGATGATGCAGCGATGACCTCATTATTTAACGATTTAAATAAAATGGAAAGATAATGAAATATCTAAAACCTAAACGTGGCCAAAACCAATTAGATGAGTGTATTTAGAAGCCTTATCACCTTATCCTAGAATTATAGCAATGTGGGACCTTTTGAATCCGAAACTCTTTTTAAAATAAAGTAACTTATCTTTACTTTCCAAAAGTGCCCCTCCTCTCCTCTTATAAAAGGCCCCCACCTCTACCTCATTTCACACACTCCTAAAGCATTTGGCTCGGCCAAACCCTTCCCATTTACTCTCTCCACATCCCTATCCTCATCCTAGAGGTTTACCTTTGGGCAGAATCCTTTCAAAGGAAACCTTTAGGCTCAAATCAAAAGGAGTTACACTTTTAAAGGTAATTCATTCTCTCATGTTCATTTGTTTTATTTTGCTTCTCCAACCCCCTAAACTCTTTTTATTTACTTCTTTTGTAACAACACCAGTATCTTAAATATAATATGATGTTGTTATAAGATTTATTTGAGCTACACTCTCACACAACTACATCAAATGGTTAAAGAACATACGGTTTCCGTGGATGGCGAAATTCTGCCTCCCGAAACGATGATTGTTCAATACTCATTTAACACCTTCAAAGGTGGACATTATGATGTCAATATTTTTATATATGATATATAATATGTTTATGTTTTCCTTAAGCTTCTGTTTTTTTTTCATTTTGGCATACCTTTATGGTTTCCATTATGGGTAAACACGATATCTTCATTTTAGGAAGTGCAGACTACCGCCCCCTGAATGTGATTTGATTCGTTAATACCATATGTGGGATGTGTAAAGGATAAAGATAATGATATTATATATGTTATTATACTAGAATTATAATATACTCTTATATCATTATGATTCCATTCCAGAAAATACGAAATTGAATTGGAAGTAGCGTTCATGTGTACGTACGGGTTACCGTCTCCATGAACGGTGCATTTCATTTCTTACCTCTAAATGTGATGTAATATTATAAATACATGTATATGATGAATATATATGATATATATGTTATCCAAATCATTAATATCATTCTGGATATAATGAACCTTTGACCAAATTAACAACATGTAAGTATAAGAAGTCTATTTTTGACTTAAGAACCAAATACCGACAAAATGAACATTATTAACTTAAATGATTACATGATGTCCATAAAATGGTATAAAAGGATTAATGAACTTGAAAAAGGTTCTTACGCAAGTATAGATTAACTCAAGTTTATTATTCAGGAGATTAAAGAACGGTCGGGTCAAGTCGGATACGAGGTATGGGACTTCGTCTCAATCTCCTTTCATTGAGGCATATTTTATTTTATACACAACTTTATTTTATACGGTGTATAAACCCCGTTGACTTTTACATTTATTCAAAAAGAATATTTTTTATACGAAGAGTTTACTAAACAAAAAAAGGGAATGTTTTTGTCGTACGTATGAAGCGACAACGACTTCTCCGCCGTCGTGACCGTTATTTGAGTTTCGGCTTCCTCTACAAGCCATACCTTATTTTTAAAAGAAAAATAAATACCATGTTTTACTTTTCTTTTATTTCGGTATTGAAAATGGTTTTCACAATGTTTTTTGTGTTGTATTGATATCTTGTGATTGAAATGTGGAAATGTTATGTTTCCTTTGTGCATGTTTTATGTGATACGATTATGTTATGGTTCTTGTGCATTATTATGAAGAAGGGTGGTTCCGTGATAAACTAAGGACGTGTGAGCCCGATATAGCTCTCCAATGCATTGGGTAATGCGAAGGAGTGAAACGTTAAGGTTTATCCAAAGAGATTTTAGGGAATATACTGTGATGGGTATTCCAAACATAACCAAGAGGGTTACTCCCTACGTAAGAATGTTATGAATGCCTCAAGTTACCTTTATGTCTTATGATTTCTATGATTTATTTATGATTTGATGAGGTATGTTAAAGTTCTTATGTTTTATGGGTAAAGTATGATCTCATCCTTATGTATATATGTACCCATGTTTCCTTTCCATATTTTTATATCCCTTACTGAGATTTTTATGCTCATCCCATGTTTTTTTAAATGTTTTTCACAGGTCAAGGGAAAGGTACATGATATGATGATAGTGTCAAGGAAGTGTCAAGAATTAATCCATGTTTTATTTTAAATATGTTTTCATTGATGGGAATGAAGAATACTATCTTTATGTAACCACATTGTTTAAATGTGGAATGTAATGCAAGTTTTATGATCTAATTCTCTAAAACTCTAAACCCGAAAAGATCCTCAACGTTTAATCTTGTGATAACTCAAGATTAAGTAAGGTTTAAGGCTGGGGCCTTATACAGCGGGCCGCGTTCCCTTCACAGTGCGATGCCATGTAGCGTCGCGGTCTTCCCTACAGGGCCGGCAGGCGACCGGCCGGCTCGCCCGCCGAGCAGCCCACGGAAGCGGGCCGTGTCTCCTCCACAACGCAACGCTATGAGGGAGTCGCAGTTTCCTTCCTGGCTGACCGTCGGTGGCCGGCTTGTCGAGCAAGCGGCCTGCACAGTGCGCCACAGTATTCCCTTAGCGCAACGCCATGGAGGCACTGCTGTCCTGCAGCCCGGCCGGCTATGGCCGGCCGGTTCGCATTGTCGGAGAGGCCCGCACCGTGTGCCATGGTTTCCTCCATGCAGCTGGTGCGTAGTTGCCGCTTCCTGTCGCTGTCGCCTCCGGACTCATCCTCCAAAATATTCAAGAACCAACGGAGGGTCATCGGGCCGTGTTCGTTCAGCCCGCGCCCTCCGCGTTAGGCGATAACAATGGGGTGAAGACAATCCAAGATTTTCAATAAAGAACGAGGTTCAATTTTATTCAATTAAAATTGATCATAACCCCCTACCTCGATTTAAAGAACATTTCACGTCAACGATCCACATAAGATGAGCGTCGCGGAAGACGGGTGTCGTCCCGTCAATGTCGGAGGGAAAGACGTGGTCTTTGGCCGCACTCTTAGTGGATGGTGTCTTCTCCCTTGATGTGGAGAAAGAAGAAGGATGACGGGAACTGCTCATGGGCGTCACCTCACATTCTTTCCCCAGTTGAAGAAGTGGATAGATCATTCTTCGTCAAAGATTCTCTTTGTGGAGAGGAACACTTTTCTTCTAATTCTCCAAAGCCTCCCCAATAGAATATTTTTCCACGCAAATAAAATAAAAGTCTTTCCAATTTCTAATGCCATGTATTTCAAATAAATTCAAAATAACCAATTAATTAAGGGATCTTAATTAATTAAATTTATGGGTGTGGTACAATTAATGGAGGGACGTGGAGAGGCTCCACCATTATGTGGAATTTTGATAGTTTAAAGTGAGTGTCTTAAGGGAGTTAAAGGGGGATTTGAGGGGTTATATGCTTGTTTGGGCCCCACCACACATTATCCTCCCAAGGGAGGTTATGTGGGGTGTGGCCCTCACCACCAACTTCCTTTTGGAGGGAATTACCCCAACCTAAATAAAACTATGTAACGCATAATTTTATTTAGTTTAATAAAATTCCCAAAAAATTAACTTCTCCACCTTACCAAACGCAACTACAGTAAAGGTCCCCTTAATAAAATATCGGCACTGCGAGTTCATTAGTGCCCTATGATTTCAATTCCGAGCACCGATTAAAAATATAGAAAAACTCACACGTACGTTTATGGAACGTACCCAAACAAAACATCAGAAATTGATTCCTGGCACATGGGGACCTAGAATCAGGCGCCGTCAGAAACTACGGACTCATAAAATTCCAAATAATTTAAGAAAAAAAATTTCCTTGAAATTTCTGAATCATTAAATTACCCCTCTTCAAGGATTTATATCCTCGTAAATCCACAACACACACTGGGGAATCAAATGGGGGTACTGAGCACGCATGTATTCCTCCCGCTCCTAAGTACTCTCCTGGAGATTCCCGTGCTGCCAGCGAATGTGCACCAGAGGAATAAACCATCCACGTAGGACCCGCTCCTGTTGATACTTGATCTCTAATTAGAACACCATGAATGTCGCCCCGTCATCGATGTCAATCTCCCCATGGTTGATGATGTGTGATGGGTCGTGCACGTATCTCCTCAGCTGAAATATGTGAAAGATGTTGTACTCCTGGTGAAACAGAGGTGGAAGGGCCAGGCGGTAAGCTACCTCGCCTACCCTACTGAGGACATGGAACGGTCTGACGAAATGTGGAGATAACTTGCCTCCCCACCCAAATCTCCATAGACCATATCGTGGTGAGAATCGTAGGAAGACGTAATCTCCATCCTCAAACTCCAGTGGTCTCCATCTCCTATCAGCATAAGACTTCTGTGTGCTCTGTGCAGTCTTCATCCACTCATTGATAATCTGCACCTTATCCTTCATAGCCTGCACCATCTCTGGTCCAACAAGTGCTGACTCCCCAGGGCCAGTCTAGCATAGAGGTTATGTACAAGGTCGGTCGTACAGTTCCTCGTAAGGTGCCATCCCGATGGTAGAGTGGTAGTTGTTGTTGTACGCAAACTCCACCAAGAGTAAATGAACCTCCCAACTATGACCAAAGTCTAGGAAACATTCATGGAGCATTTCCTCAAGAGTCTGAATGGTCCTCCAAGTCTGACCGTCCATCTGAGGATGGAAGGTGGTGCTGAAGCGAAGCTGCGTGAAAAAAGCCTCCTATAGCCCCTTCCATAGTCGGGAAGTATAGACCCCGGAAAACGTGTCCCCAAAATTTTCCAAATGCTTCCATACATGATCCAAGATCGTAGTCCATTTCGCGATCTTTGATTTGGTAGGTCGTAGGGCCCGAACGGAGTTACGGATTAGGAGTTATGGACGTTTGAAGTTGGGATGGAAATCTGGTTCGCGAAGCCCATTCGCGAAGCCCCCCCTCCGTGATCGCGGAGCGCCGCCGCGAAGCAATGAGGCGAGAGGCTCCGCGAACCCGTTTGACGTTTGAGATGCGCCGCGAAGACCCGTCGCGAAGCACTAATGCGAAGCACCGATGCGAAGCACCCGTGCCGCGCGGTCCCGCGAAGCCCCGCCGCGATGCGCCCCAACCATCGTGGCCTCGCGAAGCTCCAGAGGCGGTGATGCTCCGCGAACACATTTGACGTTCGCGAGCCGCCGCAAATCTCCAGAGGCGGTGATGCTCCGCGAACACATTTGACGTTCGCGAGCCCCCGCGAAGCACCAGAGGCGGTGATGCTCCGTGAACGCATTTGACGTTCGCGAGCGCGCCGCGAAGCTCCTGAGGCGGTGCGTAAGTTCTGCTTCGCGGCGCCCCTTCCTATAAATACCCAGCTCAGCCCCTTTCTCGAGAGGACGGCCACGGCCACTTCGCCCCTTGGGCGGCCGAGTGGAGCTCCGCATTGCGGCTCCACGAAGCCATGCTCTGCGAGCAGCTTCCTTCGCGTTGCTGCTCTGCGAGCCGAGACTCCAGGAGTCCATGCTTCGCGAGCCCTTGCTCCGCGATGCTGCTCCGCGAGACCAAGCTCCGCGATGCTGCTCCGCGAGACCAAGCTCCGCGATGCTGCTCCACGAGACCAAGCTCCGTGAGACCCCTTTTCTCCGCGAGAGACCATTGCTCCGCGAGGCCATGCTTCGCGAAGCTACTTCGCGAAGACCCATCCTTCGCGAGGATCCAACCTTCACGCCATGAAAAATGGAGAGTCGCACCGCGAACTTTTCGGGCCGGGATGCCGGGATTTTCCATTGCGCCCTTATGCGCTCCAACCTACCACCCATCGAACACCATGATTTGAGATACCCCTCCACACACCATGGAACACCTTGAGTTGACATATTCCTCTTGGTTTCATTCCATGTCGTGAGTTGAGATTCCCATCGTCAATTCCCCGGGTACCTTGAGTCGAACCATTCCTCAGGTAACTCCTCCAAACCCAATCACTTGGCTCATATGCCAGGTTGAACCAGAAAGGGCCGCCCTTGCGTAAGTCCCGACCCCAACCATTTCTAGGAACCTTCTGCCGAACAGTCCTTTCTACATGACTATAAAATGTAGTAATCCTTATGTGCCAAACATAGGATGCCTCTTGCCCTATACAAGAGATGCCTTATGCCCCTAGCATGAGATGCTAATAGTCCTACCTACATGACTCTAAACTGTAGTATTATCCCTATCTAACAAATGATAGGATGCCTCTTTCCCTAAATGAGAGATGCCTTGTGCTCCAAGCATAAGATGCCAATAGTCCTTTCTACATGACTATAATCTTTAGTACACCCTATCTAACAAATGATAGGATGCCTCTTGCCCTAGACGAGAGATGCCTTATGCTCCAAGCATGAGACGCCAACAGTCCTATATACATGACCCTAAACTGTAGCCTCCCTGTCTAACAAATGATAGGATGCCTTGTGCTCCAAGCATGAGATGCTAACAGTCCTACCTACAAGACTATAAACTATAGTATTCCCCCTATGTGCCAAACATAGGATGCCTCTTGCCCTATACGAGAGATGCCTTATGCTCCTAGCATGAGATGCCAGTAGTCCTATCTACATGACTATAAACTGTAGTAATCCTTCTGTGCCAAACATAGGATGCCTCTTGCCCTATATAAGAGATGCCTTATTCCCCTAGCATGAGATGCTAATAGTCCTACCTACATGACTCTAAACTGTAGTATTATCCCTATTTAACAAATGATAGGATGCCTCTTTCCCTAAACGAGAGATGCCTTATGCTCCTAGCATAACATGCCTAATGCCATGTTTAAAGTGGCATAGTTTCAAGAGCGTTGGAATCCATTCAAACATTCCAGCACTCCACCCCACGCTTTGCGTGTCCTTCATTCGGATCTGCATCCATTTCCAAAGTCTAAAGGGACCCCCTAACAGTATGGACGGTAGACCCGTGGTCCCCCTACTGTCCTGGGCCAACGCCCCAAAAGGCTTCGGGTGACACTTTGAGGTCCTGTGTTTCGAATACGGTCAGCAGTCGACCCCTCATTTGTTTGTCGCCATTTTAGGCTAACGCGATAGGATGCTGTGTTGCGAACATGGTCAGAAGTTATCCTCTATCGCCATGCCACTCTCATCGCATTCCGAATGTCGGTCATGTGATTCACACTTTTCTTGTCCCTTTGTTTGGGCTGATTCCAACGCCCTTGGTGTTATCCCGCTTGTGCACTTGCGCATAGGCACATACCTCAACCCACTAGTGAGTTGGGATGCCCTCATGGCCAGACATGAGGAAGACATTATGGGCAGCTTCCTAGCGTAAGCCCCATTCACCAGTGCCACTCCTTAGTGGCACCCGGGCAGCTTCCTAGCGTAAGCCCCATTCACCAGTGCCACTCCTTAGTGGCACCCGGGAAGCTTCATAGCGTAAGCCCCATTCAACATTGCCGCTCCATAGCGGCACCCGGGCAGCTTCCTAGCGTAAGCCCCATTCACTATTGTCGCTCCTTAGCGGCACCCGGGCAGCTTCCTAGCGTAATCCCCATTCACCAGTGCCACTCCTTAGTGGCACCCGGGCAGCTTCCTAGCGTAAGCCCCATTGAACATTGCCGCTCCATAGCGGCACACGGGCAGCTTCCTAGCGTAAGCCCCATTCAACATTGCCGCTCCATAGCGGCACCCGGGCAGCTTCCTAGCGTAAGCCCCATTCACTATTTTCGCTCCTTAGCAGCACCCGGGCAGCTTCCTAGCGTAAGCCCCATTCACTATTGTCGCTCCTTAGCAGCACACGGGCAGCTTCCTAGCGTAAGCCCCATTCACCAGTGCCACTCCTTAGTGGCACCCGGGCAGCTTCCTAGCGTAATCCCCATTCACTATTGTCGCTCCTTAGCGGCACACGGGCAGCTTCCTAGCGTAAGCCCCATTCACCAGTGCCACTCCATAGCGGCACCCGGGCAGCTTCCTAGCGTAATCCCCATTCACTATTGTCGCTCCTTACCGGCACCCGGGCAGCTTCCTAGCGTAAGCCCCATTCACCAGTGCCACTCCTTAGTGGCACCCGGGCAGCTTCCTAGCGTAAGCCCCATTCAACATTGCCGCTCCATAGCGGCACCCGGGCAACTTCCTAGCGTAAGCCCCATTCACCAGTGCCACTCCTTAGTGGCACCCGGGCAGCTTCCTAGCGTAAGCCCCATTCAACATTGCCGCTCCATAGCGGCACCCGGGCAGCTTCCTAGCGTAAGCCCCATTCACCAGTGCCACTCCTTAGTGGCACCCGGGCAGCTTCCTAGCGTAAGCCCCATTCACTATTGTCGCTCCTTAGCGGCACCCGGGCAGCTTCCTAGCGTAAGCCCCATTCACCAGTGCCACTCCTTAGTGGCACCCGGGCAGCTTCCTAGCGTAAGCCCCATTCAACATTGCCGCTCCATAGCGCCACCCGGGAAGCTTCCTAGCGTAAGCCCCATTCACCAGTGCCACTCCTTAGTGGCACCCGGGCAGCTTCCTAGCGTAAGCCCCCATTCACTATTGTCGCTCCTTAGCAGCACCCGGGCAGCTTCCTAGCGTAAGCCCCATTCACCAGTGCCACTCCTTAGTGGCACCCGGGCAGCTTCCTAGCGTAAGCCCCATTCAACATTGCCGCTCCATAGCGGCACACGGGAATCTTCCTAGCGTAAGCCCCATTCAACATTGCCGCTCCATAGCGGCACCCGGGCAGCTTCCTAGCGTAAGCCCCATTCACTATTGTCACTCCTTAGCGGCACCCGGGAAGCTTCCTAGCGTAAGCCCCATTCACCAGTGCCACTCCTTAGTGGCACCCGGGAAGCTTCCTAGCGTAATCCCCATTCACTATTGTCGCTCCTTAGCGGCACACGGGCAGCTTCCTAGCGTAAGCCCCATTCACCAGTGCCACTCCATAGTGGCACCCGGGCAGCTTCCTAGCGTAAGCCCCATTCACTATTGTCGCTCCTTAGCGGCACACGGGCAGCTTCCTAGCGTAAGCCCCATTCACCAGTGCCACTCCATAGCGGCACCCGGGCAGCCTCCTAGCATAATCCCCATCCACTATTGTCACTCCTTTCAGCGGTAAGCCGTTGTGATCCTATGCAGCGGTAAGCCGTTGACATCCCTATCCAGCGGTAAGCCGTTGTGACCCTATCCAGCGGTAAGCCGTTGTGATCATATTCAGCGGTAAGCCGTTGACATCCTCATCCAGCGGTAAGCCGTTGTGACCCAATCCAACGGTAAGACGTTGCGACCCCATTCAGCGGTAAGCCGTTGACATCCCTATCCAGCGGTAAGCCGTTGTGACCCAATCTAGCGGTAAGCCGTTGGGACCCCATTCAACGGTAAGCCGTTGACATCCCTATCCAGCAGTAATCCGTTGTGACCAAATCCAGCGGTAAGCCGTTGCGACCCCATTTATCTGTAATCCGTTTTGGGCCTCCATCCTGGAGTAAGTCCCAACACCATGGGCCGCCCAACGCATAAGCCCCTCTTCGCTTCTCACGGATTCACCCTTCGCGACGTGATCGTCAGGTCCTTGCAACCTCTTGTTTCTCACACCGAGCATGACTCACGTGGGCTTAGAGTGAGCATCGACCCTGACCACCCCATTTGAACTACGAGGTCTTTGATCCATGTCAAGGCATGGTACGTAGGAAGCCTCCACGAGGTTCAAGCCCACCCGTCGCTCCTTCACGTCGGGTCCCATTCCGGTCCAGTGGTAAGCCATTGCGACCCACCTTTTGAACTACGAGGTCTTTGATCCATATCAAGGCATGGTACGTAGGAAGCCTTTATGAGGTTCAAGCCCACCAACAGTGGACCAAGGTCCACTTTCACGTCGAGTTTCACCCACGTCCAACACGACGTTAAACTGCAATTCCCGTCCGACGGCAAGCCGTTGTGACCCCCATTTGAACTACGAGGTCTTTGATCCATGTCAAGGCATGGTACGTAGGAATCCTTTACGAGGTTCAAGCCCACCAACAGTGGACCAAGGTCTACTTTCACGTCGGTTCACCGTCAAACCCCATTTGAACTATGAGGTCTTTGATCCATGTTAAGGCATGGTACGTAGGAAGCCTTTATGAGGTTCAAGCCCACCAATAGTGGACCAAGGTCTACTTTCACGTCGGTTCACCGACAAAGCCACCATTTGAACTACGAGGTCTTTGATCCATGTCAAGGCATGGTACGTAGGAAGCCTTTATGAGGTTCAAGCCCACCAATAGTGGACCAAGGTCTACATTTACGTCGGTTCACCGACACAAACCCCCTTTGAACTACGAGGTCTTTGATCCATGTCAAGGCATGGTACGTAGGAAGCCTTTATGAGGTTCAAGCCCACCAATAGTGGACCAAGGTCTACTTTCACGTCGGTTCACCGACACACCCACCCGTCGTCTCTTCACATCGGGACCCATCTTCGTCTGGCATGACGTTAAAATCCATTCCCTTTTGAACTACGAGGTCTTTGATCAATGTCAAGGCATGGTACGTAGGAAGCCTTTATGAGGTTCAAGCCCACCAATAGTGGACCAAGGTCTACTTTCACGTCGGTTCACCGACAAACCCATTTGAACTACGGGGACTTTGATCCGTGTTAAGGCATGGTACGTAGGAAGCCTCCACGAGGTTCAAGCCCACCCGTCACCCAATTCATGTCATGTTCTACCTTCGTCCGGCATGACGTTAAACTACATTCTGGTCCAGTGGTAAGCCATTGCGACCCAACCCCGTCCGAACTATGAGGTCTTTGATCCATGTCAAGGCATGGTACGTAGGAAGCCTCCATGAGGTTCAAGCCCACCCGTCGTTTATTCAAGTCAGGGTTCACTATCGTCCCGCATGACGTTAAACTGTATTCTCCGAACTACGAGGTCTTTGATCCGTGTCAAGGCATGGTACGTAGGAAGCCTTTATGAGGTTCAAGCCCACCACCCATTGGACCAAGGACCACCTTCACGTCGATACGCTGACGATGCTCATCGGACCAAGGTCCACCTTCACGTTGGTACGCTGACGATGCCCATCGGACCAAGGTCCACCATCACGTCGGTTTACCGGCACCCTCCCGAACTACGCGGACATTGATTCCCTGCCACGGGGATATGTAGGAAGCCTCTTCAAGGCTCAAGCCCAACTCCACCGTCGCCCCTGCGATGGTCCCATTTCACTCCCCTCCGCTCCATTCATCCCCTATCCATCCTGATTCTCACCCGGGCCGCCACATCCCGGTGGGATCATGCCATCCACCTCCTTGCTGATCCTAGCAGCGCATGGGCCGCTTTCCATGTGTAAGCCCCATCATATCTTTGGGTCGTTGTCCTCTGTGTACACCCCGATTCATCACCCTTTTCCCCTCTAGGGAGCGCACCACCTCAGATCTGTCCTCATTGGGCGTTCTGATCCACCCCCTTGGTAAACCTTCCAGGTGTTCCCTCCTAAGGATATACCAATCTGATCCGTCTCTATGGGACGTTCTGATCACCCTCATTCCTTCTCCATAAGACGTTAAACTCACGGCCCACCTCGTGATAAACATGAGATGCCTGAGGAAAACCTCGGATGACACGCCTTTGGCGTAACCGTCTCTGCTAGACGTTAATCTTGCAATATACCCTGTGTTAAACACAGGAAGCTGAGGAAAACCTCAGATGTACGCCTAAGGTTCTGCACCCTTGAGATGCCCTCTTATGAGGAAGAATACAGGTTCCCCAATGTCCACGCACCCAGAGATGCCCCGACATTCCTGATGTTTCCGTCTACTCCGACCGAAGGTCGCTACCATGTCAAGACCCTATGGAAAGTCTTGACAGAAGCAGTGTAATTAACCGGCATCCATGACGATATGGCACCAGGAATGAGATTCACGAACAACGTATTAAATCTATGAGGGAGACCCGGACTAGGTGACGAGTTCCGAGGAGGAATCCACGGAAGGAAGAACCGACATCCCATCATCCCATTTCGATCAAGGAGCAGACGTACCTGAACAAGGAACGAATGCCGCCCGCCTTTGGAAAGCGGGAATGCGGGGCAACAAAGCCTTGCGTCCTCCGCGGACGGATGCGCGCGCCCCGACGAAAGCGTCGGAAACAGGAAGTGAAACGAGAATCTCAATCAGAGTTGATAGTCGATGGAACACCATGATGATATATGATATTCTAAACGTAGAGGCATACAAAACTCTCTACTGAGCCCTACTCTCTGATCGGTAGGAAGTGGGATGACTTGATGAGTCGGTTTGAAATTACCCCAATAGATTCGTTCCCTATGGATGTATGTGGAATCCCTATTAAGAAATCCATAGATATCCCGTCCCACTTCTACTCTGGAACCTCTAAAGGCTGAACCAAGCCTGCTGGAACCTGGTGCTCCGCCTTCACTTACTGACAAGTGAGGCATCAAGAGACTAACTCTACTACTGCTATCATCATACCTGGCCACCAATGCTGTCATCTGAGGTCCTGATACATCTTATCCACTCCTGCTGAGAGAATCTACTACAACATTCCCCTTTCCAAGAGTATAGACTATCTCGAAGTCATAGTCTTGGAGGAACTCGAGCCATCGCCGCTGTCTTAGGTTTAGATCCTTCTGTGAGAAGATGTAACTGAGACTCTGGAGGTCAGAGTAGACTATAAAGTGCTCGCCCATAAGATAGTTCCACCACATCTTCAAGGCGAAGACCAATACTGAAAAATCTAGGTCATGGGTATCATAGTTCTGCACGTTCTGTCTCAACTACTGAGAACCATACGCGATCACTGCTCGCTCCTACATCAGGACACACTCGTGTTCGGTCCCTGATGCATCGAATTAAACTACGTACCCAACTCTCTCCTTTGGAATCCTCGATATTGGGCACTAGTCGGCCTCTTCCTCGACTCCTGAAAGCTCTGGTGGAATCTCTATGACCATAATAAGCGTTTCCCCTTCTTCATCAACACTGATAGTGGTGCTTTTACTCTAGAGAGATATGGCATAAAAGTAACTCTGGCCGACTCCTGAGTGATTGACTGCAACCTCTATGCATGATTCCATCCTGTGCTGCCTGGGGTTTCCTTTATGCCAACCAAAGAATACCTTATCCCAACGTTGTAGATAAACCACAACCTTTTTTCCTAATACAGTCAATCTATTTATGAACTGTGGTTTGTCCCGTCCGTACCCAAATTAACATCGTAAGGCCTCTACGCTGCCACCAAGAGGATCCAACCAAAAATCTCACCTCAATGGTCAGATCACACCATCAGCGTATCAGTGAATATCAAGTCTCATCCCAAAGGTTACATCAGACATGAGTTTCACGTCAATGGCTTAACCAGAAACTCTAGGTCTGTAACAATATTCATGGAAGTAAGGAATGATTAGTACCTATTTCCATTTATACGGAAACTAGTAGTAGAAACACATTGTACCTCAAATCAATTTTAGAGCCCTTGGGTCACACTTCTTGACCACATGCAGCTACTATCTTCCCCTTCCCTCCAACTCTATGAGCCTACCAGGGACTACAATGGACAGTGTTTGTAACATGTCGAAATGTTCACCACCTCATGCTTCTCTCCTAGCTCTGCTTCCACGTATGATTCCCTATAGATTCATCTATCCTTAACAGTTCATCTTCTCTAATCATTTTACATGCTCAAGTCTCTAAGACTGACGCCAATTTCATGCTTTCCACCTGTTAACATTCACTGGTTGTATCCGTTCATCCAATGAACATTCAACCACAAAGGTTCTCTCTAGCACCCTATCATAAGTAGGAATGAATAGAGGAAAATGTGCTGGCTCAGATATCCTTAATCACACCTCGCTCAAAGGTCCGAGATCTAAAGCACTGATCGAATCATATTCATCGAGTACCAGGAAAGTTTGGTATTCCTTGATGAATACTCAGCTACTGACACGTCATTCTGCCGAAGCTATATAAGCTCTAGAAAACTCTCATCCACCCCCTCAAGCCATTCCTTAGTCACCTATGGGTCGAGCTCGCCTCAGAACAAGAGGGATATCTGGTGCTGAAACACATGTAAGGCACTAAGACTATAAGTGTCCTCTATCGGTACCGCTGGTAGTGTCTGCTGATGAACGGGTCGTGATATAGTTGGCACACTGCCCGAAGGTAGCATCTTAGAAAATGGTCCAAGTACCGAAACTTCATCATTATGTGGACCATCCTCATGGTCACTCACTGAAAAATATTAGTAGCTAAGATCAAAATTTTCTCTACTAGTGTCTCAACTAGGAGGAAAACTCCATTAATCACCTCTATCCAGTCCTCCGCTGCTTGGGAATCTATCTCGCCTTGAAACCTTGGAGACCTCTACCACTGGAACTCGTGAAATGCGCTCATTCGGCGTGCACCGTCTGCCAGTGCGGCTGGTGGAATCTACTGCCCAACGGGTGGTGGTGCTTCTGGTGCACCACCCGAAGATTCCAACATAGTAAGAATGTCCTGCATCGGAGCCTCGTTGCTCGGTGGGCCATCATTGTGTACTCTCTCTCAGAAATCCTAGCTGGTTGTCTTCGCAGTGGCATCCTGATAAGGAAGCGGCGCTCCATGGTAAATAATTTATACCTGGTGAGCTGACTCTAATAGAACACAAAATAAAACTCTTGAAACACACACACAATCAGTGTTTTCGTGCACTGAGTCAGAAATCAGAGGTTGGGGTCCTGGAGTATGGATACGTCGGTTGCCGCAAAAAAATTGGACTCCCTGGACAGAAAAACACACTCAATACTGTTAACAATATTGCTTCATAGTAAGAAAGATTAGAGTCCTAGTTTTTGCAGTAGAACTGATTCTTATGATACCAATTTGGAAAAACCTATCCTTGGGGCCCGTGGCGTGACTACCTCAATCCTGCAATCCATAGGGCAGGGGCTGGTGACTAGCACCAAAGGCATAAATCCCAAAGCTGGGAAGGCATTGACTTTATAGTAGTAACAAACACACAAACAGAGTAAGCTAGAAGAAAAGCACTAGGTGAAAACTCTCTTCAATAAATAGTGTTTAATGTAAAAGGGGCCAGAAATACAAGCCCAACAGTAAAGTACAGGTAAAATGGAAAACAAGTACAACTGAAAAGGGATAGCAAATGAATAGGGAAGCTCCTCGAACTTCCACCGAGTATCCAACCTGAAGGGTAGGTACAAATTTCCACCTCAGAATTCCACGTCTATTGGTCCGCTTTGTGTATGGTCTCGCTCTGTTGTCCACCTCTGGGTATCGTTCGGACCTGGCCCACTTTCGGCCTTCGTCAATGTTTTCCGCCATCTACATCCAATACAACGAGGTGTGGGAATATCCAGTGAAGGGGTTAGTATAACGACACTCAGTAGGGACCCCGAGAACCCTGAAGGTCTCCCAGATTCCATGGAGGATAAACCACATAAGGAAATATACAATCACGAGGTATCAAGAAACCATACATCGGTATATGCCCATACATATACCTAAGTTATCAATCTCAGTTCGCCTCCAACTCTCGAGCCCAAGCACATCCCAGTCCATACAGGATGTAAAATCAATCACATCGATGATAATGATTGAAATTCAACACTCAACTCACACATGTATACATCTTTCTTATAGTGATAGAGATGATCAGATGTAGACACTGATTCATCTAAGCTATCAGACCCACACAGGATACAAGACCATCTACTCTATCAGACCCACACAGGATACAGGTACAGAGGTCAAACTGTCGAACCCACATAGGATATAAGAACAATAATCATCGAACTAATTCATATAAGCTGTCAGACCCATAAAGGATACAAGACCAGCTACTCTGTCAGACCCACATAGGATACAAGTACAGAGGTCAAACTGCCAGACCCACATAGGATACAAGAATAGTAGTCAACGTTGTCGATTCCATGAAGGATTCCTCTACAATTTCCATCATCATCGAACCCACGGAGGATCCCAGTATGGTATTTTTCTCTGCTGAACCCACGTAGGATTTTGGTACAATAGTCATCGCAGTCGCATCCAACTCTAGGGTTCCCGCACACAGCATGCTCAATTCCAGGAGGGTCCGCTCCTCGATAAAAGGAGTCGATTCATCAACAATCAAAAATTCCAGATTTGATTTATCCCAATGTTCTGTCTCATAAAAAGGATCCCAACACGACAGATGGCGCGTCAATCAGACACCATGTCTGAGAGTTATTGGCTTTTCCGTTTTAGGGGCCTGGTTAGAATTACGATCGTTCCAAACCTGTCCAATTTCTAAATTTGTCCAAAAATCAAATAGTGTATCTCAAAAGGACCGTCTCGTTTAGAGGATCCCAGTGCCACTGACAAAGCATCGATCAGACGCGAGGTCAAGAAGATATTCTCATTTAAGAGAAATGGGCCCTGCCCGTCAAGCCCGGTGGGCTGGTGGGTCGGCCTGACACAGTTTGGTGGGTCCGACCCGGCCGGGGGTCGGCCCGACCCAGTGGGGCGCGGACCAACCCGATGGATGTGGCCCGACCTGTGCGATGGCGGCCTGGCCTACGTGAGGGCTGTCCGGCCCGCGCATCAGGCGGCCCGGCGCGCGGCTGGCCGAGCGGATCGGGGGGCTCGACCCCCCCGGTTTTCTGAAATGGAGTCTCCGAGTAGCGCCGCCTCTTCTTCCCACATGCCGAAGTTGGATGGTCTTATAAGGCGCGAGTGGACCATACAGCGGGCCACAATATCTTCGCAGCGCGACACAAAGAGGCACCACAGTCTTCCCAGCCCGGCCGGTAGGCGACCGGCCAGCTCATCCGCCAAGTGGACCATAGAAGCTGGCTGCCTCTCCTCCGTAGTGCGCTGCCAAGAGGGTGCCGCCTTTTCCTGCCTGGCCAGCCATAGCCGGCCGGCATGTCCAGCAAGCAGCCTGCACAACAGGCCGTAGTCTTCACACAGCGCGGCGCCATAGAGATGTCGCGGTCCTCCAGCCCGGCCGGCTACGGACGACCTGTTCGCTTCATACGAGCGGCCTGCACTGCATGCTGCAGTTTCCTCCATGCGGCCGGTGCGTGGTCACCACTTCCTGTCACCGTTGCCTCCGGACACCGCCTCCAATATATTCAAGGACCAACAAAGGGTTGTCAGGCTCTGTTCATTCGGCCCGCACCCTCTGCGTTAGGCGATAACTATAGGCCGAAGACAATCCATGATTTTCAACAAAGAACGAGGTTCAATTTTATTCAATTAAAATTGATCATAACCGCCTATCTAGATTTCTAGAACATTTCATGCCAATGGGCCATGGAAGACGAGCATCACCAAAGATCAATGTCGTCCCATCAACGTCGGAGGGAAAGACGTAGTCGTTGGCAGCGCTCTCAGTGGACAACATCTTCTCCCTTGACGTAGAGAAAGAAGAAGGATGACGGGCGTTCCTTGTGGGCGTCACCTCACGTTTTTACCCAGTAGAAGAAGTGGGGAGAACGTTCTTCATCAAAGATGTTTTTCTTGGAGAGGAACACTTTTATTCTAATTCTCCAGAGCCTCCCCAATAGAATATATTCCAACGCAAATAAAATAAATGGTTTTCCAATTTAATAATTCCATGCATTCCAAATCAATTCAAAAAAACAAATTAATTAAGGGAGCTCAATTAATCATGTTTATGGTGTTGGAACAATTAATGGAGGGAGGTGAAGAGGCTCCACCATTATGTGGAAGTTCAAAAGTTTAAAAAGGGGGTTTAAGGGAGTTAAAGGGGGAGTTGAGGGGTTATATAGTCGTGTGGGCCCCACAATACATTATCCTCCCATGAGAGGTTAAGTGGGGTGTGGGCCCTACCTCCAACTTCCTTTTGGAGGGAATAACAAAAAACCTATATAAAACTTTGTAACACATAATTTTATTTAGTTAAATAAAATTCCCAAAAATTAACTTTCCTCCCAACCAAACGCAACTATGGTAAAGGTCCCCTTAAGAGAATACTGGCCCTGGGAGTTCATCGGTGCCCTAAGATTTAAATTCTAAGCACTAGTTCAAAAGATAGAAAAACCCACACGTACGTTTACTGAACGTACCCAAAAAAAATTTCAGAAATTGATTCAGGGCACACCGGGCCTCAGAATCAGGCACCGTTAGAAACTGCGGACTCAAAAAATTCAAAGAATATTAAAAAAAAATTCCTAGAAATTTCCGACTCTTTACAATAACATTCAATAATAAATTATATCTTAGGTATCACTACCTCATATCTTTTTAAAATTTTTATGTTCTCTTATCTGTATTGATAAAATAGTATATTCTATAATTTTCCCGAAATTTATACACTATAATCACAAGAACCATGAAAATTGTTTATATAGAATAGATAGAAATTTGTTTTTTGTGTTTTTTATAATAAGTATTACATCTATTATGATTTACATGATGAAAATATTTTTCCAAAAATAACCCCATTCCCATAATTGCATTTCTCATTAAAACAATAAAAACTATGTTTTATCTTATTTTCAAGCAATAGATAATTATAAATTTATTTTAAATCCATTATTTTACTGCGCCAATGTCATTAATTTTTAAATGTAATTTTTTCTCTTAAATTAATAATGAATCCAATATACTTTTTAAATACTATATTTCATATTAGTGTTTTTATCATATGTTAAGAATAACCACTATCCAAAAGACAAGGCTTAATGTTTTAATCACCTTCAAAGAAATTTCTTTAAAAATATATTTATATAATTTTCTTCTTCCATGAATATTTTGGGGAAAAATTATTTATTTTAATTAACAAACTATATTTTAATAACCCACTCCATAAAATGAACATATTTTTTATATCTTATCCCACCTTTAAAAATACCATTAAATGTTTTTTCATGTATAAAAATATTAATTATTATATAGTAAAATTTTTCTATTGCAGAATTACTATATTCATTCAATGATTTTTTCATCTCAATAATTTTTAAAAGTAATTATTAAAAGATAAATTATAGTGATTTTGTATATATAACATGAATCCCACTATTTCATAAAAATTGGGTATTTTTTAAGGGAACATATTTTCTAAAAATGTTATTTATTTGTTTTTAGGTGGTGGAAGAAACATTATTCACTCATTTTTTGAGAAAATAAATCTCCAATAAAATGAGTGGTCAAATTTGATTTATCTATTGTTATGAAATTGTTATTTCTCACCCATATTACCTTACGCTTATTCCAAAAAACATTATTGATAGGTATAATAGGGTAAAAGTTTACCTCATATTCTTCAAATATTGATTCAAACATATCACTATAAATTAAAAGAACTTTTATTGTATTATTTTGATATATTTTAATATTCACACAATCCATTCATATAATTTAATTCAAAATTTTTTAGTAGGTTTAGATAATTCAAATCATAAATAATTTATCTAATGAAATTGTCACTAAGATGCATCAATATATTTTCAATATCATGAATAACTGACTAGTTTTATCATTTTCCATTTTTATTTCAAGCCTTGTAATCATTAATCTCTATCAAAAAAATTTATTTTATCAATTTGAGTTTTCAATATTTTAGTTCCTTCTTTATATTTAACATCATTATTTTGAAATTTTCTATTGCTACATCACAACCAATCACCCTCTTTTTTTAATAAATTTCTTTCCAATTTCAATTTTTTATTATGATCCTATAAATCCATTAATTCATATTTTTGTATATATCCCATGAAAAATCATTGTTCATTTCGTTTGTCTTTATATTTAATCTATATTAACATTATAATTTAAAATTATCAATGATTTTTTATTATTTTTTACTAGATCATTCTTTAGAAATATTCTCATTAGAAGAATATTATTCTTCCTCTTCATTTATGCCTAATATTTATTTGATGTATTTTAAAAATATTTTATTCTTGATAAATGTTAATGTGATTTATTTTTATTAAACACCACAATTAATTTATTATGTTATGGTATTTATTCTTAGTCACCATTTCTTATAATACTCTTTCTCCTTATGCATTGAATAGAAATGTTCATATTTACCACAATGATGACAATAAAATTTTAATTTAGCATTATTTCCAAATTCAATATTTTTAATTAATAAATAATAATATAATAATTATTTTATCATCATCCGACTATTAATATTTAACAAATTTAATTGGGGATACACACTATGCCTCTAATAGTTTGGGAAGTTTTATTTCCTTGTAATTAATTTAAATACATTCGTCAATTATCTTATATAAAATAGAGAACTTCTTAATTTCTTATAAAAATAGAGCCATGAATTCATTAATAAGATTTATGCTGAAAACTATACAATATAATAATGAAAAATTTGGATAAATTTTTTCTAAAAGATCCCATAATATCCTTGTATGATTTATAGTGTCCTCAAACATTCCACTAAATCCTATAATGTTATGCCCAATATTACTAATTCATGTGAGGAAGTTACAAATTGTTGAATTTTTAATCATAGGATAATCTTAAAATATTAATTTATATATATTAAATTTCTAATCCATCACTTTAGTATTTCCATCATAATTTTTTTCATGCTTCTCTAATATATCTTTATAAACCATACATTTAATATATGTTGTGAATGAAATTTTAAATAATAACATTAAAAAATTATTCCTTGTATTATCCTCATTATCAATGTTCATCTTAGAGATTGTATTAATGATAAATCCTTATCATGATGTGTGAATAAAATTATGTTAGTATCAAAAAATAAAATACAGCTGGTAAAAGGTAGTATATTCTCATATTCATCCTTAGACATTAATTATTCAAATAAAAGGTTGGGATGTCTTAGATAATAAAGACTATGACTTTTTTTATTGTAATTAATATATTATTATCATTAAGATATAATTAATACTCACATAAAAATTATGATATTGTAAATAAGAATTCCATAATAAAATTATATTGGGAACATTAATAAAAATTGTTTCTCTAATGAAGTTATAAGATCAACATATAGTATTGTTTTTGAATT
Organism: Viscum album; assembly: GCA_963277665.1. NCBI lineage: Eukaryota > Viridiplantae > Streptophyta > Magnoliopsida > Santalales > Viscaceae > Viscum > Viscum album. The sequence goes on along the minus strand of OY728133.1, from coordinate 1,907,950,702 downwards.
GATGACTCATATTTTTATTATTTTAATTTAATATTAAATTAGTTATAGTGAATGGATCTTCAACCCCAAAATATTTAAACAAAACAATACCTATATAATAAATTAAATAATCATAATAAGAATATACTATTTTTATAAGATTTATTTCCTATTATGGATAGTGCAATTTTAGTTGTGTGTTTTGTCATTAATTTAACTAATTATATCACACATAATATAATGTGAATTATAATGCATGTGATTTTTTTTTTCAGATGCATAACTTACTTGAATTTATATCCTACCAAATTCCCCTGATCAATTATATTAAGAAAAAATAATTTACAATAAAAAAATATTTACCTCATTTATCTATATAAATGAATCAATAATTTACATATTTTTTTATATGATAAAAATTACAATAAAAATTTATTTTAATCAATATAATCTAAAAAAAATCTCCCATGACATTTATTATTTTTTATCAATATATTCAATCTTTCTATCTACCATAAAATACATCACCTTCCAAAATAGGAATAAATATTTAAATCATAATAATTATTTAAAAATATTCAATAAATATTTAATTGGTAAAATTTTAATATGTAAGTATATCTTCTATCATATATTTTTGAATTAAATAATGGAAAAGAATTTTTTCCCACTCATATCTCTTTAAAAAACTATATATTTAATATAATCATGATTTAATATATTTTAAATGATGAAAATAAATATTATAATATCAACTAATATAATCATAAATCATTATATCTAAATCCATGATTAAAATTAAAAAATAAATTCTATGACATCATATTACTTTTATACTAATATTTAAACATTTATATTAAAATTATAGTTTTCAATTAATGCCTGAAATATATTTTACACAAAAAAAATATTCACACTCATTATTTATATATTTATCTATAATAGTATAATATATAATGATTTAATTATTTCAAACAATGAAGCAAAAAGAACATTATCAAATAAATTATTTAATTATCAATGAAATATCATACAAATTTAAAAACTTATGGATCAATATTATTGAAACCCAAAGGTACATTTATATAAATCATTTTTTGTCCATTTCTAAAAAGTATGTTTTTTATTTTATTATGTAAACATGTTATCGTTTAAGGTAAAAAGTGAATGAAACATAAATTAGAGAGATGTTCCTAAAAAATAAATAGAAAAACTTCTCGGATATATCATTAATGAGAAGTTATACATTACACAGAGAAATTGGGTTAAAGAGATAATTCTAATTTCAATAAAATTAAATAATATTATGAAGAATAAATTTTGAAATTATCTTCAGTTTATATCACCTCAGCATTTGAGAATAACTAATTTCATTGTTCAATAGAGATACCAAATGGTAGATAGTATGATTATTTTAGAAACCTTTAATTCATTAAGGTCAATTTATAAATAATTTACCTCAATACATTCCTCATGATAGAGTGTTCCAATATATAGTCATTGTTGATAAAAAACTAGAGAGTAATTCGTGGATAATTTATTGTTAATATTTTAATGTTCTATAAAACAGTTTTTTCTCTCTTTTACTTAATCCAATAATTTCAAGGGAGGAATATTTTTTGTTTTAAGAAAATTTATACCATTATAATAGTTAAAAATTTCTCTTTTTTAGAAATAAAAACCCTTTTCTAAACTTGTTTTTTGGGTTTGAAAAATGTAAATTTTTTTGGTTCCTCAATGAATAATTTATATTAATAGTCCTATAATGATAAAATTTTTCAATAAAAATATAATTAGGAGATATAATGGTATTATCATAAAATTAAATTATTTTCAGTTTGAGACATTGTTTATACAACCTCATAAAACATGTTATTCCATCCTAGGATAACTTTATTCATACATATATCAAACCCTAATACTCTCAGGAATATCTGAATCCAATTTTTATGTCTAAATTTACATAAATATTTCCTTCATGGGTAGAGAGGATTTACCAATATGGTGAATATGCGATAACATACAAAATATTGGTTATATTTATTATAGAATTAACGATAATAGTGGTGGGAGATAAATAATCATTCTTTATAAATAATTATCTATTATGGTTATTAGATGAAAAATATCCATTTCTAATGTATTTCAGATAATTTATTTTTTTAATAAAAATAATGATATTCATTATTGGTTCAGTATAACATCTCCTACTTTTATTAGGACCAAATTATAGGAATAAAATATTATATTAATGATAGTGTAATAATATAGGAAAAAATTATATTATCAGTACCATTATAATCCTTGTGAAATAATTGCCGTGTAAACTAATAATGACCACCCACTTTAGAATGATGACTCACATTTCTATATTTGATATTGCACGAAGGAAATATTTGATAGAAAATTTATAATAAGTGTCCAAATAAGTCATTATCTAACTATATATAAAGTTGAAACTCTATTGGAATAGGAATCCTGATATAATACCTTATTGTTAAATGGGAGTTTAGAGTCATTATATTAATTTAAATTTCAATTAGTTTTATGATACCAGTAATTATGGCCATGAATGGTTCTTCTTGGAACATGTTCAGTAGTTACTTATGGATAGTGATCGAAAATAGTACCCCTAGGGAGTCCACACTATAAGGACTCGATCTTTTATGAATAAAATTCAATTTTGTTTAATGAATTATTGAAAACACATGTTCTCTTTATTATTATTATTTATAAAAAATTTTCTTTATCATTAAAATTAATAATATAGATGTTGAAAAGTGATCACATGAATGATATATATATAATGTTTAAAAAAAATAATACTTTCAACAGAGAAAAAGGTGATGATTACCTCATCTGGTATACTCAAGCCATAAATATCTCATTTTTCAGTTCTTAGGAAGGAGGTAATGTCACTAATCTTTACTATTTACCATGCCCAAGACAAGCTTCAACATGTTAATATTGAACATAATTGCCAATGGGAGAAGGAAAAGTTAATAGAGATTACCACCGAATCGATTTTATATGAGCCACCACAACAGTATGTCACCATCGCACACTTTACCATTAGGTCATATGTGAGTGTTATAAGGTGTTCTGTAATATATTATTAGTTAATTTTTGTATAATCCCTCTTTATAAATAAATTTCTTATTCCATTAATTCCTTTATGAAAATAGTATTTCTTAAAAGGGTGACGAATTTTATAAATTGCCTTTTTAGATACAAATGGTACTTTCGATAAATATATACATCATCATATTAAACATTGGTTTTTATAAAAAACATTTATAAAAAATTCCTAAAAATAATTATTATATCATTTATTTATTTATAAATGATTTTGGAATTGGTTCGATAAGAGATATATTTTTTATATACTATAAAATAGAAAATGTATTTTTATAGAATTTATTTTAATGAATTTTTGAATTTTTGAAATAATTAATATTATAATAAAATATTTTTATCCAATTAATTTTATGAATAATAAATGATTATATCATTTTTATGTAGTGGAATGTAATTTTTATTGAGGTTTGAAAACTGTTTTTGTCAAAAACTGTGAATTTTCAATAAATATAGGTTTTAATTTTAAAAGTAAATATTCAAATATTTAGAAAATAATTTAGATTATATTAATATTATTTTTGGAATCAATATTTCAAAATTATCCAATTTTTAATTTTTCATAATGTTTTGAGACTATCTAATTATTGTGTAAAAATTAAATAACATATAAATAAGATATGTGTTTTATTACATTATAATGACCCCAACATGATTTAATAAATACTAAAATAGGTATTTTAGGCCCAATATATTCTTTTAATTTAAAATTATATGATTTCATATTTTTTTAAATTATTTTATAAATCCTCAGTGAATCCCCTAAAATGTATAGTATGCTTTAAGATTTTAAAATCATTTCTTTAATAATGGAAGTCACCTCTACATAAGAAAGGCTAATATTTTAATATGTTCTGACATTGGCCATATAAAACAATGTTTTACAATTCATGTTTGACGAAATAATGGGAAATAACCATGGGAAGGTTTGTGGTTTGGAATATATAATTATATAGATTCAAAAACCTATGTTTGTGAAATATTAAAGAATTCCCCTAACATTTCTTATATAAACCCACCCATTATCCAACTTCAAATCTCTAAAAATTCATATATAATTTTACTAATATGACCTTCCCTCTCTAGAATCCTCACAAGGAACCCTAAGCTTGTAATAATCCCCTCTTCAAAATTTTTATGTCACACACTCATGTAAGGGATTCCTTCCTTTTTAATTTTTATTCATGTTTCTTGATGTTTTTATAACCACTTTATTTCAATTAAAAATGTTTCGGTATGGTTCATCAAATCCCTATACTTCCCTATTTATTTTTTTAATGATTATATACAACTTTTTCTCTCATTAATACCTTATGTGTACTTTCGTTAGCTTACAGAAACTTCGTAAGAGTTATTACATCTCTTCTCTTTCTTCAGGTTTCTCTATTATGTTACACCTTTTATTTTCAAATACCTTGTGTTGGGACATTTATTTATATGAATATTTACTTTCCATTACTTTTTATATATTATTAATGAACCATTTATTTCTCATCAACCATTTTTATGAATTTTTATGTCACGCCGTTTGGCTGCCAAAATTGTTCAGTGATTTTCCATGCCAAAATCATCGTGTAGTGATTACCATTCCCATTTCTCTATCAAGGGTATTCAACTTTATGAACATATAACTATTTAATGGTATATACATGTATGTATTCCACATTACATAATTAGGGAATGACTTATAGGGTTGATTGATTCCATGTTATATGATCGATGTGGAACACTTTTTCATGAAATGAAATGTTTATAAAGGGTGCACCGTAATAGCGCAGCCATGCATTGGGTAATGTTTATTATCATGATAAGCCATGTAAAATGAGATTTTACTCATTATAATTCATGTTCAATGAGGGTTTAGTCATGCTAATTCATGTGCAATCAGGGTTTAATCATTCTAATCCATGTGCAATGAGCCTTGGCTGATGCCCGTATCATGTTGTTTGTCATTGGAAAATTTCCATTTTATGATAATCATGCTATATCATGACTTTAGGTTAACGTTTCTAATATGCTCCATTGATATGCCTATTTATTGACATTTATTTTCCTCTTCATTTTATACCTTTTTTACTCCCTTACTGGTCTTTATAGCTCACCCCTTTCTAATTTATGTCCTCATGTTGTCCCATGCAGTGTTAAGTACGAAGGAATGAATTGGTAATATAAAAAAAGTTTCCAATAAAGATATTTTATTTTTTATTTTATGTTGTTATATAAATTTCCTAATTTCCTAATAAACTAGATCTCTCGATCCTCATATTTTTCTTAAGTTTATGTTAATGTAATAAATCGCGTTTAAATGTGTAATAATGTGAAGGGTCGTTATAGTTTGTATCAAAGTATAGTTTTAGTTACTATTGATATTAGGATTAGAAAACCCAAGTGAAAGCCTCTGAGTTAAGAAAATGTATAAAGAAAACATACCTAGATTTTTGTGGGTATGGAGTAATTTGTTTATCGAGGAAATACATCCTTGTCAAGATACGAACAAGTAGAAGTGGATCTGACACAGATGTATATAGGGGTAAAACCCAAAAACACAGCTTTGATATAGACTCAAAACAGGAAATGGTGCACGATGATAGGCCTTGATGTACTCTTGATTATACACTCCCATTGTATATTCATAGGTAAATTCATAAGCTTAGTACGTAACATTATTAAAGAAGCAGAAGACCATATGAATATACTATATGAGATAGATCATGGATAACCTAGATTGATGCTTAGAAATATATATGTCAAGGAGATAAATGTAATTTATAATTTATCACTTTAATGTCATTGGAATCTCCTTTATGTGTTAAAAATTTTAAGTTACACACCCCCAATTTTCCATTTATTATATTCAATTGTCGGTAATATGTGGAATATGAAAGAAAACCAATGCGAGGGAAACATGATGAATGTACCAAAAAGATTCCAAATTAAATAGAAGATCATGTAGGACATACTGTGATTACTCAAAACTAGCTATCAAAATCATGATAAATAATTGGAACATTGTTTATTAACCAATGAAATAATGGAATATGAAGGCGACATCTCATGAATGTTCATTTATCAAAGGTGATAAGGGAAAGAAGTACAAATTTCCTTCGTGCCACAAGTGTTGAAAGAGGAACCCCAGAAAATGCAACAATGGGACTTTGAGATGTTTTATATATAGATAGGAGGGAAGAAATTTTACAATTTCCACACCAAAATGTATAATGGGATTAATGGAAACAATGTTCCATCTCATCTATAAAATACATATCTATTCTATAAATGTGTGGAAGTTGGGAATTAACCACGGAAATGCTCTATTGCAATGGGTGAGTAGCATGATGAGCAACAACAATCTTCTTGATCAAGGGATCACGGGTTGTACGATGCTAAGATGGATAATGATGAATTAATTTCATGTAACTAGTACTTAAAAGTAGATAATGATGTATTTTATTTCCATTCACGTCCTACTAGTATATATTTTTTGTTTTCTGAGAATAATGAGTCCCCAGATGATATGATATTAAATCTTTAGCGGAAAAAATTCTATAAGTGTTTTATCAAATTTTGATGTTTTTGTAAAATTAATTATTAAAAATATTATATGTATCCATTTTATGGAATGTCAGGAAAAAAGAAAATGTCATTGCATATGTCTCAAGGATGTTGAAAATTCATGAGTAAAACTATCCGACGCATGATCTAGAGTCAGTGGCCGAGATATCTGCACTAAAAATAAGGAGACATAATCTATTTAAGGAGAAGTGTGAAATATATACGGATCACAAAATCCGCAACCATATTTTCACATAAAAAGAGTTGAATATGCACTAATGAAGATGGAAAGAGATCATCACAAATTATGACTACTGAAACCATTACCACCCTAGGAAAGAGAACTAGGTGGGAGATGCTCTATGTAGAGAGGACCTAGTGACTCTATCATTGATTAGAATTGAAAAGGATCCAATCTTCATAGATTTGATGAAGATGGAAATGGGATTCATAAATAAAGAAACATCATTAATCCTTTCACAAATGATTTCTCAACCGTATCTTTTTTAATGGTTATAAGATACTCAAAATGACGATGTGAGAATAAAAAATAAAGAGGAAAATATCAAAAAAGGGAAATCCTCAGTGTTAAATGTTAATGAAGAAGGAGATAACTAAATATACATAAAAGTTCCTGGTATTTCAGAAAGTGATGTTTAAGAGGATGATCTCTAAAGATATGATGTATATCTTCCCCATTACAACATGTAAATTGGAGAAAATCATAATGAGCTTTGTCACCAGAATTTTGAAGACTTTCAAAAGAATCAATGTAATTTGGGTTGTTGGGGATTGACTTAAAAAGACTTTACACTTCATTGAAATTCACGAGGATTCATCATTGGATCAACTATTTGAGATATACATTATAGAAGTTTTAAGGCTGCATGGAGAACCAATATCAGTTGTGTATGTACGAGATCTATGATTCAACTCTATGTTCAAGAAGAGTCTCTAGCATTCTTTGAATACTGAGATGAAATTCAATATGACTTATCATACTCAAATTTATGGAAAATTTGAAAGGACTATCCAAAAACATTAGGAAATGTTGAGAGTTTCCCCGATGTACTCAAAAGGAGGATGATATCACCATTTTCCCCTATTGGATTTATCTTAAAACAATAGTTTCCACTGAAGCATCCAAATGGAAATTTATAAAGTCCTTTACGGGAAGAGGTGGATAACACCAACTTGTTGGGATGAATTTTGGGGGAAACAAATTATAGGTCAAAAATGGTTGAATAAATGAAGAAGAAGGTTAACACTATAGAACATCACATTGAAGCTTCTTGGAGTTGAAAAAAGATCTATGCTAATAGTCGTAGATGATACCTAGAATTTGATGTCACAGACATGGTATTCCAACGAATATCACCATGGAATAGAGTTACGAGATTTGGGAAGAAGGGAAAGATTATTCCAAGGTACATCATCCCTTTTGAGATCCTTTATCGAATTGTAGTAGTGGCCTATCAACAAGAAATCCCAAAAAATGTCTCCAGAACATGATGTATTCCATGTATCACTCTTGGTGTAGTATATACCTGACCCACCACATGTACTCATTCCATAGGTGGTACGATTGGAGAGTGGACTTTTCTATGAAGAAAAGCTAGTAAAGATCTTAGATCACATGGAACAGGTTTAATGAGATAATACAATTACCCTCATATATATTCGATGGAGAAACCACTAGATTGAAGAGGTAAGGTGGGAATTAGAGGAAGTGATGAGGCAGAGTTAACCACATATTTTTTATTGTGGCATAAGTAAGATTCATGGGTGAAATTTCTAAAGCGGGAATCCTGTAACGAATGGGAATTTTATGAACAAAATTTTCTTTCTTTTAATGTATTTTTGAAAATACACGCGCTCTTTATTATTATTATTATTGGGTTTAAATAAACATTATGTATCATTTCCGTTGAAATATAGCCATTGAATCGTTATTACATGAATTCTTTAAATATGAGGTTTTTAATAAAAAATCCTTTTGACACAGAAAAAGGATAGGATGGACTCATCCAATAAACTCAAACCATAAAAAAAAATTTTAGGTATGAGAAAAGAGTTAGTGTCAATGGGATTATATCTTTACCAATATCAAGCCCATCTTCAACACGTTAGGATTGAATGGAATCGTCTATGGGAGAAGTTCAACTTAATAGAGATTAACACCAGGGTGATGTTATCTGAGCCGCCCCAAGAGCCTGCCACCATCGAACACCTTACCATTACGTATTATGTGGGTTTAATAGTGGTTATGTAATATTTTATTAGTTACTTATTGTGTAATCCATTTTTATGAATAAATTTATTATTAACATAATTCCTTTATGAAATTTATCTTTATTAAAATAGTGACAAATTTCATAAATTATATTTTCATGTAAAAAAGATACTTTTGTGAAATATATACATTATCATATTAAAATATAGTTTTTATTAATAATATTATCAAAGACAATTATTATAAATGATGATTATATCTGTTATTTATCAGTAAATGATTAGGGAATTTGTTTGATAAGAGTTATATTTTTTAAATTCAATAAAACAGAAAGTGTATTTTTAAATAATTTATCTTATGGAATTAATGAAATAATGAAATAATTAATATTTTAATAAAATATTATTATCAAATTAATTTTATGAATAATTAATTGGTATATAATTTTAATATGTCAATTGAAATTTTTATTATGGTTTGAAAACTATTTTGGTCAAAACTCGTGTAATTTCAATAAATTTAGTTTTTCATTTTAATAGTGAAAATTAAAATATTTATAAAATTATTTACATAAAATGAATATAGTTTTTGAATCAAGAACAAAAAATTATCCAAAGGTGAATATTTCATAATTTTCTGAGACAATCAATGTTTTTGTTAAAAATTTAATGTCGTATAAATAAATTTTTCTTTTTATGACCTCATAATTTCCAAATAATGTTGTAATAAACACTATAACACATATTTTTGGACCAATATACGATTTTACATTAAAATCATATAATTTTATATTTATTTTACTTATTTTATAAAGCCTTCGTGAATCCTCCAAAATGAATAATATACTTTATGATTTTAAATTCATTTTTGAGTAATTTGACCCACCTCCACACAAGAAAGGGTAATATTTTAATATGATTGACCATTTTTCTTATAAAATAATTTTTTCCAATCATATTTTGAAAAAACCATTGGCAAAAACAATGGGACAGTTTTTGGTTTTGATTATTTAATCATATAGATTCAAAATCCTATGTTTGTGAAATTTTAATCAATTCCCCTATCATTTAATATAAAAACCCACCCAATCATCTAATTATAATAACTAAAATATTTTTATCACATATCTACTCTTACCTCCCCTCCCTATAATCCTATAATGGAACCCCAATCCCTAAAAAATCCCCTCTTCAAACATTGGAAGTCACTCAATAATGTAAAGAATTCCTTCCTTTTTCATTTTTATCCAAGTTTCTTCATGGTGTTATACCATATTATTATCAATTATAACTATTGAGGTATGATTTAGACCCCCCCCCCCCATCTGACCTCTTTATTATTTAATGATGATATACCAATTTCTCTCTCATTAATTCCATCAGTGTACACCTATTACTATGCTGAAACATTGTAAGAGTTATTCCATTTTACCTATTTTCTCAAGTTTCTGTTTTATGTTTTTCATTCTATTTCCAAATACCATGTGTTGGGACATGTATTTATTTGAAACAAATACTCTCCATTTCATGTATATTTTATGAATGACACCTTTCTCTGTAATCAACAATTTTTACAAATTTTTATGTCACACTGTTATGGTGCTGAAATTACTTTGCGATTTTTCATGCCAAAATAATCATGTAGTGAATATCATAACCATTTCCCAATCAAGGGTATTCAACATTATGAAATATATATATTTAAAGGAACTTACATGTATGTATTCCACATACTTTAATCATAAAATTATTTATGATGTTGAATGATTCCATGTTATATGATCCATGTGGCACACTTATGCCTGAAATGAAATGCTTATAAAGTGTGTCCCTTGATAGCGCTTCAATGCATTGGGTAATGATTAGTATCACGATACACCATGTGAAATGATGGTTTACCTTTTTTAATTCATGTAAAATAAGGTTTTACTGATTCTAATTCATTTTCAATGAGGTTTTACTCATTCTAATCCATGTGCAATGAGCCTCGGCTCATGATAATATAATTTTTTTGTCCCCACATTTTCATGTTATGATAATCACGCTATATCATTCCTTTATGTTCAAGTTTCTCATATGCTCTATTGATATGCATATTTTATAACATGTATCGTATTCTTCATGTTATGCCTTTTTTACTCCATTAATTGGATTTATAGCTCACCCCATTCTTATGTAGGTCTTTAAGATATCCCATGAAATGTTAAGTACGATGGAATGAGTTGGTTAGGTGAATGATGTTTTCATTAAAGATGTTTTATTTTATGTTTTAAGTTGTTATATAATGTTCCTCACTTTATAATACAATGGGACTCTTGATCCTCAGATTTTAACTAAGTTAAAGTTAATGTAATTAATCAGGTTTAAATGTGTAAAAATGATCAGGGATGTTATAATAAGTCTCCTCCAACTCATGTTTTACCCAATAGGTTTTCATCATTTTACCATTAAAATTAAAGTAATATCATCTGATTCATTGAAAATTTTTATTTTACATTTAAAAAATAGAATAAAAAATTTTCCACAATGTAAATTATTCTTTTTCATTGAAAAAAGATCAAATTTCTTCCACATCACTTCCATTGAAGGATGGGATAAAAGAAATAACACAAAAGGTTTAAATATAGGTAACAAATACTAACATATAACTTATCTTCCCTTAAAGACACCATAAAATACCCTTAAATTAAAAAAATGGAGGGGAGAAAAAAAATGTTTGGAAAAAATATTGAATAAAGATTTATTCAATTAGTGAATAAATGTTTAAGAGATAATCTCAATTAATGAAGTTTATTACAGATTCCTTAATTAAGGTTGGAATATAGGTAGAAGGTGTAGTGAAAATGAATTCTTACTGTGATTCCATTTGTATATACTTATGGTGTTTTGTATGATATAATGTAACCACTTAAAATTTCACACCATCATTACATTATGTTAATAGAATATCTTATGTATATTATGTAATATTTATTTCAAAAATATATCTTATTTAAAATCTTTAATAATAATTTTGAGGTCTATAAATATTACGTATCAATTCATGACATCATAGAATACAAATTTTTTAGCAATATAAATGAAAATTTCCAGATCATACATATCAATAAGGATTCTTATAAAATAATTTTAAAAATTTGTTGATACTTTATATAATATCAGTAAATTCATAATACTTAATCACCAAAAAGATCATTAATAGTTTCTTCAATATACCCTTATTATCTGAACTATTGAAAAAATTTAAAAACACCGAATATTATCTAATATTATTTCATGATGATTGAATTTCCTCAAGACCTATTAGGTTCTTAATTTTGGTGGAAAGAGTATATTCATCATCATTTTAGATTTGGAATTTTCATATAAGAAATTCATATAGAATTTTATTTTCAAATATCTTCTCATACATTCATCAACCATTATTTTAAAAATAAATTGTTTTTAAAAAATTCATTATTACTTCACCTTCTAGGATTTATCAGTTAAATTTATGAATTTATATAATTATTTATGGGTTTATTATAAAAAATGAATGAAAATCAACGTAATGTTTATTTATCTCACTCTCCCGCTCTATTATTTTCTATTTTTATTGAGAACTATACATTCATTTATTTTCATAACTATTATTCTATATAATAAAATTTACTTTATTTTTAATTGTGAACCATTACCATATTAGATTTATTTATAATAAAATTGTATTTTGTTTTAATAATTTAATGGAGAAAATAATGATTTATTTTAAATTTTGATTCTTTTTCTAGATAGAGTAATTTTTTTGTGTTTTATAGTTATTAATTTCATTATATAGATTTTTTGATGGTTGGAAATGATGAATAATTTAATTTTATGTTTTCAATATGAGTAATTGATAGAGAAATTGTAGTAGGAGGATACCAAATAATCTTTGGGGCGCCTCAAAGTACCTAATGGTCAATCTAGTAGGGGTATACCACTAGAGTTCATGTGAATGCCCAATTATATTATGTAAGAATTATAGTCGGACATTAGATTAGTGATGAATGGAAACTGAGTATTTAATGTCATAGGGTTTAAAAAAATCATTGTCCGTATTTTTATTTTCCTCAATATTTTTCATAAAAGACAGAGGTTACACTATAGACACATCCTCTAAGCTAGTCTAATGCCAAGGGAGAGGAAACATTGTTTCTCCTTTTTGTTCTAATATCCCTATCTTACCCCATGATATCCAAGGGATTTTGTCTCAGAAAAATGATATATGATAACTCTATGTTCACATTTGGGAATAAATTCTCCCTTCTATTGTCAATTTTTATTGGTTTATTAAGGGATTTACTTATCGATTTCACTAGATCATGGTTAAATCCATTAAACAAAGCAGTATTATAGAAATTGCTAACTATTATAAACAAAGAATTATATTTTTCCCTCCCAATATATGTGTTTTCATATTTTTATCATTTTTAATGAATTATTTTGTTATACGATTTTATTTTTGGGATGAATTAATTGATGTTAAGGTTGAATTATTTATGGATTTCAATTATTTTATTATGAGAGATATCTTTTTTGATTCTTTTTTAAGATTACTTCATTATTTATTCTGATTCATAAAACGATGTTACTTTATTCATTCCATGGTTTTGTTTTGTGTTTATTAATGTATAATGAGATTAGTAATGGGTAATAATGGTAGGTGGTCAAACCAGGCCCATGATTTTATTATATTTATTCTTGTGATCTGAAATAATTTTTTAAAATTATGAAAATGTTTCGATAATGTTTTTCCCCACATGGATGGATGTTTTTAAATATCAATTTTCAAGATAAAGTAAATTTTTTTTATTGAAATATCATGGATGTTTGTTTAATTTTATTTGCCATATATTATTTTTTAATATTTAATTAATATTCCAATGTGAAATTTAGTCCATTTTAAAAATATTCATTATTATAAATAATTATTAAAATTATTAGTAATATGTTAATTTTCATCTATGATGTTAAATATGTGATTAAGATTTTTTGTTTCATTTTCTCTATATATAGGTATAACCATATATATTATTCAATTTGTGATCATGGATTAGTTTTTATAATAATATTTTCTTATAAAAATATGATTTTTCATGAATGATTTACTTAATAAACAATATGTCCACAATCATCACATAACCTCCAACTTCAAAAAAAATTCATAATTTTGAAAAACAAAATTAACATTTACTGCTAATCTAGTAAAAAATATTACTACCTCATATAATATAATTATATCTAACAACCAATCCATATAACCATAAAAAACATCATTCCACTAAATATAATTGCACTATAAACGTCATTCCCTAAATGTAGTTTTTGTTCATCAATTTAAGGGATTAGGAAATGTGATTTGTTCTAATGGGAAATGATACCCAATGACTACACTGTATAATTGATCTCCTTGCAGCCTCATACCAAGTGAACAACAACATCCAAAATTGTTTGCACCAATAAAGTTCATTGGTTATCCATTATTTATCTTATCATGTGTCATTGACCAAAACCATCTAACTTCAGAATATGTATCAAAAAAATATGAAACACTATAATTTTTTTTCTAGAGGTAAGGTCTATTTTCGATCATTGAAATGGTTCATTTGGTTTTGGGATGTGTTAAATGGTTCCCTAATACTTAACCATAACATTGTGTAAGATGTGTTTAGATTTAGGATTACTTGTGTACCAATGGGAAGAGTAACACACCCAGTGTGGGGTGCAGTCCCAGGAATGGACCATTGGGATCCTCCCTTTTCCCCATAAAGAATTAGTCTCCACTATTATATAGTGTAGTGAATAAACAGGTCAATATTGCTACTCTCTTTAAAATAATGTGTCTGTTTTTATTATTTTTATTCAATATATGGTTTGACCAATTCCATAATATCTGTGGTGAATTCTCATAATTATTTGGTGTTAGTTTCTTCTAAATATTGCAATGGCCAGATCAATATTCTTATCATCCAGATATTGGTAACACCATGTGATGCGAGGACATGCGATCTTTGAGAGATGGGGTTGAGTGACTTTTTTAATCAAATATACATATCATGAACACTTATTATTCATTTTATTTATTAGTTTTCTCAAATTATCATAATTCTATTTAATGTTACATATTCTTTTCATCATTGATCATTTTCCTATTATGATTCCAAACATCCTTGATTTTATTTTGTTGGATTTTTTATTGTGAAATATTTCTAAAGGTATGTGTTTATTATTTACCTCTAATAATCTAGATAACACCTAATTAGAGATTAAAAACATGTATTTTTATATATTTAACTATTTTGTCTCTCTAGATATATCTATTTTAGATCACATCGATATCATGAAATCATTAGAAAATCCATGTGTTTTCATTTGAGTGTATTTCTATAATTTTTTTATTTTATTGAATAATCCTGATTTTTCATTTTAAATTGGTTATTTTTTAATATATGTAATGGAATGGATAAAAATAAAATAAATTCTTATTTTTTGGATATTTATATTAAATTGAATTTCACCTTGTTTTTGTTGTAAATGGATGGAAACAAATGTTTTTTGATGATAAATAATTCTAATGGGTTGTGTATGTTTATGAAAAATGATTTCAATTTTTTTTATTTTATTGAAATGTGATTTAAAATAATATTTTTTTTTGATTAAATTAGAATTAAAATTATGGTATTTTAAAATTAAAGGATTATAATTTTATGTAACAAATATTAATTTTTTTGAACTATTTTTCCACAATGTAGGTAGAGAACACGAAAATCTAGGATAGTTTGGAGGGTGTTGGAATTGGGAAATTCACACTTGGAATAGAATGTTTTAAATAGTAATGATATATTATTAAAAAGTAAACTAAACTATTGATTTCATGAAACTTGAATGTGGTTTAATTATCATGATTTTCATTCAACCCTTTATGTGGTTGTTGTCCTACAGAATTTTGGTACACACCAGTTAGGTCCGTTCAATAATGTGTGAGAATATTAGGTAGACCATACATATTATATCATAGGAATCAGTTTCAATGTTTCTCACCTTTGAGAAAATGATATTTTATGTTCTTTATATTTTTGAGTTTTTTATGATTCAATAAAACATTTAAAATGACTAGGACATGGTTTTGTTAAATTTTCATTGAATACTAGTTTCTTGGAAATGATTTCCAAAACTGTTTAAAAAGGGAAAATTTTCATATTATGATTTTGATTGTGAAAATTAATTTCAAGCATTTGTTTGTGTTAAATTATTTTAATTGGATCATCTAACAAATACATCATATAGAACATATGGTTGGATCATAATGGGCATGTTTACTAACATCCTAAAATTTTTAGTGTTTCGGTGTAGATATTATTTTATAAGATATAGCTAATTGAAATTCCCCAAATAGATATGGAAGGTATCAATGATAACGGGTCATGGGATTTCCATGGTTACATGGTTTTCATGGATATTAGATGAAATATATTTTTAACACTTTAGTTTAGTATATTTAGTTTTTAAATTTTTTCCTTATACTCATTTTGGTCTTCTTCCGATTAATTTTTTTTAGAAGGATTGATTTGTTTTATATATTATAGTGTTTATTATTTTGGTTCATCTTTTATGGGTAAAATATTTACCATTTACAATTTTGTTATACCCGAATTATTTTCTTATATCCGACGGGGATCATGAACACATTTCAGGCATTATTGTGGTCTAGTCGAGTTCTCCATTTTAGGGATGATCCCGGCCGGTTCATGAAAATGTTATATCAAAGGGTGGTTTTATTCCATGTTCAGAACCATTTTTTTCAGTTTTTTTGGTAAAAATGAGATATTATGTTAGTATTTTAAATCATACCTCATATGCTGAGGTGGTTGATAGATTTAGTATTGAAGAGATTGACTAGGTATTAATATAAGGTTAGGTTAGAATTCTTCCACCACCAAATGGTAATTTCCATGGCACATAATCGAAGAAGGGAACTTGGATTAAATTTCAAAAGGGAGGTGGTTGGGGTTAATTATAGCTTACCTTCTCCACACCATGAAAACTAGACATTACTATTTCATTATCATACTATAAATATGGGAATGAATTTCCAAAAAAATGTCTTTTTACCACACCACTGAATTTCTACGACAAATATGGATTTTGTGGTCATGTATATACATTTTCTAGACACATTATACTACATGTTATGATTTGGGTTCATCATCCCCTATAACATATGTCGTACATTCATATTTTTCCATGTAAATATTTTTGTAGATTCATTCCTCTATAATGAAGTAGTTACATATACTTGATCAGTCTCTAGTGAAAGGTGATTTTGGTCATTTGATATTGAGTGGTATTGACATCATTGATTTTACATTAGAAACTAAATTATTTTATATTGGTTCCTCTCACTCATTTATTTCAGCTAACCTTTTGATTATTTTATAACATCAAATGAGATTCACAACATGTGTTATTGATATAGAGACACCGTTAGGAAGAAATTGGAGAATGGTTTTAGACTTCCATTGGGTTATTTCACCTTGTCTAAATATTAACCTGTTTAGGATTTCATATTTCTTAATATAAAACTATTTAATGTAATCATTTTGATTGATTATTTTATCACCCATAAATAAATCATTTATTACTATCATTGGTATATTTCCTTTCTTGGCTTCAGTCAAAAGTCTTTGGTATTGCCGGGAGAGTTGTATAAGATGTCATGTTTAGTGGGTCACCCTTTTCCAAAACATGAAAGATAAATTTCTTCTCTCTCAGTTGACCTTGTAGATGATCCCTCAGTTTTCATGATTGCATTAGTTGTATAGAAATTAATCTAGTTGGTTCCAAATGACATATATGGTATGACTCCAGAAAGAGGGATGAAATTCTTAACCAATTTGGTGCATGTATGTCAACAAATATCTATTAATTTTCATTGTATATTACCAGCTAAATTGAAAGACCTGAATATTTAATTGTAAAATTTAATTGTTAAGGGTTTCATTTTTCCAAGCATATAACCAGGTTTAGATACAATAATTTTATCAATAAACATTGAGAAAATACAATGACATAGTGTTAATGATCAAAATCCAAATATGTAACAATTAAGGATATCTACCATATACCCTGTATTAATAACCAGTTTAAATAGTTGAAATTAGTGAAATTATTTTTTAAAAAAATTACCTTTAGTCTATATAATTTCAATATAGATTTCATGAATCTGATATTCTAAAGACCACATTTTGGAGGAGGTACGACCACTTTGAATTTCATGTTATTTTATTTGTTCTGACTAATTCTCCAACCATTTACATAGCCCGGGTGAACCAAATATTTTACTAGTATATTGATTATTTTTTCATACTAACCGTGAATGATATTTTAGTTCATTCTAGATATGATTTAGACAATTATATTCAACTAAAATGTATATTCGTAATCTTTGGGGATCACCGTATTTTCTCCCTAAAATTTCTAATTTAGGATGTCAAGTTCATATGACATGTAGTTCCTGAAAAAGGAATCCTGGTAGATCCAAAGAAGGTGATATATATAAATTCATGGGTAAAAACATTGAATGTATTTGATAATAGACATATCATAGGTTTTGAACTGTATTATCGATAGTTCATGAAGGATTTTTGAAAACATGTATCATTATTGGACTCTCTTACCCCAAAAGGGGTAAAATTCTTATGGGATCCTAAGTGAAAGACATTATTTGATAAATTATAATGAAATATAACCTCAGATCATATTTTCAATGTTCTGGAAGAAAGATATAGATATATTGGTTTTTATGATTCTTTTTGGTGAAGACATGAGATATATTACAATATAGGTAGATCATGTGGTGGCATACAAATCTCATCCACATTGAACAAATGATAAGTATTTCCTTACCCATTATTTGTAAATCACGACAATTATGATTGATATTATATATTTTAAATAACAACACCTTTGGTAAAGGATCAAAATATTTTCTAATTATAGGAATTTATGTAATATGTTCCCATAAAATGACATGATCCTTCGGAAAATGCGATGGGTGGAGAAAATTTAGAACATCAATATTTATATTTCTTATAAACTAAACAGGGATTATGTTTTTTTGATTATACCTATATAAATGTGTCTTCTCTATATGTTATGTAGTAAAATAATGAATGGGAACTCATGGGAGTCTTTAATCTGATGCACATAGATGTGATGAATGAATAAAGTGATATTATTTTTAGCATTGTTCTCTTTACATTAGCCCTTCCTGAGTAAAATATTTAGGATAATCAATATAATAGTGTGTTATGAGGTATTAGGAATTCATAAAATAGTGTGGAGACTATTTTTGAATGGTATCTCTCTCTAGATGGTTTTATTCTTATTTCTACGTGAGTATGCCATCAATGAATCTATGAGAAAGACTATGGTGAACTATTTTCATTATTATCTATTAGGCATTCATATGGGAACTACATAAATGTATTATTACAGAAACATTATACCTATAGATTAGGTATAAATTATATCATAACTATTTTTGTGTCTTTTTGATATACATTCTAGATAATCATGGCTTTGAGAAAAAATAATAATTATTATTTTATTCACCCTCTTACTTTACGAGTATGAATATTGGAGGTTGTGTTAGTGGATTTCATATTTGGACTACCATAGACTCTGTGAGGGAAGAATTAGAATTGGGAGGTGATTGATCAGTGCACTATGTGCACATCTATCATTCAAATTCACAATACCATAATGGTTGAGGATATTAGAAACATACACATGTATGAAATAATTATATTAAATGGTGTTCCAACTAGTATTATCTTATATAGGGACATTATGCTTAACTTTCAGTTTAATAGAGGCCTCAATGAGGTGATGAGTTGTAATATTATGTTAATCATAGTAAATCCATCGAAATATGTAATGATAAATGAAGTGTAGTATTCTAATTTTGGATGATATGACCTCTAATTTTGTGTAATACATCAAAGGCTCTTGGGACAATAATTTGGGACTGATTGAGATTTGATAAAACAATTTTTTTTTAGTTTTTCATTATAATTTCATGATTTGAATATCTCTATAGACACCCTTATAAATCAGTTATTTGTTTGGAAGAGGTGGGTGAGACTTCTCTTTAAGGACTAATGAATTTCTATGAGACATCTGCGATGATCCTTAATATTCATTAGTGATAGGTAACAAATCAGAGTTGGTATAGATTATATAATGATCGTTATTATCATAATTTTCAATTTTAGGTTGTATATTAGGATTTATAGAATATTTTACCATTGTAAGGAAATTATCATATTGAAATATATCAAAATTTGGTTTTACGATTCAAGGGGGGAATTTAAGCACACTAGGAGGATTAGAAACCAAGATTATCAGTGGGGATTTAAATCTTATATTATGTTGATTCTTACAATGTTTTTTATGTCACAAATCAATAATTATCAACCTAACTAGTCTCATGATTTTAAATGAGAAAACATAATATAAAACCTATTTTTTATATAATTTAGAAAGTAATTAAATAATTTGAATCCCAATTAAGGATTCCATATAGAACATTAAAACCAATAGTCAGAGTTCTGTGTTATCTTGGGTTAGAAAAACATAATAAATCAGTGTATAAGTCCTTGATAATGGTGAAATTGTCACATATATTTATGGAATAACCTTATTCAATATAACATTATAAAAATAAAAAGTTATATGATGGGGAGATTATCACAAGTTAGCTTGATGTATGTTCTATTTTTAATCATTGGGTTGGTTACCTATAGTTTACCATGTCTTGGTTGGTGACTAAAGGTTTAGGTTTTTTTTTGAAATTTATTTTTTTCACATGGTCTATACCACACTGTGGTCCAGTATATTTTGATCATGGAATCTTTTATGTACCACTGGAAGGAAAACACATGCAGTTCATGGTGTGGTCTCAAGAGTGGGAAATAATGATCCTCCAAGTGAATCAGTACCATTTTGTGTCCACTATAACATTGTGTAGGGTGTCACCTGTTAAAAATTGTTAGTGTTTATAAAACACAACTTCTTTAGTCAATGTTTATTACTCCTGTGTGTAAAATGATTGAGACTAACATAATTATTTTGAATTACCAATATGTCATGGAATTATAAAATTTAGAATTTTGAAACAATAGATTCAGTTGCCTAATCATTCATAGGGGGTTAAACCATTTATGGGGACACATGTGATATTTCAGTGATGCGGTTTAATGAATTACTCACATGGTTTTCCCTATCTCAAAAATAATATTAATATAATTTTCAGGATCCTCATTCAGATTCTTTCATTGGTTTTTTTGATTCCTTCATATTCATTGATCTATTTCCCCAGATGATATCATCTTTCCTTGATTTATATATGTTTTTTTGATGTGTGATTGTTTTAGAGGCAATTTTTTATTCCCACACATTGCTCATATATATAAAATTTGATTAGATATTCAAAAATATATTTTTTGGTCTTGGAATATTTATTATCTCTATATAAAACTTTGTCCGGTAGGATGTTGATATTATGAAATTATTTGAAATAACAACTATTATTAGGTGAGTGCTTTCATATAAATTGTTTTCTATACAAAATAAACATGATAAGTCCAAATAAATTTAATACTACTCTAAATTATTTAATGGAATTATATATAATTATTTAAATTTTCCCGTTTGGATATTAGTATGAAATGGAATTTACCCATGGTTGATTTAATGAAATGTGATTGAAATGCGTCTTGTATATTGCTGGGAAGTGATTTCAATTCCTATTATGAATGAATATTTAGTTAAATAATGTTTTATTTTTATGGAATCTTATTTCAAAGATGTTCTTTGTTTTGATGAAAATTTATTTAAAACCACACTATATTAAAAACATGTAGTCTAAGTATAATAAATGAATATTGATTTCATTGAATTTATTATCATTGATATAGGAAGATATTATATGAACCTTGGGTACATAAGAAGGGGATAAAATTTAATAAATAATGATAGGAATTTTGTAGTTTTATTATACAGGATATATGATTACAATTATAATAAAAATATGGATTTAATGGCATCATTATGATATTAACTTATCTGCGTGATCTTCCATCCCATTATGTGATTATTGGACTATGCACCTATGGTGACCACTAGTTACGATAACACATTTAGTGATGATGATCATATATTTCCTAGACCCATTATATTTTAGTATTAAATTCCATATTGTTTCTCTCTTGGAAATGGTTTGGGCTTATTCTTCAGATGTTTGATATGATTGAATTTATTTATAAAATTTCAAAATAATTTGAATGAAAATCGTTTATATTGAAGGTGATTTGAAAACTGATTTATTTGGAAAGGTTCTTGAAATCTAGTTAAAAAATTGAATTTTCTTATTTTTATTTAAACCATAAAAATTAATTTATTACATTTATTGTGATAAAAATTAATTATTGGATTATATTATAATGATTTATTATGGAGAACATGATGGGATTTTACCAGGGTTATTTTCTAATCACCCACACATTCCATTGGTTGAAAAAAAATTGTTTTTTCTATTGAAGATAAAGGAAATGATCCCTTTGGATGAGATGGTTATCCATGATAATAGGGTTTAAGAGTTCAATGGTAAAATTATTCATATGGAGATGGGTTTTCATTAATATTTAGTACATTGGCTTCCCATTTTATTTCAAACTTATTTTCCCTTGTAAATTTTTTTGTCTCCCACTATTTCACTTTGTATTGAAAGCTTGGAATTCATTTATATGTGTCAGTTTTTATTCATTTGGTTCCTTTTTTGATAATAAAATCATTAGAAATGTATTTTATTGATTATCATGTGAATATTTATAATTCACGTGTATCATTACCTCCCACCGGTCTATACAAGGAGTCTGTTCGGGTATCTAGTTTAGGGATGACTCATAACTTTTCATGATAAGAAGCATAAAAAAACACATGATTCAAAAAAACCTAAACCAGAGAGATACAAAAAACCAATGAATCAAATTAATATCATATTTAATTCCAATTATATATCAATAATACCTTCACCATGTTCATTATTCTATTAAAGATAACCCTTGAACCCAATAAACAATATCTCCACCAAACAACATTGACATCATAGTATACCTCCATCGACCCATTGATGTTATCCCTCCAATGAACATGATATCATTAACTAATTATCAAAAACTACACAAGAGTTTAAATTAATAGATAATAGTAAATATTCCTAGAATGAATAAACACATTCTAGGGTAATGTTTTAATAATTTATGATTTTTGTGAATATTAAATATGATCCATAATCAATATAAATATTTTTAGAACACAAACATCATTAACTAAAAAATAAATTTCAAAAATATGTAAAGAAACCACAAAAAAAGAGTCATGCACACTCTACGACATAAAAAAGAAAGAGAATTTCATGGAATATGGTATCCAATGTGTTAATATATAGTAATTAAAAAATATTGGTATTGAATGAAATAAATATCTACGAAAGGTACTCCCAAGATAGACATCTGAGACTGCACAGAATAACGACCACTAATGGGGTTTTTCCTCTAAAAAGGATTCAAGATCCTGAATCCAAAAATAGTTTATACATGAACTGATAGAATAGGAAAAATATCATTTATAATATGCGTCCTTTAAAATTATGTAATTAGGAAGATTGACAAAGTAAAATAATTATCTAGAGAAAACCAAACCCAAGAAAATAATATTAAACAACACTATTATAATATAATGACATTAAAAAAAACTAGTATGAAAAGAATCATGAATATGATAGATAAACTCATCTAAATGATAGTTTGAAAAACCCAAAAACTAATCCAATATAGACAGTAAAATTAAAATTTGAATGTGAAAATCCCTTCTAAATATATATTTTACTTAACCTTTAGTTATCATGATACTTAATTGAAAATGAGTTTTTTTCATTTAGAAATAATAAAATAGATGATTCTGGAATGATATATTTGTGTAATTTTTTTAAATATATTATTATTAATTATTATTGTTTTAAATTTTTAATTTTATCATTATGAAGGGGTATAATGGGTAATTAAAGTCTGAAAAATGATAATATTTTAAAATGTGATCATATTAATTGAAATATAATAGCTAGTTGGTGTGTGGTCCATAAATTAAGGGAAAATAATTAGGCTACTTTACATTCAACCAATCCTTATTTAACATATGATTTTCAGTAGTCTATAATACATTTGTTATTTTTTAATAGTTATCATTATAATTCTTAGAATGGGAATTTTGGATTGTTTTTATATTTTTCCCAACTATATCGTGAATTTGGATTTTACAATATTTAGTTTGTAATTTATATTATTTTATTTTATAATATAATTTATGTTGATGTGGGTTTATTTATAAAGTTTTATTCATTATGTATGTGTGAAAATAGAGAAGTGATGGGAATTGAGTGAAAGACCTTGTGTTGTAATGTGCCATGCAATGTTTATGGGTTATCTGGTTTATCATTTTTTAAAACATTTTACATTATTTAAGACATGATTTATTTTATTATTAATGAATTATTTTTTTTAAAATAGTTTGATTTTGGGATATGATTTTAAGGGGTTTTATATAGTAAATATAAAATGATAGAATTCATTAAATGATGATTTAAATGCGGTTATATTTTAATAATGGATGTTTTTATATAGTTTATTTTTAAATAATTTTAAATAGTCTATTTTTATTTAATTTTTTTTGGAATATATAAGTATTATTTTCAACATGAATATTTTATATGTCTCATTTTTTCCTATTTTATATATATGAATTTTTTTAATATAATAAGATTTTTGAGCATGATCATTTTTTCATCATAAATATGTATACCAATGGTATTAATTACTTCCAACATGGCTATGAGTATATAAACTAAAGTATTTTTTAACCTTTATTACTATATTAAAGAGTGAGTATTACTGAATTTTGAAAACTTTGGTTTCATTAAAATAGTGATAACACTCATTGTGGTTGGTTGATTTATATATATATATATAAATTTATAATATACGTTATACATGTCATTTAAAATGAAGTGATTTTTATATAATGTTATTCTATCTTGTAATTATAATTATTAGAAAGTATATATTTTTTAAATGATTATTGAATGTAATTATTAAGAGGTATTTTTATAACTAGTTATTGGATACTCTAGATTTTGATTAATAGATCCCTGAAAAATGTTCTTATGGAGAGATATATACACTTTTTCATGAAAAAGTAAAATTTATTCCCCTTATGTGATGATGTGATCACTCGTTACCTGTAGATATAACTATGGATCATTATACATATTCCCTTATGATTTAGGATTTTTTCATACCATCCCAATATTGATATGTCTCTATAATATGTGATATTTATTCATCTTAAAGAAAATAGTCCCCATTACATATTTTTTCTACGAAATGATGGACCGGTTTCTAGTAGTAGAACCATCAAGGATTCAATACATATCTCAAAATACGTATGAATCCACATATTTTTGGAGAATGTATATATTTTTAATATACGATTGATGCATTCAATATTTAATGACATGAAATATGTGACTATACTTTTTTAACAAGAATAATTTTATTTATATATATATACCATTTACTCATTAATATGAATTTAAAGGACTATTATCTTATGTTATTTGTGGTGACTGGATGGAATATACCAAATCATCATTCTCACATATGACATGTGAACCTTTGTGGTTTGGCAGTACCATATTTCTTATTTTGGGTAAAATTTAGTACAAGGATAACTTGTTGGATATTTTACAGACTAGTATATCATCATCAATATATATCTTACCTGCACTACAGTGTTGGGGATAACTTACCCACATTTAAAGGAGGTTCAATAATTTATATCACCATATATGAATAGTTTCACTATTTTTTGGGTTTGTTTCCATAATATCGTGAAAATTAAATAATGCATGATTTAATTTTGGGAGATCATATCATCTTAATTATATATTTATGGAGTACAAATGTTATATAATTATTCAATTATAGAAGGTAAAACCTGATAAACAAGTCCTAGATTAAATATTTTAAAATATATTCAATATACACATGCATTATACCTTTTTTCAAAGGAATCAAACATTACTATTTGTTTCCCAATATACAGTGTAAATCCTTCATCAATGATAATCATTTTAACATATGGTTAGTCACTATCAACTTGAAGAAAGAGAACATACACTATGTATTTGTTTCTCTAAATTTGGATAATGAAAATTTTAGGTTTGTACATTATACAATGTTATTAATATTATTCTCGGGTTTTAATGAATTTTATATCCAAAAAATATATATATTTTTCATTTGGGTAATACACCATAAATTTAATATATTATCCTATTTATGGTACAATAAAAAATTCCATGTTATTTTTTTGGATATTTAATCCTGAAACTCTAGGTATGATCAATATTTTGGTTGAAGATTATCTAGGATGGAGTGACAGAACATTAGAAGAGTCATTTTAGCAACATGATTTTTTGAACATTCCAATTCATGTAGTGAGTTAAGGGGTTTTTGGAATAACAAATTTGACATGTAAAAATTCTTGTTATTTTTTCAAGTAGTGGAATCAATTAAATATTCATTTGGTGGATTATGTGAAGGATTTTTTAATTGTATGATTAATAATGGACTGGAGTTTGACATGAAATTGTATATATAGTGGAAAAAGTGCATTGAACTTATTTTTAGGTGATATTCTAAAGAAAAACATGTCAAAGAGTTGGGTAATCAGTTATTATAGTAAAGGGTGGGACATACATGTTTGACATAGAAATCATATCGATTACCTCATTTCCTTTTGAGAATTTTTTTGTAGAATTCCACTACGGTTAATGTTATTTTGAATTAAATTTCATGAATGATTATTGATAAATCATGATTGTCAATGTATATAAGGTAAGATAATTATAATAATTCATTGTAATTATCTAATGTGTTTAAATATTTATTTTCATCGTGAAACCCTTAATTTTTAATATCACATATCAATGAAAGTATTTAAATGTCTTAAAATTATTGGAACATCCCATGACTATTTGGTATTTGGGTGTCAAAATATTCAAAAAAATTCCACCATGACTTTCTCATTCCATATGTCTCCAAATTAGAAATTTACATAGGAATGTTCTAAATTACAAGAGGGGAATTCCACTAAATGCATGACATATACGCTAAAATAGAAGGTCATACATGAACTCTGTCAAATTCAATGGGTTTTAGAAAAATATAATCATGATTATAGAAAATATATTGGAATAATTTTGAATTATCCACTCATGATAATTGCTCCATTTGGTTTGTGAATAGTGACACATTGAGGAATTTGTTTTGTTGGTCATAGAGATACATTTAATTAGGATCATCAGATTTTAGGGTAATGTAATTTCCAAGAAAATATATAGATATATATGTGGTTCTAATATATTTCTATATTTTTATAGTATTTATATAATTTAGGAAACATTTTTAAAATTAGTTAATATTAATATGTTTTTTCCAAAAACTATTATATTTTATATTGAAATCAATATATGTTTAAAAATTTAATTCATTAATTAACATTAAAATATTAATTTTTATAATGAAATTTTTATTTTTACTACGATTTGGAATAAGGGGGGTTATGTTACTTCACGATAGAAAATATTTTCTTAATGGATATATATGCTAAGCCCTAGTAATCTTCTAATCCTGGATTTATTTTGGAATGGTTTCACTCATGGGTGTTTAGATTGGTGATTCTTTTAACCATATGATTGAACATTATGGGAAAAAATTCAATTTTTTTAATTAAAATGGTATCAATTCAGTCTCATTGAGTGTATAATGAATACATATAGGCTTTATGATGATAAGGTTAATTTATATTGGAATTTTCATGAAAAAATAATAAATTTACAAAGGGGGTTCCTTTTTTAACATATAGGGGTTTTAATTTTGTTATTAATTAATAAAATGTTAAAAATAAGTTCCATAGGATAAATGGATGTTTTTTTAAAATAAATAATTATTACATGAAATTATATTTGAATTAGGATATGTTTACATGCAATCATATTGATATAGTGTTTGAATAATACCATTCAATAAACACAGCGTTATCTTTTAAAATTTATATTCCAAATGCATGGTATTATTTTAATTACCGATGCAATCAAATTTTATTTATGATCACACCATATATATTTAGTTTAATATAGGTTTATAGGTTTTTTTTCATGATGTAGTATACGGGAACATATATTTTATTATCAGTATTTGAAAATATATCCTTAAAAATATGTGGTGGGATTTTATTGGTGGATTTTATATTTAAGTAACTATAATATAATGTTTTTATATTATCTCCAATTATATTTATTTTTATAACATAAATATTTTCTTTATATATGATTATCTAATGTAGGTTTTTTAAATACCATTAATTTTACATGAATCTTTTGTTGATTTATTTTAAGGTAAAATTAGGCCTGAATAATTTTTTTATTTCCCAATACTAGTTGCAAGCTTCAGGTGACTAGGGATAATGTCTGAGGTCGTTTGGTAGCCCTATAAATGTCCTAGAATCCTAATATATGAAAATATTTGTTATAGTAATTGGTATAAATTTCAATCTAGTGATATATTTTTTCATGAAACTTCGATATAATAAAATATATGAATAGTGTAGTTTTTTTCATTTTATATGTGATTGGATTTCTATATTTATAAGAAATAATACAAGAAATTATTTTTCCCCAATAGGGAATTATATGTGTTTTAATTTAATATTCCCACAAATTAATAGGTATTTCATTTCATTTATATATTTCTAATGTAGTTTCACAATGATAAATATATTTACAATATATGAATTTATAAAGTTAATGAAATTTTTTCACATATATAAAAGCAGTGAGAATGGTTTGGTGATATTTAATTTAAAATAAGGTGATCATGGATAATGATTTAATTTTAGTAGAGTTAATTCTTTTAATATAAACGAGTAAATGTTTATATAAATTTTGATATATATATATATATATATGGGTTGTTGTAGTTATTATTTCTGGAATTAATATTGAATTATTTGTTTTTTTAATGACAGGAATTATTATGTAGTTTATATATCATGTGGGAGTGTGGAAATTGAAAAAATTGGTTATTCATATGGTTGAGAGTAATACCAAGATATAATTAGATTGGTGGTTTATAGTTATATAACTATAGATGTATTAGTTTATGTTTTTTAGTATAATTTCAATATTTTTATCAAAATGTTTTGGTCATTAGTGTTGTACATAAAAATAATGTAGATAATATTAATATATGTTTGAGTGTTCTATATAAGAATTAATTGTCTTGTGAGGTTGATAATTTTTTAGTTGAGTTATTTTATATTTTTAGAGATAATAATCACTATTTTGGAGAGTTTTAAATAACTTGTGACCATATTAAATTAATAAATGTTGAAATTTGATTTAACATTATAAATTCAGTTGGGAAATGAAGAAAAAATTAAATATTTAGATAATGATAGAGAGTGATTAATTACCTTTCTATTTAAAAAATTTAATCTGATTCTTATGACATGTTCTGATAAGTTATAAATAAGGAAATTATATATTTGAGGTTTTATTTGAATGAAATTTAAGAAAAAGAGACGAACAATGGCACCAGATAATCAGTGGATTGAGACTGAATACACTGTGTTCAATAAAACAAGTGCTATAGAAAATAGAGGACAACTACGTACAATTGAGTCATCAATCAAATGAAAATTTGAACAATGGATGGGAAATGAGGTTTCACGGGGTATGTTGTGGTCGTAAATATTTTTTTCAAATAATTTTTGGAGATAAAATGATTATTTCACCTCATTTTTAAAAAAATTAATGTTTCCATTGAAACAAATTCTATCATTAATTTCAAAAACCAAATAATGTTTCTCAATTTGTTTCCGTCTTCGTCTTTACCCCCTTCACCGAATTCATCTAATAGTGATTGGATCAAAAAATCAATATAGGCTCACCTATCATTCTCTTTTATACTCAAATAATATCATATCCTTTATTTTTTATTTCATCATTTAGGTATTTCATGAGAGACAACATCGAATAATTGTGATACACATTTTGGATGTTTGGTATTTAGATCGTCCAAGGTAAAATATGATTAGTATGATTGTATTCACTCCCTATATAACTATTTTGAGATAATATTGATGATCAATGGATTGTTATTTTTATTTCATTTTCTTTGGTAAAAATTCATGGATATATAGGTTAAATAAATTTAAAATTTCATTATTAGAGTGTTCGAAATATATTTAGAGTTATTTTAATGTATTTTATCAATGAAATTTTTATTCTTTATTAATGTATATTTGTTTATTGATACATCAAAATTTCATTGTGGTTTTTTAGAGTGGAACAAGATCATGTGTGGGTTAAATTGTTATTTGGTATCAACATCCCTTTAATTCAATTATATTTTTCTGGGATATTTCTGAAAAGTTATTATCTAATCATTAATAATGTTTAAGTAGTCTTTTTAAAATTTTGATAAATATTTTGATGAGGGGTTTTCATTGAAAAATAATTATTTACATTATTAATATATAAATGTATCATCTTTAATTATATTAATAATATTTCATTATTTATACATTAATTTAATTTTACTGTGAAAATAACATTTTCATTGATAAAAAACTATTTTAATGACACATGTTAGGAATTATAAATAAATTTTGTATTTTCAATATAATATAAAAGAGTAGTTGATTAAGAATGTTATAAATATTTAACCATGTACACCTATATTTATGTTTGTTATTATATCATAATAATATATCATATCATAAAACATTTGTTATTTTTATTAATTGTTTTTTATCATTCCATCAGGAATATATTTTTATTGATTTAAATTATAAAAAAATTATTTTGATAGAAAGCCTTAATGAATTAAAATTCCTTGAATAACACATAATCAATTATGAGGAGGATTAATTGACATTGATGTAATATATGTATTTGTAACAATAGATATGAAATATTATTTAATATAATGTAACTAAAAAAATTCTGAAATGAATGACTTTCAATCATATTTTATTTTAGATTTATATTTTCCTATTTTATAATGTGTATAGTCATTAGTAAGCCTTTGGTGGATTCTATTTTTTAAGGATACAAATAATTAAAAGATTTAAGCTAACCCCTGAGAGTATTATCCTTAAAGTATGTTTTTACAATTTATTTAGTTTCTTTTCCGACTATATTTATTTTAATTATGTTTTTTTGGGATCCATCATACCATTTTAATTTCTTTGTAGTCATCACTTAAATATTATTTATGGGTGTTTTAGGTAATTTAATGAAATTTATTTAAATTATTTAAGAATTTTTTTTCGATATATTATTTGAATAATGGATTTCATTATAATATTTATTTTAATAGTTATTTTTGTGAGTTTTCTTTTAGATGGTGATTGGGAAAGATTTTTCTAATATTAAATAGTATGTGATGGTTGAAAAATACATGGAATAGTGGGAATTACTACAGTACTATAATGGATGCAGTTAAGTGTTTGTGATTTATACATTCTCTATTTTGACTATAGTTTATTAGTTAATGACTACGTGATGATATTATGATTGGTGGTTACAAACATTGGGAATTCGGTATTGTAGGAGAACTGTAGCAGTGATGGAATTGTAGCACTAGCGACACTATAGTGGTGGTCTTCACTGTAGCATTGATGATACTATAGAAACTCATGGTATTGTAGCATTTATTTTAACCAGGAATAATTTTGGAAAATAATATGGTCTATTAGGGACAAGTAATGGGATTTACTGCCCACTAGGCCTATGGTCCATGTAATGGGTCTCTTTACAAAAAATGATCATTCGGTTGTTTCAATAATAAAGTGGCTTCATCCCCAACTTCAAAAAAGCTGTCTTTGAAATCATGTAACAATATCTAATGAATGTAATTATAATATAAAATGGTTTCTTTTATAAAAATATTTTCTTTTAAACTATTCACTCTATTTAAAATTTATAAAACCGTTTTATTTAACATGTTATTTAATATATATATGTTATTTCAAAATTAATAATTGTGTTATCTCATTTTTGTGGATATATTTTTTCTATGGATTTCTTATATTTTTATATTATTATTAAATAATGCAAATGTTTTTCATTTTTATTATATATCATCGTGGAAAAAATTCTTGCAATCTTTTTATAGTATCCATTGATTTGAAATAATTTTTTATCATTACTCGCTCTCTAAATATATTCATTTTTTATACATTGTTGATGTCATACACATAATAAAACTAAAATCATTGTATGTGGTTAATGAAAAATCCTATGTTTATAAAAAAATTATTATACATGTCCCATTAGTAAATAATGACGGTGTCAATGTTATATTGTGCTAATCATTTAATTTGTTATGGTTACTATGAGGCCTATTTTAATTAGATGATAATAAATGTTGTATAGTAACGATATATTATTTGATTTTTTCCCTATGTTCCATTAATCTTTCAAAAAAATATCCATGATGACGTTTTATATGAAGAGGTATATGGATGTTGCTACAACAATTTATATATCTTACATCACTGCTAAAGTCGATATTATCCATCATTATATATGGATGTGCTTCTGAATCCGAATACTTATTCACTTAAAAGTGAGAGCACTATAACTGATTTCCCATATATGGATGTTTATCTATCAAATGGGAATCTACACATTGAATGAATGTACTTCCATTTCCCCATTTTCCCATTACACCAATGAGTTTTCTTTCATTACAGAACAAATTCCACAATCATGGATATAGATTATAGATGTATGAAATCATGGATCCTCCTAGTGGTTTGGTAGTCATCATTTGTTACTCATTTATTGATTTATTTTGTGTAATTATATATTGTCTATCATAATACCATTTTAATTTATAATAATATATTTATATATAATTAGATTTATTATAAAATTTTACATGAATTAACTAGATTATGGACTTATAAGTGTTTAGAATTCTTGGTAGTTCGTAAAAACTAATTATATTCAAACCATGAATCTGCACCACTGTGAACATACAATTTGACATATGGTATTCTTTTTATAACATACTCTGTGAAAAAATACATAGTATTAATTATAGTATTATGACATTATAAAAATATGTAAGGTCCCCGTTAACATGTTTTATGAAAATGTCCATTTTTTCAAGATGTTTCATGTGGTGTATTCAATTATCTCTCCGGATTCCAGGAATTAAATTTTTCTGTATTTTTAATAAATATTTATCATAATGTATGTTTTTGTGATTAAATGGTTATAATTTTTTAGCTACATTCATATTTATTTATTATCTTATATTATTATAGAGGAACATTTGGTTCCCTCATGTATACTGGTATTTGATTAAAAATAATGAATATGGATTGATAAAAAAATATATTACACAAGTTTTTTTAAAGAATCAACAATTATCCTATATTGGTGAAAATATAGTGAAAATCACAACCCAATGAAAATCCTAGACCCTTACTTCTTGTAGAAAACCCTTGATAATTAGGGAATGTGGTTTAGGTAAATTTAAGTATTGTATGAATTGACTAAATGTATAGTTTTAGTTGTTATAATTATTATTTTCTAAACATATGGTTTTTTGAACCACTATTATTTATGGATTAGTTATTTTTAACTAGTTATTGATGAAATTTCTTTTTATTATTAGTTAAGATACCAATGTATATTATATAAATACATTATCATATATACTAAATTTATATGCGGGGATAAATATTCTATATTGGATAATATATATTTGACATTACCATTTCCTAGACCATCTTGAAAAATACTTGATTGGTGGTAAGTGAACATATGATATTGGCAACTAACCACCATGGGAGTTCATTATTGATTGGTTTTAAATCCCTTATTATATTAAGGTATTTGTGTATTATAATAATAATTTTAGGGGATATTTATCATTTTATTAGTCTTAAACCATAAGTATCCATTAGAAATAATCATTCATTCATGTTGATAAATGTCTCCCAAAATAATAATTTTTATGGCATCAATCATATACTCCTTGATAAAAAATTTCATTAATTTTTTAAATAATGAGATTACAAATCTCCATTATTAATGTAATTATAAATACCTATTCATAAAAGTCATATATTCTAAATATTTTACCATTATTTTTTATTGGGGTTTTCTACACACACACACATGCAAACACCCACACACACAAACATTTACTTTTATTTCCGATCACTATTGGAAAATTTTCATATAATCAAATTTAATTATGTTTTGAAAACTATTATTGATGTTTTTTTTTCATCATTAGACATATTGTGTGATATTTTTAATAACAATTATATAGTCCCCCAATTATTTCTAAAATTATCTCACCATTATAGATAATTTGTATCTGGAATGACTATGAGAAAGTCACTTGGTGACCACTCTTGTAAGAATATACCTTATAATATGGTGAATTTACACGTATTTGTATATTCATAATTAGTTTTCATTAGGTTTATGATTTTAAAATATTATTATATAATTTAAAATCATGATTATTGGATATATTTTTAAATATTTATTTTTAATATAATTTTCTAAACCATTTTATCTAAATAAATGATTTTCCAAAAAATTCTAATTTATATGATACCAAATCTTGGATTATTATTTTAGTATTTACATTTTGTTTAATGTATTTATAAAATGAGTATATTATGATTGATTAGAGGTATATGTTCCATGGTTCTATTTTTAAGGTAAAATAAGTAAATCTAATGGTTATTATTGTCCCATATATTATGATCTTAGTTCTCAAATAAATTGAAATTATTATTATGTGAATTGGTTATCTTAATAAACTATCATCATATGTGTAAACCAGAATAAATTTCAAAAAAAAAACATTATGGTTATGAATAATAATAAAACACCATATCATTAAAATTTCACCACAAGGGAAAAAATACAGAATAAATTAATTTACAATCTTGTATAATTAGTAAAACATTTACTAATAGACACCATTTAATATTGATTTTACTTATAATATACACTAAAAAAGATAATTGGAACGATAAAAATAATGTATTGGGTTATATTGAAATCCTAATAAATTATATTTTAAAATTTGTATTTTTATATTTATAATCTTGATATATTTTTCTCTTTCAAAAATTTCAAGAGAAAAAATATAAATAAAAATAAACCAAAAATAATAATGTTTGGTTAAAAGATATATATATTATTTGGCCTAAAAGGGGCATTGATACCCATAGCTGGGGGGGGGGTCAGGATATGGATATTATATTCCCCAAATAAAACCCACCCCACTAGATCATGGAATCTTTCTTATAAGCATCACATGGTTTGAATTTATCTATTATTGATGATCTAATTCCACCCTTATTTATCCGAGGATGATGCTTTGAACGTATTGCATGGATTTATGAAAACTGACACACATATTTTACTTGGTTCACCCTCAATGGTCTTTGTCTAAGGAGCATACAATGGTGATGTGCTGATGTACCAAATCCACAGATGCTTATGGAAAAATTATAATGTTTGGGCTAGATATTTTATGACCAAGATAACTAGATTTATGATTTTTAGGGTCTACTCACTACATTCTGATGGGTCACTCCATATTTCTCTTCCTATAGCTCACTGCCATAGGGAAGGATCACTGTCTTTGTATTTCTTTTCTCACTCCTCTTGGAAGAGATCTAATCACATTTTACAGACATGTAGGTCCGTTCATTATCACTAATTAATGCCTCCTACACTATATTTAGATATTCTATTTATGTTTTAATTTCATGAACTAATGAATAACACTTTGAAACTGAACACTATCCAATCCCTTTTAAACACTTTTTCAAACCTCGCTACTTCACAAAGCTCCCTATTTTTCAAGGCTAAAAAGTCTTCTCAGAGTTACTAACAATTCCCAAAAAACACTCCTTTGTAGGGAAAACTACTTCATAGTGCGAACTCCATCACAGAGCAAACTTCTTTGTATAAAACACTACTCCACAGAGCTCAATCCTTTAAAGATATCAAGACTTCATAGACCTCATGTAGTTGCAGAGATCAAGCCGTCATAGAGTTACTTCCTTCATGAAGCTCACCGAGCCAACGTGGAACACCCCTTCTTCACAAATACCTCAATATATAAAGGCATTGAATTTTTTCATGAATAGGAAAGAATTGTCGTAAGAATCAATCATTTATTTGAAACCTTGCCTCACAGTACACCCCTTTCATTGCGAAATCTAAATAACTTAGGATTTTCTCTCATAATCACATCTAAAATGAAGAGGGGAGGGCTTTTATTTATAGGAATGGTCGAATACAGAGTTACTATTCTTCCAATGTGATTTCAAAATCAGTCAAAATAACTTATTAAGTACATATTCCCTTTAAAAAGCCCCATTTAAATTTTTCTTTTTTGAAATTTTCTATGTCAAAGGCTTCATGCCGCCAAAATGCTCTTTAGAAACTATCATCACCTATGCCATTCACGAAGCTCATCATAGTCGTAGAGATCACCATAACCATTATTCATGTCATTTTGAAATCCACTTTATAACACCCATCTTTGTGAAAGTAAATCATTTTCTATATTTTGATGAGATCTTCAAGGAAATCCATATTTCACAATTCTCACCAAACATCAAATTTTGGACCCCAAAATCATGGAAATCACTGGAAAATGGTGCCACCTAGTATCTATACATTTTATACCACCGATAGATCGTCCATTTTGTTTTTATGGTTATTTTTCAACATGGGTTGTCTAAAATATCTATTGAACTCATCAATTCATCATGAAAACTAGTTTTGTCATAAATCACAACTAATACAAAAAGGCAGAAATGTTACATTGATATATTTTTACCTATATATATATATATATATAAGATTCATTAAACAATTTAAAACTACTCAAAATAAAATATGAAACTATATTTTCCTTAAAAATCATATAATATTTGTCAAATTTTATTTAAAATCAATAAAGAGTGTTTTACTTATTACTCAAGGGTAATATGTTGGTATAAAGAAACCGAAAATATCACTTTTACATAAACAAGTAAAACCAATATACAATTAAATCCTATTACTAAATGATAGAAAAATAATAGATAAAATGCGTTATTGAAGAAAATCATGCCCACCTACATTATATATGTCTTTTATAGTTATATATTTATCCTCTATAGAGGATCATAAAAAACATGGAGACATTAATCATAAAACAAAAAAAATATAAATCAAAACCCCCAATATTGGATATAAATATATTTTTCATGGTTAATGTTTCAAAAAAATGAAGGTTAATTAGAAAAGTAATTAAAAGTTTTTTTAAGACCTTACACTTATTGCGGTGATTTATCTAAAAGGGAGGGGTTATTCCATTAAAATATGATATAAAACCCTTAGCTCTATACTTCATTAAATGAGATATGGGGAGTGTGGCATGAGATGTGATTTTGTTCTCCTCAGGATACCCAATTATAATTTTATTAATATTGAATATATTTAACAAATATAAATTATAAAACCATCATATAAACATTCAATTATTTATATCTATTTCAATAAATAATTTTATAATAAAAAATTCCCCCCCATTAAGGAATTCAAAAAAATTAAAAATTTTAACAAAAAAAATAATTGAACCAGTTGTATTGGTAGTCATAACAAAAAATTTGTAGTAAGATATTAATAATGGAATATTAAATTAGGATGCAGAATTATTTTAAACATATTATTTCAACATATTTATAACTATATTTAAATGGAATTTATTTTTGGGAATTATATTAATTAATTAATGGATTTGTGAGTTCAAAATAAAAATAAATTCTTTAAATATTTTTTTCTAAATTTAAAAAAAGTCTTGTAAACCTCCCTACCATAATAAAATTATTTTTTTTATTATATATCAATATTTATTTTAAAATTATATTAAATTAAAGGAAATATAAATTTAATAAAACCATGATAATAATTATATATTAATTCCTCCTACCTAATAGTTTTCCACCCACTAAAATCCATGAATATGATTTCCCAAAAACTAGTATAAGCCATAATTATCTTGAAGTCACCTTCAATTTGTAGCCTCCTCTAAAATATAACAAAATATCAATAACCTTTTCATCCTTTTCATGTATATATTGTAAACCTTATTCCTTTTTATGTGATATATAATATATAAATAATCCATGGTTTCAATTATACGTTATTATTTTCAAAATTTTAATGTATCATGGAGAGATTACATTATGTTCTATGTCCTCCCCCTCTTATAATTCCACACAATAAATAATTTATCTTATTTCATAATATTCTAAAAAAGAATTATTCAAATATATTTTTCCTTTATAAATCAGTCATCCCTA
Organism: Viscum album; assembly: GCA_963277665.1. Taxonomy (NCBI): domain Eukaryota; kingdom Viridiplantae; phylum Streptophyta; class Magnoliopsida; order Santalales; family Viscaceae; genus Viscum; species Viscum album. The sequence continues at coordinate 1,907,912,191 of OY728133.1, read as the reverse complement.
TGCACTCTACTCATAAACTTTTACCAAATAATTGATATATTTGGTCATTTAATTTCTATTCAATTTCCCTCATTATCATGGATTTTTCTCAACTGGTTTTTTTAAAAAACATATCGATCATATCTCAATTACAATTTTGAATTTTGATAAGTCATATAATATTTTTGGGATCAAATATAATGTCATATGGGATATAATATTTGTTAAAAATGATTTAAGAGGCTTTTATTATAAAATAGTTTACATGTATGTTTATCTACAAGTTTAGCTAACTATGCGAATACCTCATATGAATTTTTATTACATGTGTGGTCCACAAAACATGATTTTAAGCATATAAATTACATTGCCAAAATCCTAAAAATATCCTTTTAATAAAAATTTATAATCAATTATTTTAATATTTTTTATATGAATTAAATATAATATATGATATTTTACCCCTATTCATGGGGGATAAAACATGAAACCAAAGAGTTAAAAAATGATTTTATGGTTAAAAATTACAAAAAAACACTTATAACACTTCATAAAATCACAGTTAATATAAATGAATCCCGAATTAACAAAATTCTCCTTCACTTATTTAAAATTTATTATCTTAAACAACAACATTAATTTTTTAGCCAATCCAATCACATCAACAACTAAAATTTGAAATTCCAAATAAAAATATTAACGATATACCACAGTTAGATTTTTTTTGATATTTCAATACTAATAAAAGAAATTTATTCCAATATCTACCACATTTTTCATTTTATATCAATAGGTTCCAATATACTAATCAACTAAAATAGAAAAAAAATATTTATATAGAAAACACATATTTAATATTATCAATTATTAATAAAAACAATAACTAATTATAGAATAATTATGGATTCTCCACCCTAATTAAAGAACAATAATCCCACGTAAACTGAAATGATCTCATTTATAACTAACTATAAATATTAACATTTTTTCATAGATCATTCAGACATAGTGGTAGAAAAATCCATTAATGTGTGTGTTTTCAAGTGGTCATGTGTTCTTAATATGATCTAATTTTATCGCATTAAAACAAATTTTTTTCTTATTTCCTATAATTCCCACTATTTACATTAATAATTAGTTTCTTGTTATAATTAAAAATATAAATAGTGAATAACATAATTATATAGAACAATTAATGTGTGGAATATATTCTAAAATTAAAAAATAATTTATAAATTATGTATATAGCTCACTAATCATCAACCCAATCATTTAACTACCCATTAGATTATTAATTTAACTAATTTTACATATATACTATGTGGATTTTAATTAACAGCAAACCATTTTCCTATTATGGGGATCAATACGAAACACGTTTTAAATAATTCTTTAAGGTAAATATAAATGTTTTAAATTTATTATCCTTATCTAAATAATTATAATATTTCATATATTGAATGTTATATCTACATAATGATACTCATAATAAATTATATCCACCATACTGAATCAATATCAAATAAAGATATTTTTTAAATCCAATGGCATATAATATTACATAAAAATTTAATATGGTATGAAATATTAAAAATATCATATCATTAGCTATGATATCAGGATATCATAAGATACCACCTAGGACAATAATTATATACAAAATGTATATATCACATGAATATTTTATAATCCTACAATTTTCTTCATAAGAGCTCATAAAATTGATTAATTGATTTCTAATGTTAAAGGATAATGTTTATATTCTCCCCAATACTAACTATTATAACACGTGTAGAATCAATACACATAATAGTTTAGGGTATAACTAAAAAATTAGAAACCATTCGGAAAAAATTATTTTCAGAATAATTGTCTTAATGCTTCTTAAAATGCATAAGGATGAGAGATATTCTTTAAATACAATAAATTTAGATCTAATTTAGATTGACGTGATGATCTATGATATATATTGATTATCCCAAATTCTCTCTTCCCCATTCCCCCTTTTAACCATGAGAAAATAATATATTGCGGTTGTTGTGGTGGCCATTCCAATGCAATGGATGATTCTAAATACACTAGTGGATACACCAAGGAGGGGAGAGTACTTTGACTACCTCTAAGGATTATTTGTTATGAAATTTATTGAAGGTTGTAGAATAGGAATATATGGTGTGAGGTAGATAGTACAATGTTCTTTATTTTATTTATATCATTTCATAGATTCATAAATATTGGGTTTTTTGGATTTGGATTACTTGGCCTTTATGTTATATTAATTCAGTCTAAATCGAACTATAGATAATAATTTCTGGTATCAAAGATATTTCATGGTAATTTTATTTCCAAAACATCCTAAAAAAATGAATTATAAAAATTTGTTACATCTATATTGTGTAATGTACAATATGGAATATATTTTCTTTAAAAATATATATAACATAATTCATATAATAAAATATGATATGTATAGAAAAACATATAGTAGGTGCTGAGGGAAGCTACATTGGGGTTGCGACGTAAGATATGATAAATTATTGGTGATGATTCAATTTATTTTAGTCAATTTTGGTGTTTCCTAGTGTATGACATACTGAGTCATGTTTTACAATTAAATTTCTCTTTATGTTCAAAAAAGAGAAGAACATTACCATTTCAATATTTATACATATTAACAAATATAATCTATTGGAAATGAAAAAAATTTCAAATTCTATAATTATCACTTACATAATATAATTTAATATTGGGAAACCCATTGCTTACAATTTAATTAATAATTTAAAATATAATATGTATTAGAAAAATAATTAATCTAAATTCATAATTATGAATTGATTGAAATAATTAAAAAATTTCATGGAAACTATAGAATTGGTATTTTTTGATATTTATTTAATAAATAAAATAACTATTAATTAATTAGTTATCAATTAGTTATAAAAATTTATTATTTTAATTTAATGAATTTAATAAGTTAGTATCCATAATATAAATTGTTAATAATGAATAATGTTTTGAATTTTATTTTCAAGGAATATAATTTTGATATAAATTAATTATATATAAATTATTATTTTATTTATATAATTGTTTTAATTTATAAATTACACAAAATATAATATTTATTATCAATAATATTATATTTTGATGTCTACCATTTAAATTGGATGGCTTATAATAAATTGGCCTCATTTGAGGAAATCATTTGAACTATATCACTCCTAAATATGTGACACTCATTAGTAGACTAGATACCAATCCCCAAACTCTAATATTATCTATGAAGGGAGATGAAATGGAATTCATACTATTTTCAAATGAACCAAATGCACATCCATATTTAGAATTATTTTTGCAATTAGATTTCTTGATATTAGTCTTGCAATTGTGGTGCATAGGCATCTCCTGTGGGGGGTCCTTGTCTTTCAACCTTTAATTCAGTGGAATATGCCTCTTTCTCCATAAAGGCATCTGATGTGAGTCTTCCTGGATCATAGCCTCCTCTAAGATGATCACTCAAAGACATCCTCTTCTACCCCCTCTACATGGTAGACACTATCATTCCAAGAATTGCATTCAGAACTGTTACAACATAAATCAATGAGGGGTTCTCCTGTGAAAGTCTTTCTAGCTATTAAATTTGAATAAAGGGAGTCTGAAACATCCCAACCATTGATCCACCAAACCCATTTACCATGTGAATGGGTCACATGGTTTCAAGCATGCCTCCTTATATGCTAGAGACATCAGAATAGCTGGAAGGGCCTGAAGGTTGCATGATGGGGAGAATATACACTCTTATAAGAGTGAAATAGAAAATAAAACCATAAACATATTACAATAGATGTATATATGAATAGACTGAATAAATAAAATGAATAAGAATAAGAACCAAGTGATAATAAAAAATTCAATAGGGAATTTCATATAAAGGGATGGATTACATACTCATTTAAAAAAGGATAAAGTGGAAATACATATAAAATCACTCTATAAGAAAGCTTCAAAATGAAAAAAAAGTTTCTCGACATTCATCTCGAGTGTCTGCTCAGTCCACTACTCCAATGGTCGAAATATAGGCAATACATATCAGATTTTTATAGTAGTGTACCATCCCTTCTCTATAATATAAGCTATATAATATTCTCAGGTAATAAAGGTAGATCGAGTAGGGTGTATAATAAAATCTAGGCAGGCAACGTCCAAAAGTGCCAAGATTTAATCCAAGAAGATCCCATTACTAAATATATTGTTTTTACAAATTAAAAAACTAGAAAATAAAAAATATATAATTGAAAGACTGTTCCGGTTCCCAATGGTCACCTGGCTACTCTACCATCTTTGACTAATAGACATGATGAATTTTTTATCAATCACCACAAATATATATAGTAATATATATATATAGTTTTGTTATATATATATATATATCATCCAACTTTATGAACAATGTACATGCAAACATAGGTGTCAATATTCACAGAATACGAGTAATTTACTAGACCAGAACATAAATCAGTCCTACATAACAAGTCTAAGGAGAATATAATATAATGAAATATGTTTCATTACCTATATCACTTAAAAACTGGGAAACATCTTTCTCTAACAAAGGGATGGAGAGTGTTTCTTCATGTTAACACTCAAAAATGTGATGCAGCATGTCAATCCCTTTTTCCCATGAGTGTTAATAGTGTAGGATGTTAGGTCTGACTCCAGATGCATGGAATCATGATACAATCATGCTATATAGAACCCTAACCATTATATCAAAACATACATACAATGGTAACCATATCTCTAATTTAAAGCATGAGACATTTCCTCTCATGTATCTATATGGTCACGTTCATCTTGAAAAATGAATTTCAATTCTTAATGTGCATTTAATAATGAATAAAAAAATGGAATAACCATACATACATTTTATGATTCAGAACATTGAAATCATTTAATTTATTAATAGAAAAAACTATCATTCATAAGCCATACCCTATGATAAATCCATTTAATTTAATAATGCCATAAAATATAATAATAAGTGTCAGTGTATATGCAGGAAGTGTCATTAGAATTTGGGAAACTACTGATAAGGTAAATCAAATTATTTTGTTGGTCTAAACATTTATGAGTTTCCTTAGATTTGTTAATGATTTACCTAACAGAGTTAAATTCCATTTTTAGACAAATCCAAACACATGGAAGGCATTCCCGAAAATTAAGAAATTAACCATAATGGGAAATTCATTTTGGAACACCCATATTATATCTATAAATGAGGTAAACATCATCTAAACTACTAAATAACGATAAAAAAGAATATAAAATTTTGTGTAGATCATTTTAATATAAAGAACTCAATTAAATGGTGACTGTTGAAAAAGGATGACGTATGAAACAATGAAAAATCCAAGAAAATGCATAACGTTTTGGGGAAAATAATGTGATCACCCACAATAGGGTTGTTGATGAATCCTCGTTCAATAGAGGCCTCGCATTTAAAGTTCATTGGATGAAAATGATGAATCAATCCAAAGTCTTGAAAAAAGGGAAAAAGAAATTTCGCCTATATATTGCAATAGATCAAAAGGTACTATAAAATAGGATGGGAGATGATAGTATATTAGACCAAGATGGGTCCAATTCTTTTGAAAGATCATGATTTTGAGTTTGAATGTGGAATTTACCTCAATGCCTTGATTGAGAGGTTTGAGAGGTCATGGGAAGAAATAACTCATCATTCCCACTGTTGGAATGAAAGAAAAAACTACAAGGCTTTAAAATAAATTATGTTAATTAGGGACAATTGGTCAATTCAACCTCCAAATAGAGGTCGTAGCATTTGTATACACTTTTAGGCCAAATCATGTGCAAACCTTACCCAAGACGTTGTTTAATGTAATGACCTTCACAATTATGGTGAAAAGTATACCAAACCATTCAAAAACATTGTGAAAAGATGTGGTCAAATGACTATAGTTTTAATCATGGATGTGTTCCTAGAGGTTTATGGTTTTTGAAAAACTGTGTGGTTACTATTGAAACTCTAGTTTTCCCCAAAATGTTATTAGTGACTATGTAGCTTCAGTGACATAGATTCTACTAACTGTGGAGGTCAATAATGTTTCTAGAAACTCAGGTTTCCAGGATCTAAACAAGCCCTGAACACCCTCTTGACCTCTGTGACTCCATTGATAAACATTCAAAGGGTCATTAAGATAAAATTAAACAAAAAACAATCAAGACATACCTTTGTGATATGATGGGTCATTAAAACCTCCCCTATATAAAGAAACTCATCACTGAGTTGGAATTGAAAGATTTACGAGGTATCATCTATAATGACTTCCTTCCACCTAGCTCGTTTATCATATTAACGCTCTCAGGTCTCATTCTATATGTGGATGAGAAACCAAAACATGTGAACCAGAGAAACTATCATGGGGTTGGTGTATTCACAGTCTAATTAGCAAAAAAATTGGATATTCGTCAAAGGAAGCTTCTAGATTTAACTCTACCTCATTAGGATGAAAGACATGTGACATGTCTGGATAATATAAAAGATGATGTGGCATATAGAAGACATCATGAATGGGATGGTATCTATGAGGATGTTTTATATGGTAATTTATTAGTCTGATCCATTTTAAAACATCAAAGGGTACTATGAATCTAGGTAACAACTTACCTTGCCTCAAAACACATCTATGACCCATCATGGTAGAGACCCACTTAAAAACCAGTCTCCAAAATCAAATTCTAAGGGTATCTAATATCTGTTGGTATATGATGGATGTATGTACTGAGCTATTCTGATAAAATTTTTGATCAATTTAAATTTCTCTATATTTTGTTACATGATATGGAATCTATAAATATGTCTACCCCTTCCTCTACCAACATAATTGTGAGCATCGAGGCCTACTGTATATGGAATCATAAGACTCTATGTCAATGGTAGCCTAAAAGATGTAATTATAAGAGAACACAAATATGTTCACGTTCTTCACCTATTAAACCTAGAATTCACGGAAACATGCACATATCATTTCCTCTAGAACCTGAATAGTACGATTTGTCTAGAAATTAGTTTGTGGGAGAAATTCCATCCTTATAAGTTCCTGTGTTCCCATGGACTTCTACAATCGCTACCAAATCATTGATGTAAAGATAGAATATCTTTAAAAAATGTTTGAACATGGATATCTGTGAAGACGTACAACCTCCATAATTTACAAACACTATAGATCATCTACATATAAAGTCTATCACACATGAATTAATCTTCAAACCTTCATCAAACAATCAATGAAATCCCACAATCCAATTTTTGCACATGGTGATCTTGTTAAACCTTTCCAGATGTCCATAAAAATTTCATCCCATTTCTACATAATGATAGGAAATGACTATAAAATCCCTCCATAAGCTGATGCACCACCATCACCTTTTGATAAATTGAACACCACGCGATGAAGCTGAAAATATCACATTTTATACTAGGCCTCAAATACTGGCATTTTATATCCAGACACTTATTTGTGACACCAAGGCGATGTTTCCATACTGAGGCATGAAATTACAACATCATCTACTCTATAATGTCTACTAGAAACTATACATTATTATGTAATAATATATTATCATCTTCGTCCATGGTCCACCCTGAAGATTTATCATAATCGGAGATTAATTAACATAATAAAAGGCTTTCAGAAGAATATATTTTCCTCATCCTTACTCGTTTTAGAGGGGTATATGTCACTTATAATTATAGGAGGAGGGTCGGACCATGGTACTCCTGAAAACAAAATGTGTATTTTTGAGAATAAGGAATTGAGCATAAATTCACCACTGTACATCTAAAACACCACTATCTAAGTACTCTCGGTCAGAGTATTAGCTATAACATTTCCATTACCATTTCTATATGAAATCATGATATAAAATTACTATAGCCAATGGACCCTTATTAATTGTTCTCTTGATGGTCTTGTTGGATACTATTTTGTACTGAAGATGAATGTACATATTCTGTGATGGAACGATATTATATCAATATTCATGGACTATTGGAGTGAAGAAGCTTATATTCTTTAGCCATGCCAATGATTACTTTATTCAAGGTAGTGTTGCTGCCCCAACCAATGTATTTTGTAGGTGATGACCTTGTATTCTTATACCCTAGCTCCAACCAGTCATTCTTATATGCCTCTTTGAGTTAGATATGGAGTATAGTTTACTAATAGGTTTTGAGTTTTGCGGTTTGGAGGTCTATAGTTTTTAGATAGATTTTTTGTTTTATCTATATCTTGTTGTCGTGGAATCTATTTTCTACCTCGTTGTTGAGACTGGTGTACAAATCCATTGGTTTCTCATTTCCTACTCGAACTGTTAACTCTAATGAACCCCTCCATGTAAGAAATGTTGTGATGGTTACATATGGGTTTTGGGTGTGTGGTTTGGTGGACACCATTGTTCCAGAAAGGTGTCCTTTGATGATGATGATGATGATGTTTAATGTGGGATTATGTTATGACATGGAAACGTTTCTAAATTTTTGGTTTGGATAAAGATTCTTCCACATTGTATTTAGTGATGGTTTTTGGGTTTATTTTATTGAGGGATTATCATATTACATTTTTTTGTTGATATGTCATTTATGTGTATGGTTTGACTTGTAGGGGTCTCCATAGCCATTATCTACGATAGTGATAAGTCTATAATTGTATCAATTTGTTAAGGATGGATTGCGGTCAAGGAAACCATTGGGTTGTTCTCTAATTGACTGTAGAAGATGTGGTTGAAGACGATGGTGGTGTTCCTAGAATGATGGCCGATGATGACGGTGATGTTACTCCAGTGACATGGGTTATGGTGTTCATCATGATGTGGTAGGCTGGAGGTGGTGATGATAGAATCTTGTTTGAAATTTGACACATGGTTCATTATTCCTATAATGTTGATAATGGGTCTTTCTGAACATTGTGAAATTTGTGATTTTTACTGCGGTATTAGTTATTTCAAGGAGTCCGTGTAACATGATGTGATGGTTCCTAATTAACCATAAAGTTCCTCATAAAAAAGGACTTGAAGTGTGCATAACACAAAAGTCTATCATGGTAGATTGTGTCTCAAAAAATGTAGATAAAGAACTAAAAAACTCTAGCATGAGTTCATTCATTATGTAATTCCACTGTTGAGGCCTCATCTAATGTGACCCATGTGTGATGAGTCACTCATCCTGCATCAGTGCAGCTCCATGCCTGATACCAGAGGATTCATTTTACACAATGTTGATCCTGCCTGACTTGGATGAATCAATATTGGTGCAACTGTTAAATGACCCTTCAACTCCGAAAAGGATTTTTTAGAAGCTTCTGACCCTAAAAAGTTCTCATATTTATTTTTCAAACCCATAAGCAGTGCTGCATGAAATGAGGAATCCTAAATGATGTTTTTGTAATATCATTCATTACACACAAAACAATATATTTCAAAGGCGTTTTTGGGATGCTCCAAAGAAACTACATCTCACACATTATTTATGTCCACTAAAAATTATGACACTATGATGATATTACCTAGGAAGAGTACTTTTTTCAATCCAAAGGTGGGATTCACTGTGCTTTGAATAGAGACAATTCTCTCTCAATGTATTAAACACAATATCACGATTTTGTAATCGTAATTTGAAGACCATGAGTACACCAAGATAAAGATAAAAATACTACCATGAATGAATGTAGATATTGGTGGAAAATACAATTCATAAGAGCCATTAAAACAGAAGAGGAATTCGAGATACCGAACAACCTGACTAGATAATTATATAAACCATACTAGTTCCTGAAAGTTGTGTGAGGTATATCTGATGTCTTGACACACACCTTTTGATATCCTAACATAAAATTGATCTTTCAAAACACCATTTCTCCCAATATTTTATTATAGAGATAATCTATTCTAGTCTGTGGATATAGATTATTTCCCATGAGTTTCTAAAAATGACGGAAATCCAAAAAACATATGAGGGTACCATCCACCCTATTGGAATAAAGAAATTGTTAACTGCAATGAGATTTTATATTGTATATAAATACTCTAGAATCCAAATCCTCTAGATACTTCTTGAGGCGTATAATCTCAATGGGTATTATCTTTTAAGAAGGAATAGTCACTAGTAATTATCCTCATACAAGTTCAATGGTGAATTCGAACTCTCACACTAAAGGTTGACTAGAGAATTCATCTTGAAATAATTCAATAAAACTCTCCACTACTAGAGGGAAAGCATAGATTCATAACCCATGATCATATAGAAAAATAGTGTAAAAAACAGATGTCGCATTATCCAGCCTCTTATGCCTCAGTCCCGATTTCATAGATTTCACATACTAGTCATCCTTATGCACATTCTTACTACCCTCTAATTATGTAAACGTCACTCTATGATTATTTAAGTAAGTATAGGATCAATAGAAACCTAACTAGTCCATCTAGATGACTATTTCATAGCCCATCATGTTGATTATGAAATTATCCCACACAAAGAGGTATCTACCTATCTCAAACATGAAATCCCTACAGAGATGAACTCACTCTGATCGAATGCCTAACATGGTTTCTAAAATCATGAATCCATACTATTTCTCGATCAAGAGACCCACACATTCAATAATGGACTCATACATGAACTAGTGAAATAAACCTATGTCAGATAATGTAGACACTAAAGTGGAGTCTATTAGAATGAACCCTTATACTGTAGAATGTCCACAAATTTTATCCTCCCCCATTGGTTGGACAACAGGTAAGTATCCTATACCATAACCCCACATCATTTCATAACTACCATGAGAAATCCCACACTACTAGAACTAAGAATAATAAGTTTAACAAAAAAATTACTCTGCTACCACCTCCACCAGATCAGTTGGTTGTATTCTATATTGCATTCTAGCATGATCATGTCGGTCCCACTATTTAACATGGTGTAGGTGTAGGTCATCTCCCAATATATGTTAATGGAAAATTATTATAGACTACATTGATATAGCCCATCATGTATCATCTATTGAATTACCCTATATCACATAAGAACTAAGGATTCATGTGTCATGAGATCCCACACTTGTGGAATATCATAAATCATTCATCATCTGGAGGTGACTACTTCTACCTCCATGAGTTGCCTCAAAATGTATCTTTCTACCAGAAGAAAATATATTAATAGATTTTAGGGTAGAAATTCCGTGACTCATACTATTAGCTTCCCTCAAATTTTACTATATAATCAGATTCTTGTTGAGTATTTAGGAAATAATAGTCAACCTGGATACATTTACCTATGACTGGATGGTGTATACGAGCACATCCTCGAATCACATGGTGGTCACAAGATCATCAGCAACTAGAGTAGGGATGAACCTCTATAGCTGAGTAAAGAGATCAACGTATTCAAAAACAAACATACATTCTTCCTGTAGGTTCATGAATTCTCTAACTCTATCATCCCCAGAGATTTGGGAAACCAATATTCCTTTAACATCATCTATAAATTCACCCGAACCATATATGTATATATATATATATATTTGGGTGATAACTTCCCACAACTTTGTTATAGAATTTCACATCAAAGACATAGCTACCATGACCCTGCACAATAGAGCTGCCTCTAGAAGCAGGAATATACAAATGATTTTTTCGATCCAGATATCACTAGTGTGTGGTCTTCCATTCACTGAAAAGATGGAAGAATGCAACTACTATAATACCCATGTATATTCTATTATACTTGGTGCATTTAAAACTATCACTTGAATATTTTCAACATACGAAGAAAGAACTATATGAATTGGAAATCAATTCCCATATCTGAAATGTAATAAAGTGGAATGGGTGGCACTGTAGGAGGAATCACCAACAGCTAAAGGGTCAGCCACATAGGGGCATTGGTGTCACCATCTACTGTATGTGTGGATTTAATATGTGACGAGTTCATGATAACAAACTTCCAAACAAGTTCATTAAAATATATTTTAAACAGTTGAAAATATTGTAGAGAGAAAACTAGTATATGTGTATAACCTTCCTATAAAAAATGATCACACCTCTCTATATACTAAAAAATATAGTTCTAGGAGACATAAGATACAATAAGAGTCCACAATAATGTATGATACTCAACCACTGCCCATTACTATGGTCATGCTTAGGTCAAGGCCTCATGTCACATGTATAGTGAAGGTATTTCAATATTAAATGTCATAATAATTTTTAGTTTTTCTCATTGAAATATTTTAATGTCATTAAATTATTTAATTAGGTGGATCACTATTTCCAATCCAAATGAGGTAATACACTTTTTGAACCAAAATGTGGTGTCCTCTTAAACCATACCATTACACATTTCATCTCATGGTACCAATGATCCACGGACCAACAAGGAATAAATGAATACTTAAGGTGTATACATTAACCAATTCCAGAAAACAATATTAGGTTAAGGAATACACTTTATGATTCAATTATGTTTTAGAAAACCTGATATAATTTCAATACATTTTAATACATATTCAGGGAATCGGTAATAAGAAACAAGCAGATGCACAATGAAAATAAATAGGGAAAGGAAGAGTGTTGGGTGTATTAGTCCTATTTTTCCTATAATGATGTAGTATCTAATGAACCACCCTCATTTTATCAGGACATGGTTTTTAAATTTCAATTAAATCATAAAAATAATAATAACTTCAAAAGATATATGGGTCACCCAATGATGAATTCGTATCAACCGTAAATGGATAAATCAATAACTACAGTTACCCATCTTAGGCAATTTGGGATTTCCCTGTACATGGGTTAGCTATGTCCAAGAAAAAGTTCAATTCTAAATTCAGTTAACTCATAGTTTCATATATAATATCTATATAGTAAGAAAAACAAAAAATATGCTTTGATACCATTTTATAAACTTCCCGACATGTGATCCACATAACCCATGCCCCGAGCTGGTGGGTTACATGGACATCATAGTGTATTTCTATAAGCTAGAAGATTTCGACTAGAAGAGATGGTGTGAATGCTGTACAATGGGGAGAATATACCATCTTACCAATGTGGTACAACAAATAAAAACATAAAAATAAAATATTTGAGTCATATATGAACATACTAAAAAAATAATAAGGATAGAAATAATAAATGAATAATAATAAAAATCCACTTTGAAGTTTCATATACCTGGATGCATGGAATGTTGACATAAAAAAGGGTAACATGGAAAATGAATATACAATCACACTATGAAAAACTACAAAAATAATAAAATAGTTCTCCATTATCAACTCAACTGTATGCTCAGTCCTCTTCTCCTATGCTCTAAATATAGGAAATTAAAAACGGAATTCGGTATCAGGGAGCTCATCGATCACAATAACTAAAATCATTGAATATTCATGGGTACCAAAGGAATCCAGAGTAGGGTGTGATATAAAATTTACCTACACCACCATTAAAATTTTCCATATATAATCCTAGTATTTCTCATATCTATACTGTGCTTAGACATAAGTTACATACCAAGGAAATTCATAATAATTAAACGACACACCACTCTGTTTCATAAAGATCACATGGTGGATATAAATTCATTAGCTCATGGATAAGATGAATGTCTAATGATTCAAAATATAAATGGAGTAATAATATATATATATATGATTTATATATATTTCATCCACCTATATGAAACATGTGTGTGGATGTAAGTTGAAATATTCTTGAAATACATGTTGTTGGTTAGATTAAGGAGTAACCCAGTGAACATTAACCAATATAATGAGCATATACTATCAATTAATTGGTTACATTCCATACATATCATAATGAGTGGAAGAATTGAGGCACAACAATGGAGATTTTGACTGTGCCGTCATGTTAACACTCGAAATAAGGGGTGTGGCAATACAAGCCAACCACCCCAGTATGGTCATGGTGTGAGACATGTTTCTAAAAACTAGATGTAACAGAGTGTGTTAAAATCATTCGAAAAAAACACATAGCATCATAAAATATCCCACATAAAAACATAAACATATCTATAATAATAAGCATGAGACATTACCTATCATGTATCTTTATATTTTTGTTCATTTACAATAAGGAATTTCATTTCATAATAAGAAAATAAAAAAGCACAAACAAATAGTGTCATAATTACACCCTATATTGATTCAATCCATTTAAATAATATAATTCATTTATGGAAAATAAATTCAACATTCATAATCCATCCCTCATAATTAATCTATTTAATTCAATAAATCATTACAATTCAATTATTATTCATAATGAACACATAGGAGGTGTCATAAAAAATTAGTCAACTAACGATAAGGTAAACCACAATGTAATGTTAGTCAAAGCACATAAGAGGTTCATTAGGGATATTAATCATTCACCTTATAGAAATGAATTCAATTTATAGATGAAGAAGAAATCTTGATAGGTGTTTTTTATTTAATAAATTAACCATAAAAGGAAATTAATGTAGACATACATAAGGGGTGACCATAAATGAGGTAAACATAATGTAACTTTCTAAAAAGGATAAAATGACATAAAAAAGATATGTACATAATGTTTATATAAATAAATCAATTAAATGTCGACATATAGAAAATGATTTCAAGTGACATAAGGACAATGATTTGAAAAAACCAAACATTTTAGTGAAATTAAAGATACCACCTACTTAGTGTCCTTCAAGAAACCTAATCTGATGAGTGCATCATATTTGATGTATGTTTTAAGAAATAAAGGAAATGGTCAACATACCTAGATATATTGAAATAGAGACTACACATAAATCGTTCAAAAGACCAAAATATAAAATAAAATAATAATGGTTAATATTTTAGATCATACAAATATTTATACAATATTCTGGAAGATCTCTATTTAGTTTCTGGACGTGGATGTTAAGTCAATTCCAAGATTGAAGGGATTGGAAGATCATTAGTGGAATGTACTCAAGACATCCTCTAGTGAAAAAAGAGGAAAGAAAAATCATTTAAAATAAACTAGAAACAATAATGGAAAATTGGTCGATTCACCCTCAAAATAGGGATTACATTATTTGGATACACTGTTTTGCCAAACCATGCACAAACCATGCTCAAGACATTTCTTAATGAATGCACAACATGGTTAAGGTAATCAGTTCAACTAACAATGCATAAATTGTGTGAAAACCCATTATTAAATGCTTATAGTTGTCGGAATTTTCATGTTCCAAGAGTCACATAGTTTTAGAAAAACCATCAAACATATGATACACCTATGTTATACCCCACATAGTTAGTAGAAACTATTTTGAAAGGGTGGAACTGTTCTCATAACCCATGTGACCCGGTCATTTTTCTAAAAACATGGGATTCCAAGCATCGAACAATCCCAAGGCACCCTCGTGAACTCCATGAATCTATTAGTTAATACAAAAAGGTCCATTTAAAGAAATTTAACCCAGAAAATAATGAGCCATACTTTCTTGAAAATATGGGTCATTATAGTGTCTCTCTATATATAGAAATTTAATGCTAGATTGATGGTAGAAAAGCTACCTTTATATCTCATGTAAAATTCAGTAATACATTGTGTTAAAAGCACCAATCATTGTTTTAGTGATGAAAAAACCTTATTTTTTTCCTCATTTCAATAGTTGTTTTTATATTCACATGGTCCCAGAGATGATAATCTATAGGTTGTTAGAGCATTCAACCTTTCCAGTGGTCATTGCTGGTGCATATATGAATGGACTCCCCTACTGTAGTGGTTTGGGTTAGATTACCTGGTCTCCCTATTCCCTTTTAGACTATATCCTTCCGCATAAGGATTATGAACACACTCTATAGGTTTATTTGTGTGGACGATCGAACTATTCACCTTAATGAAGCCTCTATGGAACAAATTTTCATTTCAATGAATATATCAGAATACTCTCAATCACATAACCTCATCCAAGTTAAGGATTCTATAAAATGGTGGCAATTGACTTTTTATCATTATCGACATATAATATTCTCATCCTTTCATCTTCAAAGTCATTCTATATCAGTGTAAAGAAGGAAATCCTCAAACCAAAAAGATCCCCTTCAGTCAAATACCATGGGGAGTGTCTCTCCTAAAAAAATGATAACCACCATATCTTCTAGCTTCAACAACTTAGAGACACAATATTAGCCAATGTCAGATTCATTCCCTCCCCCTCATCATTCCCTATTCCCCACATCCTGAGGTCATATCCTGATACTGAATTCCTTGAATATTGTTCCAACATAATTATGCTCTCTTATAAGAAAAACATGTTCATGGAACCCCTAAATAGATGGCATCTGGCCATGAACATGGTTGATAGTAGATCCCAGAATAGTTGGATTGATATCTCTATCCTTGATAATATGGTGGAAACCTTTAACTAAATTAATATATTATTTCCTTTTCATGAATATGATATTGTTTCACCTTCTCCCCTTATCCTTGATATAGTATATTATCACATGTTGTTCAAGAAATGGAGTATATATTGACTCTTAATTCCGTATCTCCTAGTGGTACTTTTAATACATTACAATCCAAACATGTTTCTACATGGTAAGATTCTCATGTAATGAAACCAAGGTCTTTAGGGACGAAAACCAATCAAAACTTCTTAAAATGATCTCCTACATATTCTGATATGCCCATGGTCGGGGATCTCAGGTTAAGAATTAATTTTTTCCCAACGATGTTTGTGGTAAATGAATTTATTTTTTCGTAGTGTTGGTACCTAAAAACACATCTCTAATTTTTTTTTGTATTTAGTATATTTTTTTGGCTTCATAAGTTCATGTATGATGAACCCATCAATTGGAATATCTGGATATTCTATAATAAATCCAAATTAGTAGAGAAGGATGATGTTTACAATCAAAACATAACATAAATTGTTAGTGTAACACCCCAAGATTTCATAGTATGTTATTTTATCAAAATAATTCAATACCTTTCACTACACGCAACATTGAGTTCAAGTGCACCACAACTTACCAAACTAGTCGTTCAAAAGCATTTATGAATATTAATAACTGAATTTTGTACTTTATATAATCCTTATAATTTTAGAATTCATATTATGAGTTTTCTATATTTAATGTAAGAACAAATTCATTTTTTTCAGCTAAAAGAAGTATTTTTTTAAAAAATGCAATTTTACCACCTTTTAATGGCGAACCTTTTTTAAATCCAATATTTGAAACTTTTATATATTAAATTTGACAAAATAATAATCTTATTTATAATATGAACATAAAAATTTAGTTTCAATAAATTTTTATTGTTTTTCTGATAACTATCATATTTGGGTGAATAGTGAAAAATAATATTTTTAACTGAGGAAATAGTTTTTAATAAAAAAAATTTATAGACATGAATTATAAATTTTAATGGACTGTAAGTATAATTAGATTATATTTTTACCATTTTATCCAATGATGGTCATTGTAAGTAATTTCACTTTGAAATTGCACATAAACAAGTGTCAATCTTTTGATAGTTATTATTTCTTAAAAATACGATTTTTGGTTTTGACAATGGAAATTAATTTTAAATTAATTAATGGATCTTCAATGTTTTAAAATTGGTAAAATATAAATCATTTTTTAATTTATAATATCAAAATTTTTCTGGAGTTAATATTTGGTATTTTTCTGAAAACATTCCATTTTTTATGAATAGTGAAAAACATTGAGTTATTGTTTAAAAATGACTTTTTTTAAATAATTATTTATTTTATTTAAATTTATTTTAGGTCAAAGTAGATAAATAATACCTATATATGTTCCATGTATTTCATTGGATCCGGTTTATAATAATTTTAGATATATAATAATTTTATCCAACTTTTTACCATCTTTTACCCACCTCCAAGGAGCATTGACAAATTTTCATAAAACATAATTTTACCGCTTCTATGAATTGAATTTAAAAAATAAAAGTGAAACAGTTGATATCATTAATTAAAATTTAGTTCAATAAGATGACAATATTTTTTTTGTGAATATGAACTTTTGACTTTTATTTACCGCGGTTAAAGGTAAATAGGGTAATTTAAATTAAAAAGAATATTATAATAAGAAAAATTACCTTAACACTTGTCCAAAAATTATTGGATGAGTCTTGTCTGACCATGTTAATACTTGGGTAGATTTTGGGACGCCATGGAGCCACTTATGAATGATAATGACACTTTATTTTAATTTACCTAATGTTAAGGCTAAAATGACATAAGAAAATATCGTTTTGTAAATCAATTTTTACATGGGATTATATAAGTCATATTTTAGATTATAAATATTAATTAGAAAGAGATAATGATTTAATACATAATGGTATTTTCTTTATATTTTTTAGACATTAAATAATTTAATTTCATTCTGACACAATGATGATACACTAATTACTTTATTAATGAAATATCAAAATAATTCATATTATAAATATCCAAATAAATGTATTTTAGATACTTTTAATGAATTAAAGAAAATTTTATAGGTTAATATGTCATGTTAGGGTTGGTTAGATGAATTATTTTTTAAGTAATAATGCTATTATGAATTTAGGGAAAAAAACCAAATATTGGAAAAATTGACATAAAATATTTTTTAAAACAAATATTTAATATTTAATTGATATTCTATTTATAAAAATCTAAGGATTGGCCAAAGGTCATAAAAAATATTATATATTTCATTAATGAACCACTTGGGGTTCTATTGGATGTTTTTAGTAAGTTTATTAACCATATAATATAAAAATTCAAAGATACATGGTAAATGTCACACTATTTAACTAAGATTTAAATCTAAAAGATAAGGATAAAATTGTGACCCAAACATATCTAAAACATATTTTTTGTGATATTCTCAACCCATCCACACCTTATACTTAATAAATTAATTTTTCATCCATTTGAAACCGAATATTAATTTATTATAAAATAATATTTTTTTTGTTTTTCATAAGGTTCCCCTCACCCCTCTTATAAAAGGGCACTTCCCCTTCTCTCAAATTCACACCCCAAAGACATTTTTATCAGAAAAACCCTCCCAATTATCCTAAAATCAATCCTACCTTAATCCTATAGGAATTCCTTTTTTCATAAAGCCAACCTATAGAGAACTTTTGATCAAATCAAAAGAAAGAACCCGAAGAGGAGGTAATGATTTCACCACCCTCTTTCAAGTTCGTTTCTTATTCCACATACTCTTTATTTTTATTACCATACCAAAATAATAACTTCAGTACCTTATATATATAATTTTATGTGATTATAAATATGTCACAACCATATTCATTATTCTATAAATCCTATGAATGATAATGTCACCATGCGTGCGTACATACGGCTTAACATCTCCAGACCGTGGTGTAATTTGTTATTCAACACTATGTTATTTGGATGAAAATAATGATGATATTTGTATATAAATAATAATAATAACATGCTAATATATCTGTAAAATTAATATACCATCCAATTCCACACCTTTAAGGTAATGATATTTTCGCTCGTGCGTACGTACGGATTACAGTCTCCATGATGAGATGAGATTCATTTCCACGTTCACCATTAAATGAAGATAATAAAAATATATATTATTAATTAGTATTTAATATATGAAATAATAAATATTATGGATATATATATATATATGAATATATTTATTTACATATATCTCAATCACTTACTTCTGTACAATATGACATTAATACAGAAACGACGTTTATGCGTTCGTACGACCTACCGTCTCCATAAATGGTGTTTCCGTTTAATAAATCTATCTATTTTAAATATTTATATTCTGAAAATATATGATATATAAATCATGTTTTATATTCTCTATGTATAAAAATCATGATCTAAGTGATATGATCAAGAATAACAAGTTAAAACACGTACGATAAAGAAAAAAATTATTACCAAAAATGTTAATTTAACAAAGAAATTATTATTAAATGGGGAGTATAAATTCATAAATTAATCATATATGATATCACAAATATTAATATGGTTATGGTATAGTTTAATAACATACCATGGTCATTATATAGGATGTTAAATGAACCCTTGACCAAATAAATGTACAAGGTAATGGTTAATTCCCCAATCTCATTATTATACGAGATTGTATATGTGTAAGTATTTACTGGGAACATTTTATAATCCATGTCCATTTTTCATAAAAATGATTTTACGATGACGATTTTAAGGATTTGTGAAATGTACTCTTTATCAAGATCATAATTTTAAATGTTTTAATTATTTGTCTTCCTAAATGTTTTTAATAAATGCCAATGTTTTCAAAATGGGTATAAGTATTTCTTTATATAAACATGAATGTTTTGAAATAATAACTATTTTCAAAAGTTTCAAAGTGGTATGTGACAGTTTTATTGAAAAATATCTTTTAAATTAATTCCTTTATAAATTCATTACATTTAAATGATTTCACAAAAAAAGAATATTTTTCTCGATGGGTTGTAATGATTATTTTCAACTATGTCAACATCCTTTTTGGATATTATTCTTGATTGGGGTTGATTTATTATAAATAAAATCTTCAATATTATATTGAATGATCTATGAAATGTTTGACTATGAATGTTCTTTTTTTATACCACTCATGGTTTATGGTTAATGTATTGACATTTTATAAGCTAGTTTTAAGGAAAATATTTTGGTAATGTTTCAACATTTTCATATGAGGAATGGAGTGGACATAGTAAGTGACATGTGGAGCCTGCTATAGCTCCTCGATGCATCGGTAGGTCTAATGAGACAAACTGGTGTATTGGCACAAGGCCATGAAAAAAAATTTATTTGTAGTCGTGGCACGAGGCCTTGACTATGTGGTAATGTTGTCTGGTGTTAGGCATTCCCTCAATATGAAATTAGTTATTACATGGGATTATTTGACTAGTAGAATATCTGAAATGACATGGGAATCCTGTTGAATTTTTTTTCATAAATACATGGTAATTTTATGAGACCGCAGTTTCTGATGGCGCTTGATTCTGAGTCCTGGTGTGCCCGGAATCAATTTCTGAAGTTTTATTCGGGTACATTTAGTAAACGTATGTGCGTGTTTTTTATCTTTTGAACCGGTGCTCGAAATTGAAATCCAGGGACACTGATGATCTTGCAGTGCCGGTATTCGCTTAAGGGGACCTTTACAGTAGTTTCATTTTATATTGAGTGGAAGTTATTTTTTTGGGATTCATAATAAATTAAATAAAAATTATGTGTGACATAATTTTATTTAAGTGGTGGTTTTATCCATCAAAGGGAAGTTGGATGTGGGGCCCACCCCCACATAACCTCCCATGGGAGAATATTTTGTGGTGGGGCCCACACAAGCTCAATCCCCTCAACTCCCCTTGAACCCCCTTTAATCTCATGGACTTCCCATTAATTTGCCAACACACCCTTTTAATTAATTAATTGAATCCCTTGGAATTCATGCCAACTCAATCCATTTATTAAGTGAACCAACATAATTAATTAATTGGAGTGTTTGAATTCTTTTGAATTCATTATGGCAACATTAAAATAAGTGTACATAATATTTTATTTTGGGGTTGGCATAATCTTTTGAGAGCTTGGGAGAACTCTTGGAAAGAACACCATCCTCTCGACAAAGAACGCTTCACGTTACCGAAGAACGTGAAGAAACATCCTCTATCTTCTTCAACCAGACCGGGGAAGGGGAGCATCGCCCCCCCGAAGTGCATCGAGAGCGTCATCTCAACTCGACTTCACCGAGCTATACTCCCTCTGATGTTGACAGAACGACGTCTGTCTTCTGTGATGCCCGTCTTCCGTGACTTTGACAATGTACATTGAATCGAGGTAGGGGTTCGTCTTGATTAACATGTACCCTAGTTCCTCGTAGCTTTTTTTGGGATCTATGATGACCACATGTTATCGCCTAATGCAGAGGGCCCGGGCCGAACCATCATGGCCTGACTCCCCTCTGTTGGTTCTTGTTGTTCGAAATTGGAGGCAGAGCCGAAAGGGTGTTGTGCCGTCGCACCGCACCAGAGAAGAACCGCGACGATGAAAGAGGAATCGCGGTTGGGAGGGATGTGATAGATGAAGAAGCACAGCGCCGTCACGCCATGTAGTAGAGCCAATGGCCGCAGCCATGTCGGGCCGCAGTGCCGTCGCGCCACGCAGAGGGCAGCAGGTCTGCGGCGCGGTCACGCTATCTCGGAGGGGTGAAGGCGGTCGGCTGATCCGGCCGCCGTGGAGCCGGACCACGGGACGACCGACCAGCCGACCGGTGGATAGTTGGAAGACCGCGGCGCCCGCAGGGGCCGTGTGGAGGGATACCATGGACCAAAACCGCAGGCTGCTCGGCTAGGCGAACTGACTAGCTATGGCATGCCGGGCTGGAGAATCGCGGAGCCTGCAGGCGCTGTGTGGTAAGAACGACGACCCGCTGTGTGGGCCTCATGCGCCGGGCAGAACCGACCAACTATGGATGGTCGAGAAGGGAAGGAGGAGGCACCACCGGGTGAAATGGACCGGCCCGCAGTGCAAGACGGGTCCACAGATGGGTTGTGCCCCACCAGGCCGGGCCGACACTCCAGCTAGGTCGGACCCGGTGAGCCAGGCAGGGCCGACCTGCCAGCCCACAGGGCTTGATGGGCCAGGCCCGTCTTCACTTAAATACGAATAAATCTTAGACCGCATATTCGTTCGACACGCCGTATGTGGCACTGGGACCCTCGCGATGACGATGTCCTTTTGCGATAATCTAAGTGAGTTTTGGAAAAATTTGGAAAACAACTGGGTTTTGATCGAACGTAAATCCAACCGATCCCCTAGAACAGATATGCCAATAACTCTCAGACCAGGCGTTTAATTGACGCACCGTCTGTCGCGTTGGGTTACTATTGATGAGATGGAACTATGGGATACAACAAATCAGGACTTCATGATAGTTTATGTATCAAAACATGACACGTGGAGTGAACCCTCCCAGAATCGAGTGTGTTGTGTTCAGGAAACCTAGGGCTGGCATGGATGACTACTGTACCGGAATCCTACGTGGGTTATATAGCGACGAATACTGTACCGGAATCCTATGTGGGTTACACAGTGACGAATTTTGTATCGGTCTCCTACGTGGTTTCAACCATGATGACTACTGTACCGGGATCCTCCGTGGGTCCGACAGTTCTGACTTCTGTTCCTTTATCATGTGTGGGTCTGAAAGAATAGCTGGTCCTGTATCTTATTTGGGTATGATAACTTAGCTGGTCCTATATCCTATGTGGGTTTGACATCTTAGATGAATCAGTGACTACATATTATCATCTCTATCACTCTACGAAAGATGTATACCTGTGTGAGCTGAGTCATGTCTTTCAACAACTTTCATCAGGGGGATTGATATCACTTCATTTGTGGACTAGGTTATGTTTGGGCTCGAGAGTAGGAGTCTGGACTATGACTGGTAACTTAGGTATATGTATGAGCATATACCAAAGAAGGTTTGGTTGATAATTAATGATTTTATCTTTCTACTGTGGTTTATCCTTTGTGGATTCTGGGATACCTTTGAGGGACTCGGGGTCCCCTACTAAGTATTATTATACTCACCCCATCATGGGCTTCGCCTGCACATTATTATGTTCTGTGCAAATGATGCACAACAGTGATCAAGGCTGAGGGTGACAGATAGAGGATGCTCAGAGCTGGACTAGGCGAGACGTACTGTAGGGATGAGTTGTTCGAGTTTTGAACCTACCCTTTAGGTAGGATTCTCCGGTGGATGATCCAGGAGCCATTTTTCCCTTTTTTACTTGTACTAGTTGTTCAGTGGGGTTTGTATACTGGACAACTTACTTTCGACACACCTTACTTTTCTATTTTAGTACCTGTTGCCTCTAATTCTTATGTTCAGACTGTGTGTGTTTGTGTTACAGGTTAAAATTAAATGCCTTCCCTTTTTATCGGGATTACGCCTTTGGTGCTAGTCTCTAGCCCCTAGCATATGGAAGGAGGGCTTGGGTAGTCACGTTATGGGCCTCGAGGACGGTTTGGGACAAATTGGTATTAGAGGAGTCAGTTCTACTACAGAACATGGACTCTGATTCTTTTAATGGAAATAATGTAAGGTGTTTTGGGTGTGGTTATCAGTTTAGGGAAACTGGTGTTGGTGCGGCAGCCAACGTATCCATACACTAGGACTCAGAGTTCTGATCTCCATCTCAGTGCATGAGAAAACTGATAGTGTGTGTGTTTCCTTGAAAAAGTTTTCATCATGATTACTTTGTGTCAGCTCACTAGGTATACTATTTTAACAGTGGCACACCTGTTTCTTTTCAGGATGGCCCCACAAAGGCAGCCAACTTGGGTTCCAAGTTTCATACGAGTTGGTATCCCACCGGGAGATGAGGCCTCGATATAGTGCCCCATTACAGTGGAGGTACCAGCAGTACCACTACCTGCTGGGAAACTGATACCACTAGATCCAACAGTAGAGAGTGCACTCCACTTGAGTGGATTGCACGAGTTCTATCCCTAGAGGCTGCCTAGGATCCTAGGATAGACGTACCCACAGGTAGCTGAGGATTGGCATGAGGCTTTCGTGAGAGTTTTCAAATTGGTAGGGACACTAGCCGACCACATGGCAATCCTTGCCGCGAGTCTCTTGTATGCAGCAGTAGGAAGATGGTGGATCCTGATGTTCCTGGTGCATGACAAAGAATCATTACTCTGTATAGACTTCAAGAGTCTCTTTCCCTCAGTGTTTGTTCTAGCCACCCTTCGTGTGGTGAGGATTTAGGAGTTACTTCATCGCAACAAGGCAGCATGATAGTAGCTCATTACTCAGCAAGGTTATCGACCTCTCACGATACTCCACAGATATGGTGCGGGACCCATTATTCAGGGCCCGGACCTTCGAACAGGGACTCATGCATGAGATCAGGACTACGACGATTCCCCTTAGCATTCTGACGCAGGCGGGGGTGCAGGAGCTAGCCCTTCTATTAGAGAGTTTTCTCACTGAGAAGTCACCAGCAGTGAGACCCACCATAGGGTGACACGTAGCGGATTCTTATACAACTGACTATAGACAGATGACGCAGAGGTACAAGCGTACCAGGCCATCAGGTGGGAGACCCCAAGATACAGGTTCGGTTGTGCGGGGCACCTGAGACAGAGCCACCTATACAAGGAGCAGGCAGTGCTATACATGTTTCAGGCAGGGCCACATGGCTCGTGACTACCCGACCCACCATGCAGATGAGTAGCAAAAAAATAGAGGGACCTCCATAGAAGCTGAAGAGGTTAGACCATGGTGGTCCTCCAGAAGTAGGAGGACATGGTAGAGGAGCTGGCCGAGCAGCGGGTGGTGGATGATGTTTTGAGGCTCTACCACCACCACCACGAGGAGGTCCACCCCCACTACAGGGAGCTGGCGGACTGAGGTGGGCTCAGCTCTAGGCAGTCAAGGCCTACGACCACGGCACACCTGGGATGATTTCAAGTACTATCTATGTCTACAACACCAGTGTTGTAGTACTTATTGACACAGGTGTGAGTCATTCATTTATTTCCACTGCCCTCGTTCAGATCTCAGAGATTCTGACGGAGCCGTTGGCTTGATCATTATGGCTAGAGACTCCTACAGGAGTAGACTCGACCATTGTGCATTGGTTCCTATAGTGTGAGATTACTCAATGAGGCGATATCTTCAGCTGGGTTCTTCTTGTAGAGGCATTGAGGCCTTACGATGTTATCTCGGGGATGGACTGGTTATCCAATGTTAATGATTAGATTGAATGTATTAGGCACAATGAACGGTGTATCCGCATAGATTGGACAAGGATCACCTTCACCGGCGTGAAGGGAGCCTTTTCCGCATAGTATGGACTTACGCGGTGGAGGGGGAAGCCGATCACACATCAGTTGGCTAGTCTCATCCTTGGAGGGGTTGATGTGAGGAGTCCGAGTTTTCTTGTTGTGGAGGATCAGTACACAAATGTTTTCCCTGATGACGTTCTAGGACTACCTCCCCGTAGAGAGGTAGACTTCTACATTGACCTTTACACCAGGACCACACCAATATTTACTCCAGTATATCGGATGGATCTCACAGAGCTTCGTGAGCTGCAGGTACAGCTGGTGGACTTGCAAGGGAATGGGATTTATCTGACCTAGTGTTTCACCATGGGCATCTCCGATTTTGTTCACCAAGGAGGATGGGAGATTGCGACTCTGTGTCAACTACCGGCACCTGAATCAGGTGACCATGAAGAATAAGTTCCCACTCTCGAGGATCGACGACCTATTTGATCACCTCAAGGGATCACGATGTTTCTCAAAGATAGTTCTCAGGTCAGGCTATCACCAACTAGGAGTTCGAGATGATAATGTGAAGATGACGACTATCAGGTGTCGGTATGACCACTATGATTTCTTGGTTATTACCTTCAGTGTAAATAACGCTCCAGAAGTGTTCATGAGTCTCATGAATAGTATATTTCATCCTACCCTCGATCGCTTTTCCATAGTCTTCATCGATGACATACTAATTGAATCGACTACTGAGGAGGAGCATGCCTACCATTTTCGAGTAGTACTGGATACACCCTGAGAGAACCATATATATGGTAAAATCTCGAAGTGATAGTTCTGGATTGGAGAGGTTTAATTTCTAGGACACGTCATCTCGGAGGCTGGAGATGCAGTGGATCCAGCAAAGATCAAGGAATACTTGCTTGGGATCCACCCAGGAGTGTGATAGAGGTGCGGATTTTCTGGGACTGGTTGGGTACTATCGGAGATTTGTACCAGACTTCTCTAGAGTTTCATCACCACTTTCAGCATTGGTGAAGAAGGGGGAACCCTTCGTGTGGTTATATAGATGCCAGCAGAGCTTTCAGGAGCTGAGGTAGAGGTCGACCAGTGCGCCCATCTTGAGGATACCAGAGGAGGGCATATGGTATGTAGTTTACTGCGATGAATTAGGGACCAGACTCTTGTGTGTCTTGATGCAGGAGATAGCAGTGATCGCGTATGGTTCATGACAGTTCAGACAACATGAGTATAACTATGCTAACCATGACCCTCAGATATCAATAGTGGTCTTCGCCTTGAAGATATGGTGACACTATCTGATGGGAGAACATTTTACAGTCTACTTTGACTAGAAGAGTCTCAGTTATATATTCTCCAAAAAGGACATGAACCTAATATAGAGAATATGGATTGAGTTCCTCAAATACTATGACTTTGAGATAGTCTATACTCCTGATAAGGGGAACGTTGTAGTAGATTCTCTCAACACAAGATCAAGCATTCAGCATCTAGGAGAGGAGATAGAGAAGATAGCCGTGTTGTAGATATCATTTGTGGATACAGATGGAGCATCCTTTCTACAGTCTCTCACAGTCACTCCTCCACTTCATCAGCATGTTAGAGAGGCACATCATGGGGATGTTGACTGTGAGACGCGATGATCTGAGATATCCTCAGGGCAGGCACCTGATGGGTTTTCTGAAGGTGCGGATCACGTGATCTTCTTTAGAGGATGTACCATGGTACCAGTTTCACTAGAGTAGGAGGTGTTGAGGGAGTTCCACACTTCCCTTCTAGCGGTACATCCAGGAGTGGAAAAGATGTATTAAAACCTCAGACAATAGCACTAGTGGCTGGGTATGAAGAAGGTGGTAGAAGAGTATGTCTCACGATGCCATACTTGTCAGCAAGTGAAGGCGGAGCACTAGGTTCCAACAGGCTTGGTTCAGCCCTTAGAGGTCCCACAGTGGAAGTGGGATGGGATATGCATGGATTTCATGATGGGACTTCTACGTACCTATAGAGGACATGACTCTATCTGGGTGATTGTCGACCGACTCACCAAGTCGGCCAACTTCCTACCGATGATAGAGAAGGGCTCAGTAGAGAGATTGGGATGCCTCTATGTACAGTAGATCATTCAACTTCATGGTGTTCCATTGATGATCGCCTCCGATCGGGATGCTCGTTTCACTTCCCGGCTATGGAAGGGGTTGCAGGAAGCTTTTGGAACGCAGCTTCACTTGAGCACGACCTTCCATCTTCATATAGATGGTCAGACTCAGAGGACCATTCAGACTCTCGAGGGCATACACTGTGCATGTGTCCTTGACTTTGGTCACAGCTGGAAGGATCACTTACCCCTGGTGGAGTTTGCGTACAACAACAAATACCACTCCACCATCAGGATGACACCTTATGAGGCACTGTACGACAGAATTTGCAGATCACCTCTATGCTGGACTGAACCAGGGGAGTCAACACTTGTAGGACCAGAGATGGTATAGGCTATGGAAGAGAAGGTGCAGATCATCCTGGAGCAGATGAAGACTACACAGAGCAGACCAATGTTCTATGATGATTAGAGACGGAGACCACCGGAGTTCGAGGATGGCGACCAAATCTTCCTACTGGTCTCACCTCGATGAGGTCTACAGAGATTTGGCTGAGGCAGAGAGATGTCTCCATGATTCATCAGACCGTATTAGGTCCTTGGCAGAGTAGACGAGGTGGCTTGCCGCCTGGCCCTTCCACCTTAGTTTCCCTGGGTGCATGACCTCTTCCACGTATCTCAACTAAGGATATACGTGCATGACCTGTCCCACATCATCGACCATGGGGTTCTCGATATCTATGATGGGGATACATTCACGGAGGTTCCAGTGGAGATTGAGGATTCACAAGAGAGAGTCCTGTGTGGATGGTCGACTCCTCTGGTGAGCATTCGTTGGCACCACGAGAACCTCCAGGAGAGCAGATGGCAGCGGGAGGCTCAGATGCATGCTCAATACCTCCATTTGTTCCCTTAATGTGTGATGTTTCTTATGGGGATGTAAATCCCTGAGGTGGGGAGAATGTTAAGACTCTAAAATCATGTGAATGTTTTTTATTAAATACATGGGAATTTTACGAGACCACAGTTTTTGAAGGTGCTTGATTCTGAGGCCTGGTGTGCCCGGAATCAATTTCCAATGTTTTGTTCAGGTATGTTCAGTAAACATACATGTGTTTTTTATATCTTTTGAACTAGTGCCCGGAATTGAAATCCGAGTACACCATTGAACTCACAGCGCCATTATTAGCATAAGGAGACCTTTACCGCAGTTGCGTTTTATCCGGAGTGGTCGTTAATTTTTAGGGCTTCATAATAAATTAAATAAAAATTATGTGTGACGTAATTTTATTTATTTGGTGGTTTTATCCACAAAGGGGAAGTTTCAGGTGGGACCCACCCCCACATTACCTCTCATGGGAGGATATTTTTTGGTGTGGCCCACTCGTTCTCAAACCCCTCTACTCCCCTTGAACCCCCTTTAAACTCTTAGACTTCCCATTAATGTGACAACACACCTTTGTAATTAATTAATTGAATCCCTTGGAATTATTGCCAACTCCATTCATTTAATTAAGTGAACCAACATAATTAATTAATTGGAGTGTTTGAATTATTTTAAATTCATTATTCCAACATGAAAATAAATTAACATAATCGTTTATTTTGGGGTTGGCATAATCGTTGGAGAGCTTGGGGGAACTCTTGGAAAGAACACCATCCTCTCGATGAATAATGCTTCATGTTACTGAATAACATGAAGTAACATCCTCTATCTTCTTCAACCAGATAAAGGAAGGGGAGCACCGCTGCCCCAATGTACACCGAGGGCGTCGTCTCGACTTGAATTCATCGAGCTATACTCCCTCCAACATTGACGGAACGACGCCCGTCTTCTGTGACACCCATCTTCTGTGAATTCGACAACCTACTTTGAATCGAGGTAGGGGTTTGTCTTGATTAACATGTACCCTCATTCATCATTGTTTTTTTTTGGGATCGATTATGGCCACATGTTATCACGTAATGTGGAGGGCGCAGGCTGAACCAGCACGGCCTGACGCCCATCCGTTGGTTCTTGTTCTTTGACGTTGGAGGTGGAGCCAAAATGTTGTGGTGCCGTCGCATCGAGATAGAGAAGAATCGCGGCAACGAAAGAGGAACCGCGGCCAGGAGGGCCGGGGTAGATGAAGAAGCGCGGCAATGTCGCTCCACGCGGCGGTGCCAAAGGCCATGTCCATATCGGGCTATGGCGAAGGAGGCACGGTGCAGTCGCACCGCGCGGAGGGCAGTAGGTCCGCGGCGCTGTCGCGCCCCGGTGGAGGTGCGGAGGCAGTCGGCTGAGCTGGCCGCCGTGGAGCCAGACAGCGGGACGACTGGCCTTCCGACCGACTAGAGGACTGTGGCGCCGGCAGACGTCGTGAGGAAGGAGACCACAGCCCGCAACTGTGGGTCACTCGGCTGGGAGAACCGGCCGGCGACGGACGGACGTGCTCAAGAATTGCTGCACCCACCAGCACCGCATGGGAAGAAACGCTTCCCGCTGTGTGAGCCACGTGAGCCGGGCAGAACCGGCTGGCTATGGCCTACCGGGCACTGGAGGAGTCAGCGCCGCTTCACGCCGCCGTTCAAACCGGAATGACCTATAGTGTGGGCCAGGTCCGTAGGTGGGCTGCAACCCACCAGGCCGGGCAGACCCCCCAGCCTGGTCGGACCCGCCGAGCCGGGTCAGGCCGACTCGCCAGCCCACTGTGCTTGATGGGCCGGGCCCATCTTCGCTAAAATGCGAATAACTCATAGACCGTGCGCCTAAATGAAGAACCGTCTGCGGAACTAGGACTCTCATGACGAGTCTGTCCTTTTTCAATACTCTAAGTTAATTTTGGACAAATTGGGAAAATGCTCATCTTTGGATCAAGCGTAAATCCAACCGGGCCCTTGGAACGAAAATGCCAATAACACTCAGACCGGCCGTCTGATTGACGTGTCGTCTGTCACATTGGGTTCCTTTTGTTGAGAAGAAACTAGGGGATACATCAACTTAGGAATTCATGATAGTTGATGTATCGACACTTGACACGTGCGGTGGACCCTTCCAGAATCGAGCGTGCTGTGTGTGGGAACCCTAGTGCTTGTTGCGACGACTACTGTACTGAAATCCTACGTGGGTTCGACAACGATGACTACTGTACGGGAATCCTATGTGGGTTTGACAACGATGAATTTTGTACTAGAATCCTACGTGGGTTCAACAGCGATGACTACTATACCGGGATCCTCCGTGGGTCCAACATTTATGAATTCTGTTCCTGTATCCTGTGTGGGTCCGACAAAATAGTTGGTCATATATCTTGTGTGGGTCTGACAACTTAGATAAATCAATGACTACATCTGATCATCTATATCACTCTATGAAAGATGTATACCTGTGTGAGTTGAGTCATGTCTGTCATCCATTATCATCGTGGTGATTGACTTTACTTCCTTTTTGGACTGGGTTGTGTTTGAGCTCGAGAGTTGGAGTCGGGACTATGACTGGTAACTTAGGTATATTTATGGGAATAGACCTAAGTAGGTTTGGTTGATACTTTGTGTTTGTATCTTTCTACTATGGCTTATCCTTTGTGGATTCTGGGAGACCTTCGGGGGTCTTTGGGTACCCTAATGAGTATTGTTATACTCACCCCTGCACGGGTTTTGCCCGCACCTTGTTGTGTTCTGTGCATCCAACGCACAATAGTAATCGAGGCTGAGGATGACAGACAGAGGCTACTTAGAGCTATAATAGATTGGATGTACCACATGGATGAGTTGTTCGAGTTTTGTACCTACCCTTTAGGTTGGATTCCTCGGTGGAGAATCTAGGAGTTGTTTTCCATTTTTTACTTGTACTACTTGTTCAGTTGGGTCTGTATACTAGCCCACTTACATTCAGCACACCTTAATTTTCTATTTTTTTACTTTTTGCCTCTAATTATTGTGTTTAGACTGTGTGTGTTATAGGTTAAAAGGCAATGCCTTCCATTTATATTGGGAATACCCCTTTGGTGCTAGTTGCCTGCTGTGACCTATGGAAGGCGGGCTTGGGGTAGTCACGGCACGGCCCCCGAGGACGGGTCATGACAATATACATGTGCATGTTTATATGGTAATGTTTGATCTATTTTATCATATCATGTTCAAGTTTATGTAGAAAAAGGATGTTTTTTATCACAAATCTTGCCTTAAAAGTTTCTACCTTCCGCTAAATTATTTACCTTACTAGGCATCTAAGCTAACCCCTTTCTATTGTTTTATTTTCCCAGGATTCCATGAAGTGTATTATGATTGATATGTAGGTTTAAGCTAAAAGAATTAATGTAATTTTCAATGAAATATCTATTCTATGTTTTATGTTCGAAATTGAAATGTAAAGTTATTGTATGTAATCTATTTTCCAAGATTTCTAAACTGATCGGTCCATCGGGACTTGATTCCCTGTAATCATGGAAATTTATTAAAATAATGCATCGTCTCTGGGTAACTGGGGTCAGGGCATTAGAGTTGGTATCAGAGGAAGTTATTCAATAACCTTGGAAGCTATATTTAGATAAACTTTGATTATAGCACATTGCCCTAATATATACTTTGAGGATTAATATAGATGAAATTCCTAGAATTTTGGTAATGTAAAGATTTTGAGAGTTTTCTAAGAAAATACATCCCTGTCTAGATCTGAGGTAGTAGAGGCGGCTCTGGCATAGATGTACCTAGAAGTAAAACCCAAAAAACCACTTTGAGATAGACTCGAACAGGAACTGGTGCATGACAACGGGCCTTGCTGTACTCTTTGTTACGACACTTCTGTGATATATTCTTAGGATAAATTTCATTTTATTTACAAATCATTATGAAGGATTTATGAGTATATATCTCCTAAATAAAAATATTTATATGATTACAGATTATATCCATAAACTATTTAATTTACGTTAGGTATTTTACAAGTGGTGAATTGTTCATCATGATTCATAAACTGACCTAGTGTATGCCATTGTATAAAAATGGCCCCCAGTAGAAGGAATGAGAACTTGAACAATATGTATGATCCAAAGAGTAATAAGGATCATATAATTCATGGTATTAAGCCAAAATTTTTAATGGAAATATTTTCCCATGTATTCTAAACATATAAAGAAATAATATCATGTGTTAATAAGATAAGTATAGAAATCTATGAGTCTTATGGCTTTGAAGGGAAGTTAGAGAAGAAAATGATGGAAGAGAGAAAGTTGGATAAAGAGAAGTGGGAAAAGTAGGATTTTTTCATATGTGAGAACTGTGGAAAGAATCACCATGGTAAATGCTTGAGGGGAATGAGAGATTATTATAAGTGTGGAGAAAAAGGACACCTAGTATGTGATTTTGAGGGTAAGAAAAAGCTTTCAAATGTAAAATGATTCATCTGCAAGGCGTTGGGAAACTACGTGAATCAATGTTCCAGTCATCAGAGTCTACCACAAATGATGTAATTGGATAATAATCAAGTTATGATACTACCTCAGATGAATGGTAATGAATAATTTTCTTATTATGTAATTATATAATTATTTCATTTGAGTATTTAATCAATAATATACTGGTTTTATGAATTATGAAGATAAAAATGTATTGTACTACAATACTATTTTATTTATGATTTGAAATTATATGGTTCTATGAAAAGTGACTTAATAGTAAGCTAAATTTTATGGAAAATACATGGTTGAAGTAATGTTAATCCATAATATGGTCTTGATAAGGAGGTAGTGATTTTGGAATAAGAGATGGTTTATTTGGATTAATTAAATTGGATATTCTGGACTACCTTGAAACTGATTAATGATTTGTATATTCCATAATTTTCGGAGTTTACAACATTTTTGGACATAAGGAGTTTATCCATTATTCTATAATAAATAAGGGATCATGAATTTATTCAATATGGTTTTATGCTAATTCAGGTTGTCACCATGATACATGATGAAGGTGTTCACATGTTATTACGTGAAAAATGGATCTTCGTTGTGTTTAGCATCCTTATAAATTTTGGGTTGGGAGTTTGGATGGAAGTATTTTGGATAAGTCTAATGGTTGGAATGGATTAATTTTGAAATTAGATTCATTTTTTAAGGTTATTTTTGGATTGTCCTAAAAAGGACAACCCATAGGTCGGGCGACAACCGGTAACATCTCACAAGGCCACGAGACTTAAACCCGCAACTGATGGGCGACAAGGGTGCATCACCTACCATTGGCCTACGTGCTTTCATGGATTGTATAATGTAGTTTATTTTTTAAATGGTCTGATAGGTGAATTATAAATTCATTATGTTTGCAACCCTGTACGATTAGGATAAATATAGTATTTTTTTTTGAAATCGTTTGGAGTGAAAGATGAGTTTGTGGTAGGAATTTTTTAAAATATGTAATTCTAATTGTCAAGTATATATATATATATATATTTCCCTCCTATTATAGGAATAAATTTATTCATAAAAATTAGTTAAGGGACTTCGTATCAATATCATTTGATTGAGGCATCCTTCGATTTCTAAATGACTTTCTTTTATACGGTGTATAAAACCCTTTGAATTTTCATTTCATGGGGAATCTTTTCTATGAAGCATTCTACTAACTGACAAAAAAATGAATGTTTTTTTACGTATGTGGTTACAATGAACTTTCCACTGTTGATATTTTCATTTCATTTTTTGGATTCTTTAATAGTCCAAAAAGTTTTTTTAAAAGAAAATAAATTCCATATACTCTTTTTATGTATTTTGGCATTGAAAATGGTTTTGTCAATGGATTTGTTATGTCAATTTTTAAATTATATATTGTTATTGATGACCTTAGTCACTCCTTATAAATATTTACGTTTTCCCCCTAATTATGTATGTCCAATTTCCACCCATGTTTTCCTTATTGAGATCATAATTTGGCGGTGAGTTTTTCATTTTCCTTTCCCTCTTATTGAGAAGAAATTTTATTAACCCAATTTCTAATGTGGGTTTTCCACAAAGGTATTTTTCTATTTTTAACCTTTTTTTGAAGAACAATTACAAATTTCAAGGACACAATTTATTGAATATTGGAGAATGTAACACCCCAATATTTCATACTACTTTATTTCAAAAAAATAATTCAATAACTTGCACTACACACAACACTGAGTTCAAGCGCACCACGACTTACCAAACTAGCCATTCAAAAGTGATTACGAATAGTATTAAATTAATTTTTGTCTTTATATAATCCTTATAATTTTAGAATCCATATTATAAATTTTTTAGACATAATTTAAGAACAAATTCATTTTTTTCATATAAAAGAAGTATTATTTAAAAAAATGCAATTTTACCGCCTTTTAAAGGAGAACCTTTATTAAATCCAATATTTGAAACATTTATATATTCAATTTGACAAAATAAACATATTCTTTATAATTTGAAAGTTATAATTTGTTTGAATAAATTTTTGGTGTTTTTCTGATAACTATCATATTTGGGTGAATAGTGAAAAATACTATATTTCATCTGAAAACAACTTTTTTAATAAAAATAATATATAGCGTTGAATTATAAATATTAATTAATTAAAAGTATATTTATAATATATTTTTACAATTTAATCCAATTATTGTCATTGTAAGTATTTTAACTTTGAAATTGGGCATAAACAAGTGTCAATATTTTGATAGTTATTCTTTATTAAAAATATGTTTTTTGGTTTTGACAATGGGAATTAATTTTAAATTAATTAATGAATGTTATATGATTTTAAATAGGTACAATAGAATTAATTTTTGAATTCATAATATCATAATTATCCTAGGGTGAAATTTTGGTATTTTTCTAAAAACATTCAATTTTTTATGAATAGTGAAAACACTGAGTTATTGTTTAAAATAGAATTTTTATTTAAATAATTATTTATTTTATTTAAATATATTTTAGGTCAAAATAGATACATAATAACTATATATGTTCAATGTAATTCATTGGAGTCAGTTTATAATAATTTTAGATATATAAAAATTTTATCCAACTTTTTTCTGTCTTTTACCCACCTCCTAGGAGCATTTGAAAATATGCATAAAACATACTTTTACCACTTCTGTGAATTTAATTTCCAAAATCCGAGAGTCATGGATGATATTAGTAAGTAAGATTTTGTTCAATAAGATGAAAATAACTTTTGGTGAATAATAACTTTTGGCTTTTATTTATTGTTGTTAAGGGTAAATTGGATAATTCAAAGTAAAAAAAGAATATTATAATAGTATAAAATTACCTTAACACTTGTCCTAACATTATTGGATGAGTCATGACCGACCATGGTCATCCTTGGGTCGATGTTGGGATACCATAGAGCCACTTATTAATGATAATGACACTTTATTATTATTAACTTAAAGTAATGGAAAAAATGACAAAAACTAATATCATTTTGTAAATAAATTTTTACATGGGGTTATATAAGTAATAATTTTGACTATAAATATTCATTTTAAATATTAAAATATTTAATTTATAATGGTATTTTATTTATATTTTTTACACATTAAATAATTTAATTTAATTATGACACATTGAAGATACAATAACTACCTTATTAATGAAATATTTAAATAATCGGTAATATAAATATCCAAATAAATGAAATGTGAGACTTTTTATAAATTACACTAATTTTATAGGTTACTATTAAATGTTAGTATTGTTTAGTTTAATATTTTTCGAATTAATAATGCTATTATAAATTTATGAAAAAAAAATACCAAATAGTGTCAAAATTGACAAAAAAGTGTTTTTAAAACAAGTATTATATTATTAATTGATATTATACTTATAAAAATATAAGGCTCGGCCCAAGGTATTAAATAATATTATATATGTCATTAATTAACCACTTGGAGTTCTCTTGGAAGTTTATAGTAAGTTTATTAACCATGTAAAATAAAAATACAAAGAGACATGGTAAATGTCAAACTATTTAACCAAGAGTTAAATCAAAAATATATGGTTAATATAGTGACCCAAACCTGTCTAAAACCTATTAGTTTAGTGGTTTTAGACCCATACTCACCTTATAATTTAAAAAATTCATTTTCAATCCATTATAAACCTAAAATAAATTTATTATAAAATAATAGTTTACGTTTTTTCATAAGGTGCCCCTCACCTCTCTTATAAAAGGGCACTTCCTATTCTATCAAATGCTCACCCCAAATTCCATTTGGATTGGCCACCCCTACCTAATTATCCTTTTAAATATTCTCCCTTAATCCTAGAGTCCATACTTGGGTCATAAAGCCAACCTATATGGTCCTTTTTTTCATATGAAAAGGAAGAACAAGAGGAAGATGTAATGATTTCACCACCATCTTTCAAGTTATTTTCTTCTTCCACTTACTCATTCTTATTTATTACCATACCAAAATAATAACTCAATTACCTTATATATATAATGTGATATTATTATTTATATTTCAAAACCATATTCATTATTCTATCCATTCCATGAATGATAATGTCACCATGCATGCGTACGCACGGCTTGCCGTCTCCATGCCGTGGTGCAATTTGTTATTCAACACTATGTTATCTGGATGGAAATAATGATGAGTAATATGTATATAAATAATGAAACTAACATGCTAATGTCTCTGTAAAATGAATATACCATCCAATTCCACACTTTTATGTAAATTATATTGTCTCTCCTGCGTACGTACGGATTATCATCACCATGATGCGATGAGATTCATTTCCAGGTTCACCATTAAACGATGATTATAAAAATATATATTATTAAATAATTTTTCATATATTACATAATAATAATACTGGATATATACATATATAAATATATACATATATATATATATACATATATGTCAATCACTTACTTCCATTAAATACGACATTAAAACGGAAACGACGTTTGTGCGTACATATGGCCTAACGTCTCTGTAAACGGTGTTTCCATTTAATAAATCTATCTATTATAAATATTTATATTCTTAATATATATGAAATATAAATAATTTTTTATATTCTCAATGTATGAAAATCATAATCTATGTGATATGATCAAGAATAACAAGTTAATACACATACGATAAAGAAAGAAAATATTACCCAAAATGTTACTTTAACAAGGATATTATTTTTAAATGGGGAGTATAAAGTCATAAATTAATCATATATGATATTATAAATATTAATATTGTTATGTTATAATTTAATAACATAACATGGTCATTAAATAAGATGTTAAACATACCCTCGACCAAAGGAAAGTGCAAGGTAATGGTTAATTCCTCAATCTCATTATTATCCAAAATTGTTTATGTGTAAGTATTTACTGGGAAATTTTTATCATCCATGTACATTTTCATAAAAATAAATTCAAAATTAATATTTTAAGTATTTGTGAAAGGTACTCTTTATCAAGATCATAATCTTAAAATTTTTACTGACCTATCTTTCTAAATATTTTTAATTAATGATCATGTTTTCAAAATGGATTAATGTATTTATTAATATGGACTTGAATGTTTTGAGATAATAATTATTTTAAAAAGTTTCTAAGTGGTATGGGACACTTTTATTCAAAAATATCTTATAAATTAATTCCTTTATAAATGAGTTACATTTAAATGATTTCACAAAAAAAGATATTTTTCTCAAAGGTTTTTAATGATTATTTTAAACTATGTCAATATCCTTTTTGGATATTATTCTTGATTGAGGTTGATTTATTATAATTATATTAATAAATATTGTATTGAATGAGCTATGATATGTTTTACTCTGAATGTGATATTTTTATACCATTCCTGCTTTACGGTTAATGTATTGACATTTCGTATGCTAGTTTTAATATGAATGTTTATGTTATGTTTCAACATTTTCATATAAGGAATGCAGTGGACTTAGTAAGTGATAGGTGGAGCCCTCTATAACTCCTTGATTCATCTGTAGGTCTCATGAGACAAACTAGTGTCTTGGAACATGACCATGAAAAGAAATTTATTTGTTGTCTTGGCATGAGGCCTTGACTATGTGGTAATGACGTCCAACGTTAGACATTCCATCATTATGAAATTAGTTATTACATGGGATTATTCGACTAGTAGAATATCCATGTGCATGTTTATATAGAAATTTTTTATTTATTTTTTGCATATCATGTTCATGTATAGGTTTAAAAAGGCTATGGTTTTCATCACACATATTGCCTTAAAATTTTATAGCTTCCGCTAAATTATTTACCCTCACTGGGCATCTGAGATCACCCCTTTCTTATGTTTTATATTCCCAGGAGTCCAAGAAGTGTATAATGATTGATATGCAGGGTTATGCTAAAGGGAATAGTTGTGTTCTCAAAGAACTACATATGCTGTATTTTATGTTTGAAATCAAAATTTAATGCTAATGTATGTAATCTATTTTCCAAGACTGCTAAACTGATCGGTCCTTCGGGACTTGATTCCTTATAATCATGCCTATTTATTAAAATAATGCACCATCTCTGGGTAACTATGGTTAGGGTGTTACATTAATTCATGTGGTTTTGGATTATTCTCCACTTTCAACTATGAAAAGTGTGATACAGGAGTACGAAATCTCTTGTGATTGAATTTGGATTCCTTTAAAATGTGGGATTTTCTATGGGTAGTTGGGGAATATTTTAACTCCAACATAGATGTGATAGAGAATTAGGGATGTGGGGTTTATCTGTAGAGGTATTAGAAAGACTTCTTATAGCTTTGTGGAAAGATGTGGCCTATTCAATTTGAGATTTCTAGGTGATAAACAACAAAGTGAAACTATCAAATGGGGCACACCGCACCTAGTTTTAGTTAGATTGTTCCATCACTAATCTCTATGATATTTATAGTTTCCCAAATTCTAGGTTCACCCATATGGTGTTTTCAATCTGGTCACTCTCCTCTTCTCATTAACATGGTGTTAAGGGTAGTGGTAAATGGTGTTTTCTTAATTTTTGACAAGATGAATTCTAAAACCTTATTAGCACATGATGGGACCTACATCCATGAAAAAATCAGTCCATGAATGTTCAGGAGATAGATTCCATAAAATCTTAGTTGATTGAAAGGGGACCTCCAATTATAGGATTGAAATCAACCCTCTCTTCACATCGATCTGGATGGAATAAATAATGGAATTGATTGTATAGAAGCAAATTTAGATAATGAATGTTATATTGAAATTTTTATCACCCTCATATGTAATAATAACTTTTATTCAAAATTGTTACATGAAAAAATTGAAAATAATGTGATAACTCCATTGCTATATGGAATAAAGGGAGAGGCAAGAATACCAATATTTTCTAGATGTAATAAATAATGAGGACATGAAGAAATTTCAAATATATTATTATAAGATAGATCCTTTTATAAGTACCTAGATGTAGTTATGTATGGCCGAGGAATATTTCAAATCTATAATAACCGATGTTAATCCTTATATACAGGCCATGTAGCCAAGAGTTCCAACCAACCTGTTAAAGTGAATTATCAAGGTTTACTCAACAACTATTAATGTTTTTTCATGATTCTCCTAGGTAAAAATTAAATATGGGAAGCGTTCATCTCTCTTAATAAAAATATCTTCACTCGACTAGATCAATTTATAGACTTATTTTATGAAGACTTCTAAGACCTCATCAAATATGATATCGTAGACTTAATATAATTAAATTTTCAAGGGGTGATTTATCTCATGTGGTCTTTGAAACTACCCTCATTATTATCTCAAAGGTGAAAGGCCCAAACTTGTTCGACTAGTTTAGATATATTAGGATATCCATTACATCATACAATATTTTATCTAGTTTCCTTAGGAAGGGTTTGTTATTATATCTAACTGAATGGGTGCCTAAAAATTATCACGGATTATTCAATAGAAGGTCTCTATAATCCATGATAGGAATATCATTGGAAATGATAGAGGATCTAAATATGAATACCCATGGATCTAATGTGGTTTTGAAA
Organism: Viscum album; assembly: GCA_963277665.1. Lineage (NCBI taxonomy): Eukaryota > Viridiplantae > Streptophyta > Magnoliopsida > Santalales > Viscaceae > Viscum > Viscum album. The sequence continues at coordinate 1,907,871,187 of OY728133.1, read as the reverse complement.
ATTTATATGAAAATAAATATTAATGGTTAGAGTTGGTCTTCATCCTCATGATTATAGTACGCATGGGTTTCTCCCATTGGATGATGACCCTATTTTTACAGATGCATTATCTCCCCAGGGCTATTGGTGTCCATGAGGGAAAAAATATGCATCTCAATGATTTATGTAAATAGAGTTATAGAGGTTGAACCACTGTCTCCTAGAATGTTTATCATGTTCTAAAATTCTCTTAGAATATTATTGGTGATGGGATTCTAAAATTTAATAATGGATCTCTTTAAGAGTAAGATTCACATTAATGATATTTATCACCATATTTTTACCAAGGGAACGGTTCATTATAAATAAAAGGTATAAATAATATAGGGGGGGTTAATATAGTGATATAGAAATATATAAAATATACAGTGGGAGAAAATTAATAGTGGTAAAATTATCATTAATACCTAGTGATTATGTAGGGAAATTTGGGTGAAAGTATCAGAGAAATGGTGTGATTTAATAAATGTTAGTTTTGTAAAGAATAACATGCCAATATAGTTTTTCAAGTTAGAATTAAAATATCCCACAATGAGGGTCTTGTTAAAAAGATCACCAACTGCATAAAAAATGGAAGAACCACTTCCCATCCATTGGAGGAAGGATTACGGTAGTCATCTTTGTATTGATCTCCATCCCAAATCACGTGAATTTTGTCATAGGGGTTCTTAAAACCATATTTAGAAATAGAAATAGGATCTTGTCTTGATTTTTATGGGACTGTCATGAATATTAAAGGTTTCACTGGGTTTCATAAAAGATAATATCTAGTTCAGTGGAGGACAAAGGGAATAATCTTCATAGTATGGAAGGAACTAGGCAATTCCTCAATGATAAAATAGAATGGGAGGTCCTGGAAGGAGATTATATCTATGGTAGATTCATAATAGAGATATATGGGGATGACATTTATACTATGAGGGTAAGGATCTGGTGTTTTTGGTTTATGTTCTAACGTTCTATTCAAATACTTAATAAACATATCTATTGGATTGGGGGATGCATTGAGAACTGTTTATGGTTTCACAACTGGAAATATTCCAATATCGACTTCCAGGGATTCCCAACAACTAAAATTTCTTTTTTTTCTGAAAATCTATCACCCCTCATTTATGAATTTCATATTTAATTAGACTCAATGAAAGGTTTTCAATATCATTGAAATATCTCTAGATAAGATCTTTTTAGTCTTTATGAGCTCCCCTATATGGGTGTCCATGGAAAAATCTTATATGTGTGTTCACGAGGCCAACAACTGGAGTTACATTTGAAGGAAAATTAATTAGAATAAATACATTTCCAAAACAATTAATTCTAATGTCTGGATGCTCTAAAATCATTTTAGGGTGATTGAATACTCAATCTTAATGATCATGATAAATATAGCCTCAAAATTATACTGTTTTTGGAACTCCAGTGATGAATCAACTGAACATATCTTCTTTGAAAGTTAATGTGATACTACGGTATGGAAGGGGTTTTTCAACATCCTCAGGCATGGTAGTCAATTAAATTGATGCATGGATTTTACTTATAATAATTTTAATATAACAATAATGAAAATATAAGAATATATGTGGGTGGTACTTTGTTGGTGGAATGATGTTGGTGTATATTGGGTTTCGAAAAAAAGTAATATATTGAAGGAAAGATGAGCTCAACCGTGGACATAAAGGACTAGTACATGAGTCTGATGATGGAGATGGGTCTTTTGGTGAATTAGAGGGATAAAAACACAAATTGATATGGGTCATGGAAGGTAGAAGATACCCACACCCTCCATCGGATGTACCAAAAAAGGGAGATGTGTTTGATGAAAACCACCAGAGTGATGTATCAACCTCAATGTCGATGGTTCATTTAGTATTGGCCTCATAGAAGAAGGAGGCACTGTCCGAGATCATATAGGTTTAGTCATCATATCCTTTAGTAGATTATATAATAATATATATTCTATCATGGATGAAACTAGAACTATTCTTAATAGGATAGATGAATGCATTTATTAGAACATCCAATATATTTGTATTGAAATAAATTCTATAGTGATCCACAATTCCATTCAATGAAATAATGACACCCTTTGGTCCATCAATTCCCACATTAAAATGTGTACGAGTCATATACATAACACCATGAGTGTATTTCACACATTGTGAGATGGTAACATATTTTCATATTTTATATATTCATGGGTATACTAGGATACTCCATGTATGATTTTAATTACTGTTGGAAGCTTTCCCCCCAGAGTGTGTTGATTAATTTTGAGCGAACACCAATAGTTTTAACTTTTTAAAACCACCTTGAACCACCTTGTCAAATGTTTTTTAGTTTAGATTTGTTTTGTTTTATATTTATGTAGTTTACAATTTTGTAGTAAATATAAAGGAGTGATCAATGTGGGTATTTTAACTACATACAAATTATTTTTTATAATTAATAGGATCAAGGATCAAATAATTTTTGAAATGTGGTATTCTATATAGTTTCATAACATTCAAATAGTTCATATATATTGTGTCTATAATTTTAATATCATATATTAATATTCAATTCCAAAAAAGGATAATGTAGAGGAATTAATATTAGAAATTAATGTAATTTTTTTTAAATTACATAACTATAGAATTCTAGTAATGTATGGATAAATTATAAAGTATATAAAATTTCATTTTTTAAAATTTCCCATATATTGTTTTCCCATATTTAAATATATGAATTTTTTATTTATAGTACTTATTCCTTCCATTATTCATAGATATAATTTTTATATTTTAATGAGATAATTCTGTAATTTATATTTTTAAACCACCTCTATAAATATTAAAATACACAGATTATGTGTCAATGTAAAGGAATTATTAATGATTTATTTTTATTATACATTGAATGTGGTTTTATTGGTTTATGACATTTCAATTAGATGGAAATTAAAATGTCTATGTATTAATTATTATAATTATGATATAATTTTTGCCTCTCTTGAGTAAAGTATAATTGGGTTCAAAGTCTATTGGCCAGTCTTGTTTCTAATCTCAGGAGTTATTTCTTACCTAAAAAAGTGATAGTTAGCTACCTATATAACTATGCTAACATTTTTTGGATAATTTATATCATTTATTACATTCCCATTCATGAAATGATTTTTTATACCTTATCCAAGGAATGTATTTGAATACATATACACATAGCGTTCTTTTTTATTTATGTTAGTAACCAAATCCATGAATTCTATAAGTGGTTACACATCAAAACATTTTTGAATATGTTCATTTGGGGGAAATAATATGAATAAAAGATTAATTATTAAGAAAATTGACGCACATAAATGTATAATAAAGATATAATTTAGTGATATTTAATATCAAACATAAATAAAAAGTGATTGGTCACTTTAAAATGAAACACTTGGGATGTCATGGATTGTACAGTAAGTTTGATAAAAACTAATAGGTGACCATTAGTTATCCTACGTGATGGAATCAAGGACTGTGGTGACTGTAACCATATATTGCATCATTTTTGGTGGATGATATGAGTTATGGTCATCTAGAAAACCTGAATTGTTAATCATTAAAATGAACAAAATTTAGATAATGAAAATTGGAGATTAGGAATAGAGATTGACTCTTAACTCTCCAAGAATAACATATGTTGTTATTTTCAAGAATGCCTACGTGATATTGTTATGAATTATCTATATGCTTTAATGGTGTATGTCATCATGTAATATGGATATTATCCACCAAAATAAATGATGTGTTCAAAAGGGTGTCAAAATTTTAGTGATAACACACTTAATAAAAAACAATTTTGGCAAAAATATAAAAAACACTCTTCCACTATATAATTGTTTTTTATATAAATGGAACCAATCCCAACTAAATAATCCCTGAGTCAAATTCATTATGTTAAAATTTTTAATGTATGAATATTCATGGACTATTTGAAAACATAAAAATTTTATTAAGGCCATTGAATATTCTATTTGTCAGACTAAATCTTTACTGAGTCTAACTTGTTCAGAGAGGTATATAATGACCCACTCATAAAATCATAAATATAATGGTAATATTACATATTGATAATATAGGATTACATTAATATTATTATATTTTATTAGTTCAAGATAAATTCATAGTGGAAATAGTTCTAAAAGCATCATTAATTCCATATAATGTTATCCAACGTTTTTGAAAGTTACAAGGTCTGATGAACATGACCTGTACTGTCATGGATCTGGTGTTTTTTCAGAAATATAGGCATGTACGAGTACCAAAAGGATGAAAATGTAGTTTTAATATTAAAAAATATTTCTCTATAATTTCTATTCTATTTTATTGAAACCTAATAGAAATATTGATAGAGAAGAAAAATGTTTTTAATTTACGAAATTATCCTGGTAAACTGATTCAGTTTGATAAACCCCCTAGATTGTACCCGTTAGGTAATTTTGTTATAAAAATTAATTATTTTAATTTAAAAATTATATGATTCAAAATGTATAAGTTAAAATTTATATAAATTTTATAAAGATTAAATTACAATAATGAACTAATATAAAATGTTGTTTTCGATCAATTGGAAAATAATGGAGGTGATGAATCATGGAATTTTATGTAGTTGTGTTTTTCATGATGAAATGAATATAATAAAAGACATTTATATTATATTTCATAAACTTATATGACTTTGGATGTTCTCCATTAACAATGTGTAGCAATTAATATTATTAGATGATACAATGGATGAAAATTGTTTATCATTCATCAAATTCTACAATATACATAAAAATAACACAAGGAAAAAAGGATATTTATCTATGATATGTGCTTATCTATATATTAGTTACAATATCAGGGATTAAATTTGACATCCCCTCAATGAAATATTTTAACGATTAATATTATTTAAATGAAATTTCACTAATCACGTATAATATTGTATCAAATATGAATACTCTAGTTTATTTTATGAACATTACACTCATATAAAATATGTTTTATTTCACTTGAAAAAGGGTTTTTTGGGTTTTTTAATTTTTTTTACAAAATGAATATTGACCATGTGAGGCCAATGAGTGTATATTTGTTATTTGAGAAGTTCATTTTTAATAAGTAATTTTTGTTTCTTGAATTTTTGATGCAAATGGATTAATTTTTTTTGATGTAATCTCATGAAAAGGTATATCTGTAGATTCATCAAAGACATAGACTATTATATATTGGACAAGAGTAAAAATGGTGACTGATATCTGTATTTTTCATGGTATAGAATAATATTATTGATGGGTTTTGGATAATTTATCATGAATATCTTTTCAATTAACCATGTTAACTCATAATAGAGCCATGTTCCTCTTGAAAGATGAATGTAATGAAGATTCCAAGGAACAGAAGACAATATTTTTCATCTTTCTTTTTATTACCATAACATGTGGTGTAGAATGGTTTGTAATTTATAGTGATGTATTTTAGATGTTATTGGGATGTGTTATAATAAATAATGGAATTGTTATATGTTATGTTTTATGAAAATTGAAGGTTCATGAAATGATTTTCCCAACATATGATTTGGAGTTAACTATTGATGTTTTTTAATTAATGATAAGAATGAATTATATTTATAGATAAATGTGTGATATGTACAATAACCATTCTTAATGTATATATTCACATAAAATATGTTGAATAAAAACCATATAAGGTAGTTAGAACTGATTAATGATTTTGACCTGTCAATACATTACCACCTTTGGAATGGGAACAAGGTGTCCATTGCTTTCAGTTGGAAGGATCTTAAAATCTTATCCATGATGGGGATAAAAAAATATCAAATATTTATAAATTTTCAATGGATGGATCTAGAAATATCAATGTAAGGGGATAAATCACATCTTTATAAAATGAATGTTCAACTATCTATGAAATTGATGATTATAGAGGAACAGAAGAAAGATATACTGCAAGAAAATAAGGTAATAAATGTTATTAGGTTTATCCATGAATATGAAGGAATAATATATCTAAATAACTATGTATATATTATTTCCTTTCCATATTTAAAGAAGGAGTTGTTAGGGGAAGTTCATAGTATTTTTATATATATTCATCCTAGAAGTATGATGATCTATAGTGATTTGAAAGAGTCTTCATGGTAAGATGGACTAAAAATAGATATCATAGAGTATGTATCATTGTTCATGGAATTCCATAAATTTTTGTATCCAAGAAAATAATCTATAGGGATGTTACATGAATTTACCATACTCAAATAGAAATGGAAAACATCACCTTCTATTTTATCATCAGACTTCCCAAAAACATAAAAAGGGAATAATCATTTACGGGTATTAGTTGATCACCATGAAAAGTAAGAAAAATTAATCACTATTAGAGAATATTTATCTCTGAATTTTTTTGGGGATATACATTAAGGAAGTGGTATGATTACAAGAAGTACCACATACTGCTGTATTTAAGAATGATACAAGGATTTATTTAATGTTTTGATGAATTTTTCAACAGTATTTAGAACTTGAATTGTGTTTCATCATTTCGTATCATCCTCAAATTTGTGGATAATTATAAGATATCAATTAAAACAGTAGTGGATATGTTGATATTTTCTAAGGGATTTTAACGATTGTTGGGATTAATAACTTAGTCTAGTTGAATTTTCAGAAAACAATTAAATTTCACTAGAGCATTCAAATACATTGTTATGAATCCCTATATTAAATAGATTTTATAAAAACATGGAATTGAAATAAATTCATAGAAATAAATATATTGAGACTTGATATAACTGTTCCAATAGAATTTATTTTTGGAGATGTATAGTGTCAAATCAAAGAAAAAAATTTAGTAGAAATGTTCTCCTAAATATTTGTGGTGTGATCTAAAATATGGAGATGGTGAAAAGGTTTTCCAACAATTATCTCCTTTAACTTTGTAATACTTGTAAATTTGTTACCAAGAAACGTGGATACCCTTTAAAAATATTGATCATACTTGAACCATATCGTATCACTGGAATCATACAAAAAACCTCTCTCAAGTTTGTGATATGTTCCATGTATCTATCTAGATAATCTACATACCTTACCCAATGACTGGTGTCTTGAGCCAAGGTGAAATTCCATGAGATTTTGAACTTTTATAGTTTATAAGATGGAAATTTTTTAATATTGATATTTTTAATGGAATTTTGAGAGTTTCAACACTACAACTTTTTGTTTTTTATGTGGTTGAAGGATCGAGAGTTCATTGGGTGTTCCATAATGTTTCAGGAGTGCCACGCTTTGAAACATGAAATCGGGAGGAGATGTCAGTGGAACATGGTTAGTCTAAAACTATGGGTCCCCCAGAAGAAAACCGTGTGACCTATGGTAGTGATGATATGATTATTTCATGGGATTCTCATAGTATATCCTCTTTATGAACCTATCCCTGACAGGATGTGCCATTAAGAAGAGCCAATAAACTCTTCATCAAATGTTTGGCACAAGGTTTGGCTAACAGTGCATCCCAAACCATGTGTAGTGTTATTTTATGAAATTAAACTAATTAAATTAAAATTAAAATAAAATAATTTTATAACACAATCTACATTTATTCCTCGTTGTGTGTCACACTACACAACCATCATATCTCCTATCAGGCATAAAAGCCTTCCCTCTCTACTCCCACTTCACTCAGCTCTTCCACCAATTTTTCTCTAGTTTCTTGGTTGATGCATCAAGGTACGGCCCTCAAATCACTCCTCATAAAATGTTCCATCTTTTTTATCCCCCCCATCATCTTACCAAGCTTGGAAAAACCCTTGGGATAGGGTTGATTCTGATTTTTGTGTTTTCCTGCTTTGTTAGGGGATGATGTGGCTCCCTCGGGTCATCTTTAGTTGTGTTTCAGTATCCTCCACTGATGAAGAAGAATTTTTGTCTACCCATCATCAATTTAAGGTATTTAATCTTTCATTTATCATTATTGATCAATTTTTAATTGGTGATTTGGTAGTTTCTATGTTTATAGTATTATTATTTAGTGCAATATACCTTACCATGTTTGTTTTGGGTTTCCATTATCAAAGGAAACTTACCAGTGTATACATAGGTAGGGAATTGTATATATCTATTCAAGAGACCCAAATATTGACCTACATAGACATTACATTACTTTTGTGGAATACTTAATAAATAACAAAAATAGACACCAAAGGACCGTAATAGTTTAGTGTATTCGGAAACTCTGAATGTAAAATTCTAATCATGGTGGAAGAGCTTCAACATCTCCCATAAAGATCTTCACCTTTTGGGTTTCTTAATTAAAACCTTTCTTTAAATCCTGGGGAAAAGAAAACTTATAAAGGGTGAGCTCAAATGCTCAGTATGGGTAATCATGGATAAAATAAAACAAATCATATACATTTGAACATAAAAACATTAACATAATGTTTAAACATCAAAATCTTGGGCAGTGACATAAAAATGACAGTACAAAAGGCATAGATCATAAAGAAACATTAATCATGATAAAATAGCATGGAAATAAAACATGTGATTGTGGAAACCATTAAGCACATGATATGATTTCCATAGTTTCCAAGGAATTGCTGCCAATACCATCTTAGAGGACAAAGTCCCTTTCTGAATTGAGTTCACTCCTCGTTCCAGTCCTGTATTACTGAACCAGATTAAATTATCATTACAGCCACGTCTATCTCAATAGATATAAATCTTTACCCAATGCATTGGAGGGAGATATAGGTCCCACACATCTAATAATGAAACCATTCTTATGTGTGACAAAAAATCATAAATCATACATCATAGCATAACCCATGTAATAAAAATGGGATTCTTAAACATCATGCCATCCAAACATAATCTATATAAGATAGAAGGACATCATAAAATAATCAAATAAATGTAATAATAGGGATAGAAACAGAACCCTATATTATCTTATATGGAAAATAATTTTGATAAAACACTTGAACTCCATTCTTGAGGAAAATATCCTTTCTAATTCAAAAACATTTTTCCTTTCTTAACATGTCATAAAATTTTAAACTAAAATTAGTTTATTAAAAATTAACTTTAAAACATGTAAAGGAAGCTTCATGGAAATAATTTTCTATGAAATCATAAAAATATATTCATGCCGTATAAGTTAAAAAAACATTCTTCTCGTACTTTGGCTGGAAAAGTAAAAAAGTACCTCGTGTGTTAAAAAAAGATTCCTTACATACCATGTAGTAAAAGTAAAAAATGGGTAAAAAGGACTTTTAACATACATAAAACAAACTTTTAGAAAAAATGGAAATGGATGATAAAATAGCCCCATTAAATACTTACAAATAAACAATCTCGTATAAGAACGAGATTGGAAAGGTTATCCCTTACCTTATGTCTGATATTCTTTGTATGTTCTGAACCTCCTATAGAATGATTTAAATAAAGTCATTGACTTATTACAGAGTCATATTCATTGTTATGATATCATATAAAGTTTACTTATGACTTTATATTACTTGTTCTTTGGTAAATTCGATTTAAAAGCAGCGATTTGGGTAAAATCGTTTCATTTATTGTACGTGTTTCGACTTGTCATTCTTGATATAATTACTTATATCATGATTAACTTAATTACAGAATATAGAAAATGATTTATATATAATATATATTCAGCATATACATATATATATATATATATGATATATCGATAAATGGAATGAAATACACCGTTCATGAAGACGGTAGGTCATACGTATGCATGAACGCTGTTTTTGTTTCCTTATTCAATTGAATGTAATTAAGTAGTTGAAATATATATATATATATATAAATACAGTATCATTATTATGTCATATATCTCACTATTATTCATTATATATACTTTATAATCATTCATGAATGGTTAACATGGAGAATGAATCTCCTCACGTCATAGAGACGGTAGTCCGCACGTACGCACGAGCGATGATATCATTACCATGATCGTGGAATTGTATTAAAGCGTATGTATAATATTTCAGAATCAATATCACTTTACAATAATAATATATAGTTATTTATTTACACCATTATACCCATCCAAGTAAGGTGGTCGTCGAAAACAGATTACACCACTGCGTGGAGACGGTATTCCGTACGTACGCACGTGCGGTGATTTCGTTTTCCATAGGATGGATAAAAGGTGAAATAGGGTTGTTTCATATTTATAATAACATACCAGTATATGAGTGATACTGATGTTATTAATTAATAATGAAACAACTAATGAAGAGTAAGTAGAAGAAGAAATAAATTTGAAGGAATCAGTAACGGATATTACCTCTTCTTCGACACGGCTCTTTAAAACCTCCCTTTAGGGCACTAAAATTGGTATTTGAAAAAGACCAGGACCAGTATAATATTACTAGGGATGTGGATAAGATAAGGTGGTAGGGTTTGGCTGATCTTGAAGGCTCAATGTTGTGTGAGGAGAAGAGGGAGGAGGTGCCGTTTTATAAGGGAGGAGAGGGTCACCTTAGGAAAAACGTAAAATGTTATTTTATAAAAAAGTCATATTCAGTTTTTAATAGCACCAAATTGATTTATTTCGAAGATAAATAGGGATGGGTCGAAATACTCTAAACCAATATATTTTGGACTGGTTCGGGTCATTATATTAATATTATATTATTGTTTAAACTCTTAGTTAATTAGATTGACATTTACCATGTCACTTTGTATTTTTTATATTATATAGTTAATAAACATACCATATACATCCAAGCGACCCCCAAGTGGTCCATTAATGATAAACCTATGATGAAATAAGTATCTTGGTAGAACCATAAATTTTTAGGAATATAATAACATTTAATAATATAATATATTTTTTAAAAACTATTTTTTGTCAATTTTGACTCTATTTGGTAATTTATTTTTGTGAAAATCATAACCGCATGATTAGTTCTAAAAAATTTAATTATATAAATACTAACATGTCATATTAACCTATAAAATTAATTTAATTCATGAAAAGTCTCAAATTACATTTATTTTTGTATTTATAACATCAATTATGTTAATATTTCATTAATAAGGTAATTACTATATCATCATTGTGTCATAAATAAATTAACTTATTTAATGTCTAAAAATTATAAATAAAATACAATTATGTTTGGAAATATTTTTATCCTTATAATTAATATTTATAGTCGAATTTATCATATGTATAACCCAATATTAAAAATAACTTAATTATTAACATTGATTTTAACTATTTAAACCCTTCTTTAAATAAATTAATAATAAATGTCCTAATCTAATCCAGGTGGACCTAAATGGTCATATTTTATTCCAAAGGTTGTTTTTGGTCGAATTACACTTTTCCAATAGAATCATGACATGTGTTAGGGTAATGATAATATAATTTTTACCCTTAATGACCCTATTTACTTTTAACAGTGGTAAATAAAAGTAAAAAGTTACTATTCACCAAACATTATTTTCATCTCATTGAACCACATTTTAGTCCTTGATATTAACCGTGTCTCTTAGTTTTTCGAAATTCCACTCACAGAAGCGATAAAATTATGTTTTATGTAAGTTTGTAAAAAGCTCCTGGGAGGTAGGTAAAAGACGATGAAAAGTTCAATACAATTTTTATATATTGAAAATTCTTATAAAATGACTCCAATGAATTACATTGAACTTATATTGGAATTATGTATCAATTTTGACCTAAAATAAATTTAAATAAAATAAATAATTATTTAATTAAAAATTCGGTTTTTAAATAGTAACCCAGTGTTTTCACTGTTAATCAAAAATTGAATGTTTTTAGAAAAATACCAAAAATTTACCCTAGGCTAATTTCAATAATCTAAATCTAAAATTGAAGTCCATTTTGAAAGATAAAATATATAAAATTTTAAAAATTTGGGATTACTATTCATAATGGCTAGTAAATATATTATTTTAATAACATATCGTTATTTAGTGAAACTCGGTATTGCGTACTACACACGTTATCATGGAAGGTCGCGATTGCCTGAAATGCAAGCCATGTCAGGGATGCATGTAGTGCATGATTCTTTTGTTTTTGCGTATAATAAAATCCAACCATATTTCATTTATATATTGAATATATATATATACACACACACACTCAATGTTGCGTAGAATAACTTCTATCTAACGAACATGAAATTGTGTGTAACACGAGCCAAGAATCGTGTTGCGTATACTGCAAGCTAATACAGTGTTGTGTATAGTACAAGATAATCTTGGTGTAGTGTATAACACAAGACATAAATGAAATTAAAAGGAATAATTCTCATAAAATATCGGTTTTTTACATTCTACCCCCCATAAAATTAATTTCACCCTCGAAATTAGTTGGGGTTATAGATGGTTTACTACTTGAATGTTTTATTAATAGAAACCCACATCGTAAAAAGGAATAACAAAACTTATCATTAAATACTAAAGTATGAAACATAAAAGTTACCCAAATTAACTAATCACCAGGTTTCCACAAAGGAGAACATTGGTGAAAATATGGATATGGAAGAGAAATCTAACCATCATGTTCTGATGGAGAGTGGTAGAGAACATCGCTATGCAAAAAGCCAACAATCACAAAGCCATAACTTTGTGATGATTTAGTATACCATCTGATTCAACCGATATAAGGACACTAGGACAACATTTATTTGGTTTTCAAGATATTTTCCCTAAAGTAGAAGAATTTTTGAATTAAAAGAAATAATAACTTGATTTTCGAACAATATCAACATTGCTCCTGCCTCGAATAATTTCCAATTCATATCTTAAAGAAATGAAGTTGAATTTGTCTTTTGCGAAGTGTTAGTAGGTCATGCGATAGAATGATAGGTCATTCCATCTGTCTCAAACATAGGGTTAGAAAAAGTTATATACATAAGTCCATCTATGGTGAGATTAATCGGATATGGTTCCAAAATGGACTTATACTTCATCTATCATCCTGCTTAATAAAATAAAACTAGTTTATACTAACCAGGGACTTCCTGTAGGCTAGTGGTCGTCGAAAAAGGCCTGTCGGACTTCGGTTGTGTGTTCGATTCCAGCATCCTTGTCCGACGTGATGGTTTTTCGCCCATCCTACGAGTTTTCCTTTTTCTAAAACTATACTATTATAACATAGAAAAGTTCAGGCCTTAAATAATACTATCTGATATCTAACTTAATCTATTCCAATCTTTATATTTATCCAAAATACTTCTGTCCAATATCATAGTATAATGATAACGATTACTTGAAATGTCATCTACTGAGAATGTGAATATCATCATTTATCATACGATATATCTTGTTGGTCACATTCCAAACATGTGAATACCTTAATCATGTATTCTCATGAAACATGAATTACCATAGAACCTTAGTGAAAACATGAGTGCTGTCAAAAGTTAACTCTTTCCACATACCAAAACCCCAAAAATTATATATACTCAAACCATGATATCACTTTGTCCTTATATAAATCTTGAGCTCATAAATAATATCAAACATTTCATAATCTCTTTATCCCTTCATAATGCGTATATCATCAACTTTCCAAAAATATCTAAATAACCTTTCATGGTTACCTATACCATTCAACATATACTTTCAAATACTCTAGAAAAAACAATAGTGTAATAATCCTAAGATGTGTCTTTATTCCATAGTACAATTACCTATACAACATAAATCTTGATAAATATAAATCATTCCACTATATTCTTAAACCATTGACCAAGCTTAAAAAATTATTTCATCTCATATATCATTTGTAGTCTCCTCATCATTATCCACATAAATACTACCCATATGACCATTCCGATTCTCTTCATGAGATTTTCCATTAGGGAATTGGTTTCCATAATGCCCATAAATTCCACATTTAAAACATCTAATCATTGTTGAGGTTGTAGCAATACCATTATCCATCTCTATGGTGTTAACTGAACCTTTTCCTTTTCACTTACTGGATTTGTGTCCTTCTTTTATGCACCCAAAGAATCATCTAGTTCCTTTGAAACATTCTTCTTGATGCCTCTTCCCACATGATCTACAAGAGAGAAATTGAACATTCTTTCCACTATGATCATCATGAAACTGCATCTTTCTCTTCAAAGCTGATTCGGGAAACTAAACAAAGTTGAGATTATTGATCATATTATGAGATTGATGATTAGGCATAATAACGATATGTGGACCTCCAAATCCAATTTCATTTGGTTTCTCATGAATAATACCATTCCATTTTCCATCATATCCTCCATTATCATGAATCTTCCCATTTCCAACCATTTTCTAAAACCCAAAAAGAATAGTGTGAGAGGACAAAATCATAATCATGGGGATTTACCTTCAATATCTAACATCTTAGGTTAAATTTTAAGATCGTTAGTGTAATTCTAGGTCTATAACCTATAATTTTACTTAACCTTAGGGACATCCCTAGACATACCGTAGAAATATCTCTAGGGATCACACTAATGTTTTCACATCCTAGTCTCCAAAGGATAACTAAACATTTTCTCTGATACCAACTGTAGAGACCCAAATCTTGACGTATATAGACATTATATTAGTTTTGAGGAATACTTAATACATAACAAAAACAGACACCAAAGGACCGTAATAGTTTAGTGTCTTTGGAAACTCGGAATGTAATCTTGTAATCATGGTGGAAGATCTTTAAAATCTCCCATAAAGATCTCCCCCTTTTGATTTTCTTACCTAAAACCTTTCTTTAAATAACGGGGAAAAGGAAAAATTTAAAGGGTGAGCTCAAATTCTCAGTAATGGTAAGCATGGATAAAATAAAACAAATCATATACTTTTGAACTTAAAAACATGAACATAATGTTTAAACATCAAAATCTTGGGCAATGACATAAAACAAGCTAGTACATAAGGCATAGATCATAAATAAACATTAATAATGATAGAATAGCATGTAAATAAAACATGTGATTGTGGAAATCATTAAGCACATGATATTATTTCCATAGTATCCAAGGCATTGCTGTCAACACCATCTAAGTGGACAAAGTCCCTTTGTGAATCAAGTTCACTCCTCGTTCCAGTCCTGTATAACTGAACCTGATTAACTTAACATTTCATCCATCTCTATCTCATGATATATAAATCATTAACCAATGCATTGGAGGGAGATACAGGTCCCACCAATCTCATAATGAAACCATTCTTATGTGTGCCACAAAATCATAATTCACACATCATAGCATAACCCATGTAATAAAAATGAGATTCTTAAACATCATGCCTTCAAAACATAATCCATATAAGATAAAAAGACATCATAAAATTAATTCCATCATAAAATAATCAAATCAATGTAAAAATAGGGATAGAAAATGAACCCTCTATTATCTTAGATGGAAAATAATTTTGATAAAACACATGAACTCCATTCTTGAGGAAAATATCCTTTCTACTTCAAATTTTTTTCCATTCTTAACTTTCCATATAATTTTAATCTAAAAAAGTTGATTAAATATAAAATTGAAAACTTTAAAAGAAATATTCATGGAAATATTGTTCTATGAAATCATAAAAATCCATTCATGTCGTATAAGTTAAAAAACATTCTTCTCGTACTTTGGCTGGAAAAGTCAAAAAGCACCTCGTATGGTAAAAAAAATAATATTACTTATATACCATGTATTAAAAGTCAAAATGGGTAAAAAGAACATAAACATAATTAAAAAAACTTTTAGAAAACATGGACATGGATGATAACAATAGCCCCAACAAATACTTACGAATAAGCAATCTTGGATAAGAACGAGATTGGAAAGGTTATCCCTTACCTTATGTCTGATATGATTATTATGTATCTGAACCTCATGTATAATGATTTAAATAATTTCATTGACTTATTACAGATCCATATTCATTGTTATGATATCATATATAGTTTACTTATGAATTTATATAACCCGTTATTTTGTAAATTCTATGTAAAAGCAGCGATTTGGGTAAAATCGTTTCATTTATTGTACGTGTTTCGACATGTTGTTCTTTATATTATTACTTATATCCAGATTTAATTAATTCCAGAAATTAAAACATGATTTACATATATTATATATTCATCATATACATATATATACGATAGATTGATAAATGGAATGAAATACACCGTTAATGGACACGGTACGTCGTACGTACGCATGAATGCTATTTTCGTTTCCTTATTGAATTGAAAGGAATTAAGTAGATGACATATATATATATATACGTAAATCAAGTATCATTATTATGTCATATATCTCATTATTATTAATTATATATTCTTTATAATCATTCATTAATGGTTAACATGGAGAATGAATCTCATCGCGTCGTGGAGACGGTAATTCGTACGTACGCACGAGCGATGATACCATTCCCATGATCATGGAATTGTATTGAAGTGTATGTATAATATTTTAAAATAAATATCACTTTATAATAATCACATATAGTTATTTATTTACACCATTATACCCATCCATGTAAGGTGGTGGTCGAAAACAGATTACACCACGGCATGGAGATGGTATTCCGTATGTACGCACGCACAGTGATTTAGTTTTCTGTAGGATGGATAGAAGGTGTAATAGTGTTGTTTTATATTTATAATTACATACCAGTATATGAGTGATAATGATGTTATTACTTCATAATGAAACAACAAAACAAGAGGAAGTAGAATAAGAAATAAATTTGAAGGAATCGATAATAGATATTACCTCTTCTTCGGCATGGCTCTTTGAACCCTCCTCTTAGAGAACTAAAATTAGTCTTTGAAGAAGAACAGAACCTATAGAATATTACTAGGGAAGTGTAGAAGAGAAATCGGCAGGGGTTGGCCGATCTTGAAGGCTCAATGTGGTGTGAGGAGAAGAGGGAGGAGGTGCCCTTTTATAAGGGAGGAGAGGGGCACCTTAGGAAAAACTTAAAATATTATTTTATAATAAAGTCATATTCGGTTTTTAATAGATCCAAATTGATTTATTTCGAAGCTAAATCGGGGATGGGTCGAAATCATCTCAAAAATATATTTTAGATAGGTTTGGGTCATTATATTAACATTATCTTTAAGTTTTAACTCTTAGTTAATTAGATTGACATTTATCAAGTCACTTTGTAGATTTTATATTATATAGTTAATAAACATAAACTATACACCCAAGAGACCCCCCAAGTTGTCCATTAATGATACACCTATCATGATATAAGTATCTAGACCGAAACGTAGATTTTTAAGAATATAATAACAATTAATAATATAATATTTGTTTTAAAAAATATTTTTTGTCAATTTTGACACTATTTGGTAATTGATTTTTGTGAAAATCATAACATCCTCATTAGTTCTAAAAAGTTAAATAAATAAATACTAACTTTTCATATTAACCAATAAAATTATTTGAAATCATAAAAAGTCTCAAATTATATTTATTTGTGTATTTATAAAATCAATTCGGTTAATATTTCATTAATAAGGTAATTAATGCATCATCCTTGAGTCGTAAATAAATTAACTTATTTAATGTCTAAAAATTATAAATAAAATACACTTATTTAGGAAATATTTTTGGCTTTATAATGAATATTTTTATTCAAATTTATCTTATTTATAACCCTATATTAAATATTATTATGTTATTAAACTTTGATTTTAATTATTTTAACCCTTCTTTAAATAAATTACTAATAAATGTCCTAATCTAATCCAAGTGAACCAAAATGGTCATATTTAATTCCTAAGGTTGTTCTTGGTCGAATTAATCAAATTCAATAGAATTAGGACATGCGTTAGGGTAATAATAATATCATTTTTACCCTTAATTACCCTATTTACTTTTAACCGTGGTAATAAAAGTAAAAAGTTACTATTCACCAAAAAATATTTTCATCTCATTGAACCACATTTTAGCCCTTGATATTAACCGTGTCTCTTGGATTTTTGATATTCCACTCACAAAAGCGATAAAATTAAGTTTTATGTAATTTTTCAAAAAGCTCTTAGGAGGTAGGTAAAAGACGGTGAAAAGTTCAATAAAATTTTTATATGTCAAAAATTATTATAAAATGACTCTAATGAATTACATTGAACTTATATAGGTATTATGTATCAATTTTGAACAAAAATAAATTTATATAAAATAAATAATTATTTAAATAAAAAGTCGGTTTTTAAATAGTAACCAAGTGTTTTCACTATTCAACAAAAATTGAAAGTTTTTAGAAAAATACAAAAAATTCACCCTTGGATAATTTCGATATTCCGAATCCAAAAATGAAGTCCATTTTGAATGATAAAATTTATAAAAATTTAAAAATTGGGTATTACTATTCATAACACCTAGTTTATATAATACTTTAATTACATATCGTTGTTTAGTGAAACCCGGTATTGCATACTACACACGCTATCGTGGAAGGTCGTGATAGCATGTAATGAAAGCCAGGTCAGGGTTGCATGTAGTGAAAGATTATTTTGTTGTTGCTTATAATAAAATCCAACCATATTTCATTTATACAGAATATATATATATACACACACACACACACACACACTCAATGTTGTGAAGAATAACTTCTATCAAACGAACTTGAAATTGTGTGTAACATGAGCCAAAAATAGTGTTGCGTATACTACAAGCTAATACAATGTTGTCTATAGTACAAGATAATCTTGGTGTAGTGTATAACACAAGTCATAAATGAAATTAAAAGGAATAATTCTCATAAAATCACTGGTTGTTACATTCTACCCCCCTTAAAATGAATTTCGCCCTCGAAATTCGTCGGGGTTATAAATGGTTTACTACTTCAAAGTTTCATTAATAGAAAACCACATCATAAAAAGGAATACCAAAACCTATCTTAAAAAACAAAAGTATGAAATATAATAGTTACCCAAATTAACTAATCATTGGGTTTCCACATAGGAGATCATAGGTGAAAATATGGATATGGAAGAGAAATATAACCATCATGTTATGATGGAGAGTGGTAGAGAACATGTATATGAAAAATCCAACAATCACAAAGCCATAAATTTGTGGTGATTTATGGTACCATATGATTCATCAGATATAAGGACACTAGGACAAAATTTTTTTGGTTTTCAAGATCATTACCATGAAGTTGAAGAATTTTTGAATTAAAAGAAATACTAACTTGATTTTGGTATAATATCAACGTTTCTCATGGCTTGAATAATTTCCACTTCATCTCTTAAAGAAATAAAGTTGAATTTGTCTTTCGCGAAGTGTTTGTAGGTCATGCGATAGAATGATAGGTCATTCCATCTGTCTCAAGCATAGGGTTAGCAAAAGATATATACATAAGTCCATATCTGGTGAGATTAATCGGATATTGTTCCAAAATGGACTTATACTTCATCTATCATCCTTATTAGTAAAATAAAACTAGTTTCTACTAACCAGGGAATTCTTGTTGGCCAGTGGTAGGCAATAAAGGCCTCTCGCACTTCGGTTGTGGGTTCGATTCCAGCAACCTTGTCCGACGCGATGGGTTTTCACCCGTCCTACGAGTTGTCCTTTTTCTAAAACTATACTATTATAACATAACAAAAGTTATAGCCTTAAAAAATACTATCTGATATCTAACTTAATCTATTCCAATATTTAGGATTATCCAAAATACTTCTGTCCAATCTCATAGTATAAAGATAACGATTACTTGAAATGTCATCTACCGAGCATGTGTATACCATCCTTTATCATACGATATATCTTGTTGGTCACATTCCAAACATGTGAATACCTTAATCATGTATTCTAATAAAAAATGAATTACCATCGAACCATAGTTAAAACAAGACTGCTGTCAAAATTTAACTCTTTCCACATACCAAAATTCCAAAAATTCTATATACTCAAACCATGATATCACTTAGTCATTATATCAATCATGAGCTCATGAATACTATCAAACATCTCATTATCTCATTATCCCATCATTATGCGCATATCATCTACATTCCAAAAATATCTGAATATCCTTTCATGGTTACCTGTAACATTGAACATATACTTTCAAATATTCTAGGAGAAACAATAGTGTAATAATCCTTAGATGTGTCTTTATTCCATAATACCATTAACTATACAACATAACTCTTCATAAACATAAATCATTCCACTACCTTCTTAAACCATTGACCAAGCTTCAACACTTCTTTCATCTCATATATCATTTGTAGTCTCCTAATCATTATCCACATAAATACTACCCATATGACCATGCTGATTCTATTCATGAGATTTTCTCTTAGGGAATTGGTTTTCATAATGCCCGTACATTCCACATTTAAAACATCTAATCGTTGTTGATGTTGTAGCAATACCATTATCCTTCTCCATGGTGTCAACTGAACCATTTCTTTTCATTTACTGGATTTGTGTCCTTCTTTTCTGCACCCAAATCATCTTCCTGTTCCTTTGAAACATTCTCCTTGATGCCTCTTACCACATGATTTACATGAGAGAAATTGAACTTTCTTTCCTCTATGGTCATCATGAAACTCCATCTTTCTCTTATTAGATGAGTCGGGAAACTTACCAAAGTTGAGATTATTGATCATATTATGAGATTACAGATTAGGCATAATAACTATATGTAGACCTCTAGATCCAATTTCATTTGGTTTCTCATGAATAATATCATTTCATTGTCCATCATATCCACCGTAATCTTGAATCTTCCTGTTTCCAGCCATTTTCTAAAACCCAAAAAGAATAGTGTGAGAGGCCAAAATCATAATCAAGAGTGATAACCTTCAATATATAACATCTTAGGATAAATTCTATGATCGTTACTATAATTCTAGGACTATAACCTATACTTTTACTTAACCATTGGGACATACCTAGAAATACCATAGAAATATCTCTAGGGATCTCACTAAAGTTTTCACATCCTAGTTTTCAAAGGATAACTAAAATTTTCCTATGATACCAACTGTAGAGACGCAAATGTTGATGCACATAGACATTACATTACTTTTTCAGAATAGTTAATACATAAAAAAATAGACACTAAAGGACCGTAATAGTTTAGTGTCTTTGGAAACACGGAATGCAATTTTCTAATCATGGTGGAAGATCTTCACATCTCCCATAAGGATCTTCCCCTTTGGGTTATCAAACATAAAAACTTTCTTTAAATTTTGTGGAAAAGAAAACATATAAAAGGTGAGATAAAATTCTCAGTAAGGTTAAGCATGGATAAAATAAAACAAATCATATACATTTGAACTTAAAAACATGAACATAATGTTTAAACATCAAAATCGTGGGCAGTGACATAATACATGGTAGTACATAAGGCATAGATCATAAAGAAACATTAATCATGATAAAATAGCATGGAAATAAAACATGTGACTGTGGAAATCATTAAGCACATGATATGATTTCCATAGTATCCAAGGAATTTCTACCAAGACCATATTAGTGGAGAATGTCCCTTTCTGAGTCGAGTTCACTCCTCATTCCAATCCTGTATTACTGAACCCGATTAACTTACTATTCCATCCATGTCTTTCTCATTAGATATAAATCTTTTCCCAATGCATTGGAGGGAGATATAGGTCCACCCATCTCATAATGAAAACATTCTTATGTGTGACATAAAATCATAAATCATACATCATAGCATAACCCATGTAATAAAAATGGGATTCTTAAACGTCATTCCATAAAAACATAATCCATATAATATAAAAGGTCATCATAAAATTAATTCTATCATAACATAATCAAATAAATGTAAAAATAGGGATAGAAACAGAACCCTATAATATCTTAGATGGAAAATAATTTTTATAAAACACTTGAACTCCATTCTTGAGGAAAATATCTTTTCTACTTAAAAACATTTTTCCTTTCTTAAGATGTCATACAATTTTAAACAAAATGAAGTTGATTAAAAATAAACTTGAAAACATGTAATGGATGCTTCATGGAAATAATGTTCTATGAAATCCTAAAAATCCATTCATGCCGTATAAGTTAAAAAAACATTCTTCTCATACTTTGGACGGAAAAGTAAAAAAGTACCTCGTATGGTAAAAAAAATTCCTTACATACCATGTAGTAAAAGTACAAAATTCGTAAAAAGTAATTTAAACATACATACAAAAAAATTTTAGAAAACATGGACATGGATGATAACAATAGCCTCAGTAAATACTTATGAATAAACAATCTCAGATAAGAACGATATTAGAAAGGTTATCCCTTACCATATGTCTGATATGCTTCGTATGTATCTGAACCTCATGGATAAAAATTTGAATACTGTCATTGACTTATTAAAGATTCATATTCAATGTTATGATATCATATATAGTTTACTTATGACTTTATATTACCCGTTCTTTTGTAAATTCGATGTAAAAGTAGCGATTTGGGTAAAATAGTTTCATTTATTGTATGTGTTTTGACTTGTTATTCTTGATATTATTATTATATCCTGATTTACTTAATTAC
Source organism: Viscum album (assembly GCA_963277665.1). Taxonomy (NCBI): domain Eukaryota; kingdom Viridiplantae; phylum Streptophyta; class Magnoliopsida; order Santalales; family Viscaceae; genus Viscum; species Viscum album. The sequence continues at coordinate 1,907,848,579 of OY728133.1, read as the reverse complement.
AGAATGTAAAACATTATTTATATATATTATATATATTCATCATATAAATATATATATGATAGATCGATAAATGGAATGAAATACACAGTTCATGGAGACGGTAGGTCGTACGTATGCATGAACACTTTTTTGTTTTCTAATTGAATTGATTGGAAATAAGTAGATGACACATATATATTTACATAAATACAGTATCATTATTATGTCATATATCTCATTATTTTTCATTATATATACTTTATAATCATTCATGAATGGTTAACATGGAGAATGAATCTCATCGCGTCATAGAGACGGTAGTCCGTACGTACGCATGAGCGATGATATCATTCCCATGATCATGGAATTGTATTGAAGAATATGTATAATATTTCAGAATAAATATCACTTTAAAATAATCTTATATAGTTATTTATCTACACCATTACACCCATCCAAATAAGGTGGTGGTCAAAAATATATTACACCACGGTGTGGAGACGGTATTCCGTACGTACACACACGCAGTGATTTCGTTTTCCGTAGGATGGATAGAAGGTGAAATAGGGTTGTTTCATATTTATAATAACATAACAGTATATGAGTGATATTGATGTTTTTACTTCATAATAAAACAACTAAATAAGAAGAAGTAGAAGAAGAAATAAATTTGAAGGAATCAGTAACGGATATTACCTCTTCTTCGACATGGCTATTTGAAACCTCCAGTTAGGGCACTAAAATTGGTCTTTGGAGAAGCAAAAACCTCTAAAAAATTACTAGGGAAGTGAAGAAGATACATTGGCAGGGTTTGGCTGAGATTTAAGGCTCAAAGTGGTGTGAGGAGAAGAGAGAGGAGGTACCCTTTTATAAGGGTGGAGAGGGGCACCTTAGGAAAAACATAAAATATTATTTTATAATAAAGTCATATTTGATTTTTAATAGCTCCAAAGTGATTTGTTTTGAATATAAAGCGGGGATGGGTCGCAATACTCTCAACCAATAGATTTTAGATAGGTTTGGGTCATTATATTTACATTATATTTTAGTTTTAACTCTTAGTTAATTAGATTGACATTTACCAAGTCACTTTGTAATTTTATATTATATAGTAAATAAACATACCATATACTTTTAAGAGACCCCCAAGTGGTCCATTAATGATACACCTATCATGATATAAGAATCGTGGCCTAACCTTAGATTTTTAGGAATATAATACAATTAATAGTATAATATTTGTTTTAAAAACTATTTTATGTCAATTTTGACACTATTTGGAGATTGATTTTTGTAAAAATCATAAAATCGTGATTATATCTATAAAAGATAATTAAATAAATACTAACATGTCATATTAACCTATAAATTTAGTTTAATTCATAAAAAGTCTCAAATTACATTTATTTGTGTATTTATAACATCAATTATGTTAATATTTCATTAATAAGGCAATTACTGCATCATCATTGTGTCATTAATAAATTAACTTATTTAATGTCTAAAAATTATAAATAAAATACCCTTATATAGGAAATATATTTATATTTCTAATTAATATTTATAGTCGAATTTATCTTATGTATAAACCTATATGAAGATAGATTTATTTATTAAGCATTGATTTTAAAAATTTTAACCCTTCTTTAAATAAATTAATAATAAATGTCCTAATCTAATAGAAGTGGAACTAAATGGTCATATTTTATTCCTAAGGTTTTTTTGGTCGAATTAAACTTATCCAATTGAATTAGTACATGTGTTAGGGTAATAATAATATCATTTTACCCTTAATTACCCTATTTACTTTTAACTGTGGTAAATAAAAGAAAAAAGTTACTATTTACCAAAAATTATTTTCATCTCATTGAACCAAATTTTAGTCCTTGATATTAACCATGTCTCTCGGATTTTCTAAATTTCACTGACAGAAGCAGTAAAATTATGTTTTATGTAAGTTTGCAAAAAGCTCCTAGGAGGTAGGTAAAAGACGGTGAAAAGTTCACTAAAATTTTTATATATCGAAAATTATTATAAAATGACTCAAATGAATTACATAGAACATATATAGGTATTATGTATCAATTTTGACCTAAAATAAATTTAAATAAAATAAATAATTATTTAAATAAAAAGTCGGGTTTTAAATAGTAACCCAGTGTTTTCACTATTCATCAAAAATTGAAAGCTTTCAGAAAAATTCCAAAAACTCACCCTTGGCTAATTTCGATACTCCAAATACAAAAATGAAGTCCATTTTGAATGTTATAATTTATTAAATTTAGAAAAATGGGTATTAGTATTCATAACGGCTAGTTTATATAATATTTTAATAAATATCATTGTTTAGTGAAACCCGGTATTGCGTACTACACACGCTATTTTGGAAGGTTGCGATTGCGTGTAATGAAAGACAAGTCAGGGTTGCATGTAGTGAAAGATTTTTTTGTTGTTTCATATAATAAAATCCAACCATATTTCATTTATACGTTGAATATATATATGTATATACACACTCAATGTTGCGTAGAATAACTTCTATGAAACAAACTAGAAATTGTGTGTAACACGAGCCAAGAATAGTGTTGCGTATACTTCCAGCTAATACGGTGTTGTGTATAGTACAAGCTAATCTTGGTGTAGTGTATAACACAAGACATAAATGGAATGAAAAGGAATAATTCTCATAAAATCTCGGGTTGTTACATATATATATATATATATATATATATATATAAGTTCCCCCATTATATGTATATTCACCCATGGAGGCATGAATATATATATCATGGTATGGTGTGATTATGAATATATATTTGAAATGAATATGTTTGTAATTATAATAGTTATATGTATATATGAGCATATATGTAAGGATCCCCTTGTATATACTCGTGGGCATGAGAATATTTACATAGGGTCTAGGTGTTCTTATATATATGTGAAGGTGCATATGTTCGGAGGTGGGTAATGGAATCTTTGAGTTGTAACCAATAGAAAAGTCACGTGCCAAAGTGTTCGACTAAGTGTTCTTCTTTATATGGAAGGATCCCTTTCCACATTCCCTTTAATTTTAACAATTCTTTAATTTCTCATGTTTGACACATTCAATTGATATTAATTAGTACTGTTTGTTTTTTAGAATAAATGATTCTTTAACTCTAATTATGTATAACTATTTAAATGAACTTCATTTATGATAAATTAATAGTTGGTAAACAATGTAATGTTTTTGTAACAAAATCCCTTAGAAGAGGTGTTATGTCTTCTTTGAAAAAAAATTAAGGATTTTTTAATTAGATCATACTTTCATTTTGGCATAGATTTTTTCTTTGCATTTATGTTAGAGTTTAATAATAACAGTGATGTACATGGCCCATATATATATTATTAAATTATATTAGCCCATTTTTATATGATTTCAACATAATATAAGGCACCTCCAATGTTCTTGGACCAACTATTACTTGGAATTACCTATATAGGTGACCGTAAAGTATTCAAATGACACATCCGAATTGTGTCATTGAGCATTGTAAATTTATTTGAATTTTTTATTATTAAATATAGTGTATTAATTGAAATTAAAAGTAATTATGGAATTCCTTACTTGAATGTTTTATTTTAAATTCACTAAAAGACATGGCTTGTTAATATTAAATAGTTTTAAAATAAATGAATTGTAAATGGGGGATATATGAAATCATTTATTTAATGCTTATGTACATTATATATTTGAATTATAAAAAACAGAACATCATTGTTTATAATTGGTTTATTGGCTATACGAAATGAGTGGTATTACCTCATGTCAATTTATTATGAATATTATTATTCATTATAAATAGGTTGTGAATTTATTTTAAGGTTTCTTTTGAGCAGGGGGAACAATGCTCCCTTATATTGGGTGATGAGATTGACGGCTCACACTAGTGATACTGTATGGGAGTTGGGATGAGGTTCCACATACAAAGATTAGAGTGTTTTGATGGAGGCTTTCTCCCCATGCCGCGCATTATTTCATTATGTATCTCAATATATTTGGATGTTTTTCATGCATCCTATAACACAAGTTTACAAGTGAATTTATACTAGTTATGGATGTCTTAGTTACACCCTGATATAGAATGTGCCATGTATTCTCGGTACATGTCCATTAGGCATTGACTAACACTTGGTTTAATTAGATGGAAGAAATACATAATATATATATGTAAACATTTTAATTAATCTATATATATAGTTACCATTAATTATCTTATTTTGGATATGATATAAAGAGGCTATAGCCATATGGTGTCCCTTAAGAACATGGATATGTTATTGTTTGTGTATTCAGTTTTTTTCTTATTAATTATTACAATAATTGATCTACTTTATACACTAAATGGGTTGCGAAATAGACCATGGTTTCTATCCTACTAAAATTGTATCTCACACCCTCCTTGTAGAACATTAGTCCCGCATAGACATTATGTCACCAGGTACTGATACTGGGATGAAGCAAACTTCCAATGATTTGATTTACATTTGTAGGACAAATTAAGGGTAGTGGACTGAGATGGTGCTCGAGATTCTAATGACCTATTTGTTCGGGTTTTATTCTTTAATTATATTAAATTTATATTTTAATTCTTACTTCTTGTACTTATAGATTTATATATCATAAATTAAACACTATAAATTGGAGTTGTCCACTTTCATCCTTTTATTATATTATTCTTCCACTACTTTGTCTTCCATTTATATGCTTCTTTCAATATTTCATGGTATATATTATATTTTTATCATTGCGATACCCTAAAAAAAAGGTAATTTCCCCCAAATGTACAATATTTACAACCTCATTATTATTTTTCATCCATAGAATATGAGGAGGCATGCTTGAGGCCAAGTGACCCACCAGTCTGGCTACCATTTTAATGGTCAGTTGGACTGAGATGACACAATATAGTATCAAGACCTTTATATTTCTTTTATCGGGCTATTTTAGTATGGTAGATAAGATAATAGGAATGTGTAATCAAATGGTAAATAATCGTTTCTATGATCTACCACCCACCCATGCGGAAATAACCAAGTGGACATGACATGGATTGATGTTCGAGTTGTTTTCTATTAAAGTTGATTTGATTTTACCATGGGTTAATGGAGTACCATCTACTGCATATTGATTTATGGAATTTATGGTATTTCAACCCTATCATATTATATTAATGATTCATCATTACATGAATCATTATAGACACACATAAATTCACATGTCATTCATGTTCTATGACATGGAGTAGCATTTTTAGTTTTCTTACTGACCTAACTATGTCCATCGGGTGTTTTAACATGCAACTGTTTTTTAGCATGCCAATTTACATAACATGATTAATACATTATATTCCATGATTTCTTTTTATATTGTATTTCTTCCAATGTATCATGCCTATATTCATATTATAACGTCTATACTATGTTAGATTATTGTTATAACAAGATTAGTTTTGTTTTGATATAAATAATATGTTTCATGGGATGAATAAAAGGTTCGGATTGAAAAGAGACTTGTTTTAAATTTTAAGGTGTATGGGACCCTTATAATTGCGAAAATATGAATCATGAATTTAATCAATACATAAATGTTGTAAATATGCATAGAGACTATTAATAAAATGAAACTACTACTAGAGATCGATTTTAAATGGAGTGGTTTTAGTTAATTGGGAGATCAACATTAATTTTCCATGTATATGGGTGTTTTATAGGTTGGGGAATATCGACCCATATAGTATAACCATTTTTTATGTGATCATGTTTTAATTTTAGGAGATAATAAAACTAAGATTTGTTTAAGTGAAAACATTTAAATTGAATTGGATTCGATTAATCGGAGAAAAATTCCAAAATTTAATGTGTATGGGTACTTTATTGATTGGTTGATGGTTACCCATGAAACTGAACCATTGTATGTATGACCATTATGTATTTGAAATTTTTATAAATTTTTAATTAATTTATTTTCACTCAAAAATATCTTGGTTAACTTTTAAAATGCATAAATGATCCCAATTAGGTCAGTCAAGGAATGTCCCTTATGAAATCTCTCCATACAATTGATTTGAATCAATAATAATTAAGAAACCTTTATTGTGTTGCATTCTGATTAACCTTGGTTTACTTAATGGGACCCTCATAGGTTGACTTATCTTTTACAACCTAAATGTAATTTATTTCCGAAATTTATTGAATTAATAGATTTTTTAGTTAAATCATGTTCATTTAGATTTTGTATTATGAATGGGTACTTCATGTTTTGTTTTAATATTTAAATGGAAAAATATTGAATTTTAATCAATGGAATGATTATAAATGCAACCCTTGGAGGTACTCTTTGTTTAATACCTCATATAAGTGTATACTAATATTTCATTATGAGGTTCACTTCTTTAGACTTTGAACAGATGGGTAAGTGTTTTCCTTAGGAATTATTTTAATTTTAACAACGTCATAGATTGAAGCCTCTTAGGCCATGTGTAATCAGTTTGGAAAGACCAACTGATAGTGAGGAAAATAGAGATTTTGTAAGGGGATAGCGTGAGATTGGTATCTCCCATAGAGTTTAATTTCCTTGGTAAATTTAGTTAGAATTTAGGGTATGGAAATATTTTGGTTCCATTGTCCATAGTATGAATCTCAGTTTCTAAATGACACCCTTGTTATGATGGGTGGCCATGAGTTCTTGGTATTTTTATAGGTATGAGATTTGAGTAATTGTTAGATTTCATCTAGTTAAGAATTCCTTGGTCATGTTTAGCCACTACGTTGGTTACTTGACCAATATATTTACTTATTTAAGGATGACTTGGAGCATCATTTTCCATGTAAAATGTTGTATTGGGCAGTTGGACTTTGGAAAAAATCCCTTGAATGTGTCATCTCAAACATTAATGCTTGGGGATGATAGCCTATGTATATGAGCTCAGATATTTCTTAATTATGGAACCTCATGGTAGTATGTGTTCATATAGGTTGATCTATAATGTGTTAAATGATGTAATAAACCACATGAAATGTTTTATACTTGAGATGTTGATCATAGTAATTGATCTTCTCCATGGAAGTGTCACCTAGGAATTAAATGAATTAATGTTCTTCCCAATGATTGGAATGACTTCTTTGAGACTCGGGTGTTATGAAATGCCGGTCGGTTTGGTTTTCTCTCTCATTCCAAAGATATGATTTAGTGAAATAGAGATCATTACTCAAAGGAGAGACACAAGAACCATTATGTTTATTGAAATCTAGAATTCTCATGAGTGGACAATCTAACTCTTATTTCAACAAATAGTAAATTCATAATGCGAGTATTTTCATTTCAGTTTAGGTGAGTGTGTTTACTTCCATGTATAAGTAATACTTATAAGGAGGACAATTGAGAAATTTTTTGTTTTTATTGAATTCCATTTAGGATTAAATGTTTTATGTCATGTCGGTGCTTGCTCGATAACATGATTTTTATGTCATTGTAAATTTATGAGACCCTTCAGAAACACCATTGGTTATGGATGAATTTTGGTTTTTAAGAATGAATGGTCAAATAATCCCTCAGTTGGGTAATCATTTTGATTGGTTTGTGGGGGTGCATCCGTAGGTGAAGCTAAAATTATTTCAAATGAAGTTCACTAGTTGTGGTTTAAATATTCTTTTTCTGGTAATACTTTTATCCTCTTAGTGTAATTTTCTAAAATAGATGATCATGTAACTAATATCAACATTTTTTATGGCATAAAGAGATTCTCGGCCTTACACTATGGTAAATTGTTACATATTTTGGTCATGAGATATGATCTCATTTTTTATTCACACTGGACACATGGTTTTCTTGGAAGTTGTGTTTTTCATGAGTGACACTTGGGTTCCTATGTGGGAAAACATGGATTGAAATGTATACCCCATTCAATCTACATTAACTCGACTACTCAGAGGAATCCTCTCTAGGCTTCGTCAATGATCTCAAGTAGATATTGTTCCTTTTTTCCAACATATCATAGGTAAACATGCAGTATGGGATACCATAGGTCAGATTCCAGAACTCAAGTATAATAAATACGAGGTTATCCCATACATGTTTTTGGGACTAGATATATAATTTTGAATGGGAAATTATTCTAGTGGGAAGGGTCTGGAATACAATTCGGTTCATCCCGAGGCATGAAAAATTAATTGGGTTGTGGATGGATAGAAAATGTTGTTGGGATTTTGGTATGTTATTTGGTAAAACTGTTCAATATAAATGAAAGATTCCCTAGAAGATGGAGTTATATATTGATTTATAATACACAAGTCATCTAAGATGAGTTACTTGAGAATGGTCCATAAAAGGTGATTTCACTTATTTTTCTTCTTTTTCGATGAGTCTGATTGGTGATGATCCTCTTTAATCATACTTTTGGGTGAAGGTAGATGATGTGTAAAGGTGGTATTTACATTTCAAGGAAAGACCCCATGACTAGTTTGGTTTACTCGATCAGTGCTAAACCATTTCTTACTGAAGAGGTCCATGATATATCCTTATTTGTGATCTGGTTCACCCAGTTAAATAAATAAATTATAAAACATATCTAGAATACATAAAGGCGGTAATTTTTAGACCATTTAGACAATGGATGTACAATGGCTCTGAATTTTCATTTAATAATGATAATGAATAACGGGGGAAGAACCTTTAGATTGATGTTTAAATAGATGGAATCATGAACATGTCACTAGCTTGGTGAGCATAGGTATGTTCCATTTTAATGTTAAAGTTGTAAGATGAGCGTTGTCATGGGTTTTAGTGACTGGAGTCTTGTAGGATTGAGAAGTGTTTAATGGTGCATTGGGCGTTCAAAAATAAAAAAATGGCTATTTGAATGAGGCTTGAAGACCCCTATAGGTTGGGTGATGTTTTATTTCTTCTTAAAGGATTCCCGGGGATGAGAAGTTATAAGATGGAGAGGTTGTAATGACTTATATTTAATGGAAATGAAAAATTACAATGGAATTTGAACTGTTGCTATTTACTAGATGTCCACCTAAAACCCTAGCTTCTAATAAAAGTTTGAGTGTTCTGACACATCAATGTGTTATTTTTGGGTTTGATTCAAGGATCAAAAGTTTTCCTAAGCATTCCATCAAGTTTCAAGTGGGTTGTTATCTTAAACCTCAACTTAGTAGGAGCTATTAGGGTCATTAGGTTAGTATGAAACAATGTTTCCCCTTCGGAATACTGGGTGGATTATGGTAGAGATCATATGTATTGTTCACAATCAACAAATGGTTTTCTATAACCTCCATTCGAACCAGTATGGGTAGTTCCACTTAGGAAAAACCTAATCATTGTTCACCAAATGGTTGGTGCATGGTTTGGAAAACCATGTTTTCCAAAATGATAGTTTTGTTTTTATGAAATCAAATTAAAATTAAAAAAAATAATTTGAAAACTTAATATAACATTTCCCATCCTTGTGTTTTATATGATCCACCCGGAAACTTCTCCCATGGCACGTGTGAGCCTCTTCTCTCAGTTTCCTCTTTTTGCGACTCTTCCAAATTATTTTCTATGGATTCTTGTTCAATGTCCTTAGTTAATACCCCCAAATACCTACTATTCCCATAATTGTGAATTTTTCTCTTCCCTCTCTCCAAACCTAGATCGAGAAACCCCTAGAAATTTGGTTCATCCTCTTTTTTGTGTTTTTCACTATTTATATGGTATGCAATGCCTCTATTGGGCTGCCTTCCTATGTGTTTTGGTATCTGCCAGCTAAGGTGAATTGTTTCAGTCTTCACATCATCAATTTTAATTTGGTTTTCCATATTTAAAAATTATTTATAATTTTTTACTTAGGATGTCGATTGTTTCTGAGTTTATATTAATTTCACTAGTGTTTTGGACCTTGAAATGTTGGTTTTGGGATTCCATTGACATAGGTGAATTACTTGCATATTCGTAGGTTGGAATGAACACATAAGTTATCATATTATTTATATATTTATATAGTTACCCATGGTGGAATAAATATATATAAATATATATATATTGGGGTTAGGTGATCTTAGGTACATATGTGAGAAATTCATATGTGTGTATGTGTAAACTGGTATATGCCTATAGGAAAATATATGTAAGGACCCCTTTGTACATTTTAAGGGAAATTATAACATGTACATAGGGTCTAGGTATAGTTCTGTAAATGTGAATGTGAATATTCTTAGATTTTCGATAAATTAGAATTGAGTGGTTGTCGACGAAGACACTAATTAAAGAAGTCTTCGGCATGGGATTTTTCTTCAAGAGGTAGGATCACATTTCATTACATTTTTTATTTCCAAATTCATCAATTTCTCACTTTTCGATCCATCCATTGATATAAATTTGTGATTCATTTTTTATGAATAAATTCTTCTTTAATGTGAATTTTGTATGAATTTTGAAATGATGTTTTATTATTTTAATGAATTGTTGGTAAAGAATTTCATGTATTTACAATAAAAAACATCAGTTGAAGTCCAGATTCATGTATTCTAAAAAATATTTCATACTCAATTATATCATGGTTGGTTTATGGTTTAGTGTTTTTTATGACTTCACATTAGTGTTTATTAAGTGTATTGTTGTACATGTCTTCTTATGTTATTATTAAATGATTATTTACCCTTTTTATATATGTGTTAAATTAACCCATGAACCTTCTATGTTCTTTGAACAACATTTAATTGGATTTACCCATGTATGCGAGCAACCATTTAACTAATGACCCGACATATGTTTTTATTTAAGAATTATAAATTCATCAACCTTATTTTCGTATAAAATGGATTATATTAAATGGGTGGGAATTTCATTATGGAATTCCTTCCTATAATGTTTTTCTAAAATTTCCTAAATGATATTTCTTATTTATAATAAATTGCTTCAAAAGAAATATATTGTAAGGTGTGTCAAGAACACACTATTTATTTCAAGCTTAAGAACAATCTTGATTTGGCTTATAATAAATAGAACACCCTTATTTATATTGAGATTATTAAATGAAATTCATTAGAGGTATTTTCTCATGTAAAGTTTTTATAAATATGTTTATTCCATATACATTGTTTTTAGAATAATGTTAAATGTTCTATTGAGAAGGAGGCATCAATCTCCATTACATTTAGTATTCTGCATGATGATTCTAACTAGTGATATTATATGGGCGTTGGACTAAAGAGCCACATACAAATATTTGAGTGTTTCCATGGTGGATCACTCTTAATCCTAAGAATTGTTGTAGGATTTGTCTCACTCTATTGGGATGTAGGGAATGTACCCTATTGTATGAGTTTATAGGGTCATTAAAATTGGTTATGAATGTTGGAGTTATGCCCCAGTCCAGCTAGTATATAGTATTCTAGGTATATGGTCATTAGGTGTCAAAACACACATGGTTTATATAGGTGGATGAAATATATAAATGAACTATATATATATAATAATAATTACTATATATATTATTAATATTCAGATTGTTATTCGAGATATGAGATAAAGAATTTATAGACACCAAGTGTCTCTTTGGAACCTAGGAGGGTTGTTGTCTGACTATTGAGTTCAGTTTATTACTATTTATTACCTAAACTACATTATGTAATACATAGACATGTTTGGGATAGACACTGTGTGTGATGAACTACTGAGATTTTATCTAACACCCTTATTAGTCAACATTAGTACCCGAGTGGACTTTATTTCAACTCGTATTGATTAAAAGAAGTTTAAAGCTTCCAATGTTTTGATTTACATTGCAAGGATGGAGTTACAGAAGAGGAACGATCTGGTGCTTGAGATTCTCATGATCTAGTTAGTATGCTATTAGTATTTTATAAATTGTATTTCTATGGTCATTGTTACTTCTTTTAATTTTAGCATCATTAGTCAAACATAATTCAAAGTAAATTGGTGTTGGACAATTCTATTTAGTTATTACACTAATCTTCTACTATTATGTCTTTCTTTATAAACTAATTTTTATATTTCTAGGAATTTATTAATTTTTTACCATTGTGATACATGGATATGAGGATATATTCTTCCCATTGTACAATATTCACACCCTCGCTGCTAGTCAGTATCCACAAGCGCTTGAGGAGACGAGATTGAGACCATGTGACCCACATGTTCATCTACTATTTTAGTGGTCAGATGTGGTGAAATGTTACTCATAATCCAACATAGTTGTTGAATTCAGAGACCATACAGCTGGAGAAAAATATTTGATATAAGGAACAATTGTTGATGATTATGGATAATTTATAGATTGTTTTATGGGTAATGACCACTCACTTGTTCAATGTTCTGTGGTGAAACCAACTATTTTCAGAAGCTACATGGGAACCTATCGAAATTATGATATATAAGTACCCTCAATTTTATTTATCCAAGTGAAAAATTATAGGGTTAAAAATAATTTTATGTGAATTACAATGTAACAACATGATTTTTTTGATTTTTTTAATCGATAAAATTTCATTGAATGTTTGTCTTATAATCATAACTGAGTATAACATGAGTATCACATGACACTGAGTCTTACCAAATGATGATACATTATAAATATTATTAGTAAAAAGAAAAAAATTAAAACCTATCTCTTAAATAGAGATATATGATCATTAATAAATTTTCTTCCAAATATTATGTAAATTGTTTTATATATTTAAATTTTATTTATATAAAGTACTTAATATTTAGAATTGTAATTAAATGTTTCAAAAATTATATTATTTTCTAAAAACAATTTCAGAAAAAACTGTAATTATAATTTTTCAACCCAATATAAAGTATATTTGAAAAAATAAAACACATTTTTTAAAACTACATTTATAAATTATCTTTTATATAATTTTTTTAATTATTTGAAATTGTAAATTTTATTAGTGAATAGTGAAAAATAGGTTTTTTTATTTATAAATTTTACTTCGATTAAAAACATTTAAAAATTTTAAAAATCATTTATTAAATTTTAAAAAGTAATAAATATTTTATTTATATATCCATTTATCAAATTTAATTAATTTGAATCAATTTAATATATACTTTTGATATAAATATGTTTTAACCATATTAACATATTTTCTTTAAAAACCTACTATCTAATCGGGTGGGCATGATTAATTTTAAAATAAATTTAACCAATTTTGTGCGTGGAATTTAGAAAAATGAATTATATAATTTAATTTATAATAATTTATATATTTCAATGAGGTTACAATAATTTTTCTCAATATTAAATATTAAATACATTAAAAGTTACATATCGTTGTTAAGGAAAAAATTGGTTTACCAGGAGGGTGTTGTTAAACTAAAAAGATAAGAGTAAAGGGTCATGAAAAAAATACCACCATAATTTCGATTGAAAAATTTCTTAAATATATCTTGTTATTTTGTGAATGTAATTTTTTATTCTTTATTGAAAATGAAAAACGATGATACACCTTTTTATTTTAAAAAATTACATGTGTGCCACAAACCTCACTTGTAAAAGGACATCTACTATCCTCTCCTCTTCATAGTACCAAAATCAATTAGTGAAGACAATAACCTCTGAATTCACATACTTAATTATCTAACTTCAACCATTAATCATTTCTCCATTAAAAGTTTACCCTCGGAGGTCTTTTTCTGAAAATGAATTAAAATTGTCTGAAGAAGACATAACAACCCAAACCAAGCAATTTATATTATTTCTTTCTCCACCAACATTAATTATCCTTATGAAATGATTATATAATATCTAGGGAATATTATATATAAATAGATTTTTTAATGTTATTTTCATAACCTATAACCCTATCTTTTCCCTTAAATATAAAACTATAACATCGCCCGTGTGTACAACCAACTACCACCTCAGGAACTATTGTGACATGTTTTCATCTACACCACCCATTGTTGGGAATAATGATTTATATAATTAATATATATATATATAGGATATTTTTTTAAAAAATATACATATGTAATTATTATATCACATGCACATTATTACTTTCTATTCAGTGGGGACATGAAAACGTCAATCGTGTGTACGACCAACAGCCACCTAGTGAAGTGATGCATTTGTTCATAAATCCTTTGAATCGAAGGTAATATGTTTAAATTTAAATAATATAAGTTATATATATGATATATAAATTAATATATATATATATATTATACAATTAACCTTTATTACTTTTAATCGGTCTTGAAAACGGGCACTACACACATGCATACAAATTGTCAACAATGTCCATGACCAATGTATTTAATTTTATAACTCTAAATTCAATGTATTAATTTAAATAAATATATATTATATTTATATCATGGTTAAATTTTTTTATATTTTATAACCATTATCAATATAGGAGGACTTAATTATTAAATCATAATCATACATGAAAAATAATGTTGTTATTACCATGAATATAATTTAAACATTAAATTATTGATAGATAAATAATTAAAAGATAAAATAAAATCATATAAGGGTTGATGTATTGTTTTTTATTTTTTAATATATTTATAATAATATTATTTTTATTATAATTTAATTTTTAATGTTTATGAAGGATGTGAAAAAAGAAGGTGAGGGATTTTTGAATCAATTTTTACATATATCAGACATAATCAATATTCACAATGTATTTCTTTAATGCATTGGATATAATTTTCCAAATTTATTTTATGATTATTATCCACTAAACATTGTAATTTTCAAATCTATTGTAGAATCTTAATTTCAAGGTTTTTATTGTTAAAAGATACCAATATGGTAAGGGTTTATTGTCTCAATTTTCTTTTTTTAGACATATGTTTTATTATAAAACTATCTTATTTTATTAGTTTAAAATAAAACACTATTATTAAGTACTATTATTAATTAATTTACATTCCTTAAATTTTAAGTATAATTTAATTTTTTTCTTCCATGAGGCTTATAATTCAATGTTACCATTGTGACATGGGATTTATAATACTATCTCATCTTTTAGTGAGATTGTTTATGTTTTTTATTTTGATGAAAGAACAATATAATACATCTATCAAGAAAATATTGGATTTTCTATTACTATGTTTATTTCATAGTAATACATGAGTTTACTTTATTTACAATCTTTATATAGTAAAGAGTTAAAAATAATTTTTTAAGAAATATTGTCTTTATTTCTCGTATAAGTTGAAAATCTGTGTTTCTCCCAAAAAAAAGACTTTATAATTTTATTTCAATAACAATTAAAATTTATTAATAAATCTTCCATTAAAATTTTCAAATTTTATTTTCAAATAAATTTATTTCCATAATATTTTCTTAAATATTTATTGATTTTCAAAAAATAATGGATATTTACCTAAAAATTATTTTAAGCGATCTCAGAAAATAATTTTCCATATAAGGTGAAAACCATCGATGTTACCTTTTTTTAATAGATATATTATTCAATGATTCCACCCATATTGTTTATTTATATTTTTAAGGGTTACGTTGATGAATTGTTGGTGAAACCGATTTATTTTTTGTGGGTTATTCTATGGTGAAATGATGAAATATTAAAAAAACAATTTTATTTAAACATGTTAAAATGTGATGGTATGATGATTATATTATAGTATCATGTAACACATAATTATGGGTTTAATTATGATATGGGTGGTACCTATCTCTCTCTCTATCTCTTTAATTAATTGTGTAATTATGGATAAATCATGACTAAATATGATATGCCTGAATCTGATTAAGTGTTCACAATGTTCTTCTTGAAACATATTACATGTTCACAATGTTATGTGTGGAACTAGAATTAATTTCTATACATTTAATTGTTTCCTTGGTTTAATGTCTATATTCTTATGTAATGTCTTGATTTCATCTCCATAACATAATGAGTGAACATGTTTCAAATTAAAATGTTCACAATTTTATATGATTTTAAGAATTCCAAAAATATGGGTCTTAGGAAAATGTTTTTATCTCATGGATAATGTTACTTTATTTACTTTTTATTTATTTATTATGAACTGACAAGATTTATCTCAGGACCAATGTTTATGATCTATGATATGTAGGGTGTGTTATTTAATTGTTATTCCCAATTTATCATATATTTATGCTCATGATTTGTTTATATCTTTCTTGTTTCCACTTATAGATCAGTTTTTCTCATAAATTAATATATTTACATTACCCAGGTTATGTTGAAATTTAGTATGAATGATATTACATAGAATGGTTCTACTTATAAAAAATTAGGGATTATGTAGCTCATGTATAGAAAAATTGTTCATGATTCCATGTTCTCAAAGGCACTAGACTGAAATGTTTTTGGCATGGATTTTTATATTCTTTTATTAATAATCATCTATTTATAGAGATTATTTATTTATTATAAGTGTAGTCTATTTTAGGAGTAATACAAAAAGAAATATTGATAGGATCAAGAAAACCTTAATAAAGTCTTGGTCTCATAAAAATTATTATAATGAGCTGAATATATCACCACTACAACCTTATTTAGATTTATATAAATTACCAAATCAATGCTCAATTTAACAAATAAACATACCACATGGATTTTAATTTTACACTTAGAAATCATGGTATAATTTTGATTTACTTAAAGTGTTCACAAAATTATTTCATGATCTCTAGAATGTAATCCAAAAGACTATGAATATACAAGGATATCATCAAAAAAAGACATTATATAATATATAAGATATGGATAGAAGATATTATTCATTTGATCAATAAAAAATACAAGGGAATTACTCAAAACATGAAGGAGTTATCAGGTAGTCATGAAATTCATATATAAAACTAAATTCCATATTAGGAATATTCAATACTATAACATTCCAATAATGATATGTTGAATGAAGATAGATATTTGAGAGCAACTGTTCTCCAAATAATTGATCAAAGGGATAATAAATCTAGGGTAATGGAAAAATTTTATATAATAAAATTTGATTTAGATTATTATTTTTTACATAGATACATGGAATACCATATTCCTTTTTTGTTAACAACATAATAAAACCCCATAGATATGTACTTGATATAATTAAGACCTTCAGTTTTAGTTCCTCAAAATGAATCTTTAGATCTCTATAATAAATTTGAGCCATGTTATTAGGAGGTATTTAAATGGGATACAATCTTAATATAAGTTCTATCTTGAAATAAATTTCTCAATTAGAAGGAAGTCTTAAGAATTAATTTTAAAAAATATCCGTAAATAATTCAATAATTTAATTAAAATAAGAGGAACCGACATCCTATCAAATTGTGAGATGTATACTCACATCTTAGGCTGTGATATCACTAATCTAGATAAAATATTTTCTGTCTATACTTATATAAATTAAAATAAAATGTAAGATATTCCATTCTCCATTCATTTCGGTGACAAGGTAATCGCACAAATGACGCTATACTAAAATTTCTTCAGAAAAAACATGGCGCATTTAGAGTTGATCAATATTACATCCACCAAATGTGTCATGATGAGAAACAACTTGAAAATAGCCTATTTCCATAGTTGAAAACTTGGGAACTGGGGACCAAATCCTTGTCCACTATCTACATGGTAGTAGGGTTTGACCTCTGAACACTGTTTTGTTCTTTCTAATAGGTGTGTATTGACACAGTACTTAAAATTGTGGAAATAGGTCTAGTTATTTCCATCGTACAAGTTAATCTATGTACACGGTTAAAATAGTGGTGTTATGTTTAACTTTCATCGTTTAAATTTGTGGCTATTGCCAATGAAAACTGGGTTTATGAGACAAATATCATATGTCATCTCCAGGATTCAATATCTATAACATGCCTATATAATTTGTCTTCCTAAACACTATACCACACTATGAATTGGGTATATAAATATATATTATGTTATATATATTATTAATAACTGTGTAGGTAGCCTAAATGCTTAGGTAATATAGCTTCCCACTCAATTTTATACTTGTGAGAATATCAGTAGAAGACTTAGTCAGTAAGAACATATTAAAAAAAATGGAATGATTTCAATGTATTGGAAGAACCACATTCAATAGGTCATGTAAAAAGATAATGGGTGGTTTAGAATATACCTCAATTTGCTTCTAGTCATGATACATAGTAAGATAAAACCTATTTCATCACATAAACTTGGTCATCCTTGACTTCATAGCCTTTAACCCAAGGTTCATGACTCCCCCGATTTAATGGCTGATAAGGGGTATGATCAAATTTAAGGGGAAACTAATTTCATACTTAGGTCATCAATACTATATTTAATGCACCCCATCAAAATGATGACCCCAAATTAGTATATGTGACCTGTTGTAGATTCCCAATATTTCCATACTAGTGACACTTTCTCTTATGTTTTGTACAAAACCTGTGATAATTTACAAAAATCTCATAGTTAAAACACTTAGAATTTTTTTATGGGTATGAACAATCAATATAGTTCTTACCATTTCCCTTATACACATCCCCAATATTCATCTTCATACTATATGATGTGATAGTCACCGTGCTAGTAGGTGGTGTGGTCTCCCATGTAAAAAACGATTCAAGAAGAAAACATAATAGATACTCCTCCAAGATAATCTCTATATTTTAGTCATTTTGAAAAACCTGTATCAATATATTAATATTGAAACTCCAAAACCACCATATAATATTTGGATGAATACATTTTTAAACGTTCTATACTTTTATGTCTTTCCAATTGATGATCAAAATGTAGTTGTTCGTTGAATAAGAATAGTACATAGATATAGTAATGGATCTATTCCAAAGATGCATAAATTTTTAAGAATGGTTAATAATTAGCATGATATGATTTAATTATATAAGGTATAGATTCTTGAATTCCTCCCAAGAAATTCCCTCATGTTTGACACCTTTTACCAAGATAGCCTACAATCTCTGGGAGGGTCCCTGAAGAATAATCATTGTTATCTTTAATCAATGTTCCTCTCATGTCTCAAATAAGTATAATATTCCCTAAATGATATCTATCATGTCCTTGAAATCCAATGGTCCCCCCATTCCCTGGATGGATGATAATTGTTGGAGCTAGAAGTAACAGGTGTATTGAACCATTGTCCTATGTATTCCACCATTGGTAGGTATAATATGATAGATCATGGGATGAGGTGGATCTAGTGACTAAACCACATGAGTAGGATTGTGAGCACATACAATTTAATCCTCCTGTATATCCTTCAGTTTATGTGGAATATCCTCGCATCTGGGATCATTATGTGTCTCCGTGGTGAATTTCATTTATGAAATTCTAGATTAAAATTTACAGGGACCCCAAAAAATTAATTAGGAATAAAAAAATAAGTTATAATGAAAAAATCATATATTTTTATAGAAACCTATAATATGAGCATAGTAAAATAAAAAGGAAAAACAAAAATAGTGGTAGAAGAGGATCTCTATACATTTACATTAGTCACATGAATATATATATATATATATATATATCCTATCCAAATTCCCATGTTCAACTAATTAGTTACCAAATAGATATACAACATAAGTTGTGAATATATATACATCAATCAATAGGTTATATATGTATAACATGAATAGATATAAAAATGATGAAATTAAATTAATTAACTACAACACATCACCCAATAAGTATGTATATAGAATTTAATCATACAAACGTACTCATGAACACTCCAAAATATCATAAAATATTAATAGCCATATAATAAATGGTAGCATAGTTTATTGATATACCTGAGTTGGCCAGACACATGTTAACTACCATACAGAAGTCCTATAGATACTATATCCAATATGAAATTTCCTATAACTACCAAAATAAAAGGAAAAGAAACTCACCTCTAATATCATTTTTGTAACACCATGATGCAAACCAATGGGTCTTATATAGAGTGCCAAAAGAGATTCTAAAAACCTCCCCATTTGAAAGAATTTCTGGAATAATGACAAGGGTTTGAATTTAATTAGTGGGTAGAATATAAACTCAGTAAAATATATATTACTCATACCATAAAATAAATAAAACAACAATAAATTTATATAGAAAACTATGTAAAAAAGTTTAATAAAAACAATACACAAACAACTCATATAAATAAAAAGGTTCCCAATGTGGACAACCATACCAAATTATACATGGATTATATAGATAAATAAGGAAAACATTGTGGTACTTATCCCAGTATATCTCTGAATTTCTACCTTCTCTACGATTCACAACCCAACAATTTTTTCATGGTCTCTTAGGCGTCACATGGAAGCCGAATCAGGATGTTTTCACACACATATAGATACCAGTATAGGTAATAATTAATAAGACAATGTAAGAACCCCCAATGAATTCTTAACATGGTGATCGGGTATAATATGTGTATCCCACGACAACGTTAAAGGGGAAAGAAATCCTAAATAATCATAGTTCAGGTGTTTGTGTGATAACCGGGCCTATGTGATTTCTAACTGTACCTTCCTGGAATCCATGCTAGAAGGATAGTCACAAAAGAGTTTGGTAGTAACATATAACTAATATTATGGATGGAAAATATGTCTCATAGTAGTATTAAGGAATCAATCCATATAAAAAATCAAGGTCATCAAATACTTCATCGATCACATTCCATGCTACAAGGTCACCAAAATCCATCCCATTCAACGATCATGCCTTAATGTCTTCATAGTGTGGCTATTCCTTGGATTATTCCTCAAGTACATCATACCCCCAATGTAACTTCTATGGATCTTACCATAAGTACATCATTCCCATAGACCATTTTCCGGTCAATCATCATCATCTTCACACTACATGAGCACTCCTCTGCTAAGGGATAGTCAATTATAGCAGTTCACTTATTATGAGAACAAAATAAATTCCTCCAAATTCATGGAACTTTTTCATAAAAACGTGTATAATACTTTGGTGTAAAGAAAAACATAGTCATGAGAATCAATAGATCTCTACTTAAACATGTTGTCAATCATCAACCATGATGTAACACGTTTCATTAGTATTATCATGGAATAGAGCATCATAAAATAATCTCACGGACCACAAACACACATGTTGTCTTTATGAATCATGTTGAAACAAGATAAAATAATGAATGTATCATTTCAAGGAAACATGAGTTTAAGGGGCCTAAATGGTAAATAAAATACAACCATAATCTTATTGATCAAATGTCTATTTTTTTAATAAAATAGACCCGATAATTACCCAATTTGATCCCACACAACAGGAATTCCTATAACTAATCCCAAAAAACATCACGATTCTAGAATGTCATTAAGAAATATTCCAATTCAACTGAGAAGTATTTACCTTAAAACACCAATAAATATCCATAAAAGTTTCTATAATTGAATTTGACAAGAAGTGGTGTCATCAGAACTCTAGATAATCCACTATTCTAGAAAGGGAGACAATATTTCATTATAAGATGGAATCATAATCTATAGGTAGGGAATTTTTTTCTAGATATACAATTTATCTCAAGAAAAATAATTATATTTATAATAATCTTGATGGGAAGTGGTTTATGGACAGCTTACCATAATTCCAAAGCATCAACAACTATGGATTCAAAAGATTTGAGCATTAAAGGGAAGTAATTCTACAATGTAGGGTTGTGGTGTGTCTATGATTGATGTCAAAATCAATATTTAGAATAATGGGTCAAAAAAAGAAATTAAATACTGTTAAATGTGATTTTTGGACTATAAAATTACATGAAAAACGTTTTCTAATGTTCATCCCAAACAATGTGTTAATCATGCGATGAATTATAGCTTGAATATTCAACTTTAATGTTTCGATCACATGGTTTTTCATGCCATGTGACAACCAATAATTTCATCCCTTAGTGCATGATGGGTAGAATATTATGTGATTATACAAGGTTTGGTAAACTATAAACCTTAACATTATACCACCCCATGTTCTTCTTCCTCAAGGAATCAAATTTCTTGGTCGATTAGTGTTGTTTTAGAAAATCATAGGCCATCCAAGAATTTAAATAAAGAAATATGAAACTCTGTAAAACCATACAGAAAATCCTAAACCATCAGTAAAAAACCCCAAAACTCAGACACTCATTGATAAGAATTGAAATTTTAACATAAAACCCAAAAAAGTAGACATCATTAGTAGGATGAAGAAGTCCAAGAAGCTCTTATGTAAAACCCTTAAGAGACAAGGGAATTTGGAATTGAAGGAAACATATTAGTGGTTAGAAGAAGGAAGATGGGACAAGGACCCATAATTGGATATATACTAGGTTTTTGAGACGTTTAATAAATTTTACAATAGTAGGAAAATTATATTTCGTAATGGAATCAACAGTTCATGGAGTAGAATAATTTTATGAGAATGTGTGGTATATTAGATATGTAATGATAGTTCTGGGTCAGATCATACTTAAAGGGTGATCTGTGTACCACTATCACCACAACAACTATGTCATCTGTGGTACTGAAGATAGTCTATATTATGACTAGTTAATAGTTTTATCCTACATTGTTGTTCTGGTCTGAAATCTAAAAATAATAATAAAATAAAATATATTATATTTGAGTTGGTATATTTTGTAAATACAAAAATCAATAAATACACTAATCGATTTTGACCAATGTCTTTTAATCATTTATCATTTATAGAAAATATCTTACTAAAAATTCCCAAAATTGTATTCACATTTTGCATAAAAATAAAGAGGAACATTTAGTAATATCACATTATATATAGGAAAAACAAAATCTAAATTTTTAGTGGCATGATATAAATAAATAATAATAATTAGAAATCCTAGAAATGAAAAATATACCACGTAATTAAAAAGGATGACTAATTGGTTAGAAAATTTATTCCAAATATACTGTTATATATTGTAAAGGCATTAAAATTACTAAATCATGAATTTAAAAAAAAATTCATATAATTATAAACTCATAATTATTTTGGAATTAATAGCTTAATTTTTTAATAGTACTGAATACCAGTTCATACAACGAAATATTTCATGACATACCTATATATAATTTATATATTTAAAAGTGTAGTTTTATTTGATTTTTTTATTAACAATTATAACAATTGAAATTGATGTCTCAGTAATAATTAAAATGTCATATCAATTAAATTTATTTAATTTTGTAGTATTTATTTTTTTGTTTACATATATTCTGATATAAAAAATTGATTTATACTGTTCAATTATTTACTTATTATTTATTATTGTGTTATAATAAATATAATTACTATATATATATTTAAATTTTATGGAATTGATTTAATAATATTATGTTGGAGTGAGAGGAACTAGAGATAGAAAAAAATTAACCTAAATGTGGATTTATTTCAATTCAATAAAAATATTTGACCAAAAATCACTGAAATTATTGGGAATAAATTTTAATTTTATTATTTGGATTTCTTCAATTTTTCTAAATACTAGTAGTTATATCTAACTAGATTATATGGTTATTTTTATATTTGAAATATAATTATAAAATATAAAAATTATTCAACTAATGTACATCATACTATAACCATTTAAATATTAAATAATTTACCTACAAACATAGTAAATGTTTGGTCAATCTATAAAAATATATTTTGGTTAAATTATTTTTTATGGTACTACTAGTAGTTATTTCTTCTAGAAATAAGTGATTACTATATTTTTTAAAAATAAAATAAATATATGAAAACAAATAAAATAATTAGAAACATAGATAAAATTTTGAAAAATAAATTATCACCACAAACACACCATAAATGTTGAATCAACACAGTGAAATATAATTATAAACGTTAGAAAAAATAATGAATCATATTAATACAAATTATGAAAAAAGATAATTAAAAAACTAAATGAATATAAAAATATATAATGTAACAATTTTTATATATTTTTTGGTAAATTTATTGATGGTATATACTCTAATGTGATGGGAGTATTGGAATAAATATAAGATCATCATATAAGATATAATTTTACGTTGGAATCAATCGAATGAGATATCTAGACCAATAGATGTTCTATGTGGGGGTTAAGGTGAAGAGAAGTATATAGATCGTCACTATAAATAATAAAATATAAATATAAGTATTGTGACCAAATAACATGAAAAATATTTAAATGTAACTTCCCATGTGATGTTCTTATTATAAAAATAATTTATTAGAATAGAACATTTTCCAAGAAATTAAAATTTTTCCGTCTCATAAAATTATTAAAATAATAAATAAAAGTACCCTTACTGACATTAAAATAACTCTTCTCGGTTATAATAAAAGCAATAAACACCAAATTATATTTTTTGTATATTAATAAAAAATAGGTATATTAATCATAATAAATTCCATGTTTAAGAATTACAAATTTTTTGTAAATTTTAAACATACAAAATATAAAATAGATATAAATTCCAGAAAATAATGATTCGAACCTAATAAAATTTCATTAATAAGTATTACTTAAATAACCATAATATAAAATACTTGCAAAACATTTATATGTATTAATTGAAACTCTATGTATTTATTAAAATATTTTGAAACCAAGAAAATCATTCTTTCTAATATCCAATAAATAATTTATATCATAAAAATAAATTATTTCATATGAAAAATTTATTTCATCAATCATCGTGTGAAAAATATTATTCTAAAATATGGATTAATTGTTTTTAAAAGGAAACCCTCCAATATAACACATTATAAAACATAAATAATGATATTACTAAAAACAATTAATTTTAAAAAATAAAGCCAATTTAATCTATAAGAAATAATAAACATGATATATTAAAGCTATTTGTGTTTAGAAAACAACCACAGATATGAAGAACAACCTATTAGAAATATAATATCAGACAACAGATAGTGTTTGGAAATTAAACTCATCTAATTATATTTATGAAATCTAAAAATAAAAAAAAGTTAAATTATTCCAGCCTCTAAAATATGCCCACTTTTGAAATAATGGTATTTTAAATTAAAAAACCAAATCAATTAATGAATATATAATGATAAATGAAACTACGTGCCTTGATTATTTCCCCAAAAAATTAGTTGTAATTTGATCGAAAATTCATTAATAATCATGGAATAATCTTGGAAAGAGAAAATAACCATGTATATGTGATGTAATGAGCAAATTTATTGGGGTGTGAAACTATTTTACATCACATACCCCATAAAAATCGTTCGTTAATGCTAGTGGAATTGTATAACATGAGAAACTGTTTTGACAAAACATAAGTATAACCTAAATGTATACAAATAGTTTTTAAGACCAAGGGTATATGGTATTTTGAAAAATTATTCCAACCAACAATATGTATTGATTTTTTTTTATTATTCCTAATTGAAGTTTATTAGATTCCTTATAATAAGGAAGGACCATATATATGGTTTTGTTAAAAATTTTATAAGTTTTTCAAATATCAAATATATCTTTTTCTAAATGTAATATCGAGTTTATCATTATATAATTAAGGTTTCATATATTTTTAGGTGGAATGATAATTTACCCATTAATTTTTGAAAATTAATTATCCCTAAAAAATATCTGTGTACGAGTAATATAGTTTGTAACAAAATATTTATGTTTGAATGCGTAAGATTCAAATATAAATATATTTACTAAGCTCACAAGGGAAATTTGTTTCCCTATATTCCCCTTTAGGTATACAAAATAGCATTCCATATTCTATTTCAGGTATACTAGGTTTGAATGGTTCATATTTGGATATAAATCATACTTGAGGTTAGAATGATACCGAGGATTAAAACCATCATACTTTTATTCTTTTATTTAGAAATAATTGAGGATTATTTGTTTAGGGTGTGGTCGCATATGTTTTTGATAATATTTTTAGTTTTAGGTAAAGAAATATGGTATTATTACTCTTGTATGATGATTAAGACATATGGTCACTCCATTGAGGTATAATGGGAATCTTTAGGGAAATACATAGATAAATAAAATGAAGTGATTATCAATATAGATGAGGGGGATGTGATTTACTCTTCTATAAAGGGTAATGAAATTTGGGGTATTCTTTGACTTCATACATCTATACATAGAGAATTAATAATTTTAAAGTGAATATAAAAGGGTTGAAATAGTTGGTTTCCTATGTTTTCTTTATTTTTGGAAAAATGAATCATATGAAAAAGGAAGATTCATTATGATATAACTTTTATATAATGGAATAGAGTGAAATGTGTTTGATGAAGGTCATGATATAATTCATTGTAGTTTGTGTATAATAGTTGATTTTTACAATGTATTTATTTTTCTACATTTATAGATTCATTAATTCGTGTTTATTTTTAATCGTATAAAGGTGAATGGTGTATAAAAATGTACCCTATTAAATATTTATTTATTTGTACTATTGGATATTCTATATACATGTTTTTCATTTGACCTAAAATTATTTTGGGATGGGTATTCATATGGTATATTATATTTTTTGAAATAAAATGATATTTACGACCGCATACAAATTTTGTATTATAATATACCATTATTTTTATTTAGTTTTACAAATTATAATATGTGATACAATATAAGGTGAAATGGCACTTTGTATTTTAATATTCATTATAAGTGTATAATGGAAGAATATATTCTGTAAATAATTTTCCATATTTTACTATATTTATAGATATTGTTTGGTGTGACATATAAACCAAATGTATAAAATTTGATTTGATATGAATATATTATAATCTATTTCATAGAAAAATTTAATTTATGTAGTATAAAAATATCATCAAAATATAATACAATTAAAATAAATGATTTATAGAAATTATATAGTTATGGAAATATAGTGGAACAAAAAAATTAAATGTTAAGACTATCACACATATTTGATATCATAACATATGTTGTATCAATTCATGTAATGATTTATGTGTCTGGGTGATTTTTTATAATCACATATTACAATATATGAGTTACACAATAACATTCAATTAAAATATTTATTTAGTAAATGCATTTTTGGGTAATGTGGGAACACACACCAAAAGTTGGTTAATAGTAAACATCAAAGTAAAAAAGACATCACACAAAAAGATCAAAAATAATAAGAGTATTAGAATATTTCAACATATATATGTTCTATTTAGTTATTGTTATGTTCATTTATGAATCATCCTAGATGACATCCTTGTAGGTATGGTCCATCTTATCCCAATACTGAACATACTCCTCGAGCCTTATTTTTCCAACTTATGATATAGGTGTAATAAATCATTCCAATTTGTTGTTCTAATAATACATCCCTCCAGTAAATAAATTTCGAAATAATATCTTGAAAAATATATATCCATCCACACGAGAAATAAATATTGTGATATTACCCATTCAACATCTCTTCCATAGATTATAATGATAACTCCATGAAATTTTATTAATCACATTCCATATTTTTTACCTCCTTCACAACACAATAAACATACATCGATTCCTAAAAATCTAACCCATGTTCTTGGTTGACCTCAGGATGATATTCTTCGAAAAATATTTTTGGATATACCATATCCATGGTTCCTCCCCATATGTGATATAGATATTATTTTATGTCATATTTTGATTCCTCTTGAAATCCAACATCTTTTTAATGTGATAGTTTTTGAATCATAGTATTTTCAATATACTATAGTGCTCTATATTTATGTAGACTCTATACCATCCTTACCCATTTCATATTTTTCTTTTAAATGGACATTTTACCTTAATGGAATATCTTGTGGCCATTGGTTTTGGATGTACTAAACAATCCTACAATTGAATGGCCATTTACCTTTGTTGACTAGATAAATCATAGTGTTGTAATTCAATTTTATCACATTTCTCATTCTAGATATAATTTGACCATCCAATTATTTATTCTACACATATTCTTATGAAAATTTATATTTTTACTCTATATCATTAATCAAATATTCATCAAATACTACTTCATTAGTACATCACATGATTTTAGTAACAATTTTTTTAATGAATTATTAAACTAATAGGCCTTGGATGTTTTTGGAATCTTATATATAAAATTAAAATCTATAAATATAGGACATAAAAAGATTAATATTGAATATATATACTAATTTATTTCACTATAACATTTTACCCCACTAGATAATATTTTATCATAGGAATACTGAGGGACATTCATATTTGACAGGGGATTGAATAAGAATTAATAGATAGACCATAGATATGGTTGGCAATCAGAACAACTAATGGATATTAATTAATCATATTTATTTAATTTTTTAAGAAATTTATGGTTAAAGGTATGTGACATAATTCTCTGATTTTTTAATAGAAAAATTTTGGAATCAAGCTTGATATGTTTTTAGATTTGGGGTTATTTTTTAATTTTAATTGTTAAATAAGTTATAATAAACAATTAAAAATCTATAAATTTTATTCTAACAACTATTTAACCCATTCCACACAAAAAAATTCATAAAATAATAATTTGAAAAATTTATCATACTATGTCCCTATTTATTCAAAATGAATCCAATATATGTGGTATCCAAATGAAAACTTAATAAAAACATCATTTAGTGAATAAAACAACAAAAATCCCAATAATATGAAGCTATTTAATTTTGTACCCCATGATAGACTTAGGATTATTTTATATTATTTCATTATATAAAAGATTATATACCACCCCATAATATCACAATACCATGAATGAATTCTTTCTTGTATTTGATGTTTATATATTTATGAAATTTATTTTTTAATACCTATGACCATTTACCCATTATTGCGCCACACTAGGCTCCTTCTTGATTTCTCATAAGTTTTACTCTTTTTTATAACATGAGGAAATAGAATCATACGAAAGGATAGATCTTATATAGTCAATAAGGGTATACAAAAGTGATAATAATTTTATTTAATTAATGAGAATAATATTAACATATCCGAATAATATTGATATATAAAAAACATATATACATTAATCAATGGAGTATAAATTATTATATGAGGCTATGGATAACATAATATATGACTAAAAAGAGTGTGGAAACATGACTAAATAATCAAGATACTAGAGAGTAGAAAATATGAGTGGGAAACTAATAAAATGGTTACATATTTTAAATATTGTCAATAGATAAATATGTGAAAATAATACATTTATAGCCACACTAACACTATGCACACTTATGAGAAACTAAAATGCACACATATTTATTTAACTATTGAGATATAAACACTAGAAAATGAATTAGAGGGTAATCTTGAACTACATCATTTTTTATCCATACATATTGGTTTTACTTAAAAATAATTCACTTTTCAAATATTAACAAACACATAGAAACATAAAAGTTCTAAAATAACAAAATAAATAAAATTATTCAGCTACTATAGCATAAAGAACTCGTAGAATGAAAATTTTTTCTATAACCTTTGAAAATGGAATCATAAAAATAAATCATTCAAAATCACAATAATATAAAATAATTTAAAACAAATGGATATCCAATGTAAATTTATTACATTATAGGTAATTACAATTGGATCATGAAAATTAATTTTTGGGTTTTTTCACCATATAAATAAATGGAATACATCTATATCAATAATTTCCAAAACCTATTGATGAATTTTATCAAACTGAAAAACCTTAAATTATATGTATAAATTATAAAATTTTAACATAGTAAAAACATTTGAATATAGGTCATATTTACCTAAAATGGATGATTTGGAAGGACAACCATAGTGATAGATCATCCCTTTAACGGAGAAAGATAATACATAAGAAATCATAGGAAATAATCAGGATGATATTATTTTAATAATATTATTTACTAATTATAATATATATATATATATTAAGAATTATTTTGATGAATAATATTTTTTTAGAGTTTTAAAATTAAATTAATTTGGAAATAAAAAATATGACTGATTGTTTGAAATAATTTTAAAAAAATATTATAAATCTGAGTTAAAATTAATTTATTTTATAAACAATTAAAATAGAGAGATAATATTCATATAAAATAATAATAGTAGATAAATGACGTATTTACTTGTGAAATGGTTTAAATATAATCTTTTCACACTTTTAATAAATATATCTATAAAAAATGAATGAAAATCATTTATAACTTTTAAATAATTAAAAATATTAGAAAATGAAAACATTAAATTTTATTGAATTAGATAATGACTTTCTCAAAAACTTCCAAAAACTTTTGGCATGGAAAAGGTGATGTTCCTCATCAAAAAGAAGAGAGGAAGTTGGTTTCACATACAAGTAACACATGAGGTAAAATTTTATTCGTGGAGAATTGTTTTTTTGAGGGTACATGTGAGGAAACCAATATATTCAAATAAAATAATGAGGGGACTAATAAAAAAATAAAAAATACCATAAACTATTTTCTTTTCAAAATATTTTTGATATTAAAATAATATTGGAAATGATGATTTTATTGTTTGAGTAATATTTTCATGAAAATAAACATTACAAAGTGGTCATGAAATTAATATTAAAATAAAATAGATAAAAGTTAATTCGTGATATAATTTCTCAAATTAATAGTTTATATAAAATATAAAAAAATTGTTATTTAAAATAAAAATATATCATAGATTAAAAAATATGGTAAAAAATCCTTAGAACCTTATAATGATTTGAGTCACAACCCAGTGAAGGATATTATTTCAAATGAAAAAAAATAACATTAATAATGAGAAGATCATGATAAAAAATTATTAAACAAGAAGTAGATACACCATTACAAGGAAAATTAGTGAATAACAATAAATATTTATCAAGGGGTCTAAATTTGAGACAAGAAACACTTATCTTTATCCATAAAATGCACGGAAAAAAATGAATATCATGTATTACAAAAATAAAATCATAATAATATATATATGAACTATATTTATATATATATTTTTTTATTATTTTATAAACATAAATTATAATTATTCTGTATTTTTATAACACATTGTTATGAAATAATTTTCATATCGAGTGTATTGAATACTGAGCATTTTGAACAAGTTTCATTATATAAGTGATATTTATCACTCTTCTCCAAAGGTTAAACATTTATAGATAATACAAGGAAATTAAATTTAGTTTTTATTATTAATTATAATATCTTAATTCCATTATTTTAAATTTTTGGTTAAAATACCTAATAATGCAATCATTGATGATCACATTTAAGTGAATTTTAATAAACAGAAATTTGTTACTTAATTTATTAGTTTAGAATTATTTTTATAACTATATAAATAAAATACAACCATAATTTACATATTTATATAAAATATATCATATAATTATATTTTCATATTATGGAAACCAAATTATTTTTACATATATTATTTCTTGATTATTACATATATATTTATATTAATATAAAAAAACAATTTTAATGCACAAATGTATTTTAAAGACTACGATCGTAATGAATTATATGAAACTATAATATAGTATCTTAAATATATTCTCCATAGTTTGATCACAAAAAAATTTGAATTCTAAAATATGTATTCGGTAACCTATGTAATAAATAAAAGAGATTTGTGGGCTAAAAATCCCAATAAGTGTAAAAACAAGATATAGAATCATAACACATGATTAAAAGTTATAACAATATATCAAAAATGTGAATACACATGATTAATCATGTGGAAAATTAATATAATGATAATGGTATAATAATATTATGGAATCAATAGAAATTGGATACAACATAACACTTGAAAAAAAATATGTCAAGGATAACTACGAAGATAACAACACTTGATGCATAGAGTCCAAAATGGATTAGGTTTACACTCTAATCTAATACATATCATCTCATGAGTCTAAAAAAATAACCAATGAAATAGTGGTATCTATATTTTTGGTTAAACCCAAAAAAATAATTTTATGTAATTGAATATTTGTTACACATAAGGATATAGTCATAAGTAAAAAACATAATTATAACACGTGAAATGAAAATAGATTCCTAATCCATTTTCATAAAATTATCAAAAGAGATTAATTAAATAAAGAATATGAGTGATGATCATAAGACTTGTAGTACCATGTCAATAGAATATATAATAATGTAGGTATTAATCTGAGATACATATATACAGATTATAAAATCATTCCAAAACATTAATGAAAGATATAGTGGGTTAGAGAGATAATGGCCGTAACTCATAGAAAACAATTCGGTAGAAAAATCCATTACCTCCAGCTCGATTGGTCTTGTGCATTATTTATTAGACTAAATAAAAAATTTATTTTATCTATTAACATGATAATGTTACTTTTCTAGGTTTATTTTTCCATTTTTTATCTTTCACTATGTCATAATAAATTATTTAATGAATTAATTTCATGTCAGATGTGTGAACGATAAACATCTCATTTATAAAAAAAAACATCTGTAAGATTGCAATGGACCAATTGAAAATTTATAATCATTTATAGAATGATTACCAGGAATTAAATAAAATTTTTATAAATAAAATATAATTTTTAATGAAACATGAAATATTGTTATCAAGAATGAACTAAATTACAATCATAGAGATAGTAGGTCGAATGTATGCATTAGTAATGTATCCATTTTTAGAAGATCATGATGGAAAAATGATATGTGTTATTTTATGCATCAATTATGATAATTATATCATATTTATAATAGTATTTCTTTATATACCCTTACTGATACCATCCATGTGTTATAGTAAAAAAATAAATCACATTGCACTGCAAGGTGGATGTCCTCCGTACACATGACTGTCGTTATCATTTATTCAATAGATGATATGGTAAAATATTATATTCTTTATTTGTTATATATAATTATTAATGTGTCATGAATATAATATATAAAAATAAAAATAATCCTTATTACCTTAAATGTCAAGAATATGTCAAAAACAAATCACATCGCTACAAAATGCGTTTGTTTGCCATTCACACAGGCGATGTTATCACATTTTCTATAGAATATAAATTTATAAGGTATATATGTTATTAAATTTAAATAGGAATAATAACATCATTAATATAACATATAATAATTATAAACCCCATTACATTCATCACTGATAGGCGATGATGGAAAAAAATTTTGTTGTTTCTCTAGGAGGGTGTCCGTCGTACACATGATCAACCATTTCATCTCCCATTTATGGGAGGAGGAAATGATTTAAGTTCATTAACATAACATAAAAACATAATAGTAAAAGTTTTATAAAAAGGTTATTATAACACCATTTTTACTAATATTTTTAGTAGGTGGAGGAAGTGATAAAATAAAAAGGTGTGTTATGTACATTGCATGTTATTCAGAAAAATTCACTTGGTTGGGACCAAACACATTCCATATATGATATTTTTAGGAAAAATTTATTATTAGTTGACTGGATGGAATTAAGAATGTTATTTTGGTTGGTAATTTTTGATCCAATGGGTTTTGTATGTGTTTAATAGTGAGTAGATGGGGTTTCCTTCATAAGTTGGGGAGAGGATAGAAATGAAATTTTTGAAGAGAAAGAATTCTAAAAATATTTTTCTAATGACACCATGTTCCGAATTGAACCATATTTGATCAATATAATATATAAGGTCAATATTTGGGCCTAAAATATTTCTTTTTTATTTTTTAGTGATTTCACACCCTTATTGTTTTCGGTTAACTCCCAATAAATCCGTATTAACCATCATAATGGTAAGTGATTATTACCATATTCAGTATTAATAATGGGAGAAAAAAATTTAAGTCTCATAGATATTATAAATGAATATGATTTTTAATACGATAATATTTCTTACTATATAAACTCAATTAATTTTAATAATTTGATTTAATATTAATCATGTGGACTTGAGAAAAAATAGTGTTTTAAATAATTTATTTTTTAAGGAAAAGCTGATATCATATGATCAATATAAAAACTAATAATAATTAAATGAATTTAAAAAATAATATTTAATGATATATAATATATCAATTTAATATAACTAATTACTCATTAGGGGTAACAAAAATTATTTTATTTCGAGTACCATTAATCATTATAAAACTCTTTTCTGTAAAAAATTGTGTTTTAAGGAATAACTTTTGACATATACTAACTTCTAGTATAATGTTAATTCAATTTTAATTAATTATATTTTTTATAAATTAATAATAATAATTTTAATTTTTACTAAATTTAATATAATTAATAACTTAATTTATAAAAAATAAATTAAAATTTTATAAAAATTAGCATTATTCACTATTCATTGAAATGTCCATAAATCCAAAAATTTTCCAAAACGTCACCATATATTGGTTTCGATATACTATTTTAAAAAATAATATTACCCTTGAAAAATAATTTTTTTACCTAAATATAAATTTTCAATTGTATATGAAATGTGTAAGTAAACAACATTTTAGAAAAAATATTAGTTTTTGGAAAAAAAAAATTTTTTCTAAAAAATTGCTCATATTTTATTAATAATAAATAAGAACCATTGAATTTGTTTTATACATGTGCAATGAAAATAATTTTAATAAATTTTTATCCATATTTATACCCTCCAACCTAATAAATAGATTGTAAAGGGAATGTTTATATAATAATATTTTATTAGTGTATAACTGTACAATTAGACTCAGTGTTGCGTGCATCGCAAGATATCGAAGAGAATGAATTTGTTTAAAAAATATCATAAATTATTGGGTATTATATTCTTAAAAACATAAATAACTTATACCTATACATTTCATGTTATGTGTTAAGGTGAAAAAAGGTAAGGGTACTTCTGATTTTTCTCCCCTTTCAGCTCCAAAGTTGCTTTGTAAAAAATATTATTTATCCATAACACTTTGGAATAGTGTGTTTTCTTCTTTTGAGGAACAATATATCTATGATATATTATCTTCACTGAATGCCACTCAAATTAATGTTATTTACCTAATGGTACTATCTATGGATTTAGTACATAAAGGGGGTATATTATGTACTTCATACAGATAGAAACATGAAACGAATCATGTGGTTGAGATATGTTTAGTGGGAGTGTGTAGATACCCAGTAAAGAATGACAATTGAGAGGGGATGAGTGAATTAATTATTTTATTTTATGAATATATTTTATTTAAATTTAAATATCCCAAACATGTTTAGGAACCAGATAAACTCGATATTGTATATCAATATCACTTTTTGTGTAGTGGTAATAATAGAGAGAGTAATAAAAAATATTTACATGGCTCAATACAAGAAACACTTCTTTCAATTTTTTTATCCAGACATATATTATTCACTATTAATCAAGTGATTACTATGATTCTTCTATAACCAAGAAGCTCTTTTTTGTTATAGCTCTAACTAAATTACATCTGCTCTAGATCTGATTTATAGAATCCATATACTCATTGATCAAACTAGAAGACATAGCCTACGATGAATGATTTATCCAATATAGTATGATATTTAATATTCTTCAACAATATTGTACATCCAAAATTTCACATTTACACATAATGCATCTTCAATACACATTGAATATATCTTTCTCCACTTTACAATTAATTACAGTCCCATATAATGACCAATTCCCTTAGTGGAATAATGATCAGGCTATGATTTCTTTTATATGAAGTCCTAAACTCAATAAAATTACCTCAAGAGGATCACATAATTTTTATCCATATTTAATGCAAGAAAAATCATTCACAATCTTAGGATTCATCTAAATAATTATCAACTCAATTCAATCAATTAATAATCTTGCTCAGGTTTCACGGAATCAGAATTAATAAACATATTTTCTGTATATACTTTTATAATATGTTTTATTCAATTTTTATCGTATGTCAATTATGCATAAAATGATTACATGGGTAACTGGATTTTCTTGGGTTACACGAATCCTTTTTATCCCCTATTCTTTACTGTATAATGCTAAGAAGATGAATCAACAAATATTCAATGGTTCTAACTACAATTTCATGATTCAGTCGAAATTGATAGGTTTATAAAATATTCATATTACCTTCACATGACCTAGAAGGCCCATGGGTGTATTCATAACAAACTACATCTCGTAAGAATGAAGTGATTGATGATATATCTTCACGTGACTTCAGGTTTCTATGGGTTGTTGTATTAGTTTATTCTAACAATCTAGATTCCAAATGAGTTACACCATTATGAGATAATTTTTGTCCAATGATTTATTTTTGATGGCTGGATGGCTAGAGGCTAGATTTTTTATAAGCCAATAGTTGTTTTTGGGTCCATCCATAGATCTTCTACATATGTAATGTATATTCCACAAGTTCCTACATAATATATATGGTTTTCTCCACAAATTACATAAAAAATTCATTGTTTAGATCTTATTTATTCTTTTATTCGTTTTGACAATACAAATTTTCATCATAGGTGTATCTTTCACAACATAGAGGTTTTTCTATGAGTTCCTTCCCAAGATTCCCCATCACATGATAAAATAAAATAGATTCTCTATATTCATGAGATTCTTATATCTATCTCTCTCATTCTATAAAATATTATATAAAAACATTTCATTAACAATCATTAGATATTTAGATGATATTTCAATAAATTTTTATGCTATACTGAGGACCTAATTAAATACCAAATGATCTAGGGATTTTTTATGTCGAAGTTCTCAGATAGCGCTGGTATTATAGCACAAACTCTGTGATAGAATCACATAATAATTTCATTGATCATAAGATATCCATATGAACACAGTCATTATATATCGAAATAATATATACAATAGTTAATGTAAAATATAGAAGGTTGACATGTTTGGATATCCCTTTATCTTATTTTGACAACCTTATGTTTTTCTCACAATTATCAGGATGTCTCAATGAGTTTTTTTAATATTAGGACACATTCCTATGATTGTGTGTTGATTGTAACCATTGGGTCATATGATCCTAATAAAATAATGCGATAGGTCAGTATAATCAGACATTGTTTTCATGTGATGGCTTGTGACAATGTTTCACATGAAAGATGAATTTTCATGTCATTATTCAGTTGATTTTAATTGTCTCCAGCATTGGTAATATTTATTGATCATGATTTATTTTCTAAATTTTGAATTGATAGTCCCTAGGTGGTAAATGTTGAAGATGATTACCTCTTTTAAGAAAGCACTACATGGGATAAAATAGGATGACTCAATCTTCACTAATCGAATGGACGTGGTTATTCTTGTATACATAAAAATAGGTTAACTATATTAATAAGTGTTTTGTCCCACATTAGATATATCAAATTTCCCTAATAATGTATTTTACTAAATTCTTTAATGTCATTTGGTCGATATAGTTAGGGGGTTTGAGCCACGTTCCAGCAACCCCTGTGCCTAGGCCTTATGGGATACTATCCCAACCTATATGTGCATTCTGTCACAGACAATTTGTGTGAATCATACTTGAACCCACTCATAGAATATATAATACCATGAAAACCATGATATTCCTCATTGGGAAGGGTCCCCCATTGGGGTTACCACATGGACCCCCAATTAGTGGTTGAGTGATAGCTTGTTGGGGCTTGTATGGTAGGCTGATAATTTTTACTATGAAAAACATAATTATAAATATATAAATATATAATTATAGAAATGAAATTCCACAAATCAATCTCCAAGAAAACTAAAAACCACATCCTTTATAAAATATTTCTCATGAATAAAAGGACCAATTTCATATAATTTCATCATGCATAAATAAATTCATTTTTATTTGGCTATCTTTCACATCAACTTGTTTTAACTGTGTGAAAAATTATCAAGAACATTCATTATTCATTTAATATCACATCAAAAATATTGACAGATTTTGTTCACAGAGGATTTTCTAATAATGAAATACAATGAAATTATTGGAATAAAAATATTCTCTAAGAATCACTACTTCATCGAAATCATAACAAACTCATGCTGACGGATCAAAGAAAACACATGATACATCGTAGACAATATAATGATAGTTAGTAGGCCTGTGATATGATGTTATCAAGTATCCCAAATGGTTCAATGTATATATAAATAAAATTTCAATAAACTCTAAAGAAAATTATATTCTTCCACAAAGATATATAGTTGAACACCTTCTCTTTTACCTCAAACTCAATGTCTCATTGAGGGTTGACTGCATAGATTTTCTATCAACTCGATATGGAAAACATGTGATACTGAATGGTTTGTAACATTATTTAATTTATTAGGAATGATTAGGTCCTATTATATTATTCACTCCAACATTATTCCCACATGTCGATGTATGAAATGGATTCCCATACCAGGCCTCATATAATGCCATTGGATTTGTAGAATGGAATCTATTATTATGTAAGATCTCTAGCTGGGGAATATTTTTATCCCAAAATCATTTTAAATTCATCATAAAATAAATCATCATATACTTCATATTTGGGATGGTTTTATCAAATTTACCATGTGTATGAGAGTGGTAATAATTAATAAAATTTAGTTTGTATGTAATTTTAGTCAATGATTTCTCCAGAACCTTGAGCTAAATCTCCGATCTCGATCATATATAATGGAGACTACAACTCCATGAAATCATTCCAATTCCATTATATATATCATTATGATTTGATCAGATGAGATATCTATCTAAATTATTTTATTTCTTAAAACCTTTTAATGCTTATTATTCCTTTTAATTTAATTTCTAAAATGTCATATTCAACTGCAAAACAAATTTATTTCGTGTCAGATGTTTTATAGATAAATGACTCATATGTCAAAAATCACATTGGTATGAGGAATGTGATCAATGATTTTATAATTTATAATATTAATAGTGGTATCAATGATATAATAATGTTTTTTACACATATATTATTATTATTTAAAAAACAATGAAACATACTTACGAAAAATGAACTATGATTCAATCATGTAGTCAGTTGGTCGTACGTATGTATATGGAACATTTTCATTTTTCAATGATCAGGATGGAAATAAGTGAAGTGTTATTTTATCTTTTAATAATTACCATGAGACCAAAAATATCATATTAACTCTTTTAAAAACTTCATAAATTCCAAATATGTCATCCTGTAATAATGATGAATCACATCGCTTTTCTAGGTAGTATTCCACCATACACACGAATGAAATTATCCTTTTTCCATGGATAATAAGGTTTGAAAGTATATTGTATATATATAATAAATTATTATTATTAATCCATTAATATTAAACAAAAATAAAAAATTTACCCATATTGAATTCAATGTAAATCATAACTAAAAAATCACATCGCTTTGGGAGGCGATAGTTCACAAGACACATAATAGATGTTATTAAATTCTCTACAAATTTGAATGTAAGAATGTATATATGATATTATAATTATATAATTACCAATTATATCACAAATATAATATATAAAAATAATATACTTCATTATATCCATTCATGGGAATTAGTGATGGAAAATGAATTACGTCGGTTCAGGAGGTGGTAGTCCGCCGCGCACACAATAAAAAGTTCTATTACCCATTTGAGGGAGGATATGATGGTTGTATATAATTTCATTAACATAAAAATACATAATTATAAGTGATTCCTAATTGGGGGATATGACTCACTTGGAAATATTAAAGCTAAAAAATTCGAAACATTTTTTTTATCATGAAACAATGATATAAAATAGACCATTATCCGATATGATAAAATATATGGTGTATATATGTCATTAAAAAACGATTTCTACATGCTTTCTTGAAATTTTTAACTCTTAACTATTTAGTTAAACCCAATGTAAACCCATTTTATCATGACCATTATAACTAATTTTTACATTTTCGACTATTAATTACAGTAGAAAAATAAAATGAACATTTTATATAATATAAATTATTAATATTCATAATATGGAAATATATTTTTAAATTGAACGCATATAATTCTTAGAATTTAATTTAAAATTAATCCACTATATGTGACGAAAAAACAATTTTTCAAGAAATAGTTATTTTGAAAAGAACAGTCACATACTTACTATATTAAAAAATTGAAAATTAAATGAATTATAAATTTGAATTCATAGAAAAATATAATATTAGTTTTTATATTTACTCCTTAATAATTAATTTAAATAATTAAAATATATTAACATTAAACATTTTAAATAGTTGTTAAAAGGGTGTTTTGTAGCCTAAATATAATCCTGTACTAAAATATAATTTAAAGATTATATTAACTTAATTAATTTTATTTAATTTAAAAAATATAATTTCTTTTTATTTGAGTAAATTTTAAAAAACAATGATAATTAGTTTATTAAAATTTAATAAAAAGTGTATGAAATGCTCTATTTGTTCACCATTCACTAAAAAAATCATTATTTTCTAAAAAATCCCAAAATTTACCCTTAGGTTAATCTCGATACAATGATTTCACTAATGGTGTTCATTTTGTAAAATAAAATTTCTAAAATAAATAGGATAAAATTTTCTATTATGTGTCTAAAGGGTGAATAACCAGATTTTAGAAACCAATAATGCTTTTCATAAAACATTTATTTTTCCCATATATTGGTTCTTATTTTTGTTATAATCATTAGGTAACAATTTATTTTTATTAACTTGTAAATAATAAACTTTTCATTATTTATTTATTCATATTCATACATACCAACAGAAAATATATTTTTAAAGGAAACATTTAGATAATACAATATAAATAGTGTGTCAAATTTTATTAAATTCCAATGTTACATTAATCAAAAGATATCAAAGGTAGATAATTTATTCATAAATAATATTTTTTTCATTTGTGGCTGTGTTACATTATTCCACCCATAAAATAATTTCTCCCTTAAAATTTCATATTACATATAAATGTAAAGATTTGTGAGGGTACTTATGATTCACCACCTAATTGGGTTCTTATTTTGAAAACAAAAACTGTTGGTTTGTATATAGAACAATGAATGAGTTAGTATTATTGTTGTGTAGAAAATTATCTCTATAACCTAAGATATTGACTGGATACTCTAAATTTTAATTTCCATTCTCCAATTATACCACCCATGGATTTCATACATGTGAGCAGTCTGGTATGTGCTTACTTGATTGGTAAACATGTAACACATCATATATTTGAGGAAAGTTATGTGGGAGTTATATTCAATTGTTTATAGATTAAAATTGATAAATTATCTAAAATGATAAAAAGATTATAGGGATAATATTTCCCATTTTCCCAAGAATCATGTCATTATTCCATCACAAAATAATGAGTAACACTTTATCTTAAAAGAATCTAGGCCTCCATTCCCATTATCTATATATATATTTGTAGTAGAATCTGAATGGATTTAATGCGATGAAATGATGTTTGGAAATTTAATTTTTTTTAGAAAGTTAAGGTTCCATCAACACTTACACTCTATCTTTATCCAAGCATGTCATAGTCTGAACCGATTTCCCATTAAAATCCTCAGAATGTTCCATTTGAATTTGATAATGGATGTATTTGATATATTATAACACTTATATGGGATGATTCTAATAAAAACATCAATGTAAATCCATTAAAAATTATGTCATCATATCCTATACAGTGTGGTTTGTTTACACAGACTGACCATCCTTTTGAGCGTATTAAGTATTGCTAAAACTGATTTATACATCTCACACCATTTGGAAAATTCTCTTAACCTTGTGGTCAACCTCA
This sequence comes from Viscum album, assembly GCA_963277665.1. Lineage (NCBI taxonomy): Eukaryota > Viridiplantae > Streptophyta > Magnoliopsida > Santalales > Viscaceae > Viscum > Viscum album. The sequence continues at coordinate 1,907,806,742 of OY728133.1, read as the reverse complement.
GATCATGATCATATATAATAGATAGTGGAACTTGATATAATCACACAACTTCTCTTATATATATCTTAGTGAGTTGGTAATGATGATAGTATTTTTTTAATAGCAATGAAATGTAATAATTATTTAAGGTAATTGATTTCCACCTATATAGAATTATTTCTTTTAGGTGACATGGAGATTCCTTCTATAAAACCAATAGTTATGTTTTCCCACTTTTTATACTGGGGTATAAAATAGTTTCATCATTTTCTAAGACTTTTTTCATTCATCCATGACTTGTTCGCATAACAGGCATCGAGAAACAAATTACAAAATCTCTCTCATCATATTTTTCCATCATACATTTTTTTAATTAGATATATATATATCATCTCTCTTTAGAGTAATACATAAGAGTTATCTATATGAATAGTCCATAATCTCCCACATCTTCTCTAGTTTTTTTGAGAAAATATCCGAGTTTAAAAAAATATAACAACATATTTACCTAGGATTAACTCTAGAATATTGTACAACATTGTTGGAGATCCTAATACTATTTCTGTGACATCATGATCCTCTCAAGAATGGATTTATGAGAATTTATTTCAGAATGTTAGGATAAAGTCCCACTTACTATTCCCATATCAATTTTGTTTGAAATATAAATTGATTATATCCTTCTCAACTCTCATAATATAAAAAATCATTACATCCTTTATACAAGGATAATGTTCAACATTTTTATCATTCCCTAGATAGTAATCAATTTAGCAGTCATATTTATTCAAAAATTAAAAACATTTTCATTGTTTCTTGTCTGGTTCATTCTATGTGAATTTATATTTTAGTCTCTTGAGATCAATATATATTTCACCCTTTCTCCCATAAGGACAATATCACTACATCATTAATTTAAAGACAATTAAAGTCATCTCCAATTCCTGGATGAGATAGTTCTTCCCATGAACATTCATCGAGCATGAGTTCTAGGCTGTGAATTTATTATTCTACATTAGTGAAAAACCCAAATTATTTATTGATTCATTTTTTGTAAATTATAAAAATTTACTCACTTGAGGGATGGGTTAGTGTTGTTATAGGGATAATCCTATTTTTAAATTAAATAAATATCTCTCCACATTAATAAGTCTAGACACAATTATATTATTTCTATTTTATCATTGTCAATGGGTTTGAATATCATGATTTACTTTCATAAATCATCTATAATACATAGCTATTTAAAATAAATATATAGATCATTGTTATTGGTGCTAGTATAGGCTTTTCCATTTTTTACCTTTTCATAGAATAGTAAATAAATATCTATTTTTTGGTTATAATATTCCCCAATAATGATGATGCTTGGAGATGATTTCCCTGCCTTCCAAGAGGTGGACGGGGGGAGAGGGAGAAGCCATAACCTCCAATCCCACTGATATCTTTCATTCCTTTCTCAAGCCCTAGATCTCTCCTTGACTTCCCAATGATTTTGTTATGCACAAAAGTTCCTGATCTTCATCAGGGTGAACCACAATTGTCGATTTCACTTTCGGAGTTCTCTGAAGCTTGAATCCATTTGGACCTTATGCTGGTGGCTCGTTTCTATCGGCGACGACCCTCAGTTGATGATTTTGACCGTTTCATTTTTTTTAAGTGGGATTTTCAAGATCATGCTATCATTGGGGTTATTGACAATCGCCATTTCATGATTCGGTTTTCCTCAGAGGAGGACTCGATTCGAGCCTGGTTCTGTGCCCCTCGTAGATACAACAGATGCCTCTTCTTCCTCCTTCGCTGGTCCATTGATCTATGTATGAACCATGAAACTGTAACCGTAGAGGTGTGCGTTAGTCACCCTCAACACCCTCTTCCCTTCCAAAATCCTATAATAATCCATATGATTGGGAATGTGATTGGGGAAATTTCTCTGCCCAGATGTTCGGATGTCAACTGTTAGTCACCTGATAAATCCTAGTATCTGTGTGGAGGTGGACGTTGCATGGCCTTCAGTCATTTGGATTTGGCTCACTGTGGGAGAAGAGTTCCGATGGAGGCAGTCTATGGTCTTTGAATCCTGGGTAGACTACTGTAACACATGCTTCTGATTGGGGAATATGACATCAAAGTGTTATTTAGAGGTATTAGGCAGAATAAGTTCTAACCCGAGGGAGAGGGTAGTCAAGCCCAACGGGCTGAGGCCGGTGCCCGCTGAAGGTGTGGTTTCTGGTATTGCTAGTAGTATGGAGAACCGGGCTGCAGTGCCCTTGAATAACTATGTTGAGGTACCACTAAATCCAGTTGTGTCTGGAGTGTTCAGTAGGCTTCGACATGATCTGTAGTTGGGTGATGGGGTCTTACAACCTGGTGCAAAGGATGGGTCTGATTCTGGTGTAATGGGTTGTCCACCAGGTGTTATTGCAGCTAAGAAAAAATTACAGCATGATTTGCATGTGAATTTATCTAATCGAAAGGTGGAGAATTGGTGAAAGTGAGCAGTGAATATGTATAATGGTATGCTAGATGTTGTTGGCTATGAGAGTGGTTCTTTGGGGGTGTTGGATGCTGCCAATGGAGCACAAGGGAGGGATATGCATGATGAGGGTGTGCACATCACTGCTGCTAGTTCTCAGGTGTTGGAGTAAGTGAATGTGGGGGAAGATCTCCCTTCGAATGAATTACAAATGGGTATTCTTCACCGGAGGGTGGAATTGGTTCCAATGTTGTGCAGTAGGGGACTTTGATTATCTATGAGAAGATGGAACAGCCAGGGTGTCTTGCTGTTGACACCAATGACCATTTCTAGCAGAGTAAGGGACTGGAGGCTAATATCCAGAATGTGATCATCAATGGGAAATGGGGGGACTGGTATGGGAGTGACAAGGAGAACATTGGTGGTATGATCAAGCCTTAATTTAGTGATGTGGTCCAAGGTAGGAGAACGAAGATGACTGATAAAAAAGAAGTGTTGACTACCCCTCCGCGACGCAGGTCAAAGAAGGAATACTCCTCCCTGCCAAATCTGTTGGTCACTAGGTATTCTTTTGGTAATACTGAGCTCTTATACTAGGAACAGATGAATTTGTGATGAAAATATGCTATGGTTCTGATGAATTATGATAGCTCAGAATGGGAATCGGCTACTGTGGAGGAAGCTTGCTATCAGAGATGTGGAGATTGGTATGGTTCTTATGACATGTAACTCTTTATTTTGAATTCTACTGCTTGTTGACTGTCTTTTCTTTTATTTTAATAAATGGTCTAGGGGTTATCCTCTGGCTGAGCCTCTCTAGTATTCCCTAATAATGATACTTTATTCTTTGAAAATTTACATTTACTATACATTGAATACTAAATCTTATTTCTCAATTACTTTTACCACAATTTTCAAATACCTCTCAAGTTCGTCCATTATCTTATATGACAAAGAAATATTATCTATAAATACTATCATTTTTTGTGTAAATCCATAAATAATATTTTCTATATGTTTGTAAAGATTTCTGGATCATTATTGTATCTGAATAGAATCACTATGAACTCATTGTGACCATACATTGTTGAATAATTGTGTTGTGAATGTCATCGTTTTCACCATTAATTAGGGATTTCAGAAATGGTGTTAAATCAAGAGAATATTTATCCCCACGTAGTAAATCAAACAATTCATACTTATGTGGTAATAATATTGTTGATTATCATTATTATATTGAGATCATGATAATCAATGATATGTCATATTGATCAGTCCTAATTCATGGATAATAGGACTGGTGAAATCTATGGTATTGAAAATTTGGGTATAAATTTGTTATATAGATTATATAATTGTTTCCTCATCAGCTCCACAAAATATACCAATGTATATTCTATATAGAGTCTATTATATTTGAATGATCCATTTATAAGCTCAATTTTAGATTCTACCACTTTTTTTGGGGGAAGAGAAGAAATCTTAGTAGAGAATACATTTTTACAAGACCTCACAATATTCATTTCATTAATACTAATCCATTCCATAGTTTGAAACATTCAACGACAATATATTTTCTCAGAAAAAAATATCCATACTTTTTGAAGATGATACGAAAGAGATTCATTATCCTCTACCAACATATATAGAGACTTGGGGTGAATCCAGATTGGGGGGATTTCCATCCCTCAACATTTTGTTTCAAATATTTATAAATAATATAGTATATGGTTAGAATTGAACCAAATTATACTAATAAAATTATTAGAATAATTTATATATTTTCATATTTTATATAGAGATAGGGGAATATTTATATGATTGGGATTGAATAATTGATCCATTTTAAATATCCACTAATAACATATCTTTCTTGTTTGGAGGTGGTTCTTGAACAGTTCTACACAACATGCATGATATGAAAGAATACGTTGAACTATAATCCCAATTAATATTCACTATTCCTGAATAAATAACTATAATAACATTCACCAATTTTTTTTCAATATCCTGTTTTAAAGATGCTATGTAATGATCTTACTATTTATCTATTAGGATTGATGTTTTTTGTCATAAATTCTCATAAAAAACCATTGTCTTAGTGCATTGTTTCCCATATTTTCCTTATACCTTAAAATTGAAACATTTATAAACTAGACAAGGGTTGGATAGAATATTTAAATATTATATATCTATGGTGTATTAATCACTCGAAAATTCAAAATCTAGGTTCCCTTCCTTGCACACCAAACACACTTCAAGTTCCCCTATAAAAATTTTCCCAGATGCTTGTTTGAACACATCTGACAACTGTGGTTTTGGAATTTTTTTCCACTATTAGATTTATCATTGCACCACTAAATTCAATCTCTAATGTCAAATTCATATCCCCATGAGATCCTTGATATTTTTTAATCTCTATTTCTAACTTGGGGGAATATAATACAAATTCCCCATATAATTCAATGTCTCTAATTAACAAAGATTTTTACGTAATTGTATTTATCGAACCAAAATAGGTAAAATTTACATTCAGGGGAGATGAAATAGCTGGAGGTGTACCTTCAATGTCTTGTCGTGTTTCCTTCATACACATAAATAGATTCATAATCAGTTTTCTTGATGATAATGAAATACCTATACTTTTGTTTTCTATGTTAGTGAATAAATCATGTGATGAAAAACATTTTATAGAATACTTCTCACACCATCTCTTTGATATATTCACCATGAATTATATTATTGATCCAATTAAACCATTTAATATCATCTCCCTCTATATGATAAAGAGATATTGCAACTATTTATTTCTTAAAACATTGATGGAAATAGGATATATTTTATATAGATTTGAAACATTGTTTATAATTAATGGAATCAAATATCAAAATAATATTTTTGTCCATTTTCACTTAAAGGCCTCAATTATAATGTTACATTTATTTGTTTGATTCATTAATTTCTATTGATTCATGTTTCGTTTCATAACATTTGTCCACTGAGAATGTAATTTCCTAATGTTCTTGACTCCTTCTTCCTTTGGGTTGGGCATCCCATTTGGAATGTTTTCACATATCCCAACCCAACTATTTTTTCTCATCATCCCCTATTTCAATAAAATTGAATGACATAAAAGTATAAATTTTGATTAGTATTAATATAATATATTACACATATACTATAAACTATTAACATTAATGAGATAACACATTAGTTAAATATAACCCATAAAATTTTTATTTTCAATAAAATTTATCAACAATGTATTTCCTAACATTGAATATGTTTTGTTATTTTATGTTTTATTCATATTTTTTCATAAAGGGTTTTTGAAATTATAAAACAAAACCCTCTGAACAGTGACACATTGGGTGCAATAATGCCTATTGTTTTGTACTCGATAATAATTGATTAAATCCAAGTGTTCCCTTTTCAGTGTCATTTTTCCCAGGAAAATTTCATCTAGAAACACATCTACTATATTATATAGATAGTAATGTAATTTTATTGAAAAAGAATGCTCTATTGTTCATTAAAAATTTAAATAAAACATCATATATTTAGGTTTATCCTTAATCTTATCCTTGTACATATCCTTAGTGTTTTACATTGTTCTCTAATCATAGTTTCAAAATTTTTACTAAAATTAGGATCTAACAATAACTCAATAAACCCCAAAACATTGAATGTATTTTTAGATTATTCTCTAATATAAATATACATCAATACAACACAAGTATCATAAATTCATAGAGGCTTTGTAATTTTAGGTTCTTAATATATACAAGGAAACTAAAACTTGCAATCGTTAATTAATTTTATATAGTGAGCTCATAAAATATATCTGAGCTCTTAAATATGCACTAGGTAATGTGGGTAATACATGAATGAAATGGGGGAGCTAAAAATTCTTGTAAGGGAAGAAATATATTAGGTAATAATAATATGAGATTCAAATTAATTCAATGATATTAAAAATAGAAGGTACATTACTAATAAAGATGAAAGATAGCATAAAATTAATTGTATCATATGATCCTGGAAACATGGTAAAGGTGAAATTACAGAAAATATGAAAAAAATCTATTTCATAGATAATGACCAAAAAAATATCACAGGGTGGACATAGTCCCATAATGTATCAAGTTCACACCCAAATCCCATACATGACATCAAATAATACTAAAAAAATTACCCAATTAATTAGGAAACTATATAATTCTAGGGCCACTCTTCTCATTCGTTTAATGTGTATTCATATAATTTCCATATAATAATATCAATCAAAAGTCATATACATAATAATTTCTCAAGGAGGCAAAAGGTTTTCATATTCTTTCATCATAACATAACCAAAAGAAATTCATTAATGAAGGAATTTTAGAGATGATCGTAAGGAACAAATTTCCCAATAAAATGAAGATAGAAGAATCATGTTATACATGTGAGAGACTCATGTATATAATTAATAATAATTCCATAACTATAATGATATTGAAATATTATTAGAGGGAGAATGGTCATGACATGATAAAAAATGGTGGGTTTAAAAGTTCCCTTACCGTGAGAATGATGTTTAATGTGCATTCCTTTTCCCATCGAATAATAAAATTATAATAATTATTTAACTATTAACCAACCATTTTTTAATTTTTTCATTCCTTTAAAATTAATATTTAACTTTTAATATTCAATTACATAACCAATTAATTTCAGTCAATACATTTAAATAATAAACAACTCTTATGTCCAAAATCACTTGGAGATAACGAGTAAGGTAATATTGATTATTAATTAATCAAATATAGTATCTTAAATAGAATTAATTATTATATGTTTTCATAAATTATAATTTTTAAAAAAACCATAGATTATTTAAATGATAAATGAACTAATTTCTGTCATAGAGATGAAATCTCGAACATATCCATGGGAAATGTTAACATTTTTAAAATATCATGATGTAAAAATTGTAATTGTTGAATTATTTTTATAGTATTATACTTATATAAAAAATATGATATTATTTCATCAAAAACACTTATACATACCATCTATGTGATCAAGTAACAAAATGGAATCATTTAGATTTATGAGGTGGTTCCCCGCCACACTCACAAACGTCATTATCATTTATTTTATGGACGACAAGGTATGTATGTTTAGAGAATATATATATTACGTAATAATAATTATTAAATTATTATTATATGTAAACATAACATTAATTCTTATTACATTTCATGTAATGAAAATGTAAAAAATGAATCACATCGCTTCGTGAGGCGGTTGTACTTCGTACACATGATCCACATTATCATATTCTATAAAAATAGAAAGTAAGAAGGTATATATGATATTATAATTAAATATGAAAAATTATATCAAATATATTATTTATTAAAATTACATAATTCAATATATCCATCCATGATATAATGTTATTAGAAAATATTTTCTTCTGTTCACAACATGGTAGTCTGCCACACTCATGATCAATATCGTAATTTACCATTTAAAGCTGGATTACCTGGAATTATGTCATTACTATAACATAAAAAATATATTTATTATAAATATAATTAATATATTATTTAATCATGGTTTAAAAATATTTAAAGGATGATGAAGAAATAGAAAATAAGCATTCAGTTAAAGATTCAATCATTTTGTTGGGAAACATGTTTTTGTTTTCCCAAAAATCCATCCTACGATAGACTTATGACCAAAAAATGATTTTAGGATGAGAGAAGGGAATTAAGTAATTTATTTGAGTAGTTATTTTTTGATTCAATGGGTTTTGGATGTGTGTAAATGAGTAGATAGTAGGTGGAATTTTATATGCGGAAGAGAGGACATACATGTAATTGTTGGAAATAATGAATTTCACCTAATTTTTTCTTATTTCGAATGGATAAAAAATGGGAAATATTAGAACTATAGATGATATAATGTCTAAATATGTATTTAAAATTTTATTTATAAAAGATTTATGCCTTTTTAACCCATATATGTTTAGTTCATCAATCGGTAAATTAGTTTTTAACATTACCATATAAAATAATATTCACTAGTTTCACAAATATTTTTTGTAAAAAAATTAATTTAAATGATTAGATAATATAAATTATTATTATTCAATATTAGGTATTTATTTTTCTTAATTTAACTCCTAGAAGTGGATGAATATAATTTTAATATTAAAGCCACATAAGTTTCGAAAAAACATTTTTTTATGAAAGGTACTTTCAAGCAAAAGATAATATCATATAAAATATGTGACAAAAAATAATAATTAAATGAATAAAAATAAATTTTTTCATATATAAAATCTATAATTTTAATTTAAATTATTCCTCAAAATGGGTGCTTGTTATATTTATAATGGGGAAACATTAAACACTTTAAAATTATTTTTAGAAAAAATAGTGTTTTAAACCATAAAAATAAAATAAATATAATATCTATTATAAAGAGGTTTCAATTGTAATTAACTTAATTTAATATATATAAATAGTTATTATTTAAATATTAAATTAATTTTTAGAAAATAATGGAGATGAATTTAATAAAAATATATCTAAATGTTGTAAAAAATGGTATTTTGTACAACTCAATGAAAATTAATATTTTTGAAAAAATAAGGAAATATTACTATAGGATATTTTTTAGATAATTTTTTTAAAAATTATGTTAATTTTTTAAAATAAATTTTCTAAATGTGGTTATTAATTTTCAAATTTTGTAAAAAAGCGTAAAAAAATAACCTTCTAAAAATATAGTTTTTCATAAAATGTTTCATTTTTATATAAAATAATTATTATTTTTATTAAACTAATTAAATAGACATTTAATTTATTTAATAAATGTTTAAAATATATAATTTTCATATTTTATTTAGTTTTATTCAAACACACTAACTAAACAATGAGGATATAAATTCTATGATTTGATAAAAATATTTTAATATAGTATTATATTTCATTCAAACCCAGTTTTGTGTGAATCACAAGATGTTAAAGATATTGAATTTATTTAAAATTAAATATATAATAATGTATTAGGTAATAAATAATATTCATCCTTGATATTAATTTTTAAAATTGTTCAAGTTGGTTTTTAGGCTGACTAAAACATGAACATACCTTGATTAATATATGATTATGACTGAGGAAGTGGATTCCTTGGGTATTATTTTGAATAAAAAATAATTATAATTATATTAAATTGATACATTATTTATTGAAACAATATTTTAATATATTTTAATAAATAATTTATATACATGATGAAAAATGATATATTTTAATTTGCGGAGTAGCACCCCACACAACACACAATTAACTATTTCATTTCTCATATAATTAATTAAGAAAAATATGAATAATAATTTTCTTCTCATAAAATAATTATATTTAAAATTTATTCCAAATTTTAACATTTCAAATTCATTAATAAAGGTGATTTTTAAAAAATGGAGGTTTTCAATTCTGAGATGCGGTAGTCCAAACAACACAAGAATGATAGATTCCTTTTTCTTAATAGAAAAGTAGAAATGTTGTTAATAATTACAACCAATTAATGGTACCATGAATTCAATCCAATCTAGAGTTTTACCTAAATAATATTTAATTTAATGGAGAGATCAAAAATACTTTTCTATTATAATATACTACTTATAGCCATAAAATATTAAACATATCATTTATAAATTCAAAATAATTAATTAATTTTATTCCTCAAATATTTAGTCATTGCTTTATAAATTTCCAGAAAATATTATATTATGAAAATTTCATAAAATTGTTTTTTCTAAATCAATATTTTTTACAATTCCTTATAAAAGTAAACTATTTAAAAAATATACCAACAATTTATCTTATGTTAATATCTTTTTTAAATGTAAAAAAATTATTATTTTTTAAATTCATCTTATAAAATTTCTAAATTTTTGATTTTGATGAAAATACAAAATATAATGAGAGAACATGCTATTGTTTCAACATAATGTTTAAATTAATTAATGTTTTTAATTTGATTTCACATCAACTTTCCAATTCTAAATAATATTAAAATATTTTATAATATATTTTAATAATTTAATATTTATTTTTTTAAATTTTTGAGATATAATATACACGAATTAAGAAAGTAATCAATTGATAAAATATTACTTCTATACTAAATAGGATTTTGAAAATTATATAGAAATTATTTATAATTATTTTATAATTTAATTTATCGAATTTTCTAATATCAAAATGTTTTTTAATTATTTGAATAAATGAAATCACATAATAAGAAAAATATTATTATTAATATGTACCTTATAATATATATATATATATATAATATTTTGATATTATATTTTTATTTCATTATTAGTTAGCATGTTTGAATAATTGTAAAAAAATGTACAACTTCAGTATATTATTTAGAAAAGTTTATATCAAAAAAATGTATTCTCAAAGGCCATATATTATTAACCCCATTTAGAATACTAGATTTTAATTTTATATAATACAGTTAATAATTCCACTCTCACTTCTAAACTCACACTTATAATATTTATTTTTTTCACTTACTTCTTACAACCTAATTTATACTTTCATGATATTCTTCCAAATTATAGGTTTTATATGGTTATTAGTGATTCTTAAGAGTGAAGATAATCCTATAGATATCCTTTAATTTTTAATTTTATTATTCTCAAATTATATGGAAATTTTAATTTATGCACTTTTAAAAAATATAATAAATCATGGTGAGTAATACTTGGTTTTATGTGCATTTTTAGTAACATTTTACAATTAATAAATAATTTTTTATTATTTTTTCTAATATCTGGTATTACATATTACACAATATTTTTAATTTATTTTCAAGTTATAATCATATAGTTTATGGAAATAATGTCCTTCTGAAAAACATATGAAATCATATTCTCCACTTTAAATAAATTAAATCCGTACAATTTTTATTAGAAATTACTTATAGTAATATTTATGGATATTTTAAGATAATAATTGAAGAGCATAAATCATCTATAATAAAAAAATTTTTTTATCATAAGTAATACTAGGTAAAATATTCTTTCCATTATAATATTAAAATATTATTATTCCTACCCATTTATTCCAAATATTTATCTGCAGAAAAATAATAGTAGTGTCATGAGACACATTATCTAAAATTTATTTTCAAAATCATGTGTGAGATAAAATTACAATAATAATAATTATTATGAAAATAGAAACAAAATTTATATTAATTGATCATATAAATAATAAAGTGAAATCTTAATATTTTTTTATTAATTAAACCATCATTTCATCATTTTATAATATCACTTAAACTATGTAACACTTAGTTTAAACATTAAATCCATTTATTAAACCTAAGTTACATTATGTTATGTTCCCCCACACTTGATAACATAATTCCATGATGTAATAAATAATTTCGCATGGTTTGTAAAATTAATGTTATTTACTTTAGCTTATCCATCAAGAGTATATAGCTAAGGGGGTAGTATTAAGGCCACTCATCATGAACCATAGTGGAGATTTATTTTATACTCTACAAAAAAATTTCAATATAATTATAAGTTTATTTTTTTAACGTTGTGCCTTTTTGACACTTAGTATTATAAGTGTTAAAATGATGTGTTGAATTATTTCAATCTTCATTTATAAGTTCATTTGATAAAAAAATATAATTTTATAATAGTTTCCACACCATTAAATGATACCAACATCATGTATGCATATAATCTCCTTTTCTTATTAACTGTGTAATGATAACATAGTTCTCCTATATTCTACACAGTGGTTGAATTATTTTCTCAATATAGATACATGATATGTAGGTTTTTTTACATGGCCTTAATAAAAGTCTTCTCCTATGTCACATAAGTTTAGATACATGTTACCATTACACAAACATTCTTTTATCATGGGGGTATAATTTTGATTAAAAACTCATTTATACATTCTATTCATCAATTAAAGTGTTTTCACCATAATTAATGTGAATTAGTTTAGAAATTTTATGGATTCAATCAATTAAGAGTTTTTTATCTAGCATTTTTACTCTCAATAATTGTAAATGTTTTTATTAGGATTCTCAATGAATTAAATTATAAATGAAATTTAAATTATCATTTTAATTATAGTTTCATGAGAGTGGTGTGGTAGTACTCCCAGAATAACATGATTTTTTGTAAAATTCCAATTTATCTTTCTAATTCATTGTAAATTAATTATAATAGGTCATGGTGATCCAAAAAGTAATAATAAATATTTTTTCATCTTATGAAAATCAAGAAATGATTCATTAATGTTTTCTAGACTGCAAGACATCACTTCCCCCTCTTAAATTATTGGCAATGTTTTTTATTGAGCCTTGAATGAGGTAGGGGATCTATTCGACTCTATTTTATACTATTTTTTATCTTTGAAATTACAATACATATTATTCTTGTTATAACTATATTGAGATAAACTTAATCGGGCAATGTAATATTATGATTAATATTGTATAATTTTTTTGAAAAAAAAGATTACTATGATTGTATATATATATTTTATTTTATTAATTCAAATGTGGAAGTGAAATGATGTGGATTATTGAATGAATATTTTATTATTGTAGTATTAATTAGGGGAGATAGAATACAAAATCACGTTTTTCAATTTTTTTAAATATTTTATGATGATATTTATATCAATAAGTCTGTAATGTTTTAAATTAAATAGGGATTTCTTTTTGTTTTAGAAAGTAAATATTTATTAATTATTATTAAATAAATTGTTTGGCTATGATCACATTAGTGTTATATATTTTATTGTAAATTCTAATTATTTATAATAGTATACTGCGCTATTTGATGTGTAGTTTTTTATTGATATTTTTTTTGGGTTAACTACGTTTATGGGATAAAAAAAGATATCCAAATAATGATATAATTAAAAGTAATATCCATGAGAACATTATATATTTCCCTTTTAAGACTCATTAATTTTGACTACTATTCCTTTAAGCATGTTTATGACTGGTATATCTATTATTATAAATTTTATATTGTTTCTCTTTTGTGGAAAACAATTTAAACAAAAAAATAAATTATAGATGGTATTATTTTCTTTATTAAAGTGAAAATTCTATGGGATTAATGGGAGTAATACATATCATGAAATTCCTAAATATCTCAAATCCATGATTCAATTTACTTTGCTTATGTGTGAATGACAAATCAAAAACATATGTGCTCTCTGAGGGATTAAATCATTATTGCTAATGATTTTATTAATGAGAAATGAGATGGGGGATTATGATACAATATAGCCATTTATTTTAAAAAATAATTTTTAACCCTGATATAAAAATAAAATGGAAATTTGGGGTTTTCAAGGGAAAAAGTATAATTAATTTTTTTGAGCAAAATATTATTTCCATTTGGAAATAATTTTATTTATTTTAAACAAAATTTGTTTTCTTTTATATGAAAAAATATTATATGAAAATAACCTTACAAAATTTTAAATGATACAAAAACTTCATTATGGAATCCTGATCATGGTATGATTATCTCATTATATATCATCAAAAAAACATTTCTTTTGGCCTTTTATATATAAAATGAATATAGAACAATAAAAGTGGTTTTTAAAAAATCTTCCCGTACCTTGAGTTCAAATTCTCATATAGGTTCTTTATCTTTATAAAAAATAAATTAAATTTAGTTATTTAATTTATTATGATATTTTTTAAAATTAAATATTATATATTTCATTTATTTCCATTTTTCATACAATTACATAATCAATACATTTAATGTTGTACATGTTGAAAATATTCAGCACTTTATACCAAATTGACATCAGTCAGTTGACTATGTTAAAAGTGGGAATTAATCCACCAAGTAAAAAATAATATTCATCGCCAATGTATAATATTATTGATAAATTTAAATTTAAAATACAAAAACAAAATTCGGCTAGTAAACACAACCAATGTTACAATCCTGGCGGCGGTAGGTTGTACGTACAGTTGAGTAAAATTTTAATTTCTCAAAGATAATTATGGAAAGAAGATATATGCTATCTTATATTTAAATAGTGATAATAATATCATAAAATTGACATTAATTATTCAAATATAATTATATAAATTATTCATGTGATTTGGTAAGGAAGAAATCACATCAGTCTTGGAGGTGTTAGTTCACACATATGTATGGACTATGTTATCATTTTTTCATGAATGGATGGGTAATAATGTAAATGATATTTTATATTTTAACATAATAAATATTTAAAAAGTATAATAAAAATTAATTGTATAATTATTTCAATATATAATAGGATATAATAAAAAACAAATGACATTGGTTCATGAGGCAGTAGTTCACCATACACGAGAAAGATGATTTCAGATCCAATTTGATTGATTAAGAGGTTGAATTTGGGTACTATACTCTATTATTAAATTATATTAGCTTGTTAATTATTTTATTAAATATATCATCATGGTTCAATAATATTTTTAAGAGGTGGATGAATAAAAAAACCAATACATGCAAATAAAAAAATTCAACTTCTTTATAAATCCTCCTTTAATAACACATTATGACTACTATATTTATTATCATGCCTTAAAAATGACTCCAAAATTTAATAATTTATTATTATATGTGATTTTTATTTG
This sequence comes from Viscum album, assembly GCA_963277665.1. NCBI lineage: Eukaryota > Viridiplantae > Streptophyta > Magnoliopsida > Santalales > Viscaceae > Viscum > Viscum album. Next base: position 1,907,791,579 of record OY728133.1, on the reverse strand, counting down.
TAATTTAAGAACCATTAGTGTTTTAAGTGTAATGAAATGATATTAAGAGGTTCCCTTTTATTAGAGATGGGAGGGGACTATTATAATTTTTCAAAATTTTAAATTAATCTAACATTAATATATTTAAAAATGTATCCATATTAATTCATTTAAAATATATAATGATGATGGGTATAAAGACCCTCTTCCAATAAATATTATATATGTTTTTAATACATTTATACCCTTATCATTTAGTTTTATCCAAAATTATACCACTTTAAATATTATATTGACTACATGGATTTTTACTCATTAAGAATCGAGACAGTTACAATAAAACTATATAATAAAAATAAATAGACCATATTTGATATTTATAAAAATTTTAAAAATTAATATATGTAATTTATGATTTTTAAAATTTTATATCATTTAATAAAATATTATTTATTATAAAGTATCAATAATTTCAATTTTTAGAACTATTAATTATATTAACTATAGTAATGTCAATATAACACATATAATTATAAAAAATATATTTTATTATGTACCTAACATTTCAAGGTTTTCTATAAAATTCCACAATCATATTATCTATCAAAATTTATATTTACATTAAAATTTTCAATATTACTTATTTTATTATTTACTTTTTTATCTAATTACTACATTAACATTATGAAAAAATTTAATGTTATTATTTCTGTAGTAAAAAATAAA